>CM046466.1:26253225-27734475 GCA_025506415.1 Flaveria robusta
CAGATGATGGATACTTAATTGGATACTCTTCTCAAGCTAAGGCTTACAGAGTGTACAATCTCAAAACCAAAATTATTGATGAGTCAGCCAATGTGACTTTCAATGAACACACTCCTTGTGTGAGAGGTTCTGGTCCTGATTGGCTGTTGGATCTTGATTTAGTTACTAACTGTTTTAACAAGTCTTGTGAGAATGTTTCAGGATCCATAGGTAACTCATCAACAGAAGATCCTGATCCAAGATTTGAGCTGAGAAGAACTTCAAGTCAATCTACTTCAGCTCCAGTGGTAACTAATTCTGCAGATGGAGCTCCTATCAGCACAACAATGACAAATCCTACTGATACATCTGAAATGCCTTCAAATTCCAGCTCAGAGGCACAAAACCAAAGGGAAGGAGTTCCAAATGTAGAAGAAAGTGGAAATGGTGATAGTGATCAAGAATTCCTTGATGCTGACTCCATGGAAGACAACATCATTGATGTCACACACTCATTGGATCAAGCTTCTCTTGATAAGTGTGCTGATGTGGTGGGTGAATCTCCTTTACCTGATCAAAATTTCTCAAATTTGGATCTCTCCAACCAACTTGCTGTGATCCCTCAACTAAGGATCCACAAGTCTCACCCTACCACAAATATCATTGGTGAAGTTAACAAAGGGGTAAGAACAAGAGAACAAACCCATGACAAAAATATTTGTCTCTACTCTTGTTTTCTATCCCAAGTAGAGCCAAAGAAAGTTAAAGAGGCTCTGAAAGATAGAAGCTGGGTTGAAGCAATGCAGGAGGAACTGCTTCAATTCAAAAGACAGAAGGTTTGGAACCTATGTCCTCTTCCTCCTGGGAAGACTACTATAGGAAACAAATGGGTATTTAGGAACAAGAAGGATGACAGAGGACTTGTCATCAAGAACAAGGCAAGACTAGTTGTTCAAGGGCATACTCCGGAAGAAGGGATTGATTACACTGATGTCTTTGCTCCAGTGGCAAGAATTGAAGCTGTTAGGATATTCCTAGCCTTTGCTGCATCCAAGAATTTCAAGGTCTACCAACTTGATGTCAAGTGTGCTTTCTTATATGGGGTGATTGATGAAGAGGTGTATGTCAAACAACCACCTGGTTTTGCTGATCCTGATCATCCTGATTATGTCTGCAAGCTTGATAAAGCTCTATATGGGTTGCACCAAGCTCCAAGGAATTGGTATGAGACTCTATCTCAGTACCTATGTCAGCATGGTTACAGAAGAGGTACTATAGATGGAACTCTCTTCATCAAAAGAACAGGAAATGACTTGATGCTTATTCAAGTGTATGTAGATAACATTATCTTTGGGTCAACTAATCCAAGGCTCTACAAAGACTTTGAGAAGCTGATGAAGAATAGATTTGAAATGAGTGCCATGGGGGAACTCAATTTCTTTCTAGGAATTCAAGTGAAGCAGGTTGACAATGGCATCTTCATAAGTCAGTCAAAGTATGTTCTGGACATACTTACAAGATTCAACATGACTGACTGTAAGGTTGTAAAGACTCCCATAGCAAGAAATCACTCCCTTGGACTTGACCTTAAGGGGGAGTGTGTAGATGAGCATTTCTACAGAGCTATTATTGGGTCTCTCATGTACCTCACTGCCAGTAGGCCTGATATCATGTTTGCTACATGTATCTATGCTAGATATCAAGCCAACCCCAGGATGTCACACCTGGTTGCTGTCAAGAGAGTTCTAAGATACCTCAAAGGTGCTCCATCAATTGGCCTTTGGTATCCAAAGAATTCTGACTTCAATCTGTATGCATATACAGATAGTGACTATGGTGGCTGCAATATGACTGCAAAGTCTACATCAGGGGGATGTCAATTTTTTGGTGGAAAGATAGTCTCATGGCAATGCAAGAAACAATCCTGTGTATCTGCATCAACTGCTGAAGCTGAATACGTTGCTACTGCAAGTTGCTGTGCTCAAGTGCTTTGGATTCAGAATCAGATGCTAGGCTATGGATTCAACTTCAAAGAGACTCCCATCCACATAGACAACAATAGTGCTATCTCTATCACAGAGAATCATGTGCAGCACTCAAGGACCAAGCATATCAACATCAGGTATCATTTAATAAGAGATAATTTTGAAAAAGGGTTAATTAAACTAGTCAAAGTTCACACAAATGAACAATATGCTGATTTGTTCACTAAAGCTTTTGATGAACAGAGATTTAAGTATCTTATATCAGCTATTGGGATGATAAACTTTGAGTAGCTCTTTCTTAAACTTAAATTCAATATTATTTCTAAAATCTGTGTGTCCTCAGTTGTCTATTTTATCACCTTCATAAGCCCCTAATTAACTTGGAGGAAGATTGTTTTAGAAAATATTTCTTAGATTTTTCAGAATTTTGAACTTCTTTTCTTTGGAAGAAACTAAGTTACGTTCAGAAGAAAATTATGTCTTTAATATCAACTAACTACTTATGACAAATTTACCTTCGGAAGAAATTTTCTGAATATATTCCGAAGCCAAATTTTCCTTAAGTATTTTAAATGATATTAAAAAACAATTCCCTTCCAAAAGTACTTATCTCTGAAAAGGGAAGAATTTTCTAAGTATTTTTCTTCCTAAGCAAAATTTTGAAAACTCTTAGAAATATCTTTCGAAGTCAAATTACCTTCGAAAGATTTCGACTTCCAAGAAAACTACTTTTGGACACTTTTTCAGAGGTGGGACCGACATTCGAATTTCAAAGTTTATCCTTTCGCATTAACTTTGTCTCAAATCCATTTCATATATATACCCAACGGTTTCCCCTCTTTCACTTTTCTCTCATCATCTGCAACACTTTTCTAACCTAAATTCATCCAGAAACTGACCCTGTTCTTATCTTTCTTCTTGACGAAGCTCTCTAAAATGGCCAATCTAAACAGCAGAAACCAACCCGATTTCTCCATGCAACTTCATAGACAACACAATCAGGTTGCTCTTCTGGACTCTGAGAAAGATCCTGCTTTCTCAGAGATTTGTTGTTTTCTTTCTTTGTCCAACTACTTCACCTCCCTCACCATTGATCCTCCTCTCTATGAGGATAAGTTGTTAGACTTCTTGCGGACTTGCCAAGAGGTCACCATGGATGGGGAGAAGGCACTGTCTGCCACAGTGTAGGGGAGGACAATCTTCATCACTCCGGCCATCATCAACAACCATCTTCAGCTGGATGATGTAGAAGGTGATTTGTCCTTTCCCAAATCTGCTGTAAATCAGTCTTTTGCGTAGATGAGATATGAAGGATACTTCTTAGTCAGAACCTTCAGGAAAAGGAAGGTCTCTTCCCAGTGGAAGTACCTCCTCCATGTTATTATACACAGCTTGTCCAACAAGCATGGAGGATGGGACCAGATTCCGGAAGATCTGTCCTTCATAGTCCATGGACTGGTTCAGGGGGTCAAGTTCAGGTATTCTCACTTTGTTTACCTTAATCTACTGTCTAACTTGGACTTCTTGGAGTATTACATGTTCCCTAGATATGTCCAGCACATTCTCAATTGTAAACTGCGCTCACAGTTGAAGGGAACAAGTAAAACTCTTAAATTGGGACAGATGAAGCCCGGTATCTTCAAAATAATAAGAAAACCAACTGTGGGATTCTCTGGGGTAGAAACAACCCTTGTCCTAAAAATGTTAGAGCTCATTGCTTAAGGTGACAACCTAGCAGCACCAGCTAGTGTTGAACCCACACCTACTGTTTCTCACCCACCCCAACAACCTACAATAACCATCACCTACTATAGAAAACACAAACGAACACCTGCTCAAACTATTCAGTCTGAGCCGGCCCCCATATCACAACCCATGCAAGAAGAAGTGGACACTGGAGCTCCCACTTCTCTTGAGGAGCAAACCACTCCCATCTCTCATACTATCAGTGCTGAGGTTCCTCATGCTCAGCCTGATGAGCTCATAACCCAAGCAGCCTTAGGCCTTCACTCAAAGTCTCAAAACTCTAGTGATCAACCTTCAGGGGACAGATACCATCCCCAGCCTCTCGATCTTAACCAACCAATCCCAAACCTTGAATTCTATGATGATGAAGATATGGGATTCAGTGAGTACCATGAGTCTCTCTTCTTCACCCCTACTCATGGAGGGATGAGTGCTCCTGCTACCCCCATATCTAGCCCACATCATCCACCCCAAACTGAGGTGGATCTCCCTGAACAAGTTCAGGAGATCCATATGGAAGAGGCTCTCACTACTGTTAGTGATTACATCATTAAGACCTCAACCATGGCAACTCAGCCCATTGACACTTCACCTGAAGTTGTCAGTGAGTAGAGGAAATCCAGCAGCCAAGAATTCTATGCTGGTGATAAGGGAGAAGACATCAGTCCAACTCTCTCATCCCCCCATGATTCTTCATCTGAAGATGAGGGGAGTCTGAAACTAAAGGTGCAACAACTAGAAAACATATGCACCTCTTTGGTCTCAAAGGTTAGTCACTTGGAATCTCAAGTGACTGCCTTACAAAAGAAGGTCAATGACCAGCAACTTGAGATCACCGATCTCAAGGGCAAGCTAGCTGAGAGACCATTAAGACACACTCAACCAGGTCCACAAGAACCTGTGAAGTAGTGGACTTGACCTCCAGCTCACCTATGCAAGTGGGTGATGCTACCGAAAAGGGGGAGAAGGTCCCTACAACCACAAAAACTGGGAGTTCTGTCATAAGTATGGACAATGAGGATTCACCACCCTCACTTGCAGTTGTCCAGACTCAACAACTTTCTCAGGCTCACACTGATGTGGAGGCCTTACTTCAACAATTATTTGAGGAAGGAATTCCAATGTCCATGCCTGCCCCATCCCATCTAGCTGAAAATCCAATAATGGGATGGTGGTATGACTCTTCAAGAATGGCATTGGTGCTATTAAGGGCTCAGGGGTAGCAGGAACTCTTTAACTTTCAGACCCTGAGTTTCCATGATGGTATGAACTTGGTTGGTCTGCCTCTCATCAATCCAAGCCAAAACAGACAGGCTGGCAGACTAGTTGAAGTGATCCAAGAATGGGTTATGAGGGAATTCAGACAAAGAGCAATTTTATATAGACATAGGCTAGCAGGGAAAACTGTTGGTCAACTGGATATTGAGGCAGACCCTAAGATTAGCTTCGAAAGGGAAACCTCAATTGAAGGCCCAGCACAAGAACCTGTGAACCTTGAGACAGGCTCACCCTCTACACCCAGTACCCTCAGTGACACACTTGCTGGTGAAGGTGTCTCACAACCTCTCTCTAGCCAGAGCTCAAGCTCATCACAACCATCTGCAAGGCAAAGCTCTCTACACCCTGAGTCATACAAGCCCACAATTGATAAAGGGAAAAGGAAGATGACTCCTAAGGAGATTGAGGAGGAGAAGAGAGAGAGGAAGAGGAAGGCCAGGGGAGACAGATAAGGAGAAGTCCCAAGCTTCATGCAAGCTACAATCAGGGCTGCCCATAGGCCTGATACTCAGAATGATGAGTTAAGGGCAGCTAGATTGAATTATCTTGGACTTAGGAACTACAACATTGATGAAATCATTTCTCTCCCCTTGGCAGAACTTGATGAACCGGCAGACAGGGAGCTGTACAAAGAGAGGAAGGAGGCTTAGGTAGCAGAACTGCTCCTCAAAATCAAAAAAGAGAGAAAAAGAAAAAGACAACAAAGAGCTCCTGTCCTCTCTCCAGTTCATGAAAGTCCTGAGAAAGAGTCTGTGGCTGTTGAAGAGGAAGAAACTCAGATAAGCAGGGAACAAGAAAGACAAAAGATGATAGCTTATCTGAGTGCCACAGGACTCTATCAGGCATCAGCTCTTAATCCCCTCTCATTTGAATATATTGAGTTTGAGTACCTAAAACAGCTTGATGAAGAGGCTCAAACTCAAAGAAAAGTTGTTAAGAGAAAGATGAGAGAGGAGGCTGCTAAAACAAGAGCCACCATTAGAGCACAAGAAAAGAAGTCTGCTGACAGACTAAAGATGGTGAGCTTCTTGAAGCTGTATGGGTTCTCTGGAAGGAGACTTGGTCCTATGTCTCTATCCACAATGGATGAGCATACCACGAGGATCAAGCAGAAGATTATGGAAGGTCAGCTTGTTGACTTGCATTCTCCACCAAGTTCAACTGCACCTAAAGTTGAGATGAAGGTTGAAGTGACAACACAACCTAAACCTGAAGCTACACCCAAGCCAACTTCATCTTCTGACCCACAGCAGGGTTCTAAATCCCCTTCTTCTGAACTAATAGGGGATAAAGACCCAACTGAGAAGAATACAGAAAGCCCAACTGGTGCTACAGGCCAAGCTCCTCAGTTGTTAAAGTACAGAATGAGGAAGAGGATGGCTATCAGAAGGGACAGAAGAAAGAAGAAGAAGTCTAAGGTATCCACCTCACCACCTCAGGATGAGTCAAAACATCCTGAGGATGTGCAACAAGAGGCTGACCAATAAACTCCAATTCAGGTTGAGCCTCTTACATCAGGAAGACCCATTCTATCCTGGACTTTTGCTACAAATCCAGACAAATGGTATGTAGTCAGAGATCAAGGTGGTCAAGATGTCTATCTCTGGCAGGACATGCTTGATCTACCTCTGCATGATCTCTTTGACATGAGAAGCTTCTATGAGAGTCTGAAGGATCCAGATCAACTAATGAAGAAGGAAATGCTTCTGATCCTAATGAGGACTATCAACTACTGAAGAACTTCTCTGTTTTGATAGCATCAGCCTAGGGGGAGTTTGTAAGGATTATAGAAGAGGCTGATGCACTCAAAACAGTCAGGATGTCTCCTGCATGCATGCACATTGTGCATGATAGAAGTTACTTCAGAAGTTTTACACTCAACAAGAAAAATTACACAAGTGTAAAATCTTCCAAAGCCAAAAGACCATTTCTTCTGAAGCCAAAGATGAAGTCTTCCGAAGCTTAGAAGACAAAGTCTTTCAAAGCCTCAAAGATAGAAGACTGATTTCTTCCGAAGACAGAGAAGACATGCTCTCTGTGATCAACAACTTTTCAGAAAAGCTGACCAACTTTCCGCTGCCACTCTACAGGCTCACCAACTTTACACAAGTTGGTGAAAAGGTCCATGCTTTAGGAAGCTGTAGATTAAGGTCTTGAGTCTGTAACTTTCTACTTTGTGTACTTTTATCCTTTTTGTATTACAATAGGATATGAGCTATGGCATGTCATAGTCACATGTCAAAAGGCAATCTGCCTTTTCACTTTACATTGATCTTGTTGTCTAGATTAGTGTTTCCAGCTGGCTTTTAAAGTATGGCCGGCTGTAGGATGTAGTATAAAGTATCTCAGGTTCTTGTATTTTTTTTCCATGCTTTATAACACTTGTAATAGAACTTGAGAGCAATATACATCTTTCTTGAAAACCAATTAGCTTGTCCTTAAGCTTTCTGTCCTTTGTTTACTTGTGTTATTCTAGTATCATCTTATCCTGCCAGTTCTCTATTTGATCTGTTAAGTGTTCTAAGTCTCTCCTCATTATGAAAACTGAATTGCTCACCCTTCAAACGGTCCTGCAAGAGTAGGTGTGAGTGCCGATATGGGGTCGGCCTTTTCGCCGCTTTTCGTCATCATCGACGGTGGCGAGGCGGCGGGTGTGTGGCTACGCATCGGCTTTAGATCTGTTTCCGCTAATGTAACCTTATGGTTCTGGGTTGCGTATGCCGCCATGGCGGTGGTGATTTGGTCTCTTTTGGTCCTGTGTCGCTGATTATCACTATGTTTTCAGCTCTTCGGGGAGAGAGACGTCAGGTGCCGCCGTCGTTTTAGGGTGATGGTCATCGATCACATTGACAGGGTTGCGACTAACGGATCCATTGGTGCCCTTATTCTTCGGCTTTATTTCGGTGTTTTTGAGTCGGTGATGTTGAGGCGGCGATTGTCGATCCTCTCTGCATGTTTTCGGCTTGGCTGGTATGTTTGTTGCCCCTCTTTCCGCCCTCAATCCGATCTCCTATGGTCATGCTGGTTGGATGTCTACTGTTCGAGGTATGCTCAAGGACGATGGCAGTTGTCGCATGTGAGAGCTTATGGGTTTTTCACTATCTGCTTTGTTTATTTTCCTCTATGATGGTGACGTTTGCTTTATCGTTTGCCTTATATGAGAGGTTGCTTTGTTATGTATCAATGGGCGATGATGCTAAACAAACGAAAACTATGCTTGTATGGGCATGGCAATCCGCTAGATTGCAGCCTGGTCGTGTTTCTGAGCCTCTAAAAAGCTTTATTGAATGTTGTTGATAGTTGGTGGTGGGTGTTTGATTATGAAAAATAGACACAAATGGTATGTGATGAGACCCAAAAATTGATGTTGGTTCCATAAGCGGTAATTAGTTTTGAGTCGCGCTTTGACGATTACGTTGTTTCCTGTCTTAATCTGTCGGTTTTTGATATGATGAATCAATTAACTTGTGGCTGTGATGATAGGTTGTCTGAGCCTCAGTTTCCCTGTTTTCAATACGTGCAACGCACTTCGGGGCATCACACCTAGTTTATTATTAATTTACTGTTTGAATGAATTATAAATCTATCTCATAGATCAATAATTTGTTCCTATATTTACTCTCAATGTTTCATGGAGAGGAGAAAGAGTACCTCAGTTCAGATAGTATTTGTCAAAAAGAAAGTTTGAATGATTCTTTACAAGAAAATATGTATTCACCTTATGTTCTAAATGGTCTAAAAATTTCAGGTCTTCCAAATCATCGTTTAGTACTAAAGGTGGGTGTTCTAGTAATGTTATTGAGAAATATTGACCAGGAAAGTGGTTTATGTAATGGAACAAGATTACAGGTCTTATCACTTCATAATCGAGTCATAGAGGTAGAAGTAATATCTGGGTCAAATATTTGAGCTCGAACATTCATCCCAATAATTAATTTGATACCATCAGACAAAAGGATTCCATTTAAATTTCAAAGAAGACAATTTTCAATTTTTGTGTGTTTTGCAATGACAATTAATAAAAACCAAGGACAATCTCTATCCAAAGTTAGTTTGTTCTTGAGGCAGCCGGTATTCACACATGGTCAACTATACGTGGCGTTGTCTATAGTTACAAGTAAAGATGGAGTTAAGCTACTAATATTAGATAAATATTGTAGATTTAAAAATAAAACATCAAATGCTGTGTATAAAGAAATATTTAGAGATTTATAATAATGCAAGTACTTTTTTTAAATATGTATATTTGTTCAACACGTGTATTACTCGACAATAACCTAGTCAATATATATACATATATATATATACATATATATATACATATATATATATATACATATATATATATATACATATATATATATATACATATATATATATATATATATAGAAAGAGAGAGAGATTATACAAATCTATAAGTAAAGTGATTGGGCTTGATTTTGGATCAAATATACTAAAATCTCTATTGAATCATTGTGGTAGAATCACAAAAATCAATAATCTATGCAAAACAAGTAATCATACTTTTAAATACTTGTATATTCATAAATCAGATTGTCTTTTGCAAAATAGGAAACTATGGTTGTTAGGGTTATACCATAAATTTCCTAAATTCCTATTTATAGAACTAACGTATAACCTGTTATATGACTATAATACCTAATACTAGTCTATTACATTAGAGAATTATTAAGTCAAAACGTACATAAACAACTTGTTCATCCATTTCTAACTTTATCCGCATCTGACTTTTTTATATCCGTACATGACCTGCCTTAGTCGATTATGTCACATACAGATGACTATTTCCTCATCCACATCTCATTAGCTTACCCGCATCTCTTTTACTTCAATTACATCTGAATTACTTCACCTACATCAACCTTTAGTCATTTAATATCTCATTTATCTTCCACCCATATTTCATTTCTGTTCACTCATATCTTTTTTGCCTTAGTCAGAATATCATAACATGATATCATACCCGTAGATGATTTAGCTCATACTCATGTGTTGTGAGTTGGATAAATTATTACACTCACCCTTATGTCAAAAGGCTATATATCACTTACTTGACTTGTAATATTATTTACAATAGAAAAACTAACACATCACCACAATTATTACAAGCATGATCATTTTAGAGTCCAACACCAAAAAAAAATAAAATAAAATAAAATAAAATAATAAAAAAAAAAACAAAAACAAAAAAAGATAGAAAGAAAGAAAGAAACATTAGTTTTGGTAGTTCTTTAACTTTTTAATATTGTTTTTAAATTAAATTAGATAAATTTTTTTTCTGGACAAAATAAACCAAACTACTATCACACTTGTCTAGACTTGATGGATAAAACTAGCACTAGTCCATCAAAATGTTGAATCCGCGAGCATATGACGTTCATAGTACTCATTAAATTTAAAAAGAAAAAGGAAAAAAAAAAAAAGAATGCATGATGTACAAGTCTAGCTTAAACTCAAATGATGAAAATACTTTAAAAATAATCTATCTATACTAATAAAATAAGGTTTATGGAAGCCACATGACACAATTTTAGACCACCAGAATTGTATTTTTTCGCTTATCTCTTCTAATAAATATTACATTAACTATTAACTACTAATGATATTATTTTATTTTTTTTCACATCAATTTTTTTATTAAATTAAAAAAGAGATCTTTCTACAAATGCAATTTTTTAAATAAATTACATTTATAAAATTAGAAATTTTTAAAAAAAATTATCAAACTTAAAAAAACAATATATTTTAAAACCTGTGTGTTCTAAAAAATAAAATTCTTATGAAACAAAAGTAATTAAAATTCAAATTTTAAAGAAATTATTAAAAATTACACTTTTTTAAAAATGGTTTTTTTTTAAACAGTTTATTTTAAAACTAACTTTTTTTGAGAAAAACAAAAAAAAATTAACAAAAATTAAAAAATAATAATAATATTGTTATTTTATCACTTGTACGTAATACCAATCATATCTTATATCAAAAAATCGTTTTATGATTCATTAATTTTTATTAATAACTATTAATACTTTATTTATTTAACCCGTATAATACATGGGGTATTAACCTAATTAATTATAATAATTACAAACAACATGATGGCATCTAAATGCCATCGCATAACTTATTTATTTCCTTCAAAATGCACTTCTAAATCTCCATCAAACCAAAACAAAAGCAAGAAATCTACTCGTGTGACATAAGAAGGCGGTTTACACAATACCAATAAAAATAAGCAAAGAATTCAAGATAGGTTGAAGTTGCATATTACAGTCTTGGTGGTAATTTCCACTCGTTAACAAAATTGAATTGACAAAATTTTATCAAACGTTTAAGTGTATGAGACGGCCTCTTCAAAATCAATTCCCAACACCGGAAACAATAAAATTAAAAAAACAAACAAAAAAAAACAAACAAATTACACAAAAACACACCTATTTCATGTCGTTAGCTTGAGAATAAGGAATGGATGTCCAGTAGACAATAAAAAAGAGATGTACAATATTCATTTCCAAGTACATAGTATTCAAATTGGTCCGACTTTTTTGGGGTAAGAAGTTAAAAAACTTGAAGTGATTAAACCGAGTCTATTAAATGCTTGAATTCTTGACAATTAGCTCCAACTTCATTAAGTGCTGATATAAGCTTCGGCACAATCTTCGTTAACATAAGCTTGAAACCAACCGAATTTGCATTTGCAATGCTTGTTTCACAAATTGAAGCATCTTCGGTAAGAGTGCCAATCAAGTAGCCTTTCATGTAAGCATCACATGCCTTGAGGATGTAATAACCACGCTCTCGGAAATGTTCTTTCACAAGATCTTCGAAGTCCTATGAAAAAAGAAAGGAGAGTGTATTAGGAAATGCATGTCTAAACGAAGCAGGATTTAGTTTGAATGTGATTACAAGATATCAAGAATCACATCATCAGTTGTAATAAACCAGGTGTAGACTCTCGTGCTTGGATGTTCAGAAAATTCTGAGGCAAAATGACCATATATATTTCCGTGATGAAAGTATATCCGGTTTGTGAGGTGAATTTTCACTCAAAATAGGCTAAATTAGTAACTTTGTTTTACCCATAAATAATCATTCCGGTTGCATGTCGCATGAAACAGATCATCTGAAACAGAATATTTGACCACTAGATAATTGGATAATCAGAAGCAAAACGTTTACCAAACTGAAAAACAGCATTAAAGCTTAAAGTACCAACAATAGTCTGGCGATAGAAAGAAGACATGAATAGTGATGGAACTCATATTCCAGGTCCATCAATATCCATGGAATTACATAAACAAAATATGCCCTTAAGGTTTGACTGATCGGACATTCTAGTATACGCCACCTATATAAATAATTTATTCAAATCTACATTATTCAGAAAAACAAAAAAAAGTCACATCCTAATCCCATATTCGCAAGAACCCAAATCACTGAAAGGGGATCAGTTGATACAATTCATTTAAAAATTATCGGAGCTAGATTCACGCAAGTAATTTGCATGTGCAGACCATGTGACGGCACGTAAACATAAAAGAGGTGGCAAAGCCAGCACGCTAGGTGATGAATCAAAATGGGTAAAGCTGTGTGAAAATCGAAACACATTTGACCTATCATTTAGCACTTTCTACAAATCTTCTCCTTATAAATTAATAATTTACTAAAATATTATTTAAAAATATACTAAATTATTACTAGAGCTTCCATAATATATATAGAGTAAAGTTCGCTTTTACTCCTTCTGATTTGATTAAAATTATGTTTTTCCTCCAAAAGTTACAAGTTTAGGTTTTTCCTCCTTGTAGTTTCCAATCCATCTCAATTGCCTCCAACTCACTAACAATGTTAGTTTTCTCTATTAAATAAGAGTATTTTGATTTTTTTTATATAGGACTAGTTATGTATTTTTTTAATATATGTATCACAAAAAGATCATTTCCTTAGCTTATTCAAAGTAAAAACCCGTTTAATATCTTTTCATCATCGCCCATCATAATCATCCATCATCGTCGTCCAGCACCGTCATCCACCAACCTTGTAGGTGTTTCTTCCACCTCCTAAATAAGAACTCTAACCCCTAACCATAATCTTTTATCTCAAGCTTCTTCTTCTTCCGCCACCATCATTCACCCTTCCACACAAAACCCCCTTTTGAAAACCCTAAGAACCCATCCACCACTACAATTTCCATTAAGGCTTTCAAAACCATCGAACCCAAACTCAAACCTAAAACCCTCTACCATTAGGGTTTCTGATTTAATATCCGCTAGAATAGTATAAATAGAACCCACTAGTGCAATTTGCATGTGTGTGTTCTTATGGTAGATCATTACCCAAGAAGAAACCATCATTTGCGTGGATTTGATCTTCATGATCTGTGTATGAATTTCATTGAAATTTGATTATCGACATCAATGAATCCATTTTATTATTATCATCATTTCTTGTGTTTTTTTAATTCACACACATACACCCATTTTAATTTTGACTTTTGGATCTTAAACATGATGAATCCTAAGATCTAAGCTCACAGAATTTGAAATATTGATTTAGCAACAGTGTTGAAGGTCACAATGTGATGAGTTAGAGGGAAGGGTATTATGTTTGCATCAGTTGAAGGTCACAATGTGATGAGTTAGAGGGAAGGGTATTATGTTTGTATCAAATTTACATAGTCAAAACGTAAGTATAGATTATTACATAAATGATACTTATATTAGTAAGGGTAACTTGGTGTTTTAAAAGAAACAGTAAAAATGAATGACGTTAGGATCGCATAGCCGATTTGGATGCATTGCATACCACGAGCTGAGAAAAAATGAAATTGAAACTATTAAAGGAAAAATGTTAAAGCGATGTTTACTCTGGATTATATAGGAAGGGTTAATTCCGACACCCTATGTGTGAGGAGTCAAAAATTTTGAATAAGAGAAAAGTGAGGGGATAAATCAAGAGGAGTTTGAAGATAGAGTCAAAAGTTTGATTTAGATTAATGGTTTAAATGTTTAGATTTATCGGTTAGGTTTAGTTGATTATTTGAATTGAGTTTAAGTTATGTTAGGATTAGTTTATATCTAGTATAAAAATAGGATAATTTATTCATTTTATTTGTAGAGTTAATTATAAGAAAAGAGTCGGAATATGTTACTTTAAATGTGTGTCTTCACATATATTTTCAGTTTGATCCAGTTGGTTATTTTAACATTTGGTATCAAAACTGAAAATTAAGACGTCAGTCAAAATTCGAAGGTGGAGAAGACATTGGTCCAATCATCAAGAAGAGATAGCAACTAAACTCAATCAGGAGATACAGAGACGAAAGGAAGACCAAAAAGTAAGTTCATTCGTTATTAAATATTTTGATTACCGTAGTCGAAAGAAGATTAAAAAAAGAAAAAATAAAATAGTCGAAGAAGATGGTGACGGCATATTAACTTGATCTCGCATTAGTACTCTATATTATTATGGTGATTGGATCCAAGAGCCTTTTTGGAAAGCAATCGATAAAAGGGATTTTGAAGCCAATGGACCTCTTCACAAGACGGTGATATTGCTTGATTAAGTCAGTTCCAAGTTCATATACCAAAGGGAAAGAACAAACCAACTAAAACTATTTGAATATATTGGAACCACAAGATGGTGTAAATGGAACCAAAAATGAATAGAAAGAATTTGTGAAATAGGACCTATTAAGTTATCAATGGCATATTGGCATTAGCAATACAACTCAATCATATATTATTGTTGTTTTTGGAATATTGGTTGGGCACAAAGATTGAGGAAGCAGCTTAATTTGGCTGTTAACGATGAGAATGGGCACCCAAAACTAAAAGAGAGAATTAATTTGTTTGATTCAACCATTCAAACATCCACCTCCTAACGTGTTGCTTGTTTTAGGTGCAAGTTCTCAAGATAACAAGTTCGAGGCGGGTGTCTGTGAGGTAGTACACAAAAATCTAGAAGCACTTCTACAACTTTATCTCTCTCCATTTCCCTAAAACTTTTTTTTTTTTTTACTACTTTCAATGGGAATAAAGACCTTCCTTAGAAGTTGTCGCTCGATCGAAGCAGCAGACCCTTATTTTGGGAAAGCTGGTGGCCAAGTATGAATTCTTTCAAGGCAAGGAGCGGTCTGATTAGACGTTGTTTACTCTTATCCGATCGAGGTGGTTTTCACCGGCGCGTAGGTGGTCTAAGTTCCTATATTTTGGGCTCAAGGCTAAAACAATGACCAAATAGCATCAGATAACAAAGGTCGTAGTAGCCAGAATAGGACAACAAGACGCGGGTGATGTGTATCGGGTGCACCTTAGTCAAAATGGACAACTATGACATTCATGCATACGTGAGTTGGCTTGGGCATATGTAGATTTATTATTTGTTTTATTGTTTTTAGAGTGAAAGGCTAGAATAAAAGGATTTTGGGATGCCATGATACCTAAGTCTTTGTTCATGTTCCTTAGTTTTTGTTTGTACTTATACTTCCTTTTTATAGGAGCATTTTGTTTATTAATTGGTATGAAGAAAATTGTCTCAAGAACCTTTCAAACAAACCAAGTGGTATCAAAGTCGATGTGATCCAATGGAAATCTGAAAATTCACCAATGTTGAATTCCAACAAACCAAAGACCATTTCACCCAACGTGAAACCAAGTTCGAGAGCTACCTGACTAAAATGCAAGGCCTCAATGCCTCAATGCCTCAATGCAAGCCTTGTGAACTAGAACAATAATTCATCTAGATCAGGTTTTGTCGGTGGTAGCACCATTATCCAACAACCCAAAGCCTTACTTGTAACTATCGTTTCCTAGTTTCAAAGGAGATCAAGAGATGACCTGGCCGGTTGGCTTTACCAAGCAGAGCAGTACATCGAGTTTCAACATGTTGAAGATGGCAACAAGCCGACAAGGTACACCTAGCATCCTTCCACCTCGATGGAATCGCCTTCCAATGACACCGTTGGCTTACAAAATCCAAAGGACCAATGACTTGGGTTGAGTTCTCTCGAGGGCTACAGGCTAGTTTTGGACCTACTTATTATGAGGACCACTAAAGCATTGTCTCGTTTGAAACAAACCACAAGTGTGGTCACCTACCAAGAGTAGTTTGAGCGTCTTTCCCACTAGGCCGAAAACTTACCGGAACCCTTCTTAATAGGTTGCTTTATGTCGGGCCACAAATCCAATAAACCAAGGTTGTTAATGAACATGGACTCACCAGAGTCGGTCACGATAGGGGTTACATCTGGGTTTCACCTTGAGGACAAGGGGAATTCAAGCGGGGGATTGATGCGCATCGGGTCAACCTTAGAGTGAGTGGCTAGAATAAAAGGATTGTGGAATGCCATGATACCCATTACCCATGACTTTGTTCAGGTTCTTTATTTTTTGCTTCTACTTGTAATTCTCCGTTTGTAAAAGCTTTTAATTTATTAATGTATATGATGAAAAACGTATAAAGAACGTCTCTCTAAATTTCATTTAGCTTCTCCTTATTTGCTTTGGCCATTGAATCTCGTTTGGTCCTAGGGAAGGCAATGGATCGGGTTCGGGCCGACTATTGCTAATCCCAAGCCCATGCCCTGTTCTAAACTCTTGTCCCATACCCGGCCCATTTCCTGTCGGGTATTGGTTGGGTAATTACCCGTCGGGTATCGGGCATACCCGTCACGTATCGAGTATACCCATTAGCATCGTGTTAAAGGCATGCCCCTAGGTATCAACCAATCACTGTTGGTTTGTCGGGTACATTTATACAATTTCATTTTTATATATTTAAGTACCCCATTTTAAATATTAAATAGGATCATTTCTATAAAATTTCGTGTAAGAAAAACTATAGTAACATCTTCATTTGGTAAATTTTAACATTAAAAATAGCTACAAGTTGCTTAAACTTTTTCATCGAGATTCCAAAACAACTACAACATATAAGTGTTTTAACGCATCCAAAATAATCATAAGTTAGAAACAAATATTTTTATATAAAGTTTCATATCCAAAATACATATCTAATATCCAAAAAACTTAGTTCATTTTGCTTTAATATCCAAAAATAAAGAACTTTGAGTATATGTTTGGGTAAACAGGTATGTGATTTCGGGTAATCGGGTCGGGTATTACCTAATCCCATACCCATCCGATACCCGCAAAAATTTGTTAGGCTAATCCCATACCCCGCCCAATACCCGTCCCGTATGTTTCGGGTTTCGGGTATACCCACCGGGCTCGGGTTTTCTTTGCCATCCCTATTTGGCCCACATTAATGAGACAACAATTCGGGTGATTTCGGGTTTAGCTTCGAATCGTGTGTTCTTAACCAGGTTACGCGATCAAAAAAGGAACTTGATCAATAGTAGGTTTCTCGTCAATACAGTAGGCTTGATCAATCTATGCGTTCATCAACCAAGTTGGCAGGTCTATTATACAAAAGTATCTCAGTATATTGTTATCTATCTATATATACATATATATATATATATATATATATATATATATATATATATATGTATATATATATATATAGGGTAAGGTTCAAATGAGAACCCTATATTATTGCGAGAACTTGCGAAAACCTGTCAAGATCAATCAAACTTATTATTTTTTTGTTGTAATAACATCATTGCACATATACAAGATTATGATATTTTATGCATATGTGTAAATTCTTAAGTGTAAAAAAGTTTACATTGGTGTAAGTGTTCCTTACAACTTTAAATATGTGTTTTTTTGCAAAACTTACAACAATGTAAACTATTTTATACTTGTAAATTTACACATATACATAAAAGATCATAATCTTCTATATGTGTAATAATGTTATTTACACAAAAATAATAATGATATTCATTGATCTTGATGGGTTTTCACAAGTTCTCGCAATAAAAGAGAGTTCTCATTTGAACCTTTTCCTATATATATATATATATATATATATATATATATATATATATATATATATATATATATATATATATATAGAGGAGGGATCCTAAGAAAACCACAAAGTTATGAGAAAACTAGAGAAAACCAATGAAACCGACCAAATAATTTATAAATTTTTTTATCACTACCTTTATATATATGTGTAAGTATATATAAATAAGGGTGTGGATCAAATGAAAATCGTAGCGTGTTTTTACATATAAGTCACATATAGGTTACGTATACGTAACCATTTTTCATTCGACATAGTGTTACGTATACGTAAAACTCTTTATTCTCGTATGTATGCTCAACATATATGTACCAAATACTTAAATAACAATTTAGCAATTAAAATAACAAAAAAATTATAAATTATGTTATTTGTTTCCGTGGTTTTCTTTGGTTTTCACATAACTATTGGTTTTCTCATGAACCCTCCCTTTTATATATATATATATATATATATATATATATATATATATATATATATATATATATATATATATATATAAACCTCAATATATATAAAAGATATCGTATAGAACATTTGAAATTCAAAAATATAATCTTGATCCAAATACAGATTAGGTCTTTTGTATCAATAAATGTTAAAATATTATGAATAATATGGGAAATAAGTTTACCATCTATTGTTAAGATCAAGGAAGCAAATATTTTCTTCCTAGCCAAGAATGAGAACAGAACAAGAAGGTTAGATCTTTAGCAAAGACAGACTTTGTCCGAATTAGAAATAAAGGATGAATAAACAAAATACCTAATAAAATCTCACTTAATTAGTAGGTTCTAGGGAGGGTGGGATGAGGGCAAGTCTTACCCCTACCCCGAAGGATAGAGAGACTGCCCCCGTTGAGACTCCCGACTCGGAAAATAGATATACTAGGTACATAAAGCATGTATTATTCCAAACACATAACATATCAAATTAGTAACAGCGGAAAGCAAGTAAAGACAGTTTAACCAAAGACAACAAGAGCTTAAACACAGTAAGTACTAGCTACCAAAGTCAAGGTGTAACTATTAAGTAAAGGCACATTTTACAATTAAAAGATAAATGAAGGGTTAATTCTGATATCCTAAACATGAGGAGCGATAAAAGAAAAGGAGATAAATCAAGAGGAGTTTGAAGATAAAGTCAAAAATTTTAAATAGTTTGAGGGTTTAGATTTATCAGTTAGGAGTATTTGATTATTTAAATTGAGTTTGAGTTGGGTTAGGATTAGTTTATATCTAGTATAAACATAGGATTATGCATACAATATCATTTGTTGAGTTTAATATAAGAAAAAATTCAAAGAATGTTACTTCAAATCTCCATGTTTTACATATAATTTTGGTTTGACCCAATTGGTTATTCCAACAATATCTTTCTCCAAAAGAGGTCTTCGACTCATTTCTCACTAACTTCTTCATGTGTAGTTTTGCTTTTCAAGGAAAAACAAATTGCTAACAAGAAAAGTGCTCTAATTCGGTGCACCAAAAAGTATAAGTATAGGGTGAGGGTGGGTGTGGATGCAGGCAATAAAGATGAGTAAGGCAGTGAGGCTACAATACATCTAACCATGGTATCGTTCAGTGTTGTAAAAATAGGCCTACGTGGCCGATTAACCGGTGATTAATAGCTAGTCAGCTAGCGATTTCACGTAAACAGTGGTTAAAATCGGTAATTGGTCATAGTCGGTCCGAATCAAACCAAATCAGTCCTAATCGGCAGCCAGATTCGGGCCACATTTTGGCCAGATTCCAGCCAAATGTTGGAAATTCTGACCAAACCTTCAGAATATTGGTCAAATGTGGGTAAATTTTGGTCAAGTGTGTGTATATATAAATCTTAACATTTTTAATAAAAATTACATATAAAAGTGTGTGTGTTTATATATAAAACTAAAAAGTACTTATAAAAATTCCAATCCGATTAATCCCAAGTAATCCTGATTAATCGCTAGTCAGTACCCCACCGCCTGACTAGCGCTTAACGATTTTTACAACCATGGTATCTTTTAAAAGGTTAGAACCATGGACCTTTAACTATTTATTGTTTAAAAACCTACGAGCCCTGATATGTGGAAGGATGTTTGTATGATCCATCTAGTAATAGAGATTATACTTGGGGAGTTTTAGATACATTTTGAAGTGATTTCAGGTAATTAGTAAACAAACGTATTACAAAATAGTAATTGGATGCACTTTTGCTTTTTGAAGTTGTAATAATCAAATAGCTCAAAAAATTAAATACGTAAAAAGAATAATCTTGTGACAAAAAAGGATGTGTTGTGAGATTGGAGTTAAAGTCTCTTAAACTAGGATGACACAAAAGGTATTTAAATAATTTTATATTTAACCTTTGATATTAGTTAAATGAGAATATCACAGTAAAACAGCTGCAGGTATATTTGAAAGACTTGTTAATAAAGAAAAAAAAAAAGTAACAGATGGCATACCTTAGGGGGCCTTCTAATGAGATACATGATAGTTTTGCAATTGAGTAAGAAAGTATTCTCATTATAGGAGAATGAGTTCTTCTCTCCTTCTGGAGTACCAACTTGTTTGTCATAACCAGCTTCATTAAAGTACGGTTTGGAATTAAGTACAAGCCCCTGAAGTGAAACCAGGACTTGAAGAATGCTTGATGATGATGGATCCCAAACTTCATTACCCCTTCCTGCCCATGTATTCAACAGACTAAGGCATACTTTTCCCTCCTCGTATAAATTTGGATTTATTCTCCACCCTCCAGAATGATAGTATGCTGACTGCATCATTATCACAAACAATTATATTAACCAATCATGGATCACCCTTTATTTTAATAACCTGATTTGCAAGTTATACAAAAAAATTTCTAGATAAAACTATAATTACAAGAGGGAAACCCAAATACAAGTTATCTTTTGAAACCATAGAGGCAAAGTCAACCTTAATCAATCCAGGTTATGTTTCGTCTCTAATGGGTAATATTTTTCTTCCAAAAAAAAAGCTAAAAAAAGAAATGGGTTGAAAGTGGCGTAGGATGTATTTTGAAGGCACAAAACATCCTATATCAATTTATTTAGAGAATTTATAATTCTATTGAAATTACAATTTTTTTGGCAATTTGTTAGACACTGATTATTTACATAAATATTTATACTTTTGGACAAAAAGTGTTTCGGATCAACATAGCCTGACCTGTTTTGACTTGTTATCCAACCAGCCATCACCCACCCATATCCATAACTGTCCAAAATCATTCATTATATCATTTTTGCAAGCGATAACTATTCTTATTTAGCATTTTCACAAAAAAGATGGTTCGTTTGCAGTGAAATGACAAGTACGTTGGTTCAGAAAGCCAACCACTCAAATAATATATATATATATATATATATAAGAGAGAGAGAGAGAGAGAGAGAGGAGTTCCATACTGGTGGAACATCAGGGTATTCTGGAGGAAGATGAAAGTCAAAGAAGAAAAGACCATCTTGATAAGGTGTTCCATATGCACCGACTATTACAGCCCTCAACAGATCCATTCTATTTTCATAAACTCTAACATAAATTCCATCTGTATGAAAATAAAAAAATAGAACATTTAACTAGTTGGAATCTCACAAACATCGGTAAAAGAAATGTGGTGTTAGCTCAGAACATACTTGGTAAGTTCTTTTTAAGGATATTCCAATCTTGTTGGACTTTCTTAAGCCATATCCTACCAGCACTATTCTGCAATTAATCAATTTTCTTAACATACATGTACACTTAAGTAATTTGGAGAGAATCTTTCATATCTTTTCAAAGAAATTGTATCAATTGAACAATGAAACTGGTAATCTAGAAAAGTAATCACACAGATATAACATTGTACCAAAAATTTGATTGCATGTGTTCATATAACATAGAAAAGCTACATGTTATATATTTAAAATGAGCATTTATGCTTCCATGTGATTGAGAAGAGTTACAAAATTTTGTTCTTGTTGTTCACTATGGCCAGTTTCTCCAACCTTTTGTAACATCACTTTTAGAGAAATTCACAGCATGACACTTTTTATTACATTATTCGTCAGTGAGAACATGTTTGTTTACTTATTTGATTTGGTGCTAGAAAAGTTAAAGACTAGACAAATAAGAAACCAACATAAACCCTGATGTTGGTTGTATATCACATAATGAACTAAATATATATGGTGCAACTATACCTAACATCCAAAGCAAGCATCTAATGAAAAGATTCATAAGTATACATTAAACGCTGCAACTCACATGTGCACTGGCACCAAGATAATAATGATCAAGAGGATCTTTAACGATATCAAATCCTTTAAATCTGGAACTGTCAACTTCAGATATTGATGATTCACTTAATAACTCTGCGGGCGCATCTAATAAATTTGATTCCTCAACAACACCGTGTTCTTTTATACCATAAATTGGTGTTTCAAGTGCATTAGAAACAATAGAATTGTTTCTCTCAGGCAATTTATCTGGCAGTACTTCATTATCACCACCAGAATTTATACTTGAATCGTCCGTATTTCTTTGGCTCCTAGAAAAAATTCCACTGGCCAATCTTGTCACAAATCCTAGGGCAGCTAGGGGTATAGAAAGTGCACCATTTGTTTGAACATTTTCAGTTGTATGCTCATCCACATCAAGACTGATGTCAGAGGAATTATGCATCCCAAGATCCTGAAAAAGATGTTCTTACTTTAAGATAGTCAAAATTATTAATTTAAATGAAGATAGACCTGTAAGTAAAAGCTATAGGAAAAAGCAATGAGCCAACCAAAGACATGTTAACATAACCTTCATATAATTATATACTTCCTGCCTGTGAGATGGATATATAGATAAACGGAACCAAGCGCACTATAGACATAAACATTGGAATAGAAACAGACCTCTAGTGCCTTGTGGAGGTTATCCATTTCAGTATCCTCAACCGTTTCCCAACTTGCTGCATCATCACTTACTTCAGTTCCACCACCAACTGAGTCATCATCATCGTCATCACGACCAACAACATATATTGCTTGTGGACCAACCTGATACCACATAAAAGATCATACAAACTAAGAAAAGGTATTATGTGATAAGGATTACAAGGAAATATTTAGGAAAATTACATATGATGTTACTAGGATAACTTAGCTTTGTTTGTTGAACAAGTGCTTAAGTTTGTTTTATTGTTTACAATTTTTATTAGATTTACACTCGAGAACGCTGCGATGTCGTCCCACGTCATAGTGACATGGATTTATAGAGCTTTGATTGTCGGAATAAGTGCTTCATTTTCTTTTAATGTTCCCTGTCTCATTTGTATTAGACTCTAGAACGTTGCGATGTAATCCATCTGATAGTGACATGGATTAACATGACTTAGTTGCATTTGTAACCATAGAGCCCATGGCAGGTCCCTCCTCAAGGAATGTGTTATCTAACTTTTTAACCATTCTCCTTATTATCACATCCAAGATCACTTAGCACACTACCAAAACAAATAGCTCCTTAACGCCGACTTAATTTAGCTTTGATGTTGCAATTTACTCAGAAATTTGCTAAATCTCTCTTATTTCGTTTTAGGAAGACGTATACATGTTTGATTGTAACTTGCATGCCTTCCAAGAAATAAGCAAATACTGAATATTAAATAATTGGTCTTGCATTGAAGGTGCAAATTTCAAGGCACTAGTTGTCATAGCCCCAGAATCTAAGTATAATGCATACAACGTCTAAAAGTGTTATAAAGACTAACATTATCAGTGTAATATCATTCTTGTGAATCTGAAGGAACACAAAAGTTATCCACTAGGAAAAGTTAATAATGAGCAAAAAAGGTTTTTGGGCCAACCCAACCCAACCCATTTAGATATGGAAGAGCAAAGAGTACCATTGACACCATCCCATCAGCCCACGTAACTTCAATATCACCATTTCTGAGTCCTGTAATATTTCCAACCCAAGAGAGGTCTGAAAAGTTGTTACAACCTTCATTCTTTGCAGCATCAGTCAACTCTGCCACTTCAATAGCTACTTGCGGGCCTATAGAAACCGATGGCAACCGAACAACTACATCGCCATAACAATAATCATAGTCTTGGTGGCCTTCAAGCTCATAAACACTCACAATTTCCTCCTTATCAAATTCTTTAGGATCTTCTGCTCTAGTAACTGACTTTAACCACCTCACACAAGCTGTCCGTTCTTTTGCATTAACACTTTTCACAACTCCCACACGGCTGATGTCACCACTACCATCATCACCATTTCCATCACTAGTTTTTTCCACTACATACTGTTCAGACACAAATTCATGATCTCCAGGGTTTTCAACTGGTATCAAAGAGACTGAATCCAATCCATGTTGTATATTTCCATCCTGCCATGCTACATCAACTCTTGTTTTAGTATTAATAATTTGAAGGGCTTTTTCAAAATGTTCCTCCTTTTTTCGTAACCTTTTATCCCTCTTAACAACAACTTTCCTGAACTTTTTCCTATGCAGAGGCCAAGTTTCATGGACTGGACCTTTTGAACCAGCCGATGAGCTACTACGTGAACTAGGTTCTACACTACGTGAACTAGGTTCTACAGAAGGGTCAGATTTCATGGAGGGTTCCTTCACGGGACCCACTTCTGAATCACTCTCAGACTTTAATGAATTCTTGTCATGAGAAAGAGTAGATAATGGTTTGGGTGATGGAAGAAGACACCAATCACCAAGTTGCCAATTTGCATGTGAAAAACATGCTAGTAACCTTAAGTTTTTAGGGTTTTGCTCTTCAGATGGTGTAATTGAAGAATCAGGCCCATAGCCTGCAGAAGCTATCCAATAAACAAAAGCCGAACCCGCTGTAACATTTGTTACAGTTCCTTCCAATCTTGAAGCTTTCCATAGGCCTGATAGCCACCTAGAATTTTTGAAAACAGATGAAGAGCTCGCTTTTACCCTTTGACCCGGATAATAAGGATAATGTGCTTCGAATAGATTCTTCCCAAGTGGTTTGAGACGTAATGGGTCAGCTTTCATAACTTTACAAACAGAACCATCATCGAACATAACCGTCACATTATCTAATACATCATCGATTCTACCAAGCCATGGGCCAAGAACTACATAATCACCCACTTGAAAGTCCCTAACACGCTTTAAATCTTTAGAAGAAACATTATTTATTAATTTCCCATCAATAGTAGATAAATCAACAGTTATATTGACATCAACCACAACACCCACTTGCCCAGTTGCATTACAAGCAGCAGCAACATAATCTCCATGCAAAAAGCCTCGGTCAACCACAATGACATCATCAAGACTTTGGGTTGTCTCTGATTCATCCATCCAAAGCACTCTAACATGGTCAGCTGGAAGTGGGGTGCTTTCATCAGCATCATCATCATCATCATCCATATTTTCAGTGACACTTTCATGTAAATCTTTGTTGTCTTCTTCATTGCAACCCGCCACTTCAATGTCTTCATCTTCAACATCATCACTGCTACTATCTGAGTCAGAATCACCAGCAACTTCAGTTACTATCCCTATCTTCCCCTCGGTTTTGCTCTTTACAACATCTTCTCTGTAAATAAATACCCCTGGACGTATGCCATTCTCCTCTATCTTGACCATTAAATCTTCACTTGGATCATGATTATGTTTGGTATTTTCATTTGCATTGCAATCCAGCTTGGATTCCATCTGAAAGCCAAAAAGAAAAGACATAATACTACAAAAAACAACTCTAAAAACTGAATTTATGTTAGTATATTCATCTTTTACAATTAACTAGGAAATTTAGAGTTCAAGACTGGATGGGTAAGGGCTGATTGGTGATAGTCGATTCATCTATAATTAAAAGATATCTAATTGTGTCGATTTCGGTAAACCTATGTTGTGTTAGGGTTAATGGTTTTTCGTGTAGCTTTAAGTTATTAAGATAGCTTGAGATTTGGAGAATTTGGATGTAAGTCTAAACACTAATCAACTCTGAGTGATTAATTCATGATTCTGAATTTCTGATTATTTAAGATGATACTCATCAGATTTGAAAAAACAGCCAAACACGTGAAAAGAGTTGGAAGAATACCAGATGTCTAAGAAGGACTAAGAACCTTAACCAACTGCTTTTGTGATTTCAATTCTTCAATCGCCAATATCCTCAATGCAAATCAGAAACGCCCTTAATTCCTACCAGACGCTAGTACAGACATCATAAAACCAAAAACCATTGAGATAGTTTTTCATTCATTGCAACTTCATCAAGCACCAGTAATCCATCAGTAAATTACATTCACGCCATTTGTAAGAATTGGAAAATAAATTAGTTCAAAATCATTAAACTAATAGGATGTCAGGAAACGAAAAGGGTTTCATAGGAGATTAGGAAAAGTTTAACAGAACGAAATGCAGTGATTTAAGGACTGAAGTGATAAGAGTAAAGAAGAAACAAATCCAAATAGCACCCAACAACAATTACCTTCAACCCGAGCACTCAGATGAATATCAGATATGGGGACCCTAAAGCACGAACAGGTATTCCGATTATGAATCCTGCAAGACAAACAACGGAAACACACAGCAGGTAATGAATAAACAACGAAAAGCAGCTCAAGAACCCACGACAACAAATCGATCGTTTCAGTAAAACATGAAATCAGCTGAAATGAAACCAAATTCATCGAAATCTTGTAAAATAGTGCCTAAAAAATGAGGAAACCATCGATGGGCGAATCGCGTAAGCTAATGAAAATCAATAAGCAATCTATTTCCTTGAAAGCAACGAATCTTATTAAGAAAATTTGGCAAAATAATGAAATACCTCGAGAAGTATTTGTGTTGATTCCACGTTGATTGTGAAGAACAAGTAACGAAAATTTGTGTAAAGACCAGACGTCGAAGAAATGCGGTGAGGCCGTATGCACACAGCAGACTCGTGTTTTGGCTTATTTTTATTTTTCTAACCAGACTTATTGTTTTTATTTTCAACTAGTAAAAGTCACCCGCGCGTTGCGACGGAACGCTGAGCTGAATTAGACTTAAATATTTAGTTAAAACGTAAATAAAAATAATCACAGTAAAACAATATAGAAATAAAAAAGCATTAAATTTATTTTAATAAAGCAACAAAAATAAATAAATAAAAAGAAACAAATAAGAAATAAATTAAATTCATAATATAAAAAAACAAAAAACCTACCGTAATAAAGAGAAAAGAATAAATAAATAGAAATGAAGTAATAAAATTATAAGGTAAATGAAGTGATCTATGATGAAATGATGTTAATGAGTAATGACATTGATTTTTGTAGAAATGCATCAATTGAATACGGTATGTTTAATTTGTTTTTTTAACGACAAATGTGCAACTCTGATTCGTAGGACATGTGTTAAACTTATCATTTTCTGTGTGATTTTTGCAATAAGTTATGCTCAACATAAAACTAACCACACCAAAGTAATGAAATTCTTGTACGGTTTACCCAAAGCTTGCTGACTTGTACCAAAGTACTGTAAGAGTAATATATCTATTGAATAATAATTCATACGTTTACCTTGCATTATTTAAAAACTAACATTAAGTCTTTCATATCATGCAATTAGTAACAATAGGACCGATTGATTTTTTCCCCTTAAAAATGATTGATTTTTTAACTTCTTATATACTTATTTATTAGAATAAATTAATCAATAAAAGAAATATACATGTGAAAGGACATGACATGGGGTGTCGTGCATACAGCTGGTTTATGCACTGAGTGGTTTGCAGGTAACTTATAGTCATTTACAAAACCACCAGCAGAAACCCATCTTCATTTCTCTCTACCCCTACCCCCTTCACTCAATCATATTGTTTCCCTTCTCCAGCCGAGACAGAAACCGGAAAGATCTGTTGAAACAACCACACTTCGCGAGCCTTCACTGCCCCATTCTGTAAATTACCTTCTTTCGTACGTCCACGAGGTTATAAAAAGAGAGAAAGGGGCGGCTATCTAGCGGGAGCCGTTTCGGTTGTATCACAATCATCATCCACCCCAAGTGTCTCCGACCAGCCATCTACCACAATGATCACTAATTCTCTCACCGGAAAAACGAAGCATCTTTCAGCTGCAACCATCTGAAACCTCGCTCCCTGAGCCCTGACCGTGCGTATGGTGGTATTTAGGCGGACAACCGTCGCTTGCGCTGCATCAGGAGGCGTCGATGGTTAAGTGAAGGTGATGAACGACAGCAAGGGTGGCTCTGGTTGACTGTGACGGTGGTAGTAGTTGGCGTTTCCAGCTGACTGTGGTGGTGTTTACGACTGACTGTGATGGTGGTGGTAGTCAGCGTTTTTGAGGGGTCTGTGTGTAAATCGGTAGACTTTGGTGGCCAATCCCGAAAATCACTGAAGGTGACTGCAGTCACCGACAATGAAGAATTATATATATATAATTGATTGATTTGGGAACAAATTATTCGAAGAATATATTATATGGATGGTGAGGCAAATTACAAATTATATATTATATTATATATATATATATACTATAATTAAATGAGAAGACAAATGAATAGTTACTTTTGAAATCTGGTACGTTCTTTTTATGACTGCGGTAAGAAGTCAATGATGTGTTGCTTGATTCACACTGTGCCACGTATGGCTTCAAAATCACTTTCTGGCATCGTCTTCATACATGGTAATATCAAAGGAAAGACAGACAGAGGGAAAGAAAGAGAAAAAAGAGGAAGAAAAGAAAGGTTTTAAGATTAGAGATTGAAGAAGATTGTGCAAAAGAAAGAGAAAGAGGGGCAGCGAGAGGAAGGCATTGCCCACCGCACACACAAGTTTTTTTGTTGTCATCGGTGTAGGTATCGATTCCACCGTTACCATGGCTTACTACCATACCATCGATGTTACTGGTGGTTGTTTCTCGGAGATTAAAATAGGTGGAGTCGGTGGTTTGGCCATGCAGATCTGGTAGCAAATGGGTTGTAGGTGGGCAGGGGTTGCGGCGATAGTTTGATATTTTATGGTGTTTAGGTCTAAGGCCTGACGGTGGAGGTGGAGGTGAAGACGAAAGGCAATAGTGGTTCCAAAGGTTAACGGTGGAGGTGAAGGCCGGCCTAAGCATCTTCTTTCTCAATCACTCTCTTCCAACGAGAAAACGCATGTTCTTCCACCGTCGAGAGTTATGGTGACATTAGGCAAGTGATGATAGAGAAGGGTTTGTGAGATGATACAATGTATGTGCTGCTCATCTTCTCCGTTACCATTGTCGATATCTGTTTTGGCACCATACATATTTCTTTTCGTACCCACCACTGTCATCTTTACCAAGTAGGAGGTTTGCTTCCGCATGTCTTGATTTGTAGCAACTCAATAAAATGTTGTTTTGTTTTTGAAATCTGTAAATTTTATGCTTCTGAATGGTTTTGTTTTTGATTGGTTTTGCCTTTGCCTACCATTTTACATGTTGACCTTACTATGTTAACCTGCACAAAATCTATTCGACAAAATACTAAATGCAAGTTCCATATTTCTTGAGCAATGAAGACTATTTTCCTATAGGCACTTCAATCTGACGTTAAAATTCAATGTGTTTGATTTCATGCAACCTACTCAAGTAAATGGCTTAAAGAAATACTCAAACAATTGATGATTTTGGTGAAACAGTTCTTCATCATCAGTATTATTGAATTGCATTATTTGTTTTATCAGTATTTTTAAGGTTAATTACAAATAGAATTAGAGCAGTCAAGTCTTTGGTTATTGATACTCTCTCTATATTTACACACGCCCCAAAATCAACTAGAATTTAGGTTAATTTGTATCTTTTTTGTATCTTTTAAGTAATGATTATACTATAAAGATGATTATACTATATCAACTAAATCAGTTTATGAAACTTGACCAAAAGGGTTTAGTGGCATAATTATTTCTTTTTTGTATCTTTTAACTAATGATTATATTATATCAACTAAATCAGTTTATGAAACTTTTAATCCTTCTTTTTTAGCCGGTAAAGAAGAGTTCAATCCATTTAACATTTCATTTCAGTTGAATTTATAAAAGATGGCAATTCATGTCCCGAGATTAGCTCATATCTAGATTCATAATTGTTACATTTAGATTTCTTCATGATGTTGAAGTTTTGATAAACCAATTGGGTATTTTTTTTATGTTAATGTTTTGGTAGTTGAGTACAAACATTATTCAACATGTCATAAATAGTACAAGGGAAATACACTTTGGCAATTCATGTCTTCTGACGTTAATTGGTAAAAACTATAAAATATATTATGTTGTTTAATCTATTGTATGAGTTTCTTGGTGCAGAATTCTTCAACCTGCAGATCAAGTGGTTCAATACTTGGTGATCTTCTAGACTATCTAAATAAGTTAAGAACTTAGTTTCATACCATAGTTATGCAATTATAATGTTGATGTTTGGCATTCTATTGTATGTAAATGTACTCAATTGTACGCAAATGTACTATTTGATTGTTAATTAAATTACACCTTTGTCGAGTGAATTTTATAGTGTTGGTTTTTTTGATAAACAACTTCATTTCTTCAGCCTTTTAAATATTAATGGTTAAATTATGAATGTTTTTGAACTTTGGAGCTTAGCCATGAAATTATTCTATGTCACATGATTGTTTTTGCTTCAACAATTGAACAAATGCTTGATGTGAACATGTTCTTTCTCCTACTATATGTGTGTATTATGTTGCATTTAAAAACTATAAAATTATTATGTGTTAGCTGGTGAAGCGTTTTTGATGTTATTGTAAACCTAATAATCTTATTACTATAGGTGGTGAGATAAGAGACATGAAGAAGAAAGATACCCAAACTAAGAAATGTTGTGTAAAAAACAACCTGCATGTAAGGACAAGAGGGTTAGGTTCTCGTTTTTTCCTCATGAAGTGGAGTATGGCAGATACATGGTAACATAAGGGTTTTGATCTTACCTCTACAACTAAAGCAACCATCTTCTGATTGTAAAATACCGATAATTATGTAAAATAAATAGCCAATGTCTAAGAACAGGTTCCGTTCCAACTTTTTGTCACATGAAATGGGATATCGTAGATACATGGTACATATATACTCCCATTTTACACAAAGCTTTTGATCTATGGTATTAAAAATAATGTTGTTTTCGTCCTTTTGATGAGTAAATCACGTACACAAAGGTGGACACTTTTGTCAACAAAAATTGCACACATGTAGAGTTTCTCGTCGCAACACGCGGTGAGAAACTCCTAGTTTAGTTTATAATATACTAGTTTTCAATTATTTTATACATAGTGTTGTACCTTATGTTTATAATATTTTATAAAAAAAATTTCTTTACGTTTCAACTTTTATCCCTATACTTTTTATTTTTTGTAAATTTATGTTTTACGTTTTTTTCTAAGTTTTGCAAGTTAACATGGCACAACATGTAAGTGTGGTTCCACATTTTTACGTTTCTCTTTATTCGTTCTAATTTTTGTGACTTAACACGGCATAACGTGCATGCATAGTTCAACGTTTTTTCATTTATATTTACCCATTCGACAAATTTATCGCAACACGTGAGTCCTAGATTGACTTAGTTAAACTTTTCTATGTTTTACGTTTTGGTTTAATTTCTCCACATTAATACACCGCAACTTCAGCGTTGGTGGTCACTAGTGGTGGTGTGATATTGGTGCTATTTGGCATGGCACCGTACTGTGGGGGTTTAATTCTAATAAATACAAATTATCAACTTTACATTGCATTAATTGTTGTATCATTAGCTTTAAAGATTGTACATATTCTTTGTTTTTTTTTCTTTTAATATTTTTATGCTAAACCCAATACTTTACATCTTTTACAATTTAACCCCTTGATTTTTTACACTTTCAATTTTCTTCCCTTATACAATTCATATTTTACAATTTTTTCATTTTACATTTCGGTCTAAAGTTTAAGAATTAATACGCCACAACATATGTGTGTGGCTCATCGTTGTTAAACCTTTTTTTATTTAATGGCCTCGTCGCATGATCGCGTGCCAATAATTCAGTGTTTAATTAACTTAAATAGGTGATTTTACATCATGATTATGGTGGAATAGGTTCAAGTTGTGTGTGTTTTGAATTATAAGAGTTTGGAGCTAAAGGAGGCTTATTTTGGTTGAAAAGAAGCAAAACACAGAACTACAAGGACTGAAGATGTAAATATCAAAAGTTACAAGAAAAGACACAAATTTATGTGTACCGGCGTATAATACGCCGAGTATGGGCGTATAATACGTCGGGCGGCGTATTGGCGGCGTATTTGATCAAAATTTCAGAAAGTGGGCGTATGGAAGCTGAAGGGGCGTATGATACGCCCATGGCAGCGTATCATACGCCGGTTTGCTAAACAACTCCCGAATTTTGTGGATTTTCAAGTTATTTAAACACATCCAACCCTAATTCGAGAAACAACTTTTCCCAGTCGAAAATAGGTGATTTCAAGGAGATTTTGAGTGCTTTCAAGCTTCCCAACATCATTCAAATCATCATTGATTATCATCAAATCAAGATTGAAGATTTACTAAAGATGATGCGTGGCTAGGCTTTTCGTGATTGCTTTCGGGAGTACAATTCTTGTCAAGTGAAATTTTTGGTATGTTTGATTCAGTTTTTGTAATGAACATTGATCTATTGAATGAAACATTATGTTTTGGTTGATTTAAACAATTTGCTTATAAATAAAGTTGTTTGATTGATTATCAGTTTTCGGTTTTCTTGCATCGTGAGCTCATTAAGAAATGTAGGCAACGTGATATAAGTGAATTGGTAACATTGTGATGAACGAGTCTTAAAAGATTGTTCGTTCGTTGTCACTTTAATCAAAAGCTAAGATCTTAAAGTATTGTTCTTACAAACCCTAATTTTAAAGTACCAAGTGTTGATCTTGTAGAATTGGAAACCCGGAAGTGATTATTTCTTAATATTTGATTAAAATTAGTTTTAAAGTTTATTGCTTTTTACAATAGTATTCTACAAATCATTCAAAGTTTTGATTTTTATTTCTAAAGTTTGTGTCTTTAAGTTAATCGAGTCGTATTGATTAAACACTTTCCACCTATTCCCTGTGGAGACGACCTTACTTACCCTTACACAATAAAGGTAGCTAAGACCGATATATTAACTTGTTTTTGATCGAGTCTCGACAACTAGATCAAAATGGTGCCGTTGCCGGGGAATATGTGCGCTTAGTGTTTAATTGTTTTATTTGAATTTCTTAAAAATTTATAAAAACCCAAAAAGATTTTTATTTTCCTATTTTGTTTCTTTTAATTTGTTTCTTGTTCAGTATTACGCGATGTATTTTGTGTTTCTTTTGTTTGTAGGTAACCATTACATGAATGCATACAAGATTTTCAGGAAGGACTTCACCATTGCAATTTGATCCTGAAATTGAAAAGACTTTAATAGAGAATCGGGTGTTTCACAAAGCATCAACTTCAAGAACTTGTCGGATTCGTGATCAAACAAGATCTGAAGAGGGTACATCATCAGCAACAGCTCAACGGATTTTCAATAGACTTTCAATAACACCTGAAAGTAACAATTTAAGAATGATGAATAATCCAGAGAACCAAGAAGGGCCACAACCCAACCATCCTATGGGAGACATCCCATTACCCTTATTTCCTCCGCCTGATGATCCTCCCCATCAACCACAACCTGTTCAACCTCAACCTCAGGGGCGATCCTTATGAATCAAGGGGTGCAGCACCAACCTCACCCCATAAATTTCCAACCAATGCCAAATGTTCGGATCCGTAATCTAAGTTTTCATCATAATAGGGAAGGTAGTAATCATAGTAATAAGGAACGATTCTCAGTCGAAGGAAGCCATCATACAGCCTATGTGGATAAGTGGATTGAAGAGCAAATCAACATGGACGAACCAAACCAACATGATTTTGAGGACTATGGGAACCAACCGGGCTATCGAAACCATCAACCAAATCAGGATCAAGGTGGTTATGCTCAACCACTCATTCACAACAATGTTGGAGGCCAACCATTTAATGGTATACCAGCCAATGTGGGAGGTCAACACTATGTACCCATACATGGTATAGATAGTCACTTTCGACCCGCCATCGCCATCAACTCATCTCCTATAGTTCCACCAACACAACGAGGAAGAGCGTTTGAAGTTCGACCATAATGTTTGGGAATTCTTCCTCACTTTCATGGTCTATCAACTGAAGAGCCCTATTTGCATATATCCGAATTTTAGGCATCATGTAGCACCATTGGTGGCCAAGGCTTTTCACCGGATGAAGTTAAATTGCTCCTATTCCAATTCACTCTTAAAGACAAGGCCAAACAATGGTTCCTATCTCTACCATCAGCAAGTATTTACACATGGGTACAAATGCAACAACAATTCTTGGATGAATACTATACTTCTCAAAGGACAAGTGATGCAAGGCGAGCCATTCGAGGATTTACACAACAATCAGGGGAAAAATTCCATGAAGCTTTCCACCGGTTTAAGGAAATGCTAAGAACTTGTCCACATCATGGCATAGCTAAGTGGGAGTTGATTTCAGCTTTCTCTGACGGATTATCACTAGAGGATGCAAGAGATGTAAACTCCACCAGTGTAGGAACGTTTACATTAAACCATGAGGATGATGATTGGGATATTCTCGAAAGGACGAGTGTAATCTCTAAGAAGTGTGCACAATCAAGCCGAAGGTCGAGGGGGTCAAGTGTGAATATGGTGAATGATCATGTGGCTATGGATAGAATTGCAGCCTTAGAACGAGAACTTGCAAGTCTTAAAGTTGGAAAGAGTGGTGTGGCGCACATAGCTAGTGAATATGAAGTATGCGACACATGTCATGACATAGGTCACACTTCGGTTACATGCTACATGAATTTGGGGAAGAGTGAAGAAGTAAATCAAGTACAAGGCCAAGGAGAAAGGAAGACATACGATATGAACTCTAACACATATCATCCTGGTCTTAGAAATCACCAAAATCTTAGATATGGTAACAATACTAACCAATTGAATCCTTCTTTTCAAGTACTAAATCAAGGAAGCAACCAATATCAAGGCCGACAACAAAGCTACAACCAAGGCGGCTACCAAAGGAATAATTACAATCAAGGGAATCACCAACAAGGAGGTCAATACCAACAAATGAATCAACAACATCAACAAGGTGCTTCTATTAACAATGGCAATGACAATGCAATTTTGTCAGCAATTCAAGATCTTGCAAAGGAGATGAAGGAGTTCAAGCAATTTAAAGAGGTGCAAGAAAAGACTAATGAGGCCATTGCTAAACAATTAGGGCAATTTGCGGAACAACTGTCCGGAAGAGAACTGGGGAAGTTGCCAAGTGACACAACCAAGAACCCTCAACATCAAGCCTCAAGTTCAAAGAATGTGCACATAAACTCAGTTAGTATCATTCCTAAATCTGAATGTATTGATTGTGATGTAACATCTACTCCTCAAGTAGTTGCAGGTAACGATAAGGAAGTTGATGAAAAAGAAGGAAGTGACCCGGGAGAACCAATTATTCCCATTCAAGTTGGGAAATTTAAAATCAAGCGGGCACTTTTGGATTATGGAGCCGGTGGAAGCATCCTTCCAGGGAGTTTATATGACCAATATGACTTTGGTCCATTACATGAAACCGCTAAAACAGTGGTGCTTGCTGATTCATCATGGAAACAATCTCGGGGAATGCTCAAGGATGTGATCATCAAGCTAGGAGAGTTCTACTACCCGGTGGACTTTATGGTGCTTGATTATGCACCGGTAAGAATTAATGAGCAACCAAAGGTAATTTTAGGACGACCATTCTTGGCAACAGCCAAAACTCAAATCAATTGCCGGGATGGAATTATCGACATGACATTTGAAAATCATAAGTTGTTCTTTAATGTGTTTTCAAAATCAATTGCATATATAGTTAATAATAAGTCATCTGTAATAGATGCTACTAACAAGTATGCTCCTCCTTACATGTCACATGTAAGCGAGGACATCACCAAAGAGAATGGTTTTGATCCTTATAGGGGTTGAGCTCAAGAATATGGAAAAGAAGGAGGATGTGAAGGTGGAGACATTAAGGAATGAAAAACCGAGATGAAAGGTAAAGATGGGTAAACCACCGGATCAAGTGAATCACCAAAGGTCAAAGAAGAGATATTTGACCCGTATGGGAGCAAACAAGAGAATCCATCAAGCTGGGAGAAGCAGTTCTATAAAAAGACATTTGGAGAAAAGCACTCAATACGACCTCCATTAGTGATCTCAGGTAAGGTCTGGCTGAAGACCTAAAACTTAGCGCTTTCGGGAGGCAACCCGTGAGCTTTGTGGGTGTGTTCACTAGAAACCCTCACGAGACTATAACTCATCCACTCGGGTCTACCGAGGGGTTTAAAGGCTTGTTGCATACGCTAAATGCAACCGTGATTCCTACGAAAGTGAGTTTATTTCTTCAATTAGTTTGTGTGTTTTTTTTGTTTTGATAAGTAATCATGAGACGCAAGCACTCAAGTGTGGGGAGGCACAAGGAGATTGATGAAGGCTTCCAATAATGATTGTGATCAGGTTCATGTGCTCTTTCCATTACTTTGGTTATGAACAATATTCCTTTCATGCTTTCATTGAAATTGATTGATAATATGTTAGGATATGGCATGCTACTCTTTCTTAGCAATGAATAGTCTTGTTTAGCAATAATAGGGATGAAATTAAAAATCAACTTCTCTATGTTATGAAAATGCTAATTGTGACCATCATACATTGGGGACAATGTATCTCAAGTGTGGGGATAAGGGAAGAATTGAAAAAACTAAACCTTTTTTGAAAAAATTAAACATTTTTGAAAAAAATAAATAAATCTTCAAATAATCTTAATTGTGCATGAGACCCAAAATTTTTTATACATGGCTAATTATCACTTGTTTGTGCATGTATAGATCCTTTGGCATGCTTGTTTTGAAGTGTAGAAAAGTATTCCCATCATGAGCTTTTATAAAATTAGGTAGAATTCTTAGGAGGCATAATGAACCGGTTGTAGATGACATACGTGCTTCACATTTTTAACCCTTTCCCACCAATTCATAGCACACTTTGATTTGCTTTATATTTTTGCATAATGAGGGAAACCATAATGTGCATTTAAATTAGAACTCGTGTAATTGATGCATGTCAAGATCATGAACCAATATGTGCATAAATGTGATAGAGGCATTAGGAATGAACCAATTGCTTAAACCTTTTTCCTTTGAATTCCCTACCTTGAAAATCTTCCTTTAGACACCATGTTGAGCCCTAACATTTCATTTGAATAAGCCCGAAACAATAAGCCTACAAAGCCTTAGCCTTTTTATGAAACCTCGAGTGATGAAGTCTAGTCCATGACATGCCGAGAGGTGTCATTTCGGTATTAGTTCAATAATAGTATGTTTTGGTTGAAAAAAAAAAAGAAAAAGAAAAGAAAAAGCTAAATATGAGGTCAAAATGACCAAAGTATGAAACAAAAAAACTAGTGTGAGAGTTCGGTGATATTATTGCAAGTATAAGAGTGAGTTGATAAATAAAACATCTAGCATGTCTAAATTGGATTTCATTCACCGTTAGCCACTCTAAAATCTCTTCTTATCCCACCTTAAACCTTAGCTTAGCATTACAACCCATAAAAGACCTCTTGATTTATGTATCTTATTATGTTAGTTGATAGCGATATGATTAATATACGAGCTTATGATAAGAATGTGCATTCTTGGTTTGAGAGTTCCAGATATACTAGTATATAATCACTAGTCCACAAAACAAACCGAGGGGAGCGTTCATTGTGAGGAATATGAATGCATGAATATTTGAAGCAAAAGGTAAGTTATGCCAACTAAAGATTCTAAGTTTAAAACATAAGTGGTATTACATATTGGGTTGTGAATCTTACATGATGAAAGTTTACAACTAAGTATGCCTTGGGAGCTTAACTTATACAAAGTTGTGATAACTTAGCATGTTTGGTTAATTAGGGTGAAGTGTTGCAAATAAGTTTGTTTGGGGACAAACAAAAGGTTAAGTGTGGGGATGTGATCGCGTGCCAATAATTAAGTGTTTAATTAACTTAAATAGGTGATTTTATATCATGATTATGATGGAATAGGTTCAAGTTGTGTGTGTTTTGAATTATAGGAGGTTGGAGCTAAAGGAGGCCTATTTTGGATGAAAAGAAGCAAAACACGAAACTACAAGGACTGAAGATGTAAATATCAAAAGTTACAAGAAAAGGCACAAATTTAGGTGTACCGGCGTATAATACGCCGAGTATGGGCGTATAATACGTCGGGCGGCGTTTTGTGGGCGTATTTGATCAAAATTTCAGAAAGTGGGCGTATGGAAGCTGAGGGGGGCTTATGATACGCCCATGTCAGCGTATCATACGCTGGTTTGCTGAACAACTCCCGAATTTTGTGGATTTTCAAGTTATTTAAACACATCCAACCCTAATTCGAGAAACAACTTTTCCCAGCCGAAAATAGGTGATTTCAAGGAGATTTTGAGTGCTTTCAAGGTTCCCAACATCATTCAAATCATCATTGATAATCATCAAATTAAGATTGAAGATTTACTAAAGATGATGCGTGGCTAGGCTTTTCGTGATTGCTTTCGGGAGTACAATTCTTGTCAAGTGAGATGTTTGGTATGTTTGATTCAGTTTTTGTAATGAACATTGATCTATTGAATGAAACATTATGTTTTGGTTGATTTAAATGATTTGCTTATAAATAAAGTTGTTTGCTTGATTATCAGTTTTCGGTTTTCTTGCATCGTGAGCTTATTAAGAAAAGTAGGCAACATGATATAAGTGAATTGGTAACATTGTGAATGAACGAGTCTTAAAAGATTGTTCCTTTGTTGTCACTTTAATCAAAAGCTAAGATCTTAAAGTATTGTTCTTACAAACCCTAATTTCAAAGTTCCAAGTGTTGATCTTGAAGAATTGAAAACCCGGAAGTGATTATTTCTTAATATTTGATTAAAATTAGTTTTAAAGTTTATTGCTTTTTACAATAGTATTCTACAAATCATTCAAAGTTTTGATTTTTATTTCTAAAGTTTGTGTCTTTAAGTTAATCGAGTCGTATTGATTAAACACTTTCCACCCATTTCCTGTGGAGACGACCTTACTTACCCTTACACAATAAAGGTAGCTAAGACCGATATATTAACTTGTTTTTGATCGAGTCTCGACACCAGTTCATCACAACGTACGGGTAGTGATCGACTTAGTTATTGTGTTTAATGTTTCACATTGTTACGTATACTCTCTGTTTGATTTTTATTTATTTATTTTATAATACGAGCTTTTCCGGCGTTGGTGCTCGATGACGCTGATGTGACAATGGTGCTACTTTGCATGGTTTTACGCCCCCACCGCAATTCGGGGGCTTAATACTTGTTTGATTTATTAGCCAAAAGAGTAAATTATAACAATAATAATACAAGAATTGTTTTTATGGTTAAAATTATAAAAATACCTTCATGTGCAATGTATATAAGGTGAATTAATTGAGAAACTTAATATTCGTTAATAAGGGGATGGTTCAAATAAAAATCATGTTTATAACTAAAACCTAAAAAAGCATAGATTACGTACCTAACTATGTGTTACCATGTGTGCAAATATGAGCTATGTATATGTAGCTTACACAACTTACATATATGTTACTTCCAAACATTAATTTTGTTGTTTGCGTAATTTTTTTTACCATCTTTTAGACATTAGATTTATTGTTTCTATAATTATGTCATAGTCATAATTAGATTCTTTACATTCACACTAGATTTTACTAAACCACATTATCAAACATAGTTACCTCAAGATCACACTTACATGAACAAGTGTTTGACTGTTTAAAGGTCAAGGTGAAGTATTAAAGACCATCCGGGTTACTTCAACAGCCAGATATTCCAATATGAAAATGGCAACAACTTTCAATGGACTACATCACAAAGTTACCTTAAACTTCCAGCGGATGCTATACTATTTGGGTAATAATAGATCGCTTGACAAAATCCGCATATTTTTTCACGATTACAAAGACTAGTAGGATAGAGAAGCTAACTCGCATCTATCTAAGGGATATAGTCCTTCATAAGGTGTACCAATATATATTATCTTTAATCTTGACGCTTGATTGACTTCCTATTTCTAGCAGTCATTGCGATGGTCATTAGGAATGTGTTTGGATATAAGGACAACATACCATCCGCAAACTGATAGCAAGAGTGAGCGTACTATTCAAAATCTAAAAGACATGCTACGAGCCTGTGTGATTGATTTCATCAACAAATGGGAAACTCACTTACCTTTGGTGAGTTTTCTTACAACAACAGTTATCACACTTCTACCAAAGCCGCACCATTTGAGGCTCTCTACGGATGCAAGTGCCGATCACCAACCCGTTGCGTAGAAGTTGGAGAAAGTCAGCTTACTAGTCTTGAACTTCTGTATGAGACGTCTGAAAAAATCGTGCAAATTCGTAACTTCATGGTTGAAAACCATTGGAATTTCATATTAGTGACAAAGTACTTCTCAAAAAGTGTCCCTTGGAAAGGTGTAATTCATTTTGGGAAACAAGGAAAGAAATGTCTATAACGTATTTCATGTTTCGAATCTAAAGAAATGTCTTGTTGATGAGACACTCCTCATTTCCCTAGATGAAATACACGTGGATGAACAACTGCGTTTTATTAAGGAACCGGTTGAAATTTTGGATTGTGAGGTTAAGACACTCAAGCACAGTTGTATTCCTATTGTGAAAGTTCTTTAGGACTCCAAGTGTGGGCCAGAGGTCACATGAGAACGAGAGAATCAAATGATGAGCAAGTATATGCAATTGTTCAAAGATACACTATAACATTTAACCCAATTCATATTATAAACCCAAACCTGTTTGGGTCAATTATGTAAATGGAATTCATTATTTAGTCATTTTATTTATTTTGATCATTCAAGTGAGTATTCCCCATAGCCTATTTGTATGTGTTTTAGATTTTGGGGAAATCATGCATCAATATTCAATCAATTGTTATTCATTGTTATTTCATTCAAAATTCATTTCTAATCATGTTATGTTATTACTTTCAATTATGTGTTCATAGTTAGATAAACTTGATGTTGGAACAATCATCAATTTATACTCACGGCAACAATGATAGATCTATTGGTGTTTAATTAAATGTGTCAGTTATTGCACGAACCTTCGCGTAAGAGTAATTCAAAGAATTACCGGATCGCACACGAGTCTGTCCCCGAACGTTGAGGATTTATCAAAATGGCTTTCAAGCAATAATAATTGGCGTGAAACTATATGTTATGTGATTAAATGTTTAGTCTTCTTATGAAATCTATGAATTTCCAAGCATTTACATGTTTACGTGTATTTTGGTGTTTAAAGCCTAATTGTTATATATATGGTTTCAAACTAATGTAATGAATATTATTTCATGTGTTGAATGGTTAATGATATTATATGATTGTTCAATAGTTTAATGTTAGAAAATTTCAATTATGTAACGCTAATACAATTTTTATAAATTAGGACTAGTTTAAAAAAATATAATTTTTTGTAACTCCCAACCCCCAATCCTATACCCTAATCGGCTGCCACCCCCACCAATTCCCTTCCCACTTGCACAAAAACAAACAAACAAAACCCATTGTTTGATCTTCTTCTTGCAAATTGGAAATGAGAATCGAATTTCTTGCATCTAAACATGTCTAACACTTGAATTCTTGTAATAACAAGTAAGTTTTATTGGTTAATTTAATTTACTTTGACTCCATGAAGTCATAATATAATAACCCAAACATAATTAAAGACCACATTAAGACTTCAAAACTTCAAGATTTGAACCAAATTACACATACGTAATATAAATCACCAAATCCCGTAAGATAAATCTAAACTTAAGGGTTGGGTTTAGGTAACTGATTAAAGTAAAACTAATTTATACGAAATGAACCTAGGAACCTTGTTGGTTGGTAGCGGACTAGATCTTGAACATCTACTTCAAGAAACAAGCTAAGGTGAGTCTCATAACCCCACTATTTACTTAATTTATTTTGGGGTGGAATGCATACTTTTAAAAATCATTTTATGGTGCAATAGTTACTGCTCTTGTCACCAGACGTTAGCACAGTCATTAACTCCATGGGGAGCCACGTAATTTGTGGATAGTATTATTTGGGGAATCCCCCGCACATAATGGGCCTTAGGATAGGGAAACCCCCTATTGAGATTCAATAATCTTTTTGTCACAAATTAGTGTAGATTAACCATGCTTAGCAGTGCACACTTAATCCCATAACAATAAGAGGTGTGGTTTAGGGGATGTTTTAGCATTCGAGAGGGTCACCTGGTCCAGGTTTGATTATGATACATTATTTAGTGCACCAATATTATTGTTAACTTATTTAATTGTGATATGTCATGTGTCTTAAACTTTTGATCTTACCAACATTATGTTGATGTATTTTGGATGTGTATTTCAAGAGAAGCATAATTTAAGCGGGTGATCATGGATAGGAGTTGACTAGTTAGATTTATGGAGTTTAGCCACTGCCCAATCTATTTGTCAACATTTAATACAATTTTATATTAACTTTTGTACTTGGGTCTAGACAATATTAAACTAATATTTGTAATGGTATAGATGCCACGTAGGCGATTGACCGGCGTCAAAGGCCCGGTCAAAAATAAAGAATGTTTATTCTTAATTACCTTACGCTAGCTAGGGCAAGTAAGAATGTCGAATCCATAAGGAGCTATTGGTTGGCAACTAGTTCGTGTTGATGTTGAAATGTAGAAGTCATTTGTTGAGATGTTGATAACTAATTAAATTTGAGATACAATTAGTCAAATTAAGAATTAACACGTAATAAGAGAAAATATAATCACTTCTCTCTTTGGGGTATAATCATTCACTTGCTTAGTAAGTTCATTAGCATGCTTGACAAATCACATAGACATAACTCAGTGCAACTTTTACACTAATCGAATAGTTTCACGTTAATCAATCACGTAGCTCATAATAAGACATAATAGAGTCTTTCCATTATAGAATGACATCTTGGTGATTAAACAATGAACCATATCGAATCAAATTAACTCAATCGCACACGGACATAATACAATTCTATAGAGTTTCTCTATAGAAGAATGACTATCTTGGTGAATCAAAATGAAGTGTTCTTCGAATTAGCATTGAAGTAGCAACAAAAGCACAATTGAAAACATTACGCGTACATGAAAACAATTGTCTTAAGTTCAAGTAAACTAACAAAGTAAAGCTTCAAGTGATGAAAACAAATCCCTAATCCAGATGTGATTACAAAGTTTTTAGCCACACATATTTGAAGTGATAAGAACAAACAATTAATATGTAGAATTCATCCAATATTGATTATTAGATGATAATAATCAAATCTTCAATGATTCTACAAGGTTTCTTCGTCCCAAAATCGCCCCAAAAGAGTCTCCAAACGTTCCCCCCTCAAAAGAAACCCCCAGAACTACTTTAAAGGAGTGAAAACCGTCAAAACGTCGAACCCGGCGTTCGCCAACGCTGGGTAGAGTTGACCAACGCCCAAACTTGCTCAGATTCTTCCTTTAGCTTCAAATGCAGCATTGACCAACGCTGGATGAAGTTGACCAACGCTTCAAGTTGCTGATTTTGTAAATTTGCTTTGCTTTTCTTCATTTCAACCTATAATAACATAACGTAATCAAAGTACAAGTTTTCATGATATTATGGATCATATTATGACTATAAATCAACCAAAAATCATGAACATTTATGACCCGAGCAACCTCCCCAACTTAAGTCTTTTTTGTCCCGAAAAAGGTTGTGAGCATGGAATAAGCTTATCATTTTAACGTCAGTTGGCATGCATAGAACAGATTTCAAGCTTTTCACTATGACACTCACCTAATGTGCTAGTTATTTGTTCACTTGACCCTCAAACTCCAAATTTATTAATTACATCTATTTTTCCATTCATTATTTATGTAACTAATCTGCTCCCAATTATCATTTCATGATGAAAGTCTCCTAACCTCAAGGTTTATTGAGGACTCTTTAAATCATAAACAAGTGGTCAATTTTACACCACACTAAGTACAAAAGGAGTGGAATCGTTTTATGTATATTTTTAGGATTTTGGTCAAATTGCTACTACATATGCAAAGAGTTTCAAACTCTTTTTCATTTTCTCTTTTTTTCATTTTTTTTCTTTTCATTTTTTTTGTTTTTTTTTTGTTTTAAACTTTAATTAATAAATTTAAGAGTTGAAGGCACTAGCATAACGAGGTAAAATATCATTGGTTATTACTATCCATCCATCTAGCATGCAACATTCATTAACACGATAAAATCCTATCATCTTCCATGTTTTCCCTATAATACCTTTCAAGACAATCCACCTGTTAACCATAAACTCTTTAAAATTAACCATCACTTGGAAATCCACATTAACTTAGAAGCCTATTAGACATTCTACCAACTCAAAGAATAACAATTAAGCTACTAAAACATAAATTAAATAACAAGAAACACAAACTGAAATAAAAAAAAAAGAATTGGAATAGTTGAACCTGAGTGAAATGTGGAACTATTCCTCATTTTTACTCATAATCATTCTGGTGGGTGAAAACAGAATGCCAAATCTATCATGTCACATCAGAATCATCAAACAGGTTTTGTACTTCAGCATTTCCTTGTTGCTCCAAGCCTTGTGTCTAATGAAGTAAAGCAATAAATGTGATGGACTTGGTTTCGAAATTTTTTTTAATATTTACTTTCCTGAACCAAACCAAATTCATTTTATACTAAATGACACCCCTCCCAACTTTGAGTAATGCATTATCCACAATGCTAAAATTGAAAATGTGTTTGGTAACCTGAAAATGAATTTGTTTATCCAAAATCTCGTGTCCAACAACCACCTCCCCATCGCTTTTTTTTTTGAACAAAATAAGATGACATAAATAAAATGAAACAAAACAACTATGAAGAACAGATGGGTTGCCTCCTGTGTAGCGCTAAATTTATTGTCTGCAGCCTAACATCACCTCAAACATTTAGATGTGGTTATATGTCGGTGAGTCCATCATGAAACTCACAACATCAAAGCTAACTCCATCTTGATCAATTGAAGTGATGAAAGGTTTTAACCTATGTCCATTCACCAATTGCTTGTGAACATCCTTGAGATTTTCAATCTCTACTTCACTGAAATTTCCAACATTTGTAATCACAAACGGTCCTACCCACTTGCTCTTTAACTTACCTGGAAAGAATTTCAAACATGAGTTATAAAGCCAAACCTTTTGACCTACCTCAAAGTTCTCCACGCGAACCTTGGCATCGTCAATGGCCTTCATATTAGCTTTATAACTTGAGGCACAATCATATGCTTCATCTCTAATTTGCTCAAGCTTGTTGAGGTGCAATTTTCTTTCCAAACCTGCCTTAACATAATCACAATTAACAGTTTGTACTGCCCAATATGCACGATGTGCAAGCTCTATTGGTAAATGACAATTCTTTCCATAAACTAAACGGTAAGGAGTCATTCCAATCGGAGTCTTATATGCGGTCCGATAAGCCCATAAAGCATCATCGAGGCGCAATGACCAATCCTTTCTATCCGGTCTCATCGTTTTTTGTAAAATTTCTTTTATTTTCCGATTGGAAACTTTAACTTGACCGCTAGTTTGCTGATGATAAGGTGTGGCAACCTGGTGATGAATGCCATAGTGTTGTAAAAGTTTTCCAAACCTAAAATGTTTAAAGTGTGACCCACCATCACTAATGATGGCTCGTGGAAAACCATGTCTTGACAAAATATTTTTCTTAACGAATTTACATAAAACACTATGGTCATTAGTTTTGGTGGCTTTCGATTCGATCCATTTTGATACATAATCAATAGCCACCAAAATATAAAGGTTGCCATATGATGTGGGGAATAAAAACACACATATCCTAAAAATGAACGAACACCTCTAACATTAGTTAGTGGAGGTGAGGTGGAGATTATTTTAATTTAAGCTGATCAACTTCAATCCCTCTTTCAGAAATAACATGTCCAAGGACAACTCCCTTTTTTACCATAAAATGACTTTTTTCCCAACTTAATACCAAATTCGCTTTAGTGCAACGTTTAAGAACACATTCAAGTTGATTTAAACACAATTCAAATGTAGTATAAAAAATGGAAAAATCATCCATGAAGATTTCAAGAGACTCCCTTACCAAATCAGAGAATATACTCATCATACATCTCTGAAAAGTAGGAGGGGCGTTACACAACCCAAACAGCATTCACCTAAAAGCAAATGTGCCATAAGGACATGTAAATGTAGTCTTATGTTGATCCTCTGGATGTATTGCAATCTGGTTATAACCCGAGTAACCATCTAAAAAACAATAGAATTTTTGACCAGATAGTTTCTTTACAATTTGATCAATGACGGGAATAGGAAAATGTTCCTTTGAAGTTGCCGCATTCAGCTTACGGTAGTCTAGACACACTCTCCATCCTGTAACGGGTCGAGTTACCACTTGACTTCTGCAGGACCGTTAGAAGGGGTTCAATGCAAATCAATTTTCACAGTGAGGAGAGACTTGGAATACTTAATAGATCAAATAGGGAACTGAAACCTTTATGGTGATACTAAGATAAACACAAGTAAACAAGAGACAGAAAGCTTAAGAACTAGATAATTGGTTTTCAAGGAAGATGCATATTGCTCTCAAGTTCTATTACAAATGTTACAAAGCATAGAAATAAAATACAAGAACCTGAGATACTTTATACTACATCCTACAGCCGGCCATACTTTGAAAGCCAGCTAGAAATACTAATCTAGACAACAAGATCAATGTACAGTTAAAAGGCAGATTGCCTTTTAACATGTGACTATGACATGTCATAGCTCACATCCTATTGTAATACAAAAAGAATAAAAGTATATAAAGTAGAAAGTTACAGACTCAAGACCTTAATCTACAGCTTTCTAAAGCATGGACCTTTTCACCAACTTGTGTAAAGTTGGTGAGCCTGAGTGGCAGCGGAAAGTTGGTCAGCTTTTCTGAAAAGTTGTTGATCACAGAGAGCATGTCTTCTCTGTCTTCGGAAGAAATCAGTCTTCTATCTTTGAGGCTTTGGAAGACTTTGTCTTCTAAGCTTCGGAAGACTTCATCTTTGGCTTAGGAAGAATTGGTCTTTTGGCTTCAGAAGATTTTACACTTGTGTAATTTTTCTTGTAGAGTGTAAAACTTCCGAAGTAACTTCTACCATGCACAAGGTGCATGCATGCAGGAGACACCCTGACTATTTTGAGTGCATCAGCCTCTTCTATAATCCTTACAAACTCCCCCTAGGCTGATGCTACCAAAACAGAAAAGTTCTTCAGTAGTTGATAGTCCTCATTAGGATCAGGAGCATTCCCTTCTTCATCAGCTGATCTGGATCCATCAGACTTTCATAGAACCTTCTCATGTCAAAGAGATCATGTAGAGGTAGATCAAGCATGTCCTGCCAGAGATAGACATCTTGACCACCTTGATCTCTGACTACATACCATCTGTCTGGATTTGTAGCAAAAGTCCAGGACAGAATGGGTCTTCCTGATGCAAGAGGCTTAACCTGAATTGGAGTTGATTGGTTGTCCTCTTGTTGCGCATCCTTAGGATGTTTTGACTCATCCTGAGGTGATGAGGTGGATGCCTTGGACCTCTTCTTTCTTCTGTCCCTTCTGATGGCCATCCTCTTCCTCACTCTATACTTTAACTGAGGAGCTTAGCCTGCAGCACCAGATTGACTTTTTGTGCTCTCCTTAGTCGGGTCCTTATTCCCCATTTGATCAGTAGGAGGGGACTTAGAACCCTGCTGTGCATCAGAAGATGAAGTTGGCTTAGGTGTAGCTTCAGGCTCAGGCTGTGTTGTCTCTTCAACCTTAACCTCAACTTCAGGTGAAGCTGGACTTGATGGAGAATGCAAGTCCACAAGCTGACCTTCTTTGATCTTCTGCATGGTCCTCCTGATGTGCTCATCCATTGTGGATAGAGACATAGGACCAAGTATTCTTTCGAAGAACCCATACAGCTTCAAGAAGCTCACCATCTTCAGTCTGTCAGCAGACTTCTACTCTTGGGCTCTAATGGTGGCTCATGTTTTAGCAGCTTCCTCTCTCATTTTTCTTTTCATAGCTTTTCTTTGAGTTTGAGCCTCTTGTTCAAGTTGTTTTTGATACTCAAACTCAATGTATTCAAATGAGAGGGGATTAAGAGCTGCTGCCTGATAGAGTCCTATGGCACTCAGATAAGCAATCATCTTTTGTCTTTCTTGTTCCCTGCTTATCTGAGTTTCTTCCTCTTCAACAGCCACATACTCTTTCTCAGGACTTTCATGAACTGGAGAGAGGACAGGAGCTTTTTGTTGTCTTTTTCTTTTTCTCTCTTCTTTGATTTTGAGGAGCAGTTCTGCTGCCTCAGCCTCCTTCCTCTCTTTATACAGCTCCCTGTCTGCCAGTTCATCAAGTTCTGCCAAGGGGAGAGAAATGATTTCATCAATGTTGTAGTTCCTAAGTCCCAGATAATTAAATCTGGCTGCCCTTAACTCATCATTCTAAGTATCAGGCCTATGGGCAGCCCTGATTGTAGCTTGCATAAAGCTTGGGACTTCACCAGATCTTTCTCCCCTGGCCTTCCTCTTTCTCTCTCTCTTCTCCTCCTCAATCTCCTCAGCAGTCATCTTCCTTTTCCCTTTGTCAATTATGAGCCTGTATGACTCAGGGTGGAGAGAGCTTTGGCCTGCAGATGGTTGTGATGAGCTTGAGCTCTAGCCAGAGAGAGGTTGTGATACACCTTCACCAGCAGGTGTGTCACTGAGGGTACTGGGTGTAAAAGGTGAGCCTATCTCAAGGTTAGGGCCTTCAACTGAGGTTTCCTCTTCGAAGCTAATCTTACAGTCTGCCTCAATATCCAGTTGACCAACAGTTTTCCCTGCTAGCCTCTATCTATATAGAATTGCTCTGTGTCTGAATTCCCTCATTACCCAATCTTGGATCACCTCAGCTAACCTGCCAGCCTGTCTATTTTGGCTTGGGTTGATGAAAGGCAGGTTAACCAAGTTCATACCATCATGGAAATTCAGGGTCTGAAAGTTGAAGAGTTCCTGCTGCCCCTGAGCCCTTGATAGCACCAATGCCATTCTTGAAGAATCATACCACCATCGTATTATTGGATTTTCAGCTAGATGGGATGGGGTAGGAATGACATTAGAATTCCTTCCTCAAATAGTTGTTGAAGTAAGGCCTCCACATCAGTGTGAGCCTGAGGAAGTTGTTGAGTCTGGACAACTACAAGTGAGGGTGGTGAGTTCTTATTGTCTTACTCATGACAGAACTACCAGGTTCTGTGGTTGTAGACACTTTCTCCCCCTTTTTGGTAGAATCACCCACTTGCATAGGTGAGCTGGAGGTCAAATCCACTACTTTCACAGGTTCTTGTGGACCTGGTTGAGTTTGTCTTAATGGTCTCTTAGCTAGGTTGACCTTGAGATCGGTGATCTCAAGTTGCTGGTCATTAACCTTCTTCTATAAGGCAGTCACCTGAGATTTCAAGTGACTTACCTTGGAGACCAAAGAGGTGCACATGTTTTCTAGTTGTTGCACCTTTAGTTTCAGACTCCCCTCATCTTCAGATGAAGAATCATTGGGGGGGGGGGTGAGAGAGTTGGACTGATGTCTTCTCCCTCATCACCAACATAGTATTCTTGGCTGCTGGATTTTCTCTGCTCACTGATAACTTCAAGTGAAGTGTTAGTGGGCTGAGTTGCCATGGTTGAGGTCTTAATGATGTAATCACTAACAGTAGTGAGAGCCTCTTCCATATGGACCTCCTGAACTTGTTCAGGGAGATCCACATCAGCTTGGGGTGGATGATGTGGGCTAGATATGGGGGTGGCAGGAGCACTTATCTCTCCTTGAGCAAGGGTGGAGAAGAGAGACTCATGGTACTCACTGAATCCCATATCTTCATCATCATAGAATTCAAGGTTTGGTATTGGTTGGTTGAGATTTAGAGGCTGGGGATGGTAACTGTCCCCTGAAGGTTGATCACTAGAGTTTTGAGACTCTAAGTGAAGGCTTAAGGCTGTTTGGGCTATGAGCTCATCAGGCTGAGCATAAGGAACCTCATCACTGATAGTATGAGAGATGGGAGTGGTTTGCTCCTCAAGAGAAGTGGGAGCTCCAGTGTCCACTTCTTCTTGCATGGGTGGAGATAAGGGGGCCTGCTCAGACTGAATAGCTTGGTTCGTTTGTGTTTTCTATAGTAGGTGATGGTTATTGTAGGTTGATGGGGTGGATGAGAAACAGCAGGTGTGGGTTCAACACTAGCTGGTGCTACTAGGTTGTCACCTTGAGCAATGAGCTTTAACATTTTTGGGACAAGGGCTGTTTCTACCCCAGAGAATCCCACGGTTGGTTTTCTCATTATTTTAAAGATGCCAGGCTTCATCTGTCCTTATTTAAGAGTTTTACCTGTTCCCTTAACTGTGAGCCCAGTTCACAGTTGAGAATGTGCTGGACATATCTAGGGAACATGTAATACTCCAAGGAGTCCAAGTTTGACAGTAAATTAAGGTAAACAAAGTGAGAATACCTGAACTTGACCCCCTGAACTAGTCCATGGACTATGCAGGACAGATCCTCAGGAATCTGGTCCCATCCTCCATGCTTGTTGGACAAGCTGTGTATTATGACATGGAGGAGGTACTTCCACTGGGAAGAGACCTTCCCTTTCCTGAAGGTTCTGATTGAGAAGTCTCCTTCATATCCCATCTGTGCAAAGGACTGATTAACAGCAGATTTGTGAAAAGGACACATCACCTTCTGCATCAAGCTGAAAATGGTTGTTGATGATGGTCGGAGTGATGAAGATTGTCCTCCCCTGCACTGTGGCAGACAGTGCCTTCTCCCCATCCATGGTGACCTCTAGGCAGGTCCGCTAGAAGTCCAACAACTGATCCTCGTAGAGAAAAGGATCAATGGTGAGGGAGGTGAAGTAGTTTGACAAAGAAAGAAAACGGCAAATCTCTGAGAAAGCAGGATCTTTCTCATAGTCTAGTAGAGCAACCTGATTGTGTTGCCTATGGAGTTGCATGGAGAAATCGGGTTGGTTTCTACGGTTAATATTGGCCATTTGAGAGAGCTTCGTCAAGAAGGAAAGTAAGAATAAGGTCGTTTTCTAGATGAATTTAGGTTAGAAAAGTGTTTCAGATGATGAGAGAAAAGTGAAAGAGGAGAAAACCGTTGGGTATATATATGAAATGGATTTGAGACAAAGTTAATGCGAAAGGATAAACTTTGAAATCCGGATGCCGGTCCCACCTTTGATAAAGCGCCCAAAAGTAGTTTTCTTAGAAGTCGAAATCTTCCGAAGGTAATTTAGCTTCGGAAGTTTTGATAAAAGCTTCCGAGGCCAATTTAGCTTCGGAAGATATTTCTAAGAGTTTTGGAAATTTTGCTTCAGCAGAAAAATACTTAGAGTATTTTTCTCTTTTCAGAGATAAGTACTTTCGGAAGATAATTGTCCCTTAATATCATTTAAGTACTTAAGAAAAATTTGGCTTCGGAAGATATTCAGAAAATTTCTTCCAAAGGTAAATTGTCATAAGTAGTTAGTTGATATTAAAGACATAATTTTCTTCTGAAGGTAACTTAGGTTCTTCCGAAGAAAAAGAAGTTCAAAATTTTTAGAAATCTAAGAAATATTTTCTAAAACAATCTTCTTCCAAGTTAGTTAGGGGCTTATAAAGGTGATAAAATAGACAACTAAGGACACAGAGATTTTAGAAATAATATTGAATTTAAGTTTAAGAAAAAGCTACTCAAAGTTGATCAACCCAATGGCTGATATAAGATACTTAAATCTCTGTTCATCAAAAGCTTTGGTGAACAGATCAGCATATTGTTCATTTGTGTGAACTTTGACTAGTTTGATTAACCCTTTTTTAAAATTATCTCTAATTAAATGATACCTGATGTTGATATGCTTGGTCCTTGAGTGCTGCATAGGATTCTCTGTAATAGAGATAGCACTATTGTTGTCTATGTGGATGGGAGTCCCTTTGAAGTTGAATCCATAGTCTAGCATCTAATTCTGAATATTCAAAGCACTTGAGCATAGACAGCTTGCAGCAACAATGTATTCAGCTTCAGCAGTTGATGCAGATACACAGGATTATTTCTTGCATTGCCATGAGACTATCCTTCCACCAAAAAATTGACATCCCCCTGATGTAGACTTTGCAGTCATATTACAGCCACCATAGTCACTATCTGTATATGCATACAGATTGAAGTCAGAATTCTTTAGATACCAAAAGGTCAAGTGATGGAGCACCTTTGAGGTATCTGAAAATTCTCTTGATAGCAACCAGGTGTGACATCCTGGGGTTGGCTTGATATCTAGCACAGATACATGTGGCAAACATGATATCAGGCCTGCTGGCGGTAAGGTACACACTCCACCTTAAGGTCAAGTCCAAGGGAGTGGTTTCTTGCTATGAGAGTCTTTGCAACCTTGCAGTCAGTCATGTTGAAGCTTGTAAGTATGTCCTCAACATACTTTGACTGACTTATGAAGATGCTATTGTCAACCTGCTTCACTTGAATTCCTAGAAAGAAATTGAGTTTCCCCATGGCACTCATTTCAAATATATTCTTCATCAGCTTCTCAAAGTCTTTGCAGAGCCTAGGATTAGTTGACCCAAAGATAATGTCATCTACATACACTTGAACCAGCGTCAAGTCATTCCCTGTTCCTTTGATGAAGAGAGTTCCATCTATAGTACCCCTTCTGTAACCATGCTAACATAGATACTGAGATAGAGTCTCATACCACTTCCTTGGAGCTTGGTGCAGCCCATATAGAGCTTTATCAACCTTGCAGACATAATCAGGATGATCAGGATCTGCAAAACCAGGTGGTTGTTTGACATACACCTCTTCATCAATCACCCCATATAAGAAAGCACACTTGACATCAAGTTGGTAGACCTTGAAATTCTTGGATGCAGCAAAGGCTAGGAATATCCTAACAGCTTCAAGTCTTGCTACTGGAGCAAAGACATCAGTGTAGTCAATTTTTTCTTCCTGAGTATACCCTTGAACAACTAGTCTTGCCTTGTTCTTGATGACAAGTCCTCTATCATCTTTCTTGTTCCTAAACACCCATTTGGTTCCTATAGTAGTCTTCCTAGGAGGAAGAGGACATAGGTTCCAAACCTTCTGTCTTTTGAATTGAAGCAGTTCCTCCTGCAATGCTTCAACCCAACTTCCATCTTTCAAAGCCTCCTCAACTTTCTTTGGCTCTACTTGGGATAGAAAACAAGAGTAGAGACAAACATTTTTGTCATGGGTTTGTCCTCTTATTCTTACCCCCCTGTCAACTTCACCAATGATGTTTGTGGTAGGGTGACACTTGTGGATCCTTAGTTGAGGGATCATAGAAAGTTGGTTGGAGAGATTCAAATTTGAAAAATTTTGATCAGGCAAAGCAGATTCACCCACCACATCAGCACACTTATCAAAAGAAGCTTGATCCAATGAGTGTGTGACATCAATGATGTTGTCTTCCATGGAGTCAGCATCAAGAAATTCTTGATCATTGTCACCATTTCCACTTTCTTCTACATTTGGAACTCCTTCCCTTTGGATCTATGCCTTTAAGCTGGAATTTGAAGGCACTTCAGATGTATCAGCAGGATTTGTCATTGTTGTGCTGATAGGAGCTCCATCTACATAATTAGTTACCACTAGAGCTAAAGTAGATTGACTTGAAGGTCTTCTCAGCTCAAATCTTGGATCAGGATATTCTGTTGATGGGTTACCTGTAGATCCTGAAACATTCTCACAAGACTTTTTAAAACAGTTAGTAACTAAATCAAGATCAAACAGCCAATCAGGACCAGAACCTCTCACACAAGGAGTGTGTTCATTGAAAGTCACATTGGCTAACTCATCAACAATTTTGGTTCTAAGATTGTACACTCTATAAGCCTTAGCTTGAGAAGAGTATCCAATGAAGTATCCATCATCTAATCTCTGGTATTCAAGATTATGCAAGGACATCCAAATGATCTGAGGAAACCAATGAAAGGTCTCTTTTTGTGCCACAGTTCATAAGGAGTCTTACCATGAGTCTTAACTACTAAAACTCTGTTCTGCACATAGCAAGCAGTGTTTACTGCTTTTGCCCAGAAGGTGATAGACAGTTTAGAGTCAGACAACATAGTTCTTGCAGCTTCAATTAGTGTCCTGTTTCGCCTCTCAGCAATACCATTTTGCTGAGGAGTCCTCGCAGCACTATATTGTCTTGAAATACCCTTTTCATCACAAAATGTATCAAGGACTTGGTTCTTAAATTCAGTTCCTTGATCACATCTTATGATTTTGACCTTGTGATCAGATTGATTCTTAATTTTCAGAATGAAATTCTTCAATATCTCAGGAGTCTCATCCTTAGTTCTAAGGAAGAAGACCCAAGTGAATCTAGTGAAATCATCTATGATCACCAAACAATATGAGGTCCTTCCTAAACTCATTACACTGGTGGGGCCAAAACGATCCATATGCAATAAGTGTAGGGGAGTAGTGATGGAGTTTCTTTCGTTTGGCTTGTGAGACACTTTATGCTGCTTTCCTTTCAGGCATGCAACGCAATGGTCATCACTTGTAAACTCTTTCTTTGGCATTCCAGTTATCAAATCATTCTTAATTAATTTATTCATGTTTTTAAAGTTTACATGACACATTCTTTTATGCCAGAGAAAAGACTCATCACTATTTGCTTTAGACAGAAAGCAAGACACTTCTCTAGAGGGAGAAGTTTCATGCAAGTCCATCTTGTACATGTACCCTTTCCTGGGGGCGCTAAGCAGAATGTGCTCTTGAGGAATGACCACCCCAGGCTTGAGAACAATGCACTCATGCTCAGTAAAGAGCATGTTATGCTTTTGATCACAAAATTAGGATACACTCAGTAGATTATACCCAAGCTCCTTAACAAAGTTTACCTTCTCAATGCAGACTTAACATTTGTGACCATGCCCCTTCCTGTAATGTAACCTCCTACATCTTCTCCAAAAGCAACATGGCCTCCATCAATCTTTTCAAAATTTGGAGTAGAGAGCCATCGCCTATCATGTGCCTAGAACAACCACTGTCAATGATCCACACATTCCTGTTGGTCTTTTCAAAATTTTGGATTAGAGAGCCATCGCCTGTCTTGAAGCCTCTATAGATCGAGTTGGGAAGAGCAGTTTGGAGGCCAGTCATGGCCTTCTGATCGATATCTATCTTCTTTCTATCCTCTTCTAGAATAGTCAGCCACCTCCTTTGGGATCATGCCACCTCCAACAGCAGCTGAAGAGGTGCATGGAATGTAAGGTCTAGAGACAACAGATTCCCACATCCTGGAGTCTTGAGACTTGATGAAGCCTTCCATTCTTTGACACCAAGTATCAAAGTCTTCAGGAGTGATCAGTGGGGACTTTGTCATAGTGCCAGTTTCCATATCAGCCTTTGAAAGAGCTGCCATTTGAGTTGTTAAGTATTTTGTGAATAACTGAGATATCTAAGATGGTGAGATCTTACAATCAAGAGCCTTTCAAGGCTCTGATACCAATTGCAGGACCGTTAGAAGGGGTTCAATGCAAATCAATTTTCACAGTGAGGAGAGACTTGGAACACTTAACAGATCAAATAGGGAACTGGAACCTTTATGGTGATAGTAAGATAAACACAAGTAACCAAGAGACAGAAAGCTTAAGAACAAGATAATTGGTTTTCGAGGAAGATGTATATCGCTCTCAAGTTCTATTACAAGTGTTACAAAGCGTAGAAATAAAATACAAGAACCTGAGATACTTTATACTACATCCTACAGCCGGCCATACTTTGAAAGCCAGCTAGAAACACTAATCTAGAAAACAAGATCAATGTAAAGTCAAAAGGCAGATTGCCTTTTGACATGTGACTATGACATGCCATAGCTCACATCCTATTGTAATACAAAAAGGATAAAAGTACATAATGTAGAAAGTTACAGACTCAAGACCTTAATCTACAGCTTCCTAAAGCATAGACCTTTTCACTAACTTGTGTAAAGTTGGTGAGCCTGCAGAGTGATAGCGGAAAGTTGGTCAGCTTTTCTGAAAAGTTGTTGATCACAAAAAGCATGTCTTCTCAGTCTTCGAAAGAAATCAGTCTTCTATCTTTGAGGCTTCGGAAGACTTTGTCTTCTAAGCTTCGGAAGACTTCATCTTTGGCTTCGGAAGAATTGGCTTTTGGCTTCGGAAGATTTTACACTTGTGTAATTTTTCTTGTAGAGTGTAAAACTTACGAAGTAACTTCTACCATGCACAAGGTGCATGCATGCAGGAGACACCCTCACTGTTTTGAGTGCATCAGCCTCTTCCATAATCCTTACAACTTCCATCTACACTTTTGATCACCTGGGTTCTTGATTTCTTTGGCACAGTTTGAGTTGGACTTACCCATTCACTATCGAAAATAGGGTAAATGATTCCCGCATCCAACCATTTTAACACTTCCTTTTTTACCACTTCTCTCATAATTGGTTTCAACTTTCTTTGTGCATCCCTAGTAGGTTTTGATGTTGGCTCGGTGATTATCCTGTGCATACAAAGAGATGGGCTTATTCCTTTTAAATCTGCAACTGTCCATCCCATGGCTGCTTTGTATTTGGACAAGACGTTGAACAAAGCTTCTTCATGCTCCTTTACAAGATCTGATACAATTATCACCGCTAATGTTTCTCATTTGACTTGAACTATGTAAGTAATATTTATTATTCCGCTGCATTGTGTTGATATCAGTTAGTCACGGCCAGTCCCGGTCAACAGGGTGTGACATGCAGTCACCTCCTTATAGCATATACATAGAAGAACTAAATACCATCATGCAATCTCGCGCAACACGCGAGCCCAATACAACCTAGTTTTATTTATTAGAAACGGTTATACATGTATAATGAGGTCTTTTTTATCACTCTTACTAATAATTGTTTATCACTTAGTTACACAAAGATTTCATACACATGTTAATTATTTTATTCTTTGCTTTTACGTATTACGTATATAAAGTACAGTTATTTTATGAATATAATTTTCACGTTTAGCATGTATCATTTCATCATCCTGTTAGATAAATCATATTATCAATATCATTTTAATAATTATTATTTAATCACTTATTCAACCCGTGTAATACAAATAACTAACCTAAAAATAATAACAAAAATAACAATAACAATATCACACCCACAACCATTACCATGACCATTAGCGCTACCATTATTAATATTATTTCATTCATGTGGGGATCTTTGTGGCAGCATTTAAAGGTCTATAACCATTGTTGACCATATGTTCTATTGTATGAAATCCTAAGTATAACCATCGTTGACCATATGCTCTACTGTGTGAAATCCTAAGTATGAAGAACAAAATATACCATTGTTGACCATATACTCTACTGTGTGAAATTCTAAGTATGAAGAACAAAATATAACTACTTTTATACCCATCCGTTAGTCGGGTTGTGTCATTTTAAAATACAAAATGATACATCTAGTTAATGATCATAAGAAAAAATTAAACCAAAACGTCTATAAAGTTATGGTCAAGAAAAGGTAACACCAAGTTTGTGTCATACAAACTAAAAAAGTTCATAACAAATCCAACATAAAAAAAACACCCAAACAACATACTTCCATCAAACCTGCATCCTGTAAGAGAAGAAAAAAAAGACAACATGCAAGATCATTAATATGTTTGAATAAATTAAAAAATATATAACATAAGAACAATTTTTTGGAGCTATCAAAACATACATGCAATAAGTTTAGTACTCTAAGCGCCTAGGCTTCTTTATGTTCCTCCTCGGTCTCGAATATTGTGACTTTTCATACTGTTCAGTAGGGCGATCAACCATAGCCAATGGAGAAGGTTTGCACGTATCAATAACAGATGTATCCGAAACAGCCTTCATGAATACTCCCTTATCATCATTATCAAGAATCGCCTAAATATATAAAGAAAGAATATAAACGAAATAAAGTTCAGTAACTTATTAGCACAATAAACTCTTATAACAAAAGATACCGATAATGTTGATGATGTAGATGTGAATGAAGAAATTCGTGGTCCCCATAATGCCTCATCAGCCATATCCCATTCATCGCTTGTAATCCTAGAAAAGAATTTAATGCCTTCATCCACCCCCTTGGTATAAAGAATGTCAGGTGTTGGAGCACCATTGATCGTCCCAACAGTTGACTCCCAGGTTTCATTATTAAGTAAGTTCACATCTTCACCGAGATATTTAGAAATAATGAAGTGTCGAACAAAATCACGTGCCAAGTTAAATTTATCAATTTTCACTCTAAGAATGACGCTTCGAGCAAATAAATTATCAATGAAAAAATCAGGTATCCGGTGCGGTTTATCAACACCCTAGATAAAAATGAGATAATGTAAGAATGCAAATATACACAAATATAGATAAACACACATGTATTTATACTAACAAAGACATAAATTGAGACACGTAAAAAGATTTGTGTGTTTTTATATACTTATGTATGTGTGTGGATGTTTATGTCTAAGTCGTGTATGAAGTACACATTGCATGCTTATAAGTACATCTGTACCTCAGTAAAACTCTTCATAAGCAAATCCGAGGCTGCAATGCCAAGAAGAGGGTACGCAGCATCGTCAAATAAGACACACGTCATTTCCTCTCCGTTGTCAATTACACGAATTACCAATTTGTACCTATATTAAGGCATTATTAATGGAGAAAACATAAAGGTGGAGAAAAAGTATTGTCACTTACGCTTGACATGGATTGACAACATTTTTTTTGCAGGCCGAACAAAAGTAGTGATCTTCAACCAATGTCGTCTTCTTACGACAAGCGTTGCACTTTATATATTTCCAATCATCTGATAAACCAACACCAATTATTACTGAATTGATGTTGAACATTGCTCCTTACAAAAAACAAAAATATTTACAAATGACAAAAGATATGAACTTTAATTATTATATAAAAACACTACGTACCGGAGTAATCCCGTCTTGCAATTTATTGTATAACTCAGAGATTCGTGTAAAGCAGAAATTCTCATCACAATGTTCAGGTAATTTGAATGTAACAGACTAGTATTTTCTAAAAAATAAATTACGTAAGTAGCATAAATAAGTAGGATCAATATTATAGGATAAACAATCGACTAAATATATGATGATGTACACATTCTTGAAAGTATCAACCAAGGGCAACGGGGGATTTAGATACTGATGGGATCCTACAGTTGACACCTAACATGGGGCGTCTGATTTTGAAAAAAAAAACTTAAACATTACATGTCATTAAGACAACGAAAACGATCGAATTTATGGAGAAAGATGAGACCATTAAACAATTGAACTTTGCACGATGTCACAAGGGCAACTATGTAATGGCTTCCATTAATTCGAATGCCATCATCATCAACATGTCGCGCCAACTTTCCCCATAATGACAAACTAAGCTTTGAGCCACTACATGTGGTTGTTGTAAGTAACAAATAAATTTAATAAAATGTTTAAATTCAACGATTTGCTATAACTGTAAAAAAGGTATACCGTTCATTGGTGATAACAATGACTCAAACATCACAGTCAACTAATTAAACCACTCGATATTGATTGGAAACACAACCTTACACGCGAAGAATACCAATAACATCTACATTTACCTTGATGTTAAATAAATTGAAAAAAGCAAAACAATGGTAGAAAAAGCAAACATAACCCGTTAGGTACTTGTCGTTATTAAGACGATGGCGAAACCCATTAAATGGTGTAGGTTCAAAAACATAGCATGTGAACAAAGACGGCTTCATTTGGGATTCATGAACTATTGTTGCTCGTGTAAAGCGAACATAGATATCCTGATCAATTGGTCGATAAAGTGTCTCATACGGAAGAACCACAAACTTAAAAATACTATATTCACGAACCTCCATAAATACATTTTTAAAAAGGTGAATAAGATAAGGCGGAATGCTTGCATGTATTGAGAAATTCTAGAAAAGAAAGAACGATGTTACGTTAGAAGGGTACAATCGTGAGTAAATACACACGTATAAAGTTTCAAATTCCTCTTACATGCTAATAAGATACAATGATGTCATAGGACAAAACACCATTAGTGTTTGGGTTGTATGATGTCCATCCACGGGAAACCATGACAGTCATCCGCCACTTGCATGAGGCATTAGGATGTAGGTCGGATATACGAGTGCATGCCATAGTTGTAGTCAAACCTGCTACATTGAAAAAAACCAAACAAATTATATGTAATAATGAAAAAATGTAGAAGCACACATGTGATATTCCGTGTTTCCAGGTTAGTATTCGTATGTTAATAAAATGTGATAAAATAATAAAATGCATTATGAGACTTAATTTTATGATAATTAAGGTTAATTAAGGTCTAACAAAGCCCCTTTATGCAAAAAGTTTATAATTGGTAATTTTGAAAATTACCGGGTCGCGTTGTGATAAAAATTTTTAACAAGTGTTGGTGACAATTTGGTTAATTAAATTTGGTTAATATATTTTGATTTTTATAATATAACAAATCTTAAGTGAAAATATTATTAGTCATAAAAAATAATAATTAATATTATTTACCTTGATACGTTCAGTCTGATGCATGCTGTGTTAAACCGTGTATATTTTTATTTTTAACTTTTGGTCACTATTATTAATGTTGTGAACCATTGAAAAGTCTCAAATTAATATTTTAATTCTATAGAAAATTTTCGCGTAAAAACTCGAACATTTACAATTTTTACAAAAAAATTTAATGAGACCGACACCCATCTTACACCAGGTGGCATCTCACTTGGAGAACCACCAGCCATATTATTAATATAATGACACCATTAACCTACATTAATCATAATTAATCATTACTATATAACCAACTACACACTCCACCTATTTTCCACACTCAACACCCATCTTTCTCTCACTAAAACTCTCTCCTCTTTCTTCTCTCTAAAACTCACGGCCACCATCATCATTTTCATCATTTTTTTCTTCTTGTTCTTCATTTTAAGCTTATTTAAAGCTTTGAACAACTGATTTCAAGGATCCCTTAGTGAGTTGGAGCAAGAAATTACATAAATTCAACTCTAAGGAGAAGAAATCATCCACATTCTTAAAGTTGTTCATCATTTGGGTAAGCTATGATTCTTTAAAAATTTCATGCAACATGACTTTTGGATGATTGTTGCAAGTTTTGTTTACCAAAAACTAGATTTTCTTGAAATCCAAGGTTCCAACAAAGGATTTAATCAAGTGAAATGGGTTTAAAAAGGATGAATATATATGTGTGTGTGAACTGTGAATGTGTGTGTGTGTGTTTGATTTTGATCGTTTAGTGTTTTAAAAATCTATGTTTATTTTTGTTTGATTTTGACATGCAACATGATCATGTTATGATCTTAGCTTATGAACATCATAAGAAAACCATCTCCAAAGGAGATTTTCAAAAATAATGAAAGTCGGTTGTACATGCATGTAGACATGGATGATGTTCTTGAGCTCATCTTGCTTTTTGATTTCATAAAGGATTGAGATGATCCATGAATAATGGTTATCATGATCTGAAATCTTTTGATTTTAAAGTGTGTTTTGTTGAAATAAAAACTAATAACACAAGATAAAATATATGATTTGGACTATATATGTATATATAAAATCATGTATATGTATGTATGTATGGTTGACACTTTTGTTTTTAATTTGTTCTTCACTTATGAGTTTAGAAATGATTGAAATGATCCATGTACATGGTGATCATTATCCGGAAACTTTGAAGTTTTTATTCATATTTGATTTAAAGAAAAGATAAAAACAAGTGAGACTTAATGGTACTCAAGTATTGATTAGACATAACCTCTAGTAATGATTTCACCATATTTCATTATCATCAAGACAAGGGGTTTCTGTAAATATGGAAATATAAGTCTAGAACATGTTAAATACAAGGGGTTTCTATAAATATGGAAATATAAGTCTAGAACATGTTAAATATAAGCAAATATTAAGTAATATTATTGAAAATAAAAGTTTTGATGATTGGGTTTAATCACGTAAACGTTTTACGTTTACAAACGCGTTAAAAATGGTGTTTTCGGGTCTAAAACAAGTATTTTTGCACAAGTCCTGTTTTGGACAGAAAATAACATTGTGATTTAAGTTAAAAACTTATATTTTTAAGTATATAACAAACTCATAACAAGCAAGGTATTCGGTGATAACTTTATACGCACGAAAAAGCCGAAAACCGACAATTTTGAGTTAAAAACAATGGACTGTTTTGGAACTGATTTTTAACAAAATATTTCAGAATGATTTTGATATAAAATAGTCATTTTAAAACATTTAAAATGACCATAAGATATATATGGATTGATGTACGGTTTATGCGCATAAAACGTGTGGTTTCGGTCTAAAAATCACCGTATACGGGCAAAATTTGTGTTAAAAATAATAGAACATAATTTTTATAATAAAACTTGTCTAAAGACGATTTTATATATGTTTTAATACTAGAAATTAAGTTATTTGTTGAAAAGATTAATTAATGATAATTTCTATAAAATAAAGTAATATTCTATTAAAGGGTAATAAAAATAAGAAATAGAATACTTAACAAAAATAATATTATGAAAATACTTTTATTATTAATCATAGATAAAATATGATTATGAATTAATATTTTATTTACTTAATTAATATTTATTTATTTATTTATTTGTTTATTTAGTTCATAATTTAGTAAATTTTACGTTATGTTTTTATATACTTTTACGTGTTTATTTCGAGTGTGCGATATGTGGTTTGTTTAAAAGATAAATATTGTCACTTATAAATAAATTAATAAACTAAATCGAAAGTCACCAACGAGTATTTTAAAAATGGAAAGACAAGAGTAGTAAGTTGGGTAAACAACTTACGTATTAGACTTATTACTCGACAATTAAATGAATCCTTTGTGTTTAGGGCCTTAAGTGGTCATTTATTTTCTGGGTTCGACTTTTGTTAGATCATCTCTCTGTCACATTTGAAGGTGAGTTTTCACAGCCCCTATTTTTAAATAACGATTTTATTTTGGGGGAAAAAACAGGCTATAACATTTTACTTGTGATATGATTTAATTATGTAATAACTGTGTGATCATTACGATGGCCTTGATTATTACATTATTGCTGATAATCATTTAGATATATAGATCTATTAGGTTTGACATTATTGCGCTCGGCCATAATCATTAACCCTTGGAGGGCCAGAAGATATATTGGTAGATCTATTAGGTTTGACAACTGCCCCTCAGGATCAGTTATACTGGTCTGGTACGGAGGTAATATATGTTGAAAGGTTTTGAGGGACATTGTGTCTTGGTTTGTGTATGGGGCTCTTGGTTGCGATCATAGTCATTGGACCTAGCTAGTCTTTGACGATCTAGGGGTTGATTTTGGGATAATCATATCGTTCTAAAATAGTAACTATGTTAATATTGTTATAAACTTGTGAACTCATCGGCTTTTTGCTGATAAACTTTTGGGCATATTTTTCAGGTGATTAGGCATGCATGAGAATGAAAAGGGCTTTAACGCCAAACTTATCAAGTTTAGATACCACTTTTGGGACCCAATTTTCCGCTGCCTTTTAAAAATTTCTTATTATTGTTTAAAAACAATGTTATGTTATTACTAATTAAGTTTTCATGTTAAGACTTTTGTTTGGATCAATGTAATAACATTTACTTTTACGATAATATTTAATTTTGGTATCCATGATTTGTTTTCTTGATAATTATTGGAAATAATCCAACTTCCGTTATCTCTGTCACAGCTTGCCCTTCCAGTGCGCCTCTCGGGGTGTGATAGAACTTGGTATCAAAGCCAACGGTTATAGCAAACTTAAAAAGATTTTTCAAAAATCTAGACTATAACCAAAAATGTTTTTAAGTTAAAACATTTTCATTCCCAATTGTTCCTTATTATGCATGCATAAATTGATGATGTTTTTGTTTATGTGTTCATTAAAATGAATTAAGTATAGAAGCCTATAGTTAAATTTAGTACGGATATTCTCGTGTTGTAGATGTCTTCTCGGACCCGTTCATTCTGATCCATGATTTTGAGAGTGATTACGAGGATCCTCTGTTTTTTCTTCCCCCTGTCGCACCCCTTTTACTTTGGCTACCTGATGAATTCATCACGAGAACTAGATCTCATCCTTCTAGGGTAAGGTGGGAGTGATGAGTGAGATGACGTAGGCAATTGATAAGAGGATGATGTCTTTTGAGGAAGATAAGGTGATTGAGAATGATATCCTAAACTAACTACATTTTAGAATTTGTGATCTGGAGGCGGGGCGTGCTGAGTTGAAGAAGAAGCTGGAGGTTGCAGATATGAAGGTGGAGGCTGCAAAGGTAGGAGTGGTAGCAGCACAGTAGATGATTTCCCTTAAGGAGCACGTGAAGGCTGCACTAGGGTTGGCAAGGGTCTGCATGATGATAGCTTCAGTGGTGGTGCGAACCAATGTGACAAAACGGTTCTCTCGTTAGATTTGTTGAGTGTGATAAGAAGTTTGTGGAAAACAAGAGGAAATGATTTGGAAATTTTAATAATCGAGTTGGGAGTTAGAAGAACTCGAGATTTGGAGTAGGGAAGATGTATGCTACTAACTTGCCGGAGGCAAGGAGGCAGGTTGGTGCACAACCAAGATGAAGCAAGTGCAATCTTCATCATGATAATACCTTCAATTAGAACGTGTGATCGAGGTGTAACGAGTATGGGCATCAAGCTCAGACTTGTCGAATGAGGTTGATAGAGAAGCCCGAGAGAGCAGGGCGAGGATGTTTTGAAGGTGGTGCTGAAGGCCATTACAGGAGGGATCACCCCAAGCTGAAAGGATCAAGTGCAAGGAGCAAGGCATTTGAGATGAATGCCAAGGAGGCTATACAGGAATCGTCCGTCGTCACTTGTACGTTCCTTGTCAACAACCATTTCGCATCTATATTATTTGATACTGGCACCAATATGAGTTTTGTGTCAAAGAACTTTGAACCATTATTTGGCCTTAGATCTAGTAAATTAGATAAGAAGTACATCATCGAGCTAGCCAACGAAAAGATAATTGAGGCAAGTGATGTAGTAAGAGGGTGTACTATGCAATTAGAAGGTCATTCTTTTAGCATCGATCTCCTACCTGTTGTGTTTGGTAGTTTTGATATTGTGGTGGGAAAGGATTGGTTGTCAAAGCATCAAGCTGAAGTGGTATTCTACGAGAAAATTATTCGTCTCCCTATTCCAAGTGGTGGAACTTTGACTATCCAAGGTGATCAAAGGAAACCTACCCTAAAGATTGTCAATGTAATGAAGGCTTGCTGGTATCTACGTGAAGGGTATCCGGCGTTTCTTGCCAAGGCGGTAGATACTAAAATGAGGAGCGAAAGGTTGATGATATACCGATAGTGCGAGACTACCGAGATGACTTCCCTGATTATGATTAGCCTGGATTACCTCCTTCTAGACAAGTTGAATTCCGAATCGATTTGGTACCTGGAGCTACTCCTTTTGCCAGATCACCACATCGATTAGCACCTTCAGAGATGCATGAATTATCCAAGCAATTAGAAGAATTGTTGGATAAGGGATTTATAAGACAAAGCTTCTTGCCATGGAGAGCGCAAGTCTTATTTGTCAAAAAGAAAGATGGGTCATTTAGAATGTGCATCGATTACCGAGAGTTGAACAAACTGACCATCAAGAATCGATACCCATTGCCAAGAATCGATAATCTGTTTGATCAGCTTCAACAATCTAGTTTCTACTCGAAGATTGATCTACGATCGTGTTATCATCAACTATTGATAGCTGAGGAAAAAGTTCCAAGAACAACATTTAGAACACGTTACGGCCATTACGAGTTTCTGGTTATGCCATTTGGTCTGACAAATGTGTTTGCTGTGTTCATGGATCTTATGAATAGAGTATGCAAACATTACTTAGATAAGTTTGTAATAGTAATTATCGATGATATACTAGTCTATTCAAGAACCAAGAAAGATCATGAACAACATCTGAAGATCATCTTGGAGATGTTGAGAAAAGAGAAGCTTTATGCAAAGTTCTTAAAGTGCAACTTATGAATTCAAGAAGTTCATTTTCTCAGACATGTTGTTAATGAGAAAGGCATACATGTAGATCCGGCTAAGATTGAAGCAATCAAGAACTGGGAGACACCCAAGTCCCCGACGGAGGTGCGTTAGTTTCTTGGATTGGCTGGTTATTATCGGAGATTACATTGAAAATTTCTCAAAGATAGCACAACCATTGATGCTGTTGACTCAGAAGGATAGAAAGTATGACTGGACTGATAAACAAGGGGCAGCTTTTTAGTTACTGAAGAAGAAGTTAAGTAGTGCTCCTATTCTATCTCTTCCTGAAGGAACAGAAGGGTTCGTTGTGTATTATGATGCGTCCCGTTTAGGCCTTGGTTGTGTGTTGATGCAGAAAGATAAGGTCATAGCTTATGCATCCAGATAATTAAAAGTGCATGAGAAGAATTATTCCACTCATGATTTAGAGTTGGGAGCAGTGGTTTTTTCACTCAAGATATGGAGGCATTATGTATACGATACGAAATGTGTTATTTACACGTATCACAAAAGTCTTCAGCATATCTTTGATCAAAAGGAGCTTAACATGAGACAGCGTCGATGGGTAGAGTTGTTAAATGATTATGAATGTGAGATGCGCTATCATCCGGGCAAGGCTAACGTTGTGGCTGATGCATTGAGCAGGAAGCAGAAATATAAGCCTAAGCGTGTTCGAATCTTGATACTCAAATTTGATATGCTCAAGTTTAAGCTCTGAAAGATGAGAATTTGAAGAATGAAAAATTGAAAGGCATGGTCAAGGAGTTAGTGCCTAATTCCAATAATGTGATGTACTTCATGGATCGAATCTGGGTTCCACATTTTGGAAACCTACGTGAATTAATTTTGGATGAAGCCCTTAAATCTAAATATTCAATTCACCCTGGATTAGATAAGATGTACAAGGATGTGAAGGAACATTATCGGTGGCCCAATATGAAAGGTGAGATAGCAGCCTATGTGGGCAAATGTTCGACTTGTGCAAGAGTGAAGGCCGAATACCAAAAGCCGTTAGGACTTCTTCAACAACTGGAAGTCCCTCAGGGAGCGGATAGGAATGAAGTTTGTCACGAAGTTACCCCAAACGTCTAGTGGTCACGACATTATTTGGGTAATAGTCAGTAGATTGACTAAGTCTGCTCATTTCCTACCCGTTAAGGAAACGGATCAGATGGAAAAGCTAACCAAAATCTACCTCAAGGAGGTGGTATCTCATCATGGAGTACCGATCTCGATAATCTCTCATAGAGACAGTCGTTTTACCTCGAGGTTCTGGCAATCCTTACACAAAGCTTTGGGTACTTGTTTGGACATGAGTACTGCCTACCATCCGCAAACAGACGATCAAAGTGAAAGGACTATTCAAACGTTGGAAGATATGCTGCGAGCTTGTGTGAATGACTTTGGAGGAAATTGGGATACTCATCAACTCTTGGTTGAGTTTTTCTACAACAACAGTTATCATAGTAGTATCAAAGTTGCTCCTTTGAAGCTTTATATGGAAGAAAGTGTCGCTCACCGCTTTGCTGGGTAGAAATTGGAGAGAAACAACTGACTAGACCTGAGATTATCTAGGAAACTACAAACAAGATTGTTCAAATCAAAAAGAGGTTAGAAGCCGTTGCGAGTTGGCAAAAGAGTTATGTGGATAATCGAAGGAAACCATTAGAATTACATGTTAGAGATAAAGTTTATCTAAAGGTCTCGCCCAGTAAAGGAGTTGTTTGGTTTGGAAAGCAAGGTAAGCTTAGCCCTTGTTATATCGGACCATTTGAGATTATGGTGCGAATTGGTCTCGTTGCATATCAACTTAAGTTACCTTGTGAGCTTAGTGGAGTACATGATGTGTTCCATGTATCCAATCAGATGAAGTGTCTTGCTAATGAAGCTCTGGTTATATGACCAGAAGAAGATTGTATCAATGACAAACTAAATTTCACCGAGGAACCGGTTGAAATTATGGATCGGAGAATTCAGAAACTCAGAAGGAGTCGGGTTAAGTTGGTGAAGGTTAGATGGAACTCAAAGAGTGGTCCTGAGTTCACTTGGGAACGAAAGGACCAGATGAAGCGCAAATACCCTCACCTCTTTCCATCTAGATCAGAATCTAGAGCTACAGCTTAAGTTTTAGGATGAAATTTCCTAAACGAGGGGAGACTTTGACATCTCGTGTTTCCAGGTTAATATTCATCCGTTAATAAAATGTGAAAAAATAATTAAATGCATTATAAGACTTAATTTTATGATAATTAAGGTCAATTAAGGTCTAGCAAAGCCCCTTTATGCAAAAAGTTTATAATTGGTACTTTTGAAAATTACCGGGTCGCGTTGCGGTAAAATTTTTTAACAAGTGTTGGTGTCAATTTGGTCAATATATTTTGATTTTTATAATATAATAAATCTGAAGTGAAAATATTATTATTCATGAAAAATAATAATTAATATTATTTACATTGAAGTGAAAATATTATTATTCTAGAGCTCATCTTGTTTTTTGATTTCATAAAGGATTGAGATGATCCATGAATAATCGTGATCATGATCCGAAATCTTTTGATTTTAAAGTGTGTTTTGTTGAAATAAAAAATAATAACACAAGATAAAATCTATGATTTGGACTATATATGTATGTATAAAATCATGTATATGTTGTATGTATGGTTGACACTTTTGTTTTTGATTTGTTTTTCACTTGTGAGTTTAGAAAGAATTGAAATGCTTCATGTATGTGGTGATCATGTTCTGAAAACTTTGAAGTTTTTATTCACATTTGATTTAAAGAAAAGATAAAAGCAAGTAAGAATTAATAGTACTCAAGTATTGATTAGACATGACCTCTAATAATGATTTCACCATATTCAATTATTATCAAGACAAGGGTTTTTGTAAATCTGGAAATATAAGTCTAAAACATGTTAAATATAAGTTAAAATTAAGTAATCTTACTGAAAATAAAAGTTTTGATGAGTGATTTTAATCACGTAAACGTTTTACGTTTAAAAACGCGTTAAAAATGATGTTTTCGGGTCTAAAACAAGTATTTTTGCACAAGTCCAGTTTTGGACAGAAAATAACATTGTGTTTTAAGTTAAAAACTTATATTTTTAAGTATGTAACAAATCCATAACAAGCAAGGTCTTCGATGATAAATTTATACGAGCGAAAAAGCCGAAAACCAACAATTTCGAGTTAAAAACAATGGACTGTCTTGGAACTGATTTTTAACAAAATATTTCAGAATGATTTTGGTATAAAATAGTCATTTTCAAACATTTAAAATGGCCATAAGATATATATGGATTGATGTACAGTTTATGCGCATAAAAATGTGTGGTTCCGGTCTAAAAATCACCGTATACGGGCAAAATTTGGGTTAAAAATAATGGAACATAATTTTTATAATAAAACTTGTCTAAAAACGATTTTATATATGTTTTAATACTGGAAATTAAGTTATTTGTTGAAAAGATTAATTAATGATAATTTCTATAAAATAAAGTAATATTCTATTAAAGGGTAATAAAAATAAGAAATAGAATACTTAACAAAAATAATATTATAAAAATACTTTTATTATTAATCATAGATAAAATATGATTATGAATTAATATTTTATTTACTTAATTAATATTTATTTATTTATTTATTTGTTTATTTAGTTCATTTAATTTAGTTCATAATTTAAATTTTACGTTATGTTTTTATATACTTTTACGTGTTTATTTCGAGTGTGCGATATGTGGTTTGTTTAAAAGATAAATATTGTCACTTATAAATAAATTAATAAACTAAATCGAAAGTCACCAACGAGTATTTTAAAAATGGATTTAAAGACAAGAGTAGTAAGTTGGGTAAACAACTTACGTATTAGACTTATTACTCGACAATTAAATGAATCCTTTGTGTTTAGGGCCTTAAGTGGTCATCTATTTTCTGGGTTCGACTTTTGTTAGATCATCTCTCTATCACATTTGAAGGTGAGTTTTCACGGCCCCTATTTTTAAATAACGATTTTATTTTGGGGGAAAAACAGGCTATAACATTTTACTTGTGATATGATTTAATTATGTAATAACTGTGTGATCATTACGATGGCCTTGGGTTGTTTTATTATTTGCGCATTATTGCCCTCGGCCATAATCATTAACCCTTGGAGGGCCAGAAGATATATTGGTAGATCTATTGGGTTTGACAACCGCCCTTAAGATCAGTTATACTGGTCTGGTACGGAGGGAATATATATTGAAAGGTTTTGAGGGACATTGTGTCTTGGTTTGATTATGGGACTCTTGGTTGCGATCATAGTCATTGGATCTATCTAGTCCTTGACGATCCAGGGGTTGATTCCGGGATAACCATATCATTCTAAAATAAAAACTTTATTAATTCATGGATACCAAAATTAAATATTATCATAAAAGAAAATGTTATTACATTGATCCAAACAAAAGTCTTAACATAAAAACTTAATTAGTATTAACGTTACATTGTTTTTAAACATTAATAAAGAATTTTTAAACGGCAGCGGAATATTGGGTCACAAAAGTGATATCCAAACTTGATAAGTTTGCCATTAAAACCTTTTTCATTCCCATGCATGCCTAATCACCTGAAAAACATGCCCAAAAGTTTATCAGCAAAAAGCCGGTGAGTTTACAAGTTTATAACAATATTAATAAAGTTTCCTTTTATAAAAAGATATGATTATCCCGGAATCAACCCTGGATCGTTGCAGGACCAGTTGGGGAGATCAATGCAACAGCTTCACAGGTTGTTTGGAGAGTGAACTTGAATAACATTTACATGATCAAATAGGGAACCGCCTGTTTAGAAACTAAGAACTTAAAGTAAAAGAACACAAGCAGAAATGGTTTTCAAAAATGTTGTATATTGCTTTCAAGTTCTATTACAGAGTTACAAGTTCAAGTGATAATTCAAAATACAAGACTTGAGATACTTTATATTACATCCTAAAGCCATCCATACTTTGAAAGCCAGCTGGATACACTATTCTAGACAACAAGATCAATGTAAAGTCAAAAGGCAGATTGCCTTTTGACATGTGACTATGATATGCCATAGCTCACATCCTAATATATTACAAAATGGATAAAAGTACAAAATAGAAAATTACAGACACCTAGACCATAATCTACAGTTTACTAAATCATGGACCTTTTCGCCAACTTGTGCAAGTTGGTGAATCTTCAGAGTGGCAGTGTAGCTTTTTGAAAAAGTAGATCAGAGAAAGCATGTCTTCTTTGTCTTTAGAAGAAATCAGTCTTCTGTCTTGTTGGCTTCAGAAGACTTTGTCTTCTAAGCTTCGGAAGACTTCATCTTTGGCTTCGGAAGATCTTGGTCTTGGCTTTAGAAGATTTTACACTTAGATAGTTTTTCTTGAGAGGAGTGTAAAACTTCCGAAGTAACTTCTGCAATGCACATGCATGCAAGCAGTAAGCTCTTTGTCTACTTTGGTTGCATCAGCCTTTCAAGTATACCTTACAATTATCAAAGGACTAGCCAGGTCAAATGACTATGATCGCAACCAAGAGCCCCATAATCAAACCAAGACACAATGTACCTCAAAACCTTTTAACATATATTCCCTCCATACCAGACCGGTATAACCGATCCTAAGGGGCAGTTGTCAATCGCAATAGATCTACCAATATATCATGTGGCCCTCCAAGGGTTAATGATTATGGCCGAGGGCAATAATGCATAAATAATAAAACAACTCAAGGACATCATAAAGATCACACAGTTATTTCATAATTAAATCATATCACAGTAAAGTGTTATAACATGTTTTTCTCCCAAAATAAAATCATTATTTAAAAATGGAAGCTGTGAAAACTCACCTTCAAATGTGACAGAAAAATGATTTAGCAAAAGTCGGGCCCGGAAAATAAATGACCAATTAACGCCCTAAACACAAAGGATCTATTAATTGTCGAGTAATAAGTCTAATACGTAAGTTGTTTTACCCAACTTACTAGACTTGTCTTGAAATCCATTTTTAAATGACCCGTTGGTGACTTTCGGTTTAGTTTATTAATTTATTGATAAGTGACAAATATTTATTTATGAAACAAACTATTTAAATTTACAACCACATATCACACACTCAAAATAAACAAGTAAATATATATAAAAAACATAACGTAAAATATAATAAGTTATGAATTAAATAAACAAATAAATAAATAAATATTAATTAGGTAAATAAATTATTAATTCATAATCATATTTTATCTATGATTAATAATAAAAATATTCTCATAATATTGTTTTTGTTAAGTATTCTATTTCTTATGTTTATTACCCTTTAATAAAATATAGTGGAAATGCCCGCGCGTTGCGACGGTACGACTGTTGTGTGATTTTTTGGGAATCTGATTGTAGTCAGTATTGGCTCGGTGTGTTATGATGTAAATTAAAAAATCAAAATATAATTATTGAAAAAATTGAATGAAAGAAAACAATTACGTATATTACAAAAGTTTTTAAGACAACTATGTTATCCCAACAAAATTAGTGAAAGCATAGGTGGTGTTTGTGGTTGTAAATCACTTATTACCTAGATTTTAGGGGGTTTCGTTTTATGAATGTAGTTTAGAGTTTTTTTTATCATCGGAGGCAATTTTGGGTGGTGATTTGCATAGACTGAAGAAAGTTAATAGAGAAATTGTCATAACAAATTACCATCTTTATTGTTATTGAGCTTTTAACAACCGGCAAAGGAAAGGGGAAGAGGGATTAGTGTTCAATGGCAATGAATGAACAGAATTGAAAGTAAATGGCGGTTTTGTTTGGCCACGTGTATATGCTTCAGTATTTGTATTATAAGCATAATATATTATACTTTATTGTAAGGGTATAAATGAAATAAAATAGTTAATTTTTTGAAATTTAAGCATTACTTTTCATATGTATGTCTTAATCTATATGTAAAATTATCATTCAATCCTCCTTTCACTTTTATTATAAAACATATAGATAAATATTAAAACTGTTAAACTCACAATATGCCCCTAGAAAAATATTAGTATTATAGTTATTATAAACATGAAGATATATATATATATATATATAAGTTATATACTTAAATATTTAAATAAAATAATACTTAATTAAATAATATTTAGTTATAAAAATATAATTAGTAAATATAAATTTAAATGTCAATTTATATTTTCATAAATAAAATAAAATTAATGAAATGAATTAAATAATATAATATTTTTAAATAATATATTAATAATATTTATTAAATACATAAAAGAGACAAGGGCAAAAATGCCAAGGTATATAAAATTTAATTGATAATAGCGGTCATTTAGGGGCTGTTAATCAATTTTCTATTCTACCTCTCTTAAATGTCTTGCATTTCTTTGTACATGTTGATTCAAAACTTGTATGTTTAGCAAAATTAAATCTCTTTCCAGAGATTTATTATAAATTAGTATATATATAAATATTTAAATAAAATAATACTTAATTTAAATAATATTTAGTTAAAAAATATGATTAGTAATTATAAATTTAAATATTAATTTATATTATTATAAATAAAATAAAACTTAATGAAGTGAATTAAAAATATATCATATTATTAAATAATGTATTAATAATGTATATTAAATAATATAATAATTAGAAGAAGTTAATTAAATGGGGGTAAAAGTAAAATTATTGTATAAAGCACTTGTACTTTATGCTTAAAATGTTGTATATGTATCTTACACCTTAATTGAAATTGTCATTTTATCCTTCTAATATGTATTATATAGTATTATAAATTCATTTATCTTAATTTTCAGGATTCATATATAATCATTTTTGTTTTATTATATTAGTATTATAAAACGTTACGGTGATTTTTAAACCGAAATCGCACGTTTTTATGCGCATAAACCATACATCAACCCATATATATCTTATGACCATTTTAAATGTTTAAAAATGACTCTTTTATACCAAAATCATTCTGAAATATTTTGTTAAAAATCAGTTCCAAAACAGTCCATTGTTTTTAACCCGAAATTGTCGGTTTTCGGCGTTTTTGCGCGTATAAAGTTATCACCGAAGACCTTGCTTAAAAATATAAGTTTTTAACTTAAAACACAATGTTTTTTTCTGTCCAAAACCGGATTTGTGCAAAAATACTTGTTTTAGACTCGAAAACACCATTTTTAACGTGATTAAACCCAATTATCAAAACTTTTATTTTCAGTAAGATTGCTCACTTTTAATTTATATTTAACATGTTTTAATCTTATTTTTCCAGATTTACAAAGATCCTTGTCTTGATGATAATTAAATTTTGTGAAATCATTACTAGTGGTCATGTTTCATCTACACTTGAGTATCATTAATTATAACTTGTTTTTATATTTTCTTTAAATCAAATATGAATAAAAATTTTAAAGTTTCCAGATCATGATCACCACATACATAGATCATTTCAATCATTTCTAAGCTCATAAGTGAAGAACAAATCAAAAACAAAAGTGTCAACCATACATACATACATATACACGATTTTATACATACATATGTAGTCCAAGTCATCGATTTTATCATGTGTTCTTAGTTTTTATTTCAACAAAACACACTTTAAAATCAAAAAATTCCAGATCATGATCACCATTATTCATGGATCATCTCAATACTTTATGGAATCAAAAAGCAAGATGATCTTAAGAACATCATCCATGTCTACATGCATGTACAACCCACTTTCATTATTTTTGATAATCTCCTTTGGAGATGGGTTTCTTATGATGTTCCTTAGCCAAGATCATAACTTGATAATCTTGCATGTCAAAATCAAACAAAAATGAATAAATATTTTCAAAACACAATATGATCAACATCAAACACACACACACACATATTCACGGTTCACACACACACAGTTCTTTCTTTTAAACCCATTTTTCTTGATTAAAACCTTTGTGAAACCTTGGATTTCAAGAAAATCTAGTTTTTGTTAAACAAAACTTGCAACAATCATCCAAAAGTTATGTTGCATGAGATTTTTAAAGAAAACATAGCTTACCAAAAGATGAACAATTTCAAGAACTATAGATGATTTCTTCTACTTGGAGTTGGATTAATGTAAAATTCTTGCATCAACTCACTAAGAGATCCTTAAAATCAGATTTTTGATGCTTGAAACAAGCTTGGATGGTGGCATTTTTGAAGTGATGAAGGTGTGATGGTGGTGGTTTGGCCGTGAGTTTAGTGAGAAAGGAGATGAGTGGGAGTGTAGAGAGAGAAAGGTGAGGTTGAGTGTGTAAAAGACGGAGTGTAGTGTTGTGTATAAATAGTAATGATTAATTGTGATTATATTGTTAATAATGTCATTAAATTATTAATAATGGCTGGTGGTTCTAAAAAATGATATGCCACCTGGTGTAAGGCGGGTGTCGGTGTCGTTAAATTTTTTTGTAAAAATTTTAAAGGTTCGGGTTTTTATGTGAAAATTTTTCTATGGAGTGAATATATTAATTTTAGACTTTCCAAGGGTTCACAACATTAATAATAGTGACCAAAAGTCAAAAATTAAAATATATATGATTTAACACAGTATGCATTAGACTGAACGTTGCATCAAAGCAACTTTTAAAAAGTATTAATTTTATGCGATCAAGGTAAATAATATTAATTATTATTTTGCACAACTAATAATATGTTCATTTAAGATTCATTATATTATAAATATCAAAATCTATTAACCAATTTAATTAACCAAATTGTCACCAACACTTGATTAAAAAATTTTATCGCAACGCGACCCGGTAATTTTTAAAATTACCAATTATGAACTTTTTGCACAAAGGGGCTTTTCTAGACCTTAAATGACCTTAATTATCATAAAATTAAGTCTTATAATGCATTTAACTATTTTGTCATATTTTATTAACGTACGGATATTAACCTGGAAACACGGGATGTCATAGCGAATATATGTTGAAAGGTTTTGAGGGACATTGTGTCTTGGTTTGATTATGGGGCTCTTAGTTGCGATCATAGTCATTGGACCTAGCTAGTCTTTTACGATCCAAGGCTTGATTCTGGGATAATCATATCGTTCTAAAATGAAAACTTTATTAATCTTGTTATAAACCTGTAAACTCATCAGCTTTATGCTGATAAACTTTTAGGCATGTTTTTTAGGTGATTAGGTATGCATGGGAATGAAAAGGGTTTTAATGGCAAACTAATGAAGTTTAGATACCACTTTTGGGACCCAATTTTCTGCTGTCGTTTAAAAATTCCTTATTAATGTTTAAAAACAATGTTATGTTATTACTAATTAAGTTTTCATGTTAAGACTTTTGTTTGGATCAATGTAATAACATTTACTTTTACGATGATATTTAATTTTGGTATCCATGATTTGTTTGCTTAATAATTGTTAGAAATAATCCAACTTCCGTTATCTTCGTCGCACGCGTGCCCTTCCGGTGCACTTTTCGGGGTGTGATAGAAATTGGTATCAGAGCCAACGGTTATAGTGAACTGGAAAATGTTTTTCAAAAATCTAGACTATAATCAAATATGTTTTTAAGTTAAAACATTTTCATTCCCAAGTGTTCCTTGTCATACATGCATTAAATTAACAATGTTTGTATATATGTGCTCATTAAAATGAATTAAGTGTAGATGTTTGTAGTTAGAAAATTTAGTACAAATATTCTCCTATTGCATATGTCTTTTCGGACTCCATTCATTCTCATCCATGACTCCGGTAGTGATTACGAGGATCCTATGTTTTCTCTTCCCCCTATCACACCCTTGGAGATTTATCATTACCTGTTTGCACCAAGATGGGAGCCAACTTCCGAGTATGGAAATGGCTGGAATTGGGAATCTGTTGATGAGAGTCCTCCTATTGTTGGGGAACCTAGTCAGGTAGCACCTGCTAGTGATGAGCCTGTTCTTGACATTCCTGATCATGTACCAGAGGTTCGTATTGTTTTCTCGAGGAAGAAGAAGAGGGTGCCAAAGATAGTTACTGATGATACTACCAGTGAGATATCAAAGGAGACTGAGCCCAAGAGGACTAGAGTGCGGGACGGGCAGTGGGATTGATTGACTAGACGATTGCAGGAGTGGGCTGATGAGGGTGGTGTACCATCAACGTTTGAGGTTGGTGAGTCGTCCTCAGCTTGTCGAGACCAACCACTGATTGATGAGCATGTACATCGCACCCTAGCTACTCTGGCGATCAGATGTATTCACTACTAGCACCGGATTTCATCTTTACAGGGTAAGGTAGGAGTGACTAGCAAGATGTTGCAGGCTATGGATGGAAGGATGATCACATTCGAGGAAGATAAGGTGACTGAGAACGACACCATGAACCAGCTACATTTTAGGATTTGTGATTTGGAGACAGGACTAGCAGAGGCGAAAAAGAAGTTGGAGGTTGTGGAGCTAAAGGTTGAGGCGGCAGAGGCTGGATTGATAGCAGCACAGCAGTAGGTGACTTCCCTTGAGAAGCATGTGAAGGCTGTATTTGGGTTGGCAACGTTTTGCATGATGATAGCTTCAGTTGTGGTGTGTGCTGATGTGACGACATGGTTCTCTCGTTAGATTGGTTGAGTATGATAAGAGGTCTGTGGAGAACAAGATGAAATGGTCTGGAAATTTTAAAAATCGAGTTGGGATGAGAAGAATCAGAGGGTTGGTTCAGGAAAGATGTATGCTGCTAACTTGTCGAAAGCAATGAGCCAAGCTGGTGTACAGCAGAGGTGTAGGAAGTGTAATATTTATCATGGTGGTAACTGAAATGTGCATAGATGTTCGAGGAGTAACAAGTATGGGCATCAAGCTCAGACTTGTGGAGTAAGGTTGGTTGAGAAGCCCGAGAGAACTGGCCAAAGATGTTTTGAATATGGAGTTGAAGGTCATTACAAGAAGGATTGCCCCAAGCTGAAAGGATCGAACACAGTGGGCAGGGCATTTGAAATGAATGCCAAGGAGGCAAGACAGGAACCGTCCGTCATTACTGGTACGTTCCTTGTCAACAACCATTTTGAATCTTTACTATTTGATACTGAAGCCGATATGAGTTTTATGTCAAAGAACTTTGAACCATTACTTTGCCTTAGATCTCGTAAATTAGATAAGAAGTACATCATCGAGCTAGCCAATGGAAAGATAATTGAAGCATGTAATGTAATTAGAGGGTGTACTATGCAATTAGGAGGTCATTCTTTTAGCATCGATCTCCTACCCGTTGTGCTTAGTAGTTTCGATATCGTTGTGGGCATGGTCTGGTTGTCAAAGCATCATGTTGAGGTGGTGTGCTACGAGAAGATTATTCGTCTCCCTATTCCAAGTGGTGGAACTTTGACTATCCAAGGTGATCAAAGGACACCTACCCTGAAGATTGTCAATGTACTGAAGGCTTGCAAGTATCTACGTGAAGGGTATCCAACGTTTCTTGCCAAGGTGGTAGATACTAAGAATAAGGAGCGAAAACTTGAGGATATACCGATAGTGCAAAACTATCCAGATGTCTTCCCTGATGATGATTAGCCTGGATTACCTCCTTCTGGACAATTTGAATTTCGAATCGATTTGGTACCTGGAGCTGCTTTTTTTTTCGGATCACCATATCGATTAGCACCTTCAAAGATGCATGAATTGTCCAAGCAATTAGAAGAATTGTTGGATAAGGGATTTATAAGACCAAGTTTCTCGCCATGGAGAGCGCTAGTCTTATTTGTCAAAAAAAAAAAGATGGGTCGTTCAAAATGTGCATCGATTACCAAGAGTTGAACAAACTCACCATCAAGAATCGATACCCATTGCCAAGAATCGATGATCTGTTTGATCAGCTTCAAGAATCTAGTTTCTACTCGAAGATTGATCTACGATCATGTTTTCATCAACTATTGATAGCTAAGGAAGAAGTTCCAAAAACAACATTCAGAACACGTTACGGCCATTACGACCATTACGAGTTTCTGGTTATGCCATTTGGTTTGACAAATGCGTTCGCTGTGTTCATAGATCTTATGAATAAAGTATGCAAACATTACTTAGATAAGTTTGTAATAGTATTTATTGATGATCTACTAGTCTATTCAAGAACCAAGAAAGATCATGAACAACATCTGAAGATCATCTTGGAGACGTTGAGAAAAGAGAAGCTTTATGCAAAGTTCTCAAAGTGCGAATTCTAGATTCAAGAAGTTCATTTTCTCAGACATGTTGTTAATGAGAAAGGCATACATGTAGATCCGGCTAACATTGAAGTAATCAAGAACTGGGAGGCACCCAAGTCCCCGACCGAGGTGCATCAGTTTCTTGGATTGGCTGGTTATTATTAGGGATTAAATTGAAAATTTCTCGAAGATAGCACAACCATTGATGCTGTTGACTCAGAAGGACAGAAAGTATGACTGGACTGATAAGCAAGGGGCAGCTTTTCAGTTACTGAAGAAGAAGTTATGTAGTGCTCCTATTCTATCTCTTCCTGATGGAACAGAAGGGTTCGTTGTGTATTATGATGCGTCCCGTTTAGGCCTTGGTTGTGTGTTGATGCAGAAAGATAAGGTCATAGCTTATGCATCTAGACAATTAAAAGTGCATGAGAAGAATTATACCACTCATGATTTAGAGTTGGGAGCGGTGGTTTTTGCACTCAAGATTTGGAGGCATTACCTATACGGTACGAAGTGTGTTATTTACACGGATCACAAGAGTCTTCAGCATATCTTCGCTCAGAAGGTGCTTAACATGAGACAACGTCGATGGGTAGAGTTGCTAAATGATTATGATTGTGACATCAGCTATCATCAGGGCAAGGCTAATGTTGTGGCCGATGCGTTGAGCAGGAAGAAGAATGATAAGCCTAAGCGTGTTCGCGCTTTGGAGCTAACTTTTCATTCCGATCTTGATACTCAAATCCGAGATGCTCAAGTCGAAGCTCTGAAAGATAAGAATTTGAAGAATGAAGGATTGAAAGACATGGTCAATGAGTTAGTGTCTAAAACCAATAATATGATGTACTTCATGGACCGAATCTGTGTTCCACGTTTTGGAAACCTACGTGAATTAATCTTGGATGAAGCTCACAAATTCTAGTATTCGATTCACCCCGGATCAGATAAGATGTACAAGGATGTGAAAGAATATTATTGGTGGTCTAATATGAAAGGTGAGATAACAACTTATGTGGGCAAATGTTCGACTTGTGCAAGAGTAAAGGCGGAATATCATAAGCCATTAGGACTTCTTCAACAACCGAAAATCCCTCAGTGGAAATGGGAGCGGATAGCAATGGACTTTGTCACGAAGTTACCTCGAACGTCTAGTGGTCACGACACTATTTGGGTAATCGTCGACAGATTGACCAAGTCTGCTCATTTTCTACCTGTTAAGGAAACGGATCAGATGGAAAAGCTTACCAAAATCTACCTCAAAGAGGTGGTATCTTATCATGGAGTACCGATCTCGATAATCTTTGACAGAGACAGTCGATTTACCTCGAGGTTCTGGCAATCCTTACACCAAGCTTTGGGTACTCGTTTGGACATGAGTACTGCCTACCATCAGCAAACAGACGGCCAAAGTGAAAGTGAAAGGACTATTCAAATGTTGGAAGATCTGCTGCGAGCTTGTGTGATTGACTTTGGAGGAAATTGGGATACTCATCTACCCTTGGTTGAGTTTTCCTACAACAATAGTTATCATAGTAGTATAAAAGTTGCTCCGTTTGAAGCTTTATATGGAAATTGGGATACTCACCGTTTTGCTGGGCAGAAGTTGGAGAGAAACAACTGACTAGACCTGAGATTATCCAAGAAACTACAGATAAGATCATTCAAATCAGAAAGAGGTTAAAAGCCACTGCGAGTCGGCAAAAGAGTTATGCAGATAATCGAAGGAAACCATTGGAATTCCAGGACGTAGACAAAGTTTATCTGAAGGTCTCACCGTGGAAAGGAGTTGTTCGGTTTGAAAAGCAAGGAAAGCTTAGCCCTCGTTATATCGGACCATTTGAGATTATGGCGTGAATTGGTCTCGTTGCATATCAACTTAAGTTAGCACATGATCTTAGTGGAGTACATGATGTGTTCTATGTATCCAATCCGAAGAAGTGTCTTGCTGATAAAGCTCTGGTTATATGACATGAAGAAGTTTATATCAATGACAAATTGAATTTCAACAAGGAACCAGTCGAAATTATGGACTAGAGAATTCAAAAACTCAGAAGGAGTCAGGTAAAGTTGGTGAAGGTTAGATGGAATTCTAAGCGTGGTCCTGAGTTCATGTGGGAACGACAAGACCAGATGAAGCACAAATACCCTCACCTCTTTCCATCTAGATCAGAATCTTGAGCTAAAGATTAAATTTCAGGACGAAATTTCCTAAGCAAGGGGAGACTATGACATCTCGTGTTTTCAGTTTAATATCCATATGTTAATAAAATGTGACAAAATAATTAAATGTATTGTAAGACTTAATTTTATGATAATTAAGGTCATTTAAGATCTAGCAAAGCCCCTTTGTGCAAAAAGTTCATAATTGGTAATTTTGAAAATTACCGAGTCGCGTTGCAATAAAAATTTTTAAACAAGTGTTGGTGACAATTTGTTTAATTAAATTTGGTTAATATATTTTGATATTTATAATATAATGAATCTTAAGTGAAAATATTATTATTCATGAAAAATAATAATTAATATTATTTACCTTAATCGTGTAAAATTAAGACTTTTTAAAAATTGCCTTGATGCAACGTTTAGTCTGATGCATGTTGTGTTAAACCGTGCATATTTTTATTTTGACTTTTGGTCACTATTATTAATGTTTTGAACCTTTGGAAAGTGTCAAATTAATATTTTAGTTCTACAGAAAATTTTCGCATAAAAAGCCGAACGTTTAGAATTTTTACAAAAAAAACTCAACGAGAGCGACACCCACCTTATACTAGGTGGCATCCCACTTGGGGACCCACCATCTAAAATATCTTGTAAAAATAATAATTGAAAACTTCTGTCACACCCCGAAAAGTGCACAGGAAGGGCACGCGTGCGACGGAGATAACGGAAGTTGGATTATTTCCAACAATTATTAAACAAACAAATCATGGATACCAAAATTAAATATTATCATAAAAGTAAATGTTATTACATTGATCCAAACAAAAGTCTTCACATGAAAACTTAATTAGTAATAATATAACATTGTTTTTAAACATTAATAAGGAATTTTTAAACAACAGCGGAAAATTTGGGTCCCAAAAGTGGTATCCAAACTTGATTAGTTTGCCGTTAAAACCCTTTTCAAATCCATGCATGCCTAATCACCGGAAAAACATGCCCAAAAGTTTATCAGTATAAAGCTGGTGAGTTCATAGGTTTATAACAAGATTAATAAAGTTTTCATTTTAAAACGATATGGTTATCCCGGAAACGACCCCTGGATCGTCAAAGACTAGCTAGGTCCAATGACTATGATCACAACCAAGAGCCCTATAATCAAACCAAGACACAATGTCCCTCAAAACCTTTCAACATATATTCCCTCCGTACCAAACCGGTATAACCGATCCTGAGCGGCGATTGTCAAACCCAATAGATCTACCAATATATCCTGTGGCCCTCCAAGGGTTAATGATTATGGCCAAGGGCAATAATGCACAAATAATAAAACAACTCAAGGCCATCATAATGATCACACAGTTATTCCATAATTAAATCATATCACAAGTAAAATGTTATAGCATGTTTTTCCCTCAAAATAAAATCATTATTTAAAAATAAGGGCTATGAAAACTCACATTTAAAGACAGGGAGATGAACTAGCAAAAATCGAGCCCGGGAAATAACGACCAATTAACACCCTAAACACAAAGGATCTATTAATTGTCGAGTAATAAGTCTAATATATAAGTTGTTTACCCAACTTACTAGAATTATCTTGAAATCCATTTTTTTAAAAGATCCGTTGGTGACTTTCGGTTTAGTTTAATAATTTATATTATAAGTGACAATTATTTATTTATTAAATAAACCATTTGAATAACAATCACATATCACACACTCAAAATAAACACATAAAGTATATAAAAATATAACGTAATATTTACTAAGTTATGAACTAAATAAACAAATAAATAAATGAATAAATAAATAAATATTAATTAAGTAAATAAAATAATAATTCATAATCATATTTTATCTATCATTAATAGTAAAAATATTTTCTTAATATTGTTCTTGTTAAAAAATCTATTTCTTATTTTTATTACCCTTCAATAAAATATTACTTTATTTTATATAAATTGTCATTGATTAATCTTTTTAACAATAACTTAATTTTCAGTAGTAAAACATATATAAAATAATTTTAGACACGTTTTATTATAAAAATATTTTCTATTATATTTAGCCCAAATTTCACCCGTATACGGTGATTTTTAACCTGAAACCGCCTGGTTTTACATGCAAAACCCATACATAGACCTGTGTATACCTCATGGTTATTATATATGTTTTCAAATAACTCTTTTATACTAAAAAACAATCTGAAATTTTGCTGTATAAAATCAGTTTTAAAACAGTCCCATATTTTTAACCTAAAATGTTGGTTTTTGGCTTTTTACGCCCGTATAAAACTAACATCGATGACCATGCTTGTTAAGGATTTGTTACATACTTAAAAAGATAAGTTTTTAGCTTAAATTATAATATTTCTTTCATTTCAAAACCGGACTTGTGCAAAAACATACGTTTTTGACCCGGAAAATACCGTTTTTAACGTGTTTTTAAACGTAAAGGGTTTATGTGATTAAAACCATTCATCAAAATTATTATTTCCAGTTGGATTACTTGTTTTTAACTTATTATTAACATGTTTTGAACTTATTTTTTCCAGATTTGAAAAGATCTTTGTTTTGATGATTCTTAATCTTTGTAAATTCATTACTAGTTGTCATGCCCAATCAACACTTGATTATCGTCATTTCTATTTTGTTTTTACCTTTTTCTTTTTGTCAAGAATTACTTAAATTTTTAAAACTTCCAGATCATGATCACCATATACATGGATTATCTCAATAATCTCCAAACTCATAAATCAAGAAAATATCAAGATCAAAAACACCAATCATGCATACATGCATATATACGATACATACATACCTATTTACCTAAATAATAAACTTTTATCTTGTGTTCTTAGTTTTCATTTTATCAAAATACACTTTAAAAACCCAAGAGATTTCAGATCATGATTACTATTCATGGATCATTTCAATCATTTATGAAATCTAAAGCAAGATGAGCTCAAAACATCATCCATATATACATGCATGTATAACCCATTTTCATTATTTGTGATAAACTCCTTTGAAAATGGGTTTCTTATGATGTTTATAAGCCAAGATCATAACTTGATCATCTTGCATGCCAAAATCAAACAAAAATGAACAAAGATTTTCAAAACAGAAAATCAACACACACACACACATTATTTTTATAACTCATTTTCTTATTTAAAAACAATGTTGGAACCTTGGATTTCAAGAAAAAGTCTAGTTTTTGGTGAACAAAACTTGCAACAATCATCCAAAAGTCATGTTGCAAGAGGTTTTTAAAGAGAACAAATCTTACCCAAAAATGAACAATCTTCAAGAATATAGATGATTTCTTCTCCTTGGAGTTGGATGAATGCAATTTCTTGCACAACTCACTAAGGGATCCTTGAAATCAGATGTTTGAAGCTAGAATCAAGCTTTGGATGATCAAAATCAAATTAAATCTCCATGATTGCTATATAAACCAACACTATACTCCACCCATTTTCACACTCAAGAATATTTTCCTACATCACTTTCTCTCTCATTCCTCTCTTCTCTCTCTCTAAAACCCATGGCTGAATTCAGCCATAAACACCTTTCTTGTTCTTCTTCTTTACCATACTAAATTCCCTTTGTTGTAAGTGGGCCGCCACTTCCCATTCTTCGGAGTGAGCCCCGTCTCTCAGGTAGGGGAGGGCATTGCACTTAGGAGGGGTGCAACCCTAAGGTCGGCCCAAGTGGTCGAGCCTACATCATAATTTGTGGCAGTGGAGGCCTACATTCGTGTGGCCTCTACTTTTATTTATGATTGTGAGACCTTACATATTTCCCACATCGGCTGTGGACAGTAGAGTTTCCTGGTTCATAAGTAATGTCTGGTCTCTAATATCACCAACGTATTTTGGCTGTATTGGCTGTGAGAGAGGAGAACTCCACAGTTAAGCGTGCTTAGGTGGGAGCAATCCAGGGATGGGTGCTAGGAAGTTTTCACCCGGGCAACCACAATAAATCTGTGAGCTTCTTATGGGCAAAACAGACAATATTAGTGGTACTAGAGGCCAGGTGTTACAGAATGGTATCAGAGCCACTCCTGTGCCGTTCGGGATGTTGGGACAAATCTCACCACAGATGGTAAGTGAGTTCTCGGGCTCATCGAGGACGATGAGTCTGGGGGTGATTGTGACACCCTACATATTTCCCACATCGACCGTGGACAGGAGAGTTTCCTAGTTCATAAGTAATGTCTGGTCTCTAGTATCACCAACGCGTTTTGGGAGTATTAGCTGTGGATGAGAGAAGAACTCCACAGTTAAGCGTGCTCAAGTGGGAGCAATCCAAGGATGGGTGAACTCCTTGGGAAGTTTTCACCCACGCAACCAAAAACAAATCCATGAGCTCCTCGTGGGAAAAGCGGACAATATTGGTGGTACTAGAGGTCGGGTGTTACAATACATGTACAACAAAAGTATTATATATAATAAGATGAAATTTAAGATACAATTGACTATATGTGTAAGGTTATACTTGAAAGGCTGATACAACCAAAGAAATCAAAAGAGCTTACTGCTTGCATGCATGTACATAGTAGAAGTTACTTCGGAAGTTTTACACTACTCATTAAAAATATTCTAAGTGTAAAATCTTTCGAATCCAAAGACCAAAATCTTCCGAAGCCAAAGATGAAGCTTTTCGAACCTTAGAAGACAAACTTTCCGCTACCACTTTGAAGACTCACCAACTTATACAAGTTGGTGAAAAGGTCCATGTTTTATTAAACTGTAGATTATGGTTTGGAGTCTATAACTTTCTACTTTGTACCTTTTATCCTTTTTGTAATATATTAAGATATGAGCTATGGCATAGTCACATGTCAAAAGGCAATCTGCCTTTTGACTTTACATTGATCTTGTTGTCTAAATTAGTGTTTCCAGCTAGCTTTCAAATTATGGTCGGCTATAGGATGTAGTATAAAGTATCTCAGGATCTTGTATTTCTAAATATGCTTTGTAACTCTTGTAACAGAACTTGAGAGCAATATATAGCATTCATGAAAAGAATCTTTGTTGTTCTTGTGTTCTTTACTTTAAGTTCTTTGTTTTCAAATAGCCGGTTCCCTATTTGATCTTGTAACTGTTAGCCTGTTTTGTCACACCCCGTTGATCAGGTCTGGTCGTGACTGACTGATATCATCACAATGTAGCGGAAATTAAAGGCAGTCAAACTAAATCATTACATCACTTAAAGTATTCATAATTAATTTATCTAATGTCCAAAAATAAAACATAAGATTTAATTGTTTTTGGATAAATAAAAGGGGCAGGGCGGTGGCTAATTCTCTCTATGGCGGCGCCTATCCTTTCGACATCTGTCAATTAACTTCACCTGAAATACACACCCGAAATACGTCAACAATATGTTGGTGAGCTCATGAGTTTAAGACACGCCACTTTTCATGATAAACATAGCATTCAATAAATCTGATTGTTACAATAATGACATAATATTCAAGGTGCACAATAAAATGTATCACAATCAAGCCTGACCCGCACTTACCCGCCCGAGTGCTAAAAATAATACCCTAACCCATTACTACTAGATTGTTGGGTTTAATTGTGCCCTGCTAAGCATGGTTAAATGGCACTAATTTGTGACACAACGATTATTGAATCTTAATGGGGGTTTCCCTGCATAAAGGGCCCATTATGTGAGGGGGATTCCCCAAATAGTACTATCCACAAATCACGCGGCTCCTTGTGGAGTTAATGATTGTGCTCACGTTCGGGGATAAGAGCAGGTAATATTGCACCATAAAATAAGTTTTAAAGAGTATGTATTCAACCCAAAAGTTTAAGTAAAAAGGATTCATGAGACTCACCTGGAGATTGATCAAAGGGTTGCTTGTAAGGTTTGGATGCTACCGACCAGGAGGGTTCCTATGTTTGTTTCAAGCGAATTAGTACCTTATTAAGTGATCAATTAAGTCAAACCCTCATGTTTTACATTTGTTATAAATGGCTTGATGATTTCCAATTCGTATGTGTAAACTTGTTTTAGGACTTGGTTTTTGTGCTCATAACTTTATGTGATGTTTAAGTTAAATCTAATATCTTATGAATTCAGATTATTATTATTTCTATAAGTGTGATAGGTTCTCAAAACAGCAAGGTTTTATTAGTTGGCAAGCTTAGTCCCTCAACTTTGCTAATTTGGCATTTTTAATCCCTAAGGTTTGGAATTTGACACTTAAATTAATTATGTTGACTTTTGTTGTTTCAATAGATTTGGGTTACTGTAATAAATTCATTTTTCTGTCTTTTGGGTTTTTTTTTATGTGTTCAATGGAAGTAGGAATTTAGAGTTATCACAAACTAAGTGCTTAGGATGTCCAAATAATGTTTGTCTTTGGTTATATCTTATCTAGAGTGTTACTTAGTCTCTAAAATGTTATGGTCTTGTTCATGGGGTTGGTGATTTGGGTATCGGATTTTTAAACGTGTATCGGGTCGTGTTTCGGGTGTGTTATGCGTTGTAGTTTTAAGTTCATTGGTTTTATTAAATTTTTTGATTTATTCTAAGTTTGAGGGTCATAGTTTACTGTAAAATATTGACTATCTTAGTTTAAATATTTTTATATATTATTATTATTTTTCTTTCTAGCGAGTCGTTAACTAACTTATATTAGTGTTAAAATTTATATAAATTTCTAGAAAATTTCATAAATGGTAATATTTGGTGTTTAACTTATTTTTATCATTATTAGGCCATTAGTTACAGTAGCTTCATTATTTTGAGGTGCTTTGCTGATTTTTGATACTTTAACGTTCGGGTTTCGGTTTTTAACAGGTTTTTGGTTTTTGTTGACTTTGGTCAAATTTTTGCCATCTAAGTCTTTAGAATACTTATAATTATCTTTAAGTTCTAGATTCTTCACTAGTATTGCATTTAAACCCGTTTTTAACAATTTTCTTTATTTTTAAAGTGAATATCCTTTGTATTTTTGTTGACCAATGAAATAAATTCTAAAAATTATGAAATTTGATTTCTAGGCTTTTGTTACTATTTTAAGTCTACTGGAATTTGTGTACAACCAAAATTTTGTAGATTCACCATTTTCTGTTACCTGGCTCGGTTAGTCTCGTTAAGTCCTGGTTAAGTCTCGGTTTTGAATTTCTAAGTGTTTTATTCTGATTTTTTTCTTACCAAACATTTTAATATCACAAGTAAATCTAAATAAGACTATAATTTCAGTAACTTAATTTCTCCAACTTATTTCTTTTATTTTTCTTGAAAATAGTTATTCTTAACATTTTGTTTTATTCATAAAAAGTGAAATACATATGCTTAAGTTATGAAAATTTATTTATGTAATGATATGATCTCTTTAAACTTTTAAAAATATTTAGATTAAATTTTTTGAACTCTTACAATATATTTTGATATTTTATGAAAAATCGGTTTTCGAGTAGGCTAGTTTAACTAAAACTGTGTTTGTGATCAAAGGATATTTTGAAACATGGTTTTGTATCTTTTACTTTCTGAAAAACAGAGTGTTTTGAGGGTTTATAAGATGTTGGGATGTCATGGGGTTTGTTGTGTCACTCTCGTGACGATACGCGATGTTTCGCGTGTTTTCGGATAGTAACTAGTTACCTTGTTGTGAGAGGGGCTGAGATGGGTGTGTGGGCTGTTGAATGAGCTTGAGAAAGTGAGAGAATGCTGTTCAAAATGGTGGGTTAGTGCAGGTCATAAGATCAAAAAAATGGAGATGTGAACTTGAAGATGTGTGTTATGTGTGTTCAAGTGGTGCTTACCTTAACTTGTTGAGGTTGATGGTGCTCGAGTTTGGCTGCTTCTTGACTTCAAGATGGTTGGAATCGGATGCTTAATTATTGCAAGAGAGTAGAAGAATAACCAAGAGGGAGTAGAGAGTGTTTTGTGAGAGTTGTGACTTGAAATGGAGGTGAAGACGGTGGAGTAAAGGGGGTTCAGCTGAGAGCATCGGGGGGGGGGGGGGGTTTGGGAGTCTCAATTTCTTGGATGTTGCAAGATTATTGTTGGGATTATGGATGATTATGATCACTTAAGCAAGCAACTAGTTCCCTAGGTGAACTCTTCACTTATTGGGTGGTTTAGGTGGTGGTTTGACCAAGCTAACATGCATTATAATTATATATATATATTAACTAGTGTATAATAGTGGGTAGTATTGTAATTTGCTATCTCTTCATAGGACGTGCCCTCTTGCCTTCCTCACCCCCCTTCCATCCTCCGATGCCTTCCTCACCGGACATCCGTCTCACCTCCCACAACCAATGTCCAGCCGTTACCAGGCCCTTTCCGCACCCCCAATTCAATGCCCATGCCTATTCGATTGCTGTGTTCGATTCCTGTGTTTGCATATCACTACCTTCCCCAAGTCGGCTTCTCCTTCCATGCGCTTGCAGCCTGGCCTCCAAAATCAGGTAAGCCTTTAATTTCCTGTGTGTATCTGCTTCCCCTTCTGTTCTGATCCCTGCTTCACAGGTGCCATTCTTTCAAAATTCTTGAATCTGTAGCCATAGTAGGTTTCAATTTGTTGAATTTGTAGGCAGCGTGGGTGATTAGTAGGTGCAATTGAGGTCTTGAAGGTGACTTTGGCCTTCTGTTCTTGTTGTGACATTTTTCTTGTGTATTCATGTTTGGTGTTCTGTTCTCCCCTTATATGTGCGCTATTTTTTCCCCGAACCAGGTAACCACAACAATATTCGTGCCATCGGCTCTGATATGTGGTTCACAGGTACTATTTTTTCTCTTTTCTTGAATCTGTAGCCATACTACGTTCGAATTTCTTGAATTGGTAGGCAGAGTAGGTCATTAGTCCGTTAATAGTGGCAATTGAGGTCCTCACTTCCGAAATTCTACTCCCTGTTTTCTTGATTTGGTATTATTACTACCTGATTGGGACACCGATAGTTGAAATTCAGCTCTGTGCTTGACCAGTTTTCCATCCATTTAGGGTTCTGTATTAAGCTCTCCAACATTAGTGCTTACATATATTTTCAATTTTGATTTGATACTTGTTACTATTGGATTATTATTATTATTATTCCTTGTATGGGTTTTCTCCTACAGGAACATATATGGTTTGGTGGGAAGATGAATTGGTCTGTTTTACCGGGGTTGAGTTTGTTTTCATATGGGGATGATAAGCAACAAATTGATGAAAAGGTTTGTCAATTGCATTTTAGTAGTTTAATTTTAAACATAATTTGTGTTAGATTACAGTAAAATTAGGTGATTTGCATATGGATTAGTTAGTTTTTCAATTTAAGAACTAATGTGAGTGGTGTTGGTCGCTTGATTGTGTATTAAAGTTGAATAGTTTATGTATTAAAGATGAATATTTTAATAAACTATAGCATAAAAGATTGCAAAATGTAGATAATTATATTAATTTTTAAGTTGGGAAGTTGAATGTTTGGACTTTAATTATGTATTTATATGTGATTCTTATATACTGCTAACCGCTTATCATTGCTAATTATTTTGCTGCTGAATTGTTTTGCTTCCATCTTCAACAACCATGAAGTTTCAATGCCAGTTGGTGAAAGAGGGCAATGTTGCAGAGACAAAAGATGGTATGCAACTTTTATGTTATTATTTCAGGAATTTATCACATATGCCTATTAACTTCTATTTGGTTACATCACGTGAACTTAATTTGGTCTCTTTCTTTCTCTCTTTGTTCTATTACAGACATGGGGTCTGCAAAAACAAAGAGTAATAAAAGTAAGATGTCACTAAGGACAAAGATATACACAGTTATAGTTGGAGCTTCTTTTTGCATAGTTGTAGCGGTTTTCTCCTTGGCTCTTTCAAAACAAGTAAGGCTGCATCACACGGCTGTCTAAGAAGGTAAATTCATAAAATTTGTATGATGCGCCATTTCATTTGCCCATCATCATCAACCTCCTTCAATTGTCCCTTCCCATACGAGTTCTTTACCAGTTCTTCTCAGAATTCAATCATCATTCCTTATAATTTAATGCAGTGTGTTATCTTTTCTTCCAACGGTCATCACATATCATCTCTCATCATCCAAGTTTAAAATTGGTTCTTCTTCCTGGTTTCAAAATGCCAAAATCGTTGTATTAAATACCTGGATGAAGACGTCAAAATCGCAAGGGTTGAAACCCTTAGGATAATGAATTGGGTAAGTCCCAAAATTCATAATCAAGACCCGACCCCAAATGTTGCAAACAAACAGGTTAGTTTTTTATTTGTTTTTGTGATTACTATTTTGTATGGTTCATTCGCGCTCCAATCTAAGATAAATGTGATGCATATGTAGTTGTTGGCTTTCTGTTGAAGTTGGTCTTTTTCTTGTAATAATCAATTTTAAATAGCCTGCTTTCTTTCGAATTTATGCTGGTTTTATTGTAATTGCTGCTAATAGTTCATGTCTCAAAACTTCGGTTCTTGAAAGTTAGAATTTAAGGTTTGGAATTCAAAAATGAAACCCCCTAACTGATGTTGTAGTTTTTGTACTAGCTATTGACTTCAAGGTTCCAGCCGTTCGGGGTCCACCGGTGTTTTAGCTTTGTCTTTGTAATTTTGGTCTAACTTTAGCATCAACAAACACTAAATAATATGTGTGTTTGCACAGCATACGTGAGAGGCAATTGGTAAATATTCAAGGCATGTAATGTGTTATAAAGGTTAAAATATAAGTTTGATTGAAAATGTTTTGAAATGATTTTTTTCCTATATACTTTTTTGTGCAAATATATTTCTGCAAATAAATTTAACCAAATAATTATTCTAACCTATACTTAGTTTTATACTAAATGCCAAGAATCACACACGTCAGATTCACCCTGCCATCTTTCTTTGCATAAGTGCATTGTATCGGAATGTCACCTCTATCTTAATTATGTTTATATTGAAACAAGTCAGGTTTACCCTTCCTAGAATTTAGGGTCCACTACAACTTCATTGCAAAAGTTTCAAATGATCGCTTGATCTAAATGAACAAGATGATATTGAAAATCAGGCTTGAAGACGAATCACCATCATCATCCTTCATTATGTGTTTGTGTGTTTTGTTACAATAAAAATGATGATTTTAGCAGCCATTTATGTTACATAGATCTTATAATGAATTACTTACATCAAAAGTGCTACTGTTGTTGCCTCACCTAACTAAACAATCATATTTTTTTAACTCGGTCTTGCTTGACTACCTACCTATTAATACATGATAACGCATCCATTGTGTGTGACAAGTTAGACTTACCCATCAAAAAAGCACCAGATGACTTTTTTGTATAACCTGATATGGGTCAGGTTGCTCTAGCCATCTTCCTGTGCTTAGTTACTGGAAAGTTGTGTAAGTTGTTGGTATAGAAGAAGTTAATTATAGTTTATGGATTTGAGCGTCGGATCTTGCTGACACTAGCTGTTTTCCCCCATTTTGCAAGTGTATGATACTGCTACAATGGAATGAAGGTGGCTGTAAATGTGGTTGAATTTGTTCCTACTCGTCAGCGTTCTCTAGGAAAAAAGTGGTTCATTTGTGGCTTTGTAATAGTTCCAGACTTGAATGTTGGTTTTGAACTTTTTTTTACTTATTTAATCTTGTAACTTGTGGCTGTTTTGTAGTTTTTTCGTTTTTATCTACAAACTGATAGTGATTTGTGTCTGATATGCAGGAATGAATTTTGCAAAGTGTAGTAGTAGTAGTAGCATGGCTGAAAAATTGGATCAATGATCTGTGTTCACAAGTATTTTTAAGAGGTACCTATGTTTTTATGACATATTACTTTTGATTTGGAGGTGGGTGAGTGGATGACCTTTTCCCACTAAGCTACATCAAGCATACAAGAATGTTTCTTTATTTAGGGTGTGTTTTATCTATTAACGAGTCAAATGGATAATACCATAAGAAATATCTAAAAAGAAAGTGAGTCAAATGGAAAAAAAAGGCAAAAGTATCTCGAAGTGTATTTAATTTTTTAAGCATAAAATTTCCTAATTAGTTTGATTTGGAAAAGGTAAATTATTTTTTTAAAGTTTATAATTCCTGTAATAAAGTTTTGACACACTGATTATTAAGTTTTTTTATTGGTTTGACATGTTACCCAACCAAGTAATCAACCGATTCATAAAAGATTTAAAAACTATTTCAACTTCTGTGCCCAAATATGTTGCTTGCAAGCGCGCAAGATATGCCAAACAATAGCATTTTTGTCCCCTGCAGCTTGTGTGATCTTATCATCTATGGACGTAGGGTGGTCCCATGGGAAGTAATTACAACCCTTACTAGTCTAACATTATCAAGTTTTGCATTGGCAAGTGCTTAACTAAATACAAAATCAGTATTTTATGTCAAGATTTTGATTTATAAATTTCGTTTGGTTGGTCACTAGCTGTTATACTCCCAAAGATATTTCACTGGAATAAGCAAGCATATTTTTGGTATGTTCAGTTATTTCTATACTTTCAGGGAGACGAGAGTTTTTAGGTAGATATATATATATATTTTTTTTATTTACTTAAAAATATGTCAACTTGTACATTTTAAATTTTGGCTAAAAACAAAACTGGACATTTGGCTCAAAACTTACCTAAAGTGTGTTTAAATGCTTAAAACATCTTAATTATTCTAATAAAAGAATATGCATGCATAATATAATCATATTTAATACATCATTGTCAAAAGTTTTATGAATGACCAAGTTCATTAAGTTTGAAACTAAAAACTCTTAAGTTAATGTCGAATGACAAATCTGATGAGACTTTGACTTGTGTATCCAAGGCATTACCAATACTTTAGAGGCAATTTTTGGAATTGTAGTTGCTTCTTTCACCGAACATCTTTTTGATTTAACACATTCATGAAGGTGTAAGTTTTATCAAACCTTGCCTAATTTCCAATTCTTATTTGAAAAATAAATTTTAGTAAAATTTTGTTGTTATCATGTAGATATCCTTGCACCATCAATTCCTTCTACCTCAATGGTATGATCATACGGTTTGCATTCGTGAAGAGTAAGCCGCAACGTTTGATAAAGATAGATAAAGGTTGTTGCTTTATTGGCTACCACTATTTTGTATTTATTCTAATTATTTTGCATACAAGGTTACCAACGTTTAGTAAACCAAAATTATTGTATTTATGTGAAGCCATAGTGTAAAAATACTTTTTATTGCCATAGAATATGTATGATTATTGTCTATTTTCTGCTTGAAGAGATTTAGTTATTAATTATTAAAGTGTAAAATCTTCATAAAACTTTCAGCATTATAGCATACACACTATAATAAGCAGTACCATCTATAGTCTTCTTATAAGTATAACAGTGACATAAGATTTTTGACCAGGAGTCTAAGTCATGAACACTATAATAACAAACTAGATTTTTATACGTAGTCACAAACAATGATTTGTCCTCTGAATAGAAACTTTTATAATTTTTATATATTTGTATTAATTCTTAGAGTTATAGTATACACAAGTCATTTTAGTGATGATGAGTTTTAAAGACAAAGTATATAATTTGTATGTTAATGACTTTTAAAAACCAAATAAAGCTTTTAATTGTGTTTCGAGTTCCTTACAGTTTTGCTTTAAAATTGATCTGAACTGTTTCATGTACACTTTTTAAAACACCAACCTAAATGTTGTGTTCACCGCAGCATCGCGTGGGTTTTACACTAGTATATATATATATATATATTTATAAATCAAACATGTATGGCTGGTTTATGTGTGTGTCAACTCATATATATATGTATATATATATATATATATGGGTGTGCGTGTGTCGGGTGCGTGTGTCGGGTGCGTGTGTCGGGTGGGTGTGTGGATCGGGTGCATGCACCCGTATGTATGTATATATATATCATGTGTGTGCGTGTGTTCATATACATGTATGTATGTGTTTATAAGAATGTGTTATATATATATATATTAATGTATGCATGGTTGACTACTTTTTTTACTATTAATGTTATTTAAGTTGGTTAGTGCAGGAGTGTAATATGTGTGTGTGTATATATATATATATATATATTTGTATATGAATGTGTTTATTTGTTATTTTAGGAGTTTAATAAAATTATATTTAGTATTAATACCACATTTAACTTATTATGGGTTTTAGTTGGATAATGTTGGAGGATCCAATGATGTAATTTATTATGTATTTCACCTATTTAGGTTTTAGTTATTATTTTATGTAATTATATGTGGTGACATATTATTTAATTAGTTGTTGCAAGATGTTTTTATGTTCTTATAAAATTTGAGTCTTTTATTCTTTCATAATTATGGGCTTTTAAAACTTAAGAGTTCATCTTTTGTTATTTGATATTTTTACAATTTTTAAAGTTATGTTCGCTAGTTGATTCACCCAGGTTGCAACAAATGTTTTCGTTTATTTGTCTTTTGTTTGGATGGATTGATGTTTATGGTTTTAAAGTTTAGTTAATCGGTAAGGCTTCACTAATCGGATTTATTAGTCAAGGTTTACTAAATTATTTATTTTTATTATTTTTCTTTGTCTTCTAAGCTTATTGGACTCGAAGCCCATTTGGTCGGTTCAGCATGTCTCATAATTGTGTGCGGCCCATGATCGCGTGCCAATAATTCAGTGTTTAATTAACTTAAATATGTGATTTTACATCATGATTATGGTGGAATAGGTTCAAGTTGTGTGTGTTTTGAATTATAGGTGTTTAGAGCTAAAGGAGGCTTATTTTGGATGAAACGAAGCAAAACACGAAACTACAAGGACTGAAGATGTAAATATCAAAAGTTACAAGAAAAGGCACAAATTTAGGTGTACCGGCGTATAATACGCCGGGCAGCGTATCGGCAGCGTATTTGTGGGCATATTTGATCAACTCCCGAATTTTGTGGATTTTCAAGTTATTTAAACACATCCAACCCTAATTCGAAAGAGAACTTTTCCCAGCCGAAAATAGGTGATTTCAAGGAGATTTTGAGTGCCTTCAAGCTTCCCAACATCATCCAAATCATCATTGATCATCATCAAATCAAGATTGAAGATTCACTGAAGATGATGCGTGGCTAGGCCTTTCGTAATCGCTTTCGGGAGTACAATTCTTGTCAAGTGAGATGTTTGGTATGTTTGATTAGGTTTTTGTAATGAACATCGATTTATTGAATAAAACATTATGTTTTGGTTGATTTAAACGATTGGCTTATAAATAAAGTTGTTTGCTTGATTATCAGTTTTCGGTTTTCTTGCATCGTGAGCTCATTAAGAAAAGTAGTCAACGTGATATAAGTGAATTGGTAACATTGTGAATGAATGAGTCTTAAAAGATTGTTCCTTTGTTATCACTTTAATCAAAAGCTAAGATCTTAAAGTATTGTTCTTCAAAACCCTAATTTCAAATTATCAAGTGTTGATCTTGCAGAATTGGAAACCCGGAAGTGATTGTTTCTTAATCTTTGATTACAGTTAATTCTAAAGTTTATTGCTTTATACAATATTATTCTACAAATCATTCAAAGTTTTGATTTTTATTCTTAAAGTTGTGTTTTTAAGTTAATCGTAAACACTTTCCACATATTCCCTGTGGAGACGACCTTACTTACCTTTACACAATAAAGGTAGCTAAGACCGATATATTAAATTGTTTTTGATCGAGTCTCGACAACCAGATCAAAATGGCGCCGTTGCCGGGGAATTAGTGCGCTTAGTGTTTAATTTTTTTTATTTGCATTTATTAAAAATTTATAAAAACCCAAAAAGATTTTGTTTTTCATTTTTTTATTATTATTAGTTTAGTTATCCTCTTCTTGTTCAGTATTACGCGAGGTATTTTGTGTTTCTTTTGCAGGTAACCATTACGTGAATGCATACAAGATTTTCAGGAAGGACTTCACCATTACAATTTGATCCTGAAATTGAAAAGACTTTAAGAGAGAATTGGGTGTTTCACAAAGCATCAACTTCAAGAACTTATCGGATTCGTGGTCAAACAAGATCTGAAGAGGGTACATCATCAGCAACAGCTCAACGGATTTTCAATAGACTTTCAAGAACACCTGAAAGTAACAATTTGAGCATGATGAATAATCCAGAGAACTAAGGAGGGCCACCACCGAACCATCCTATGGGAGACATCCCATTACCTTTGTTTCCTCCGCCTGATGATCCTCCCCATCAACCACAACCAGTTCAACCTCAACCTCAGGGGCCGATCCCTATGAATCAAGGGGTGCAGCACCAACCTCACCCCATAAATTTCCAACCAATGCCAAATGTGCGGACCCGTAATCCAAGTTTTCATCATAACGGGGAAGGTAGTAATCATAGTAATGAGGAACGGTTCTCAGTGGAAGGAAGCCATCATACAGCCAATGTAGATGAGTGGATTGAAGACCAAATCAACATGGACGAACCAAACCAACATGATTTTGAGGACTATGGGAACCAACTGGGCTATCGAAACCATCAACCAAATCGGGATCAAGGTGGTTATGCTCAACCACCCATTCGCAACAACGTTGGAGGCCAACCATTTAATGGTATACCAGCCAATGTGGGAGGTAAACACTATGTACCCATACATGGTGTAGATAGTCACTTTCGACCCGCCATCACCACAACTCATCTCCTATAGTTCCACCAACACAACGAGGAAGAGCGTTTGAAGTTCAACAACAATGTTTGGGAATTCTTCCTCACTTTCATAGTTTATCAACTGAAGAACTCTATTTGCATATATCCGAATTTGAGGCATCATGTAGCACCATTGGTGGCCAAGGCTTTTTACCGGATGAAGTTAAATTGGTCCTATTCCAATTCACTCTTAAAGACAAAGCCAAACAATGGTTCCTATCTCTACCATCGGCAAGTATTTACACATGGGTACAAATGCAACAACAATTCTTGGATGAATACTATACTTCTCAAAGGACAAGTGATGCAAGGCGAGCCATTCGAGGATTTACACAACAATCAGGGGAACAATTCCATGAAGCTTTCCACAGGTTTAAAGAAATGCTAGGAACTTGTCCACATCATCGCATAGCTAAGTGGGAGTTGATCTCAGCTTTCTCTAACAGATTATCACGAGAGGATGCAAGAGATGTAAACTCCACCGGTGCAGGAACGTTTACATTAAACCATGAGGATGATGATTGGGATATTCTCGAAAGGATGAGTGTAATCTCTAAGAAGTGTGCACAATCAAGCCGAAGGTAGAGGGGGTCAAGTGTGAAGATGGTGAATGCTCATGTGGCAATGGATAGAATTGCAGCCTTAGAACGAGAACTTGCAAGTCTTAAAGTTGGAAAGAGTGGTGTACGCGCATATATTTAGTGAATATGAAGTATGTGAAATATGTCATGACATAGGCCACACTTCGATTACATGTTACATGAATTTGGGAAAGGGTGAAGAAGTATATCAAGTACAAGGCCAAGGAGAAAGGAAGATAACGATATGAACTCTAATACCTATCATCTCGGTCTTAGAAATCACCCAAATCTTAGATATGGTAACAATACAAACTAATTGAATCCTCCTTTTCAGGTACCAAATCAAGGAAGCAACCAATATCAAGGCCGACAACAAAGCTAAAACCAAGGCGGCTACCAAAGAAATAATTACAATCAAGGGAATCACTAACAAGGAGGTCAATATCAACAAATGAATCAACAACATCAACAAGGTGCTTCTACTAACAATGGCAATGACAATGCAATTTTGTCCGCAATTCAAGATCTTGCAAAGAAGATGAACGAGTTCAAGCAATTTAAAGAGGTGCAAGAAAAGACTAATGAGGCCATTGCTAAACATTTAGGGCAATTAGTGGAACAATTGTCCGGAAGAGAACCGGGGAAGTTGCCAAGTGACACAACCAAGAACCCTTAACATCAAGCCTCAAGTTCAAAGAATGTGCACATAAACTCGGTTAGTATCATTCCTAAATCTGAATGTATTGATTATGATTTAACATCTACTTCTCAAGTAGTTGTAGGGAACGATAAGGAAGTTGATAAAAAGAAGGAAGTGACCTGGGAGAACCAATTATTCCCATTCAAGTTAGGAAATTTAAAATCAAGCGGGCACTTTTGGATTATGGAGCCGGTGTAAGCATCCTTCCAGGGAGTTTGTATGACCAATATGACTTTGCTCCACTAAATGAAACCGACAAAATAGTGGTGCTTGCTGATTCGACATGGAAACAACCTCGGGGAATGGTTAAGGATGTAATAATCAAGCTAGGAGAGTTCTACTACCCGGTGGACTTTATGGTGCTTGATTATGCACCGGTAAGGATAAATGAGCAACCAAAGGTAATTTTAGGTCGACCATTCTTAGCAACAGCTAAAGCTCAAATCAATTGCCGAGATGGAATCATCGACATGACATTCGAAGACAGTAAGTTGTTCTTTAATGTGGTCTCAAAAGCAATTACATATGTAGTTAATAATGATTATTCTATAATAGATGCTACTAACGGGTGTGTTCCTCCTTACATTTCACATGTAAGTGAGGACATCACCAAAGAGAATGATTTTGATCCTTATAGGTTTGAGCTCAAAAATGTGGAAAAGGAGGAGAATGTGAAGGTGGAGTCACTAAGGAATGAAAAACCAAGACGAAAGGTAAAGATGGGTAAACCACCGGATCAAGTGAATTCAAGGGTCAAAGAAGAGATGTTTGACCAAAACGGGAGCGAACAAGAGAATCTGGCATGCAGGGAGAGGCAAGTATGTGAAAACAAATTTGGAGAAAAGCACTCAATTCGACCACCATAAGTGGTCTCAGGTAAGGTCTGTCTGAAGACCTAAAACTTAGTGCTTGCGGGAGGCTACCCGAGAACTTTGTGGGCGTGTTCACTAGAAACCCTCACGAGACTATAACTCGTCCACTCGGGTCTACCGAGGGGTTTAAAGGCTTGTTGCATATGCTAAATGCAACCGTGATTCCTACGAAAGTGAGTTTTATTTCTTTAATTAGTTTGTGTGTTTTTTTTTGTTTTGATAAGTAATCAAGAGACGCAAGCACTCAAGTGTGGGGAGGCACAAGAAGATTGATGAAGGCTTCCAATAATGATTGTGATTAGGTTCATGTGCTCTGTCCATTACTTTGGTTGTGAACAATATTCCTTTCATGCTTTCGTGTTATTGAGTGATAATATGTTAGGATATGGCATAATAGTCTTCCTTAGCAATGAATAGTCTTGTTTAGCAATAATACGGATGAAACTAAGAATTGACTTCCCTATGTTATGAAAATGTTAATTGTGACCATCATACATTGGGAATAATGTATCTCAAGTGTGGGGATAAGGGAAGAATTGAAGAAAAACTAAACCTTTTTTTGAAAAAATTGAACATTTTTGAAAAAAATAAATAAATCTTCAAATAATCTTAATTGTGCATAAGACCCAAAATTTTTGATACATGGCTAATTATCACTTGTTTGTGCATGTATAGATCCCTTGGCATGCTTGTTTTGAAGTGTAGAAAAGTATTCCTATCATGAGCTTTTATAAAATTAGGTAGAATTCTTAGGAGGCATAACGAACCAGTTGTAGATGACATACGTGCTTCACATTTCAACCCTTTCCCATCGTTTTCATGAGAGTTTGAGCCTAATTGAGCAATTCATAGCATATTATGATTTGCTTTCTATTCTTGCATAATGAGGGAAACCATGATGTGCATTTAAGTTAGAACTCGTGTAATTGATGCATGTCAAGATCATGAACCAATATGTGCATAAATGTGATAGAGGCATTAGGAATGAACCATTTGCTTAAACCTTTTTCCTCTGAATTCCCTACCTTGATAATCTTACTTTAGACACCATGTTGAGCCCCAACTTGTCGTTTGAATAAGCCAAAACAATAAGCCTACAAAGCCTTAGCCTTTTTATGAAACCTCGAATGATGAAGTCCAATCCATGACATGCCTAGAGGTGTCGTTTCAGTATTAGTTCAATAATAGTATAATTGGTTGAAAAAAAAGAGGAAAGAAAAAGAAAAGAAAAAAGCTAAATATGAGGTCAAAATGACCAAAGTATGAAGCAACAAAAATAGTGTGAGAGTTCGGTGATATTATTACAAGTATAAAAGTGAGTTGATAAATAAAACATCTAGCATGTCTAAATTGGATTTCATTCACCGTTAGCCACTCTAAAATCTCTTCTTATCCCACCTTAAACCTTAGCTTAACATTACAACCCATAAAAGACCTCTTGATTTATGTATCTTATTATGTTAGTTGATGGCGATATGATTAATATACGAGCTTATGATGAGAATGTGCATTCTTGGTTTGAGAGTTCAGATATACGAGTATATAATCACGAGTCCACAAAACAAACCGAGAGGAGTGTTCATTGTGAGTAATGTGAATGCATGAATGTTTGAAGCAAAAGGTAAGTTATGCGAACTAAAGATTCTAAGTTTAAAACATAAGTGATATTACATGATGGGTTGTGAATCTTACATGATGAAAGTTTAAAACTAAGTATGCCTTGGTACCTTAACTTATTCAAAGTTGTGATAATTTGGCATGTTTGGTTAATTAGGGTGAAGTGTTGCAAGTAAGTTTGTTTGAGGACAAATAAAAGGTTAAGTGTGGGGATGTGATTGCGTGCCAATAATTCAGTGTTTAATTAACTTAAATATGTGATTTTACATCATGATTATGGTGGAATAGGTTCAAGTTGTGTGTGTTTTGAATTATAGGTGTTTGGAGCTAAAGGAGGCTTATTTTGGATGAAACGAAGCAAAACACGGAACTACAAGGACTGAAGATGTAAATATCAAAAGTTACAAGAAAAGGCATAAATTTAGGTGTACCGGTGTATAATACGCCGAGTATGGGTGTATAATCGTCGGGCAGCGTATCGGTAGCGTATTTGTGGGCGTATTTGATCAAAATTTCAGAAAGTGGGCGTATGGAAGCTGAGGGGGGCGTATGATACGCCCATGGCAGCGTATCATACGCCGGTTGGCTGAACAACTCTTCCCAGCTGAAAATAGGTGATTTCAAGGAGATTTTGAGTGCCTTCAAGCTTTCCAACATCATCCAAATCATCATTGATCATCATCAAATCAAGATTGAAGATTCACTGAAGATGATGCGTGGCTAGGCCTTTCGTAATTGCTTTCGGGAGTACAATTCTTGTCAAGTGAGATGTTTGGTATGTTTGATTAGGTTTTTGTAATGAACATCGATTTATTGAATAAAACATTATGCTTTGGTTGATTTAAACAATTGGCTTATAAATAAAGTTGTTTGCTTGATTATCAGTTTTCGGTTTTCTTGCATCGTGAGCTTATTAAGAAAAGTAGGCAACATGATATAAGTGAATTGGTAACATTGTGAATGAATGACTCTTAAAAGATTGTTCCTTTGTTATCAATTTAATCAAAAGCTAAGATCTTAAAGTATTTTTCTTCAAAACCCTAATTTCAAATTACTAAGTGTTGATCTTGCAGAATTGGAAACCCGAAAGTGATTGTTTCTTAATCTTTGATTACAGTTAATTCTAAAGTTTATTGCTTTTTACAATATTATTCTACAAATCATTCAAAGTTTTGATTTTTATTCTTAAAGTTGTGTTTTTAAGTTAATCGTAAACACTTTCCACATATTCCCTGTGGAGATGACCTTACTTACCCTTACACAATAAAGGTAGCTAAGACCGATATATTAAATTGTTTTTATCGAGTCTTGACAACCAGATCAGCCCACTGGCCCATATTGGTTTTGCGGGCCAAAGCCCATTAAGTATTATGGCCAATTAGGGTTTGATGGGCCAAAGCCCTTTTAGGTGTGTGTATTAACATGGGCCTAAGCCCAAAGCTGTCGGGTCCAATTCAAGGTCTCCCTAAGTATGGCCCATTTAAGGTTTCTAGAAAAAAATTTTCTAGGCCCAAAAGTCGAGGTTGTCACATGTTCACTCTCCAATAATCTATGAAACTGTTGCATTGACCTTCCCAACCGGTCCTGCAATGTGTAAATAAAGGCCTTTTGAAGTATGCACAAATATTATTAAAAGTTTGCGCTTAAATTTTGTTAATAGTCATAGCATAGAAAAACTTCACATGAAGCCGACTAATTTTTCATTGGAAGGGCAAACCTTCACATGAAGCCGACTTATTTTTAAATTGAAGGGCCAACATGTAGATTTGGCGCCATGTCAAGCCTTCCTATTAATGCTTTATCTCATCTTCAATAACATGCTTTATGTTGCGTAGCAGAATAATTGATGCACAGACCTTTAACTTTAATATTTAACTTTAATATATGATTGAGAATCCCGGACAATTGCAACGTGTTAAGAAATTCACAACAATAGATCATTCTCATTTTATAAATGGTGTAATGACATAACTATCTTTCTTTAGATGATGAAGAAAAATATTATATCAAGTTATATAGAAAACTGATATCTTAATTCTAAGTTATTTAGCAAAATAATAATGTTTGTAATAATAGTAATATAAAATAATAATATAAAATAGCAATAGCAATAGCAATAGCCGTAGTCGTAGCCGTAGTCGTAGCCGTTGCCGTAGCCGTAGCCGTTGCCGTAGCCGTAGCAATAGCAAGGTACACCAACGTTTAATAAAACTTATGATATTTCAAAGAACATAAATTACATGAAAGAATTGTTTTGATAGCATGCAATAGTACATAAACAGGTCCATGAAAATATAACATTTATTTAATTCCTCATACGATATTTAAAAAAGACATTGTGCAATTACGTTCATGACCATAAGAACAACATCTACTAAAGAAGTAACATCAATTAAACATAAAATTCTAGTGGAATTAGAGACTATGTAGCTTTGAAACACAAATAGATAAGGAAAGTAAGACGATAAAAACCTAAGTGCAAAGTCTAATGGAGCTAAGTATTTGCTGACATTATAGTCTCGGTGTAAATTGCACGTTGCAAGGCACAAAAGAATCTGCTTGGGAAGAAACAACCGAGCTTGTTGAATCTCACATCAAAGTCGTAATCATCCCCAAAATCAGTCATCATCATCCATTTCTTGATATGACACCATAACGAAATTGGAATGCGAGCGGCATGCAAGATTAACAAGATTTTCGTCCATTCTTCATAGGAATCCATCTTCCACACATCTACAGAATACTTAAATGACCCATGGGTAACGAATAGATGAAGTTCGTCACGTGAGTTAACTAAAGAACCATCGCATCGCATCCTCTTTTCGATATAACACTTGGAAAAGGTAATTCAATGAACTCCTCTGAATTGACATCTAAACGTATCATTGATTATACACAAGGACCAAAGAACATGTCTGTGAAATAGAGACCATCTCCGGAAAGAGTACCTTGCGACCAATGGTGTTTCAGGGTACAATAATGGTAGCATCGGATGATTTTGATTTTTCGCATCGAGGGGCAGCAATGGTAGCCATGGATGAATTTGACTTTCTCCAACAATTAAAGAACATAGAATACACACAAGGTTGAAACACCCCAATCGTGCGCTTTATGTGCAGCACCTTGTACTCATTAGACAAATCAACATAGAACCCGAGAGCATCGGCATGCGTATTATATAAACCATAATATTTGGAGCTGACCTCCTGTGGGCTCGTGTTAGTGGATTCCAAATAAGCAATTCATTGGTATTCTTTATACATACACACAACATTCCGTCCAAGGTACCTAAAACCAGCAAATCAGACAATTGGGCGTAGAACGGCAAAGAAACGGTTTTGTGCACCCAACATTGCGGTGAATTATAGCAGAACATATGAAGGGAATTGGCTTGTTTTTCAAACGCAAGAATCTTCTTCTCTAAAAATGTTTTCATACGGCTACAATGAATCATTGCAAAGTCTTTTGTTGATATAAAGGACCTCCATTCCTTGCAAACAACCTTGCATTGCATAAAAATCTTCCTTGGAAGTCTTGAAACTATCTTCGACATTATTAAAAAAGTGGAAGGTCCGCCATACCCATGTCCCTATCTAGATCGTTGATGTAAGAATACAAAATTTACTTTAGTAATGCAAGCATGGATTGTAAAAAATAAAAAAAGTGTGTACTACTACCAATTAAGTATCTCCATCACATGCAACATATTAATAATAAATTGTAAAATTACATGCTACTAATAGTAATTATACGTGTAACAATAATAGAAAGAGAAATAGTAATAATGATAATGATAATAATAATATAATAATATTAATATTAATATTAATTGTACCAACATCAATAAGACAAATAATAATTGGAGTACTCATGCGTAGTAGTTGAAAAAAATAATATGATCCAAAAGAATGAAAAAAGCCTATGTAGAATAGCACACGTATATGGCTTATCTTTTAATAGAATGCGTACCATTATCAAGGGAACAGGTTTTGTAAGCATACAAACATGATCAAGGGTGTTAGACGGGCTGCATCAGTAGCCAGATGAGTGAAGTGCAAATATCACAGGATCAATTTAGGTGTGGAAACATAAGTAGATGAAATCAGATCAAAGCTGATTCCATACATCCACTCCATCTATGTGTTTGTTAATCACCATTTTTGGTAGACTGCAATGACGTGGCCGGTGGTTGGCTGCTCACTCACTTAAGGTTTTTGACGTATTTTGTACTAATTTTTCGACTCTCCGAAGGTCGGTCATATGTAAGATTAAATGTAATTCACAGGCACGAGCCAAATCATTGTCACATACAACCCGCAATGGGCACACACCAAAGATATGAATCAATATTTATGTTGTTGATGTCAATCGCCATCTAAATTAACACGCTTCTACAAAAATATGAAAAATATTCATGAACACGTAACCAGAATGAAGTTGAATGAAGTTGTAACAACAGAGGTAATTTCACTTAACAAAAGGCAACATACCGGGGAACCGAGCTTTAGAAGGGAACACCTAGGATTACCCGTTAAACACGCCAACAAAACCAAGATGACAAGCACTTGTGAAAGAAGAAGTAGGTTAGAATCCGTGCTTTAACCAGAGCACATAAAGCGACTAAAAGCCAAAAAAAGGGCATGCACGCCTCAATGACAGTACACTTCAACGAAAGTAATACCCTGAGGATGTAGTGAGTATCTGATAAACAATGGGACTCTTATATAGGAAACTACAACCAAAAATAATGAACCCACCTTTGTAAAAATTGGCCATCTAAAATCACAGAACTAACTACTCATGTGACCGGTGGGAGAGTTGAAAAAGTCAAAAACTAAACTTGCCCATCAAATAACTACCGCTGCATAGTGGCATTCGTTTGAAATTATAAATGAATTACAAGTTAAAGTTTGTTTAAAGATATCCACATTATAGTATTTGAAATGACCTTTTAACCTTAAGGTAATTACAAGAGTGAGGATCATAAGCAATATAAACAAAGATGAGTTATCTTGTCTTATCATATTTTTACTGTCTTATTTTTAAAATGTGATTCTTTTTAATAAATATAGGATGTTATATATTGCATAATTGAAATGTTATAGAGTGGACAATATAGAATATTTAAATATAGACTTAAGTTAATATAAGAGTATCAATGAAATTAAATTACAAGTAAGCAAAATGAAGAAAATAATTTATATTTATTATTAGCACTCAACTTTAAGTAAGCACACTTTTCATAATTTTTGTACACTCCACGATTTAGATTTTAGTTATTATTTAAAATAATAGTATAAATAGTAGTACATATAACTATCACGGCACGATAAATCTTGAATATATAAAAAATATAACATAGTAAAGTTTCAACATATTTAGTAGTAGTATTTGTATTTTCCTAACTACTCCACTACAATTATAGGTGTTTTTATCCAATTACATATACCTAAGAGAGTTAGTGTTAAACCATAACATTTAGATGCAATATTAAAAACATGTCCGGAAGAATTTGTTGATCCAAACATTGTGTTTGTGCTAACATTGGAAATTAAATTTATAGCAAAATATAGAGTGGATAATATACCTAGAAGTTGTTGATTACTGATTTACTGTCTTCTTGCAACTTCTCATCACATATATCAATAGATTGTTATTCATATTAATACATGCTAATTATTGTGTATATTTTTTAAAGTATGGCGTACCACAATTTAAAGCCTACTTAAATGATGTTTTCAATCAAATGCAAAAAATAAAAATAAAAATAAAAATAAATAAATAAATAAATAAATAAATAAATCAATAAAAAATGAGCAACAGGGTGTTTATACGAGATTTGTCTTGGAAAAACTAAAAGAAGTGTATATTCTATTTGTATTGTCAAATTCTATACTTTGTAGCATATCTTTGTTTTCATAGAGGATATGTAGTGAAATTAATAGGGAAAAAAAGAAACAAATGACATATAAGGGTAACAGTCACCGGTAAGTTGTAAAAACAAATAATGGTTATATTTTTATTAAAATTAGTTGTTACTTATTATGTATCTTCAAGGTTGATAGTCTTATTTTTTAAATATGATTAAATGCATACTACAACCTGCAACCTATATCATAATCCATGAACAGATTATAATTTGATTATTTTATTTATGTATCACTACATAATCTCTTATTTTTAGTCCTGAACTTTTCAGGCGGTTTAAATTTTTTTAATAATCTATCTGGTGACTATATAATCGTCATTTTAATTAGGCATAAAATAGGTTCATCATCTGTTAATTAAAAACCTAGAGGCTTACAACAGAAGAAAATGACGATTAGTTTGTGAACAACCACAAATATGTGTATCAATTATATGAACAGAATAATTCTAAATATTTTATTTGCATTAAACAAAAATCCATGAAATCTTTTTTTCCTTATGATTATTTTCTTAAATAATATGGTTTATTAAATTATTTTTTCCACTGCTGCTCAATTAAGACTTTTTTATGAATTCTGATCTTCTCCAATGGACTCATCACTCATGGATCCTATAGATATAACAGATTCAACCAGAGCATGCATTCACGTAAGCACTACCATGGCAATAAAAGAAGTAATAAGGATCTCAAAGTGACAGGTGAAGCGAGAGTACAAAAGTTTCATGGAACATAGTAACCAAGTAAACAACAACATAAAGAAACTAAGTGGCACAACCTCTACTTGAACCCCATCTGGAAGCTACAAGAACAACAACAAAAAAATAATTAAACAATCAGAACAACAGTAAACCTAATAGCATAATATGCCAAAATATGCCATCGAAGCAAAAAATATGACACGGCACACCGCATGACTACTTGGTTGTGGATCCTTCCCTGTGGCATCGGGCATGGGCGATGTAGCAGGCAGACTTGCATCAACAGCACTTGGCGATGGGAGACGGTTGCAGGATTCACTCTCGTCGTCATTAACAACCATAGGCTAAGATTACGGCACGATGAAATTAGCGAGAAGTAGAACATGACATTGTTTAAAAGACAAACAAAAAGTAGACTAACCGATAAGGACGACGTTGAAACCATGGATATGATGTTGGAGAAGGGATACGATACGCGGACCTCATAAAGATTCAGCTGCCATGTCCCACTCGTCTTGTGTTATTCCGCGAAACATTTCACCAACGTCAACTGCTGAAGGAATGGGATTAGTAGCAACCACCGGAGTGCTGCAATCATGGTTTTTCATCTTTCGATCGTCACCAATATATTTTGATACGGTAAAGCGTCGAATATAAGTGGGTGGTAAGTTAAATTTATCAATCTTTATCCTGACAACGATCCTCCCGGCACATAAGTTGTCAATGAAGAAATGTTGTATCCAGTTTGGATTGTCAACACCCTATCCATAAACATAAGAAAATGAGTATAAAAAATGTCACGTAAACATTTATGTATTAGCTCATACAATAATATAAAAACACAAGCATGACAAAGTTATGTTGGTTTTACACACGGCAACATGCGTTATAATTATAGGGCACGTGTAAGGAATTACCTCTGTCAAGCTTGGCGTAACCGGTGGCGGTCTGTTGGAACACAGTGGCAAATTCCCAGCATCGTTTTCGTGGTTGATCGGAGCCATTTCGTATAAGAAATAGGATTGTATTTGAGTGTGTGTTTGTTGTGATCAAAGAAATAGAAAAACGATGATATATTGAAGTTGCTATGTATTATTAACTTCAATCAATAACATTACATTCATTCGACATACATACATGATATATATATACTACAGGAGCAGTTGTGGTGGTTGTAAACTTGCCGGAAACTGTCGACGGCGTCCGTCTTCATTTTGTCGACTTTTGTTTTTCAACCCAACATTCGTGAAGTTTACTAAACCTATGCTGGTGGCCCATGGCCCAGTTTACAAATGATACTACTAGATACTAGTTTGGGCTTTTATTTAACAGTATGTAGCCCAACATTAAAGACTCATTATAATTACATATTACAATATATATATATCAAATGAATTAGCACCTAATATTCCCCCCTTAATTCATTTGAGTTGAGGTTGCCTTTTATTATCCAGCAGAAGAAACTTTACCATCTTTGTTGTGTCCTTTGTTTCCTTCATTGTCAACAATTAAAATGAAATCATCCAAGTCTTCTATGTCTTCAAGTGTATCAAAGTCAAACTCATCTTCAAAGTTTTCATTATCCAATCCTTGCAACACGTGTTCACCATTAAGACTTTGCAAATCATCTTCAAAGCTTACCTTTGCATCTTGCAATTCATCGTCTTCTTTATCATTGTTGCCATCTGGATTTTGATCCTTTTCTTCTTTAATAGGAGGCTTTTCAACCTTTGTTTCATCACCAATCTTGACATCATCCTTGTCCTCTTGAGCATCATCTTTGACACTTGCTTCTTCAATTTTGTTGCTTGATTCACCAACCTCTTTCGTTTTATTCTTTTCTTTCTCATACATCCAAACCATCAAATCCAAATATCCTTGATAAATGATGTTTAAGTTTACACCTAAAATTGCATTCAAGCCTAGTTTGCTTGCAACTTCAGGCCGCTTTCCATCATTAGATACCTTTTTATTTCTTCCCATTTGATCAACAAAACATGTATAAATCAAACAAATCAATGTGAGTACCATTTGGTAAAACGAGGGGATATTTCTTAGTGTATTGTCAAAAGTGTTCATCATAGAACCACTTTACAAATTTGACAAATTGTCCCCTCAAGTATTCTTTGTTTGTCATAACATACTTTGCTATCTTTAGTGTATCAAGGAAGGATACCCATATTTGATTTGGATCTCTATTATCAATAGTTATTCCATCATCCATAAGATACTCAAATTTGTGATCATAATATCCTTGGAAATATGATTCAACTTTGTTTCTTTCAAGTTCATAAACCTTTTGTGGATCCAAGGTTTTGTAAAGATTTTCAATAAAATCTTCATGATGCTTGTCAACATACCTTGACAAATTTGAGTTGCTTTCGGTTTCTTCCAAGATTTCTCGAGTGTCTTCATCATCGAACATACCATTCACAAAACAAATATCACCATCAAACGTGACAATAAATCCTTGGTCATGTAATTGAGTCAAACTCAAAATATTTTTATCCAAGAAAGGTATGTATAAAACACTAGAGATTATTCGTTTTTGATTGTTCAAATACAATTCAATCTCACCAATTCCTTGAGAAATTAAAGTCTCATTTTCACGAGTTTTATTTTCAATGGTGATTTCGTCTTTGAACTTCGTAAACATGTCTCTATTTCCGGTCACATGTTTGTCAAACGACAAATCCACAACCCAAATTTTATTCCAAGATCCATAATTGGTTCCCACAACCATAAAATCATTTGGTATATCATAATTGGTAAAATCTACATGTTCATATGTAAGATTTTTGCACTTACTAGAACAATTCGATGCCCGATTACCATGGCGTTTGCATTTGAAGGACCGGATTCTTCGTAACTTTTTCTTTAGAGATGGTTCACAACCCTTCGATCCCCCATTCAGGCCCTTTCCCCTACTCGAGGATTTGGTTGCCATCGTCATTTTAGAATCCACAACAGGCTTCCTTTTCCTTTGCCTTTTCGGGGTCGAACCCAATCGCAGCCTTGCCAAATTCCCCCTAACCCTTCGTTGTTCTGAATTAGAACGTTGGGCAGTGTCCGAACAAGAACCGGGACAAGAGAATCGCTTTGGCCATGGGTTCCGAACCGACGGTCCATCCCGAACACCATCAGTGCATTTTTTGCCTTTGTTTTTCAACCTTGCTCTGATACCACTGTTGGAACATAGTGGCAAATTCCCAACATCATTTTCGTGGTTGATCAGAGCCATTCCATATAAGAAATAGGATTTTATTTGAGTGTGTGTTTGTTGTGACCAAAGAAATAGAAAAATGTAGATATATTGAAGTTGCTATGTATTATTAACTTCAATCAATAACATTACGTTCATTCGACATACATACATGATACATATATACTACAGGAGCAGTTGTGGTGGTTGTAAACTTGCCGAAAACTATCGACGGTGTTCGTTTTCATTTTGTCGACTTTTGTTTTTCAACCCAACTTTCCTGAAGTTTACTAAACCTATGCTGGTGGCCCATGGCCCAGTTTACATGATTAAAATCTTTTAATTGGGAAGGATTATGTAATTTAAGATTTATACATGCAGTTGTAGTAAGTCATTTCATAAGCGTTACGTAATATGATTTTCTCTTGATGACAACAAAAAATCTAAGCTGTGTACCAGCTTTGGGAGCTGTCCTAATATAGAAAAGCTTAAGGCTGATTTTTTTTTTAACAACATAAAAAGAAAAACTTGACTTTAATTTGCACTCTACATCTTCATCACAGATGGTGTTAGTGGGGGTGGTGCTGAAGTTGTAGGTGGTGCAAAAACCCTATTCACATTAAGGGATGTTCCGTATCAATCCCATGTTGATCCAACATACAGTATGCTTAACCTAAAACATAGTAATTAGATTTTGTACTATTGTAAGTATTTATGTAATTCAAATTTCGAGGAGGTGGTATCTACATTCCTGAGAAGTAATAGCAAAGAAATCACCCAAAGCATCAAAATAAACATTCAACAAATTATTAGTTAATGCAATTTAGTAGGCATGAAAACCAAACATTAAAACCAATGATGATTGTCTGTTTTATAAACTGTATGATACTTTCATTGATTTTATGCATATCATGATAGAGTTTTCTTTCATAAAGATTCTGGAAATGGGTTGAATTGTGTGAGTAGATGATTTAACTAAAACTGTTGTTACTTATAGTTGGCTTTTCATAACACATAAAATAGCATAAGTTAACTCTAATTCTCTAAAAGGGCCAAAATTTTGGCATTGTTTACTTAACAGAGTTAAATCATTGGTACTAAAATTTAAGGGCATGTGTTGGTTGGTTGATTACACTGGGAATAATCTTTTCTTATCAATTATGTCATTGATTTTCTTATGAATTATGTCATGGATTTTCTTTCTACAAATTAAGAATGCAGAAAATTTCTTTCAAAAAAAATTTCACATAAGTATTTGAACTTCGATTAGACGTCAAATACGATCTAAATGGAGTCTTTAAAATTTTCTTTTCAAATTTGCAGTCAAGAGTTACTTTTTTTTACACGGCAAATGTACGACCCTGCTTCGGAGGATAGGTGTTATCTTAATCGGGCCCACCTATCCGTTTCCCAACCGAGACCACACCCCTAACCCTCTCAGGAGGAAACTCATTGTTGAGAAAACCCCCTGGCTTAACTCTGAGCATTTTGCTCAGAGTGAAACTTGAACCCCTGATTTCCCCTTATTTACATGTCATGGGTACCTTATCTTAACCGTTTAGGCTAAGGATCATTGGAATCAACAATTCTTATATTAATTATTTTTCGTTTGAACAGAATTAGCATAATTATGCAAAACCCATTTGATGTTTAATGAATTCTATCCATTATTTGACATAATTCATCAACTATACCGAAGTGTTACCAGGATGTCTGTATTATTATTATTACTTTATTTTGGCTAAATAGGTCTATTATGCTATAAATCTAGTCGTTAGAGTACTCATTGTCTTACATATAGGTCCCCATTGTCTCGTTAGTGAGTTTAGCAAAGATTATTTGTCAACACTTAACCTACCTAGTTTATAAGAAATCAAAACATAAGCCGCAAATATAAGAAATATTATCTAAAGAAGACATAAAGGCATATGACACTACATAAGCACACTTAAATAAGGTCCTGTAAAAACTTTATGATGACATGTCCAGACTAAACTAAAGTTAAAAATGTTTATTAGTTATTAACTAGTTATACCGTAGGAACCGTTCACATAAAATTATAAATAAGCAATCTTTATTGATATATACAATAAAAAGAAATATAAATTACAATTACAATTTTATTTACAATTGAAAACTTTACAGAAATAGATGAACAAAAATGTAAAAGTTGAGGATCGTATTTAACACGGGACCCTTAAATCAAATTCCAAGCCTCGCAGGAGAACTCGTTTTGTTTCCCAGGGTACAACATTCAAAGCAGACTGTACTGCCGGGATTGATCTAGAACCTGAATTTGTTTGTAGAAGAGAAAACTAGAGAGATGAAGGATGTTCAGAGAACCTTTTTGCTGCAGATTTTCGTGTTGTTTGGTGTGTGTTTCTACTAAGCCACCCTTAGTATTTATAGTAGACTTTGAACTCCGTAACCGCCACTCAGTCATTGCTCAGCAATTAATCTGAAATCGTAACCGCCCAAGTGTGCGAAGTGCAAAGTGCGCCATCAAAGCGCCACATTGCGCCCACATGCCCACGCCGCGCGCTCGCGCGCGTGCGAGTGCGAGTTAAGGGTGCTTCGCACCCTTCGCGAATCTACTTAGTGTGATGATTTAGGAAACAATGTAATCAAAAGGTTATAGAATATAAACCATTTTACATTCTTTCTTTCCTCCAATGTGGGACAACTTCCCACACCCATTAATTCCTAATGCATTCAACACATTAATTTTCATTCAACATATTAATTTTATTGACTAAATATTAATAATCATATTAATATTATCAATAAATTTCCAACAATCCCCCATATGGATGGAAATCAATTCTTTAAAAAATTAAGCAGTCAAGTGTTGCAGGATAGGTAGGTGTTCTCTTTGAACCTTCCTTTATGACATATACTTAGTCTACTAGTGGTGTGTAGACATGATGTATTTGAACAGACCCTGTTTTATGTAAAAGACAATATACATTCACACAACACTCTTCCTGGTTTGATCAGCCCCTCATTGTCGTGTCCGTTAATGGTCATGGAACACTTTCCTGGTTCTACGAGAGCTCTAGGATTTGCGCCTCCCCACAAATCCATTCGAAGCGCTTCTCTCTAACATAAGTGATTCGATGAATCATTAAAAGCATCATAGTTGTATTGATTCCCACGAATCATCTAACCTTAATATGCTTAACCTCACTTTGGTCACTTGTTCGGGGTACTCCCCCAGAGTGAATGGACAAGGAAGTTCGTGGCTCCCTTTTAGTTTTAGGGTATTCCCCTAAAGTGACATCGTTGGTCGTATGATTAAGTTGTCCTATTGAACCTAGATCTTGGGATCTCCAGTCAACTAGGTTAGGTTTCCCTCATATTCCCCTTTTCCGTGGGCTTTAGTCCCATTCATCTTGACAACTTATAAACTAATTCTGTGTTTAAGCCTTTTGTTAACGGGTTTGCAATGTTATCTTTTGACTTGACATGGTCAATCGTGATAACACCCGTTGATATTAGTTGTCGTATTGTGTTATGTCTACGCCTGATGTGCCTTGATTTGCCATTGTACATTGAGCTTTTAGCTCTACCAATTGCCCACACACTATCACAATGTATACAAATAGCCGATAATAGCTTTGGCCATCTTGGAATATCTTCCACAAATTGACGTAGCCATTCAGCCTCTTCTCCGGCCTTATCCAAAGCGATAAATTCCGATTCCATTGTGGATCTAGCTATAACCGTTTGCTTGGATGATCTCCAAGATATTGCTGCTCCACCAAGTAAGAACACATACCCACTTGTTGATTTGGAATCTTTTATATCCGATGTCCTGTTTGCATCAGTGTACCCTTCAATCACGGCTGGATGACGGGTATAGTGCAATCCATAGTCTCTTGTGTATCTTATGTATCTAAGCACTCTCGTTATACTCTTCCAATGTTTTGAGCTTGGATTACTAGTATATCTGCTTAGCCTACTCACCGTGTATGCTAAGTTGGGTCTAGTACATGTCATTAAATACATTAGACTACCAATAATTCTTGAATACTCTAATTGAGCAACACCCTCACCTCTATTTTTCTTTAGATGTTGGGTGGTACAACCGGAGAACGTACTAGACGTGTGTCTCCCAAGTTGAATTTTTCAAGAATCTTGTCCACGTAGTGAGCTTGACTTAACACAAGACTATCTTGGGTTCGAATAATTTTCACTCCTAAAATTACATCCGCTAAACCCATGTCTTTCATGTCAAATCTTTCTTTCAACATGTCCTTAGTAGATTTGATTATTTTATCATTACTCCCAATGATAAGCATATCATCCACATAAAGTCATAAAATTACATAACCTCCCGGTGTATCTTTCACATATACACATTTGTCACACTCGTTTATTTTGAAACCGTTGTCAATCATGACACGATCAAACTTTTGGTGCCACTGTTTTGGAGCTTGCTTTAAGCCATACAATGACTTGATAAGTTTACATACTTTACCCTCTTGACCGTGGGCAGAGAAACCCTCACGTTGCTCCATGTAAATCTCTTCTTCTAAATCGCCATTTAGAAATGCGGTTTTGACTTCCATTTGATGTACTTCTAGATTTCTTAATGCTGCAATAGCAAGAACCATTCTTATGGAGGTTATGCGAGTCACAGGTGAGTAAGTATCAAAATAGTCTAGACCTTCCTTTTGTCTAAAACCTTTGACTACTAACCTTGCTTTGTATTTATCAATACTCCCATCGGCTTTCATCTTCTTTTTGAATATCCAACGATATCCAAGTGGTTTGCAACCAGGAGGAAGATCTACTAGCTTCCAAGTATGGTTGTGAAGAATTAAATCAATTTCATTCTTAATTGCCTCTTTCCATTGAGGTCCTTCCGAAGAAAATACCACTTCACGGTAGGTATTAGGCTCACCCTCAACCATATAACTTATGAAGTCTGGACCATAGGATTTCTCAACCCTTGCCCTTTTACTTCGTCTAAGTTCTCCCTCTTCAACCTCAGGTCTTTCATGTTGACTGTCATGAACTATGTCATCAATTTGTGTTAATGAACTTACACCTCCATCATCAAACCGAGTAGATGAAGATGCATGTGTTTGTCCTCGCATTGGAAACACATTTTCAAAATATGAAGCATTCCCCGACCTTATCTCCATGATAGTGTTCTTTTGTACATCGAGATTCTTGGACTCATGTACAAGAAATCGATGTGCATTACTGTTTTGAGCATATCCAATGAATATGCAATCAACAGTTTTGGGTCCTAGTTTTTGAGCTTTTGGAGGTGGTACAATCACCTTAGCTAGGCACCCCCACACTTTGAGATAATTATATGATGGTTTTCTACCCATCCATGACTCATAAGGGGTTACATCCCTTTTCTTAAGTGGTATTTTATTTAAAAGACAATTGGCCGAGAGAATAGCTTCCCCCCACATGTCATGGCTCATCCCAGAACTTATCAACATGGCATTCATCATCTCTTTTAAAGTACGGTTTTTTAATTCCGCAATGCCATTTGATTGTGGTGAGTAAGGGGCCGTACATTCATATATTATTCCACTTTTTGCACATAAATCGGCAAAAGGTGCAACATATTCACCACCTCTATCGCTTCCCAAAGCTTTAATTTTCTTGTTTAGTTGATTCTCAACTTTGTTTTTATACAAGATAAACTTGTCGATTGCCTCATCCTTACTTTTAATTTTATCATTACTCCCAATGTTGGGTGTGCTTTTAAATCACATACGTCGGTGTGAATTAAACCAAGGGTTTCGGTTATTCTTTCAACCGGTTTAAATGATGATATTGTAAGTTTTGCTTTAACGCATGTTTCGCATTTAGAGTTTGTGTCAATATGGAATGTAGGTATGCATTTTAAATTTATTAAACGACGAATAGAATTATAATTTACATGTCCTAGTCTTCCATGCCAAACATTTGAAGACTCAAGCATATAAATAGAAGTAGTAGTCTTATTCATTTTATTTTTGATAACGGTTACATTCAACTTAAATATACCATTAAGGGCATAACCCTTACCCACATAGATTCCACGCTTAGTAAGGACAAACTTATCCGACTCAAACACTAAACGAAAACCAAACTTATTAAGCAACCATCCCGAAACAAGATTCTTGCGAATCTCCGGGACATACAAGGTGTTGCTCAAGGTGAGTTCCTTCCCGGAAGTCATCTTCAAGATCACATTTCCTTCACCTTTGATGTCGGCCGTAGCTTTGTTACCCATATAAAGCTTTTCATCACCCGTAGCCTCTTTAAAGGTGCTAAAAAGGCTCTTGTCACCACACACATGACGGGTAGCTCCCGTATCAATAAACCATCCATGCGGGTTGTCCCCCACGAGGTTGACTTATTCCACCATTGCGGATAGCTCGGTGATCATTGCCACTAACGGTGCACCGTCTTCATCCACCATATGCGCACGCTCACGCTTTGGTTGCTTGCATTGATTAGCACGGTGCCCCGTTTCATTGCAATTATAACAAATACCTTGGAAAGGTGGAGGAGGGGGTTTCTTTTTCACAACCCCTTTCCTTGGTCCAAGGTTCACCTTAGCTTTCCCCATTGGCTTTTTCCCTTTACCCTTATAACCCTTTGATGACTGCCCATATTCAACCACATTTGCTTTAGCCTTGATTCCACGGGTGCCTTTTTGAGCCATTTTGTTGTCTTCTTCAATTCGAAGACAAACAATAAGTTCATCCATAGTCATCTCCTTTTGTTTGAGCTTAAGATAATTTTTAAACTCTATCCAACTTGGAGGCAACTTTTTGATCATGGCTGCAACTTGGAACGTTTCATTGAGAGGCATCCCCTCGGCATGAATTTCATGAAGTATAACTTGTAACTCTTGACTTTGGCTAATCACAGTTTTTTCATCAACCATTTTAAAATTCAAGAACCGAGCCACAATAAATTTTTTACTACCGGCATCCTCGGTTTTATACTTTTTGTCTAAAGACTCCCATAATTCTTTGGCGGTCTTTATATTACAATACACGTTATATAATGAGTCACATAAACCATTTAAAACGTAATTGCGATAAAGAAATTCAGAATGTTTCCAAGCATCAATGGCACTCAAAGCTTGAGCATCGTCCCCTTCTTTAGGTAGGGGAGCAGTTTTCTCCAAGAACTGTGCTAAGTTCAAGGTGGTTAAATAGAAGAACATCTTCTGTTGCCATCTTTTAAAATGGACATCCGTGAACTTTTTGGGTTTCTCAGCATGCTTTGCTACCGTGGTCGCTCCCACAGTTGTTGCAATTAAAGGGGCTGATAAAGAGGAAGTCAAAGTGCGCCATCAAAGCGCCACATTGCGCCCACATGCCAACGCCCCGCGCGCGAGTGTGCGAGCGAGAGTTAAGGGTGCTTCGCACCCTTCGCGAATCTACTTAGTGTGATGCTTTAGGAAACAATGTAATCAAGAGGTTATAGAATATAAATCTTTTTACATTCTTTCGCGAATCTACTTAGTGTGATGCTTTAGGAAACAATGTAATCAAGAGGTTATAGAATATAAACCATTTTACATTCTTTCTTTCCTCCAATGTGAGACAACTTCCCACACTCATTAATTCCTAATACATTCAACACATTAATTTTCATTCAACACATTAATTTTATTGACTAAATATTAATACTCATATTAATGTTATCAATAAATTTCCAACATGCTTCACCGCGCGTTGCGGCGGGGATTTATTTGGTTGCTTGAGTTAATAGAAGTTTCACCCCGCGCTTGTTGCCGGAGTCATCGTGAGTTTCATTCGAATCTAATTTTATAACTCGAAAAAAAATCAAGAAAAGCAACAAATCTATTTTATTTCATATGTAAACATAAAAACCTCAAACATATATGCTAATCTATTCTTAATGTTGTTAAGAACCTGACAACTAATGACAAACTTTGATTAAACCACCTTACCCATCAGCTTCATTTTAAAGTTGACAACTATGATGACATGTACTTGGTTAGAACTGGCGTGAATCTTTTGATGAAGTGAACCTGCAATTAATATACAACCAAGGAGGCGGATCGTTCATACCACTTTTGTATCCTGATGAAACAAAAAAAATACAAATATCCAAGTACAAAATATTAACATCAAACTATCATTAAAAATACATAAACAACATACATTCTACATACATAAACAACCATGACCCTATCACGTTGGCAAACAAAAAAAATTGATATTAGCAGCTTCTTAATATGATAAGAGTTTGATGCTACTGTAATGATTCCTAGCATTATATCTGCTTGGAGTTTTAATATGTAGTTTTCTTGAAGGGTCCTTTTGCTTATAGGAATCACATGAAAAAGACAAGTTAAAAAAAATAAAGGATCATATGGACAAACATAATAAAAAGTATACAAAGAGAAACCAAAAAAAGCTACCATCAAAAAGGTTTGTGATCAACTAATATTCTATGCTCATCAAGAATTTAGGTTTCTAACATAAGCTAGGAGAAAATATTGACATTTTAACGGTAATGTAATAACCATTTCTTTGTACGTGTAAAATAGTTGCAGACTTCTAATAAACATTATGCAAGTACCTCTAATCATTTCAAGTCATTATTATTCCACCTAATCATGATGGGGAGACAATAATAAACTGTGTATTTGGCATAACTTTGCAATTGTCTTTAACTAATTGAAACAGTAGAAGCCTCATTTGTAAAATTTATTTAGATGGGATTATATACCTTGAACCATTGCAGACCCTTGTATTTTGAGCATAGGAGCAGTTAATTCTAACAAAAGAATCATGATTTTACATAATATAACATGTGCATCACTTGTTACAAAGTTTAGTGTATCAGAAAATCATTCATGACATGAAATTTGAAATATTAATATGATGAGGGTTCAATATTGTATCATAAGAAAAACCATATTATATATTAAAACATGATTATCATAGAGGATCTTTTGTAAAGCAAGTAGATATATAATACTACCTCTCATAATTATAATACACTTTGCTTGATAGATTATAATGTAGCCAGGAAACCTTTGTTGCGGTAGTAAGCTAGCTTGTGCGCGTGCTACCCTAAAGTATCAAAAAAAACATTAACTCACAAGTTATAAAAGAACACCATTTATTTCAAGTTGGATGGTTACCATAAACCACATAGCAATATTTTATACCTAACTTATGACCCATAACAGTGTATCAGGACCCAACATGTCATCATTTACATTATATACAAATTCTTTATTAAGTTTACTGGTTATGGATCAATTTGTTTTTGTCAAAAGACCAAATCATATTTTAGACTCACTCTAAGCAAATCAGAGATCTTCGAGATCTGAGTTTAAGACGTGAAGAAAAGATTAAACAAAAATATTATCAACCGTCCCTATTTGAAACACCAATTAGCAATCGAAACCTTAATAGTAACTACAATACCTTCTCTATTGGTGGTATAACCGACGCAAAAGACGACGTCTCCTCCCTGTCGCCGTTCTCGATTTCTCTCACATAGTAGAAGCGACGACTACACCCAAAAAAAAACTCGTGAGCCCTATACAGCGGCAGCCTAGGGGAGGCGCGATGATAACATTGATGATGCCGGTGCCGGTGCCGGTGACGGTGACGGTGACGGTGACGGTGCTGCAAGTCACCGTCTTCCTCTCCACTAATAAAGAGCGCTAGAAAATCACCCTCAAACACAAACAATGGTACTACACGCTTTAATGATGGTGCAACACTATTCATTTCCCATCATCTATAATTATAGAGTAATTATCTTATATAATCTTTTATTATATGTCTATATCTATATATCTATATATAATATTAAAATAATAACTTATGGGTACACTTGTCGTATTTCTAAGCGCTCTAATTTTATTTTTCTCGCCCTTCTCTGCTCTTAAATAGTTACCTAAATTAAGAGAGATTAAATAATTTTAATTATTTTTTATATTAAAAATATTTTTTTAATAAATTAAGAAAGATGTGTTTTTATAAATGCTATTTCTAAAAATTAAATTTTTATTAAATAAGAATTTTTCTAAAACATCAAACTTTTTTTAAAATATGAAATATTGTAAATTTGATGATTTTAAAAAGTAAATTTTTTTATAAACTAAAAATCTATATAATACTAAAAGAGTAACTTGGGGACACTTGGCACATTTCTAGGCCCCCTAAGTTTATTTTTCTCGTCTCTCTCTTCTCTTAAATAATTACCTAAATTAAGAAATATTAAATAATTTTAATTTTTTTAAATTACAAATAATTTTTTAATAAATTAGAAAAGATATCTTTTTATTAATGTTATTTATATAAAATTTTTCTACTCTAATAAAATAGTAACTAAGAGAGACACATGACATCACCACATACTTTTTCACTAAAATTTTTCCGCTAATCTTTCCTATTATATAATTACATTAATTACTAATAATATTATTTTATTTTATTTAGATTAAAATTAGTTTTTTAATAAATTAAAAAAGATCTTTTTATTAATATTATTTTCAGAGAAATGAATTTCTATAACATAAGAAATTTTTTTAAAACATTAAATTTTTTTAAAAATACACAATATTTTAAAATATATATTTTTAGAAAGAAAAATTTTTATAAACTAAAATAATTAAAATTTGGAGCTACATAAAAAAATTTTAAAAAATATATTTTTTTAACGGTTTATTTTGAAACAAAATATTTAAAAAAAAAAAACAGTTTAAAAACAAAAATTTAAAGAGTTAATATTATTATTTTATTACTTATAGTTCTCACTTATACGTAATTTTAATCATATCTTATTTTAGAATATCGTTTAATAATTAATAAAGTTTTTATGTTATTTAATATTTTATTTTTTTCAACCCGTGTAATACACGGGTTTACTAAAGCTAATAATTCAATATAGGAGTTATAATAAGAAATTCTTAAAAATTGCATTTTAATACGGGTTCTTTTGAAAAAAATTCTTAATATTATATATTATTTAAAAAGTTCATATTATTGTTTTATTATTTATAATTATTACTCATACGTAATTCCAATCATATCATGTATATATCTTTTTATTTTATTTATTCAAACCGTGTAATACACGGGTTTACTAAAATTAGTTAGATGTATATGCATATTTATTTTCATAAGACTAGTATGTGAACTCGCGTTTTGCCACATGTTGTTAAAATTTATAACACTTGATTTCAATTATTTGTATATTAGTATTCAATTCGTAGTTTTTGATAAAAATTATATTGACAACTTGGTTTTAAAAAAAATACGTTGATACAATTTAGCACATCATAACAACAAATTTATATTTTATAAACCATCATATTTTCATGATTATAGGAGGAAAACTAGCTTTAGTAAACCCGTGTGTTACACGTGTTGAACAAATAAAATATTAAATATAATAAAATTTTATTAAGTTTAAAATGATATTTTACGAGAAAATATGAGTGAAATTACGTATGAGTAAGAACACTATGTAAATAAAACAATTATATCAACTTGTTAAACTTTTGTTTTAAAATTTTCTTTTTTCAAAAGAAAAAAAAATATAATTTGTTTCAAAACAAACCGTATAAAAATTTCATTTTCAAAAATTTTTTTATTATAATTTTCAATTTGAATTATTTTTTTATAAAAAATTTACTTTCTAAAAACACTAATTTTAAAAAAGTTTGATGTTTTGTAAAAAAAACTTTATTTTATAAAACTTATTTTCTTAGAAATAGCATTAATAAGATCTTTTTCTAAATTTATTAAAAAAAATATTTTTATTCTAAAAAAAGTTAAAAAAATATTATTGATAATTAAGATAATTATTTAATAAGAGAGAGAGAGAGAGAAGCGGGAAATTTTTGCTGAGAAGAAATATAGTGCTGCCACGTGTCACCCCAAGATACTCTATTATTAAATTAAAAAGATGATATAAGATTCAGAACCTAAAAGCAATGTATATTTCAAGTTTGATAACTTGTATAGTATTCCATTATTACTTTTAAAACTATTATTAAAATTGTTTTTATTTTTGTAAATAGCTATTATAGTTACTTTAAATACTACTACTTAAGAAAATACGTAATTACCTAATTGATTGTCTTACTAATCTATAGAATCTAATAAAGCAAGTTTTTTTTTGCCACTTGTTATTATCTTAAACCACCTTTTTGACACTTGTCATTTTTTTAAAAATTTTTATTTCATTTTCCCTTCAAAAAAATGTTATAATAATTTAATACTCAAACTAATTTCTCTTTATTAATAAAAATCAATTTTATTAATTGATACATTTCTCTCTTTCATCTACATATTTTAAAATCAAGCTATGTTTTTAAAAATAAATTTTATACAGGAAATTCAAAAGCACATCTTTTTATTAAATAAAACTAAGAAAATATTTTAAAATCAACCTATGTTTTTAATTTTATTAAGGAAATTAAAAAGCACATCTTTTGACACTAAATCTTTTTGAAACAAAATATTTTAAATCGGTCTTTTTTTAAAAAAAGTTATAAAAATTATAAAATTTTTTAAAAACAGTTTTATTAGAATAACCAAAATAATTATAAACCCGAGTTTTAATAAACAAGATTTTTATAAACAATACATATTTTATAAAAACAATCTTAAAACGAATATTTAAAAATGAAACAATTTAGATAAGATAGTTAAAAATAGTACAATTGTTTTATTTCTTAAACTATTACGTATATATAATTTTAATCATATATTATATAAAATATCATACTGTAACTGTTTGTTTTTATTACTAACTATAATCCGTTTAATAAATGAGGTTCTATTCTATTTATTTATCTATCTATAACAAACAAAATCTAAAATAAGACATGACATAATTATAAGTTTTATCATATTAACTCTCTCATTTCTCTTTATTATTATTAATACTATGAAATACTAATAATATTAATCATACTATTTTCATATTAAAATTTATATAATTTAATAAATTAAAACTTATTTTTTATTAAAAACCATACTTTTAAAAATAAAAGTTTTATAAAATATAGAATACAACAAATTTTTATTAGAATAAATTCATTTTTCTTAAAATAAAATATTTAAAACTTATTTTTTTTATAAAATACAAGTTTAAGAAAAATATATTATTGTTTATTTACTTAAAGTAGCTATTCATATGCAATTATAATCATATTTCATTTTCAAACATAGTTTTATAATTTATAAATTTTTATTATTAATTATTTAGTATTTTATTTATTCAACCCGTGTAATACACGCGGTATTAACCTAGTTCTATATAATTTGTTCTCTCCGTTCAAAAAAAATAAATAAATAAATTGTGTCATCCAACAATTGTTTTTGTTTGTCTCTCCCAAATTTTAAAGGTAGAAAATTTCATATCTCTATCTATGTTTTTGTTCTTAGACTTCTACAAGTCTCCAACTTCTCTTTGTCTTCCTTTTTAGACTTCTGCAAGTGTTTCTACTCGTATCCTTTATATTCCAATGAGCCTAGGCGCAAGGTAAAAGAGAAAACTTTGACACCCACGACTTAAAACACTTAAATTTTTAAAATAATTGGAGGTGTCAAATTTCTTGGGAGTCGGGGTCAAAATTTCTTGGGGGTCGGTCAAAACTTAAACGTTTATACCACAAAAGAAAAAATTTCATGGGGTGCGGATGACCCCGATCGGGACCATATAGGTCTACCCCTGAGCGCAACTAATGCATCCACATCAAGACCCAGAAGAGCAATGACAACATCATCAAAGAGCACACACAACATTTCCTTGTCCATATCCGTTATGCGAATAACCAGCTTATATCTACAAGAATATTAATGTCAATAAGACGTAGATAAACATTGAAAACCTGGCAAGCAAACCTATGCTTGACGTGGAGTGACGATGTTTTTCTGGCAAGGCGCACAAAAGTATTGTGAATCAATGTGTCGTCTTCTTGTAGCACGTGCTACATTGCACATACTTCCAATCACATGACAGATCAATGCCGATTATTGTTCCATCAACAATGTACATGGTCCCTTATAGCAAAACAAAATCAATTAGAGAGTATATTACAAAACAAAAGTAGTTTTGTAGGACCGTTTGAAGGTGTTCAATGCAAATCAGTTTCACAAGGAGGAGAGACTTAGAACACTTAACAGATCAAATAAGAAACTGGAACCTTTTAAGATGATACTAAGATAAACACAAGTAAGCAAGAGACAAAAACTTAAGAACAAGATAATTGGTTTTCAAGGAAGATGTATATTGCTCTCAAGTTCTATTACAAGTGTTACAAAGCATACATAAAATACAAGGACCTGAGATACTTTATACTACATCCTACAGCCGGCCATACTTTGAAGGCCAGTTGGAAACACTAATCTAGACAACAAGATTAATGTAAAGTCAAAAGGCAGATTGCCTTTTGACATGTGACTATGACATGCCATAGCACACATCCTATTATAATACAAAAAGGATAAAAGTACATAAAGTAGAAAGTTACAGACTCAAGACCTTAATCTACAGCTTCCTAAAGCATGGACCTTTTCACCGACTTGTGTAAAGTTGGTAAGCCTGCAGAGTGGCAGCGGAAAGTTGGTCAGCTTTTTTGAAAAGTTTTTAATCAGAGAGCATGTCTTCTCTATCTTCGGAAGAAATCAGTATTCTATCTTTGAGGCTTCGGAAGACTTTGTCTTCTAAGCTTCGGAAGACTTCATCTTTGGCTTTGGAAGAATTGGTCTTTTGGCTTCAGAAGATTTTACACTTATGTAATTTTCTTGCAAAGTGTAAAACTTCCAAAGTAACTTCTACCATGCACAAAGTGCATGCATGCAGAAGACTTCTTGACTGTTTTGAGTGCATCAGCCTCCTTGTAATACGTTACAAACTCCCCCTAGGCTGATGCTACCAAAACAGATAGGATGCTCAGCAGATTGCAATCCTCATGTCTTGATTAGTAGTATACAATCAAGTCATGGATGGTCTTCTAGTTGCAAGAGGCTCTTCTTCTGAATGGAGTTTATTGAGCAGCTTCTTAATGCACTTTCTTTGGATGTTATTACTCATCCTGGGATGAGGAGGATGCCTTGGACTTCTTTTTCTTTCTTTTGTCCCTTCTGATGGCCATCTTTTTCCTCACTCTATACTTTAACTGAGGAGTTTGGCCTGTAGCACCAGATTGACTTTTTGTGCTCTCCTCAGTTAGGTCCTTATTCCTAATTTGATCAGTAGGAGGGGATTTAGAACCCTGCTGTGGGTCAGAAGATGAAGTTGGCTTTGTTGTAGCTTTAGGTTCAGGTTGTGTTGTCTCTTCAACCTTCACCTCAATTTCAGGTGCAGCTGGACTTGGTGGAGAATGCAAATCCACAAGCTGACCTTCTTTGATCTTCTGCTTGATCCTCCTGATATGCTCATCCATTATGGATAGAGACATAGGACCAAGTCTCCTTCTAGAGAACCCATACAGCTTCAAGAAGCTCACCATCTTTAGTCTTTTAGCAGACTTCTTCTCTCAGGCTCTGATGGTGGCTTTTGTTTTAGCAGCTTCCTCTCTCATTTTTCTTTTGATAGCTTTTTTTTAAGTTTGAGCCTCTTCTTCAAGCTGTTTTAGGTACTCATACTCAATGTATTCAAATAAGAGGGGATTGAGCGCTGTTGCCTGATAGAGTCCTGTGGCACTCAGATAAGCAATCATCTTTTGTCTTTCTTGTTCCCTGCTTATCTCAGTTTCTTCTTCTTCAACTGCCACAGACTCTTTCTCAGGACTTTCATGAACTGGAGAGAGGACATGAGCTTTTTGTTGTTTCTTTTTTTTCTCTCTTCTTTGATTTTGAGGAGCAGTTCTGCTGCCTCAGCCTCCTTCCTCTCTTTGTACAGCTCATTGTCTGCCAGTTCATCTAGCTTTGCCAAGGAGAGAGAAATTATCTCATCAATGTTGTAGTTTCTGAGTCCTAGATAGTTCAATCTGGCTGCCCTTAACTCATCATTCTGAGTATCAGGCCGGCTTGCATGAAGCTTGGGACTTCTCCAGATCTTTCTCCCCTAGCCTTCCTCTTCCTCTCTCTCTTCTCCTCCTTAATCTCCTCAGGAGTCATTTTTCTTTTCCCTTTGTCAATTATGGGCCTGTATGACTCAGGGTGGAGAGAGCTTTGCCCTGTAGATAGTTGTGATGCGCTTGAGCTCTGGCAGAGAAAGGTTGTGATACACCTTCACCAGTAGGTGTGTCGCTAAGGGTACTAGGTGTTGAGGGTGAGCCTGTCTCAAGGTTCACAGATTCTTCTACTGGGCCTTCAACTGAGGTTTCCCCTTCGAAGCTAATCTTAGGGTCTGCCTCAGTATCCAGTTGACCAATAGTTTTCCCTGCTAGCCTCTGTCTATACAATAATTGTAACACCCCCGCCCCAACGTGGAACAGGAGGTCACTTCAAATGTTAACAGAACATTCTAAGTCCAAAAGAATACTTAAATTATGAACGTCAAATTAAAACATTAATCTTATAAAGTCTAAAACATCCACCAAAATAAATACTAAATCCAAAATTCAAGTCTTATGAAATAAAAGAAATAAGTCTCCAAGCATGTGTTCCAAACTCCTAGTAGCTCTCATCACACAGCCCCGTTCACCCTGATTACCTGCCGCAAAAACAAGAAAGCGGCTGAGCTACAAGCTCAGTGCGCGGATGTAGATCACAATAGACAAAATAATAATATATATCAAAGAATAAGGTCAGCAGATCAGGAAAGAAATTTAATATTTTTAAGTTTAAAACATCTCCATCGAATACCACCACATACACCAGAATAAACCAAATAATAAAGGCTGAAGTAATAAAGGGTTAGGGTTATTGATACCAAGTAGCCTACTAATCAAATATTCAAAATGCACACCCATGGTGCCAACATGTCATAAATCATATCACATATCATAATCACAATGGCACACTGGTCGCGACTCCAAGTGCACCCCTAATCGGAAGGTGTGTATGGCACTACACAACTCAGCCGTGAACTAAACATATCATCAAAATCCTAGGATGCATCCATACGCCTCCCAAAATGATCCAAAAACTCTCTCGCGAGCATCATCATATAAACAAAGTGGAGACGCCGTGAACTATCACACCGTCACGGATAGTGTCAAGCCGTTGGTAGCCACAACGACAAGCCTATGGTACCTCCATAGGTAGTTGACTCGGTATCCCTATCTCCTGTCTATAAATCTAGGGTTCTATGGTTGCATGAATGACATATAATCCAACCTCACACCCAAAGTATGTCCATCATGCATAATGATCCTAATTGGAGGAAATCAAATAATGGCACACAAACATTAACGTTCATAACCATATCCTAAAAATATATTTTTCGCAATGGTTTTAAAAAAAATAGCTCAACAGCACAATTAGAGTAGCTCAAAAGAAGGAAGCGGATCATAAGAGAGAGTCATAGATCAACCAGAATGATTTCAAACGTTGCATAATTTTTAGTAGATAGAGCACATAAAAATTAGTAAAGAACATCCGTACCTGAATAAGTGTCTAAGCTTCTACTATCTCAAAATTTCCACCGACGTGCTTAAAAATCTACAATGAGTAATTCAAGCTCTAAATTAGATTTATGTCATATGATCTTACTCGTCATTCTCTAAAATCCCAACCCTCGTTAATATTTATTATTCTTTGGCATTATTGTTCTTGTTGGTAGTTATTATTCCTTGGTGTTATTTTTAATTTATTTTTCCTTTTTTTTGTATTATGACTAATATTATTACTCTTATCATAGTGTTTCAAACAGGTTAGTAACGTAACACCTTCTAAGGTAAACTGATAATCATTAGTTTACGATTTCTAGGTTGGTTAAACCAATATAGAGACCAATTATTATCCAACAAAACTTAAATTATTTTACCCTTGAGTTATTATATATATTATAATTTTCGTATGTCGGTTTCAACAGTGTTCTTTTTTATTTTTTTCCCCTAAGAAATTTTATATATAAATACCAAATCTAAGGTTGACAACTAGAAATTATTTGGCTCGGTGGTTTGGGTTATAATGCAACAGGGTTCACGTCTTTGGTTCGAAACCCATCACCTGCCTTTTATATTTCACTTTCTATTTTATTTATATCACAAAAACACAGGTTTTTAATTGGTACATATCAAAATACTAATGTATTTGACTATTTTTAGTTTATGATTACAGACTTTATTTAGTAAAAATTGATAGGGTATTTTACTATTTTTTTAAAATAGCTTATGATTATATAAATTTTAAAATTATATATAAAGTTTAAGTGGTTAGCTTTAACGATTTTTTTTACGTTGCGACATGCCACCGTTGCAACGAATGAGTTTGTGTAGTTTTAATTTATTTTATGTAAAGTCTCGAATTGCATCAACGATGTCAAGGTTTCATTCTAATATACAAATTTACGTGTGTTATCAACGAGCCTTTAAATGTGCGTGCACGCGATAACGTTTTGATATTGTTTTTTTTTTCTTCAAAATTTATGCCCTTCTCATTGCGCGTGCTCGCAACGTTACTTTTCTTCACGATTTTACGGATCCGCCGCAACGCGGGATCCTAATGCTAGTTTAATTAATTTTAAAAATCATTTATAATTTAAAACTCAGACTTAGTATTCATTTATTTTTTCCATTACAATCTGGTGCCATGAAGAGATACACCAAGAAAGCACGATGGTTTTATTATTGTTTTATTCCAAATCAATGGTTCATGAAATAACCATGATATATGTTTACTTGAAGGAGTTATTTGGCATGTACTTTTTGGCTAAATCTCACGAACGCCGTAGTTTCGTCACATTATTTATATATGGATTCATTGAGGTGTGTTCGAAATTTAGAATAAGACCGGAGCAGAGTTAGTTGGCTTACCTTGGGTTCGAATGAATGGCTCGTTTATAATGACTTGTTGGCCGGATATCGCAGCGGAGTCGATGGTTCTATATGTCCCTCTATGATGTAACTGGAGACAGGTCGGAGGGCTGTTGAGTATGGTGGTTAAATCGGGTCAAAAAGGCTTAAATTCATCGACGTGTAATGTACCGAAACAATGTAGTGTAAACAAGAATCGGTGACTTACGTTCAGCGTACAATCTGGATGGCTTCAAATCCAAAATCGACTCGTTAGCAAGGAAGGCAACACTTGATGCGATGGCGGTCAAGGCAGTCAATAACGACGGTGTTCGAGTAGAGTCGGTCGACGAAATCTGTAGTGAACGTTAAGGATTTGGTAACTATGAAACGAGAACAAAAATTTCGTTGGTTTGTAGAGTTATGGAACCGAGGAGTCTTGAACAAAACAGATTAGTTAATTGATACCTTTGGGTGACAAGAGAAATCGATGGTGTTGATGGACGATCGTTTACGCCTACGAAATCACCAATTTACGCTACTGTTCCGTACTTAAATGATGGATGGATGATAGAAAACTTAAGAGTCAAAGGAGACGACGTTGAATGAATGAAGAAGGTTTTGTGGTTAGCTTGAAACCCATTTGCTTCTTATAAAGTTTCATATAATATTGACGAAAGATGGATCCGGTAACAACCCATAAAAGTTTCGCGAAGATAAGGAGTAAGAGATAGATATTTTAGATAACATGTACTTGAATTTCAATTATATTTGATTCGTATGTAACTTCAGTTGATTAGTATGAACAATATTTTATCCTTATCATTACTTTAGTTTTCATTGTTCATTTATATTTTTATTATTATTATCATTATTTGTGTTAATTAATTAATTTATTTGTATTGGTTTAACTTCGGGTTATTTCAATAATGCTCTTTGTCTGAATTCCCTTATTACCCAATCTTGGATCACCTCAGCTAACCTGCCAGCCTGTCTGTTTTGGCTTGGGTTGATGAAAGGTAGGTTAACCAAGTTCATACCATCATGGAAACTCAGTGTCTGAAAGTTGAAGAGTTCTTGCTGCCCCTGAGCCCTTGATAGCACTAATGCCATTCTTGAGAAATCATACCACCATTCCATGATTGGATTTTCAGCTAAATGGAATGGGGCAGGCATGGACATTAGAATTCCTTCCTCAAACAGCTGTTGAAATAAGGCCTCCACATCAGTGTGAGCTTGAGAAAGTTGTTGAGTGTGGACAACTACAAGTGAGGGTGGTAAGTCCTTATTGTCCATACTCATGACAGAACTCCCAGGTTCTGTGGTTGTAGGGACTTTCTCCCCCTTTTTGGTAGCATCACCCACTTGCATAGGTGAGCTAGAGGTCAAATCCACTGCTTCTATAGGTTCTTGTGGACCTAGTTGAGTTTGACTTAATGGTCTCTCAGCTAACTTGCCCTTGAGACCGGTGATCTCAAGTTGCTGGTCATTGTCCTTCTTCTGTAAGGCAGTCACTTGAGATTCCAAGTGACTTACCTTGGAGACCAAAGAGGTGCAAAGATCTTCTAGTTGTTGCACCTTTAGTTTCAGACTCCCCTCATCTTCAGATGAAGAATCATGGGGGGATGAGAGAATTGGACTAATGTCTTCTTCTTCATCACCAGCATAGTATTCTTGGCTCCTGGATTTCCTCTGCTCACTGACAACTTCAAGTGAAGTGTCAATGGACTGAGTTGCCATGGTTGAGGTCTTAATAATGTAATCACTAGCAGTAGTGAGAGCCTCTTCCATATGGACCTCCTGAACTTGTTCATGGAGATCCACCTCAGTTTGGGGTGGATGATGTGGGCTAGACATAGGAGTGGCAGGAGCACTCATCTTTCCTTGAGCAGGGGTGGAGAAGAGAGACTCATGGTACTCACTGAATCCCATATCTTCATCATCATAGAATTCAAGGTTTGGGATTGGTTGGTTAAGATCTAGAGGCTGGGGATGGTAACTGTCCCCTGAAGGTTGTTCACTAGAGTTTTGAGACTCTGAGTGAAGGCTTAATGCTGTTAGGGTTATGAGCTCATCATGCTGAGCATGAGGAACCTCAGCACTAATAGTATGAGAGATGGGAGTGGTTTGCTCCTCAAGAGAAATGGGAGCTCCAGTGTCCACTTCTTCTTGCATGGGTGATAATATAGGGACCTGCTCAGACTGAATAGCTTGAGCAGGGGTTCGTTTGAGTTTTCTGGAGTAGGTGATGGTTATTGTAGGTTGAGAGGGTGGTTGAGAAACAACAGGTGTGGGTTCAACACTAGCTGGTGCTGCTAGGTTGTCACCTTAAGCAATGAGCTCTAACATTTTGGGGACAAGGGCTGCTTCTACCCTAGAGAATCCCACAGTTGGTTTTCTTATTATTTTAAAGATGCCGGGCTTCTACCTGCAGAATTAGTTACTACTGGAGCTGAAGTAGATTGACTTGAAGGTCTTCTCAGCTCAAATCTTGGGTCAGGATCTTCTGTTGATAGGTTACCTTTAGATCCTGAAACATTCTCACAAGACTTGTTAAAACATTTAGTAACTAAATCAAGATCAAACAGCCAATCAGGACCAGAACCTCTCACACAAGGAATGTGTTCATTGAAAGTCACATTGGCTGACTCATCAACTATTTTGGTTCTGAGATTGTACACTCTATAAGCCTTAGATTGAGAAGAGTATCCAATAAAATATCCATCATTTGATTTCTCATCAAATTTGGTTATTTGATCTCTGGTATTCAAGATGGTGCAAGGACATCCAAATGATCTGAGGAAACCAATAAAAGGTCTCCTTTTGTGCCATAGTTCATAAGGAGTCTTACCATGAGTCTTAACTACTAAAACTCTGTTTTGCACATAGCAAGCAGTGTTCACTACTTCTGCCTAGAAGGTGATAGGCAGTTTAGAGTCAGACAACTTAGTTCTTGCAGCTTCAATTAGTGTCCTGTTTCTGCTCTCAGCAACACCATTTTGCTGAGGAGCCCTGACAGCACTATATTGTCTTGAAATACCCTTTGTATCACAAATGTATCAAGGATTTGGTTCTTAAATTCAGTTCCTTGATCACATCTTATGATCTTGACCTTGTGATCAGATTGATTCTCAATCTTCAGAATGAAATTCTTCAATATCTCAGGGGTCTCATCCTTAGTTCTAAGGAAAAAGACCCAAATGAATCTAGTAAAATCATCTGTGACCACTAAACAGTATGAGGTTCTTCCTAGACTCATTACACTGGTGGGGCCAAAAAGATCTATATATAACAAGTGTAGAGGAGTAGTGATGGAGTTTCTTTCCTTTGGCTTGTGAGACAACTTATGCTGCTTTCCTTTCAGGCATGCAACACAATGGTCATCACTTGTAAACTCTTTCTTTGGCATTCCAGTTACCAAATCATTCTTAATTAATTTATTCATGTTTTTAAAGTTTACATGGCATATTCTTTTATGCTAGAGAAAAGACTCATCACTATTTGCTTTAGACAGAAAGCAAGACACTTCTCCTGAGGGAGAAGTTTCATGCAAGTCCATCTTATACATGTTCCCTTTCCTGGGGGCTCTGAGCAAGATATGCTCCTGAGGAATGACCACCCCAGGCTTGAGAACAATGCACTCATGCTCCTGAGGAATGACCACCCCAGGCTTGAGAACAATGCACTCATGTTCAGTAAAAAGCATGTTATGCTTTTGATCACAAAATTGGGATACACTCAGAAAATTGTACCCAAGCTCCTTGACAAAGTTTACCTTCTCAATGCAGAGCTTACCATTTGTGACCGTGCCCCTTCTAGTAATGTAACCTACCGCATCTCCTCCAAAAGCAACAGGCCCTCCATCAATTTTCTCAAAATTTTGGAGTAGAGAGCCATCGCCTATCATGTGCCTGGAACAACCACTGTTAATGATCCACACATTCCTGTTGGTCTTTAGCTGTTCCTGTATAAAAAGAGATGATTAGTTACATTTGGAAACCCAAGCCTTGCTGGTCTTGGGCTCATTAATATCAACAGATGACAATACAACACTAATTGATCCTATGTTCAAGCTTTGAGGATCAGCAGCTGCGGTTGATGAAGAACTTTTAGTCACATGGTCTTTCTTTGTCTTCCACACCACCTTTGAAAGCTTAGACTTGACCTTCAACACTTCGAAAGTTTTGACAACTTCGGAAGTTTTGGAGACTGGACCTTCGGAAGATCTTGCTTTCACTGCAGAAGGCTTCAGTACTTCGGAAGCATTCTTTCTTCCGAGACCAATTTTTCTTCCGAAGGCAAGTTTTCACTTGTCTTCTTCTTCACCTTGGAACTTCCGAGAGGAAAAGTCTTTCCTTTAGAAGTTGACTTCTTCTTGATCTTTTCAGAAGATTTCTTCTTGATCATTTTCCACTTCCTTCTTCTTCTTCTTCTTCTTCTTCATAGATGAAGTAGCAATCCTTTTAGAGACAGACCTGCTGCTGGATGTGGATGGTTCAGGTTGTGAAGCAGTGGTACACAACAAATCAGCCTTCTTCTTGTTGTTGTTGGGAAGAGGTTGACAAGAACTAGAATCCCTGGTACTAGGATTCTTAGTTGAGTCTTCAGCTTTTACCACTTCAAATCCTGCAGAGATGAACACTTGCTTCTGTTTAGAGTTGAAAATGGCCTTGATCTCTTGAGCTTTCTTGGACTTTCTCTTTGCTCTTCTGATCAAGTTCTTCCTCTTGGACTTTGACAACCCAACATAATTCCTCTCCTTAGGAGAATAGTGACCCTTCTTAGGATGATTTTCTTCACTCTTCTCAAATCCATCCTTCACTATCTCCTCTTCATCCTCTTCACTCATAGGGTCTATGAGGGGAAGCTAATCTTCACAAGTTCCACGCCTTGGAGATCTTACTGATAGTAAGGAGTGTGGAGGAGCTATCTCAGTAGATCCTAGTCCCTGCTTATTCTGATAACAAACTTTGGCATGCAGAGATGAGGATATCATGTTCTTGAAGGTCTCTTCTTCAAGAACACATTTTTCTGCCCTCGCTTTGCTAATCACAAACTCAGCCTGGCATTCAGTTAACTTAGTGATGAGATCTTTGATTTGAGTCCTGTAGTTGGTATGTTCATGTTTAATAGTTGAAATGGTTTTCTTTAAATCTTCTATTTTTAGTTTATATCCATTTTCAGCTCTCTTGAAATCAGATTTTAAGATATTTAAGGACTCAAGATCAGATCTTATTTCTAAGTTATAGGACCTGTATCTATTTACTTTAGCAATACATTCAGGAGTACAAAGATGTTCCAATACCTTGGCTTCATCATGATCTGCCATCAGTGCTTGGTTTGGAGATGCATCCTCAACCTGAAAGCTCCAGTCAAAGCCTCTTTCTTCAACAGCAACTGTAGCTTGCTGCTTTGGCTTCTCATTCTGGTTGACTCCTTCCGTGTAGTTTGGTCTGGCTTGTGCTTGGCCACCATTTGTTCTAGGTGCCTTGAACTCCCTGGCAAAGTGTCCTATTTGGTTGCAGTTGAAACACTTCACCTTGCTTTTGTCCGGTCCAAACTTTCCACTGGCTGCATTGCTAGGAAACTTCCTCCCTGTTCGCTTGTAGAACTGCTTGGCTCTGTGAGTAAGAAGAGCCATCTACTGGACTATCTCCATGTACTCTAGATTATCTGGATGGATACAGTCCAGGTCTTCAAGGGTAAAAAGAAAGTTGCCTGAACTCTCATCAGCAGACACAAAGGCATGAGAAGAGCTTGTCTCTTAGAATGGACTTCCTTGGATGTAGCTCTCCCTTGGTGTCTTAGGGAAGGTGATGAAAGGACCCTTTTGTGAGTTGTCAGGGTAGCAGATGAGATGATGTTATGGTTCTCTGCAATCCTTTTCAACCACATGAAGGGCTGAACTCTGTTGATTGCTGGAGTTACCAGATGGATTTTGCATGTTCATCACCATCTGGTAGCCACTGAGGATACCATACAACTTTGTAAGAGTGAGAGTCTTAAGTTTCTCAGTCCTCTTGATGACAACACAGTAGTGAGTCCACTGTCTGGGAAGAGAGGACATTAACTTCCTTACAATGTCCCTGTTCTCAAGAGTTACTCCAACATCCATTAGAGTATCCACAATCTCAACATACCTGAAGTATTGCTGCGTCATGGTTTCACCTGTCTTGTAGGTGAAGTTCTCAAACTGCTGCTTCAAGAGGTCCTTTTTGTTCTCCTTTGCTTCAGTGGACCCCTCATACATGAGCTATAGTGCATCCCATAACTGCTTGGTAGTTTTGCACTTCTTGAAGCCCCTGTAGATAGAGCTGGGAAGAGCAGTTTGGAGGGCAGTCATGGCCTGCTGATCGATATCTATCTTCTTTCTATCTTCTTCAGAATAGTCAGCCACCTCCTTTGGGATCATGCCACCTCCAGCAGTAGCTGAAGAGGTGCATGGAATGTAAGGTCCGGAGACAACAGATTCCCACATCCTAGAGTCTTGAGACTTGATAAAGCCTTCCATTCTTTGACACAAAGTATCAAAGTCTTCAGGAGTGATCAGTGGGGACTTTGTCATAGTGCCAGTTTCCATATCGGCCTTTGAAAGAGCTGCCATTTGAGTTGTTAAGTGTTTTGTGAAAAACTAAGAGATCTAAGATGGTGAGATCTTACAATCAAGAGCCTGGAATGCTCTGATACCAATTGCAGGACCGTTTGAAGGTGTTCAATGCAAATCAGTTTCACAAGAAGGAGAGACTTAGAACACTTAACAGATCAAATAGGGAACTGGAACCTTTTAAGATGATACTAAGATAAACAAAAGTAAGAAAAAGAACAAGATAATAGATGTAACTCTAAGTTCTAACAAGTGATAAAATTGAGTTTTCAAGGCCAGCTGGAAACCCTAATCCAGACAACAAGATCAATGTAAAGTCAAAAGACAGATTGCCTTTTGACATGTGACTATTACATGCCATAGCACACATGCAGGACCGTTAAAAGGGGTTCAATGCAAATCAGTTTTCACAAGGAGGAGAGACTTAGAACACTTAACAGTTCAAATAGGAAACTGGCAGGATAATATGATACTAGGATAACACAAGTAAGCAAGAGACAGAAAGCTTAAGAACAAGATAGTTGGTTTTCAAGGAAATGTATATTGCTCTCAAGTTCTATTACAAGTGTTAGAAAGCATGGAAAATAAAATACAAGAACCTGAGATACTTTATACTACATCCTACAGCCGGCCATACTTTGAAAGCCAGCTGGAATCACTAATCTAGACAACAAGATCAATGAAAAGTCAAAAGGCAGATTGCGTTTTGACATGTGACAATGACATGCCATAGCTCACATCCTATTGTAATACAAAAAGGATAAAAGTACATAAAGTAGAAAGTTACAGACTCAAGACCTTAATCTACAGCTTCCCAAAGCATGGACCTTTTCACTAACTTATGTAAAGTTGGTGAGCCTACAGAGTGGTAGCGAAAAGTTGGTCAGCTTTTCTGAAAAGTTGTTGATCACAGAGAGCATGTCTTCTCTGTCTTCAAAAGAAATCAGTCTTCTATCTTTGAGGCTTCGAAAGACTTTGTCTTTTAAGCTTCGGAAGACTTCATCTTTGGCTTCGGAAGAAATGGTCTTTTGGCTTTGAAAGATTTTACACTTGTGTAATTTTCTTGTAGAGTGTAAAACTTCCGAAGTAACTTCTACCATGCACAATGTGCATGCATGCAGGAGACACCCTGACTGTTTTGAGTGCATCTGCCTCTTCTATAATCCTTACAAACCCCCCCTAGGCTGATGCTACCAAAACAGAAAAGTTCTTCAGCAGTTGATAGTCCTTATTAGGATCAGAAGCATTCCCTTCTTCATCAGTTGATCTGGATCCTTCAGACTTTCATAGAACCTTCTCATTTCAAAGAGATCATGCAGAGGCAGATCAAGCATGTCCTACCAGAGATAGACATCTTGACTAACTTGATCTCTGACTACATACCATCTATCTGGATTTACAGCAAAAGTCCAGGACAGAATGGGTCTTCCTGATGCAAGAGGCTCAACCTGAATTGGAGTTGATTGGTCAGCCTCTTGTTGCACATCCTCAGGATGTTTTGACTCATCCTGAGGTGGTGAGGTGGATGCCTTGGACTTCTTCTTCTTTCTTCTGTCCCTTCTGATGGCCATCCTCTTCCTCACTCTATACTTCAACGGAGGAGCTTAGCCTGCAGCACCAGATTGATCTTTTGTGCTCTCCTCAGTTGGGTCCTTATTCCCCATTTGATCAGTAGGAGGGGACTTAGAACCCTGCTGTGGGTCAGAAGATGAAGTTGACTCAGTTGTAGCTTTAGGTTCAGGCTGTGTTGTCTCTTCAACCTTAACCTCAACTTCAGGTGCAGCTGGACTTGGTGGAAAATGCAAGTCCACAAGCAGACCTTCTTTGATCTTCTGCTTGATCCTCCTGATGTGCTCATCCATTGTGGATAGAGACATAGGACCAAGTCTCCTTCCAGAGAACCCATACAGCTTCAAGAAGCTCACCATCTTCAGTCTGTCAGCAAACTTCTTCTCTTAGGCTCTGATGGTGGCTCTTGTTTTAGCAGCTTCCTCTCTCATTTTCCTTTTAACTACTTTTCTTTGAGTTTAAGCCTCTTCATCAAGCTGTTTTAGGTACTCCAACTCAATGTATTCAAATGAGAGGGGATTGAGAGCTGCTGCCTGATAGAGTCCTGTGGCACTCAGATAAGCAATCATCTTTTGTCTTTTTTGTTCCCTGCTTATCTGAGTTTCTTCCTCTTTAACAGCCACAGACTCTTTCTCAGGACTTTTATGAACCGGAGAGAGGACAGGAGCTCTTTGTTGTCTTTTTCTTTTTCTCTCTTCTTTGATTTTGAGAAGCAGCTGCCTCAACCTCTTTTCTCTCTTTGTACAGGTCTTTGTTTGCCAGTTCATCAAGTTCTGCCAAGGGGAGAGAAATGATTTCATCAATGTTGTAGTTCCTAGTCTCAGATAATTCAATCTGGCTGCCCTTAACTCATCATTCTGAGTATCAGGCCAATGGGCAGCCCTGATTGCAGCTTGCATAAAGCTTGGGACTTCACCAGATCTTTCTCCCCTGGCCTTCCTCTTCCTCTCTCTCTTCTCCTCCTTAATCTCCTCAGGATTCATCTTCCTTTTCCCTTTGTCAATTGTGGGCATGTATGACTCACGGTGGAGAGAGATTTAGCCTGCAGATGGTTGTGATGAGCTTGAGCTCTGGCCAAAGAGAAGTTATGATACACCTTCACCAGTAGGTGTGTCACTGAGGGTACTAGATGTAAAGGGTGAGCCTGTCTCAAGGTTCACAGGTTCTTCTGCTGGGCCTTCAATTGAGGTTTCACCTTCGAAGCTAATCTTAGGGTCTGCCTCAATATCCAGTTGACCAACAGTTTTCCCTGCTAGCCTCTGTCTAAATAAAATTGCTCTTTGTTTGAATTCCCTCATAACCCATTCTTGGATCACCTTAGCTAGCCTGCTAGCCTATTTGTTTTGGCTTGGATTGATGAAGGGCAGGCTAACCAAGTTCATACCATCATGGAAACTCAGGGTCTAAAAGTTGAAGAGTTCCCGTTGCCCCTGAGCCCTTGATAGCACGAATGCCATTCTTGAAGAGTCATACCACCATCCCATTATTGGATTTTCAGCTAGGTGGGATAGGGCAGGCATGGACATTGGAATTCCTTTCTCAAATAGTTATTGAAGTAAGGCCTCCACATCAGTGTGAGCCTAATAAAGTTGTTGAGTCTGGACAACTGCAAGTGAGGGTGGTGAATCCTTATTGTCCAGACTCATGACATTATGTCCATACTCATAAAGCTTGGGACTTCACCAGATCTTTCTCCCCTAGACTTCCTCTTCCTCTCTCTCTTCTCCTCCTCAATCTCCTCAGGAGTCATCTTCCTTCTTAGGATGATCTTCTTCACTCTTCTCAGATCCATTCTTCACTATCTCTTCTTCATCCTCTTCACTCATAGGGTCTATGAGGGGAAGCTCATCTTCACAAGTTCCACACCTTAGAGATCTTACAGATAGTAAGGAGTGTGGAGGAGCTATCTTAGTAGATCGTAGTCCCTGCTTATTCTGATAACACACTTTGGAATGTAGAGATAAGGATATCATGTTCTTGAAGGTCTCTTCTTCAAAAACACATTTTTCTGCCTTGGCTTTGCTGATCACAAGCTCAGCCTGGCATTTAGTTAGCTTAGTGATGAGATCTTTAATCTGAGTCCTGTAGTTGGTGTGTTCATGTTTGAGAGTTGAAATGGTTTTCTCTAAATCTTCTATTTTTAGCTTAAATCCATTTTCAGCTCTTTTGAAATCAGATTTTAAGATATTTAAGGACTCAAGATCAGATCTCATTTCTAAGTTCCAAGACCTGTATCTATTTACTTTAGCAATACATTCAGGAGTACAAAGATGTTCCATAGCACACATCCTATTATAATACAAAAAGGATAAAAGTACATAAAGTAGAAAGTTACAGACTTAAGACCTTAATCTACAGCTTCCTAAAGCATGGACCTTTTCACCAACTTGTTTAAAGTTGGTGAGCCTGCAGAGTGGCAGCGGAAAGTTGGTCAGCGTTTCTGAAAAGTTGTTGATCAGAGAGCATGTCTTCTCTGTCTTCGGAAGAAATCAGTCTTCTATCTTTGAGGCTTTGGAAGACTTTGTCTTCTAAGCTTCGAAAGACTTCATCTTTGGCTTCGGAAGAATTGGTCTTTTGGCTTCGGAAGATTTTACACTTATGTAATTTTCTTGCAAAGTGTAAAACTTCCGAAGTAACCTCTACCATGCACAAAGTGCATGCATGCAGAAGACTTCTTAACTATTTTGAGTGCATCAGCCTCCTTGGAATACGTTACAAGTTTTTTCCATACTAAAGCGACCACCCCGGTGCAACACCCTTCTGTAAGTTGGTGTAAATTTCTGAAATGGTCGTGATATGTCACATCCGTGTTTTGTGCCTCCCCTGTTTCAAATGTAATAGATCACTGTAAAACACATTATATATTTAAGCACATGGTAATATAAAGCTATTGTTATATAGGTACTTGATTGGTTATGGCTGTACATGTTCCTCTAGCTTTAACCGACAGGAAGCGATAAATTCACATATATGTGAGAGGCAACCGTTGTGACCAGACTCGGAGCACCTGCCATTGCAAGGAATAAATGCGGATAATATATGCGAATGGCATAGTAATGAAGGTAGGAAAGGCTTTCAATAAAAGTACCTTTAAACGGACGAACTTTGCATGCTGTCAAGATCATTTCAACCTCGTGATCACCTTACACTTGTATATCATCATCACAGATCTTTTGAGCGAGTTGGCCCCATAATGTAGCATTAACTAAAATGCCATTGCGTATTAATAGTAAAGACCCAAAAACTTGTTAACTTGAGCACCAAGCATAATGTATAGCAAAAAACAAAAAAAAATTAATACCTTTCATCATAAAGAATGACGTGTCGTTGCTGCCAACCAAATAACTCAGACGTGCGGGAGCTATTTTCAAGAGGCCCCCAAACATGAATAATGCCAATGAAGTTTGGAAATACACGTAGGACATATGGTCAAAACACTTGAATAATAGGGATGTAAAGCCCAAAGCAATAATACCTGTTAAATACGTGTCATTATTGAGACGACGGCGTAGAGCACCAAATGGGACCAAGTCAAAAACATATCGGTTAAAGCCAAAAGATCTAACTGGTGACACGCAAACTGATGTTGCGTTTGAAAACTGGATGAAAGTTTCACTTGTAGCGGTTGATAGAGCATCTCATACGGGAGAACCATAAACCTATGAATGGTATAGATGCAACCCTCAACCAAACTATTCTTGAATTTGTGGATCAAGTTAGTTGGGATCCGGCCATGAATAGAGCATGACTAACATAAAAGCAATAATTATTGTTAAATAGAGGCAATATTACAACAACATATATCTAAATTATGTGGAGATGTACTTACATGTTTGTCGGATAGGATAACGTCAAAGGACAATACTCGGTTTGAGGTAGGATTAAAAGTTGTTCATGACTGTGAAAGCATCACATCAACCTTCCACTTGTTAGTGATGTAGGTCAGCAGCATAACGATTAGCCATTAGTACTGACGAAACCTTATAGGTGCAAGTGTATTAAAAGAAAACGTAAGAACCTACGGACCGATAATTGATGCATCATACATAACAACATAAGTTATAAAAAAAACATAACCAAAGCATAAACAAAGCCTATAAATATCATGAAAATGTAGCTGCAATAAAGACTATTCGGATCGTAGCATAAAAAAATGGAGATAAAAGCACACCTTGGAAAAGCGTCAATTGGGAAGAAATTATATTTGCAATATGTTGAAAAAACAGGTCACAAATAAGCCTCTCTTGACATTTGCGGTAAGCTGTAAAACACTTCCTTGTAAACAACATTTCTCGTTAGATTATTCACACACTTGTTACCGTTGTCAACGTAGAAGCGTAATCCAGCGCGAGATGTGACTCGAGACACAACAACATACAATTGACCATGCATGAAAACGGATTTTACAAGGTACACGCACTCATTGTTGAATGTTTGGCCTTGACTTTTATTAATTGTCATTGCAAAACAAACTTTAATAGGAAACTGTCTTCTTTTCAAATGGAATGGCCAACATGTAGAAGTTGGTGTCATGCCAATCCGTCCAATAAAAGCCTTTTCTCCTATAGGTGTGCCCGTGATAATAACAGCCTCAATAACATGTCGGCTTATCTGAGTAACCACTAATCTAGTACCATTACACAACCCTTTTTTTAAATTTTAGGTTTCACAGTAGAATTATTGGGGCACCGACTTTTAACTGTACCATGTGATTTGGAACGCCCGAAAACTTCAGTGTTAAGAAATTTAGTAGGATACATACTACGCATCTCCTCAAAGTTGTTTGTGCTTGTGCAAATGTCATCAGCACTTAACAACTCGTGCATTTCACCAGGCATGCTATTTAGCACATGTAGATTTATATTGTCTACTTCATCCTTGTTGGCATAAATGCACCGCTCCTGTAGGTAATGGACATCATCATCTTGCCACAATATCAGGGAAAGTAGATCGTACAACTGATGCAATAGATCAACATCACTAATACTCAGGCAGCGCAGTCTCATAAAAAGAAGACGTTACAAGCATCCTATACAGTAGACGATATATTGATAACCGATGCAACAATCTCAACACGTGGTGCATGGGGAATTACAGGAAGAATCTGGCAAAAGTCACAACCGAGGACCATGACCTTTCCCCCAAAAACTCTTTGCTCTACATCAACAATTGAATGCTTACATATATCCCTAAAAGTGCGATCGACAGCTTCAAATGCATATCGATGTTGTAAAGGTGCTGCGTCCCATATGATCAGCTCAGAACCAATAATCAACTCCGCGAGATCTGAACCAACATCAATCGAGCAACACGAATCCTTATCAAGATCAAAGGGTATCCGAATGCGTGAATGTGCAGTACGACCACCGGGTTAGAGAAGCAATTCAGTGTTAAGAAATTTAGTAGGATACATACTACGCATCTCCTCAAGGTTTGTGCTTGTGCAAAATGTCATCAGCATTAACAAACTCGTGCATTCACCAGGCATGCTATTTAGCACATGTAGATTTATATTGTCTACTTCATCCTTTGTTGGGCATAAAATGCACCGCTCCTGTAGGTAATGGACATCATTAAATCTTGCCACAATATCAGGGAAAGTAGATCGTACAACTGATGCAATAGGATCATCAGAAATAGGGATTAACATATCACTTGGAATGTTGATCCCTGTAGGGTAATCTTTACCCGCTAATGACATTGCCTGAAGTCGACCTGCCCCCATGTCCAAAATCCACTTGTTAAACTGTTGTTGTTCTGCCCGATCAACATCACTAATACTCAGGCAGCGCAGTCTCATAAAAAGAAGACGTTACAAGCATCCTATACAGTAGACGATATATTGATAACCGATGCAACAATCTCAACACGTGGTGCATGGGGAATTACAGGAAGAATCTGGCAAAAGTCACAACCGAGGACCATGACCTTTCCCCAAAACTCTTTGCCTCTACATCAACAATGGAATGCTTACATATATCCTAAAAGTGCGATCGACAGCTTCAAATGCATATCGATGTTGTAAAGGTGCTGCGTCCCATATGATCAGCTCAGAACCAATAATCAACTCCGCGAGATCTGAACCAACATCAATCGAGCAACACGAATCCTTATCAAGATCAAAGGGTATCCGAATGCGTGAATGTGCAGTACGACCACCGGGTTAGAGAAGCAATCCCAGAAGAGGCAATAGATAACACAATCCTGCCACGTGAACAAATGCAAGCAATGAGCATCTTCCACAAATACGTTTTACCTGTGCCTCCACTACTATAGATGAAAAATAATCCACCACTCATACTATCAACAGAATGTATTATACGGTTAAACACCTCCTTTTGTTGCACATTCAACAGACAATGTAGGTTATTAAAAAGACTAAACTCTTCCTGGATGTTATAAGTTCGTTCAACAACAATAAGACGGTTAAGAGAACCATATAGCATAGAACACTCTATTTGAGGTAGATTAGGAAACTCAGCCAAGGATCTATTGTTTGCAACAAAATTTTTTTCTAGCTAAATCAAGGTGTAATTGAGAACCTCCTCATCTGTGAAGACCACGTCATCATTCTACAATGCTCTACGTTGATTGTGCACAATATCTTCCGACAAAAAAGGGAAGCAATCAGTTTATGAATCGGATTATGAGTTGGATTTTGGAAAAGAAAATTTTAGTAATGGAACGCAAAGTATATGATGTTTGATTTTAGATTATTTATGGAAAAGAATGTTTAAAAATTATAGTGGATTTTTTATAATTTTAGAAAATATAATCGAAGGTACTGTTAAGTTTTAAAATTTTTAAGTAGGTATCTATGTTTTGAAATTTAAGCAAATACTTAAAAAATTTAGTAATTAGGTTTGTTTATCTTTAACATTAACTTAAAATAAATTTTTTAAATTTCAAGTAAATAGATTTTAGAAAATAAAATTTAAAAAAAAAAACCCATCATATGTAAGGTTTTTAACCTGTAAAATTTAACATGCCAATTATATAGGATTAATACATTCCTTAGAAGTTGAGTGACTAAATCGGGTCAAAAACGGTTGAATGAATTAACTGGAACAACTATGAAAGTTGGTTACATTTTTATGACGTTTTCCATGCACTTATGAAAAAGGGGTTAACGAACCTACTTTTGGATGACCGAAAAAATTCCTTTTCTTCAAGTCACGCATAAGCTCTTCAAGCTTTATTTCAAAAACACGGGAAATAACGTCAAGCCTGTAGGATGCGCTAAGACCAGGTGTTGTTGCACGAATGTGACGTTCAATCTCGAGCCATTTAGGATTACACGTCATGATAATGAAAAGATCAGGACTGCCAGCCCAACGACAAATCGCCATTGCATCCTGATATTGTTGTATCATATACCTTGGCCCACCAGTGAATGATGCTAGTAGGATAACACATCTACCTATCGACGCACCAGTTGTTTCCCCCTCACATATTTGATCTCGTAGGCCACAATATAAATCTGAGCGAATAGTGCATTGATTTCTTTTATACCAATCTAGATTATGCTCTAAGACAGAAGAGTATGCATCCACCACATACGTCTGAAATAAACGCCCACCCCTAAGCAACATCCTACCTTTATTTCGGCGTACATGTAGACGGTAGCAGTAATATTCCCTTAGCGAGATCGTTTTCCGCTTGCTTGATTCCGTGATATTTCTTAGAGGAATGTTCACATGGAAACCATCTTCTCCATACGGAAACAACAAAGGATATTGCAAGGCCATGAAACTTGGATGAAGTTCAGATATACGTTTTACAACACCAGTACCACATTCCTCAATAAGAACATCACACTAGTCAGCAGGATTTCCATCAGATGGAATCAATGCCGCTACTTCGGCAACAGTTGGTAAGGAGTACTGTCTTTTGACTCTGTTCTGTGTGCCAATCAAACGAAGACGCATAGGTTGCATCGAGGCATCAGTAAACCTATCCTTGGCCATTCTAAACGCCTTCCCCAAAGTGTTGTTCGCATCAAGCATTTGTATCAAGTCATGAACCAACGATCGTAATAAAGGCTGATCGGAACCCGGCGATAGACAATTGCGCAAAGCAAAAAAACGATTATAACTGAGCGAACTGAGGACGACCTTTTGGATGTGTAGGCAGCAAAGTTCCAATCCGGTGATGGTTGTGTCCATTTAAGCAAAAGGTATAAGGACCACGACCAACTTGTACATCTGTGCATATATTACCACCAGTAGAGGTAAAGGCAAACATTGCATTCAAAACCTTGATAATTTCTCTAAAAATTCAGGAGCGCGGTTCACCATTGTAATCGAGCAAGCAACGAAGTAGTATGGGGGCATGTCGAAGAAATGGTTAGGAAAACTTTGGATGTGATGGCATGAGAGATTTAACTACTCGTTTGGCATACCAAACCATTGCCTCACAATAGGGACACACAAAGTCTGTATCGCCATAGTCCCAATAGGATACAATATCACCTACAATTAGTTGCACATTTTGAGCAAACAATCTTATTCTCGTTTTAAGAGGTCATATACAAATGAGGAAGGGTCATCATATGAGACGTACGTCGAGTGTTTTCATCCTGGGACACATTTAAGGATCGTGAGATGCGATATTGGCATGTAGAATCACGTACTTGTGGCTGGGAAATAATAACAGGTAAAGACGATTAGGGACTAGTATTTGTTGTATTCCTATATTGCACAACGTTGTTGCTATTAAACTGAGCTGCACAAAATACAACAAACACAAAGGACGTCAACCCATTCTAACATTATGTGTTTTCATTAACAATAGGGCAAAACATAACACATATTTTCCTTGTGTAGGAAAAGCATGCAGATTGGCTTAACAATACAAAGTAACGCCCAGCATAGCAACGTCGTTGGTTAGAGGTAGCCTCGGAAACAAACTCGTTCGCGTAGTCTAGGACGTCCTGTATGACTGTAGCTGCGGCAGGATGTATCTTGAGTAGAAGGAACCGTTGCGTCTGAGAGTGACGGTGAAATAATCTCTAGATCACTTCGCGTGGATCTAACATCATCCATACCTTCAACTACAATAATATAGCATACACACATACGACAAAGCTTTAGGTATCCGCTAAAACAAACTTTTATTAGTAATAGCATTAAAGAAGAAACTCACTAAGTCTTATGAACTGTAAACATGCAAGTGCCGGTCAAATATTCATTTTGGTTAACTACTTTACATTAAGAATATTAAAGCTACTATTACATCGAAAAAATTACACCCATAGCTAGTCTAAACAATTACACATTTGCACGTAATCTAGAATATGAGTACAAAATTTAAGTAAATACGTAACATTTTCATGCACACTTGAGTATAGTTTTCGTGTAGACGGATACTACGAGATTTTCAAAGCATGTGAGAGGAAAATAATTCTCACACCCATAGGCGCTTACATCTAGTTGGTAGACGTCTCCCCATGTTGTCGTCAAAAGAAACATGCCATTTACATTGCATACGTGATGGATGCCATCAGGGATAGCGATATGTGTTTGGCATGAGGAAAGGACAACAGCTTTGCCCACCAATCGTTGTCCAACAACCATAAGTCAAACGACCGGCCAAAAAAGCCATTACTAACAAACACGTGAAGCCTACCTCGCACATCAACCAGACCAGCACTTCCTTCACATGCATCAGCAGGAAAGGTAACTTCAATAAAGTCATTCGAATCCACGTCAAAAGGAATAATCGCTTTGTGACCGGCAAGCCACCATTTAGATACTATGAAATACAGACCATTTCCACACAATGTGCCGCTAGACCTGTCACACCCCCGCATATAGCGGAAACACGAGAATGTAACGGACGGGATCGTCATAACACATTGAGGTCCAAAGAATCACTAAAGGTGTTCTCCGTAAATGGTCATGACGTCGCCCGACACATAGGATCATTTGCCAAGTAAAGTCATTCCCAAATCGTCATACCATAAATGCATAAATTGTCCAAAGTTCCATTTAGGAACTAACAAACACAAGTACAAAACAATCCCAAATACAAATCTAACAATTACGATCCAACAATCAAACAATCCAAAACAAGTCTAATAGTCTCTTGAAACGCCTATTGCTCGCGAGGGAGCGGTCTTGTCTAGAGTCCCAAGCCAAGCACCTAAGCCTCATTACCTGAAAATACATGCTTTAAAAAATCAACAAACGTTGGTAAGATCACAGGTTTAAAGAACAAAGAGTTTGCCGTGTATAACATGTCCAAAGGTTGTATGTGGATAAGAGTACATAGCAGTCATAGATATCAACACAAGTCTAAGTCAGTCCAAGTCCAATTACCCGGATTATATTCACCCAAGGGGAAGCCCAGGCCAAGTCAGTCTCGACTAGTATACTGACAACAGGGGTGGGGGTGTCAACCCGTTAGTACTAACAATACTTCTCCATGACGTCCAAGTCACAATAACAAGCCCAAGTCCAAGTACACATTCATGAATGAACATCTTGACTCAATCCCTTGACCCAAACCACATACATTGTCCCAAATTAGTCTAAAAGACACGGCATATTCCAAAACCATGAGCATGCTTTTCCCACAATACGCAAGCCAAGCACTAAAAGTACAAATCACAAAAGGGTTACTAAAGACCAAATAGACTGACCAATATGGGTGTAATCCTTGTAGCCCAGTTCTTAATGTCCATCAAGGTTTTATTTTATGAAAACATGGTTTTCTAATAGAACAAGTCCAATATCAGATTTAAACTTTAAATCTCGTCACGTTTAGGGTTTTAGTTGTCGTATTTAACTACTTTATTAATGTCCTTTGATAAACATCTATTAGCCCATACTCAATGAATTATAAAAAATATTAACTTATTCTTTTAACTGTCATTTAACCATTGTTGGTGGTAGAAACGGTAACGAAACATTGCGTAATAGGTATCGTTTGAAAGATAAGATCTTAAATTAAACTCCAGAAAAAGAATCAACTCCATTGAATAAAGTATGAGAAAGATATGACTCGATGAACACAGACCAACCTGCTGTCCAGATTCGTCAGTTTCGACCTTCAGTTTTGTGTGTCGCGTTTGGAGGACCAAACGATGTCGAAACGACACGAGACAACTGGGGTTGGTTAGAGGACTCATTGAAATTGTTTTTAGATGAAAAATTCGATCAATTTGGACTTATTATGATCAAGTTATGACCTGTACAAAACGTCTCACTTTTCTGACAGCAAGTTGTCTACTTTCTTAATCTTGTCCCCCAAACCTCAGTATTTGACTATTATTGACGTGAGACGTTAAAGAACGTTTATGCAATGAACTAATTGACAAAAAACTTGTATTAGACACTTTGATTATCACAAATTTTCAGTCCCACAACAGTTAGTTTAGATTTAATCTTCCGGTTCACATTGTTAGTTAATCGGTACATTGTTTTGATTGTCTAACGCGTGTATCCATTCAAGAAACAAGATTAATGATTTCAAAAACAATTTATAAGTCCAAGATGTCGATTATGAACAGGTCACCCAAGATTACAACCCAATTTTGATAGATTAGAAGACTATATATACAAATATTGAGAATTAGGGTTATACCGTTTAGAAGTTCCAATACCCGAAACAACTAGATCTTCACGATTCAATGTCCAAAATCAAGAATACAAGATTATTAGATGATGATTTAGAGATTTGATAATGAAAATCATCAAAAACATAAACAATGAAAACTAAAATCATCATGCCCAAGGCCCACTAGAACATGTCAAGCCCATAATACAAATTTCTAGAACTTAGCGTGTATATACGCGTCCAATGTTCTATACTTAGATCAAGCCCCCATTAGGTCAACTTTCAAGTCAAAAATCACATTAATACCAAGTCAAAGTCAAATAGTCAAAGTCAAAAAGTCAAAGTCAAAATGTCAAAGTCAAAAAGTTAAAGATCAATGCACCTATTTAGGTGACGGATGTCACAGTATCCCCCAGTTGAGAGAATTTCGTCCCGAAATTTAGCAAGAGTTTATCAACTGTGCCTTCTATGAATAGATGAGGATACTTAGTCCTCAATTGATCTTTCTTCGATCGGCACATGTATGGTCTCATCCGCAAGACACTCCTTGAGTTTTGATGCATGGAACGAGTCATGCACCCCTCTCAGTTCTTGCTGTAACTCAAACCGATAATCCATGACCAAATCCATTTGGTAGTCTTAATTGTACATACCAATATATGTGCTAATTTACTATTTTTGCCAAGACAAACAATGCCTTTCCAAGGCAACAACTCATATACTGCCAAAAAAAAAAACAGTCTTTTGAGATGGATTTTTAGGTTTACCACCTATTTACTAATATCTCCGGAGTATGACTGTTTTCCATTACAAAAAATTACATTACAGTTCGAATTCTGATTTCACATGCAATGTATCATTAGTGTTTATATATAGGGTGTACCGCAGCTAACCCACCACACTACTAACACCTTGATAGTGTATCAGTCACCAACTATAACTAATTACCAAATCAACTAACGTCTAAGAGCATGTGTCTAAAGCAAGGCTTCCTTTGATTGTCAATGTAAATTTCTAACAATCTTGAGCTGCCTTTAGTTTGTCTTTAATCCAAAAGCCCTAATCATTCGTCTCTTGAATGATTTACGGTTCTTTCATCTAAGTTTACCTGACTTCTGCCCATTACACCGATGACCGACACTTACATTCTTTTAGTGCCTTGAACGGTGCTCCTATAAGACTCTTATTGCAGTTATTATTATAAGGAAATTCAACCAATGCTTGGTGAGTGTCCTAGCTACCTCTAAGTCAATGCTAAACACCTTAACATATCCTCCAATGTCCGAATAGGTCACTCACTCATACCATCAGTATGATAGTGATAAGTCGCACTCATGTCCAGACGTGTACCCAACGCCTACTATGAACTATGCCAAATCGTTGCATGAAACGACCGACATGAATAGAAATAATCGACATAGGTTTTGTAAAGCGGTCCACAATAATACTTTCCACTTTCGTCCTAGAAACTCAGGCTATTACAACAACGATGCCCCACTTTAACCTTTGAACAAGTCAGAGATTTGCACACGTTGCACACTATGTCCCCTTTCATTCCAGGCCACCAATACAAGTTCTTACGATCATGGCACCTCTTGTTAGCACCAAGATGAACAGTATACTTAAACTTGTGTGCTTCATCCAACACCAATGTCTACACATTCCCCATAAATTAAACCTAAATTCGCTTAATAAAGTACAATCCTCCATCGAATTTTTGTACAAACAATTTGTCCAGACCTCTCAAGTCTCATCCTGCACATTCACTACGCTCGTTGACTCAACTTAATAGCAATGATGTGGGTATTGGTACCCAGATAAACCATAATTCCCAACATCTTAAGACATACAGGTTTGACTCTTTCCTTACGACTCAACACATCAGAAACCACATTTGCCTTTTGCCATGTGATACTAGATTTTATAGTCGTAGTCATTGAACAATTCAATTCAGCATCTCTATCTCATGTTCAGTTCTTTTCAGTGAAAAATATGTTGAAAACTTTTATGGTCAGTATAGATGACACACTTGGAGAACCTAGCGTATAGTTTCTCCTTTTCAACAATTCTAAGACTATCCTCATATGTTTCTCATGATCCACCCTTTTCTCAAATAAATCAGAAAGTCCTCAATGAACACTATGACAAATTTATTCAGATATGGCATACACACCTGATTCATCATGTCCATAAGCACCGCAAGGGCTATTGTTAGCCCCAATTGCAAACTATGAACTCGCATTCTCTGTAACGAGTTCTGAATGCTTCCTTTGTTATGTCATCCTCATGTAGTCTAAGTTGGATTTCTGAACGAAGATCAATATTCACAAAGGTACATAGATACTTGAAGCTGATTGAATAAGTCATTCACCCTAGACAAAGGAAAATGGTTCTTGACCGTTGCTTATTCAGCCTTTGATAGTCCATGCACGTCCTAACGAATCTATCCTTCTTCTTCACACAAAGCACTAGTGTCCCATGGTTAATGACTGGGTCATAAAAACCCTTATCTAACAACTTCGATTAGACCCATCTTCCATCTTCAAAGGTGCTAAGTGGAAGGGTCTAGCAATGCATCGTGTTGGGTATAGCAGGTCATCTGAAAGTGCATTCTGTTGTGAATTAGACAATCATGCAAAATCCTCCGGGAATACTCCAAAATTTTGCACAACGAGTATTTCATAACCCTTATCCTCCACCTTCATGCTCATGATTTGTATTTTGCCTATTTTGATCTCTTTCCATGTACGTCAAGTGTCTCACCATTCTACAACGGCATGCGAGTAGTGTTCTTGCAGAAGAAAATCTCAGCCCTATTCCCTGATAACCAGTTCATTCCTACAACCATGTCAAAACTTCTAAATCCAAGTCATATAAGATCTATTCTAAAGGCATGATTCTCTGCTAGCACAACACAGTCCTAAATTATCTCCCTAATATTTACAAGACTATCATTAGTCCATTTCATAACACGTATCCTCATAATTGGGATCAAGTCCAACTTAGTTATAAAAATAAATGTCACTACGCCTGGCCCTATCGGGCATTATTGACACTAGTCCCAAATGCCTTTTTGTGAACAGGGTTGTCATATTACCTTGCGTTGGGTTAGCACAAGTTGCAGACCATATTTTGAATTGTTCCTTTGTTTTTGATCGACCATTTGATCTTGAATCCCATTTAACCTTGCATATGCATTTCGATGATGCTCTTGGCTTCCACACTCATAATGTCAACATCGAACTCTTGCCAATTTGAGCGCATTAATCGGCACAATTGGGTTCAGCAGCACCTTAAAGCCCTTGGCTAAGTGTTCCAATTCCTTGAAATTAAGATACGCATGATGTGGCGTCATAGTCGATGGTGCGAATTACACTCCGAACAAGTGTCGGCATAGTCCTTCGTTGCCAGCACGGCAGCCACATATCCCTTCACGACCTTGTCCTTCTTGTCAACTTTAACTCCTGCTGGCTTACCCGACTCCTTAACCTCCTTCCATGTCCCACTAGCTTTCTCCAAGACTCAATACGAACCATCTCATCGGCCAAAGTACATGTCTTTAGTGTGCACGTCTAAAGGGTAGGGGGGTGCAGTAGCGGCCATCATTCCATTATTATGGAACAGACCCTGATGGCTCTCACACCTTATTTGATTTATGTGCATAATTATGGCACAAGCTTTGCCAGCGTTATGGAATTGGTAGGATGGGCGAGTCAGACACACATCCTACAATTGCATGATTCAAAGACACAAGATCTAATTTTTCCATCTAGTCAACAGGTAGTACTCCTCGGTTACCAATCCTTAAGCTCATTCAAAGTCATGGCCATTACAACTTCCAATACCTCGAACTAGGGTTTGGGCATTCTACTGCATTAGTTCTTCACCCACCATGAACAGACAACACACGTTACCTTTTGATTCTCAGCACAGATCTCGATGTCTACATCTGTTCCAATTTTCTCAATGCAACGGGTTCAGGGTGCTCAACTTTCCTATGGTACTACTTTGGCTTGCACGTCATGAACTCATGTATGTACAACCAATCCTACCTCCAGTACATTTCTTTCTCCGGTATCAGTCCCCCATGTCCAACTCCAAACTGCTAAGATCATCACATACGAGTTCAAGCAAAAATCTAGTATACGAACATGTTTATTATAGGGTCCAGTATCGTTCCACCACACCAACAATATACCAAGAACGCCGCTTAAACTGGTTACATGACACCCATTATTCCATCAGGCGTAATGCTAGAACATCCAAATAGCCAATGCCTCAAGTCTTAGATCAGCCCGAACAAAGCAACATACGTACAAGGGGTGTCACCTTTCTACTTCAACTCTTCAAAGACCGTACATTTGACCATGTAGTCAACTGCAGATCACAGAAACAAAAGAGGGAGCAACTTCTCATAGCTACTGGGCTAAAACATCACAGTAAGATCCCCATAAATGCTCAATCTTGATTTGTACTTATGAAAAGATAAAGGAGATAGATGTTTCCACATCATTGATTATCACAAGAACATGAAAGCCAATGTCCCATTTATAGAATGGAAGATTCGTACTAACTATGACGTTATCTCACGAAAGGGTTTGCTAGATTTCGCATGCATTGCAAATTGCAATTACGTGTGCACCCGTAATGGTAATTTGCTTTGCATGGTCACCCCTAGCTCCTCCTGTCAGAGTCAACGCATCTTGTCAAGTACAGAGTGTTATCCATGATTACTAAATTAAGGATATGGTCACTAACAAAAAGTTAAGTAACCAAAGTTGTACAGAGGAATCGATTAAGAAAGCATTCACTTGGGTAAGGAACAGTCAAAGGAATCCATTTAGTATAGTCCGAAATCCAATAAAGCAATCATCTGACCTGAGTATGCCATGGCTCTTGTCTATTGGTGTCAGGTCAGCTAGCATGTTCATCTCCCGAGATTCAACTCACAATATAGGTATCACCAGCACACGCACATAATAAGGTTGGCTTAGCAACCCAGACCCTTTAAAAGAATTCTTATGGCAGCACTTATCAATCCAAACCAAATAATAATCAAGCGCATAACGAGTGGACGTCCTTACCTAATGCTTTCTCAAGGCATGCACAAATAATACAACAACCCAAATTCTCCAAATAAAAAGATCACAGATAACGCATAAGGCAGGCTACATAGCATAATAGATAATACACATAGAACATTCACATGTATAATTATGCACACATAATCCTATTATGCATACTACATATGGGTACTTAGGTTATAGTCTAGGTCGAACAATCCATCTAATTCTCTATAACCAATGGCTCTGATATCAATCTGTCACACCCCCGCTTATAGCAGAAACACGAGGATGTAACGGACGGGATCGTCATAACACATTGGGGGTCCAAGAGAATCACTAAAGGCGTTCTCCGTAAATGGTCATGACGTCGCCCGACACATAAGATCACGTGCCAAGTAAAGTCATTCCCAAATCGTCATACCATAAATGCATAAATTGTCCAAAGTTCCATTCAGGAACTAACAAACACAAGTACAAAACAATCCCAAATACAAATCTAACAATTACGATCCAACAATCAAACAATCCAAAACGAGTCTAATAGTCTCATGAAACGCCTATTGCTCCCGAGGGAGCGGTCTTGTCTAGAGTCCCAAGCCAAGCACCTAAGCCTCATTATCTGAATATACATGCTTTAAAAAGTCAACAAACATTGGTGAATTCACAAGTTTAAAGAACAAAGAGTTTGCCGTGTTAACATGTACAAAAGTTGTATGTGGATAAGAGTACATAGCAGTCATAGATATCAACACAAGTCTAAGTCAGTCCAAGTCCAATTACCCGGATTATATTCACCCAAGGGGAAGCCCAGGCCAAGTCAGTCTCGACTAGTATACTAACGACAGGGGTGGGGGTGTCAACCCTAGTACTAACAATACCTCCTCCTGCGTCCAAGTCACAATAACAAGCCCAAGTCCAAGTACACATTCATGAATGAACATCTAGACTCAATCCCATGACCCAAACCACATACATTGTCCCAAATTAGTCTAAAAGACACGACATATTTCAAAACCATAACAAGTAAAATATATTAAAAAGGGGCCGTGAAACTCACCTCAAAATAGTATAGTCCAAAGTCCACAAGGCAAACACTAAAAGTACAAATCATAAAAGGGTTACTAAAGACCAAACAGACTGACCAATATGAGTGTAATCCTTATGAAAACATAGTTTTCTAACAAAACAAGTCCAACGTCAGATTTAAACTTTAAATCTCGTCACGTTTAGGGTTTTAATTGTCGCATTTAACTACTTTATTAATATCCTTTGATAAACATCTATTAGCTCATACTCAATGAGTTATAGAAAATATTAACTTATTCTTTTAACTGTCATTTAACTATTTTTGAATACAAAACTTGTCTTTATTTGATTATTTAGTTTGAAATCTTTAGTTTTAAGTTTATCAAAATATTTCAGCATTTATATCTGATTGCGCACCAGTTTTGCAGAAACTGCTTGGTGGTCAAAACGGTAACAAAACATTACGTAATAGGTATCGTTTGAAAGATAAGATCTTAAATTAAACTCCAGAAAAAGAATCATCTCTATTGGATAAAGTATGAGAAAGATATGACTCGACGAACACAGACCAACCTTCTGTCCAGATTCGTCAGTTTTGACCTTTAGTTTTGTGTGTCACATTTGGAGGACCAAACGATGTCGAAACGACACGAGACCACTTGGGTTGGTTAGAGGACTCATTGAACTTGTTTTTAGATGAAAAATTCGATCCATTTGGACTTATTATAACCAAGTTATGACCTGTACAAAACATCTTATTTTTCTGACAACAAGCTGTACTTCTTAATTGTCTCTTTGCATCCTAAAACTTAATATTGATATTATTGACCCAAGACCTTAAAGAACGTTTATGCCATGAACTAATGACAAAAACCTTGTATTAGACACTTTGATTATCACAAATTTCAGTCAACAACAGTTAGTTAGATTAATCTTCCGGTTCACAGGTTAGTTATCGGTACATAGTTTGATTGTCTAACGCGTGTATCCATTCAAGAAACAAGATTAATGATTTCAAAAATGTTTTATAAGTCCAAGATGTTGATTATAAACAGGTCACCCAAGATTACAACTCAATTTTGATAGATTCAAATAATATATATACAAATATTAAGAATTAGGGTTATACCGTTTAGAAGTTCCAATACCCGAAACAACTAGATCTTCATGATCCAATGTCCAAAACCAAGAATACAAGATTATTAGATGATGAAAATCATCAAGAACATGAATAATAGAGACTAAAATCATCAAAATAAACGATTTTCTTACCGGTAGAAGTGTAAATGATCAAGACTTGACTAAAATCCAATCTTTAATGAATAAACAACACCAAAATATATGTTGATGATGATAGATGAACAAGAAGAAGTATGACGACAGCTAGGGTTTTCTCTAGAGAGAAAACTTGGAGAACAAGAGTAGTGAAAAAAAAATAATGAAGGAAAAATCAAAGGGGAGCCCCCTTTTTGAGGGTTTGCGGCCAAGGGGGGGCCATGAATGGGCCTCCCGGGCCCTTTGCTTGTCTCGTCCCGATCCGTGTGTCGTTCAACTTTCACGTTTTCAAATTCTATGCGTTCTTACGATTCCAACGAACTATTATATGCTATATAAATTATTTAATTTATATATTTTTAAATTAAATTATGTGTATTTAGTAGGCTTTAGGCAAAGCCCACATGTACGATTTTTGTTTGCGTTCTCATCGAGAGATTTATATTCTTACATTTTTTAGGTCTTTAATCCAATGCCAAGCACGCAACCATCATAATAAGACCAAATCAGTGAAAATACATTGTCACCATGCCAAGGGCCACTAGAACAAGCCCATAATACAAAATTCTAGAACTTAACGTGTATATACGCGTCCAATGTTCTATACTTAGATCAAGCCCACATTAGGTCAACTTTTAAGTCAAAGATCATATTAAGACCAAATCAAAGTCAAAGAGTCAAAGTCAAAGAGTCAAAATCAAAGAGTCAAAGGTCAATACACCTATTTAGGTAACGGATGTCACAAGACCAATTGTAACTTCCCTCATGGTATGGTCATTTCCTTAAGACCTGAACTGTACTCCATGATCCTAATGCCATGGAGTAAATGTACATCGTCATAGTACCCCTCATGCGTCTTATGTGCAACACGTGGTAGTCATTAGAAGAGTCAACATAAAACCCAATAGGATTGGACTGCACCTTGTAGAAACCATGGGAGTTTGAGTTTGGCAAATTCTTGTACAGGCGTGTCAGAGGATTCCGAACAACCATCTCACAAGTGCTCTTTAGGGAAACACAGACCATACCGTCCAAGGTTGCCAGAAACAGTAACTGTTTTGAGTGAACATTGAAGGGGATATCAACTTAAGGGCATGACAAAACAGTTGGAGATCTATAATTCATTGAATGAAGAGCATCTGATCCTCTAGCCACCGAAAGAATTTGCTGATCAGGTGATGTTCTCATGTGGCAAGCATGAACCATTGAAAAATTTTGTGTTGACAAGTATAACAGCCAAGCTCTGCAAACGACCTTGCATTGAGTGACAAGTATTGCCGGTAGTCTTGGAAGGATTTGTAACATTATTTAGAAGAAACGGAAGGTCCGACATGGTAGATTTTATCTGGAAGACGACAATTTAGTAGAGCCAAAAAAGGCAATTCACGTAGCTAGTATGGCCTTTAAAAGGACCCACTTCAATTAGAACATCTATTACATTTTTTACAGTTTTACATACATTTAGAAAACAATAGATATCATTTTGCAATGTGTGCTTTGAAGATAAATAAGTGATATGATTTTTTCATGTATTATAGATATTATGATTGATTAATAATTAATAAAATATATGATAGTTCAGTTGAATATAACATCCGCACATCACTATTATTATATGGGAATGTTATAATATTGATTGTTTTTTTTTTGTTTTTTATTTTAAGGGCGTATTAGAAACTAATATTCATGTGGGATTGCATATACGTATACACTTACATTTTTTTACAGATCTATATGGTGAGAGGAATATGTTTTTTGAACCAAGTAATATTACATTTGAATCTGGTTCAATTGTGATGTTAATTGTCTTAATAGTTTAAATATAATAGTAGTAGTTAATTCTAGATGGTATGATTTGCAGGGATAATGTTGCATGGTGGATGCAAACCTCAAGTAAAAGACTATTTAATTTATTTAATCAATTAAAGAATGGAGTAAAAATACAACAGGTCTTCATAAAATAAGAAGTAGCAGCAAATAGTAGAAATACAAAATAACACATACCTTGAATAAAGAATAAGGCTATGGCGTAGATGTTGTACAATAGTTATTCACCAAAGACTAAAAAGACAGCTACAAAAAAGAAACAATAGCAGAGATAGGTAAACCAAAAACACAAAACAAAACACATACCATCAAACAATTTATGCAAGCAAAAACCAGAAAATAATGACAAATCAAATGAAGCAATCTCTTATCTAGAAAAAGGTGAAAAGAAAAAAAGGATCCACATTCCAATAATAAAAAGGACACTAACTAAAATTCAGGAGTCACTCCTCATATAACCTCTTGGCGAGTTTCTTGAGCAATTCCTCGCCACATTCCTTTCTAAGATTCCATGTATATTGTTTTAATGTGTACCCTTCATCTTTTCTTTTATTAACTGTCACCTCCTTAAAACTTTTGTCTTTTTACATTTAATTACTGAATAACTAACCACCTTTAAAAACAACAATAAATTTTACAAACTTATAAAAAGTTACAAAATAATCAAAAGTTACTTAAAAATTTAAAGATTACAAAATAATTTAAAACACATCACGCTTACTAAAAAATATTACTTTATATTAATAATGAATGTTAAAATAAATGATATTGTATAAAAAGTATCAAAGATAAGTTATATTATTTAAAAAAAAATATATGTTAATTTAATTTTTTTTATTTAGAAACAATGAAAGATAACATACATAACCACTACAAAGTAATATTTAACATTGCATTGAAAAGAAAAGGACAAAAAATACTTTGTTGCAAGAACTTTTGAAAAAAAAAAGGACGAACAACACGATTCCATGTGTATTATTTTAATATGTACCCTTCATCTTTTTTTTTATTCACCGTCAACCCCTTAAAACTTTTGTCTTTTAACATTTAATTATTGAATAACTAAAAAAATAACAATAAATTTTATAAACTATTTAAAGTTACAAAAATAATCAAAAGGTTAGTTAAAAATTTAAAGATTACAAAATAATTTAAAACGACATTCGAAGAATTCATGCTTACTAAAAAGTATTATTTTATTATAATAATGAAAGTTAAAATAAAGGATATTGTATAAAAAGTATCTAAGATAAGTTATATGATTAAAAGAAAATATATGTTAATTTATTTTTTCTTTTTATTTAGAAACTATGAAAGATAACACACATAACCACTACAAAATAGTTTTTAACATTACATTGAAAAGAAAAAGTCACAAAAAGTACTTTGTTGCTGGAAATTTTGAAAAGAAAAGAACACAAAAAGTAATTTGTTGGAGGGGGGAAAGTAGTCTTTGACATTACATTGAAAAAAAAAAAAGTGCAAAACATGAAAGATAAATACCATAACGTAAGGTTATGCATAACCACCCACTACTACATTACAAAGTTGAAGATACTAAATAAAAGAAGAATATGCAGAAACTAAATAGAAACATGAGAAAGTGGGCAACATAAGCCCAACCGCATGACCACTCAAAGACGAACAACCCGATTCTGGCATTTTATGATGATACGTGGGATCTTAGTCTTGTTCCTGTAAGGTGCAACACAATTTGCGCTGTCCACCAAAGCATCATCCGAATCATCATCACCGATCCATCCGCAGCCGTGAGAGCGTGTTTCCTTTTCTGCTGTCTTTGGGCCTTAAGAAACAGCAATTGAACAACACAACGGGGCAAAATGAAAGATAGTCACACACGAAGGTAAAACAACAACCACCAAATGCTACCTCTCCACTATCCTCCTCGTTATAGGTACTGGATTCCACAGAGAGGCGGTCCTGCTTGACTTCCACTGGCTTTTCATGCACCTGTGAATACATTAAATAAAACCCATATGTCAAACACAAATCAGGAAGAAAAAGGTAAAGGTGGATGACAACCGAGGAGGAGCACCTGTAAGGACTTAAACTCTTTCACCTCATTAGCCTCCACTAAAGCTTGGTCAGATTTGCTACCGTCCATTGCTGATGTCTTGAGATTCGAGCAAACTGTGCAAATGGCAAAAGGCTGAGAAGCAGTTGTTATATAGGCTGTGATAGTGGCAGTTTCCACATCCACCACCCAATATTCCAGTGAGAGATTCCCTCAACTCAATTTGAGGCCTTCAAAATGAAAAGTTTGAGTTTCCCGCCACTGAGTAACCTGCAACCGCAGACAACCACCTCTAACCGTCGGTAACCGCCGACTTTATACGGCTGAGATTCAATCTCAGGATGATCGAATGGTGGAGATCGAATAAGTAAACAAACATATAATAAGTAAACAAACATATCTAATGAAATCTTAATTTAATTATGAGATCTTGAGAGAATGAGAGAAAACACGATATAATAACGATAAAAGCCCAAGATATTATGTGTTATCAACCATCTATATGTAGGCATGCAATAAGGATAATTACAAAGTACATATAATCAAATCATCTCCTAATTATGGTAAAGATAACTACAATAAACACTAATTAATATATCATCTATTATAAACTTAACTAACAAAACTGTTCCAACGTTTTTTAAGGATCGTATACGCAATCGAACAAGGAATTGGTAGTAATCCAACTATTCCGCCAACTTCTTTCTCAATAACAAGATCCAACCTCATCAATGTATATACAGCTTTATCAATCGGCATTTCAACCTGTAATATATACACATTTTATGACAACATAATTTTTTTAAGGAAATAGACTGGATTGGGCTTTTATTTTAATGTTAGCATATTTAACAAATAAAAGTTGGAAATAATAACTGGAGAAAACGGGTTGAGCAGGTTAAAAGAGTGGATGACACGACCAATATACTTTAGTTATTTATAACAAAATTTATAAAAGAAAGACACAACAAACCACTCAACCCCATGTGAAGAGCCCATAGAGGTGTACGTTTTTAAGTCATTACTATTATCATGTAATAATTATAATAATAAATAAACTTGGATTCATTTTTGATATGGGCTTTTCATGCATAGAGGTAATTTATTTGACACAACTACGCTACTCATTACCTTCTTTCTGAAAACATCATACATAAATCTTTCGCACTGTTCTCGAACACTATCTACAAAAGTGGCCTGCAAAAAACGTATTACCAATTAATATGCCATAATTATATTGTTTAAAGTTCAAGATACCCCACACCATAAAGGAAAAAGAAAAAAATACACCCTACAGTAAAAGTAGTTCAAATACATGGCAATACTGACCCAAACAATTACATTTCAGTTATATTCTCCCAAACAGTATTTTTATTATTTACATACATGTTTTATATATACTAAGTTTAGAAATAAAACTCAAAATATTATCCGAAACCAATGATTAGTGGCCCTTCTACTAAATCTAAAAACCAGGTTCGAGTCACTCGGTTTAAGCTTTTGCTTTTAACCTAATTATTAAATGAGTTTATATTAATCCATTTCCCTTTCCTATTTATTTATTTATTTTTATGTTTCTTGTATTTTATATATTTTTTTTGAAACTTTTATTACGGTTTTCAATTATTTTAATCTTTATAAATAATTCTACAGATATTTTGTTTTATTATTATACTCAGTACTCAAGTAAGTTTAAAAAATATCTCTGATCTTTTGTTCTAGTTTTTGTGTTCCTGAACGCTTATTTTCACAGCGTAATGTTCTCTAAGATTCCCAACATACCCTTGTGACTTGCTTATTTTTATCTACATTTCCATATAAACGTTACGCAAGATAACCACGCCACGTAGCGCGGTTGTCGTCCATTAGTTTTAGTTAAAAACTAATTTCTAAAATATCATGATAAGTTAAAAAACATGTCACAACACATGAAGAAAATGTAAATTCCTCTGAACATCGCATTATGATAGAGTAGAATAATCTGTAATGAAAATGCGAACCTTGGTAGTCCCTGCTTTGAGTAAAAACGCATATGCTAAAATTGCTTCCTTGTACTGCATTTAAGGTTCAAAATAAAGGATTAGGCTAGAAAGTAAAAAAATTATTGTTTGACCCTTGTATTATTGAGTTAACCAATTTTTAGGTCATAGATTTATAATGACCACAATATCTCATAAATCATGTTTTGATCACCGGTTCTACTTTTCATTAAGCTGAATGAATTTGGAGAAGTTCCTCACCTGCTGCTGTTCAGAAGCATCCAGAAGAAAGTGAACCGATCCAAAACCACTGGCTAGGGTCTTCTCATAAAGTGTCCGGTTGACCAAAAGCTATAAAAGAATTTGAAAAATGAGATTCAAAATTTAAGATCCCTATTATTAAAACAAAAGTGGTTTCTCAACTTACTTGATACCTATCCCACGTTTGTTTGTATCCCAAGATTATACGAGACACGTAAATAACAAGAGCACTTGCAGCAATCACATCTAAAACTATTGCTGATCTGCAGTAAATGACTTATGCAATTATCCTCATGTTGTAACAAATTGTTATGGCCCACATTTCATAGGTAACAGGAAACCACATAATGGGAGCAGCAGACGAAGTTAAGGTAAAATTCAAATAATAAAAAAACTATAAACATGTAGCTTCAATTGCATATTTATCCAAATGATTAACATGGTGCAATTACATAGTCTTTAACTTTTTGAGTTATAAACGGAAACCAGAAAAGAACTTAAAATTTTCTAAGATCCTTGAGTTTTAATTGCATAAAGAAAAGCAACATCATACTTACGGTGAGGTCAAAATGTTCTCGAATTTGTAGTTTATGAAGTAAGCCAACAGCCCCAGGATCGAGGCCACATCCAAGCGTACCTTCACAACTTAAGAATGAGTATACTTTATAAAATTGCATAACATTTTAAAATATTGATGTAAAAGAAACAAAAACATCAAACCCAACTAAATTAACTTGATAGTTTGCTGAGAACCTTATTGTTCCAATTTTAATCAAGTGGATAGAACAAATAAACAGGGTGAATAAGATTGCAAATGAGAGACTGATAATTTTCTCAAAATTCTCAGCTTGTTAGTATCAGCAAGTGGCAAGGAGAATTAAACCTAGTAGTTGTAAATGTATTGAGTAATTGTGTGTTTAGGGTTACAATAGAAGGTCCTTTACATAGAGGACAATATTACATAATTAACCTAGTCTAATATTCCCCCACAAGCCAAGCTCGGGTGAGATTTAGCTTGAAATCTAAAACCAAAAAAACTAGAAAAAAAAAAAAAAAAAAAAAAAAAAAAAAGAATAAGTAAAGTAAATTATTGGTCCCGTTCAATATCTGATCCAGGACACTAAGGTTCAACACCACCACTTGATTACACCATCACCACTCATTCAGCCCCATCATGTCCATTCAAAAGTAAAGGTTTTTGTCTACCCTGTTTGATCCGACAACCATGTCTGCCGGCCATAGTCGCTGAATATGAATATGGTGTGAGACACTGGTAGTTCTTATCTTTTTATCGCGTTGTATGCGATGTCAAATTGAAACTCTAGTTTCTATGAATCTTTTCTTGTATTTCCTTAGCAGCCATACCTTAAACTTTTACACGAAGGTGCACCATGGTTGTATGGCGGTGCCGATGTTGTATAGTAGTGGCAATGAAGGTGAAGCGTTGCGTTGTATGCGATGACATGTTGAGATGGAAGAAAAGGAGTAGTGGCGATTGTATGTGGTGTGCGGTGGCAAGGATTACGGTTTAGCGGCGGCTAGGGTTAGGTTTTAGCAGCGGTTGTGGTTGTGTGAAAGGACAAAGGCAACGGTCGTTTGCATTCACCTGTTAAAGGTGAAGATGGTAATGGTGGTTATTGTAACAAAAGTAGCGGTGGTGCTTCTATGGTGGTGTGAGAGGGATGTTATGATGTTGTGAAGATGAGGGGCTGGAGGCTGGATCTGAACCTGAACCTTGTTGGTTAACAAGAAAGAAAAAGAAAAGACTAGTGATGGATGGTTGGATGGCGACAGCGGCGACCGACCCGCCCTGATTAGGGTTCCGGTGATGATCGAGCCCTCATGGATCTGATACCAAATTAAACCTTGTACTTGTAATTGTATTGAGTGATTATGTGTTTAGGATTACAATAGGTCCTTTATATAGAGGACAATATTACATAATTAACCTAGTCTAATAAGAAGATACAGGGTAGTGTCGCCTTTGCTGATTTATGGAAGATAATATAACAAATATTTACCAAACCTATTAATTGAAACTTGATTAAATACAAGAATCCAAACTACCAAAAAGATATGAACAAAAAGAGAGGAAAAACATACACACATAGACAAACACACACGTAAACAAAAAAAATATATCTTCAGCTTATATTTACCGTGTCCAAGATGCGAAAAGATAGCTTCTTGTGAGGGAAAATAACCTACAAAACAAAAAAACATACTGGTATATTAAATTTACTAGCGAAACTCACAACATAACAAGTGAGGTGAAATGGGATTACAGGCAAATCAGGAATAGGGATATTCTCATAGATTTTCAACTGCAACACAGGAGCTTGGTCTAGGCTCTCTTTTTCCTCTATTTCTTTTGTATAAAGCAGAATCAGTTCTTTGAATGCAGGCTCCTATCACCAAGAAGCTTCTCTTGTCAGGTTGATTGTAATATATAACGCTTAAGCTTAATAATTATGGTTCTCAGATATCATGCATTGTGTCATTAACCAATATGCAAACAATTAGCAAGTTGCTATGCATGGTCTAGGAGATAGCAAAAGAAACCAAAAGCATATAGAATCTACATCAACACATTTTAAATTTATAATATCTAACCGCAATTTAGAATTTTGGTTTTCATATAATATTATGGTGAAACATACAATAGAAAAAAAAAAAAAAAAAACGCTGATTTTCATCTATGTCGACTTCTGATTTGGTTGAAATTATATATATTTATTGTTCAAATTATTCATAACTATTCTGATTATTGTCTAATACTCCGATTATATTAGAAAAAATATTGTTTCTCTTTCTTTTATTACTTTTATGATTTTGAGGATGAAACGTAGAAGGATTGTTTATATTGAAGAAATCAGAGTTACTGAAGATATTGAAGATTTGAAGAATTGAAGTCAGAGACTCATACGGGACATCTGAACCAGACGGGTTGTATGGTGTCAAGCTAGTTGACCAAGATTCCGAAAAGACAAAGCTGCGCAAAATTCAGTGCATACGGCCAGCGTGGTTCAGAGGGTCGGTCAAACGAGTAAACCCTAAAAATTCACTTCTAGATACACCATCATTTTTTAGAGATATGATTGGAGATCGAGTAGAGACATCTAAGGGGTAATTTTGGAGCTTAAACGAATATATTTGAAGCCCAAATCAAGATCCACCATCCGGTTAACATTTATTCTTGGTTTGTTTTATTTTCTCTTGTGTTTTTCTTCTATGAAATTCTAGACCGCATGGCCATACTTGAAACTTCTAAATCACCTTATAATTAGGTCTAAATAAAAGGATCTAGGAATTCATGAGGGTCTTTCTAATTCATTGATTGTAGACTACGCAAGAGCGAGGTACACCTTCTTGGTCATGTTTAAGCGATTCAAAGTCATAAATTGATTTAAATAAGGTTTACTTCAAGGTCATAGGTTTTTATGTGTCTATAGCATATACTATCTTTTGATTGTGGAATTAGGTACCCGAAAGGGAGTGATCTATTCTATCACTTCAACATAGCATTGGCACTTTATTTTAGTGGAATTAAGGTGGTCGAGCATTAGGTCTATGAACCTTAAGATTCTTTCACCAGATATTGTGTGAGAGGAGGTCTAATAACTTAGGGAACAATTACCATAAGTAAAAGTCAATCAACATAAGTCAAGATGATTCAAGCCTAGGTGATAACTCTTCTCCATCTGATTTCCCGCTTTAATTTCTAAGTTATATAGTTGTTTAGATTTCTTAGATTCTTTAACTTATTAATTAAGTTATTGACCTTATTCTTATTTGTCGGCTAGATAATAATAGAGGATTTATTATCCTTAGCTACTGCGTCCTTAGGATCGATAGTTGGTTCTTACCAGTACTATACTATAGATGAGATAGGTTAACAAGCTTGTGTAGTTTGGTTCTTGTATTTCCATTTTATAAATTTAAAGCTTGTGTGACTGATATATTTTAGGGAAAACCAGTGTTGTGAAAATCGCTAGGCGCTAGTCGGGCGGTGGGGTACTGACTAGCGATTAATCGGGATTAGTCAGGATTCGGTTTGGAATTTTTATACATAATTTTCAATTTTACATACATATACACATTTTTATATAATTTTTATAAAAATGTTTAGTTTTATATATATATATATAAACAAATCTGTCCGGAATTTACAAATTTTCACTGGAATTTCAAGAGTTGCCCGATAAGTCGCCGGAATTTTCGATTTTTGGCTGATTAGGACTACCTAGTGCCAAATTTGACCATCGTTGACCGCCTACCGATTATTTGACCGATTAGGTAAAGATTACAAAGTGAGCGGCCGACTAGCGACTAGTCGCCGATTAATCAACCAACTAGACTGATTTTTGCAACACTGGGGAAAACTTCATAGAAATGTAACGAACTTTTGTAATTGTTTCAATTAAGTAACTCAAACTTTTTTTTCCAATTTAGCCAGTGAACTTGTAGGTGACGTGCTAATTCTATATAATATACCTGTTTAACAGGTTAAAATGCTGATGTGGTTTTTTTTTTTTTTTTTTTTAGATTTGTTGAGTTGGAATTAACAATTCTTAATTTAAATTAACATGAAGCCAATCAGTTCCATAAAAATGACCGATCAAAATCTATTTACCCTAATGGCCTTTACCTGTGAACAAAGATCTGAATCGAACAAAATGAACAAGAATTTCACTGCGAACAAGAACCCAATTGTATCTATACCTACTACCAATTCTATACATAGGAACATGGATAGAAGCAAAGACCCTCTGTGCATTTTGAGATTCTATACCTGCTTCAAGGTGTAAGCTATAGTTCCTAGCCTTTTGTGAAGAGGTAATAATTATGTATAACTACTCCATGTTAATTTTAAGATTGATAGTATAAAAACGAAAGTGTAGTCGGTCATAGGAACATGCGAAGAAGAACAGAAGCTTCAAGTTTCTAAAAAACATTTTAATCGGTCTTTTTTTTTTGGAATTGATTGGCTTCTAAAATTTAATGTTAATATAAATTACGAAATGTTAATTCCAAGTCAACAAAATAAATAAATAAATAAATAAAAGTCATGTAAGCACTTTAACGTGTTAAACATGTAATATATATAGGATTAGCACATGACCTACAAGTTGAGTGACTAAATTGAAAAAAAAAAAGTTTGAGTTACTTAATTGGAACAACTATGAAAGTTGGTCGGGTACAATTCTGTGAAGTTTCCTAGTCAAACCTCAAAACCATAGTTAAGCGATCGACTTTGGCGCCTAGACGACCATTCCAAGCGATGCGCTATAAATGCGCTTTCAATTCCTTGGTTTTCTAATCGCATCCCATGCACAATTAATGGTATTCCAAGCGATGCGCTATAAGGACTCAACCCATAAAAATGCATCAATCCAAAATTCTACTCGATTAAGGACTCAATCTTGCTAGATTTCTACACGATAAAGGTCAATATATTTTTAGCTTAACTATTCCATCAATGATTATGGCTTCTCAATATGTTGTTTTTTTTATTCAAATTCGATTTCTTTATATACAGTTCATGGCTTCTCAATTTGATGTTGGACCCTCAGAATACAAATAAATTGATCAAGTATAATTTCTTGTAACAAAGACAAAAATTTGTTAGTCGCAAATTTTGTCAATAGAAGGTAACAAAAATTGTGAAAGCTTGTTTGAAGTGTCCAGAAGAAGTGAAAGATGAGTTGAAGGCATATCTTATAAACAAAAGGCAAAGAAAACTAATGAGGGCTTGCATGATGTGGATGATGAACCAGAAGATGATGAGGTAATGGAGATACCTAATCTTCAAAACAAGAGGAAGAAAATAATGTAGAAGGACCATTAGATCTGTATATGACAAAAGGTATGCTGGATTACTGTTGTTATTTTGTATTTGTTTTTAAAGATTGATGTTTGCTCTGTTATTTTTAAAGATTGATGATTTTGTTGTGAATTGGTAAAAACTCAATTGAATTCATTAACTATGACAGCTAAACAATAGAATATTAACTATGACAGCTATACAAATATGCATTGATGAAGAATATAACCACCGAAATATGTGTAACATATATTCGGTTAATACGCCCCCTCAATTGCAGCAGGAGAAGATCGAAGGCAAAGACTGTTGGCTTTAATCCTAATTGTGGGTCATTAAGAGAAGTGGGTTATGGGTCAAATGGGTCACGGGTCTGATCTGGATGTCCAGTCTATTTGGGTCAATTATTTTAGTTTTATTAATTGTTTTTAATTGGTATTATGGTAGGAAGATTATATATGGAATAAAGTGTTTTTATTTTAGGAGAAAGTTACCATAGATAGGTTTAGAGAGTCTTGGGGATTAAGTTTAGGCTTATTATAAATAAGGGTTATTGGTTATTGACTTATTGTAATCTTTGGTATTGAGTTTTAATAAAATAAGAGAGTCTGGGTTGTCCCCAACAAAAAAGAGGAAAAATCTTGTGCTTCTTCTTCCTATTTTATGTTTTTTCTTACTGTTTTGATTGAGTAATCTCTGGATACAATTGTTTCTTCCAACAATTGGTATCAGAGCTGAACTAATCAAGGGCCTGAAGTGAAGATTGAAGGCTATTCCAATTTTTGATCTGAGAGAGATCGTTCCAGCAGGTCTGTGTGAGACAGATCTGGGTTGCAAGAGGCGGCTGGAGCAGAATTGATTGTGTGATTCAATCAAGACCAAAGAGGTGTTGTGCGATACAACCCTGAAGGAGTACAAGCTATGTGATTCAAGCTGTAAAACCGCGGGAGACGGGCATACAAAGAGGACGACTGAAAAGAAAAAGATTGGTTCTGTGTGAGGCAGAAGAGTAAGTTGTGTGGATTATGCGTGAGGCGGAAAAAAAGCTGTGCGAGGCGGCAAGACAACTAGAAAAGCAAGAGTTATATTTACTAATTACGTGAAAGAAGATGGCAGAAGGTCAAGGTGCAATCGTGCAGGTTCGAGAGCGTAGTAATGTGAGTTTACAATACCCGAAACTGACTTCAACCAACTATGCAGTTTGGTCCATTATGACGGAAACCATCTCATCTGCACAAGGTCTGCAAGAGGCCATAGATCCTAAGAAAGGAGGAGGAGTAGATGATAGAGAAAAATCCATGGCAAAAGGTTTGATATTCAGACACTTTCTGAAGATGTTTTGCTTCAAGTTGCCAAGCATAAAGAGCCAAAGGACGTGTGGGAGGCACTCCGGGTGCAATTCTTGGGAGCCGAGAGGGTTCAAAAGGGTAGGTTGCAAACATTAAGGAGCGAGTTGGAATCTTTGAAGATGAAAGAGACTGAAACTATTGATACTTTTGCAGGGAAACTAAGTGGAGTGCAATCAAGGTTATAAAAGCTTGGGTGGGTCGTCCTTGAAGATGAAGTACTAATGAGGAAATTTCTGAACTCAATGCCTAGAGTGTACCTACCTATTGTTGCTTATCAGAGATGGGAATCTATGTCTTTTGAAGAGGGGGTTTGTCGGTAAAGGCTATGAGAGAGAGAGTGAAGACACAAGAGGACCCGACTCACGACACACAAGGCAAACTATTGTTTACTCACAATGATGAACAGGCTAAGGGTAGATGTTGCAAGTGTGATTGTTGCAAACAAAGCCGTGGGAGAGACCAGAACGATAGGTTTAGAGAGTCTTGGGATTAAGTTTAGGCTTATTATAAATAAGGGTTATTGGTTATTGACTTATTGTAATCTTTGGTATTGAGTTTTAATAAAATAAAAGAGTCTGGGTTGTCCCCCCAAAAAAGAGGAAAAATCTTGTGCTTCTCTTCCTATTTTCTGTTTTTTCTTACTGTTTTGTTTGATTGAGTAATCTCTGGATACAATTGTTTCTTCCAACAAAGACTGGACTTGAAGCGGTTGAATAGCTGTCGTGAGAGTCCTTTTGTGAAGATGTCAACATATTGTAAATCTATCGGGACGTGGAGGACACGAAGAGCACCGATGCGGACTTTTTCACGAACAAAATGAATGTCAATTTCAATATGCTTAGTCCGTTGATGCTGGACCGGGTTTTCTGAGAGATATACAGCAGAAACATTGTCACAGAATATAATTGTGGCATCACGGACGGGGACATGTAATTCAAGGAGAAGGTTCCGTAGCCAACTAGTTTCAGCTGCTGTGTTGGCGACCCCTCGATATTCGGCTTCGGCGCTGGAGCGAGAGATGGTGGCTTGGCGTTTGGATGACCAAGAAAATAGATTATCACCTAAAAAAACACAATATCCTGAGGTGGAACATCTGGAGTATGGACAAACCCCCCCCCCCCCCCCCCCCCCCAATCAGCATCTAAATAGGCAGTGAGTTTCGAAGATGTGGAGGGGGTAATAAGCAAACCATGATCAAGGGTGCCCTTAAGGTATCGTAAAATTCGTTTCAAGGATAGGAAGTGAGGCTCCCTTGGGGCATGCATAAACAGGCACACCTGCTGAACAGCATAAGAAATGTCGGGTCTAGTGAAGGTGAGATATTGTAGGGCACCAGCTAAGCTTCTATATAATGTGCCATCAGAAAGTGGAGCACCAGCCGTAGCACTAAGTAGTTTGGAGTCGGTGTCGGCTGGTGTGGAGCAGGGCAGCTCGTGATAGAATATCAGCCGCATATGCTCCTTGAGAAAGAAATAACCCATCTGCTCGCTTGGTTACCTGGATGCCAAGAATGTGGTGAAGATGGCCAAGATCTGTCATAGCAGACTTAGATGACAAGGAAGAGATAATGTCCTATAACAACCTATCATCAGAAGCTGTGAGAATAATATCATCAACATACAATAACAAATAAGCCATGTGTGACCCCTTTTTGTAAACAAAGAGGGATGAGTCACTGATGGTGGTGCGAAATCCACACTGTAGAATAAAAGTGGCGAACCGGCGATACCACGCACCGGGAGCCTGTTTGAGACCATAGGGTGACTTCTTGAGGCGACACACATGAGTAGGGAACTGTTCATCCACAAATCCAGGTGGTTGAAACATATATACGGTCTCGTCTAAGTTCCCATGTAAAAATGCATTTTTTACATCCAATTGATATATGGGCCAGTTCCGTGAGGTGGCAAGGCTAAGTACAGTCCTGATAGTAGTGGGTTTTACTACGGGAGTTCCGTGAGGTGGCAAGGCTAAGTACAGTCCTGATAGTAGTGGGTTTTACTACGGGACTAAACGTGTCAAAACAATCAATGCCAACCTGTTGAGATTTCCCGTTGACAACTAGACGGGTGGTCATGGGGTGGGAGGATGGAGGATGGAGGAGGGTTGGCTGTTACGGGTGGTAAATGATCTGCTTGAGCAGGTTGAGTATTTGGAAGTTCTGTAGCAGCATGGGGCGGGTTAGGGACAAGGGCTGTTATGGTGAGTGGTAACAGTGTAGGTTGCTTTGACCTGCGTTGGTATGTGAGTAATGATTTAGTGGTTATGGTGGGGCTGGTTTGGGAAGGGACAGGAGGTGCGGAAGGCTGAGTGAGTGATGGCATTGACGGGGTGGGAGTGGGGGTAGTGATAGGAAAGGTGTAAGATGATGAATATGTAAAAACTGTGGGTGAGGGATCAGAGTCAAGGAACGAGTAGTCATGTTGTTGAGATGACTGGGAATAAGGGAATTCAGATTCATCAAAAATGACATGGCGGGAGAATATGACTTTGCCGGAAGTTGGGTCGAGGCAACGATATCCGCGATAGTTAGTAGGATATCCGAGGATTATGCAACGTGTAGAATGAGTGGTGAGTTTATGTTGACGGGTGGCAGATTGGTTCGGGTGGCAGATTGGTTCGGGTAGCAGGCACACCCAAAGACGGGAAGGTGGTCATAGGACGGGTTGCGAAGGTAGAGGGCAGCAGTGGGATTACGATTGTGGAGGAGTTTTGATGGTAGAATGTTGTGTAGATATGTGGAGGTGTGGAGAGCTTCTACCCAAAACCGAGGTGGTAGGGAGGCGTGAACGAGAAGGGAGAGCATGATTTCATTGATCCTACGGATCATGCGTTCCGCCTTTCCATTTTGTTGGGAGGTGTGGGGACATGAGAAGCGAAATTGGAAGCCTTGAGTTGTGGCAAAGTTTTTGAATTGATGATTGTCAAACTCTCCACCATTATCGCATTGAAAATTTTTTATTTTGCAATTGAATTGGGTGTGAATGTACTTGTGAAAGTTTTGAAATTTTGTAACAGTTTCAGATTTGAATTTCAACGGAAAAACCCATGTGTAGTTGGTGAAATCGTCAATTAAGATCATATAATATTTGTAACCGGCATTGCTAATAACGGGTGACGTCTACAAGTCACAATGGATTATATCAAAAGGCATAAAAGTACGAGAAGTAGATAATTGAAAAGGTAAACGTTTATTTTAGCCAACTGATAAGAATTGCAAACATGAGAACAACTAGTCTTATTACAAGAAATTAAACGTCTAGAAGATAAAAAATCCACAACGGGAAGACCCGGGTGGCCGAGTCGATCATGCCAATAATCAGAGGCGGATGAGGCAAGAAAACTTGAAGCAGAAGTTGAATTGGTGGCGGGAGCTGTAAGAGGATAGAGAGGACCTTCACTGGTGTGTCGGGTCAAGATCATCCCATTCCTGAAATCCTTCACTGGAGAAACCAAATGGGTCAAATTCCACTGACACGAAATTGTCAACAGTTAATTGTTTAATAGAAATTAGGTTTTTGATTATGTCGGGTGTGTAAAGGACATTGTTGAGGTGAAGGTTGTTGGGTAAGATGCAACATCCCGACCCGAGAATTGGCAATTTGTGACCATTTCCAACAAATATATGCTTAATGGAATTAACATTATGAGAGTTGGAACATATACCTGGATCCGAAGATAGGTGGTGAGTAGCCCCAGTGTCCATGTGCCATTGATTACCCCCCGAGTCAAGAGTCATGGTCTGGAAAGCAGCCCCCAATTCAGTTGGTTCAAGGGGGTTTACCTCAGCAAGATTGGCTTGATGTTGTTGACGAGAGGTGGAGGCCCCTGATGTACGATTTCCATTAGGTGGATGCTGGGGTGGTGGGTTATAGGCCCAGTCCACCAAGGAGCGCCCATCCGGGTTGCGTGGGAAAGGGGCATGGGGGTGGTGTGGCCCACCATGGAGCCCACATGTGAGACTGGGCGGGAGCAGGAGTTGGAGCCCAAGAAGAGTGGCGACTGGACTGTTGTTGTGTTGGGCCGTTAGGAGCAGCCCAAGATGATGGTGAAAACCGTCCCTGTCTATTGCTTGTGGAGCGTCTGGTAACACCTGGACAGCAGCAGCAATAGTTTCGGGTTCTCGAGCAGCTTGGCGTTGTGCTTCAAGCTGAAGCATACTGCTGGCCGTTTCCCAAGTCTGCATAGACTGGTTGAGATATGTACCAATGTTGTCAAACTCACGAGGGAGGCCACGAACAAGTTGAAGAACAAGGCGGCTTTCACTAACCAGGCTGTCAACGTCGGCTAATTGGTCTGCCAATTCCTTTAGTTTTTGGCAGTATGCATCCAAGGAAGGCAAAGATGCTAACTTGAGATTGGTAACCGAATGCTCGAGAGCAGCTGCGCGGGACCCCTTGTTGTTCAAGAATAAGTTCTTGATACGATTCCATGCGTCCAAGGCAGTAGAGTCTGGTACGAGCACCCGAACAAGAAGCTCATCGGACAGAGTTCCGTAGATCAACTGTAGCACGATGGCGTAGATCTCGATCCAGGAGGCATAGTTTGGGTCATCGTTGTCCGGGGGCTGGGTTCCATCAATGTGATGGAGGACTTTGTATCCACGAGCATTCAGGTGGAACAGTTTGACCCATGACAAGTACGACACCTTCGTGCCGTCAAGAACACGCACCTTCTTTTGGATATCAGTCACGGTGTAAACAAGGTTACACCAGTGGTTTTGGGAGGAGGTGGGATGGTGTTTTCATCGGTGTTTTCGGCAGCCATGTTCAGAAAAAGAAAAGAAACAAATAAGCTGTAAGGTGAAAGGATCAGAAGGACGGATGGCGGCGACTGATAGTCCGAAGACAAGATCAGAGGCGGCAGCTAGGTATAGAGCAGAAGCTCTGATACCATGTGAATTGGTAAAAACTCAATTGAATTCATTCATGACAAACAACAAATATATACAGGATGATAGCAAGCAATCAGGCCTAATTCTAGGAAACTAAATTAGGAAATAATACAATAGAATATTAACTATGACAGATATACAAATATGCATTGATGAAGAATATAACCACCGAAATATGTGTAACATATATTCAGTTAATATTTGTAAGTAAAGGCAAAAGTGTTTAAACAAGAATAAATGATGCTTGTGAAAAAGAGATTTGAGGCAGAACCATGCAAACCGTCACTGCATTTTTCTATCAGGCTGGAATTGCTTTTCAATGTTGCTAATATAGACTGCTTTAAAGACACGATTGCAGCTTGTGGAAACTACAGACATCATCTAAAGCCTCCTATTTATCCCACTCTTAAAGAATGAGGTACAAAATGTGAGCAGTAGGTTAGAGGGCATTTAGTCGAGTGGTTAAAGTCTGGCTATTCAGTTTTGTCTGACGGGTGGACAGATAGGAGACAAAGAACATTGATTAACTTTCTGGTCAATAGTGCTAAGGGACAGTTCATGCTTAGTGAAAAAGATTGAACTTCTTGATAAGTTTGTGGACAGAACTGTTGAACAAAATGTTGTGCAAGTTACAACTGATAACGGCAGCAACTTCAAGTTAGGAAGTTAGTTTCTTATATTTCAGGAATTTAAGGCAGCAACTATAATGATCATTCATATTTTATTCAATCATTTTAGGTAAAATGCTAATGGAGAAGAGAAGAACTTGTATTGGACACCTAGCGCAACCCATTGCTTGGATTTGATGCATGAAGACATCAGTAAAACTCAAAAGGTGAAAAAGTCAAATGAGAAGAGTGTTATCTTATTGGTTATATTTATAACCATACACTTGTGTTGAACATGATGAGGGAACTTACAAATGACAACGAATTAGCAACATGTGAAGTTACGATGTTTACAGCAACATTTCTCACGTTACAAAGCTTGCACAAGCACAACACAGCTTTGAGAAACATGTTTGTAAGCGAAAAATGGAGGAATGGCTAATGAAGAAAAGAACAAAAAGGATAAGAGCTAATGGCATTGTGTTCACGCCTAATTGTTGGAGCAATGTCCATTTCACTATCAAGATTATGTGCCCTCTTGTTCGAGTGCTTCGACTAGTCAACAAGAAGAAAAAACCCGCACTGGGTTATGTTTATGAATCGATGGAAAGAGCTAAAAATGCAATTAAAACAACTTTGGGACAAGAAAATAATGATTACATTATAGAGTGTGGAATAAATGACAAAAGATGGAACTCTCACCTTCACTGTCCCTGCACTCGCGAGTTACTACCTTATCCCAGAGTTGTATTCTACAATGAGGATATTGAGAGTGACAAAGAAGAGTCACTTGGTTGCATGATTGCATTCTCTTGATTTGCATTGCATTAGCAGGTTGGCACTAACAAGGAGCATAAAGATTTGATCAAGGTTGAGTTGATTTAGTGGGTGCACGTGGAGAGTTTCGTTGATTTAGAAGTTGGAAAATGACACCATGGTAAAATAGCTTCTGGTAAGTTATCTTAGTTTTATTTACTTTTTTTAAGTTTATAATACGTGTTGAATTTCATGATACGTAACAACTGAGTGGTGAAAATTATATGGCTCAAATTTGCAACAATTAGCTATTAGGGTTCTAAGCTTGACTTGTAGTTCGTTGGGTGAGAACAAAATTGGAGCACCTTTGAGCATGTAAAAGATCCAACATTTTGGTTTTAGAGTATTTTGATATTTGAGATGATTTTGGTACTTTATGTTGAAGATTAAGGTATTGGAAATAATTGGCATTTAAAGGAAGTGTTTTTTTCCATTAATAATACATTTTTAATATTTACTTATTCTACTGCGCTTTTTTTTTTCTCAGGCCCACACTTTTTTTGCGCTTCTCGCCTAGGCCACATGCCAGCCTATCACCTAGAGTGCGCCTTGCACATTTCATAACTATGCTCAAAACCTCATATACAATAGTTAAATATAAAGACTAGAGTCATTTTTAGTATGTACAATAGAGTTTGTTGATCAAGTACCTAAAAAGTTAACAATGAAACAAGAAAATGGTAGTTGTCATACCTGAAGGACTGATCGTGACAAACATATCGAAAAAGCATTCTTCAACATTTTCCAAGGATTATTTTCACACAATCTTCTTGAAGCAGGCTTCCATATGTCAGCAAGTGATATCCTTGACAAGAAAATAGGCCTGCATAAATAATTATTATATTGTTGCCTGCTCTCAACCTTAAAATTATTAATCCAAGTTTGGATACAAGGCTGTTGTACAATTTAGTACTAAACCCAAATAACAAAGCGAATTAAACGATTACGATTACAATTACCTTAAATACGCTTCAGATGCATTGATATCACCATGGAGGTTGAATAACTTTTCTGGCATCGAGGGTATAAGACCTGTCCATGTCAGCAATTTCCTTAAAAGCCTACCACGGGGTCCGGCTGATGACAAAATTCCTTCATAACGGGCTACTGCCCTCTGTGCAGCAAGCCATATAGGAAGATCTTCATCTGACAGTTGATCAACCCTTAACATATCATCAGTCACAGGTTGATCAAACATGTCTGATTTCCATAAAACAGGGTTTCCCTTGAACCAAAGTTTCACCCTTTTTACCCATACCTCTGCATCTTGTCCCTGGATGCTTCTTTCGAATGCCTGTCACAACAAAACATTTAAAATGCAAAATAATCGATCTACAGCATTATATTTATACTTCAGAAATAAACAAGACTACAAGTCCTAAAGCACAAGGTACATGCTATCAATCACAAACTCTATCAAAATATGGATTTAAGTTCATCTGTATGGCAAGTACATTACATCAACATGGATATCTATGTCATATTTTAAAAGAAATATTGTTATTTAAAAATAGGGAAATACTTTCCATTCATTTGGAGATGAAATAAAAATAATTAATTTTGGTATAAATGTTGACTTGGAAGTCAATAAAAGGCAAACATAGGATAGAACGTGTAAATGACCAAGATATGTGTTTACAGACTAATTAATGAACTCTAGGGATCAAGGGAGTCTTTCTCTCAAACTGAAATTCTGGACGAGCAACACAGAGAAAGAGTGGTGAAGCGGAAGAGGATCCAAGGGGAATCCCATTTTTCTCCAACGAATAAGTTAATCTAACCAAGTTGAAACCCTCCCGAGGCTGGAAGTGAAAGCCTAGTTTTGGGTAAGCAAATCTCCTTCCTCATATAATTTTTATTGACTTTTAAGTAGGTTTTGTAACCGAAGTAATTACTCTATATGATGATTACGACATGCATGGAAGGTTTCGTTTTCACAACATAGCTTTCGAGATTAATCGGATTATGCACTCAACTGTTCTTCACTATTTCAAAGTTGATTGATCAAATATATGAAATACCTTGCTATGTTCACCATTAATTGATCAAGATAGATTATAATCACCATTTTGAAGGTTTTGAATTGAAAGTTACATGACTAATTTGTAGTAATAGTCATTTTGGTGAAAACGATGATTTCAACTCAAATTAACCAAATATGTGATTTTAACTCAATTGATCATAATCAACTTTAAGAGATTTAGAATATAGTTCAAGGTTGGATTGTAAAAGAAATGGGAAATTTGGTGAAAATGGCTAAATTGCCTTCAAATAGAACAATTTGTCAATTCTAAGAACCATTTGTCTTATTGCATCAAAATGATGTTAATTAATAAATGGATTTCCACAAGCAAATTCCAATTATTGAACTTGCATTGAAAGGTGGCCAAACTAAAATTGGTGATGTTGGCGGCGGCGGCGACGCGGGTGGCCGGTAGTTGGCGGCAATGATGGCGGCGGCGCCAGTCGTTGGTGGCGTTGGAGGCGGAGGCGAGGGCCAGCGGTTGGCGCACGGTGCTGCGAGTGATCGGTGGTAGGCGGCGCTGGTGGATGGCCGGTGATTGGCAGCGGTGGCTGGTGGTTGGCGGCGACGACAGCGATGGTGGTCAGTAGTTAGCGGCACTGGCGGGGGCGGGGGCTGGTGGTTGGCGGCGGCGGCGGCGATGGCCGATGACGATCGATCTTGGTGGCCGGTGATGGTTGTTGTGGTGGGTGAGAGGGTGGTGTAGGTTACTAATGATGGAAGAAGGAAAAGAATGAGAAAAAAAAGGGGGGGGGGGGGTGTGGATGGAATGAATTTGAGGGAATGGAATCAACTACGTAATGGCTCATTTCATTACCTTCACCAACCAAACATGTTTTTTTTCATTCACCCTCAATGATTCATTCCACTCCGCCCCTCATTCCTGCATTAGTGATGCCTTTTGGTCTTATGAATGCTCCGGCTACCTTTCTAACCGTGATGAATGACATTTTTTGTCATATTTTACCGCAAAAAGTCGTCATTTTTTTTTTTATGATATCCTAATTCACAGTTCTACGTGGGAGGATCACTTGGCTGATTTGACGGAGGTTTTTAATATCTTGCTTCTTCATGACTTCAAGGCCAATTCAAAAAAGTGTTGTTTCGATCAACGATCCATTGAGTATTTGGGACATATCATTGACGCCGACGGTGTAGCCATGGATCCTAAGAGACATATCATTGACGCCGACGGTGTAGCCATGGATCCTAAGAGATGGACTGACCAACTCCTAAGACTCTGAAGGCTCTTCGTGGGTTTTTGGGTTTGACGGGTACTATAGAAAGTTTGTTAAAAATTACGGTAGCATCGCGCGTCCTTTAACAGATTAACAAAAAAAAAGATTCTTTTTTCTAGACTCTGGCGGCTCAGACTGCATTCGAGTAACTCCAACAAGCATTGGTTTCGACTCTGTTACTCGCTTTACCAGATTTTTCTATTCCTTTTGTGGTTGAATGTGACGCTTCGGGATGTGATATTGGCACGGTTTTAACGCAACATAAGAAGCTGATTACTTTTTCTATTAAGTGATCGAAATCTGTCCAAATCCGCATACGGAAGGGAATTAATGACATTGGTCTTAGCAGTCCAACATTGGTGTCCCTATTTGTTGGGTTCTAAGTTCACTATGTGCACCGATCAAAAGAGTTTAAAATTCCTTCTCCAACAACACGTCTCTTCTTATGATCAACAGAAATGGGTGGTTAAATTGTTGGGTTACGATTTTGACATTCAATATATACCTGGTCGAGAAAGCCATGCAGCCGATGACTTATCTCGACGTGCGGATTCAGGTCAACTTTTTCAAGCTATCTTTGATTTGGCTACAGGGTGCTTTATTCCTGACGAAGCTAAGCAAGATACTGAAATTTAGGGTTTAATTGCCATATGTACGGTTACTCCGGATCAATGCACGGAGTATTCGGTCATTAATAATGTATTGTTTTATCAGAATAGGGTGGTCATTTCTCGTCATTCGAAACTCATTGCCGCTTTTTTGCACGAGTTCCACGTTACCGCTACGAGGGGTCATTCGGGTTTTTATCAGACCTATCGTTGTTTAGCAGCAAATGTCCATTGGTCGGGCATGATGTCTACTATTAAGACGTTTATTCGGGATTGCGATATTTATCAAGGTTGTAAGGCTAGTTCAGTGTTACCTGGGGGCCTTTTACAACCTTTAGCCATTCCTGATTTGATTTGGAAAGATCTCTTTATGGATTTTATAGTTGGATTGCCACCTTCAAAATGGTTTACTATGGTTTTAGTACTGGACTACTAGTGGACCGGTTATTGAAATATGCTCATTTCATCCTTTTGAAACACTCTTTTATAGCGAAGTCGATAGCGGAAGTATTTGTTAAGGAAGTCATTCGTCATCACGGGATTCCTAAATCTATTGTAAGTGATCGGGATCCTTTGTTTTTAAGTAAACTTTGGCAAGAAATCTTTCGGTCCATGGGTACTAAACTTAACATGAGCTCCGCTTATCACCCCGAAATCTGACGGTCAAACTGAAGTCGTCAATCAATGTTTAGAAGCTTACTTACGGTGCTTCGTAATGGATCAGCCTAAAACGTGGTCAATGTGGTTACCGTGGGTTATGGTTGTAAAAATCGCTAGGCGCTAGTCGGGCGGTGAGGTACCGACTAGCGATTAATCGGGATTACTAGGGATTAATCGGATTGGAACTTTTATAAGTAATTTTCAGTTTTATTTATATACACACTCATTTTTATATGGAATTTTTATAAAAATGTTCAAATTTATATATATACAAACACATTTGACCAAAATTTACACGTATTTGGCCAAAATTTTCAAGGTTTGACCGTAATTTTAAACATTTGGCCGGAATTTCTCGATCAATTTGATGTCCGTACCGATTTTATTACGGCCGGAACGATAACCGCCGATTAAGGCGATCAATTATGGATACCGATTTGACCGGAATTTGGCCGGAACATAACCGCCGATTAAGGCCAATTTGGACCGATTTGGTCCGACTAGGTCCGATTTTATCCGACTAGGTCCGATTTTGTCTGACTAGGTCCGATTACCGATTTTATCCACCGATTACATGAAATCGCCAAGGTAACCGACCGCCTAGCGATTAATCACCGATTAATCGGCCGACTAGGCCGATTTTTACAACACTGCCTTGGGTTGAGTTTTGGTACAATTCCACCTCCCATGCTTCTACGGATATTACTCCCTTTGAAACGGTTTATGGCAGACGCCCTCCTTCGGTTTTCCAATTTGTATCAGGTGAAATTCGTGTTGAATCGGTTGCTCGAGAACTTCAGGACCGTGATGAAGCTTTGAAGTAGCTTAAGCATCATCTTTCTAACACCTAAGGGACTATGAAGTTACAAGCTAATAAGAAACGCCGAGATGTGCAATTCTCGATCGGGGAATGGGTGTATGTTAAGCATAAGTCGTACTGTCAGCTTTCGGTTACTAGTCGGATCCACCAGAAATTGGCAGCTGAATTTTTTGGGCCGTTTCGGATCATTGACAAGATTGGGCCTATGGCATATAAACTGCTCCTTCCTGCCACGTCTAAAGTTCACTCGGTTTTTCACGTTTCCCTTTTGAAAAAGGTTGTATCTGGCTCAACTGAGACCGTTCTTCCTCCAGAATTGGATATGGCTGAGTCGCCTCACCTCTTTCCGCAAACTGCGTTGGCCACGCGTGGGGCTAAAGATGGATTGGATTTTGTGGAACAATGGTTGATCCAATGGCAGGGTCAAGCGGTTGATGATGCTTCCTGGGAGGACGCCGAATGGATTAAAACTCAGTTTCCGGACTTCAATCTTCAGGACAAGACTGATATTGAAAGGGCGGGCAATGATATGAATCGTGTTGGTCCAAAAGAGTTATTGGTTTATTCCAGGAGGGGTAAGGTGCAAAGTGACTAGTAGATGTCTTGAGGAGAAAGTTAGTATAAATCGTAGGGGAATATTTGTGGTTAGGCGGTTAAGAATTTTGTTAGAAAAAGTGGCTTTTGCATCATGCAATGAGAGAGGGTGTTACCTTGGGTTATCGTTGGTCCTTTTCATTCCCTTTCCTGTAATTTTTGTTTACACATTCAATCAAATGCATTTCCTTCCTTCTTATAATAGTTTTTTTAATATTTGTTATTTGTGGCTCAGAGATACCGAAGAAAAGTGTTTGCAGAAGCTTGGACTGCAAGTAATCCAGTTTTTCAACTATTAGTAGACCCTTCTGTCTCTCGGTTGCATATCCCCTCCTGTATGATGAAAGGTCAATATACATGGGTCAACAGAGTCCTGCAATAAATTATCCAGAAAGTAATCCTGAAATCAAAATAGCGTCCTAATTGCTGTAGAAAAGTGCATAAGCATACATATAAATCAGAATCGTCACCTGAAAATTATTGCTTTAGATTCTGATGCTTTCTTCCAATCAACATAAACTGGCAAGGTGAGTAGATAATCGGTATTTAATGCTGATGTCAACATTAAATCAGCAGCTGATAGTTCTTCAAATTGAGCATTGTAAAGTAGTTGAATGAAAGCACGCTGAAAACGAGTGTCAACGGGAACTCTACATAGCAAAAAGTCTGAATGACTCAATCTAACTAAATGATACCATGTTGTAACACCATCTAACATGAGTAAAATCTACTAGTTACACTATATTGAGAAACCTGGATACTTCTGGAGCGTTCTCCATGTTTTTGGTTGAAGATCCAAAAAGGTCTGACAAATCAATGGCTGAATCCTTTCCATCAGGGATTGAACTTCCTTCAGAACCATCACCCTCGCGAAAGGTTGCCTTGTGATTAGCAGAATGAGTAAGATCATAATCTGCTCGCATTTCCTCTAAAATGCTTTTGTGTTCAGCATGTAGAATAGAGTCTAGACACCTAAATTGAAGCTCACCGGTCAATTATATTTTGTTCAACCTAGTTTCGAGCATAAACAGAACAAAATTATCAAATTTAAACGCAGTTTCTTTAAACCGTCTAATTTGGATGTGAAATCCGCCCCTTTTGTTCTTTACGTTTGTGATTTCTCAAGTTTACCAGCTAAATTGTTGTAGCATATGTTTACAAACTTAACTCAAACTCGATAATCATAGCAATCGCATCAGATAAACTACATTTAAACTACAAGGTAGAGGAGCCGACAACGTACGTGGACATTAGCAGAAAATCATCCTTGTCTTTTTGCGATTCAAACATCAAGACAACGGCGTCTAAGAGCTCTGATTTCGGAATCGCGATATACTTCTGTCTTGGCACATGAACCCCACCGCCACCACCATCATATCCTTTACTTGTGGAACTTACCTTTTCTCCTCCATTATTTGAGAGACAACAGATGGTAGTTGACCCAGACAAAGTTGAGTTGTAGGGTCTGGATGCTAATGACAGAGGGATATAGGCGGTGGTGGGCAGCTGCCATGAGAGATGCATTCTGCTGCGACTGCAACGGCAAGACAAACTGAAGGAGATAAGAAGCCGGAGGTGTTTCTTCTTTCTTATTGAATTATTACAAAATACCGTACTAGTTGTTAACTTTTCAGTGGGAGTGACTGTAAATGAACCGAACAAACACATACAATGTCTTATTCATGTTCGTTCATTACGAATATGAAGTTGTTCATAAACTATTTACGAATAATTATCGAATGAGATTTATTGTTCATGTTGTTCATTAAGAAAATAAACAATTCTCAAGCACTTACCAAACATAAAAAGTATACAAATAAAGGCAAACAAACGCTTACACAACACGATGGATTTAGAAGTTCAGTTACAAGAGGAACCTTTTGAAACACACAATTAATAACAGGTTGAAACAGAGAAAATAAATTATATAAATGTGAATCTTGGTTTGAGAAGAGATAAGACCAATAATGTAATGGGAGAGGTTTCATTATTTCTGATTATGCATATGAAATCAACGATCGCCATGCGTTTTACATGGATTTGGGCTACATGTATATTGGACTCTAAAAAACAAAATGAAGAATGAGCCTTGTCGTAGGAAATTGTATGTAACAAATATGATTTTAAAGATTTGAAGTATAATAGTTCAAAAGGAGATCCTAAGAAACATCTTAAGTATTTAAGAACATGATGTAAAGGATTTCTTCGGATTTCAAAATAAAAAGATGGAAAATGGTTTGTGGGTTCATTTAACGATTTACACAATCATGAGCTATTTGTTACTCCGACCAAAGTAATGAAACACCGGTCTCATGGGAAGTTTCACCACTCGTTACACCTGTTCTGGATTGAAACCTTGTCAAATCAAGAAGGTTGTAAAATACTATGAAAAGTCCACATGAAAATGATCTTACATAGAAGAATGTTTGCATTTTTGTCGACTCCTACAATGAAGAATTCAAAGATCACATCATCATCTCATCAAGCCTAATCTTAATCATCACCAAATTCATCTAAATATGTCTGTCACACACCAATCGATTGCGGAATCATTGGGTTAAACAAAATGTGAATCGATTGTTATAGCACATGAAATTTAATAAATTGAAATAATATTAAATATCATTTTTATTGAATAAGACTAATCAAACAATACATTACAATCAACAACGATTCAAATAAACATCAGTAAACATAATAAAATTTGTCTTTAATTTGATTAAGTCCAAGTCCTAAATGTGCATATACAAGTCCGCTAATCTACATTCCTTAAATCATGTGAAAAAATAACGAGTCAGCTAACGAATTAGCCGTTGAGTAAACACAGGTTTGAATACATATATAGATTGATTAAAATTGATTAAAAGCAATTCAATTCACATGACAATATCAAGACTTATAAATACAAAAGTGTAACATAAAAGACAAACTAAACATAATCAAACCAAATGATTGAATAGACTTGGTCCGTAGACAAAGCCTTATGATTGATTGATTGAATACGGTTCCAATCACTACTCGAATATCCATACAGGGTGGGTTTGTCAAACTAATAGATCTATCATTGTTACCATGACTAGAATGAATAATTGATTGTGTTATCATTTAGTTTATATAACTATGCACACACAATTGCAAGTAATAATATAGCATGTCTTGAATTGAACTTTGAAATAGAATACAATGAAAAACAATGAATAAATATAAATCACATGATTTCCCCAAATGTAAAACATAAAAATGGGCTATGAATACTCACTTTGATAGATAGGAGTTTGAAAGATTGACTAGCTAGAATAGACACCAAAATTCCTCATGGGTTAACATAATGAATAATATTTTAAATTAGAATAATGATTTAATTCCAAGTCTTGATTAGGGTTTCTGTCACACCCCAACCGACAGCGGAATCATCGGGGCAGACGAAATGTGAATCGATTGCTCATAGCACATGGAATTAAATACGTTAAAATAATATTAAATATTATTTTCATTGAATAAGACTAAACAAATAATACAATACAATCAAAATAAACACATGTAAACTTAATGAAATTTGTTTTTAATATTGATGATTAAGTCCAATCCTAAGTGTGCATATAGAAGTCCTTTATACTGAAAGCCTGAAATCATGTGAAAAAGTAACGAGTCAGCTAACGAATTAGCCAATGAGTAAACAAAGATTTGAATACAGATATAGATTGATTAAAATGATTGAAAAACAATTCAATTCACATGACAAATGTCAAGACTTATAAATGCAATAATGTAACATAAAAGACAAACCAAACACAATCAAACCAAATGATTGAATTGACTCGGTCCGCAGACGAAACCTTATGATTGATTGAATATGGTAACAATCACCACTCGAATATTCATATGGGGTGGGTTTGTTAAACCAATAGATCCATTATTGTTTACCATGACTAGAATGAATACATGATTGTGTTATCCTTAAGTTTATCTAACTATGTATAAATATTTGCAAGTAATAACATAGCATGTCTCTGAATTGAATATTAAAATAGAATAACAATGAATAACAATGATTGAATATAGAATTACATGATTTCCCTAAAATATAAAACATGAAAAATGGGCTATGAATACTCATATTGTATAATGATAATTGTAAGGTTCATAAGAAAACTTGGATGCTCAAGAGTCAAGGGTGATGCCCTAAAGGATAAAAAATAATAACTTGAGGTCAAAATTCATTACAAGAAGTTAGGACATTTAGAGAATACCAAAAGGATAAAGCTAGATTGAAAAAGGATTATTGCACCAATTTTAGAATCTGGACAGAATGTTTGGTACGTGTTTGAACAAGTTTTAAAAAATATCAAACGGTTTAAGAAAAATATAAAAATTTACAGTTAACTAGTTCAGAAGTCTCCCGAACAACTTTTATTTACGAAAGTTTTTATAAAAAGACCCAAAAATAGGTCAAAACTGCAGCACAAGACAGAAGGTACTGAAATGCACACTTATCTTGTGAAGGCTATTGTTGAGTTGTCCGATTGAGTTTGAAGACGTATAAACTATTGTTAAAAATTTAATTCGATGATCTTAATATTGGAGTTTGAGTTTACTCAAATTTAGTTTGTTATGACCAAGTTATGGTTAGTTGAAGTTAGACTACATTCTGCCAAAATTTTAGTAAGGCACTTATGTATACTTTTAAAATTATTAAAGCATGAAACAGGTTGAACAAATCTTAATACGTCAATATATAGTATATTAGACTCCATTTGAGTTACAAAGAACGTTCCAAGACTTCGGCATGGCCATCATTTAGAGAAACAATTTTATGGAATGACCGAATGTGGCGGCATAGCCATCTATGTGCAAACAAGATTCTTTGTTTATGTTAGTGTGTTGTTAGCTTGATTTAGGCATGTTAGTGATTGTTAGAAGGTTAGTAAATGTTAGAAGATTAATGATCAAATGATCGTGATTAAAATAAAAAGAGATTTAGTAGAAGAAAGAATAAAAGTAAGAAAATAAAATCATGAGAACAATAGATGAAACAAATCATTGACGGACTTGTTTATCATTTATATTCCTTACATTCATCATACAACAATATAGAGTAAGCTTGGATGTTAGGATGGTTCTTTAAAATAAAATAAAAAAATTGAAACAACATAAAAAAAATAGATAATATAAAAGCAATATAAAATTACCTTAGCATTAGAGAATTCTTGAAATTGCTTGTAATAGAAATTGATCAAAACCAAAAGATGAAAGAAAGGTTTGTGAGTGAGATTTTTAAAGAATGAGCAAATGAAAAGTGAGGCATAAAGTTTGCTTTTATAGTTGAGGTTAGGAGGGGGTTATGAATGGTGTTAATGGTGAGTTAAAAGTCTTTCAAAAGAGGGTTATAATTAGAATTTAAAAAAGAATATAAACTTAAATATAATAAATAAATAAAAGAATAATTACAATTTAAACTCTAAATTGTTAAAACTTTAATTTTGATTTAATCAAATTATTTTTTTAAGTCTCACAAAAACTTTGCAATTTGATTATTTATTTTAATTGAATGTCTAAAATCTTATAACTATTAATAGCCTTTTAAAATTTATAATTTTTTATAAATTATTAAATTAAATTAAATTGATTAAGTGACACGTTTATTGTATTTGAACCAAATAAATAAATAAAATGACAAACTAAGGAATTTGGTTTACAAGATTGAATCAAATGGGTTCGGGTTTGGGTTCATAGTTTGAAAATGGGTAAAATGCTACAATCTCCCGTACTTTAAAAAATTTTGTCTTGAAATTTAGTCACGAGGAGGCTGAAGTAAAAATATGAGCATACTTGGATTTTAGGTTTCCAATTGAAAGTTTAAGAATCAAACGAAAATGAGGTTCGTGATTGGACTTAAAGTTTTAATAGGTTAGGATTTCATTGATAAAAAATAATTATGAATTTGTCCAAGTATGACTTGCACACAGAGTTAATCAAAGTCATAAACATGACTGGTACATTGATCAAATAAAAGGCATAACTATGAATTTATTATGACCATAACTTGTACAGAAAGTTGTTTTTGAAATGTCATCATCATGCATTTATCTGAATGAAGATCGATCCTTTAAAAGTGAGATAATCTTTGAAACCGATTATGTAGATCATTGATTATTGGTAGGGGAACATTGTAAGGAAACTCTTGAAGTTTGCAAACAAGCTTTTGATTTCAAACGATGCCATACAAGTATTATATTTAGCCACAGTTGTTGCACCAGACACAAAATTAATATAGAATTCGACTTGACGAATGGGAGAAAAATGTGTAAGACACATTTAGATAAAGGAGGAATCCGGATGAACGTCTCGAAGAAGGAAAACTTCAGCATGATTCTTAGATACCAATTAAGGCTTACTATGTTATTGAAATTTTCCAAGTTGCATCAGTTTAAGGTCGATGGGAAATTCGTGCTCATTACAATTCGGTATAACGGAATCAATTGTGATGGCTTTTCCAGAACATGCATCGTTTTGATGGGAAGACATTCAGAAAGATTATAAGAATGTTGATGAGAATTTGGATAATTGGTTTTAAATTTTTAGAAAACAAAACCAAAAATCATGAATAAGGTGATTCAAAATGACAATGAGATGTTTTGAGTGTAAATGTTTAGTTAGCAAATCAAAATGTATACGTTGACTTATCAAAGTATTAGGTCAACCATAATCTTAATGAAGACATGCATACCTATAAGTGGACACTCACCCCAAGGGTTTTCAGGTAAGGTAAATGGATCCATCGGTTGATTTGGATTTATATGAATACCTTGCCTAGACAGAACAACTCGAGATACAGTTATCCAACTCTTCCAGCATTGCATTGTTCAATTATGGGACACAGACTTTAACGAGATTTGAAAGCCATGAATAGCAATTTAAAATTTGACATATGAAAATCCATTTGATTTAGGCATAATTCCTTAGAAGATGATTTGAGAATTGTGTGTGTATTGATTAAAATCAAGTATATAAGAATAATCACATAAGGCATATAATCAAATAATCATGTTTAAGCATATAAAGGCACCTAAAATCCTATTTAAGTATATAAATTACATAAGAGGACTCATGTGTGAGGCATTTAGTTATAGACTAGGTCATTCCATTTCTAATAACCTAATTCCCTATAACCATGGCTCTGATACCAATCTATCACACCCCGATCGACGGCGGAATCATCGGGGCAAACGGATATAAATCGATTATTTATAGCACATGGAATTTAAATAAGTTGAAATAATATTAAATGCCATTTTCATTGAATAATACTAATCAAGTAATACATTACATTGCAATAAAGATCAAAATAACATAATTTAGTTTTGTTTATTTTTGTCTAAGTCCAATCCTATATAAGCTTGAAGTAGTCCACTAAACAACATTTCCTGAAATCATAAGAAAAAGTAACGAGTTAGCTAATGAATTAGCCGATGAGTAAACATAGGTTTGCATACATATACCGATTGATTGAATGATTGAAAACAGTTCAATTCACATGGCAATGTCAAGACTTATAATGCAATAGTGTACATAAAAGACAAACCAACACAATCAAACCTAATGACTGAATTTACTCGGTCCGCAAACGAAGCCTTATTGTAGGATCGGGTTGGGGAGAGATCAATGCAAAAGTATCACAGGTGTTGGAGAGATAACAATCAAACATTTACAAGATCAAATGGGGAAACAACTAAAAGAAACAAAGAACAAAATGAAAGAACACAAACAAGAACACAACAGTTGGTTTTCAAGGATTTTGTATATTGCTCTCAAGTGTTCAACCAAAGTTACAAAGCTTAGTCCCTAAGGACTGATACATGAGACACTTTATACTACAACCTACAGCCGGCCATACTTTGAAGCCAGCAGGAAACACTAATCCAGACAACAAGATCAATGTACAGTCGAAAGGCAGATTGCCTTTTGAATTGTGACTATGACATGCCATAGCTCACATCCTAATGTATTACAAAAAGAATAAAGTATGTTGGACCTTGAAAGGATCATACATGCCAATTCAATAGGTGGTTGAAGATTGTTCTGGTTGGAAACTCCCATAAGTTCAAGAAGTAATGCGGGTGAAGACATCAGAAGAATAAAGACAAGTGTCGGCTATCTGCATTAGTCAATGCGGATGGCCAAAGAACAAATACTATCAAGTATTTGTTCATCCGCATTTACTAATGCGGATAGGCAGAACAAATATGACTAAGTATTTGTTCATCCGCATTTACTAATGCGGATGTATAGAAACAAATGCGCTTAAGTATTTGTTCATCCGCATCAGTCAATGCTGATGAACATACTTAATGCGGAATCCCAACAGAAGAAATGCTGATGAAGATCAAGACATCCGCATTAGTTAATACGGATAAACATTCACAAATGCTGATTATCTTTTGTAATTAGACTAGTATTTTGATGTATAGTTGTCAGGGTAGTTTAGTCATTTTGTATAGGCATTGTATCAGCCTATAAATAGAATAGAATACCCTACTTTTGGAAGATTCGAATGTAAGTTTTCTCAGTTTTCAAGTTTCAAGGTTTTAAGGTTTTCAAGTCACTATATTGAAAACCCTAGCTCCCACTGTAACTTGTTTACCAACATCAATATAAAAAACATTTATGAGTATTTTCAACATTTAATGATTTTGATTCTGTATTTCCACTACTTAATCATTTACTCAATCATCATATTCGATCCTAGTTGAAGTCACATCAACTGAGATTCCATTCTCAGACCCAGTCAATTGGTATCAGAGCCTTGGCTCTTGAATTCGTCTCAAAATCAGTGTAGATCTTGAACAAAAATCGATTGAACTGGTGATTAAGTTGTTTATTTGCAAGTTTTCTACTTCAAATAAGCATTCATACTAAAAATACCTGAAACATCATTAACCATCGCTGTTCTTCTAACTGACAATCATAAGAACACTGTTCGATTGTTGATTCTCAACAAAAATTAGACAAAAACTTCTCATGATCAAAATTATTGACATAAACTCAACTCAAAAGTAAACTAACAGTGAACTGTCCATCAAATCGACTCTACTGCTGCTACTATTCACCAAAACCATACAAGAACATCTTGACTTTGGACTGTTTGAACATTCTGGACATAAAATTAATTTTATCAATATTCAAACCTTCTAAAACAAGTTTATTACTATGGTGCAGGATCGGTTTTTATCACTCAACACAAGTATTGTCTCTCGAACTCACAAAGTCACTTAGTTAGATGAAACAGAATCTCTTAAGAGTTGATAATAATATACTAAGTAAGCAAAAACACAGAAAGATAATTTTCAAGATACTTGTATATATTATTTCTCAACTCAAAGTTACAAGACTCTTACAAGCATGTTTACAGAGTTACAATGAGAAACTATATATACTAATATCTACAACCGGTTATACTTTGATACCAGCTGGAAACTTACAACTAAAGCAACTACTACATTGCTAAAGGTAAGGTGTCCTAAATAAAATACTATCTAAGATTTGGTAGTCATGACATGTCCATGACTTACCTTTTGTCACCAACTAAAGTTGGTAATTGTACAAACTGATAAGGAATGAACAGTGGAATAAAGTATGGTCAACTACATGGGCGTGGGAAAGCGCCATGCAGTGTATCAGAGATTGAGATTGCAGGGGATCTGTCAGAAGGACCATACTTATATCCACCGGTTCATAGCAGGTTCTTCTGAAGGTTAACTGGCTTCGGAAGAATAAGTTCTTCCGAAGCCACTTATACTTTGGAAGAGTCTACTTCTTTTGAGGCTTGATGATCTTCATACTTCGGAAGTCTTTGTCTTGAACTCTTCTACGTGTTGAACTTCGGAGGAAGGAAGACTTTGTCTTCGGAAGTTAAGTTTATCTTCGGAAGCTCTTTTAGCCTTGACTTTCGGAAGTTCACCTTTTGCCTTCGGAAGTTCTTCATCAGCTGCACCAAAAATGTTCTAAGTATTTGTTTTGGTTGCACCAGCCTTACTTGATCCAACAAACTCCCCCTAGGCTGATGCTACCAAAATTTCACTTGTTTCTTCTTCTCAAAACTTTCAGCACTAAAGAAAGAAGATATTTATCTGTTTCCTTGTTCTTTCCAGAAGTAGTGCTGAGAAGTTGGTACAAATCATTCATAGACAGGAGATCCAGTCTGTCACTTTGAATGATATGTACCCTTTATTGTGTCCCTCTGAAGAGAGTTAGTTGACAGGAGGTGTAGTCATACTCCCATCTAACTATGGATTCCAATTCAGTGCCTTCAACCATTTGAAGAAAGGCTTTGCCTTTAGTTGCTGACCCTTCCTTTTCATCCTTCTCTCTCAGCTTCAACTCTTCTTTAATCTTGGCCCTTGCAGTTAGTTCTGCCAGATGAAGACTGCTCAGATGATTTTTGATGTGAGCAGCTACCTCAGAGTTGGAGGGATTGGAGAATGGTTTCTCTGCTAACTCAACAATATCAAATCTGTTTAAGTGTAGCAAAAAGGTGGCATTAAGCCTGTTGATCTCACCATTCTCTCTTTCCACAACAAAGTTGTGAGAAGAGTCTTCAACCTCCACTGGACTATCTTCTTCCTAGGAGCAAGAGGTTGGGATGGTAATCTGTCTTCCCTCCTAGTGTCCAGCAGAGTCACCAGCCTTCTTCTCAGCTTCTTCTCTTATTCTTTGAGAGAGTCAGAGTTAGTTGCCAAGAGTTTGAGAGCTTGGTCCAGTGTTCCTCTGGGCAGATCAGGGAATTGTTCTTTTGTGAGGGAACATGAGGAGTCATCAATGAAGGTTAGTTTGATGGACCCCTCCTCACAAGAGATATCACTTAATATAGTAAACTTGATGATCTTCATCTTGATCTCCTTAAATTCCTCTAAGGTCAGAGTTTTAGAGGGTTGAGAGGATGACTTGGGTGGTTGTTGGGTAGTTGATGGTTGGGTTCTGGAGAGTGTTTTGGGTTTGAGAATGGGTAGTGGTGGTGGTTGTTTTGATGGAATGGGTGTTGTAGAGGGTATGGTTGATGGTGTGGGTTCAGGGGTGTAAGGTTCAGTGGTTGGTTCGGTTTTGATGGGGAAAGGAAAAGGAACAGGTTCAGGTTGAGGTTGTGGGATTGGTGTTGGTTTAGAAGTCATCTCCTGTACTCTTCTATACATCTCTTTCCTTCTACCTAAGCGAATGTCAGCCTTGATGTCACTGACATGTCGCTGCAGGGTCTTATCCGACATGGAGCCAACTTGCCTGCCGGAGAAGCCATGGGCCCTGAGATAATCTTTCATCCAGGCTTTATCACCCATCTTCTTGACAGCCACAAGTTGAGCTTCTTCCTCTATCTTTTTCTTTCTTTCAGCTTTTTCCTTACAGCCTTCTTTCTCTCTTTCTCCATTTGATCTTGTTCCTTCTTGAAAAGCCACAAGATCGTGTCATTGTTGTGAGGAGTTAGTTCCTCAAGAGAGAATCCCCTGGAGCTTAGGAAAGCTATCCTTTCACTCCTAAGCTGTTGGTTAGCTTCTTTTTTCTTTCTCAACCTTTCTTCCTCTAAGGCTAACCTTGCTGCCTCTTCTTGTTCTTTCCGCAGCAGGGTTGCCTTTTCCAACTCAACCAATTCCTCAAGTGGTAAAAGGAGCACATCTTCACTAGCATCTCCCAAATTGACAAGTCTGTCAATGATCTCCACTCTTCTTTGATTGTTGATAGCCTCCCAGTTGGCTACAGCTGCTTTACTACTTGCAGCTAGTAGCTTCCCAGAGGGGAGTCTACCCTTTCTTCTTAGTTTCTCCAACCTTTTCTCCTCTAGAAGTTCTTCCGCGATCAACTTCCTCTTTCCTTTAATGTCTTCGAAAGTTTGTGACTTTGGAGGTTCTTATGCAGAGGTTTCAGGTTGGTGGGAGGTGATTGAAGCATGTGGTAATGATGGTGTTTGAGTGAGAGGTAAGTTGAGAAAGTACTTACTATTTACCTCAGATGCTAGTTCAAGGATTGCATCTGTGATAATTAGATCATCAGACAAGGAGTATAACCCTTCCGCGGCTTGCACCTCAGCTTCAAAAGATTAGATTGGTTCTTCCACAGCTTTGATTTCAGCTTTGGAAGTTTGTTGGATTGCACTATCTGTCCCAACTGTTTTGGTTGCTGGGCCATCAGTCCCCATATCCCCTTCGAAATCAATCTTGGGTTCAATGTGGACCTTAGGTTGAGCAACTTCCTTGACAGTGGTAGATGGTGCATTCAACCTTTGAAGCTCTTCAGCCCCAAAGTATGACACAGTGACATCCGGACTTGGCTGTTCAATAGAAGATCCTATCAGGAACTTGGTTAAGAACCTGCTTAAATCTTTGAGCATCCTTGGGTCCATTTGAAGGATGATTGGAGGAGGCTCCGGGAAAACAATCGATTGTTGAGCAGGATATCTAGAAGACAGTGTAGAAAGAGCTAAGCTTTAAGGCTCCACATGTGTTTGTCTCTAAACATTCTCCCCCTTTTTTGTAGCATCATCTTGAGAGGTAGATGAGCTAGAGGAGGAAGTCAGAGAGACTTGAACAGGTACATACCTAATAGATCTCTCAATCTGTTTCTCAGCTAGTTAAGCCTTGAGATTCTCAATCTCAAGTTGCTGAATGGCAGACCTATCCTCTAAAGCCCTAACCCTGGATTCAAGGTTTGAGACTTTAGAAAGTAGGTCTTGAATGGTGAGTTGCATACTTCCCTCATCTTCTTTAGAAGAATCATGGGGAGATGAGGTAACATACCTAGTATGTTCATTCTCACCACCAGATGTGGTTTCTTGGCGCCCTGGTTTCCCTTGCTTAATGATGTCTCTTTCAGAGTCATCAAAAGGCACGGTTGCCGTAGATTCAGTCTCAGATATGTTACCACTGTCCTGAGGGCCTAATGAGGCACCTTCAGTAGTGGCAGCTGAATCTACATGAGTCCCTTCCATACCAGGGGAACTCACCTCAGTTTGGATTAGCTGACGGGGGCTAGAAATTAGAGATCTCTCTAGGCTCAGTTGATCTTTAGAGAGGTTTTGTGGATCAACTTCATTGCCTTGAAGAGACATGAGTTCTTCATCAGCACTAATAAGAACGTCAGTAAAGGATAAGGAGGTTAAGCCTAATGACCCGGGACTTTGATGAATGTCTAATGGCATTGAGCCTATGATGGGGCTGTCCCTTTTTGGCTGTTCAGGAGAGTGTTGAGACTCAACCTGAAGGTTTTCAGCTTGGGTTTGGGGCTTGTGGGATTGAGACTGAGGAGACTCAATACCCATATTAAGGTCAATTGTGAAGGAAGGTGGGGCCTCAGATTGAGTGGGAGCCCATGTTTCCACTCTAGCCTTTTTGGGTAGAACAGGGGGAACTTGTTCAATCAGAGGAGATTGAACAAGGGTTCTTTTGGGGCGTATTTTATATGTGATCTTTATGAGGTGAGAAGGAAGAATTGGCAAGGTGGTGGTTATTGCTGGTGTGGGTTCATCACCTGTGGGGTTAACAGGGATGTCACCAGGAGCCATTGGCTCAATCATACCTGGAAGTAGCTTAGTGTGTATTCCAGTAAAGTTGGTGGATACCCTCTTCAACACCTTGAAGATGGTCGACCTCATGTGAAGGACAGTGAGAGCAGCTGCACAGACAAGCTTACTCTGATCCAGCTCACAGTTGATTATGTGTTGAATGAAACTGGGATACATGTAGAAAGTCTCCCTTTGAAGATTTCCCATCAGATTGGTCAGCATAAATCTTGAATAGTTGAAGCGGAGGCCTTTCACCAACCCATGAACTAGGCATCCTAGGTCATAAGGAATTCGATCCCAACCCCCAGACTTATTTGACAAGCAGTGAAGGACTATGTGAAGCAGGAATTTCCAGTTGTAGGAGAAATTAAACTTGTATACCGTGGACCTGCTCACATCACCACCATATCCCATCTAGGTATATGTATCATCTAGGTTTGTTTGGGGAATTCCGTAGGAGAGCTTTCATCATGAAGCTCGAGATGCTCCCTGATGATTTGTTCTGATATGATCAATTCTTGACCACAAATGCTTGACCTAATCACTCACTCCCCATTCAGGGTTACGATCTGACCGTTCCCTTAGAACTCTGCCATTTGGTTTGAGTAAACGGTGGGGTTGACAATTAGGGCAGTGAAGTAGGATGATTGGATAAGGAAGTGGATGATTTCGGTAAAGTCAGCATCCTTAGAAGAGTCAAGGAGTGCGACTTGATTATGCTGAGGGTTTAGTGCCATATTTGGAGAAAGTTATAGAGGAAATGAGGTTGATTTTGGAAGTAAAACTAGAGATGAACGAAACTTAGGGTTGTGAAATTGGTAAAAAGATTAAAAGGATAGATCGGAAGTATTTAAATGGGTGAAATGGCGGATGGATAAGGAGAAATGACAGTTTGGGGTATGATGTGACAATTGCGGTAAGGTTAAACTCATTTAAAATATTCCGACATCATTAATAAAATCTTTGCCTTTTTCAGAGTGGGGCCCAAAAGATTTCCGTTACACAGTAAAGCTTTCTTCGGAGGGTAAAAGCTTTTCCGAAGGTAATCTTCTTCCGAAGCTAAACTTACTTCCAAAGGTAAATTTATCCAATTTACTTCCAAGAGTAAGAAGGCCTTCTGAGTGAAGAAGCTTATTAAGTTTCGGAAGTAGATTTGATAACTTATCAAATGCTTCTTCCGAGACTAAAAGCTCTTCGGAAGATGATATTAACTTTGGAGGAATTATCCTTCGGAAGAAATGTATGACATCTTCCGAGGGTTAATTTCTCTTCGGAAGAACTCTTACTTAGTAAAATTTTGAAGAAAAACTTTTTGTAACAGGGCTTAATTTGTATTGACAAGAACAAGACACAAATTTTAAAAGGTTTTTCAAATGTACACTAATCAATGTTTATCATCCCAATAGCCGTAATGAGATACTTAAATCTTTGTTCATCAAATGCCTTGGTGAACAAATCAGCATATTGTTCATTTGAATCAACTTTGACTAGTTTAATCAGATTTTTCTCATGAATATCTCTAATGAAATGATACCTGATATCAATGTGCTTTGTCTTGGAGTGCTTGACTGGATTTTCTGTAATAGAAATGGCACTCTTGTTGTCAATGTGGATAGGAGTCTCCATGAAGTTGAATCCATAATCTAACATCTGGTTTTGAATCCACAGCAGCTGAGCACAGCAACTAGTAGCAGCAATGTATTCAGCTTCAGCAGTTGATGTTGAGACACAGGATTGCTTCTTGCATTGCCATGAAATTATCCTTCCACCAAGAAATTGACATCCTCCTAATGTTGATTTCTTGTTGATGTTGCAGCCATCATAGTCACTATCAGTGTAGCCATAGGGATTGAAGTTTTTATTCTTTGGATACCAAAGACCCAGTTTAGGTGCTCTTTTGAGATATCTGAGGATTCTCTTGGCAGCAACTAGATGAGACACCTTTGGAGCAGCCTGATATCTTGCATAGATGCAGGTTGCAAACATGAGATCAGGTCTACTTGCTGTGAGATACATCAGAGATCCGATGATTGCCCTATACTGATGTTGATCAATATCCTCCCCCTCAGAGTCAGGACAAAGATTGTGATTTCTGGGTATAGGAGTCTTCGCTGGCTTGCAATCTTTCATATCAAATCTCTCTAAGATGTCTTGAACATACTTAGATTGATTGATAAAGAACCCTTCTTTCATCTGTTTTACCTGAATTCCAAGGAAAAAGTCCATTTTTCCCATAGAACTCATTTCAAATTTCTTCTTCATAATGCTCTCAAAGTCCTTACACATTTGGTCATTTGATGAACCAAATATGATGTCATTAACATAGACTTGTACGAGCAGAATATCTTTCCCAGACTTTCTTATGAATAAAGTTTTGTCAATGGTACCTCTGGTGTAACCATTCTTCAGGAGAAACTGAGACAGAGTCTCGTACCACAGCCTAGGTGCTTGGTGCAGCCCATAGAGAGGTTTATCCAATTTGCACACATAAGTGGGGTGCTGTGGGTCTTCAAATCCTGGATGCTGGCACACATAGACTTCCCTGTCTATATTTCCATATAGAAAGGCACACTTTACATCAAGCTGGTAGACTGTAAAGTTCTTGGATGCTACATAAGCAAGAAATATCCTTACTGCTTCAAGTCTTGCAACAGGTGCAAAGACATCAGTGTAATCAATTCCCTCTTCTTGCTTGTACCCTTGAACTACCAGTCTTGCTTTGTTCTTGATGATCAGGCCTCTATCATCTCTCTTGTTCCTGAATACCCATTTGGTGCCTATTGGTACTTGACCGGATGGTAGAGGACATAAGTTCCAAACCTTTTGTCTTTTGCATTGAAGCAATTCTTCTTGCATTGATTCAATCCAGCTACTATCTTTCAAGGCTTCTTCTACCTTTTTTGGCTCCATCTGCGATAAGAAGCATGAGTACAAGCAGACATTCCCATTGTGAGTCTGTCCCCTTGTTCTCACGCCTTTAGAAACATCTCCAATGATGTTCTCAGCTGGGTGAGTGTTATGAATCCTAAGCCTAGGAATTACATCCAGTTGCATGGATAGATCCAAATTGGACATATGTTGCTCAGGAACCTGAACATTTGGTCCAGCCGATGCCTCACGTTCATTCAATGAGGACTGATTGAATGAAGGAGAGACAACATCAATATTAGTTGGCTGTCAAGCAGCATCAATAGTTGCTTGTTCCTTCAAAATGCTACTTCCATCATCTTGGTGTTGTTCATTGTCACTGGATGAGTTTTAAGGCTCACTTTGTTGACAACTTATTAAAGCTCCATTGGTTCTTAAGACGGATATGCTATCAGATCTTCCAATTGAAGAAGCTTGATTTTCAGCATTTCTAGGAGAACTTGGAAGAGGTCTGGGTAACTCAAATAGTTTATCATCATCAGAATCACTTTGAGTACCTATTCCAGCTGAAACATTCTCACAAGAAGGTTTAGAATAGTTTGGAAACAATTCTAAATCAAAGATATGATCAGGCCCATTCCCCTTAACACAAGGAGTGTGCTCATTAACAACAATGTTGGATGATTCCTCAAATTGTTGATTTTTAATGTTGTAAACTCTATAGGCAATAGAGTTGGAGGAATATCCAACAAAGATAGCATCATCCGACTTTTCAGCAAATTTTTCCGAATTGTCCTTTGTGTTAAGTATGGTACACCTGCTGCCAAAGGACCTGAGAAAGCCAATGAATGGTGGCCTCTTGTTCCATAGCTCATAAGGGGTCTTTCCATGTGGCTTAACAACAAGAACTCTGTTCTGCACATAGCATGCAGTGCTGACTGCCTCTGCCCAGAATGTTAGAGGCAGCTTTGAATCAGCTAACATAGTTCGAGCAGCCTCAATAAGTGTCCTATTTCTCCTCTCAGCAACACCGTTTTGTTGAGGAGTTCTAGGAGCACTATATTGTCTGGCAATCCCTTTTGAGTTACAAAATGAGTCAAGAACTTGATTCTTAAACTCAGCCCCTTGATCACTTCTTATGATCTTGACCTTGTGATCAATTTGATTTTCAATTTTAAGAATAAAAGATTTTAAAGTTTCAGGAGTTTCATCTTTAGTTCTTAAAAAGAATACCCAAGTAAATCTAGTAAAATCATCAACGATCACAAGGCAATATGATTTCCTTCCAATGCTCATTATACTTGTGGAACCGAAAAGATCCATGTGCAATAAGTGTAATGGAGTGGTGATAGAGTTAGCTATTTTGGATTTATGAGATGCTCTGTGTTGCTTTCCTTTCAGACATGCAACACAGTTATCTTTGCTAATAAATTCCTTTTTAGGCAAACCATGTACCAAGTTATTTTTAACCAATTTATTCATGGTTTGAAAATTTACATGACACATTCGTTTATGCCATAAAGTTGACTCATCACAATCAGCTTTGGAAAGAAAGCATGATACTCCACCTAATGGGGAAGCATTGTTCATATCCAGCTTGTATATATCCCCTTTTCTGGGAGATCTAAGAAGCACCAATTCCTGAGGAATTGTCATCCTAGGTTTGAGGATAATGCACTCATGTTCTATGAAAAGCATTTGGTGCTTTTGATCACAAAACTGAGAAACACTCAAAAGATTATGTTCAAGTTGTTTGACAAAGTTTACTTTGTCGATTCTTAACTTGCCGTTGGATACACTTCCTCTACCAGAAATGTATCCTCCAGCCTCACCTCCAAATTGAACAGGACCTCCATCAAAATGTTGAAATTGTTGAATAAGAGATCTGTTCCCTGTCATGTGCCTGGTGCATCCACTATCTACAATCCATACATTGTCGTTTTTATCATGTAGATGTCCCTGAACATAAGGTGAAAAAGTTAGTTTTTATTGGAAACCCAAGCCTTGCTGGTCTTGGGCTTTTCCAATGATGAGGATTTAATTGAACCAAAATGTATGCATGGGGGTTCAATAGATGTTTGTAAAGAGGAGGTTTGGGCTGCAACATCTTGTTTGATCTTCCAATCCATTCCTTGGCTGATCAATATAGATGAGCTTGATGAGGCTTGGGCAGCATGGCATACTTCCGAAGCTTCTTTCTTCTCAGAAGAAGCTTTCCTCACCTCTTCTTCCGAAGCAGTCTTCTTTTCTGAAGGTTTCAAAGGAGCTCTTTTGTTCCTCTGAATTTTCTTAGCCTTATCTTCCGAAGCTATTTTCCCTTCGGAAGAATGAGTTTCTTCCGAAAGCAACTTTGCTTTGGAAACAAGCTTTCCTTTCCTCATCACTTGAACCACGTGATAGGGTCCAAATGTGAATCCTTCCTTGACTCCTTCTTTCTTAACATTATTTGCATAATGTGTGCTTGCAGGATTGTAGTAACAATCTTTAGCCATATGGTTTTGCAGACCACACATTATGCATGCAATGTTAACCTTTGGGGGATGTGAAGACTGTTGTTTCTTGCTCTTCTTGTCTTCATCAACAGTCTTCCCCTTCAACTTCTGATCCTTTAGCTGGACAGGGGTGCTGGTATTACACTCTTTTTCAGGATCAGAATTTCCAACCACCTGGAACCCGGCTGAAATAAACACACCCTTTTGTTTTGGGTCTATCTTCAGCTTGGATTCAGCCACTTTCTTGGCAGTTTTTCTGGCTGCCTTAGCCTTGTTTCTTCTGGCTTTGGTGGTCAGGGTTTGATCATCATTGGTGGGAATGGGTTGATTTACCTGATCCTTCCTTGTAATGGTCTCCATAGTTGCATCACTCTTCAACTCATGAGGTGGTGGGTCAGCAGTTGGAACCTCTTACTCTTTAGTCCCACATCTTGGTTGTCTGATAGACTCATAAGAGTGTGGTGGAGCAATTTCATTGGTTCCCAACCCACCTTTCCTTTGATAACAAGTTTTTGAGTGGGAGGTTGATGCAAGAATGGCTTGGAAGTTTTGCTCAGAGATAGCATGCTTCCTGGCTTGTGCCTTAGCTATGACTAGCTGGGCTTGAGTCTCACTCAATTTGGAGATTAAATCTTTGATTTGAGTCTTATAATTGGTATGTTCATGTTTTAAGAAAGACACAGTTTTCTCCAACTCTTCAATTTTCATTTTATAGTCAGATTCAACCCTTTTAAAATCACTTTTAAGGATATTCAAAGATTCAATATCAGATTTAATTTACATATTGCAGTCCTGATACAATTTAACTTTAGCAATGCAAGCTGGAGTACAGAGATGTTCAAATACCTTGCTGTCATCAGTTCCAGCCATCAATGCTTGAGCAAGAGTCACATCTTGCACCATGAAGCTCCAATCCACCTCTTGAACAACAGCAGCTGTGTGTTGTTCAGTTGACTTCCCGGTGGCTTTAGGTGTGGAGGGATGTGTGGAGGCTTGAGAGGTTCCCGGATTGGACTTGGGAGCCTTGCATTCCCTAACAAAGTGGCCAAGTTGGTTACAGTTGTAATATTTAGCCTTTGTCTTGTCAAACCCGAACTTGCTGTTGGTTGGGTTTTGGGGGAATTACCTTCCAGTTCTCTTAAAGAACTTCTTTGCCCTATAAGTTAACAGAGCCATCTGTTGGACAATATCCACGTATTCAACATCATCTGGGCTGAAACATTCCAGATCATCAAAACAGAACTGAAAATCACTGGAATGCCCATTTCCTGAGACAAAGGCACAGGAAAGGTAATGTATGGCCCAGAAGAAGAGGATGGCTGCTGGGAGTAAGTCAGGTACTACTGCGGTTGAGGGGTTCTTGATCCTTCAGCAACCAGTAAAGCGTTGCTAGCAGGATGGCTTGAGGGTCTGCTCACCTGGTGGCCTCTCTTGTTCTCTATCTCTACACGGTATCCATCAAGGATGCCATATAGTTCAGTCATTGTTAGAGAGTTTAAATTCTCTGTCCTCTTTATAGACACAGTAAAAAGTCCACTCATTTGGAAGTGCACTCATGAACTTTCTTAAGAGATCTCTCATCTCAAGATTCACTCCCACAGACTGAAGTGATGAAATAAGATCCATATACCTGAAGTATTGCTGGCTAAGGGTCTCTCCAGCAATATAAGTAAAGTCTTCAAACTGTTGCCTTCAGGGAATCTTTCTTAGAGTCATTGGAGCCGGCATACATCTGAGACAAAGCATCAAAGAGTTCTTTGGCTGACTGGCAATGCTCAAATCCCACCATGATGGAGTTGGGTATTGCAGTCATAAGAACAGTCATAGCTTTTCTATCAATCTCTACTCGCTTGAGGTCTTCATCAGAATAGTCTTCAACATCCTTCTCTATCATAGCACCATTTCCAGCCGGTGCTGCAACCTTTGGCTTGTAAGGACCATTGGTGATAGATTTCCACATCATGCTGTCTTGATACCTGATGAAACCTTCAATACGTCTGCTCCAAGATCATAAGTTCTCAGGAGTGATGATGGGAGCTTTAGACATCGTTCCCGTTTCACTTTCTGATGATTTTTGGTTGAGGTCCATTTTGAGTGAAGTGAAAGTATGAGTGAAGAACAAAAGGTTGATTTGGATGGTAAGAGCTCACAATCAAGAGCCTAACAAGCTCTGATACCAATTGCAGGATCGGTTTTTATCACTCAACACAAGTTTTGTCTCTCGAACTCACAAAGTCACTTAGTTAGATGAAACAGAATCTCTTAAGAGTTGATAATAATATACTAAGTAAGCAAAAACATAGAAAGATAATTTTCAAGATACTTGTATATATTATTTCTCAACCCAAAGTTACAAGACTCTTACAAGCATGTTTATAGAGTTACAATGAGAAACTATATATACTACTATCTACAGCCGGTTATACTTTGATACCAGTTGAAAACTTACAACTAAAGCAACTACTACATTGCTAAAGGTAAGTTGTCCTAGATAAAATACTATCTAAGATTTGGTAGTCATGACATGTCCATGACTTACCTTTTGTCACCAACTAAAGTTGGTAATTGTACAAACTGATAAGGAATGAACAGTGGAATAAAGTATGGTCAACTACATGGGCGTGGGAAAGCGCCATGCAGTGTATCAGAGATTGCAGGGGATCTGTCAGAAGGACAATACTTATATCCACTGGTTCATAGTAGGTTCTTCCGAAGGTTAACTGGCTTTGGAAGAATAAGTTCTTCCGAAGCCACTTATACTTCGGAAGAGTCTACTTCTTCTGAGGCTTGATGATCTTCATACTTTGGAAGTCTTTGTCTTGAACTCTTCTAAGTGTTGAACTTCGGAAGAAGGAAGACTTTGTCTTCAGAAGTTAAGTTTATCTTCGGAAGCTCTTTTAGCCTTGACTTTCGGAAGTTCACCTTTTGCCTTCGGAAGTTCTTCATCAGCTGCACCAAAAATGTTCTAAGTATTTGTTTTGGTTGCACCAGCCTTACTTGATCCAGCATATGGATTCTGTTAACTTTTCTGAACTTGGTCATGCATCTAAACCACCAATGCTTAAATACAAATCTGAGTTTAAGCAATGGAAAATAAAGTTTAGAAATTACATTACAGGTGTAGATCCCGACTACTGAATATCAATCTGCAAAGGACCCTACATTCCTGTTTCTCTCAATGCTGATCAAGCTACTTAATACAAAACTGTCAGAATTCCCATTGAGGATGCTATTCTAAATCTTGATGATGATGAATACAAGAAAATCAAGATAGATCTCAAAGCCTACTCCATTATTACTCAAGCTTTGAAAATGGATGTCCTCAAAAGACTAGAAAAGTATGGAACAACCAAAGGTGTCTAGGATGCACTTCAAATCATGTGTGAAGGAAGTAGTGAGGTGACATAGATAAACAAAGACAAACTGGTGAACTGATATGAAACTTTTCATCATACCAAGGGTGAATCAATCTCAAGCAACTACATTGTTTTCTATAGTTGGTGAATGATTTGGAAATCATGGGGGTCACATACAAAAAAAAAAAAGAAATGAACAAGAAGATGCTGCACAGTCTGCCTGAAAGCTAGAAGCAAAATGTCACAATGCTGAAGAACACTCTTGACTTGGAGAGCACCAGCTTAGACATCATGATTGCTAAGATTGAAGCTCTTGAGTTAGATGAGAGAAGCAGAAATCTCAGTGGACCTCAAGTCATTGAGGCATACAAGTTTCCATCAGAAACTTGTTCGGTTTAAAATGCCTTTGTGACTAAGGAAGATGATTTTCTATCTTCCAGAGATCAAGCAAGAACCACTGGATTCATTGCTGCTTCATAACAAAACAAGCCATCATCTTTAACTCCTGCAACGGCAATACCCTCATGCATGCCTATTGATCAAAGATCTGAAGAGCAAAAGGCAACTTACAATGCTTTTGTTGCTAGTTTTGAGGCATATCTGAGAGGAAGACTTACCTCAGCATATCTGATTCAGGAAGATCTAGAAGAAATGGATCCTGATGATGTTGAAGAAATGGATTTACAATGGTAGATGGCCATGATTGCAATGAGAGCCAAGAAATTCTTCCGAAAAGGGAAGAAACTGAGTTTGAATGAGAACACAAAACTTGGATATGACAAATCCAAATTAAAGTGTTTTAACTGTGGTATGACCGGCCATTTCTCTAAGGAATGTAATGCTCCAAGAAGAAGTAGCAACAATTATCAAAGAACTTCACATGATCAGCCATCATCTCAACCCAATTCAAGCTTTCAATCAAGCAATCAATATTAGTATCAACATCAAAATCAGCACCAACAAACTAATCAAAGTCAGCCCCAACTGACTCATCAATCACAATGAAGCAACCAACCAACCTCTAATGCACTTGTCATCAGACAAGATGGAGTTTGTGACTGGAGCCTATATGTAGAGGAAGTCAAACCTCAATTCCAGAATCATGCTCTCATGGCTCACATCAATGATGGTCCAACTCCAATGCCATCTGAGGTAAAATCCAATCTTTGTAGTGAAAAATGCATTAAAGAAGTATAGGGATACAGAGAACATAATCACAAGTTAGCTCTTAAAGTCAAAGAAGAGAAGGCCAAAGCTGAGCAATCGGCTACTGAAGTGAAGCTTGAAAAGTTTCAATTCTCTTCTACTAAGTTGCAAGAGTTACTTGACTCACAGAAAGAGCCAAAGGATATGACTGGGATAGGATACAACTCTTGTCTTCCTCCATACAGTGACAACTATACGGTTATGCCTAAGTCACTTACTCATTCTGATTCAAATGAACCTAAAGTTATTGAAACTAAAACAATGGTTTCACAAATAACTAATTCTCAAAACAAACCGAGTGTTTACACTGAAACCAATGAGGATAAAATCAAACTAGGTCACCCAATCAAAATCAAAGAGTTGTCATACAAACCTGTAAGTGTCAAGAAACCAAAAAGCCCGGTCAAAGCCATTGTGCCATTTGTGAAATTCATCCCTAAAAGTCTTAAGGTGGAAAATAATGCTGAATTTTCAGTGAAATCCTCTACTGAAAGCAGAACTGATAGTGAGATTAAATCTCCAAAAAATTCAAGCCAATCAGAAAAGGTTTCACTGAAAAACAAAAATAAAACAACAGCTTCTCTATCATCCAAAGGGAAATCTCCCATGGTTCAAAGATCAAATCTAAAAATTGAATCTCAGTCATCATCAAAGCACAAACAAGGAGTTGGTTTTGACATTTGCAACAAAGAGCATATAGATTAATTTGAACAGGAGTTAAGTAAAGGTAAAAGGAAGCAAAAACAATCTCTAAAGTCCAAGCATAGTAGAATTGTGAAACAATCTACTAAAACCAAGAAGCCTAAAGTTGCTTCTTCATTGAAAACAAAATCTGAGGCTAATCTAAAATCTATTAAATCACATGAAGCCTCCACATCAAAATCAAGAGACAGACAAATGTATTGTGATATTTGTGACATGTCTAATCACAATACAGATGAGTGTTATTTTAATCAATATTGCTCCATTTGTGACATGAACAATCATTCAACCAAAAACTGCTATTTCAACAAGTATTGTTTTGTATGTGATATGACAAATCACAATACATCTGATTGTTTCTTTAAACAGAAAGGCTTGAGAGTTCCTCAAAACAATCCTATTTCATCAATTTCAACTGACAAGGCCAAAAATAGAAGTCCATCACATATTAACCAATCACGAGTTTCTAACTCTGATGATGACTTCTATGATCAATGGCAGTCAAAGAGTGTCAAAAGGAATCTTAAGCAAAATATGAAGTGATCACTTAGTTCTCATCCAAGATTTAATACAAAAGTGATTTCTGAAAATAAAAAACGTGCCAACTTTCTATATGGAAATAGGGATCAAAGATTTGACTACTATTTAGACAGCTTAGTTGAAATTGATCAAATGAAACCAAAAAGGACTCCGCAAAAATTCATCAAAGCATCAACCTCTAAATCACAACCTAGAGGAAAGTATCAAGAGGTTACAGCAATATATAGAACCAGACAACCCAAGACCATCATGGCTTGGGTTTCACATTCTAACTAGTTCTTTTATGCTTGCAGGATCGTCCATACAGGTCCAACAGCTTATGGTATGTGGACAGTGGATGCTCTTGACACATGCTTGAGACAGTTTCCTCCTTCATGACTTCAAGCATATACAAGGAACTACTGTAGCATTCGGTGGAAACTCACAAGGTGGCAGAATTACTAGTGAAGGATCTGTGACAAATGGACTGCCGAGTTTTGACAAAGTGAACTAGTGCGAGCAACTAAATTTCAACCTCCTCAGCGTGTCTCAGATCTGTGACAAGAAATATTCCACTCACTTCACAGACACTCATTACTACATTTTGAAACCAAGATTCCAAATTCCTGAATAATGGGTTATCTTGAAGACTCCAAGAAAGAATAACACCTATGACTTGAATCTTAATTCTACACAACCAAAAGAAGAAACATGTCTTTTATCTAAAGCATCATTTGATGTGTCACAACTTTGGCATATACGTTTGGGCATGGCCGACCCTGAGAAGGGGGGAGATGGACGCCCGTTCAGGCCCACTCGCTAAGGGGGCACATAAATTTTTTAAATTGTTTTTTATATTATATATATATATATTTATATAAAATAGTTATAAACTATAATTCAATCATAAAAGTTAACCCAATTATATTTTAAACCCAATTTAATTTTAGGCCTATTTTATTAACCTAATTGCTCAATTAAAGCCTCTTTTTAAAAAATAAAATATTTAAATCTCATGTGTCATGATTTATTATTATTTGTTTAATTATTTAGATGGTCAATTGAGCAGCAAAAAATGAATGATTTTGTTATATTTATTGTAATACCTGAACCTCATGAGTTATCGGTGAACAATTATGCTATGTCATTGTAATACTATGATTTTGTTATGTTTATTTCTAAAATGTTTGTTTTTATTAAAAAATTAGTTTATATAATTCAATCCGTTAGGGCCAAAAGATCTTTTTTTTTCGGGCTCATCCCGGGCACTAAAATCCTTAGGACCGGCCCTGTTGTAAAGGTATGTACTAGTATATGTAGGAATGTGAGGTGTAATTTATAAAGATAATATGAGGTATAGTATTTTTGTTGGTTGAAAAAATAAATAAAAAAAGTTCACTGTCATCTACATCCATGATAGTATTCACATTTAAGCATATCACGCCTAGAGAGTGGTATTCTGAGCATGATATACATAGATAACACCTTTGTCATTTCAGACTACGATTGACCTTATAATTTGAGACCAAGGTCAACCAATGCATATTATCCACCCCTCTCATAAACCTCCTCTTCTTTCACGGACTACCCTTTCGCATAAATAGTACCCTTGCGATCTATCACACCTCACCTAACCACATATTCAATCATGTTAGTATGCATAAAAATTTGTAAACTATTATTTTCTGTTGTGGTAATATATTTTTTTTCACCCAACAAACTCCAATAATAGTTTTGTAAAAGTATTACTTGTATTGTGTGTGCATTTCTCGTTCATAGTTACATTTATTTTATAAAGAGAAATCAAAGTTGGATGAAATTAACAATATGGTATGTTTAGCTAGATATTTGAATATTTAAAGTTAATGCACAAGTAACCTCCACAAAATACAATATAATGAAATACAGTAGTTATTAATGTCAACAATGTGCAAATCTTAGTTTCTTTAGTCTGGTCGGAAATAAAATTAGATACTTTTCAAGTACACTTGTGAGGATATTAATACTACTGTATAGCGTAAAATTTTAGGACAAATAATTTTTTAAAAAAAAATGAGACATCTAATACAACTTTTTAAGCATTAGGTACACGTGTTCTATACAATTATTCTTATTTTATCTTTTATTTAATAACTTCTTCTAATTAATCATGGCCGGCCCTGAGGAGGGACAGGATGGACTCCCATCCAGGGCCCACTCGCTCAGGGGGCTAAAAAATTTTTACAATTTTTTTATATACTATATATATAATTATAAAAAAATAATTATAAGGTATACAACAATTAAAAACTTAACCCAATTATATTTTAAACCAAATATAATTTTTTAAGCCTATTTTATTAACCCAATTACTCAACTAATAGCCCACTAAAATATTTAAATATTGTAATTAAAGTCCACAAAGTAATTTATAGGGTAGCCCACAAATTTATTCAAAGTTGCTCCCACAGTCCCATGTGCTTTGTGAAGGCTGAATGGTTGCTGCTACCTGCATGAGAATTGATTGCTACGTGTTGTTGCCGGCGAAGGATAAGAACTACCGTACACGGTCCACCGAATCGGCTATTCCAATTTATTATTTAATCAAGGTTATTGTTTTATTGTTAAAACGATTTTTTTCATTTAAAAAAAATTAGTTTATATAATTTAAGTCGTTAGGACACTAGGGCTTTTTTTTCCCGGCTCGTCTAGGGTATTGAAATCCTCAAGACCGACCCTGCGTTTGGGACACACAAATTTCAAAAACATGAACAGATTGGTAAAAGGAAACTGTAAGGTATTTGAAAGAGGCTGATTCACTCAAAATAGTCAAGGTGCTTCGTGTATGCATGCACTTTGTGCATGGTAGAAGTTACTTCGAAAGTTTGACACACTGCAAAGAAATCTCTCGAAGTGTAAAATCTTCCGAAGCCAAAGACCAAATCTTCCGAAGCCTCAAAGATAAAAGACTGATTTCTTCCAAAGACAGAGAAGACATGCTTTCTCTGATCAACAACTTTTCAGAAAAGCTGACCAACTTTCCGCTGCCACTCTGCAGACTCACCAACATAGACAAGTTGGTGAAAAGGTCCATGCTTTAGGAAGCTGTAGATTATGGTCTTGAGTGTGTAACTTTCTACTTTTTGTACTTTTATCCTTTTTGTATTACATTAGGATGTGTGCTTGGCATGTCATAGTCACTAGTCAAAAAGTAATCTGCCTTTTGACTTTACATTGATCTTGTTTTCTAGATTAGTATTTCCAGCTGGCTTTCAAAGTATGGTCGGCTGTAGAATGTAGTATAATATCTCAGGTCCTTGTATTTTATTTCTATGCTTTGTAACACTTGTACAAGAACTTGAGAGCAAATATACTTAATCCTTGAAAACCAATCTTCTCTGTTGTTCTTAAGTTTCTATCTCTCTTTGTTTACTTGTGTTTCATAGTATCACTATAAAGGTTCCAGTTTCCTATTTGATCTGTTAAGTGTTCTAAGTCTCTCCTCATTGTGAAACTGATTTGCATTGAACACCTTCACCAGTCCTGCAATTTGGTATGAGAGCTTTCCAATCTCTTGATTGTAAGATCTCACCATCTTAGATCTCTCAGTTTTCACAAAACACTTAACAACTCAAATGGCAGCTCTCTCAAAGGCTGATATGGAAACTGGCACTATGACAAAGTCCCCACTGATCACTCCTGAAGACTTTGATACTTGGTGTCAAAGAATGGAAGGCTTCATCAAGTCACAAGACTCTTTGATGTGGGAATCTGTTGTCTCTGGACCATACATTCCATGCACCTCTTCAGCTGCTGCTGGAGGTGGCATGATTTCAAAAGAGGTGACTGACTATTCTGAAGAAGATAAAAAGAAGATTGATATCAATCAGAAGGCCATGACTGCCCTCCAAACTGCTCTTCCTAACTCCATCTACAGGGGCTTCAAGAAGTGCAAAACTGCCAAGCAGTTATGGGATGCACTAAAGCTCATGTATGAGGGGTACTCTAAAGCAAAAGAGAACAAAAAGGACCTCTTAAAGCAGCAGTTTGAGAATTTAACCTACAAGACAGGTGAAACCATGGCTCAACAATACTTCAGGTATGTTGAGATTGTGGATACTCTAATGGATGTTGGAGTAACTCTTGAGAACAGGGACATTGTGAGGAAGTTCATGTCCTCTCTTCCTAGACAATGGACCCATTACTGTGTTGTTACCAAGAGGACTGAGAACCTCAAGACTCTTACTCTTACAGAGTTGTATGGTATCCTCAGTGGCTACCAGATGGAGATGAACATGTAAAATCCATCCGGTAACTCCAGCAATCAGCAGAGTTCAGCCCTCCATGTGGTTGAAAGGGATTGAAGAGAACCACAGCATCATCTCATCTGCTATCCTGACAACTCACAAAAGGGTCCTTTCATCACCTTCCCTGAGACACCAAGGGAGAGCTACATCCAAGGAAGTCAATTCCAAGAGACAAGCTCTTCTCATGCCTTTGTGTCTGCTGATGAGAGTTCAGGCAACTTTTTCTTCACCCTTGAAGACCTGGACGGTATCCATCTAGATGATCTAGAGTATATGGAGATAGTCCAGCAGATGGCTCTTCTTACTCATAGAGCCAAGAAGTTCTACAAGAGAACAAGGAGGAAGTTTCCTAGCAATGTAGCCAGTGGAAAGTTTGGACCGGACAAAAGCAAAGTAAAGTGTTTCAACTACAACCAAATAGGACACTTTGCTAGGGAGTGCAAGGCACCTAGAACAAATGGTGGCCAAGCACAAACCAGACCAAACTACACTAAAGGAGCCAACCAGAATGAGAAGCCAAAGCAGCAAGCTGTAGTTGCTGTTGAAGAAGGAGGCTTTGACTGGAGCATTTAGGTTGAAGATGCATCTCCAAACCAAGCACTGATGGAAGATCATGATGAAGCCAAGGTATTGGAACATCTTTGTACTCCTGAATGTATTACTAAAGTAAAAAGTAAATAGATACAGGTCCTATAACTTAAAGATGAGATATGATCTTGAGTCCTTAAATATCTTAAAATCTGATTTCAAAAGAGCTGAAAATGGATATAAACTAAAAATAGAAGATTTAGAGAAAACCATTTCCACTCTTAAACATGAACACACCAACTACAGGACTCATATCAAAGATCTCATCACTAAGTTAACTGAATGCCAGGCTGAGCTTGTGATAAGCAAAGCCAGGGTAGAAAAATGTGTTCTTGAAAAAGAGAACTTCAAGAACATGATATCCTCATCTCTGCATGCCAAAGTTTGTTACCAGAATAAGCAGTGATTGGGATTTACTAAGATTTCTCCTCCACACTCCTTACTATCAGTAAGATCTCCAAGGTGTGAAACTTGTGAAGATGAGCTACCCTTCATAGACCCCATGAGTGAAGAGGATGAAGAGAAGATAATGAAGGATGGATTTGAGAAAAGTGAAGAAGATCATCCTAAGAAGGGTCACAATTCTCCTGAGGAGAGAAATTTTGTTGGGTTGACAAAGTTCAAGAGAAAGAACTTGATCAGAAGAGCCAAGAGAAAGTCCAAGAAAGCTCAAAAGATCAAGGCCACCTTCAACTCTAAGCAGAAAGAAATGTTCATCTCTATAGGATTTGAAGTGGTAAAGGCTGAAGACTCAACTATGAATCCTAGTACCAGGGGTTCTAGTTCTTGTCAAAATCATCCCAACAACAAAAAGAAGGCTGATTTGTTGTGTACCACTGCTGCACAACCTGAACCATCCATATCCAACAGCAAGTCACTCCCTAAAAGGCTTTCTACTTCATTTGTGAAGAAGAAGATGGAAATGGAGAGAGATCAAGATCAGTCTTGCTCTCAAAGGAAGACTTCCAGAAGAATGCAGATGGATTGTGTCATGTGTGGCAGTACTTCTCATATGGTTAAGGATTGCATTTACAATCCTAAAAGCACTGTCCACATGATCAAGAAGAAAACTTCTGAGAAGATCAAAAAGAAGCCAGCTTCTGAAGGAAAAGCTTTTCCTCTCGGAAGCTCCAAAGTGAAGAAGAAGACAAGTGAAAACTTGCCTTCGGAAGAAAAATTGGTCTCAAAAGAAAGGAATGCTTCCGAAGTACTGATGCCTGCTGCAGTGAAAGTAAGATCTTCCGAAGGTCCAGTCTCCAAAACTTCCAAAGTTGTCAAAACTTCTGAAGTGTTGAAGGTCAAGTCCAAGCTTCCAAAGGTGGTGTGGAAAACAATGAAAAACCATGTGACTGAAAGTTTTTCATCAACAACAGCTGCTGATGTTGTAACTAATCATCTCTTTTTGTGCAGGAACAGCTAAAGACCAATAGGAATGTGTGGATCATTGACAGTGGCTGTTCCAGGCACATGACAAGCAATGGCTCTCTACTCCTAAATTTTGAGAAAATTGATGGAGGGCCTGTTGCTTTTGGAGGAGATGCAGGAGGTTACATTACTTGAAGGGGCATGGTCACAAATGGTAAGCTCTGCATTAAAAAAGGTAAACTTTATCAAGGAGCTTGGATACAATCTACTGAGTGTATCTTAATTTTGTGATCAAAAACATAACATGCTCTTTACTGAGCATGAGTGCATTGTTCTCAAGCCCGGGGTGGTCTTTCCTCAGGAGCATATACTACTCAGAGCCCCCAGGAAAGGGAACATGTAGAAGATGGATTTGCATGAAACTTCCCATTCAGGAGAAGTGTATTGCTTTCTATCTAAAGCAAATAATGATGAGTCTTTTCTCTGGCATAAAAGAATGTGCCATGTAAACTTTAAAAATATGAATAAATTAATTAAGAATGATTTGGTAACTGGAATGCCAAAGAAAAAGTTTACAAGTGATGATCATTGTGTTGCGGGAAGCAGCATAAGGTATCTCACAAGCCTAAGGAAAGAAACTCTATTACTACTCCCCTACAAATGTTACATATGAATATTTTTGGCCCCACCAGTGTAATGAGTCTAGGAAGGACCTCATACTGTTTAGTGATCACAGATGATTTTACTAGATTTACTTGGGTCTTTTTCCTTAGAATTAAGGATGAGACTTCTGAAATCTTAAAGAATTTCATTCTGAAGATTGAGAATCAATCTGATCACAAGGTCAAGATTATAAGATGTGATCAAGGAACTAAATTTAAGAACCAAATTCTTGATACATTCTGTGATGAAAAGGGTATTTCAAGACAATATAGTGCTGCCAGGACTCCTCAGCAAAATGGTGTTGCTGAGAGGAGAAACATGACACTAATTGAAGCTGCAAGAACCATGTTGCCTGACTCTAAACTACCTATCACCTTCTGGGCAGAAGCAATAAACACTGCTTGCTATGTACAGAACAGAGTTTTAGTAGTTAAGACTCATGGTAAGACTTCTTATGAACTGTGGCACAAAAGGAAACCTTTCATTGGTTTCTTCAGATCATTTGGATGTCCTTGCACAATATTGAATACCAAAGATCAGATCGCCAAATTTGATGAGAAATCAGATGATGGATACTTTATTGGATACTCTTCTCAAGCCAAGGCTTATAGAGTATACAATCTCAGAACTAAAATAGTTGATGAGTCAGCCAATGTGACTTTCAACGAACACACTCCTTGTGTTAGAGGTTCTGGTCCAGATTGGCTGTTTGATCTTGATTTAGTTACCTACTGTTTTAACAAGTCTTGTGAGAATGTTTCAGGATCTATAGGTAACCTATCAACAGAAGATCCTGACCCAAGATTTGAGCTAAGAAGACCTTCAAATCAATCTACTTCAGCTCCAGTGGTAACAAACTCTGCAAATGGAGCTCCTATCAGCATAACTATGACAAATCCAGCTGATACATCTGAAGTGCCTTCAAATTCCAGCTTAGAGGCACAAAACCTAAGGGAAGGAGCTTCAAATGTAGAAAGAAGTGGTAATGGTGATAGTGATCAAGAATTCCTTGATGCTGACAATCATTCCATGGAAGACAACCTCAATGATGTCACACACTCATTGGATCAAGTCTCTCTTGATAAGTGCGCTGATGTGGTGGGAGAATCTACTCTACTTGATCAAAATTTTTCAAATTTAGATCTCTCCAACCAACTTGCTGTGATCCCTTAACTTAGGATCCATAAGTCTCACCCCACCACAAACATCATTGGTGAAGTTGACAAGGGAGTAAGAACAAGAGGACAAACCCATGACAAAAATGTTTGTCTCTACTCTTGTTTCCTATCCCAAGTAGAGCCAAAGAAAGTTGAGGAGGCTCTAAAGGATGGAAGTTGGGTTGAAGCTATGCAAAAGGAGCTGCTTCAATTCAAAAGGCAAAGGGTTTGGAACCTATGTCCTCTTCCTTCAAGAAAGACTACCATAGGAACCAAGTGGGTGTTTAGAAACAAGAAAGATGATAGAGGACATGTCATCAAGAACAAGGCAAGACTAGTTGTTCAAGGGTATACTCAGGAGGAAGGGATTGACTACACTGATGCCTTTGCTCCAGTAGCAAGACTTGAAGCTGTTAGGATATTTCTAGCCTTTGCTGCATCCAAGAATTTCAAGGTCTACCAACTTGATGTCAAGTGTGCTTTCTTATATGGGGTGATTGATGAAGAGGTGTATGTCAAACAACCACCTCGTTTTGCAGATCAAGATCATCCTGATTATGTCTGCAAGCTTGATAAAGCTCTCTATGGGCTACACCAAGCTCCAAAAAAGTGGTATGAAACTCTATCTCAGTACCTATGTCAAATAGTTACAGAAGGGGTACTATAGATGGAACTCTCTTCATCAAAGAAACAGGAAATGACTTGATGCTGTTTCAAGTTTATGTTGATGACATTATCTTTGGGTCAACTAATCCAAAGCTCTACAAAGACTTTGAGAAGCTGATGAAGAATAGATTTGAAATGAGTGCCATGGGGGAACTCAGTTTCTTTCTAGGAATTCAAGTGAAGTAGGTTGACAATGGCATCTTCATAAGTTAGTCAAAGTATGTTCAGGCATACTGACTAGATTCAGTATGACTGACTATAAGGTTGCAAAAACACCCATAGCAAGAAACCATTCCCTTGGACCTGACCTTAAGGGAGAGTGTCTGGATGAGCATCTCTACAGGGCTATAATTAGGTCTCTCATGTACCTCACTACCAGTAGGCCTGATATCATGTTTGCCACATGTATTTGTGCTAGATATCAAGCCAACCACAGGATGTCACACCTGGTTGCTGTCAAGAGAATTCTAAGATACCTCAAAGGTGCTCCATCACTAGGCTTTTGGTATCCAAAGTATTCTGACTTCAATCTATATGCATATAAAGATAGTAACTATGGTGGCTGCAACATGACTGCAAAGTCTACATCAGGGGGATGTCAGTTTCTTGGTGGAAGGATAGTCTTATGGCAATGCAAGAAACAATCCTGTGTATCTGCATCAACTGCTGAAGTTGAATACATTGCTGCTGCTAGCTGCTATGCTCAAGTGCTTTGGATTCAAAATTAGATGCTAGACTATGGATTCAACTTCAAGGAGACTCCCATACACATAGACAACAATAGTGGTATCTCTATTACAGAGAATCCTGTGCAGCACTCAAGGACCAAACACATCAACATCAGGTATCATTTAATTAGAGATAATTTTGAAAAAGAATTAATCAAACTAGTCAAAGTTCACACAAATGAACAATATGCTGATCTGTTCACCAAAGCTTTTGATGAACAGAGATTTAAGTATCTCATATCAGCTATTGGGATGATTAACTTTGAGTAGCTTTTTCTTAAACTTAAATTCAATATTATTTCTAAAATCTGTGTATCCTTAGTTGTCTATTTTATCACCTTCATAAGCCCCTAAACATCTTGGAAGAAGAGTCTTTTAGAAAATATTCCTTAGATTTTTGAAAATCTTGAACACATTTCCTTTCGGAAGAAACTAAGTTACCTTCGGAAGCAAATTATGTCTTTAATATCAAATAACTGCCTATGACAATTTGCCTTCGGAAGAAATCTCTTAATATCTTCTGAAGTCAAATTTTTCATAAGTACTCAGTTGCTATTTAAGAACAATTTTCTTCCGAAAGTACTTATCTCTATGAAATAAGAAATACTCTAAGTATTTTGTCTTCCGAAGCAAAATTTTCAAAACTCTTAGAAATATCTTCTGAAGCCAAATTGGCTGCGGTAGCTTTTATCAAAACTTCCGAAGCCAAATTACCTTCGAAAGATTTTCGACTTCCAAGAAAACTACTTTTGGGCACTTTTTCAGAGGTGAGACCGACATCCGGATTTCAAAGTTTATCCTTTCGCATTAACTTTGTCTTAAATCCATTTCATATGTATATTCAACGGTTTCTCCCTCTTTCACTTTTCTCTCTTCATCTGCAATATCTTGATAACCTAAATTCACCCAAAAACCGCCTTTGTTCTTATCTTCCTTCACGACGAAGCTTACTAAAATGGCCAACCAAAATCGCAGAAACCAACCCGATTTCTCCATGCAACTTCACAGGCAACATAATTAGGTTGCTCTGTTGAACTCTGAGAAAGATCCTGGTTTCTCAGAGGTTTGTCGCTTTCTTTCTTTGACAAACTACTTTACCTCCCTCACTATTGATCCTCCTCTCTATAAGGATCATCTTTTGGACTTCTGGAGGACCTGCCAAGAGGTCACCATGGGTGGGGAGAAGGCACTTTCTGCCACAGTGCAGGGGAGGACAATCTTCATCACTCCGGCCATTATCAACACCCATCTTCATCTGGATGATGTAGAAGGTGACTTGTCCTTCCCCAAATCTGCTTAATCAGTCTTTCGAGCAGATGGGTTATGAGGGAGACTTTTCAGTGGGAACCTTCAGTAAAGGGAAGATCTCTTCCCAGTGGAAGTACCTCCTCCATGTCATTATACACAGCCTATCAAACAAGCATGGAGGATGGGACCAGATTCCTGAGGATCTATCCGTCATAGTCCATGGACTGGTTCAGGGGGTCAATTTCAGGTATTCACACTTTGTCTACCTTAATCTACTTTCTAACTTAGACTCCCTAGAATACTACATGTTCCCTAGATATGTCCAGCACATTCTTAACTGTGAACTGGGCTCACAGTTGAGGGGAACAGATAGAATTCTAAAATTGAGACAGATGAAGCCCGGCATCTTTAAAATAATGATAAAACCAACTGTGGGATTCTCTAGGGTAGAAGCAGCCTTTGTCTCCAAAATGTTAGAGCTCATTGCTCAAGGTGATAACCTAGCAGCACCAGCTAGTGTTGAACCCACACCTGTTGTCTCTCAACCACCATCTCAACCTACAATAACCATCACCTACTCAAGAAAACACAAACGAACCCCTGCTCAAGCTATTCAGTCTGAGCAGGCCCCTATACTATAACCCATGCAAGAGGAAGTGGACATTGGAGCTTCCACTTCCCTTGAGGAGCAAACCACTCCCATCTCTCATATTATTAGTGCTGAGGTTTCTCATGCTCAACCTGATGAACTCATAACCCCAACTGCCTTAAGACTTCACTCAGAGTCTCAAAACTCTAGTGAACAACCTTCAGGGGATGGTTACCGTCCCCAGCCTATTGATTTCAACCAACCAATCCCTAACCTTGAATTCTATGATGATGAAGACATGGGATTCAGTGATATGACAACCGTAAAATTTTCATCAAAAAAAAAAAAAAAAAACGTTTTGGGCGGTCGATGCACGTTATGTAAGCTATATGTATCGGAATATTTGAGTACAAAGTTTATTAAGTTATTAACAAAACAAAAACAAAAAAAAAAAGAAAAGAAACAATTATCAAGTTATTCGTGGTTATCTTCTTAAACAAACTTTCAAGATAATAATAATATTTGAAAAAAATCAAATCGTATAACCCTTATAATCTTCAACTGAACAACACAAATCAATCACCTGCTTCCCTTCAAAAGAAACCCTCGACCCTACAACGCACCTCACAATACCGGCACTCGTTCCTCCTCCTCACTCTAAACTTCGGACACGCACGACAGCATCCTCCGCTCCACCGCCGGTTCCGACGAACCCATCATCACAACCGACGACCACGGTACGCTGTCGACGTCACCGCAACTCCTCCGACGTTCATCGTAGGACATCGTTTAAGGAAACGCACCGTCAACAAGTAAGGTAATTGACTCGATCACCCAACGTCACTATTTTTAATGTAACCGGGTTCGATTACTCGAAAAGAAACACCGACGATCCGGATTTGTCGTACGGTCGTTGTGTGTAGTCGAATGCTTATATATATGTATATGAATAATTATGGGTGTATAGTTGATTATGTGTGTGGGTAATCAAGCATGAATGGGGTTATGGGGGTGGGAAATCGATCACAGTAACAATTATATATATATGGGTGCACTTTGTAAATCAAATATATATGTTATTATGCGCATAAGCATGGTGGTCGATATATATATATATATATATATATATATATATATATATATATATATACTAGGCTAAAGACACGTGTAACACACGGGTTCAATCAAAAAATATTGTTGTTGTTTAAAAAGATTCGTAAGTTATAATGTTGTTGATAATACTTTATATATTGACTTTGATGTATAATTTTTAACATTAGCTACGTTTAATATTAGTAGGTTTTCTCTATTAATATTTATACGTCTCAATATTATATAATATGAAATGAAATAAACTTATAAATAAGAGCTTTAAATAATAAACAAATTAAATTGAACATGAAACAATATTTCAAATTGATAAACATCCAAAAAATTATTTGTATACAACATTTGAAATTTTGTTGGTGATTTTTCCATCATTATCTAATATTAATAATTTTAATCTCTGTCTAATTTAACTCGAGATAATACAACATATAGCTGACCATGATTCTTGTTTAAAAACAAACCATGGATAGCCATTGTCTTTGGCTTTGTTTATTATTATTGCAAAACACACTACTAACAGAAACTGTCTTCTTTGAAATTTAAAAAAATTATTTTGTCTGAATGTGTCAAAGTCAATCATGGAATAAAAGTGCGATTTTCAATATTACTTCCAAATACATCAAAACAATTTGCACACATATCAAACGAATTACAATCAAACATAATAATAATATGGCAGTACATATTAAAAGATATAAAAAAGTTCAAAAAGTAGAAGATGTAATACCTCTTCACAGATGGATTGTTGAAGTAGATCACCTTCAAATCAAAATAATAAAAGTAAAATAATATTAATCCAAAAACACAATTGTAGACAATGATAGGTTAAATCATAATCGCAGAGGATGAAAGCTCAAATATAACAAAAAACAAATACATTTTATTGAAGAAAACTTGATGAAACCGAAGCCAAAATAAGAATGTTGGCTGAAGTCAGTATGTCGAAGGCGATATCATCAAACTTTATAAAGATAAATCGCGAGGGTCGTAAAGCTGGGATGGTTGAGAAATATTTTAAAATTGGGTATGATTTCATTTCCAAAAACAGATACCCTTGAATACCTTCAAATTGGAGAGTAGTCGATAAAAAAAATCTGTAACTTTTGTCAAGATTTGAATATAAACTGAGTATTTAATGGAAACACACAATCAAGAAATCGATTTCATAGATGAAGAAAATCATAATTGATTTCTACAGTTTTTGTTGATAAATTATTTGGAGAAAGAAAAATATCAAGTATGATTTAATTTCCAAAAAAGATGTGATCTAATTTAGGGTTAAATTTCCAAATTTTTCCCTAAATATCTCTTGTATCAGAAGTTGAATTTTAGTCAAATGAACCTAGACTAATAATAGGAATAGATACATATTTAGGTGTGAATTGAAAAAATTAGAGCCTTAAGAGAATGTCATGTGACACTAAAGTTATTGTTTTATTAATAAGTATAGATTATAGATATAACTATACAAACTTTCATTTATGCTTAGTTTATTCCTTTAATTTTGTTGACTTTTATGAGAATGCTTAAAAGATATAGGCAAAAACATCAATCCTATGGTAAAGAACCCCTTTTGTAATTACATCAATAATTTATTTTATTCAAATGAACTATGACTAAGAATGAGTATAGATACATTTTTAGGCGGGAAATCAAAAGAATTAAGGATTAATAAAATGACACGTGCCACTAAAAATATTGTTTTATTAATAAGTATTGATGATATTTATATAAAACATTTTTTTAAAATGCATTTTTTTGTTAAAAATAGTTTTTCTTATTACATCTTTTAAGATACTTAAACACATTTTCAAAAAATACGAATTTTTAAAAAGAATAAAAAAAAACAAATGTGCCAACTTTTGTGTGAAATTGAAACAAAACTATAGATAAAAAATTTAACTCTTGTTATATGAAAAGGCGATTTAAAATTAAGCGTGAGTGAATTAAAAAAACAAAAATAAGTTTTAAAAAAACTTTCGGTTTTTAATTACGACATATGAACCAAATAGTTTTACAATTTTATTAATTAACCTTTCTAGTTGACTCTTTTTAAATATTATTATTTTAAACTAAAATAAATTTAACCAATAGCATTATTATAAGAGAAAAAAACACTTACATAAATTCTTATTTTGGTAAATAAATTTTCTATATACACTATTTTTGGAAAAAAAAAACTTATTTTGTAATTATAGCAATAATTGAATTTATTCAAATGAACCATTACTAAGAATGAGTCTAGATACAATTTTAGGCGGGAAATCAAAAAAATAAATGCTTAAGAAAATGACACGTGGTACTAAAGATATTGTTTTATTAATAAGTATATATATATATATATATATATATATATATATATATATATAATATGATGGGTGTGCCTACTTGAAATTGAATATATACGTATAGGTGTGTGTGAACATGTGTGGCTAATAGAAACAAAAATCATAACTTCAAAAAACCTAGATTCATGCATACATGAATGGTAGATGGTCATCTTTATTTAAATATGAAACATTAAAGTGGGGTAAAGTGAGACATAGGTGGTGTGTGCATGGACAATATGTGTGTATATATAAATATCTGTACGCATACACTTATGTGGAGTATGTATGTGATGAAGTCTTATAACCATTAAAAAATCAATTACACGAAACTTATAGATTATGGTAGGATTATTAATTCGTAATAATTGGTTCGTGTCGTTAGATGGGGAAGTTGGAACAACGAAAATTGATGTATTCAGGTGAAAATTGCGTGAATTAACTAGTATAAACATATTTTTTTATAATTAATATTTTTAGGGGGTCAAACCCGTCGATGTTATTCAAGATATTAAACTTTTTTTTAAACACACTAATACTTGCCACTGAGCGGGACACAATCGGGTTCGTATCATCCATTATACACACACTTACAAACTTATAATTTGTTAGGTCCTAGTTAGCTGACAGCATTTGCTTTAACCTTCATTTACGCACTCTAAGGTGAGTTTTTACGGCCCCTGTTTTACATTCTTTCCTTTTTGGGGGAGAAAACATGCAAACAATATTTATTATTTTTGTGGTTTTAGTATTATTGTTTATCACCTGTTATGTTAGTGCAAACATATAAAAGGCCTTACATTCTCGAACCGTTAGTAACGAGTTAGCGAGGTAATTTTGAGTAGTACTACTGGGTTTGACAAACCCCGCCCGCGTTAGTCGCGCTAACTCGACTGGAGGTATAACGGGTGTTTAATTGACCTAACATTTGCCACGATCGATGTTAGAGGTGGTGGAAAGGCAACCAACTTACAAACAGTCAGCTTCGGTTCGAAACGCTAAGTAACTTGATTATAGGCTAGCTACCTATCGATATGCTTTAATTACTTTACCATGCGAACATTTTCAAACATATTATCTGTTGTTAAACCTGTGAACTCACCAACCTTTGTGTTGACACATTTTAGCATGTTTTCTCAGGTCACAGGAACGCTTAAGGTTAGGTTGCACGGCTAGTATTCACTCATGGCATGCATTACAAACTTATTTATTTGCATTAAATACTTTTATCTGGGCGTTGTGTTTTGCGCAACTTTTAGTGTTGGCTTCGAATTTTACTTTTATGCTTCCACACTGATTATTATTCAAACTATGTTTCGCTCTGATTAAAGTTCAAACGTTTATTTAAACTCATATAGTGTCGTTTGATATGACCATGTCTGAGATCCTGGTTTGTCACACGCCTCGGGGTAGAACACCGCAAGTGGATTTTGAGGGTGTGACAAGTGAGTGCCATGAGTCTCTCTTCTCCACCTTTGCTCAAGAAGAGATGAGTGCTCCTGCCACTCCCATGTCTAGCCCACATCATCCACCCCAAACTGAGGTGGATCTCTCTGAACAAGTTCAGGAGGTCCATATAGAATAGGCTCTCACTATTACTAGTGATTACATCATTCAGACCTCAACCATGGCAACTCAGCCCATTGACACTTCACTTGAAGCTGTCAGTAAGCAGAGGAAATCCAGCAGCCAAGAATACTATGCTGGTGATGAGGAAGAGGACATCAGTCCAATTCTCTCATCCCCCCATGATTCTTCATCTGAAGATGAGGGGAGTCTGAAACTAAAGGTGCAACAACTTTAAGAACTATGCACCTCTTTACAGAAGAGGGTCAATGACCAGCAACTTGAGATCACCGATCTCAAGGGCAAGCTAGCTGAGAGACCATCAAGACAAACTCAACCAGGTCCACAAGAACCTGTGGAAGTAGTGGACTTGACCTCCAGCTCACCTATGCAAGTGGGTGACGCAACCAAAAAGGGGGAGAAAGTCTCTACAACCAAAGAGCCTGGGAGTTCTGTCATGAGTATAGATAATAAGGACTCACCACCCTTACTTGCAGTTGTCCAGACACAACAACTTCCTCAGGCTCACACTAATGTGGAGGCCATATTTCAACAATTGTTTGAGAAAGGAATTCCAATGTCCATGCCTGCCCCATCCCACCTAGCTGAAAATCCAATAATAGGATGGTGGTATGACAACTCAAGAATGGCATTGGTGCTATCAAGAGCTCATGGGCAGCAGAAGCTCTTTAATTTTTAGACCCTGAGTTTCCATGATGTTATGAACTTGGTTAACCTGCCCTTCATTAATCCAAGCCAAAACAGACAGGCTGGCAGGTTAGCTGAGGTAATTCAAGAATGGGTGCTGAAAGAATTCAGACAAAGAGCTTAAGTATATAGACAGAGGCTAGCAGGGAAAACTGTTGGTCAACTGGATACTGAGGCAGACCCTAAGATTAGCTTCGAAGGGGAAACCTCAGTTGAAGGCCCGGTAGTAGAACCTATGAACCTTGAGACAGGCTCACCCTCATCACCCAGTACCCTCAGTGACACATCTGCAGGTGAATGTGTATCACAACCTCTCTCTGGCCGGAGCTCAAGCTCATCACAACCATCATTAGGCCAAAGCTCTCTCCACCCTGAGTCATATAGGCCCACAATTGACAAAGGGAAAAGGAAAATGACTCCTGAGGAGATTAAGGAGGAGAAGAGAGAGAGGAAGAAGAAGGCTAGGGGAGAGAAATCTGGAGAAGTCCCAAGCTTCATGCAAGCTGCAATCAGGGCTGCTCATAGGCCTGATACTCAGAATGATGAGTTAAGAGCAGCCAGATTGAACTATCTGGGACTGAGAAATTACAACATAGATGAAATTATCTCTCCCCTTGGTAGAATTAGATGAACTGGCAGACAAAGAGTTGTATAAAAAGAGAAAGGAGGCTGTGGCAGCAAAACTGCTCCTCAAAATCAAAGAAGAGAGAAGAAGAAAGAAACAAAAGAAAGCTCCTGTCCTCTCTCCGGTTCATGAAAGTCCTGAGAAGGAGTCTGTGGCAGTTGAAGAGGAGGAAACTCAGATAGGCAGAGAACAAGAAAGACAGAAGATGATAGCCTATCTGAGTGCCACAGGTCTCTACCATGCAGCCGCTCTCAACCCTCTCTCATATGAATATATTGAGTTTGAGTTTCTCAAACAGCTTGATGAAGAGGCTTAAACTCAAAGAAAAGCTGTTAAGAGAAAGATGAGAGAGGAGACTGCTAAAACAAGAGCCACTATCAGAGCACAAGAAAAGAAGTCTGCTGACAGACTAAAGATGGGGAGCTTCTTGAAGCTGTAAGGGTTCTCTGGAAGGAGACTTGGTCCTATGTCTCTATCCACAATGGATGAGCACATCAGGAGGATCAAGTAGAAGATTAAAGAAGGTCAGCTTGTTGACTTGCATTCTTCACCAAGTCCAGCTGCACCTGTAGTTGAGGTGAAGGTTGAAGAGACAACACAAACTGAACCTGAAGCTACACCCAAGCCAACTTCATCTTCTGACCCACAGCAGGGTTCTAAATCCCCTTCTTCTGAACCAATGGGGGATAAGGACCCAACTAAGGAGAATACAGAAAGCCAAACTGGTGCTGCAGGCCACACTCCTCAGTTGAAGTATAGAGTGAGGAAAAGGATGGCCATCAGAAGGGACAAAAGGAAGAAAAAGAAGTCCAAGGCATCCTTCTCAACATCTCAGGATGAGTAATAACATCCTGAGTAATCTGCTCAATCAACCCATTCAAAGTAGAGCCTCTTGCATCTGGAAGACCAGCTATGTCCTGAATCTACACTGCTGATCAAGATATGAGGACTGGAAACTGCTAAGTATCCTCTCTGTTTTGGTAGCATCAGCTTAGGGGGAGTTTGTAAGGTATTTGAAAGAGGCTGATGCACTCAAAACAGTAAAGGTGCTTCCTGCATGCATGCACTTTGTGCATGGTAGAAGTTACTTCGGAAGTTTTACACACTTCAAAGAAATCTCTCGAAGTGTAAAATCTTCCGAAGCCAAAGACCAAATCTTCCGAAGCCAAAGATGAAGTCTTCCAAAGCTTAGAAGACAAAGTCTTCCGAAGCGTCAAAGATAGAAGACTGATTTCTTCCGAAGACAGAGAAGACATGCTTTCTCTGATCAACAACTTTTTAGAAAAGCTGACCAACTTTCCGCTGCCACTCTGCAGACTCACCAACTTATACAAGTTGGTGAAAAGGTCCATGCTTTAGGAAGCTGTAGATTATGGTCTTGAGTCTGTAACTTTCTACTTTATGTACTTTTATCCTTTTTGTATTACATTAGGATGTGAGCTATGACATGTCATAGTCACTAGTAAAAAGGCAATCTGTCTTTTGACTTTACATTGATCTTGTTGTCTAGATTAGTGTTTCCTGGCCTTCAAAGTATGGCTGGCTGTAGGATGTAGTATAAAGTATCTCAGGTCCTTGTATTTTATTTCTATGCTTTGTAACACTTGTAAAAGAACTTGAGAGCAAATATACTTAATCCTTGAAAACCAGTCTTCTCTGTTGTTCTGATGTTTCTGTCTCTATTTGTTTACTTGTGTTTCTTAGTATTACTATAAAGGTTCCAGTTCCCTATTTGATCTGTTAAGTGTTCTAAGTCTCTCCTCATTGTAAAACTAATTTACATTGAACACCTTCACCGGTCCTGCGAAAACCATGTAATTGGTTTACCACAAATAGAATTTCATTTCATTGATCACTATTCAGCATGTCTTAATGGAAAACAACATAAGTCTTACCATAAGCCAAAGCTGGTGAACACAAACAATTCTCCATTTAAGTTACTTCATATGGATCTCTTTGGACCAACTCATGTCATGAGTATTGGAAAGAAACAATATTGTTTGGTGATCATTGATGACTTTTCAAGATTCTCATTGGTCTTCTTTCTTCTTCATTAAAACGAAGCACCCCAAATAATAAAAGATTTTATCACTAAAATTGAAAATCAACTTGATCAAAAAGTAAAATAAATCAGAAGTGATAACAGGACAGAATTCAAAAATGAAAATCTAAGTTCATTTTGCACAACCAAAGGCATTGCTCATCAATTCAGTGCAGCTAGAACTCCTCAACAAAATGGAGTAGCTGAAAAGACAACCAGAACACTAATTGAAGCAGCAAGAACAATGCTAGCCGATGCTAAACTGCCAATTACCTTTTGGGCCGAAGCAGTCAACACATCGTGCTTTGTGCAAAATCAAACTTTGATAGTTAAAGAAAGCAACTGAAAACCTTATGAACTGCTTTTTCACAGAAAACCATTTATTGGATTTTTCAAGTCATTTGGTTGTCCTGTCTCAATATTAAACACCTGAGACCATTTAGGAAAGTTTGCTCCTAAGTCTGATGAGGGATTCTTTGTAGGTTATTCCTGTGTTTCAAAGGCTTTCAGAGTGTTTAATCCTAGATTAAATATTATTGATGAATCAACCAATGTGCAATTCAATGAACACTCCTTTCCTATGTTAATAAATTATCCCGATTGGTTGTTTGATATTGACTCTTTTACTATATTTTTTTATCAGTTTCACTTGCCAAATGCAGGTAACCTACAATCAGCTGGATCCTCTGGAACAGTAGAGAGAAGAGATGAATTTCCCATGATTCCTCCTTCTTCTGCTAATCAATTTGATGAAGAAGTTCCATTGCAAGCTGATCCTGTTAGACAAGCAGTACAAAATCAGAGTGTTTCAACTGAGGCTGGTCCTAGTACTCTTCCCAATCCTTTAGAAGAACCATCTACTGAAGTTAGAAATTCAGAACCAGCTACTATGCCTGTTGAAACTACAAGGAATGCAAATGATGAAAGTCTTCAAAGTGCTGCTGATGGTGAAACTGAAGCTGGCGAAGCCTTTGATTACTTTCACCATTCACCTACATCACAACCTGAAGGTGCCTCTCACCAAGATGATCTGAATGTCTTCAATCTTGATGTATCAACTCAATTCCAACCTCTAAGATACATAAGGATCATCCAGTGTCCAACATCATTGGTGAATTAGATAAGCAGGTGACAAGAAGCAAGTCAAGTATTGCAAACATCTGTTTGTTTTCTTGCTTTCTGTGTTAAACTGTACCCAATAATGTAAAAGAGGCTCTTCAAGACAACAGCTGGATAGAGGAAATGCAGGAAGAATTGCTCCAATTCAAGAAAAAAGAAGTATGGCAGCCGGTAGACCTTCCCGAAGGACAATACCCTATCGGTACCAGATGGTTATATAGAAACAAGACAGATGGCAGGGTATTGTTATTAGAAACAAGGCAAGATTGGTTGCACAGGGATACGCTTAAGAAGAAGGAATAGATTATGATGAAGTGTTTGCACCTGTAGCCAGATTAGAAGCCATCAGACTTTTCCTTGCTTACTTTGCGTCCTTGAAATTCACTGTGTATCAAATGGATGTAAAGTGTGCATTTCTTTATGGCAAAATCTCTGAAAAAGTCTATTTGAGTCAACCACCAGGCTTTGAAGGCCCGGATGTCCCTCATAGGGTGTACAAGCTTGACAAAACTTTGTATGGTCTACATCAATCCCCACGGAAGTGGTACGAGACTATATCATCTTTTCTTCTTACATACGGATATGAGAGAGGAAAGATTGATCAGACCCTATTCAAAAAAAGAAAAGGAAAAGAAATGTTGCTGGTCCAGATCTACATGGATGATATCATATTTGGATCAACAAACAAGCAACTTTGCAAGGATTTTGAAGACTTTATGCATTCAAAATTCCAGATGAGTGCTATGGGGGAGCTACATTCTTCTTAGGATTGCAAGTACAACAAACAGCAGATGAAATCTTCATCAATCAATCAAAATACGTGAAAACCATGTTGAAGAAATTTCATTTTGCAGATTGTCAGTCTATCAGAACTCCTGTTGATACAAAAATGAAGATAGGTCCAAATTCAGATGGCAAATCAGTGGATCAGACTCATTATCCATCAATGATTGGGTCACTCATTTATTTAACAGCAAGCAGACCTGACATAATGTTTGGTGTATGTGTTTGTGCCAGATATCAAGCAGATCCCAAGGAATCTCATGTAAATGCTGTCAAGAGGATATTCAGATATCTAAAGGGCAAGCCTGCATTTAGCTTATGGTATCCAAAGTAAGGGGATTTCAACCTCTATGCCTACACAAACAGTGACTCTGGGGGTTGCGTCTTCAATCGAAAGTCCACTTCTGGTGGTTGTCAATTTCTTGGTCACAGACTGGTCTCCTGGCAGTGCAACAAGTAGACAAGCGTGTCTGTTTCAACAGCAGAATCTGAGTACATAGTAGCATCAGCTTGTTTCTCTAAAGTTCTCTGGATTCAAAACCAGATGCTTGATTATGGTTTTAACTTCTTGCACACACCAATTCACATTGACAACATAACAGCCATGTTCATAACAAATAATCCAGTTCGGCACTCAAAAACCAAACATATTGAAATTAGATATCACTTTTTGAGAGTCTGTGCTGAAAAGGGTTAATCAAGTTGATACAGGTCCACACGGACAATCAATTAGCTGATTTGTTCACTATGGCATTTGATCCTAGTCGGTTTGAATTCTTAGTCCAATCAATTGGCATGATTAACCTTGTGTAAAAAAGTCAAAATATACAAAAACATTCAAATAATACAAAAATATATACAAAAAGAAGTTGTTTAGTTGAAGAATATGATATATACTTCAAAATTGGGAAATGATATAATTACAGTCGTTATATCATTCACTGTGATTATTTCAAAATTTCAAAAGATTGACATGACTTATCTGATATGCGGGTAGGCTCAGCTTGGTAAAGAAGATACATGCTGTGATGAACTAAAGCTCATATTCAACTATGAAGCATTCATCTTAGAGTATAAGTAAGTATTAGCTTATCCAAGTGTGTGTGTAGTAACCTAAACACACTAGGTAATGATGCCTTATGAATCTCATTCACCCACACTAGGTGTTGATGTCATGATCCAAAAAGATTCTGAATGTGGAACACATCCAACCTGGATGAATTAATAAAGACTACATTCCTTGTGAATGAACAAAAAGAATCCCAAAGAGGATCACCTTCCAAAGTGAAGTTCAAAAAGAATCCCAATGCGGATCAAATAAATATAAGGATCAAAGTAAAAGAATCCCAATGAGGATCCACCTACCTAAAAACAAAATAAGAGTTCATAATTTAAATGACTTGGTCATATAAGTTGTGAAAAAGTTCTACCATGTATCTCATGCGGATGGTTGATCTTGCCATGCTTTTGAGTGTGAGGTACATGTTGAATTCTCAATTCACTCAAAACATGATAAAGATCACTAGCATCAAAATATTAACCAAGCATGAGTTTAAGAGGACAAACATACCAAAAATCAATATGTCATGATTATGTCTATTTTACTAAAAATTGCTTGCACTTGTGAAAGGTAAAATTGATATGATCCTAAGTAAGGTATACTTCCTCTTCATGTACAGATAAGAAAATTACAAAAGTATTTTCCTTTCAAAATTTTAAATCTTTAAAGGTTTTATACCATATGGATATAAACTTTAGGGGGAGTAATTAAAATTTTGATCATTATGTATAGTTGTTGCTTTTCTTAAAAATATAAAATCAGAAAAATGACTGTGTTGGTGTGGAATTTATATCATAGTATCTCAGCATATGCAGATATTTGGGGGCACAAAAGTCCAAGATCAGTCAAAACTGGAAAGTTTGTATCACACCTGGTGTATAATTCAATCCAAGCAAGAATTGGGAATCCAAGCAATAGTCAAACTTCATAAAAGCAAAAGCAACATACATATCTTCATAATAGTCAAAACCAATCTCAAATGTGTTCTATGATGAGAAGACTTTTGAATTGGTGATTGAAAGAAAATGGGATGGAAAGGATGGATCGAAGATAAGGATATTTAGTGGATATGAGGTGAGACTATTAGATGAATCATATATCCACTACATATTTACAAGACACTTCAGAGAAATAGATAACAAGCTTAGAGAAGCTGATCTGTATTTCTTTTTGAAATACATCAAGATTTTGAAGATATCCTATGACAGAATCAACAAAAGAAAGGAACAAAGAAAGAGAAAGAAAGTCCCTCTTTAGCTGGGAAACATAGTAAAGCTTGAAGTAGATGCTGATGGATCTTTACTGATCCACATAGATGGGCTTTCCAGTGTATCAGTATGGGAATCTATATCTCTAAGGCAGATGCCTATTGAAGCTGTTCACACTATGAGTCAAATGAAGATTCATGTTCTTAGCAGCGACAAGATGAATGAATCCAGAGACTTCTCAAACATGATCAAGGCTATACTGGATCCTTTACTAGTAGAACGAGCTCGAGCACCATCAATAATAGTCCAAGCACCTGCTACAGAAGAACCACCAGAATCTTCACAACCTCCACCACCCTCAAACCCTAGAAGTACATAGGCTGTATAATCCTTAGGGGGGAGTATTGTTGGACCCTAAAAGGATCATACATGCCAATTCAAGAGGTGGTTGAAGGTTATTCTGGTTGGAATCTTCCATAAGTCCAAGAAGTAAGGCGGGTGAAGACATCAGAATAATAAAGACAAGTGTCGGTTATCCGCATTAGTCAATACGGATGACCAAAGAACAAATAATGTCAAGTATTTGTTCATCCGCATTTACTAATGCAGACAGGTAGACAAAATACGGCTAAGTATTTGTTAATTCGCATTTACTAATGCGAATGTACAGAAACAAATGCGCTTAAGTATTTGTTCATCCGCATTAGTCAATGCTGATGAACATACTTAATGCGGAATCTCAACAGAAGAAATGCTGATGAAGATCAAGACATCCGCAATAGTTCATGCGGATGAACATTCACAAATGCTGATTGTCTTTTGTAATTAGACTAGTATTCTGATGTATAGTTGTCAGGGTAGTTTAGTCATTTTTGCAGGCATTTTATCAGCCTATAAATAGAATAGAATACCCTACTTTTGGAATATTCGAATGTAAGTTTTCTCAGTTTTCAAGTTTTGAGGTTTTAAGGTTTTCAAGTCACTGTATTGAAAACCCTAGCTCCCACTGTAACTTGTTTACCAACATCAATATAAAAAGCATTTATGAGTATTTTTAGCATTTATAGTTATTTGATTCTGTATTTCCGCTACTTAATTAGTGACTCAATCATCATATTCGATCCTAGTTGAAGTCACATCAACTGAGATTCCATTCTTGGACCTAGTCAATCATCATATTCGATCCTACTTTTAAGGTTTTCAAGTCACTGTATTGAAAACCCTAGCTCCCATTGTAACTTGTTTACCAACATCAATATAAAAATCATTTATGAGTATTTTCAGCATTTAATGTTCTTTGATTCTGTATTTCTGCTGCTTAATCATTGACTCAATCATCATATTCGATCCTAGTTGAAGTCACATCAACTGAGATTCCATTCTCGGACCCAGTCAAAGTACAAGAGTAGAAACTTACAGACAAAAGATCATAATCTACAGTTGACAAAAGTATGGAGCTTTTCACCAACTTATCTAAGTTGGTGACCAACAGAGATGGCAGCGAAAAATAGATCAGCTTTTGTCAAAAGATGATCAGAAAAAGCATGTCTTCGTTGTCTTCTGAAGAAATCAGTCTTTGGCTTTGGAAGACTTTGTCTTTGAAGATTTGGAAGACTTCATCTTTGGCTTCGGAAGATATGGACTTTTGGTTTTGGAAGATTTTATACTTTGCATAATTCACTTAGATGTATAAAATCTTCAAAGGTAACTTCCTTGTACTTCACTATTGCATGTTGAGAGTTCTTTGGTTGCATTAGCCTCAAAGTGTGATCCTTACAAACTCCCCCTATGCTGATGCTACCAAAACAGAAGATATATTTGAACTTGTTCTTCATCAGTTGATAGTCCTTATTAGGAGCCAGACCATTCCTTTCTTCATCATTTGGTCAGGGTCCCTTAAACTTTCAAATTAAATCATCATGTTATAGAGATCATGTAGAGGGAGGTTAAGAATGTCTTGACAAAAGTAAATGTCTTGACCTCCTTGATCTCTAGTGACATACCATCTGTCTGGATTAGTATCAAACATCCAGGACAGGATGGGTCTCCTAGTAGCAAGAGGCTCTACATGAAGTGCAGTTGGTTGAGCAATAGTTTTCCCTGCCAGCCTCTGTCTATGTAGGTTTGATCTTCGCCTAAATTCCTGCAACACCTATTCTTGAATTCTCTCAGCTAATCTACCAGCTTACCTGTGTTGGCTTGTATTGACAAGAGGCAGATCAACTAAGGAGAAGCACTCATAGAATCTCAGGGTCTGATAGTTGAAGATTTCTTGCTGCCCCTATACCTAGAGAGTACCAAGGCTTTTCTATCAGCATCATACCATCATCCCACTATTGGGGTTTCAACACGACAGGATGGGGTAGACATTGCCCTTGGAATTCCCTCCTCAAATAAGCTTTGAATGAGTTCTTGACAAATATGGAGGAAAATTGAGATTGTATTGAATTGATAAATTGATCGATTTATACACAATTGCAACTCCAAAGAAAAGGAAATAACTAAAGAATTGGCTGGAAATTTGGATCGTAAACCACGTGGAGATCCACTAATTTGGGAGAGGATGTTGTAAATATTTGACTGATCCCTCTAATATTTTAATAAAAACAATTCTTCTTTTCTAACACTCCCCCTCAAGTTGAATAGTGGGATCTCCAAAATTCAACTTGTGCAAACAATTGTTTAAGCTTCTCTCACCAACGGCTTTTGTTAGAATATCAGCAAGTTGGTCTTCAGATCAAACAAACGATAGTTCAATGATCCCATCTTCCAATTTTTCTTTAATAAAGTGTCTATCCACTTCTACATGTTTAGTTCGATCATGTTGCACAGGGTTCTCTGATATTTGAATTGCAGCTTTATTATCACACATAATCCTGCTAGTTTCTGTTGGAAGGTACCTAATCTCATGTAAAAGCTTTCTTATCCATAGTACCTCTGTTAATCCTCGTGCTATTCCCCCAAATTCATCTTCGGCACTTGAAAGAGCAACAACCTTTTGATTTTTACTCCTCCATGTAACAAGATTTCCACCAACTAGGGTGAAATAACCTGATGTTGATCTTCGGTTTCCTTTGTCTCCTACCCAGTCTGCATCAGTATACACCTGAGTTTTCAAATGGCCATTTGATTTAAATAGAACTCCATGTCCAACGGTTCCTTTGAGGTATCTGATTATCCTCAAAACTACATCCATGTGAGTAACTTATGGTTGGTGCATGAATTGGCTAACTACTCCAACTACATATGCGATATCCGGACGGGTGGGTGATAAATATATTAGCTTTCCCACTATCTGCTGGTACTTGTCTCTGTCAGCAAACTCTGCTCCATCCTCCATATAAAGCTTTTAGTTAACAATCTTAGGAGTTTCTACTGGTTTGCAATCAATCATCCCTGTTTCCGCCAATCAATCCAGAATATATTTTTTTGACAAATAAAGATCCCTTGTTTTGATCTTAATACTTCAATCCCAAGAAAGTATTTAAGTCCTCCTAGGTCTTTCATCTCGAATTCAGTGAATAAGCCTTCTTTTAACCTTGCTATTTCTTCTTTGTCGTTTCCTGTAATAATCATGTCATCGACATAGATTATTAAGCAGGTCACAAGGTTTTCTTTTCGCTTAATGAACAAGGTATGATCTGAGTTACTTTTTTTAAACCCATATTTCTTCATTGCTAGAGTGAATCTTCCGAACCAGGCTCTGGGAGATTGTTTCAATCCATACAGAGATTTTTTTAAATGACAAACGTCTCTGGTTTTAAATGCAGGAAAGTGTTTTTAATGTCAAACTGGTGAAGCGGCCAACCATCATTTGCAGTTATTGAGAAGAGAACCCTAATTGTGTCGATCTTTGCAATTGGGGAGAACGTCTCTGAGTAATCGATTCCATATGTCTGAGTGTAACCTTTAGCTACTAAATGGGCTTTATACCTTTCGATCGTGCCGTCTGGTTTATATTTAATTGTGAAGACCCACCGACATCCTACCAGCTTCTTTCCTTGTGGTAGAGCACATTTCTCTCATGTTCCCTTTTTTACCAATACTTCCATTTCGATTTCCATTGCATTTTTCCAGTTTTCCGACTTCAAAGCTTGTTCTATATTAGTAGGGATTTCTTCGGAATAGAGACTTGCAACAAACGCCTTCGCTTCCTCGGATAAGTTTCCTTTAGCTATGTTGGCCATAGGATATTTTGAGCTTCTCGACTCCTTTTCTGGCGAGTATCGTTTAGGTGGAATTCCTCTGGTTGTTCTTGGTGGTAACACATACCTTCCCGACACTGCTTCTTGTACAGGCTCTCTATGTTCCTGTAATATTTCTTCAACTATCTGTTCTGTTTCTTCTTGACTAGAAGCATTAATATCATCATTAACATGTTCAACAAACTCAGAAGAGTGAGAGTCACTTACCTCAGACACCAGGTTGGGAGGAGTCTCATCGGTGGCACTGATGTTTGGATTGGATTGTATGATACTTGGTGATTTGTCATTAGTACTGTGATTGGTACAACTTTCCTCTGATGTTGCAACATATTTTAACCAACTCAACTGACCACTGTGTTGCAAGGAGTAGTAATACTTTGTTTCAAGAAAGTTACAATTCATGGTGGTGAACATGTGATTCGTCTCGGGATTATAACATCTGTACCCCTTCTGGTTAACTCCGTAGCCCACAAAAACACATCTTTCAGCACACGGATCAAGTTTACTTCGATGAGATTTGGGTATGTGGACAAAGGCTGTGCAACAAAAGAACTTTGGTTCAAGTGTAAGAACAGGAGGAATTTTGGTATATTCTTCCAAAGTTTCTAATTGGGTTTTTAGCTTAAGGATTTTGTTTGGTAGTCGGTTAAGGAGATATGTGGATGTCGCGAGGGCTTCAGGCCAAAAAATTTTGGGGACATGTGATTCAATTAGAAGAGCCCGAGTCATTTCTAACAGAATGCGATTCTTTCGCTCAGCGACACCATTTTTTTCTAGAGTATATGGGCATGTAGTTTCGTGAATTATTCCTTTGGATTCAAAAAATTGTTTCATACGTGTGTTAACAAATTCCCCTCCATTATCAGACCGAAAAATCTGAATATTTTTTGAAACTGAGTTTGGATCATGGCATAAAATGTGGCAAACTTATCAAAAATCTCAGATTTATTTTTTTAGAAATAAATCCAAGTCATTCGTGTGCAATCATCCACAAATATTACGAAGAAACGAAAGTTTTGCCCCCCAATAATAGGAGCAGGACCCATACATCAGAGTGAATCAATGAATAAGGCAATTCAACCCTTGTGTTATTTAGTTTAAAAGTTTGTCTATGGCTTTTGGCCAATACACACGTTTCACAAGGAGATGTACTACTAGAAGGAAATAGTTTCGAAAATAAAATATGTAAATAACCCGTAGATGGATGTCCCAATCTTCTATGCCATAACCATGCTTCCCGTTCTGCCGACCCATGAGCCAACATCACAATACCGTTTTGGGTCACCTCATCCACATAATAAATCCATGTCTTTCAGTGCCACGCCCAATAATCCGTCCCGTGCTGATATCCTGTAAGAGACAAAAGGTAGGATGCATAAGAATCGCGCAATTTTGTTCTTTTGTGACATGGCTTATTGATAAAAGTTTATGTGATAGAGAAGGAACATATAGACAATTAGAGAGTCTAAGAGTGGGTGAAATTTCAATTATTCCCCCTGTTTTTACATCCATTTTCCCCCATTGGTTGTTTGTATATATTCCTTCCTAGGTTTGGATACTGATGTAAGATCAAACAGGTCATAGGTCATGGTGTCAGTCGCTCCACAATCGAATATCCATGACTCTTCCTGCTTTTCAGCACTATTTTTAGCCACATTTGCATTTCCACTAGATTTTGGGTAATTTTTGCAAATTTCAAAACTTTCTTTTATAAAAGTGGAAAAATTAGACACTTTTGATTTTCCACGGGCTAAACTGCAAAATATTTGAGGATAAGATGGGGTCATCGAGACTTCTCTTTTAACTCCATTACCTGTGCTCATTGAAAAAACATCATCTTCTTCATTATGCTCAGTTGCTGTCGCCAACCCTCCAAATCCGGTGCTCTGGTTACCGTCGTTAGCACCGGTAGCGGCGCTATTGCCGGCAGTTGAAGGTTTCCCTTTCTCTAAACCCGTAGCTTTGGTGCCCTTCTTATGACCATTGGACCACCACTTAGGGTATCCGACCAGTCGGAAGCATTGGTCTTTGGTATGTTTTGTCATACCACAGTGTTCGCATTTCAGGTGAGATTTGTCTTCTTTAGTCACCGATCGAGGCTTTTTCCCTTCTTCCCTATGATACCCTTTTGTTGCGAGCCCTAACCCTTCCATCTTGGTAGCTATTAAACCTGGTGCGATGCCCTGCGTGTCATTTAGAGTTGCTCCTAAAATAGTCTGTTGAGCGGCTTATTTCCGAACAGTGGTGTATGCGGCTTCCGGCTTTGGGAGTGGTTCTGACCGGAGTATCTCCCTTTTTATTATGGGGTCATACTTCCGGTCAAGGGCGTTTAAAAACTAGAAAAGCTTTTGCTCAGATCTAATTTTTGAGTAGGTTTGGATATCCGTTGGACACTTCATTGGGTTTGAATCGATCCAATCGATTTCTCCTCACACTCCTTGAAGTGTGATACAAAATTCTTTGAGAGAGTTGTTGTTCTGTTTGATGTCATTAGCCTTGACATGGAGATTGAAGGTCTGTAATTTGTCTCGTCCGCTGCTGTAGGTGACCACCAAGGCATCCCACAACATTTTTGCTTTAGGAAACTCGGTTAGGTTGCCGCGAGAGTGGGTTCGATATTTTGAATTAACCATGAAAAAATAACTAGGTCGTCTTGTTCCCACTGTTCGTAGGTTTCATGCTTTTCATCTAGTGGGTTTGAAGTTAAATGTTTCAGCAAGCTTTTTGATCTTCCGCCAATGGCGACCCGAATCATCCCGGGTCCATAGTGCATAGTTTTGACTATTAAGTTTCAAATTGATTTGTAAACTATCGGATAGTTTTGGGCTTCTTGGTTGAGAATTTTTGAGCAGATTGGCAAGTTGTAAGGTAAGGTCATTACCCGAGTTACCTTCGTAGGTCATGGTGACTCGGTTAGGACTGGTTACGGGGTGGGTAGATGATGAGCAGATTAAAAACCATGCTCTGATACCATCTTGACAAATATGGAGGAAAATTGAGATTGTATTGAACTGATAAATTGATCGATTAAAAAGATTGAAAAACATCAAATATTTATACACAATTGCAACTCCTAAGAAAAGGAAATAACTAAAGAATTGGCTGGAAATATGGATCGTAAACCGCGTGGAGATCCACTAATTTGGGAGAGGATGTTGTAAATATTTGACTGATCCCTCTAATATTTTAATAAAAACAATTATTTTTTTCTAACATGAGTGAGTCCACATCAGTGTAGAATTGAAGTGGTTGTTGAGTATGGACGACTACAAGTGAGGGTGGTGAATCCTCTATGTCTATACTCTAAGAAGAACTCCCAGGTTCTGTGATTGTAGGTAGGACTTTCTCCCCCTTATTGGTAGTATCACCCTCTTCCATAGGGGAGCTAAGGGTTAGGTCCACCACATCCACAGGTTCTTGTGGCCCTGGTTGAGTTCTCTTGAGGGGTCTCTCAGCTAGCTTGCCCTTAAGATCGATGATCTCAAGTTGCTAGTCATTGACCCTTTTCTTTGTAAGGTAGTCACCTGAGATTCCAGATGACTTATCTTTGAAACTAAATAGGTGCATGTTTTAGTTAGAGTGTGCACTTTTAGTTGCAGACTCCCCTCATCTTTATCAGAAGAATCATGGGGGGATGAGAGAATTGGACCAAAGTCTTCTTACTCATCATGAGCATGGAGTTCTTGGCTGGTGGATTTCCTCTGCTCCAAAATAGCTTCAGGAGAAATGTCAATGGGCTGAGTTGCCATGGTTGAGGTCTTAATGATGTAGTCACTTGCAAAAATGAGAGCTTCTTCCATATGGACCTCCTGAACTTTTTCAGAGGAGTCCACCTTAGTAGGGGGTGAATGATGTGAGCTAGAAATGGGTGTTTCAGGAGTACTTATCTCTCCTTGAGTAGGGGAAGGGAAGAGAGACTCATGGTACTCACTGAAATCCAGATCCTTATCATTATAGAACGCAAGGTCAGGAATTGGTTGGTTTAGATCTAAAGGTTGGGATGGTAACTTTCCCCGGAATGTTATTCACTAGAGTTTTGAGACTCTGAGTGAAGGCTTAAGGCTGGTTTTATGAGCTCATCAGGCTGAGTGAGGAACCTCAGCACTGATTTTAGAAGAGATGGGAGTGGTTTGCTCCTTAGGAGAAGTGGGAGCTCTTGTTTCCACTTCCTCCTGCATGGGTGAGTATATGGAAGCTTGCACAACCTGAGTAGTTTGTGTAGGGTTTGTTTGGATCTTCTTGAGTAGGTGATGGTTATTTGAGGTTGAGAGGGTAATGAGGGTGTAGAAGGTGTGGGTTCAACACTTACTTGTGTTGCCAGGTTGTCACCTTGAGTAATGAGATCTAAAATTTTTAGGACAAGGGCTGTTTCTACCCTTAAGAAGCCCACAGTAGGCTTTCTTATTGTATTGAAGATGTCGGGCTTCATTTGTCCCATTTTAAGAATATTACTTGTTCCCCTTAACTGTGAGCCCAGTTCATAGTTAAGAATGTTTTGAACATATCTAGGGAACATATAATACTCTAAGGAGTATAAGTTTGCAAGCAGATTTGTATATACAAATTGAGAGTACCTGAACTTAACACCTTGAACCATGCCATGGACTATATAGGAGAGGTCCTCTAGAATTTGGTCCCAACCTCCATGCTTGTTTGATAGACAGTGAATGAAGACATGGAGGAGGTACTTCCATTTGAAGGAGACTTTCCCTTTTTTGAAGGTTCTTACTGAGTAATCACTCTCATAGCCCATCTGGCTGAAAGACTAGTTCACAGCAGATTTTGGAAAGGACAACTCGCCTTCTTCATCATCAGCCTGAGATGAGCACGAATAGAGGATGGAGTGATGAAAATTGTCCTCCCCTACACTGTCACAGACAATGCCTTCTCCCCATCCATAATCACCATATGGCAGGTCCTCCAAAAATCCAAAAGTTGATCTTCATATAGTGGAGGATTTATGGTGAGGGAGGTGAAGTTGTTTGATAGAGATAAGAAGTGGCAAACATCAGAGAAACCAGGATCTTTCTCCAAAGATAATAGAGCAACCTAATTATGTTGCCTGTGAAGTTGCATGGAGAAATCGGGTTGGTTTCGAGGATCGGGGTTGGCCATTTATGAGTAGCTTAAGGATGAAGGAAGATGGAAACAAAGGCGATTTGAGAGAATTTAGTTTAGGAATTTTCAGATGAAAAAGAAAGTGAAAGAGGGGGGAGCCGTTAAAGGTATATTTATATGAACAGGATTTGAGGCAAAGTTAATGCAGAAGGATAAACTTTGAAATCCGGATAACGGTCCCACCTCTGAAAAAGTGCCCAAAAGGTAGTTTTCTTGAATGTTGAAAAATCTCCCGAAGGTAATTTGTCTTTGGATGTTTTGAAAAACTTCCAAAGCCAATTTTGGCTTTGGAAGATATTTCTTAGATTTGCAAGAATTTGCTTTGAAAGAATTTTACTTAGAGTAAAAGTACTTCTGAAATACAGTTTGTTTTGACAGATATTAAGCATCAGAAGTTTTATTCAAGAATAAATCTTCCGAGACTAAATTGCTTTAGGAAGAAAATTATATCTTCAAGTCATATAAGTATTTAGAATAGAAGTTAAGCTTTGGAAGGTATCATTAAATCTCTTCCAAAGGCAAACTTCTTATAAAATACTTATTAAAATTAAAGACATAAATTTCTTCTGAAGTCAATATTAATGTCTTTTAAAAGAGACTATATTTCAATTCTTAGAATTCTAAGGAATATCAGTTAGAAAAATTTTCTATCAAGATAAGTAGGCTTATGAGTGATGATATAAACAACTTTAAAGACACACATTTTAAAAAATAATTTTGAAATTAATTTAAGAAAATCTAGTCAAAGTTAATCATCCCAATAACTGACATAAGATACTTAAATCTTTGTTCATCAAAAGCCTTAGTGAACTAATTAGCATATTGTTCATTTGGGTTAACTTTGACCAGTTTTTCTCAAAATTATCTCTTATTAAATGATACCTGATATTGATGTGCTTTGTCTTTTAGTGCTACACAGGATTCTCTGTAATAGAGACAACAGCTTGTAGCAGCAATGTATTCAGCTTTAGCAGTTGATGCAGACACACAGGATTGTTTCTTGCATTGCCATGAGACTATCCTTTTACCAAGGAACTAACAACCCCCTGATGTAGACTTTGCAATCATGTTGCAGCCACCATAGTTACTGTCTGTATACGCATACAGATTAAAGTCAGAACACTTTGGATACCAAAGTCCCGGCTTAGGAGCACTTTTGAGGTATCTAAGTATCCTTATGATAGCAACTAGGTGTGACATCTTGTGGTTGGCTTGATATCTTGCATAGATGCATGTGACAAACATGATATCAGGCCTACTTGCTGTGAGGTACATAAGAGACCTAATCATAGCCCTGTAGAGGTGTTCATCAACACACTCCCCCTCAAGATCAAGACCTAGAGAGTGGTTTCTTGCTATGGGAGTCTTAGCAACCTTACAGTCAGTCAGATGAAATCTGGTTAGTATATCTTGCACATACTTTGACTGGTTTATGAAGATACCATTGTCCACCTGCTTCACTTGAATTCGTATAAAGAAATTGAGTTCCTTTGTGTACTCATTTCAAATATATTCTTCATTAGCTTCTCAATCTCTTTGTAAAGACTTGGATTAGGTGACCCAAAAATGATGTCATCTACATAAACTTGAACCAACATCAAGTCTTTCCTTGTTCCTTTGAGGAAAAGTGTGCTGTCAATGGTACCACTCTTGCAACCATGTTTGACAAGGTAGTATGACAGTGTCTCATACCACTTTCTTGGTTCCTGATGCAGCCCATAAAGAGCTTTATCAAGCTTACAAACATAATCAAGATGATCTGGGTCTACAAAGCCACATGGTTGTTTGACATACACTTCCACATCAATCATTCCATATAGAAATGCACACTTAACATCAAGTAGGTAGAATTCAAAATTCTTAGATGCTGCAAAAGCAAGTAATATGCTAACATTGCTACAAGAGCAAAAACATCTATGTAGTCTAGCCTTGTTTTTTATGACAAGTCCTGTATCATCTTTCTTATTCCTAAAAACCTATTTGGTTTCTATAGTAGTCTTCCCATGAGGAACGTTAATTACATAACATTGTTAAATAATTAAATAAATCATGGAAGAAAGTTGAAGTAACGAAGATTGAGTTGACGGCGTTAACCTGGAAATACGGGGTGTCACAACTATGATGTCATGTCCTGTGTGTTTCAATTTCAAGCAATTAGAACGCTTAGCAAAGAGTTTTAAGGTTTTTGTGAACCCAGTTGTGCCGATTAATGCGGTCAAATTGGCAAGAGTTTGACATTGACATTATGAGTGTGGAAGCCAAGATTAGTATCGAAATGCATATGCATGGTTAAATAGGGCTCAAGGTCAAATGATCAATCAAAAATTAAAGGAAAAACAACACAAATCTAGTCTGTAATTTGTGTGAACCAGCGCAAGGTAATATGATACCCCTATTCATAGAAAGGCATTTAGGATTGGTGTTAATGATGCCCGAAAGGACCCATACGTTGTGACTTGACTTTCGTAATTAAGTTGGGCTTGACCCAGTCATGAGGATATGTGTTATTAAATGGGCTAATGATAGACTTGTAAAGACTAAGGAAGTAATATGGGACTGTTCTATTGTACAAGTTATCTTAAAGGCTGATGCTCACCAAAGATCTCTTAGCATGCGTTCTGAAAAACAAGGAAGTTACTTCGGAAGATTTGGCATAGTTACTAATAAATTCTGTAAGTGTCAATTCTTCTGAAACCAAATTGTAGGATCGGAGTTGGTCTCTCAACACAAGTTTGTCTCTCAAACTAACTTGAATAGATAAAGTTGAGTCTATTAACTAAGTTGATAATAATACACTAAGTTGATAAACACAAAAAATAGTTTTTCAAGATACTTGTATATATTACTTTTCAACTCGTTGTTACAAGACTCTTACAAGCGTTCACTCACTTACTTGGAGAGTTACAATGAGAAACTATATATACTACTATCTACAACCGGTTATACTTGGAAAACCAGCTGGAAATTACAACTAGACAAATACTACATTGCTAGAAGTAAGGTCTCTAAGATCAGCTAATATCCTAGATTAGGTAGTCATGACATGTCCATGACTTACCTTTTGTTACTAACTAAAGTTGGTAATTGTACTAACTGATAAAGGTGAACAGTTGATTAAAGTATGGTCAACTACATGGGCATGGGAAAGCATCATGCAGTATATCAGAGTTGGCAGCAAGTGTCAGTCGGACCATACTTATGTCCACTGGTGCATAGTTGATTCTTTCGAAACTTAAATGGTTTTGGAAGAATGAGTTCTTCCGAAGCCATTTATACTTCGGAAGAATTAACTTCTTTCGAGACTTCTGCAAGTCTTCATGACTTCATTCTTCGAAAGACTTTGTCTCTGATCTTCTAAGTGGTTATACTTTGGAAGGAAAACTACTTAGTCTCGAAAGATTGAGTTCTGTCTTCGGAAATTCTTCATATGCTTCGGAAGATCTTCAACTTGCCTTTGGAAGAGTAGTTTTTTCCTTTGGAAGACTTCTTCAGTTGCACTTCAAAAAGTCTTCTAAGTGTTGTTTTGGTTGCACTAGCCTCATATTGTTCATATATGATCCAACAAACTCCCCCTAGGCTGATGCTACTAAAACTTCACTTCCTTTTGCTTCTCAAAGTCTTTAACACCAAGGAGAGCAGATATTTATCTGATTCCTTGTTCTTCCCTGATATGGTGGAGAGAAGCTTGTACAAGTCATTTGTAGATAGAAGATCTAGTCTGTTGTTCTGAATGACATGTACCCTCTGTTGTGGACCTCTATAGAGAGTTAGTTGATGGGAGTTGTAGTCATACTCCCATCTAACTATGGAATCTGAAGTAGTGCCTTCAACCATTTGAAGGAATGAACTTTCCTTAGTAGTGGCACCCTCTTCTTCTTCCTTTCTCATTTTCAACTCCTCTTCAATCTTTGCTTTCCTTGTGAGCTCAGCAAGATGAAGACTGCTTACATGGTTTCTGATGTGAGCAGCCACGTGAGAGTTGGAAGGGTTGGAGAATGGCTTCTCTGCTAACTCAGCAAGATCGAATCTACTGGAGTGTAGTAAAGATGATGTGTCAAGTTTGCTGACATCACCATTCTCTCTTTCCACAAGAAAAATATGAGAAGGTTCATCAAACCTCAAGTGGACAATTTGCTTTCGAGGATTGACGGGCTTGGTTGACAGCTTGTCCCCTTTCCTGGTGTCCAGCAGAGTCACTAGTCTTCTTCTCAACTTTTTTTCTTCTTCCTTGAGGGAGTCAGAATTGATTGCTAGAAGTTGAAGAGCTTGGTCTAGTGTTCCCCTAGGCAGATCAAGGAATTCATCTTCTGTGAGGGAACATGAAGAGCCGTCAATGAACTTTAGTGTAATTGACTCTTCCTCATAGGAGATTTCGCTCAATGCTGTGCAGTTGATGAGCTTTCTTTTGATCTCCTTGTATTCCTCTAAGGTCAGAGGCTTGGACGATTCAGAGGATGGCTTGGGTAGAGATTGGGTTTTGGGTTGAGTTTTGGGTTTCAGGATGGGTAATGGTGGTGGTTGTTGAGAGGCAAAGGATGAGGGTGTAAGTAGGGCTGATGGTTCAGGGGTGTAAGGTTCAATAGAAGGTTCTATTTTGATGGATAAGGGAAAAGGTGTGGATTCTGATTTTGCTGGTTGAGGTTTGGGTGTAGGTTTGGGTACCATCCTCTGCACTTCTTTGGATTGAGATACCTCCTTTCTTCTTCCTAAGCGAATGTCAGCTTTAATTTCACTGAGCCCTAAGATAAGCTTTCATCCAGGCTTTGTCACCCACCTTCTTGGCAACCGTAATTTGGGCCTCTTCTTCCTTCTTCTTCTTTTTCTTCAGCTTTTTCCTAGTAGCCTTCTTCCTCTCCTTATTGATTTGATCTTGTTTTTTATGAAAAAGAAACAAGATCGTGTCATTTTCATGAGGAGTCAGCTCCTCCTGAGAGTAGCCCCTTGCACATAGGAAGGTTATCCTCTCCGTCCTTTCCTTTTCCTCAGTTTCTTCTTTCTCTCTCCTTCTCTCTTTTTCTAAGGCCAACCTTGCTGCTTCTTCTTGCTCCTTTTGTAGCAGGGTTGCCTTTTCCAATTCCACAAGCTCATCAAGTGGGAGTAGAAGCATTTCTTCATTAACTACTCCTAGGCTGATGAGCCTACCTCTACTTTCCTTCTGTTGTAGATAGACTCTTGAGCTGATGTTGATGCTTACAGCCAGCAGTTTTCCAATGTCAAGTCTACCTTTCTTTTTTAGCTTCTCCAACCTTTCCTCCTCAAGAAGCTCTTCAGTAGACATCTTCTTTTTTCCTTTAGGATTTGAGGAAGATTTAGCCTTTAGGGATTCTGGCTTGGGGAGTTAAGAATGGGGAGAGAGGGGTTGAACTTATGGTGACTGTTGTGTTAGAGAGGGTGGGTTTTTGAGAAAGTTCTAACTGTTTATCTTAGAGGCTAATTCAATAATGTCCTTTGTGATGAGCAGATCATCTAGAGAAGGTAGATAGTTCAACTATTCCTTCAGCAGCTTGAATTTCTGCTTCGGAAGAGATTGGGATTTCATCACTTGTCCCAACTCTGGGCCATCAGTCCTTATTTCCCCTTTGAAATCAATCTTAGGTTTAATAGGGACCTTAGGTTGACCAACTTCCTCTTTAGAGGTAGGTGGTGCACTCAACCTTTGAAGCTCTTCAGCTCCAAAGTAGGCAATGGCCACATATGGGGAAGGTTGTTCAAAGGAGGAGCTTATCAGAAATTTGGTTAAAAACCTATTGAGGTCAATAAGCATCTTTGGGTCCACTTGAATTGTAATTGGAGGAGACTGAGGGAAGATGGTTGCAGGGTGTTGATGTGTAGGGTAATATGAAGATAGGGAGGTTGTGATGGCTAGGCTTGGCTCCTCATGTCTTTGTTTTTGTACATTCTCCCCCTTTTTGGTTGCATGATCTTGAGAAGTAGATGAGCTGAAGGAAAAACTTAAAGAAACTTGAACTGGTACATGCCTAACAGACTTCTCAATCTATTTCTCAGCTAGTTGAGCCTTGAGATTTTCAATCTCAAGTTACTGAGTGGCAGACCTATCCTCTAAAGTCTTAACCTTTGATTCAAGGTTTGAGACTTTAGAAAGTAGGTCTCTGATGGTAAGTTGCAGACTTCCCTCATCTTCTTTTGAAGAATAAAAGGAGATGAGATAACATACCTAGTATGTTCATCATCATCACAAGATGTGGTTTCTTGGCACCCTGGTTTCCCTTGCATTCTGATGTCTCTTTCAGAGGCATCAAGTGGCAAGGTTGTCGTAGATTCAGTCTCACTGATGTTATCACTGTCCTGTGAGTCCAATGAGATACTCTCAGTAGTGGCAGCTGAATCTACATGAGTCCCCTCCACATCTGTGGGACTCACCTCAGTATGGGCTAACTGATGTGGGCTAGAAATCAGAGGTTCCTTGGGGCTCAGTTGATCTGGAGAGTGGTGTGTGAAATCAACATCATGGGCCTGAAGAAACATGAGATCTTTATCAGATTGAGTTAATAGGTCAGTAAAGGATAAAGAGGTTATTCCTAATGACTCGGGACCTTGGTCAGCACCTAATGGCGTTGAGCTGGTGATATGGCTGTCCTTTTTTGGTTTCTCAAGAGAGTGTTGAGACTCATCCTGAGGGCTTACAGCTTGGGTTATGGGCTCATCAGGTTGAGACTGAGGAGGCTCAACACTGATATTGAGGTCCATGGTGGAGGTAGGTTGGACCTCTCGCTAAGTGGGAGCCTTGAATTCCACTTTAGCCTTTTTGGTGTGAACAAAGGGAACTTGTTCAATTAGAGTAGATTCAACAAAGGTTCGTTTGGGGTGTCTTTTGTTGGTGAATCTAATTGGGAAGGAAGAACTGATTGGTATTGAGTGGGTGATGTCTGGTGTGGGTTCGTCACCTGCTAGGTTTGTAGGGATGTCACGAGGAGCCGTTGGCTCTAACATACTCGGAAGAATATCAGTGAATCTTCCGGTGAAGTTGGTGGACACCTTCTTCAAGGTTTTGAAGATACCTGGCCTCATGTGAGGGACAAGAAGGATATCTTCATACTGAAGCTGATCCTGATCCAGCTCACAGTTGATGATATGCTGAATGAACCTAGGATACATATAGAAAGGATCCTTGTTGACGTTACCTCTGAGGCTGTTCAGCACAAATTTTGAGTAATTGAATCGGAGGCCTTTGACCATCCCATGAACAAGGCAGCCCAAATCGTATGGGATTTGATCCCATCCCCCTGATTTGTTGGAGAGACAGTGAAGCAGGATATGCGGGAAGAACTTACAGTTGTATGAAAAGTTGAACTTGTATATGGTTGTCTTGCACACATTGCCACCATAACCCATTTGATTGTAAGAGTCCTCCAAATTAGACTTGGGGAATTCAGTAGGGGCTCCTTCATCATGAAGCTCCAGATGCTACATGATGGTTCTTTCACGGATGACGAGTTCTTGTTCGCAGATTCTCGATCTGATCACCCTTTCTCCATTGAGCATGTCGCTTTGACCATTGGCCCATTTTTTGCCATGTGGTTTGAGTAGATAGTGGGGTTAACAGTGAGGGCAATGAAGTATGTTGATTGAGTAAAAAATTGGATGATTGGAGCAAAGTCGACATCTTTGGAAGAATCAAGGATTGCGACTTGGTTGTGTTGAGGATTCAATGCCATTGTTTGCGAAAGTACTGTGGGATTGAAAGAATTTGAGAGAGTGCAGAAGAAGATAGTGGAAAGTTGGAGTTTTTGTGAAGGTAATGAAATTAAGGAAGGAAAGTCAGAAGTTTTTAAATAGGGGGTAAAAGATCAAACCGATAAGGTGAAAGGACAGCTTAGGTTTGATTTGATAGGGGCGGTAAGTTAAGGATTACTTAAAATATTCCGACAATCATCAGTAAAATCTTACTTTTTACAGAGTGGGGCCCAAGATTTCCGTTACACAGTAAAGTTTTCTTCCGAGAGTAAAATTGCTTCCGAGAGAAAACTGTCAGGTCTCTCAGTATTATCTTCCGAAGCCATTTTTACTTTCGAAGGCAAATCATGTCTCAAGGACAAATTTGCTTCCGAGAGTAAAAAGGTCTTCCGAAAGAAGAAGTAAGCTTCAGAAGTAAATACTTAGACAGAGAAATTTGCCTTCAGAAGATTTATAAGGATATCTTCCGAGAGTAAATTTCTCTTCCTAAGAGTTTATACTTAGGATTTTTGTGGGAAAACTTTTTGTATCAGGGCTTAGATTGTATGAAGACAACATAGACAAGACACAAATTAAAAGGTTTTCAAAAGACATAAACTAATTAATATTTATCATCCCAATTGCTATGATTAAATACTTAAATCTTTGTTCATCATAGGCTTTGGTGAACAAGTCAGCATATTGTTCATTATCATCAACCTTGACTAGTTTGATTAAGTGTTTCTCATGAATATCTCGAATGAAATGATACCTGATGTCAATGTGCTTTTTCTTGGAGTGTTTGACTGGATTTTCTCTTATAGAGATTGCATTCTTGTTGTCTATGTGGATAGAAGTCTCTATGAATTTAAATCCATAGTCCAACATCTAATTTTGAATCCATAGCAGCTGAGCACAACAACTTGCAGCAGCAATGTATTCGGCTTCAGCAGTTGATGTAGTGACACATAATTGTTTCTTGCTTTGCCAGGAGATGATCCTTCCACTAAGAAATTGACATCCAGCTAATGTGGATTTCTTGTTAATGTTACAGCCACCATAATCACTGCAGTGTATCCGTAGAGATTGAAATCTTTATTCCTAGGATACTAGAGACCTAGTTTGGGAGCTCCTTTGAGATATCTAAGAATTCTCTTGGCAGCAATTAGGTGAGACACTTTTGGAGCAGCCTAATATCTTGTATAAATGCAAGTTGCAAACATAATATCAGGTCTGCTTGCTGTGAGATACATCAGAGATCCTATAATTGCCCTGTACTGATGCTGATCGGTATCCTCCCCCTCAGAGTCATGATAAAGGTTGTGATTTCTGGGTATGGGTGTCATGGCTGGTTTACAATCTTTCACCTCAAATCTTTCTAAGATGTCCTTGACATACTTAGATTGATTTATGAAGAACCCTTCTTTCATCTGCTTCACTTGAATTCCAAGAAAGAAATCCATCTTTCCTATGGAACTTATTTCAAACTTCTTCCTCATAATGCTTTCAAAGTCTTTACACATTTGGTCATTTGAGGAACCAAATATGATGTCATCAACATAGACTTGAACAAGCAAAATGTCTTTCCCAGACTTCCTTATGAACAATGTTTTGTTTATTGTGTCTCTAGCGTAGCCATGCTTTAGGAGAAATTGAGATAGAGTCTCATACCACAGCCTAGGTGCCTAGTGCAGCCCATAAAGAGCTTTATCAAGTTTGCACACATAATTGGGATGCTGTAGGTCTTCAAATCCTAGTGCCTGACACACATAGACTTCTCTGTCGATATCCCCATACAAGAATGCACATTTGACATCAAGTTGGTAAACTGTGAAGTTCTTGGATGTTGCATAAGCAAGGAAGATTCTCACAGCCTCAAGTCTTGCAACAGGTGCAAAGACATCAGTGTAATCTATCCCTTCCTCCAGTGTGTGTCCTTGAACTACAAGTCTTGCTTTGTTCTTGATGATCAAACCTCTATCATCTCTTTTGTTTCTGAACACCTACTTAGTGCCAATGGGGACTTGACCAGGTGGTAGTGGACATAGGTTCCATACCTTTTTTCTCTTGAATTGAAGCAACTCCTCTAGCATTGATTCAACCCAGTTGTTGTCTTTGAGAGCTTCTTCCACCTTCTTTGGTCCCATTTGAGAAAAAAATCATGAGCACAAGCAAACATTCCCATTATGAGTTTGTCATCTTGTTTTCACACCTTCTAAGACATCCCCAACGATGTTTTCAGCAGGATGAGTGTTATGGATCCTGAGCCTTGGAATCACATCTAATTGTATAGATAGATCTAAGTTAGAGAAATTTTGCTCAGGATTCTAAGTATTGTTTCCAGCTGCTGTCTCACGCTCATTAAATGTGGACTGATTGAATGTGTGACAATGCTAGTGATATTTTGCTATGAAGAAGCATCAACAGTTGCCTGTTCCTCCAGATGACTATCTTCATTAGCTTGGTGTTGAGAGATGGAGTCATTAGCTGATGAGTTTTGAGGCTTAGTTTGCTGACTGCTTGTTGAAGCTCCATTGTTTTCTAAGATATTCAAACTTTCAGGAGATCCAGTAGCGGGTGCTTGATCTTCATGATCTCTTGGAGAACTTGGAATAGGTCTGGGTAACTCAAATAGTTGATCATCATATGAGTCATTTTGAGTTCATGTTTCATCTGAAACATTCTCACAAGATGGTTTAGAATAGTTTGGAAACAATTCTAAGTCAAAAATGTAATTAGAGCCATTCCCTTTAACACAAGGAGTGTGTTCATTGACAAAAATATTGGATGATTCCTCAAATTATTGATTTTTGGTGTTATATACTCTATAAGCAATAGAGTTTGAGTAATATCCAACAAAGATAACATCATCCGATTTTTCAGCAAATTTTGCCAAATTGTCTTTTGTGTTAAGTATGGTACACCTGCTGCCAAATGACCTAAGAAAACCAATAAATGGTGGTCTCTTGTTCCATAGATCATAAGGGGTTTCTCCATGGGGCTTAACAATGAGAACTCTGTTCTGCACATAGCATGCGGTGCTGGCTGTCTCTGCCAGAAAGTTAGAGACAGCTTTGAATCAGCTAACATAGTTCTTGCGGGCTCAATACGTGTCATGTTCCTCCTCTCAGCAATACCATTTTGTGGAGGAGTTCTGGGAGCACTATATTGTCCGGCAATCATAGTATTATTATTATTATCATCTTTACATGATTATTTGACTACATGCTTGATTGCCTTAGATGATACCTTTATGCCTTGTCTTAGTCTAGAAATTAATAAGACAGTCCTTGAAAAGTATTAATTAGGTGATAAAATTTAATTTCAAGGTAAAATTAATCGTTGGTAATAACAATAAATCAAATTTCAATGTTGAATTATATATATAAATTCTTGCACTTAAAAACCTAAAAACAAGAAACTACTACCAAATAACATTACCTAATAAAATTATACTACACTTAACCTACTTTAATTAATTAAATATAATTAAAATTCCAATTTAAATACCCCCCCAACCACCAAATCGGCCGCCCCCCTTAACCACCAACCACCTCCCACCCTTGAACCCCTCAAACACTTCATTTCACTCTCTTCTCCCCATACATGCAATTTCCCTCTTCTCTCCCTTCTCTCTCTCTCTTCCTCATGAAATTCTCCAGCCATCTACACCTTATTCTCTGCATTTTCTTCTTCATACTAGTTAGATAATCGAAGAACAACACCATTCTAGCATCGAGCAAGCTCAAACCAAGCAAGAAAGTGAGTTTTGGTGAGTTTTCAAGCAAGGTCTTTGCAAGAACAGGAAGTTTCAGCTTATGCTCGAGATTCAACAGCTCTCAAACTCTCAAAATCATCTCTAAAACGTGGAACATCTGAAGTGTAAGCATCAATGTACCCGAATGAGGCTATTTCTTGAGTTTTACACCTTTATTCTATCAAAAATCTTACTTTCTTTGTTCTAACAGAAACTTGCTGCTATAACCTTGTTATTGAGGAGCTTTTAACTTCATTAAAGGTATATCTCATGATAGATTAGTGAATCTTTGGATGGTGCACAAGTTTTCACCTTGAAAACCCTCTTGTTCATAGGTTTAGCACCAAAAAGCCACCTGTTTTGAAAAGCCTTTCAACCCATGTTAAAAACCTGCTCTAAAACAATTTATGAACTCCTTATGAAGCTGGTCCAAAAGTTAAATAATGGTTTGGTGATGATTATGCTTGAAACATATCGATTACACAAGTGTAAAAGGTGATTAACACCCTCTAAAAGCATCAATGGTGACTTGTATGTATAAATCCGTGAGTTGAAGTTTTTTCCAGTAGTTTGATGATATTAAACCTGTAAAATTCTTGACTTGGGGTAAACATTATGAAAAGCATGGTAAAATGGTCTAAATGAGGTAAATCTAGGACCCGAAAAGTGGTAAAATTGGAAGTTATGGGTTAAACTTAACAAATATCAAATTTTATAATTTCCAGGCCCTAAAATATATATTTTAGTGTTAAAAACCGAATTTGGTGATTTATTGGGTTAAATTGTAATTTTTATGAATTTAATTAGCAAAATAGACCTAAACCGGGAGATTTTGGAGAAAATTTCTAAAAATTTTGTAACAAGTATAAAATCATGGAATTAATGAAATTTCAGTAACTTAGTGACCTCAAGGTGGTAATTTGGTAAAATTTTGAAGAAAAATTAACTTAGAATGTTCGGTTTCGGTTAAAAATGAGTTTACAAACGATTTCTTACAAACCAAAGCCTTTGGCTATAATGACTCAAAAATCCCATTTAAAACAGATTAAAAAGTTTATTAGAAGTGTGTAAAAAGAAATACATAAGTATTTTCGGTTAAAAACTACAATATTCAAAACTAGACGATAAATTGTCGGTTTAACCGTAACCGGTAACTAGATATAGGTATTTTAAATTCTCCAAATTAAAATACTGAAATTTTGGGTTAAACTAGGTCATTTTAAATATGTAAAACTTTTGGAAATTATTAAGAGCCATAATGGGTCATGAAATGATAGAAATCAAACTTTAGGGTAAAAACTGTAAATTATAAAACTTGAAGGACTAAAGTGTAATTCTGCAATTTCACCGTAAAATGATCAATATATGACTAAAAAAATTACTTGTTAAACATATCATCACCTTATGAAACTGATTTAAATCTTAAAAACTTGTCATTTACATAAAGAAAGACGACTTACCTAAAAAGGGAACTTTTTAAACGCAATTGTTAAAGAACCAAAGTTAGTTGAACTTTTAACCATAAATTAACCTAGTTACTCTTATAATAACCATAGATCATTTAGCTCATTACTTGAATCATGATGATAGGGTGCTAGGAATTGAATCTATCTTTGCTCAAGGAATCGTTGACTTAACCCTAAGGTGAGTTCTAGTGTCCCCTTTTTACTACTGTTTTGGGATGAAACATGCTATGCTTAAACTAAAATCATTTATGAGCTATTGAATGATTCTTGTATGTTATGGTTAATGTTGAACCTGCTCTTAATTGTATCACAATCATTAATTCTTGTGTGAACCGCTTTTTCTATATGGGTAGATCTACTTAGGGAATCCCCCACACACAGTGCCTTCCATCATGAATGGGAAGGGTACCACACTGAGATCCTGCGGGGTCGTTTGTGTCATGTGACAAGTATTATAAGATACTAAGGTGAACCATCCAGCAGGTATGGTTCGCTATTTAAGGCTCAGTTATCCCTATGGGTTAACCGGTATTAACACAAATTTAGAAGAGGCTAGCCGGGACTGAGTGCAGGGTTGATTGTGACCCCACAACAGTGATACTTATGATTCTAAAATTTATTCATGGATTCTACGGAGTCCTTTTGTTTTTAAACTTTAAGCACTTGAATTCACCAACTTTTTAGTTGACACAAAAATCTTTTGAGCATGTTTCAGGTAATCCTTGATGGAAGCTTGGGAATAGTTGGAGAACCTCTTTGGATGACCTAGTTCCGTGACCACCACATGGCATTAAGTAGTTTGAATCTAGGATTGGACAACTTGTTTGGGTGTTTGTTGAACTTATGAATTTATTTTAATTTGGATTAATCCTGTTATGACCCGGCTTTGACCGTTGTATTTGGGTTGTTAAAACTTTTATAGTAGTGCCATGTGATTTCTTTCCTTGTGTGCTCTTTTGATGGTTAGTTTCCGCTGCCATATATGTTGCCAGTCCATGACGTCCCACCCTACTTGGGCCTGGGGTGTGACAGATTGGTATCAGAGCCACAGGTTGTAGAGAAATTAGGAATACCTTAGTAGACCCTAGGCTACAACCCTGATTCCTTAGGACGGTCCTTGTTTGGAACGTGTCGGAGTAAGCGGGTTGGGTAAATTGATGATTACACCTTATCAACGTAATCATGAATTTACCGAACGCGTGAGTTCTGGCATGGACCCCTAGGTGATGTTAAACTCTGTATTTTGGGTTGATGATTCAAGAAAATTTCTTTTGTGTGGCCAAAAATTTTAAAAGTGACTTTCATGCCTGTTATATCGAGATACTACTGATTTCTGATGCTACTAATTACTGATACTACTGATTATTGATGCTACTGCCATCACTGCTATAGATACTATTATTATTACTATTATTATTATCATGAGCTATGAGAAACCAATTTACTCATGAAAATCTTACAGGATTTGTAGGCTATGGCTGATAAAGGAAAGGCGCCCGCATACCCTGTTGATGAGACTGCCCATGTGGGAAGTGTTAAGAAGTCAACGCCTCAGACTGAATACGAAGAGTACCTGTGAAGGTGTGGACACCCTGGATGGATTTCCGTGACCTCGGAAGACACTGAGCCCTCGGAAGACTCTGTATCATCATCTCTGGTCAGAAGCAGAACGCGATCCCACTCTCCTCATGTCCCCGAAAGAGTACAAGGCCAGGGACATCTATTTCTTTCAGGATGCCGCCCCCTCCGCCTCCTCCTGCAATGGCTCCAGCTCCAGCACCTCTAGTGATTGACCCGCCTAGGTGCCACACACACGATGAGTATTGGATGCCGCCCAGGCAAAGCATGTTTGACGGCCCGAGTGTCCTTGCCAGAGATCCCTACACCCAGTCTAGCCGTCGGGCTAGTGACTTTGGTCCTTCTGACCCTACTCTTGGAGAGATACTCCGGACTATTCAGCGTCACGAGGTGACCCTGCAGCATGCTACTCGGACCTCCCAGTCTGCACAGTTCCAAGCCATGATGGCATCTCATAGTGTTCAGCGCATGGAGCAGGAGCAGAAGAAGAAAAGTTCAGGTTGGTTTGGATGGCTGAAGAAGAAATGGCAATGATGACGTGAGAAACATTGGATTGTGTGCAAGAAACTATTGATCTATTAGAGAAGCTATTTATCTATTTCAGACATTACTATTATTATTATGGGGGTGATGGCACCTTCCAATTTGTGAAACTATTATGTTTTAACTATTATGTTTGATTGTGGTTGCATTTATCTATTTATGGACTTTTGCTTATGATGCTAACTTTTACAGAATGATTTTGAATGAAATTATGCGATGTTATGCGTTATGAGTTAAAGTATGTTGTCTTGTGATATAATCTATCCCATTAATTGAATGAAGCATCCTTGAATGTCATGAAATGTGGTACAAAACCTTTATGTCCTGGGTTTAGTGGCTAGTAGGAGTAAAATCGGTTGTTATGAGATACTTGAAACCAATTTATGAGATGCTAAACAGATTTGTCTATGATGACACCAGAATGCCACCGAGACGAGGGGTTCGTATGGTAAGAAGATGAACAACTAGTGGAAGAAATGAAGAAGCTAGGAACCAGAATGAAAACCAAGCACCTACTCAACCAGAAGCTCCACATGGGGAGAATGTCAACTTGGAAAATGAGGTAAGGATTGCCAACTTGGTGGCGCAACAAATTGCAAATGCCATTCCAACCATCATTGCCCAGATCAACGCTGATCGGGGTAATGCAACCGGGAACAGTGAACCTGGGAATGACGAAGCTAACAATGATGACACCGAAGAGATAAGAAATGGGTGTTCTTACAAAACCTTTATGGCGTGCAAACCAAAGGACTTCTATGGCACTGAGGGTGCAATTGAGACCTACCGATGGCTAGATGAGATGGAAGCTGTGCTGGACATCAGCGAGTGCAAACTCGAGCACATGGTAAGGTTTGCTTCTCAATCACTCAAGGGATCAGCACTAGAGTGGTGGAGAACTATTGTTCAATCTCGTGGAAGGAATGCTGTTGGAAGGATGAACTGGTCTGAATTCAGGGAGCTAATGACCAACAAATACTGTCCAATCAATCAGCTTGAGAAGCTAGAATCTGAATTTCTGAGCTTGGAAATGAAAGGCCCGAACTACACGGAATACATCAACCGTTTTCTGGCTTTGTCCCGACTCGTGCCACATCTGGTGACACCGGAAGCCAAAGGTGTAGCCCGTTTCATCTGGGGATTACATCCCAGGGTTAGAGGCATGGTTCGATCTTCCAGGCCCACGACCTTACAAGCTACAGTTGATTTCACAAGTAGCTTGACTGATGACTTGATTAGAGCTGGATGGACAGAGCATGTGAAGGTAGAAGACAAGAAGAAGGTAATGGGTGAGAAAAGGAAGTGGTTTGATGTTAAAAAGACAATGGGTAGCAGTGGTAGTTCAAGCAAGAGAACCGGTGAAGGAGCAAGGCTTGATGATCATGGTGGAAGGGCTCGAAAACTGTACTTAGGCACAAGCCCCTTTTGCAACAAGTGCAGACTACACCACCAAGGAGATTGCAACCCAATGCCTTGTTTCAAGTGTAAAAGAACTGGTCATTTGATTAAAGATTGTACGTATGAACCGGGTAAGCAATGCTATGAATATGGAGATCCAGGACATATGAGGAACAAGTGCCCTAAATTAACAAGGGACAAGGATGCCAAACCCAACAAACCCAAGGGAAGAGCGTTCGTGATGGATCCGAACGGTGCTCGTAAGGAACCCGATGTGGTCAATGGTACGTTTCTCATTAACCACCATCCTGCTACTGTTCTATTTGATACTGGAGCGATAGGTAGCTTTGTTTCTACTACCTTTAGGCCCTTGATTGATTTGAAAGCTTGCACCTTAACCGATGCCTATACTGTAGAGTTAGCTGACGGTAATATAATAGAAACCAATGAAATCATCAAAGGTTGCTCAATGGAACTAGAGGGTAATTTATTTAAGATAGACCTGATGCTTATAACGCTAGGAGGATTTGATGTAGTTGTTGGGATGGATTGGTTAGCCAAAAATAGGGCTGAAATCGTGTGTGATGAACGTTTACTTAAAATACCTATAAGCGATGGGAAAACGTTTGTTGTTCATGGTGAAAGAAGTAACGCGCTATATCCTATGATATCCCACCTAAAGGCTACCAAGAGTCTCATGAAAGGATGCTCAGCTTTCATAGTCTATGTGATGAAGGCAAAAGAGGAAAAGAAGATCGAGGACATACCGGTGGTTACTGAATATCCGGAAGTATTTCCCGAAGATCTACCGGGACTCCCTCCAACCCGACAAGTTGAGTTCCAAATAGATCTATTGCCTGGAGCTGTACCAGTAGCTAAGGCACCATACCGACTCGCCCCGCCCGAGATGAAAGAGCTAATGATACAAATCCAAGAGCTTCTCGACAAGGGATTTATACGACCAAGTGTTTCTCCATGGGGTGCCCCGGTGCTATTCGTGAAGAAGAAGGATGGAACCCTACGTATGTGTATTGATTACCGGGAGTTAAACAAGCTGACAATAAAGAATCGTTATCCTCTTCCGAGAATTGATGATCTATTCGATCAACTACAAGGAGCTAGCTATTTTTCCAAGATAGATTTAAGATTGGGATACCATCAACTGAAGATAAGAGAAGAAGACATACCCAAAACAGCCTTTAGAACTAGATATGGACACTATCAGTACCTGGTCATGCCCTTTGGACTGACTAATGCACCAGCGGCATTTATGGATCTCATGAACCGAGTATGTCGCCCATATCTAGACAAGTTTGTGATTGTGTTTATTGATGATATCTTAATCTACTCCCGTAGTAAAGAAGAGCATGAGAAGCATCTTAGACTGATTCTTGAGTTGCTCAAGAATGAGCAACTATATGCCAAATTCTCCAAATGCGAATTTTGGATGCGTGAAATCCAATTTCTAGGGCATGTAGTGAATAAAGATGGGATTCAAGTGGACCCCTCAAAAATAGAGGCTATCAAGAATTGGAAGATTCCTGAAACTCCTACCGAGATAAGACAATTTCTAGGTTTAGCTGGATACTACAGGAGGTTCATCAAAGACTTCTCGTGAATAGTGCAGCCGTTAACTGCTTTGACTAAGAAGAATACAGCCTTTGTATGGGAACAAGAACAGAACAAAGCATTCGAAACACTCAAGGAGAAACTGTGTAGTGCACCTATCCTCGCCCTACCGGAAGGAGTTGAGGATTTCGTAGTCTATTGCGACGCCTCGCGTCAGGGACTAGGATGCGTGCTAATGCAACGAGACAAGGTGATTGCTTACGCATCCAGACTGTTGAACAAGCATGAAAAGAACTACACGACTCATGATCTGGAATTGGGTGCCGTGGTGTTTGCACTCAAAATGTGGAGGCACTATCTCTATGGCACCAAGTGCATTATCTATACTGATCATAGAAGCTTGCAGCACATTCTTGATCAGAAGATGTTAAACATGCGTCAGAGAAGATGGGTTGAGCTATTGAATGATTACGAATGTGAAATCTGCTACCACTCTGGCAAGGCAAATGTAGTGGCAGATGCCTTGAGTAGAAAGGAAAGGGAAAAACCCCTTCGCGTCCGTGCCTTAAGGATGAGTGTGTATACCAGCCTTATTGCTAGGCTAAAGGAAACTCAAGGTGAAGCACTGAAGGAGGATAACCTAGCTGAGGAGATGCTAACAGGAATGGAAAAGCGTTTAGAGTTGAGCAACGATGGTTTATACAAGTGTGAAGGAAGAACGTGGGTACCAAAGTATGGAGGGATTAGAGAGACAATCCTAGATAAAGCTCACAAATCTAGATACTCGATTCACCCAGGAAGTGATAAAATGTACCAAGACTTAAAGGCACTGTTCTGGTGGCCTGGAATCAAGAAATCAATCGCCACCTATGTTGGGAAGTGTCTGACGTGCGCAATGGTAAAAGCTGAAAATCAAAAGCCACCAGGAACTTGCAACAACCCAAAATTCCAGAGTGGAAATAGGATAACATCACAATGGATTTCGTTATGAAGTTACCAAGAACCTTCAGAGGACATGATGCCATTTAGGTAATAGTGGATAGGCTTACCAAATCAGCCCATTTCTTGCCAATTCGAGAGGACTACGACTTGCCAAAGGTAGCCCAACTTTACATCGACGAAATAGTGACCAGACATGGAGTGCCACTATCAATTATCTCAGACCGTGATAGTCGCTTCACTTCTCGATTTTGGAGAACACTCCAACAGGCTTTAGGGACCCGTCTGGATTTAAGCATTGCATACCACCCTCTAACTGACGGACAAAGTGAAAGAACCATTCAAACTTTGGAAGATATGTTAAGAGCTTGCGTGATTGACTTCGGTGGGAACTGGGACAACCATCTTCCTCTAGTAGAGTTTTCCTACAATAATAGTTACCATGCAAATATAAAAGCAGCCCCGTATGAAGCCCTATATGGTAGGAAATGTCGATCGCCGTTAAGTTGGAATGAGGTTGGTGACAGCCAAATAATGGGACCCGACATCATGATGGAGACCACAGACAAAATATTTAAAATCAAAGAGCGTCTAAGAGCAGCCCGAGATCGTCAGAAGAAATACGCTGACAGAAGGCGAAAACCATTGGAATTCCAGGTTGGTGATAGAGTGATGCTAAAAGTCGCACCCTGGAAGGGAGCCGTAAGATTTGGTAAGAAAGGCAAGCTAAGCCCAAGATACATTGGACCATTTGAAATACTTGCTAGAATTGGCCCAGTGGCTTATCAATTAAAACTACCTCAAGAGTTAAGCTACATACATGACACATTCCATGTGTCTAACTTGAAGAAGTGTTTGGTAGACAAAGCCCTGGAATTGCCTTTGAAGGAAGCTAGAATTAATAACAAGCTGAATTTTGTGGAAGAACCTGTTGAGATCACTAACCGATTAGTCAAGAAACTCAGAAGAAGTCGTATGCCCAAGGTCAAAGTAAGATGGAATTCCAGGCGAGGGCCTGAATTCACTTGGGAACGAGAAGATGAAATGAGAAAAGATTTTCCGCACCTCTTCAAACCCACCCGTTCTGGATCTAATCCACGCTAAAATTTAGAGACGAAATTTCCTAAACGGTGGGAGAATGTAACAACCAACTCCTAGGTCCAACCCTAACCCTAAAATTTATTTAACATTATTTCATTCATAGTATTATTATTATTATCATCTTTACATGATTATTTGATTACACGCTTGATTGCCTTAGATGATACCTTTATGCCTTGCCTTAGTCTAGAAATTAATAAGATAGTCCTTGAAAAGTATTAATTAGGTGATGAAATTTAATTTCAAGGTAAAATTAATCATTGGTAATAACAATAAATCAAATTTCAATGTTGAATTATATATATAAATTCTTGCACTTAAAAACCTAAAAACAAGAAACTACTACCAAATAACATTACCTAATAAAATTATACTACACTTAACCTACTTTAATTAATTAAATATAATTAAAATTCGAATTTAAACACCCCCCCAACCACCAAATCGGCCGCCCCCCTTAACCACCAACCACCTCCCACCCTTGAACCCCTCAAACACTTCATTTCACTCTCTTCTCCCCATACATGCAATTTCCCTCTTCTCTCCCTTCTCTCTCTCTCTTCCTCATGAAATTCTCCAGCCATCTCCACCTTATTCTCTGCATTTTCTTCTTCATCCTAGTTAGATAATCGAAGAACAACACCATTCTAGCATCGAGCAAGCTCAAACCAAGCAAGAAAGTGAGTTTTGGTGAGTTTTCAAGCAAGGTCTTTGCAAGAACAGGAAGTTTCAGCTTATGCTCGAGATTCAACAGCTCTCAAACTCTCAAAATCATCTCTAAAACGTGGAACATCTGAAGTGTAAGCATCAATATACCCGAATGAGGCTATTTCTTGAGTTTTACACCTTTATTCTATCAAAAATCTTACTTTCTTTGTTCTAACAGAAACTTGCTGCTATAACCTTGTTTTTGAGGAGCTTTTAACTTCATTAAAGGTATATCTCATGATAGATTAGTGAATCTGTGGATGGTGCACAAGTTTTCACCTTGAAAACCCTCTTCTTCATGGGTTTAGCATCAAAAAGCCACCTGTTTTGAAAAGCCTTTCAACCCATGTTAAAAACCTGCTCTAAAAAGGTGATTAACACCCTCTAAAAGCATCAATGGTGACTTGTATGTATAAATCCATGAGTTGAAGTTTGTTTCCAGTAGTTTGATGATATTAAACCTGTAAAATTCGTGACTTGGGGTAAACATTATGAAAAGCATGGTAAAATGGTCTAAATGAGGTAAATCTAGGACTCGAAAAGTGGTAAAATTGGAAGTTATGGGTTAAACTTAACAAATATCAAATTTTATAATTTCCAGGCCCTAAAATATATATTTTAGTGTTAAAAACTGAATTTGGTGATTTATTGGGTTAAATTGTAATTTTTATGAATTTAATTAGCAAAATAGACCTAAACCGGGAGATTTTGGAGAAAATTTCTAAAAATTGTGTAACAAGTATAAAATCATGGAATTAATGAAATTTCAGTAACTTAGTGACCTCAAGGTGGTAATTTGGTAAAATTTTGAAGAAAAATTAACTTAGAATGTTCGGTTTCGGTTAAAAATGAGTTTACAAACGATTTCTTACAAACCAAAGCCTTTGGCTATAATGACTCAAAAATCCCATTTAAAATAGATTAAAAAGTTTATTAGAAATGTTTAAAAAGAAATACATAAGTCTTTTGGGTTAAAAACTACAATATTCAAAACTAGATGATAAATTGTCGGTTTAACCGTAACCGGTAACTAGATATAGGTATTTTAAATTCTCCAAATTAAAATACTGAAATTTTGGGTTAAAATAGGTCATTTTAAATATGTAAAACTTCTGGAAATTATTAAGAGCCATAATGGGTCATGAAATGATAGAAATCAAACTTTAGGGTAAAAACTATAAATTATGAAACTTGAAGGACTAAAGTGTAATTCTGCAATTTCACCGTAAAATGATCAATATATGACTAAAAAAATTACTTGTTAAACATATCATCACCTTATGAAACTGATTTAAATCTTAAAAACTTGTCATTTACATAAAGAAAGACAACTTACCAAAAAAGGGAACTTTTTAAACGCAATTGTTAAAGAACCAAAGTTAGTTGAACTTTTAACCATAAATTAACCTAGTTACTCTTATAATGACCATAGATCATTTAGCTCATTACTTGAATCATGATGATAGGGTGCTAGGAATTGAATCTATCTTTGCTCAAGGAATCGTTGACTTAACCCTAAGGTGAGTTCTAGTGTCCCCTTTTTACTACTGTTTTGGGATGAAACATGCTATGCTTAAACTAAAATCATTTATGAGCTATTGAATGATTCTTGTATGTTATGGTTAATGTTGAACCTGCTCTTAATTGTATCACAATCATTAATTCTTGTGTGAACCGCTTTTTCTATATGGGTAGATCTACTTAGGGAATCCCCCACACACAGTGCCTTCCATCATGAATGGGAAGGGTACCACACTGAGATCCTACGGGGTCGTTTGTGTCATGTGACAAGTATTATAAGATACTAAGGTGAACCATCCAGCAGGTATGGTTCGCTATTTAAGGCTCAGTTATCCCTATGGGTTAACCGGTATTAACACAAATTTAGAAGAGGCTAGCCGGGACTGAGTGCAGGGTTGATTGTGACCCCACAACAGTGATACTTATGATTCTAAAATTTATTCATGGATTCTACGGAGTCCTTTTGTTTTTAAACTTTAAGCACTTGAATTCACCAACTTTTTAGTTGACACAAAAATCTTTTGAGCATGTTTCAGGTAATCCTTGATGGAAGCTTGGGAATAGTTGGAGAACCTCTTTGGATGACCTAGTTCCATGACCACCACATGGCATTAAGTAGTTTGAATCTAGGATTGGACAACTTGTTTGGGTGTTTGTTGAACTTATGAACTTATTTTAATTTGGATTAATCCTGTTATGACCCTGCTTTGACCGTTGTATTTGGGTTGTTAAAACTTTTATTGTAGTGCCATGTGATTTCTTTCCTTGTGTGCTCTTTTGATGGTTAGTTTCCTCTGCCATATATGTTGCCAGTCCGAGACGTCCCACCCTACTTGGGCCCGGGGTGTGACAACAGAATTAGTCAAGAACTTGATTCTTAAACTCAGTACCTTGATCACTTCTAATAATTTTTACCTTATGATCAATTTGATTTTCTATTTTAAGAATAAAAGAATTTAAAGTTTCAACAATTTCATCTTTAGTTCTTAAAAATAATACCCATGTAAATCTTGAAAAATCATCAACAATCACAAGGCAGTATGATTTCCTTCCATTACTCATTATACTTGTGGGACCAAATAGATCCATGTGCAATAAGTGTAATGGTGTGGTGATAGAGTTAACTTGTTTGGATTTATGAGATGCCTTGTGTTGCTTCCCTTTCAGATAAGCAATACAGTTATCCATACAGAAAAATTCCTTTTTAGGCACACCATGTACCAAGTTATTTTTGACCAATTTGTTCATGGTTTTAAAATTAACATGACACATTCTTTTATGCCATAGAGTTGACTCATCACCATTTGCTTTGGAAGAAAGCATGATACTTCACCCAGTGGAGAAGCATAGTTCATATTTAGCTTGTGCATATCCACTTTTCTGGGAGATCTTAGAAGCACCAATTTCTGAGGAATTGTCATCCCAGATTTGAGGATAATGCACTCATGTTCTGTGAAAAGCATCTGATGCTTTTGGTCACAGAATTGAGAAACACTTAAAAGATTGTGTTCAAGCTGTTTGACAAAGTTTACTTTGTCAAATTTCAACTTACCATTGGATACACTACCTCTACCAGAAATGTATCCTTCGGCTTCACCTCCAAACTTAACAGGACCTCCATCAAAGTGTTCAAACTATTAAAGGAGAGATTCATTCCCCATCATGTGCCTGGAGCATCCACTATCCACGATCCAAACATTTCCATTTTTGTCATGTGGATGTTCCTACACATAAGGTGAAATGATTAGTTACTATTGGAAACCCAAGCCTTATTGGTCTTGAAATCTTCCAATGTAGATGAGATAATTGAACCAAAATGTATGCGTGGGGGTTCAATTATGGTTTGTGAAGAAGAGGTTTGGGCTACAGCATCTTTTTTGATCTTCCATTCCATCCCATAGTTGATCTGTGAAGATGAGCCTGTGGAGGCTTGAGCAGCATTACTTGCTTCCGAGGCTTCTTTCTTATTGGAAGAAGTTGTTACCACCTTTTCTTCCAAAGCAGTCTTTTTCTCGAAAGGTTTCAAAGGATTTCTTTTGTTTCTTTGTTTTTTCTTGGACTTGTCTTCCGAAGCTATTTTACTTTCAGAAGAAAGTGTTTCTTCCGAAAGCAACTTGGCTTTGGAAGTCAGCTTTCGTTTTCTTGTCACTTGAACCATATGGTAAGGTCCAAATGTGAAACTATCCTTGACTCCTTCTTTCTTAACATTATTTGCATAATGTGTGCTTGCAGGATTGTAGTAACAATCTTTAGCCATGTGGTTGTGCAGATCACATATTATGCATTCAATGTTAGTCTTGATGAGGCATTGGGACTACTGTTTCTTGCACTTCTTTTCATCTTCAATAGTCTTCCCCTTCAACTTCTGATCCTTAAGCTGGATAGGAATGTTGGTACTACATTTCTTTCCTGATCATCAGCTGTATGGATGAGGTTTTCTACCATATCCTTCCCTGTGGTGGTCATCATTGTTGCATCATTCTTCTGCTTATTGGGTTGTGGGTCAGCAGTTGGAACCTCTTGCTTATCAGTACCATATCTTGGTTATCTAATAGACACATAAGAGTGTGGTGGAGCAATTTCATTGGTTCCCAACCCACTTTTGTTTTGATAACACACCTTTGAGTGGGAGGATGATGCAATAATGGTGTTGAAGTTATGCTCTTCAATGGCATACTTCTTTGCTTTAGCCTCAGCTATTACTAGCTGGGCTTGACCCTCAGTTAACTTGGAGATTAAATCTTTTATTTGAACCCTGTAGTTTGAGTGTTCATATTTTAAAGAGGATACAGTTTTCTCTAACTCTTCAATTTTGAGTTTTTAAAGAGGATTCAGTTTTCTTAAAATTAGATTTTAATATACTTAAGGATTTAATATCATATTTAACTTCCATGTTATAATCCTGATACAGTTTAATCTTGGCAATACAAGCTGGAGTACAGAGGTGTTCATATACCTTATTGTCTTCAGTTCCAACCATAAGAGCTTGAGCAGGAGTCACATCTTGCACCATAAAGCTCCAATCAACTTCTTGAGCAAGAACTGCAGTTTGTTGTTCAGTTGACTTGGCAGCAGCTTTTGGAGTAGCAGGATGTTGGGAGGCCTGAGGTGCTCTAGGATTGGATTTAGGAGCCTTACATTCCCTTGCAAAGTGACAAAGTTGATTGCAGTTGTAACACTTGGCCTTTGATTTGTCAAACCCAAATATACTATTAGTTGGGTTCTGAGGGAATTGCCTTCCAGTTCTCTTGAATAACTTCTTTGCTCTATAGGTTAAAAGAGCCATCTGCTGGACAATGTCCATGTACTCCACATCATCTGGACTGAAACACTCGAGATCATCAAAACAAAATTGAAAATCTCCAGAGTGCTCATTTCCTGAAACAAAAACACAATTATCCTGAAAAGGATTTTGTTAAGCTTGTTGAGACCTGGGTGTGTCAGGAAATATGATGTAGGGTCCAGAGGATGATGATGGTTGTTGGGGGTAGTTCAGGTACAACTGGGGCTGGGGAGTTCTTGAACCTTGAGCAGCATGTAGAGCATTGCTGACAGAAAGGTTTCAGCTTCTATTCATGTCATGGCTTTTCTGAGTTTCCATCTCCATTCGGTATCCATCAAGAATTCCATATAGTACAGTCATAGTGAGAGTGTTGAGATTTACAGTTCTTTTGATTGAGACATAGTAAAAAGTCCATTCATGAGGAAGTGCACTCATGAATTTCCTTACTATATCTATTTTCTCAAGAGTAACTCCCATAGACTGAAGAGAGGAGATTAAGTCCATGTACCAGAAGTATTGTTGACTCATGGTCTCACCAGCAATATGAGTGAAGTTTTAAAAATTACTGCTTCAGTACATCTTTCTTGGACTCTTTGGAATCAGTAGAAACAGAGTACATCAACGTTAAAGCATCAAATAAATCCTTAGCTGTTTCACAATGCTGAAAGCCTACCATTATGGAGTTTGGTATGGCTGTAAGTAGCATAGTCATGGCTTTGCAGTCAACGTCCATCTTCTTGAAGTCTTCATCTGAGTAGTCTTCAACAGCTTTCTCAATCATGGCACCATTACCAGCACGAGATGCCACCTTTGGCTTGTAAGGACCATGAGTGACAGACCTCCACATTCGGCTGTCTTGATACTTGATGAAACCTTCAACACGTTTGCACAAGGCTCTGAAATTATCAGGAGTGATAATTGGAGCCTTGGTCATGGTTCCCATCTCAGACTCGGAGGATTTCTGGTTAAGAGCCATTTGTGTGAGGTGAATAATAGTGAAGAAACAAGGATGATTTGGGATGGTTCGATCTCACAATCAAGAGTCTGAAATGCTCTGATACCAATTGCAGGATCGGAGTTGGTCTCTCAACACAAGTTTTATCTCTTAAACTCACTTGAACAAATGACGCAGACATGTGCAATCGTAATGAATTGGTGGTACATGAGTTCGTGCGGACCGCTCCAAAGCGGAAAATAAGTCGCATTTTGATCTGATTGTCGAGACTCGATCAAAAACAAGTTAATATATCAGTCTTAGCTACCTTTATTGTGTAAGGGTAAGTAAGGTCGTCTCCACAGGGAATATGTGGAAAGTGTTTAATCAATACAACTCGATTAACTTAAAGACACAAATTTTGAACTTAAAGATTGGAACTTTGGATGAATTAATGAACACACGTGCATAAAGCAATAAACTTTAGAATTAATTTACTTAAATAATTAAGGACAATCACTTCCGGATCCTCAATTATGCAGGATCAACAAATAATATGCCTCACTCGGCTTATCAAAACTTAATTTTCAAGATTTCAACTTTTGATTAAAGTAATAACAAAGGAACAAACTTTTAAGACTCGCTCATTCACAATATTATTAATCCGTTTATATCAAACTACTTCTCAATCTTAATGAGTTCACGATGCAAGGAAAGCAAAAAACTGATAATCTCAACAAGCAATTTTATTTATAAATGAATCTCTTCACTGAAACAAAAAGTAGAATTACATTCAAAAACCATTATTTAACAAAACCCCAATGAAAACACATAAAAAGTCTTACTTAACATAATCGATTCTACCGGAAGCAATCACGAAAGAACTAGCCAACCATCCTCTTCATTATGCCTTCAATCTTGAATTAGAGAATGTTTGTGAATGATTTTGGGAGTCTTGGAAGACCAAAAATCACCTAAAGTTCGGCAAATTTCGTTCCCCAGAAGTTGTAGATCGAATTGGGGTTGATTTAGGTTAAATACACTTGAAAATCCACAAAATCCGGATGCTAGTAGGCCACCGGCGTATCATACGCCCAACCGGAATATCATACGCCGCCTCATACACCCAACTTTCTGTAATTTTTTCCAAATACCGTATCATACGTCGGTACCCTGAATTTTATGCCTTTTGCGTAACTTTTGATATTTACATCTTCAGTCCTTGTAGTTATGTATTTTCTTCTTTTGCATCCAATTATGCTACTTTAAGCTTCAAACACCTATGAATCAAAACATAAACAAAGTCAACTTGTTCCATAATAATCATGATGTAAAATCAAACATTTAGATCAATTAAACACTAAATTATTGCTACGCGATCACATCCCCGCACTTAACCTTTTGTTTGGCCTCAAACAAACTTATTAGCACAATTCACCTTAATTAATCAAACATGCTAAGTTATCACAACTTTGTATAAGTAAAGCTCCCAAGGCAAACTTAGTTTTAAACTTTTATCATGTAAGATTCACAACCCAACATGCAATACCACATATGTTTTAAACTTAGAATCTTTAGTTGGCATAACATACCTTTTGCTTCAAACATTCATGCATTCACATTACTCATAATGAACACTCCTCTCGATTTGTTTTGTGGACTAGTGGTTATATACTAGTATATCTGAACTCTCAAACCAAGAATATACATTCTCATTATAAGCTCGTATATTAATCATATCGCCATCAATTACCACAATATAATACATAAATCAAGAGGTCTTTCACAGGTTGTAACGTTAGGCTAAGGTTTAAGTAGGGATAAAATAGAGTTAAAGTGGCTAATGATGAATGAAATCCAATTTAGCATGCTAGACGTCTTCTTTATCAATCTCTATCCTCCAATTTCAATAATATCGCCGATTTCTCATACTATATTTTTTTCATATTTTGGTCATTTTGACCTGATATTTAGCTTTTTCTCTCTTTTTTTATATATTCATAACCTATCACACTCTTACTGAACTATTATTGAAATGACACTTCTAAGTCTGTCATGGATTGGACTTCATCACCCAAGGTTTCATAAAAAGGCTAAGGCTTTGTAGGCTTATTGTTTTGGCTTATTCAAACGACAAGTTGGGGCTCAACATGGTGTCTAAAGGAAGATTATCAAGGTAGAGAATTCAAAGGAAAAAGGTTTAAGCAATTGGTTCATTCCTAATGCCTCTATCATATTTATGCACATATTGGTTCATGATCTTTACCCACATCAATTACACGAGTTCTAACTTAAATGCACATTATGGTTTCCCTCATTATGCAAGAATATAAAGCAAATCATAATATGCTATGAATTTATCAATTAGGCTCAAACTCTCATGAAAACGGTGGGAAAGCGTTTAAAATATGAAGCACGTATGTTATCTACAACCGGTTCGTTATGCCTCCTAAGAATTCTACCTAATTTTATAAAAGCACATGATGGGAATAATTGTCTACACATCAAAACAAGCATGCCAAGGGATCTATACGTGCACAAACAAGTGATATTAGCCATGTATGAAAAATTTTGAGTCTCATGCACAATTAAACTTTTTTGAAGAGTTATTTATTTTTTTCAAAAATGTTCAATTTTTCCAAAAAGGTTTAGTTTTTTCAATTCTTCCCTTATCCCCACACTTGAGATACATTGTCCCCAAGATGGTCACAATTTGCATTTTCATAACATAGGGAAGTTGATTCTTAATTTCATCCCTATTATTGCTACACAAGACTATTCATTGCTAAGGAAGACTAGTATGCCATATCCTAATATATTATCAATCAATTTCAATGAAAGCATGAAAGGAATATTGTTCAAAACCAAAGTAGTGGAAAGAGCAAATGAACCTGATCACAATCATTATTAGAAGCCTTCATCAATCTCCTTGTGTCTCCCCACACTTGAGTGCTTGCGTCTCGTGATTACTTATCAAAACAATAAAACACACAAACTAACTGAAGAAAGAAAACGCACTTTTGTAAGAATCACGGTTGCATTTAGCGTATGCAACAAGCCTTTAAACCCCTCGCTAGACCCAAGTAGATGAGTTATAGTCTCGTGAGGGTTTCTAGTGAACACACCCACAAAGTTCTCGGGTAGCCTCCCGCAAGCGCTAAGTTTTAGGTATTCAGCCAGACCTTACCGGAGACCACTTATGGTGGTCGTATTGAGTGATTTTTTCCAAATGTATTTTTATAGAACTGATTCTCCCGGCTTGATGGATTCTCTTGTTTGCTCCCATAAGGGTCACATATCTCTTCTTTGACCTTTGGATTCACTTGATCCGGTGGTTTACCCATCTTTAACTTTCGTCTTGGTTTTTCATTCCTTAATGTCTCCACCTTCACATCCTCCTTCTTTTCCATTATGATAAGCTCAAACCTATAAGGGTCAAAACCATTCTCGTTGGTGATGTACTTGCTTACATGTGATATGTATGGAGGAGCACCCCTGTTAGTAGCATCTATTATAGAATAATCATTAGTAACTGCATATGTAATTGATTTTGAGACCACATTAAAGGACAACTTACGATCTTCGAATGTCATGTCGATGATTCCATCTCGGCAATTTATTTGAGCTTTGGTTGTTGCCAAGAATGGTCGACCTAAAATTACCTTAGGTTGCTCATTCGTCCTTACTGGTGCATAATCAAGCACCATAAAGTCCACCGGGTATTAGAACTCTCCTAGCTTGATGATCACATCCTTAACCATTCCCCGAGGTTGTTTCCATGTCGAATCAGCAAACACCACTGTTTTATCGGTTTCATGTAATGGACCAAAGTCATATTGGTCATATAAACTCCCCAGAAGGATGCTCACCTTGGCTCCATAATCCAAAAGTGCTTGCTTGATTTTAAATTTCCTAACTTGAATGGGAATAATTGGTTCTCCTAGGTCACTTCCTTCCATTTCATCAACTTCCTTATAGTTACCCAGCAACTACTTGAGTAGTAAAGGTTAAATCATAATCAATACATTTATATTTAGGAATGATACTAACCGAATTTATGTGCATATTCTTTGAATTTGAGGTTTGATGTTGAGGATTTTTTGTTGTATTGCTTGGGAGCTTCCCTGGTTCTCGTCTGGACAATTGTTCCGCTAATTGCCCTAGTTGCTTGGAAATGGCCTCATTGGTCTTTTCTTGCAGCTCTCTAAATTACTTGAACTCTTTCATCTCCTTTGGAAGTCTTGAATTGCTGACAAAATTGCATTGTCATTGCCATAGTTAATAGAAGCACCTTGTTAAAGTTGTTGATTCTTTTGATGATATTGACTGCCTTGTTGGTAGCTTCTTTGATTGTAGTTGTTTCTTTGATAACCGCCTTGATTGTATTCTTGTTGTTGGCCTTGATATTGGTTACCATATCTAAGATTTGGGTGATTTCTAAGACCAGGGTGATATGTGTTAGAGTTCATGTCATATGTCTTCCTTTCTCCTTGGCCTTGAACTTGATGTATTTCTTCACTTTTCCCCAAATTCAAATAACAAGTGATTGATGTGTGGCCAATGTCATTACACATCTCACATACTTCATACTCATTGGATATATGTGCCACACCACTTTTCCCAACTTTAAGATTTGCAATTTCTACTTCTAGAATCGTAATTCTATCCATAGCCACTTGAACATTCACCCTCTTTACATTTGCACCTTTTGACCTTCTACTTGATTATGCATGCTTTTTAGATATCGCACTCATCCTCTACAAAATGTTCGAATCGTCATCCTCATGATTCAAAGTAAATGTGCCCGCACTTGTAGAATTTACATCTCGTGCATCTTCTAGAAAGAGGCCATCATAGAAAGCTGAAATCAACTCCCACTTAGCTATGCCATGATGTGGACAAGTTCTTAGTATTTCCTTAAACCGGTGGAAAGCTTCATGAAATTGTTCCCCTAATTGTTGTGTAAATCCTTGAATGGCTCGCCTTGCATCACTTGTCCTTTGAGAAGTATAGTATTCATCCAAGAATTGTTGTTGCATTTGTACCCATGTGTAAATACTTGCCGATGGTAGAGATATGAACCATTGTTTGGCGTTGTCTTTAAGAGTGAATTAGAATAGGACCAATTTAACTTCATCCGATGAAAAGCCTTGGCCACCAATGGTGTTACATGATGCCTCAAATTCGGATATATGCAAATAGAGTTCTTCAGTTGCCATACCATGGAAGTGAGGGAGAATTCCCAAACATTGTGGTCGTACTTCAAAAGCTCATCCCCTTTGTGTTGGTGAAACTATAGGAGCTGAATTGATGGCTATGGCGGGATGAAAGTGACTATCCACACCATGTGCTGGTACATAATGTTGTGCTCCCATATTGGCAGGTACGTGAATGGTTGACCTTCAAGGTTGTTGCGAATGGGTGGTTGAGCATAACTACCCTGATCCCGATTTGGTTGACGCTTTTGATATCCCGGTTGGTTCCCATAATCCATGTTGGTTTGGTCTGTCAATATCGACTTGATCTTCAATCCAATCCTCCACATAATTAGTGTGACGACTTCCTTCCACTGAAAACCGTTCCTCATTACTATGCTGACTACCTTCCCCGTCATGCTAAAAACTTGGATTACGGACCCAAAAATTTGGCATTGGTTGGAAATTTACGGGAGGAGGATGGTGTTGCACCCCTTGATTTACAGGGATTGGCCCTTGAGGTTGAGGTAGCACAAGTTGTGGTTGTTGTGGAGGATCATCAAGCGGCGAAAACATTGGTAGTGGGATATCTCCCGTACGTGGATTAGGTTGTGGTCCACCTTGATTTTGCGGATTATTCATCATTCTCGAATTGTTACTTTCAGGTGTCCTTGAAAGTCTATTGAAAATTGGTTAAGCTCTTGCTGATGATGTACCATCTTCAGATCTTGTTTGACCACGAATCTCACAAGTTTTTGAAGTTGATGCTTTGTGAAACACACAATTCTCTCTTAAAGTCTTCTCAATTTCAGGATCAAATTGCAATGGTGAAGTCCTTCCTAAAAATCTTGTATGTATTCACTTAATGGTTAACTGCAAACAAAAGAAACACAAAATAGCTTGTGTAATACTGAACAAGAAAACAAATTAAAAAAAAAGTTGAAAAATAAAATCTTTTTGGGGTTTTTTTTATATATTTTTAAGAAAAGCAAATAAAAACAATTAAACACTAAGCGCACTAATTCCCCGGCAACGGCGCCATTTTGATCTGATTGTCGAGAATCTATAAAAAACAAGTTAATATATCGGTCTTAGCTACCTTTATTATGTAAGGGTAAGTAAGGTCGTTTCCACAGGGAATATGTGGAAAGTGTTTAATCAATACGACTCGATTAACTTAAAGACACAAACTTTGAACTTAAAGATTGGAACTTTGGATGAATTAATGAACACACGTGCATAAAACAATAAACTTTAGAATTAATTTACTTAAATAATTAAGTACAATCACTTCCGGATCCTCAATTATGCAAGATCAACAAATTATATGCCTCACTAGGGTTTATCAAAACTTAATTTTCAAGATTTCAACTTTTGATTAAAGTAATAACAAAGGATCAAACTTTTAAGACTCGCTCATTCACAATGTTATTAATCCATTTATATCAAACTACTTCTCAATCTTAATGAGTTCACCGTGCAAGGAAACCAAAAAACTGATAATCTCAACAAGCAATTTTATTTATAAACGAATCTCTTAACTGAAACAAAAAGTAGAATTACATTCAAAAACCATTATTTAACAAAACCGAATGAAAACACATAAAAAGTCTTACTTAACATTATCGATTCTACCGGAAGCAATCACGAAAGAACTAGCCAACCATCCTCTTCATTATGCCTTCAATCTTGAATTATAGAATTTTTGTGGATGATTTCGGGAGTCTTGGAAGACTAAAAATCACCTAAAGTTCATCAAATTTCATTCCCTAGAAGTTGTAGATTGAATTGTGGTTGATTTGGTTTAAATAGACTTGAAAATCCACAAAGTCCGGATGCTGTTAGCCCACCGGCGTATCATACGCCCAACCGGAATATCATACGCCCAACTGGAATATCATATGCCGCCTCATACGCCCAACTTTCTGTAATTTTTTCCAAATACGCCCACTGATACGCCGCCTCATACGCCGCCCGGCATATCATACGCCCAAACCTGGCGTATCATACGCCCAAACCCGGCGTTTCATACGCCCAAACCCGGCGTATCATACGCCGGTACCCTGAATTCTATGCCTTTTCCGTAACTTTTGATATTTACATCTTCAGTCCTTGTAATTATGTATTTTTCTTCTTTTGCATCTAATTATGCTACTTTAAGCTTCAAACACCTATGAATCAAAACATAAACAAAGTCAACTTGTTTCATAATAATCATGATGTAAAATCAAACATTTAGATTAATTAAATACTAAATTATTGCCACACGATCACATTTTCAGTGAGAGATGCGCATTGAATAATTAAATTATATCTTTTGGCGATCAAAATTCTTGTGTAAGGCATGAGCATCCAATGTTGATTAGGAGACGGACCCAATTGTTGCCATGATAAAGTACGTTCTGTCTCATCATATGAATAAGAAAGAACAACTCTGTATAAGTTAGAATTGTTGTGTATCTCGTTTAAAAGCTCATACCTCATGTTCAACCATATTCTTCACCGAATCCCAAAGAAAAAGAAACCACACGAAACCCACAGTTATCATCACTTTTTATGTTCTTTGTATGTCTAATGTACGGATAAAAAATTCTTGGAATCTGTGTTAGTAAAGGATGGTGATATAAAGATGATTGAGTTGTGTTATTAGCATATGAACTGTGTCTCGAGGGGCTCATCCCCATAAAATCATAGCTTGCAAAATTATCCATAGTCCTGTAGCTATGATATTGGATAGATTGAAAGGTTGAGCAGGTGAAGGATTTCGTTTGTTTTGTTTATGAGATTTGAGTATTGGCCTTCCACGATAATTTTTTTGCATTTTGTAGGCTTGTTAAGATTTATACTTCTAGGATCCCTTATGCCTTTTACCCTTTCTAACCAATTCCTTTTCACCATGGGCTTTTCTTGTTTCTTGTAAGCTTCTTTGAACCTATTAAGTTTGTCATCACATTGAATATCTTCTTTATCTTGGTTCAACGATACCAGTAAAAAGTCAAGCCTCCTCCAAAAGATATCCATCGAATGTAGTGGAATGGGTTCTCCTGAATTTAAATAATGAGAGATTTCACAAGCACATGGTAAATCGCAACTAGTACGAATATGACAGCCACAACTTTATAATTGGCTTTAAATCTCATTGACTCAACTCAGCTCTCCAACTAATATATCTGGAGCTTCAAGAGAAACATTACTTATTAATAAAACAAATAGATTATTATTGTTTAGATGTTTTATTTTAATCCAGCTTTCTTCGAATCTTGCTTGTATTTGGGTTTCCTGTAGACGGACTATATTATTTATAATTCCTATAAATTTATCTAAATTTGACTTGTCTGAATTTAAATATTTTTTTAACAAAGCACGTTGGCTCTCAACACTATTTGTTGTTCGTTCTCCAAAATTTAGATGTTGATCAATCCATGCAGACACGAACATATTTTTCTAATTCTACAACCAGTTTACATCCAAGTAATTAAATACATCTGAATTGTTAGATCAAAGATGTTAGTTTTGGTATACAAAGAAAAGAAATAATTTGAATAGATTAGGAAAATACTTCTATGTTTGTATATCAACCTTGACTGCAATCAGGTTTGATTTTCATAGTAAGCTTCAATTGTTGGAGACTAAAGTAAAAATTTTTAGTAATACATAAATTTATTTCACTTAGTCTGAGACTTGAATGATGGACTGCAATGCTTTTTGATGTTCTCTTGTATGTGATATCTACAAAGAAATTGGGTTGCTTCCGAGAAAATGACTTGGCATGCGTCCATTAGAGCCAACTCTCTATCTGTGACTATGACACGTGGTAACATATAGCCATCTAGTGTCTTTCTCAGACAATTTAAAGCCCACATAAAATTCTCTTTTTTATTATTTAGTATGAACCTAAAGCTATACAAAATGTCTTGTTTGTTGAATTGAATCCAACAATTTGAAAAAAAGGAAGCTGATACATGTTCATCTTGTACGCACAATCTACAATAATCTCATGCAGAACATGCCATATTTTTAATGAAGTTGGATTGATGAAAATTAAATCATTTACTTTATTTGACTTGTCATCTGTAGTAAAATCATAGATGTATCCACTCATCTGCAAAGATTGGACAAGTGCTTGCATAGGTGTGATTCCAATTTTATCCGCCTTTCGTTTCCTTGTCCATGCATCATACATAGTTTCAATTGTAGAGACATTTTTATCATTATTTTCTTTTAATGCTATAAGAATATTGTGTGGCTGCATATTTTTTCTTTTATGGTTTTCAACCATTGCATACTCCTCTTTAGACAACCTTTTTGCATAAGCATGACCCTCCAAAAATTTAAAAGGTTCATGGTTATGTTGGTCACACACATATATTTTCCAACCTTCATCTTCTACGTGATATTTTGCTATAAGTTGAAATGGATATTGTCACACCCCCGCTTACAGCGGAAACACGAGGATGTAACAGACGGGATCGTCATAACACATTGTTAATTAATAGAGAACATTAAATGATATAATAACGTGCGAAGACGTCACCCGACACAAATGGTGACTTGCGTCGTGGTTAGTCAATTCACGACAGCATAGTAAAACAAACATAATCCAAATGAATTCCCACAACCCGGGAACAAGTCCAAGTAAAACAATATTCAGAATGACAAAACAAGTCAATAATCATAGTTTATAGTGTCAAAACAAGTCTAGCTCGAATTCCTTAGGTCGTCACTAAGGTCTTATCATTTGGTAACCTCGATTAATATTACCTGAAAAGATATGCTCAAAAGGGTCAACATGTTGTTAGTGAGTTCGCAGGTTTAAATAATAAATAAATTTGATGCTGTGTAATTGTTTGACAGGACATAAGTGCATACAGTTATAGGCAAGCAATATCACATGTAAACATGAGTCTCACAACTAAACCTATGACGAACCACACAGATCTTGTCGGAACATATTCACCCTAGGGCCCGTCTGTGGCCACTGTCAGTCCCAACTAGTATACTAACAAACAAGGGTGGGGGTGTCAGCCCAATAGTACTATCAATACCTGTCCGTCGGCTCAAACACCGGAGTTAAATAGTTGTTAATAAAGAACCACACAGAAAACTCATGCATGTAGAAGATATCTGCTTAACAACAGTAAACACAATAGTCCCAAAATAAAAAGAGTTCACAGCATAAAAAAGGTGAGCATACTTGTCCCCCTGAGTTTTATAAATAATTGAAATGAAAAAGAGGCCGCGAAACTCACCTTGAAATATGACAAAAATGAAGATGAACAAAAGCTTCAACGAGTGAGAGCAAACGACGATCTAACACCTATAATTAATTATAATTAGGTCTTTAAACACGTCTTATAAGGAAAGGTACATTCGGTCGGTTTCGGGTCGGTTCGGGTTGGTTCAGGTGTATCGCGCGACTCGATCTAAGGATATATATGTGTATATATATTTATACTTGTATAAATGTAAATAATAATTTGATTATTCGTATAGTTGGGCACGAATGAAAAATATGTAATTATTTATATATATAACTAGTTCAAATGCACTATCATTATCTTCTTATTTTATATATTTACTATATTTCTAACATTTTATATACACCCACTATTATTTACGTATTTATATGTATATATATACACAATCCAACCAACACACAATAATATAGTATACATGTATGCTCATCCAACGCACACATGGTTACATATATATATACTAACATGCTCACGACCAAGCTTATGTATATATTTATGTATATATATACACACAACACACAATCACATGCCCACATATATGATCATGCATACATCTTCAACCATACACATTCAATCTTGTCCTCACACCATCACACACCACACACACACACACAAATCGTACTACACACACACATGTTAACCTTGTTTTCCTTCAACCTGCACACACACACAACATCTTCCAAACACACACTCCATAATATATTCACATTTGTCTTATCCACATTCACACACACAAACAATTAAATGAAACACACACACAACACACCTTCACTCACACACTGTTACGCACCCACACACAGGTTACACACACTTCACACACACATATATATATACATTATATAAACACACACATAATATAACATACAATATCACATACAAACACACACATTACACACACACACTCAAGACACACACAAAAACACTCACAACACCCACGCAAACACATGCGGGGACGCACACACACAGAGACACTAGAACACACGCAAACACTGCATTATATACATACAATACATACTATACAATACATACTTCATACACACATACAATACATACACACCCTACTCCAAAAAAAAGAACACACACACAACCATACATACGGACCCGGACGAACGACACACACCGAAACACAACCGAACACCACCGAACACCACCGAACACGGTCGAGCACCATCGAGCAACCATCGAAATCAGCCGAACAACCCAAAACGGGGAAACAAAAGGAACGGTATCTACGAAACGAAACAAAGGTTGTAGCGATCGATTACCTTCGGGATGTCGGAGCGAGTAGACGACGACCACCGGAGACGACGAAACCACTTGATTCAGGACTATTGTTACGAAGGTCGACGAATGGCGGTGTTAGGGTTGCGGGTGGGTGCCGAGGGTTGGGGCTTTATATTAATAAATTTTGATTAATTGCAGATAGTCCCCGAACTATTAAATGATTATTCCCTTGAGTTAAGCTAAATTACAATTTAAACCCTAAACCTAATAATAATAATAATAATTATAATATTACCCTATATAAGAAAAAACCAAGCTCATGAACAGTAAAAAAAAAAGGCTTTTGATGCGTTGTGTACTGCTGCTTCTTGCGCAGATTCCATGCCTCTTTAAGTTCCTTTTTGGCTCAGGTATACCCATTTCATGTTTGTAGAGAGAGAGAACGATGGGGTTGTCGTTCTCTGTGGTTGTCGGACGACGGTGGCTCAACCCACTACCGGCGTTGACGTCGAGGTGCTCAATTGTAGTGCCGCTGCCCTTCCTCCATTCAGATCTAGTTGGTTTTACGACGATGGCGGTCGTTCGCGACTGCCGGCCGTTTGGGGTTATTCCATTCCATTATTGGATGGTGGTGGTCGAGGCTCCGTCGCACGACGACCGCGGTCCTGTTACCATCGCGACAGTTGCTCCGCCGCCGTGACCCATCGCCGCTGTTACAACCCGTCGTTAGTGCTCACCACTGCTACCGGCGGTACCAGAAAACGTTAGCCACGGCGGTGGTGGTTTTACACTTCGACAACCTCCTTTCCCGATCTAAAACATGTCGCCGCCCTTCCTCCGTTCAGATCTGGTTGGTTTTGCGACGATGGCGGTTGTTCGCGACTGCCGGTGGTTTGGGGTTATTCCGTTCCGTTGTTGGATGGCGGTGGTCGAGGCTCCGTCGCACGATGACCGTGGTCCTGTTACCGTTGCGACAGTTGCTCCGCCGCCATGACCTATCGCCGCTGTTACAACCCGTCGTTAGTGCTCACTACCGCTATCGGCGATACCTGAAAAGGTTAGCCATGGCGGCGGTGGTTTTACACTCCTGCAACGTCCTTTCCCGATCTAAAACATGCATCAACCAGTGGTCTTCACAGTGGTGGTGTTGATGTTGAGGGTCTTCCCGGCGGTGGTGTTGACGGCGGTTGTGTTGACGGCGGTGGTGTTGACGGTGGGGGTCTTCACGATGGTGCTCTTGATGGTGGGCCTTGTTTGGTTGGTTTATCAATGTTTCAGATCTAGAACGCAAATATTCGGTAATGATGAGGATTTCTTCACCTCAAAACCTGTTAGATCTGTTCTGTTGGGTTTTTGTTGCTCCGTTCGATGATGATGAGGAAGGTCTCACCTGAGAACAGATTGGATCAGATTAACATGTTTCTCTGGTCTTTGTTGTGAAATTTTCAGATCTAAATCATGTTTGGTTCTGCGATGATGAGAATGCCTCATCTGAGAACCCAGCTTACTTCGTTTGTTGCCATTTTTGTTATTTTGGGTTTTCTTTAAAATGTTTCGAGCATGGTTTTTTTGTTTGATGACGATGAGGCTGTCATCTAAGAATCAGTTGGTTTTTTTGTGATATTCGTATATTCAGTGATGATGATAATACTGTAATCTGAGAATCATTATATTTTGCTTGCTTTTTTGTTTCAAGCATAAGTATTAGCTTTTTGCTTGTGTTTCTTTCCGAGGCTTGAACGTTAGTACGTGTATAATCTGAGCGAAAACTAATTTCGCGCAACGCGCGAACCGGATATCAACTAGTTAAAAATAATAATAAAAATGGCTATCTAATAATTTTTTTTTAATAATTTTAATAATGGTAATAATAATAATAATAACATTAATGTTAATTTTGAGACATTTTGTTGTTTTATTTTTATTTTTTATTTTTATTACTATTATTATTTTTTTTCAGGATTTTGCGCGACTAGGAATTAATACCCGACACATTAAATAGCGCATAATAAAATTACACATGAAATTAAATAAATAATTAGAAGTTAACGAGGCTCAGGTTAATTAACGGACCTGAGGTGACGTATGTCACAGTATCCCCCAGTTGAGAGAATTTCGTTCCGAAATTCAGCTGGAGTTATGTCTTGAAACTCTATCCGTGAATAGATGTGGATATTTAAATTTCATCTGATCTTCCCGCTCCCAAGTAAACTCAGGTTCTCGCTTAGAGTTCCAACGAACCCTGACGATTGGAATCTTGCTGCGTTTCAAACGTTTCACTTCTCTATCCATAATTTCTATCGGCTCCTCCATAAAGTGAAGTTTCTCATCAATTCGGATCTCTTCAATCGGTACATGGAGAGATCTATCGGATAAACATTTCATAAGTTTCGATACATGGAATGTATCATGCAAGTCACTAAGCTCTTGTGGTAACTTCAATCGATACGCCACACCACCAATTCTTTCAGTGATTTCGAATGGCCCAACATACCTTGGAGCTAGCTTTCCTTTCTTTCCAAACCATATGATTCCCTTCCAAGGAGAAACCTTCAGTAAGACACGATCACCAACACTAAATTCTAGAGGTTTTCTTCGGTTATCAGCGTAGCTTTTCTGACGATCTCTAGCTGCCTTAAGCCTATCCTTGATTTGGAATATCTTATCAGTCGTTTCCTGGATGATCTCTGGACCTGTCAATTGACTTTCACCTACCTCAGTCCAACATACCGGAGACCTACACTTTCTTCCATACAACGCCTCAAACGGAGCACATCCAATGCTCGTATGATAACTGTTATTATAAGAGAATTCGACCAACGGTAAGTGGGTATCCCAACTCCCACCAAAGTCAATTGCACATGCCCTAAGCATGTCTTCGAGAGTCTGTATCCTACGTTCACTTTGACCATCCGTTTATGGATGATAAGTTGTACTTAGATCCAATCGAGTGCCCATTGCTTTCTGTAGAGTCTGCCAGAACCGTGATGTAAACTGACTATCACGATCGGATATAACTGACACAGGCACTCCATGCCTAGCCACGATCTCATTTACGTATTGTCTTGCTAACTTTTCCATCCTATAATCCTCACGAATAGGTAAGAAATGAGCGGATTTCGTCATTCGGTCAACAATAACCCAAATCGAATCATGTCCGCTACTTGTTCTAGGCAACTTAGTAATGAAGTCCATCGCTATATTTTCCCATTTCCATTCGGGAATTTCTGCTTGTTGTAATAATCCTGACGGTTTCTGATGTTCGGCTTTGACTTTTGAACAAGTCAGACATTCACTTACATACGTCGCAATGTCTTTCTTCATATACCCAGCCACCGATACAATTCTTTAAGATCTTGATATATCTTGTCTGCGCCAGGATGAATAGAATACTTGGATTTGTGAGCTTCATTCATAACTAGGGTTCGGACGTTACCCCACTTAGGTACCCATATGCGATCTACGAAATAGTGCACCCCATCCTCCTTACAATTCATTTGCTTGTCCAAACCACGGAACTCCTCACTCGCAATATTCTCTTCTTTTAACGCTTCAGTCTGTGCCGTTAGGATTTGAGCCTTTACGTTCGATTGTATGATCATCCCTAAGGCTCGTGCACGTAAGGGTTTAACACATTCCTTCCTACTCAAGGCATCAACCACTACATTCGCCTTTCTAGGGTGATAACGGATCTCACAATAGTAATCACTAAGAAGTTCCACCCATTGTCGCTGACGCATGTTTAATTCCTTTTGATCGAAAATGTGTTGAAGACTTTTATGATCAGTGTAGATAGCGCACTTAGTCCCGTATAGATAATGCCTCCATATCTTAAGTGCAATTACCACTGCGCCTAATTCCAGGTCATGTGTCGTATAATTCTTTTCGTGAACCTTAAGCTGATGCGAGGCGTAAGCAATCACCTTATCCTTTTGCATTAGCACACAGCCTAGTCCTTGGTGTGATGCATCACAGAACACCACAAAGTCATTGGATCCATCAGGGAGGGTCAATATCGGCGCATTACATAATCTTTCCTTCAACGTTTGAAATGCCCCTTCTTGCTTATGTCCCCAATCAAACTTCTTATCCTTCTGTGTTAACATTGTCAATGGTTGAGCGATTTTGGAGAAGCTCACTATAAATCGACGATAGTATCCAGCCAACCCTAAGAATTGTCGTATTTCCGAAGGCGTCTTAGGTGTATCCCACTTTTTAACTGCTTCGATCTTTCAATGATCGACGTGGATTCCATGCTCATTAGCCACGTGTCCTAAAAACTTCACCTCTCGTAACCAAAATTCACACTTCGAGAACTTGGCGTAAAGTTTCTCTTCCTTTAGCAATTTGAGTATCGCTCGTAAATGTTGATCATGGTCTTCCTTCGTTCGGGAGTAGATAAGAATATCGTCTATAAAAACGATTACAAACTTATCCAAATAGGGTTTACATACCCGGTTCTTCAAATCCATAAACACTGCTAGAGCGTTGGTCAGTCCAAAAGGCATGACTAAGAACTCATAATGCCCATATCGAGTTCTAAATGTTGTCTTTGGTATGTCCTCCTCGTGAACCCTCAATTGATGATAACCTGATCGAAGATCAATTTTAAAGAAGTGTGAAGCTCCCTGCAATTGATCAAATAGGTCATCGATTCTTGGAAGAGGGTATCGATTCTTCACGGTCAACTTATTCAGCTCTTGATAATAGATGCACATTCGAACGACCCATCTTTCTTCTTGACAAATAAAATCGGTGCTCCCCATGGTGAATGGCTGGGTCGGATGAAACCCTTATCTAATAATTCTTGTAATTGGCTTGATAATTCCTGCATTTCCGAGGGTGCCGGTCGGTAAGGTGTCTTTGCTACGGGTGTTGCTCCAGGAATCAAATCGATTCGGAGCTCCACCTGGTCGAGGTGGAGACAAGCCAGACAGATCGTCAGGAAACACTTCCGAAAAGTCTCGCACCATCGGAATAGCTTCCAGCTTCCTTTCCTCCTCTTTCTTTTCTACTACATGCGTTAGGAAGGCATAGCATTGCTTTTGTAGACATCGACGCGTCTTCATGTAGGAGATAAGTCTTAGATTTCTTCCCGGTCGTTCTACCTTGTATTTTGAGCACATCAGCGTTAGGCATAGGGATTCGCACCACTTTTTCTCGACAGACAATTTCCGCTCCATATTTTGATAACCAATCCATCCTTACTACTACGTCAAAACTTCCCAATTCAAAAGGTATTAAGTCTATCTCGAAGGCATGATCCTCTAACGTTATGGTGCAACCCCTAATTATTTCCTTAGCCTCTACAAATTTACCATTAGCAATTTCTACAGAATAACTAGTTTCTAAGCAGCTAGGGTTCAAACCAAGTAGAGGTGCAAATTCAGAGGAAACAAAACTATTATCTACCCCGGAATCAAACAATATGGATGCGAAATGATTATTGAGGTGGTACGTACCCGTAACAACATTCGGGTCCTGACGTGTGTCATTTGCTCCAATCACGAATGCACGTCCTCGGGCAGCATTCCCTTAATTCACTTAACCTTGATTACCGGCTATCGCCATCACTTGATTTTGAGTATTTCCATGTTGAACTGGTACCCGATTCAGTCTAGGGCACACATTTCGATAGTGATCAGGGCTTCCACACTCGTAGCAAACCCTAACGTTTCCCGCCGGATTAACTACATTTACCGGTGCAATCAAGTTAGGCGCCACCCTACAGTCCTTTGCAAAATGTCCCGGGCGCCTGCATTCACGCACACTCGGCATGACGTCGCTTGTTAATGTTGAAAATTACACTTACCACATTTCGGATGTGGCCCAACATAGTCCTTTCTCCCTTGGTTCACCGCCACAAAGTTCCTCATCACCTTTGCCCTTTTATCATACCTTCCCCCTGTTTGCTTACTTGATTCCCCATTATCTCTCCTTTTCTCACCACCCTTACCTAACACTCCAGTTCTTACCATCTCATCAGTTAGAGTGCCTACCTTTAGAATTGCACTCTGGATTGTGGGAGGAGCGGCTGCAGTTACCATCACCCTAATTTGAGGAGCCAACTTGATCCTCTTTGATTCTGGGTCACCAAGTATGGAACAAGCCTAGCCAATTTGTGAAATCGGTCCGTGTAAGCCGCGTATCCAACTCCCAGCATAATATGATTCCAGAATTCATGTTCCAACTTCTGCATTTCATTATTAGGACAATACTCTTCGGTGATCAAAGCTTTGAATTCATCCCATGTCATTTGCATTGCTGCCTCCCTTCCTCTTACTTGAATCTGAGTGTTCCACCAAGTTAGCGCCTTTTCTTGCAGTGAACATGTAGCATACTTGATCTTCTGACTATCCAAACACTCGTTGATGTCAATCACCGCCTCCATCTTTTCAATCCACCTAGTTAGCTCTATTGCTCCACCTTTACCATCAAATTCCTTAGGTTTACAGGCCACAAACTCTTTATAAGTACATCCTCTTCTTCTTTCGCCATTACCATCTCCATTCCTGTTTCCTCTTCCTTTAACATTTCCATTATTTGGTTCATTTCCATTCCCACCAATCGGACAATCACCATTGCCATTTGCATTCCCATTACCATTTCCATCACCTATGCCACCTCCTCCTTCATTGTTGTTGTCCTCCTGTCCTTCATACCCATTTCCATCATTTCCTTCATCACCATCATTCCCATTGTTATTTCCATTATCGTTGTTGCCACCCCCATTGTCGTGGTTCATAATGTTATCACTCACTTGTGCCACTATGGTTGGATGAGCGTAGCCAACTGCTGGGCAATCATAGCAGTTATGTCACGGTTCCCAGTTCCATGGTTGTTACCAGCTTCACCACCTTCATTTCATCCACCTAGTGCTTCACGCCTACCACCAGCACCTCTTCCTCTACCTCGGCCTCTTAGGGCAGCACCACCACGACCATTACTGCGGGTAATTCTTCTGGGCGGCATTTTCTAATCAATCACAGATAACACATAAGTTTCAATCATATCAGGGTTTACCACAATTCAGTCACCCATGCGCAAATAACATATCATCACAACCATATACCCCACGAATAATATCATAAGCAATTTCATAATAATAATATAGAGTTCTCATTTTTATAAATCATAATATTCATCACATAGTCAAATACCAAAATATCCTCAAAACACGTAAGTACTAAAAGTCTAACAAAATCCCAAAACGAAATATGAAATAACTAAGAATAAATCCCATCAAATCTTCATTGATTCGCCAATTCTCATGAAATGTCAATCCTGTTCGTCACTAGTACTAGAGGAACTAGAGGGGCTCGGGGGCTGGTCAGGGTAGTCACCCTATTGAATGGCCTCATCTGCCGACAATCGGAACCTAAAATGATTGGCAGAGAACACCCTCTTCTTGGCCGTCATCATCCTTAGCGCCCCAACTCCGTTGACACGGTACGGCCCCCTAGGGTAACCAGGAACCCAAGGTCCCACCTCAGGGGTGACCCTTGCTACTGCCTGTGTAGCAGGGACAGGCACGTCAAACTCAGCAGGTGCAGGAACAGGCACGATTGGTGTAGCAGGGACAGGTGCGACCGGAGCAGCAGACATCCCTAGTACAACCGAGTTCACTGGTTCTTCCTCTTCAGATGATTCCGATGAGTCCGACATCATCTCCTTAGGTTTAGACTCAGTGTCTGAAGATGACAACAGCAAGTGGTCTGAAAGGAACTCTTCAGATTCTAACTCAGAGTCAGAAGTAGTGATGTGAGCTAGGGAATGATCAGATGGACTAGTGGAAGGCATCCTATAAAGAAAAAGTATAAGTACTTTTCCTCAAATGAAGGCAATCAAAAGATAGCAAATAGGCAATCAAATAAGGAAGAACATACATGTAATATAAGATGCACACAAACCCTAGTATGCATTCTACATGAGGGTTCTTAGGTTATAGTCTAGGTCGAGTGATCTACCTAATTCTCTATAACTAATGTCTCTGATACCAATCTGTCACACCCCCGCTTATAGCGGAAACACGAGGATGTAACGGACGGGATCGTCATAACACATTGTTAATTAAGAAAGAGCATTAAATGATATAATAACGTGCCATGACGTCACCCGACACAAATGGTGACTTGTGTCGTGATTAGTCAATTCACGACAGCATAGTCAAACAAACATAATCCAAATGAATTCCCACAACCCGGGAACAAGTCCAAGTAAAACAATATTCAGAATGACAAAACAAGTCAATAATCATAGTTTATAATGTCAAAACAAGCCTAGCTCGAATTCCTTAGGTCGTCACTAAGGCCTCATCATTTTCTAACCTCGATTAATATTACCTAAAAAGATATGCTCAAAATGGTCAACATGTTGTTGGTGAGTTTGCAGGTTTAAATAATAAATAAACTTGATGCTATGTAATTGTTTGACAGGATATAAGTGCATACAGTTATAGGCAAGCAATATCATATGTAAACATGAGCCTCACAACTAAACCTATGACGAACCACACAGATCTTGTCAGAACATATTCACCCTAGGGCCCGTCTGTGGCCACTGTGAGTCCCAACTAGTATAATAACAAACAAAGGTGGGGGTGTCAGCCCAATAGTACTATCAATATATGTACCACCACAAATATGCCCATTCTTCTTTATCCCAATGCAATTAGTAAAATAATCAGCAAGCATATAGGCAAGATTGCACGATCTCATGTTAATCAAACTAAATAAAAAACAAATCCTTCTTAGTCACCCCGCCACTAGTCATTCTACGTACAGCTATAGTATGACCAATGACACGATAAAGATATCTATACAACGGATCGTTCATTTATGTGGCTTTCGTTTTATTAATAGGTTCATAATGGCCCTCATCAATTTCTTACCAAAATAAGACAATATTATAATGTCACACCCTCGCCAAGGTGGAAACGCGAGTGAGTGATGAATTAAGTATCTTTAGAACACATGGTAGGAGAAATACTAAACGTAATGCATTCAAAAGATATTGGTTCTACATCATTGTCTTAGGTTACAAAATAAAGCTTACACATATGAACTCAAATCATAAATCTATATTAAGCAATCTTCCATTGTAGCCTAGATGCGCAAAAGATTGACTTCCAAGCTACCACACTTAATTATCACCTGAAAAAAATGCTAAGTTAGGTCAACTAAAAGTTGGTGAGCTCATAGAGTTGAGACTCGATAAACAGTTATTATAGTAAGCATTAGTAAGTAAAATTGAATCAAGAATTATATATGAATGTAAATACGAGACATAAAGCCATGAGCCCACAACCAAAACTATAGCTATGATAAAAACTAAACCCCTCCAATACTTATCACGAGTATTGGCTGTTGTTGTTGCAGAAATAAACATTCAATGTAAATGACCGTTGATTGTTGCATTCAACGAGTCTAGAGAATGGGGGTGCCTACCCCGATCGTACTATCAATATGTTCCAGCCTCTTTGTCCAAGAGTTAATTGGTTGCGTTGTGAGGATGGAGAATTTAGCATGTGATAATGATAAGGTAAACTCATGCAATATTCAAGTAATAGACATAACATATAAAGCAATGATTCAAATATTGCTGTTGTTGCGAGCGTGTTTCTCCCCCAAAAGCATTTAAAAGGAAAAAAGGGCTACGAGAACTCATTGTTGTTGTGAGTGGTTAGAGATTCCTTAATCCGAAATATGATGATGCTAGACCTCAGTGTTCCCTACATATATACATGTACATAGTGATTCGTTGGTAAGTTTGGTAAGTCAACGTGTAAGTTGTCTTAGATTAAATCATTAAGTTTACTTTTAACTTTTGTAGGGTAATAGACTACATTACAGGTTGTTTTGACTCGTATTAATTATGTGTGTAGGTTATAACTTATGATACTTATATGTTTCTATTCACTATAATTTAGTTTATTAACGATAGTTTCAATCGTGATGTGTCTACTTGTAACTTGTATTAAGGCATCAAGATAAATTATAAGAATTATGTAATGACCAATCCCTAACTCCTAATCATGTGTAAGTGTTAAAATCAGGCTCCAGTCCCACCCTATAACCCCTTTAAAGTCCTTTTCCCTTTATTATGTTCACTGCAGCACATTTCTCGACAGTTGTTCGTATCTTGGTCGGATGGGGGTCCAAAACTAATTGCTAACAGACGTGTGTATACGAGTTGGAAATCTAAGACATTAAGCTAACGTTTGACACAAAAATCACGTTTTTGGGTGAAGTATTGAAAAGTTTATGGCCTTCTAAAGTCGGGTTATCATTTTGTCAGAAAACGTTACCTTTGACACTTTATTTTCTTTTACACTTTTGGGAGACCAAATCTCCACGAAAAATTATGAGGCTAGTTGGGTTTATAAGCTAACATGTTGAAAATAACCCTATGCTCAAGAAATACCTCGTTTGATTTATTTTTGACCAATTTACAGCCTCTTAAAGTCTGGTTAATAAATCTGTCAGGTTGTTGTCCATGTTTGTTTCACAGCTTTGTTGTTATGTCTTCCAATTTTTTAACCAGAGATTGAGTATCACACATGTTAAAGCAATAAAACCAAGTGTGAAAAGTATCTATTTCATGTTTCGTAGTTTAAGTGTGTGCTTAGGGTGATTTCAGTTCTGCAACGTATGTGTAATCCTAAAGACCTTATTATATCCAGTTTGTTCTCCCTGAAACTCGTTTTCTAACCTGTAATGGGGCCTTATCAACGAATAATATAACATTTATAAGGTTTAGTTTAAGTGGTTATTAAGTTCATAGATGTTGGTAAGTGTCGGTGCAAAAAGAAACATGTGTTAGAGGTCCAAACCACACACTTGAGCTCTTCTTCCTTCTCACGATCTCAACAGCAGCAATAGGCAGCCCCCTTGGAGCTATGTTTGAGCAGGCTTGAGAGTGTTTTGTTGTGAGAAAGATCTGCTCTAGTGTGGGTTTTATAAGAGGTTTAGCAGGGAATCTCATTATGAGATGCCAAAACATCTTTGAACAACTTTTGTTTGTGATTTTGGCCCCTCTTGGGAAGCAGCAACAACAGCATGCTCGAGCAGTGCTCCAGCAGCATGCCACACCACCCTTTTGTACTTCATTTCAGTATTTTAATACTAGAGTTGATGTCCCAAACCATGATTACTTAGTTGGCTTTCCTTTGCAAGGCATGGGAGGTAGCAACTAGGTGAAATGGTGGTGATATGATGGTATTCAGCAGCCCCCAATTCGAGCAGCAGAAGGGGCCAGTTGTAGGTCATTTTGACCAGCCATGAGGTGAGGCTTTGTTGGTCTATTACCCATTAGTTTAAGGTTTAACCTCCCTTGGTATCTAGTATTATTTATTGGGAGTTTTAAGAGTGTTTTGGGGTTGTTTTTGGCCTCAATAAATCGAGTATCTTGAGGGCATGAATATGGTTTTATTTACGTTCTTGAATTTGCCAATTTATGTTAATGGATTTGGTGATTCATGCTTGACGATTTACTTATGTGATCATTAGCTATGTATTTGAGGTTTTCAAATGACGAGTGTGATTTTTGGGTTACTAGAACCATTAAACTTAAGTGTCAAAGTCAGGTTTATAGTTTCGTTCATGAAATACTAATAGATATCATATTGCATTAAACTTGGTATGTTGACGTGCTAAGAATTTTGTTTAATGATGAAATATTCATGCAAAGGTGGTAGCTTCATGCATGATTGCATGCTTAAATAATATGTCAAGGGTTATTATTTGCTATCATCATGAATTATCATGTAATGGCATTGATGCACTAAACTTCTTAATATTTAAATACGTACTTAATCTAATCCCCAATTAAGTCTAAGGCACATTAGCTAATAACCCGAAATTTAAGTGAAAATATTACGGTTGGACGAGAGTTAGAGTTTTTGAGCTTAACGTATAGGGCTATAAAGTTACCTGAAAATTCACAATTGTTACATACAATCTTCAGGAAATTGCATAAGAGCATTCTCCATGGCTCTTTATATTGCAAGCTGCTAATGGCAAAAAAATCCTTCTCCATGGCTCGTTGATCATGTTACGAGCACGGGTAAATTCCCCGACGTTTCCTAACAAGTTCCAAGATATCGAACGTGAAGTCTCAAATTCTTTATATAAAAGCTTTACAAGTCTTTTATATTCAGTTGATACTCGACAAAACTAAAGCAAGGGTGATTCGAAACACGAACTGAAGCGGTATCTTGACATGAACTTGAAGCCATTAATAGAGAGAAATTGAAAAATTTTTACTAAAAAGAGAGTAAAGTGATATATAAATTGTGGTTGAATATGTTGAATTGTAGGTGGGAGGTGAATAAGATTATGGGTGATGGTGGTATATTTATGGGTGATCTAGCCATTTGAAAAGGTAAACGACCATTTACATCAACCACAAACGACCGTTTATATCAACAACAAATGATCATTTAATCATTAATGGTGCCGCAACAGCTTTGCAAATGCTGTAAATTCAAATATTTGCAGGTTGTAAACGACCGTTTACAATAAAGGAAACAACCGTTTATTCATGAGTATACAACTGTTTACAGCTTTAAGTCACATCAAATGGTGTACGAAACAGAAAACCCTAAAAAATTAAGGAATGAGATAGTGATGACATGTAACCTTTGGGTGGTCTGTTCTTAAAATTACTATTTGATGAAAACTCAGTCACTTGAACTTTATGAACAAGAACAAGATCAAATGAGTTTTCCCCAATGATTTTTTCAATCTCTCATAATATATCAACAGGATGTTATACATTCAATACTCAATAATCATGGTGCGGAAACCCATGATTAATGATATGATATCCGTGTGTGTATGTGATTGTATATGTGTGTTTGAATGCTTGACTAATAATATTAAACTGCTTGATTGTATTGATTGTTTAAAAAGCTTACAAAGGATTAGGGTATACGACTATTTATAGCCTATACAAAATACTATGTCCAGTTACTAAAATACCTTTATGTAAAATAAAATTACATAAAATCATAAGTCTATAAGTCGTCCGCTGTGGATGATTAGCTATCCGCTGTGCATGATAAGATGTCCGCTGTGGAAGTTAAACAACAAGTTTGCTATGCCTTGGATGTTGTCCTCTATGAACACTTGTGTGTTTGCTTTATAGTTGTCCGCTGTGGAGTGTTCATCCACTTAGGACACTTAAGCAAAAATTTCTTTTATCTATAAACGTGAAAAAGAAATTTTTAGTTAATTAGTGTATGTTATGAATGTTAATGATACTAATGTATTAGTTAATTATTGTTTGGATGTTAGAACACATTATGTTTGATTATGGCAAGCATTATCCTTTTTATACACTTGTTGAGTCCAACAATACTCCCCCTAAGGATGATGTTGCCATCCTTTAATGTTTGCTTGTTACTGTTATGTTTGTTAGTAATACTGTGTGTGCTTGTGGTTGATTTGAATGATTGCATGTTTGTTGTGTGATTGACTTATAATGTTTCATTGCATGATTGTATACTTAATTGATTACACATGTGTAATAAAATTAGCTTGTATGTTTTGAATCATGTATGTTTGCTTGTATGACTTGTTACTTGTGTGAGTGTTGTTATGTTTGAAGATATATATGACATACATGAATAACTGATGTTATGATTTGTTTGTTATGTCTGTTATGTGTGATTTGATGTTTTGTTTGCTTGTGTGGTTAGCTATGTGTGATTGTTGTTTTTGCCTGTTTGATTGTTAGAAACCTTCAAGAATGAGATTGACCAGCTTCATCTGCAGTTTTCTACACTTCAGCTATAGCTTTGAGAGACTCTTCAACATCTTTCTCTGTGATCTTGTCTTTCTCAGCTTCTTTTACTTGATCAGCTAGAGGTGTAATCTTCAATGCATTGAGACATTTCACTATGTGTTCAGTGAAGTATCGAACTGCACTCTTCTAATCGTTATACTTGAAAGTGATTGGAAGTTGCACCATCTACTCAAGGGTTGATTGATCTAAGCTTTGCACATCAATGTTGCTAACCAAGGTGGTTACAACATAATCTCCCTTCAGAACTTCAAGGTTGTTGTTCTCTGAGATCCTCAAGCCTGTAATTCCCTCTATGTGTGTTAGTGATTGTTGATTTGTTTCCATTCTTTGCTTTAGTGCAGCATTCACAAATACTGTCCCCAAAATTCTCAAAATGTGAGTGAAATAACAACAATTACCCTTGCATAGAACATCTTCTGTAGCAGGGAATGTCTTGGTCTTCAAGAATGACACATAAGATGGATGTAAAAGTTTGATCTCAATAGGGTCAAATAATCTTATGTCTGCTACTTCTTTACCTTCTAATTTCCTTTTTAATACCACTTCAAAGTGGGTTTCATCATAGTACCATTTAGTGATTGGATGATTGTATTGATTACCATCAATCTTCTTCATGGTAAGCTTTAAATCAGATTGCCTCATTGGATATCCAACTCTCTCTAGAATCTCACTATCTAGATTTTCTGATTGTTCTTCACTTGATTGTTTCTTTTTGCCAGTTGCTTCTTGTTCTTTTTTGAGCTTGGCAATGTGAAGTTTGTCTTCTCTGTCAGCCTTTTGTTTCATTTCATAATGTTGTCTATTCATGTAAGCTCTAATGATGTGAAAGAAATTAGCACCTCTAGGATTATTTGTGTGATTGACCATTCTCAATTGCATCAGGTCTAATCTGTCTTCATAGCTCAATGATTCGAGTTTGGATATGTATGATAAGTACTGGACAAGGCCAGATACTCTCTTGATAAGAACTGCATCCCAAATTTCATCATACTACTATTTTCCTTTCATCTGTTGATGTTGTGAGTGTTATCCTATCATAAAGATCTACAAAGTTTGTCTTCTCATTGATCATCTCCCTGACTTCATTCCCTTCCAGCCATAGCCTGTGAGGCATAAACTGTCTAGGTTCCTCTATAAGATGAAGCTCAGGTGGAGCTTGATGATAGGTGGATACCTATGGCTTCAAGGTACTTGTTAGCATGTTCTTATAGATTTCTCTAGCAAGTTCTTTCATCTGTGATAGAGATCTACCTGCATAAGACTTGTATGGCATTCTTGTATGACTCAACCAGCTTTTCACCTAGGAGTATGTCATTTTCTCTATCTGAGGTTCTTTGGGCAGATTCTTTTGAAACTCTTGTTGATCCTTGATCTTTTTGTATCTCTTGTATGTTTGCTTTGACTCATTTTTCATTACTTCTTGGAAGTCCTTGACCAAGTCTTTAACCATAGATAGGTTAAGCTGCATGAATGTATCATATGGAAAGACTCTTGAAGCTAATTCTATTCCCATAAGAGTTTCTCGATCATCTGGAAATATGTCTTGAATGTTTTGCATCTCATTTTCATCCTTTTCTTCATCTTTTTCATGTGACTCGCTAAGGATGATTATAGGCTCTTGTTGCTTGTCATGAGATTGGTCTATCTCTCCTTCTTCTAACACAATATCCTCTGATTCTTTCTGTTTGCACTCATCTTCATCAGCTGGTTCTACTTTAACTTTTAAAAGTTTGAGAGGTGGAGAATCAGGCTCTTTTTGTTCTTGCACCTTTTGTTTTTCCTTCCTTAATGAAGCTAAGTGCAGTCTCTTCCTCTTTCTTTCATAAGTTTTCAATGGAGGCTGTGATGATGATGTTGTTTTATCTTTGGATGTTTCAGTTTACACTTTCAGTGAATCAGCAAACTGTCTGATCAACTCCTTTTGCTTCTCAGATAATGGGTTTACTTGGATGATGCTTGATTGAGATGTTTGGATGTCTGGTGTATGAAAATGTTGTCTTAGAATGGGTGAATAATGGATGTGTTCAAATGGATTTTCTTCACTAAACAGTTGATCCATTGAATTAGTCTCCTCAGGGATAATAATAGCTTTGTTAGTTTCCTTTGTGCTTGTTTCCTTAGCTTGAGACATGATCTGTTCTTCAAAATCATTACTCAGTTCTTGTTCTTCACCTTCTGAATGTTCTTCCTCATTCAGGTGAGTGTTTGTATATTCCAATTCACGTTTCAACTTTTTAATCTTTTCATTTTGAGTAGAGATTATTCTTTTAAGCTCATCAATCTCAACATCTTTTGAATCTGTTTGCTCAGTCAGGTAGGCAATATCAAGTCTTGCATTACTAAGTTCTTGGACTTTCACCTTTACTTCTTCCTTACATTGTTCAAGTTGTCGTTCAAGAAACTGAACAATCAACTTTTGAGCCTTTTGATCAGTTGTGAGCTTCTCTATCTCTTCATCTTTGCTTTTAAGCTTTTCTTTCAACTGTCTTGCTCTGTTGTTTGATTTCTCTATTAACTTGTACTCCGTGAATAAAAACACTTTTGAGTATTCAATCTCTTCTTCAGTAGGAATATCACTTGCTTGTCTTCTCCTACAATCTATTCAGCAACAATGCTCTGTTCTTCTTGATGAGGTTCATGTGATGATGAGGTACCAACTTCTTCTTATTGACTTGATTGTTCTGCTAATGATGCATCAATGTCTCTTAGAAGTGAAGATAGTGTTTGCTGATCAGATAAGTTTGGGCTGTATGGTGGTGAAAGGAGCTGATGTTCAAAATGCATCTGTTCTTGTCCTTGAACATCTTCTGGTAATTGTTCTTCATGAGCGATTGGTTCTGGAATTGGAGCAACTTGTTCTTCTAGAACTATTGGCTCTGGTATGGGTGCAGCTTCTTCTTCTTGAATGATTGGTACAGGTTGAATGATAGGTGCTTGATGAATAATATTTTGAAACATCATGTTTAATACAAGCTGGACTTGATTCCATTAAATACATGTTCATTAAAATGAACAGGCTAAAATATAGCACCTTCTCTTGGAATGTTTGGAAGTAGATCATCAATGATCATTTGAAGGAATCTTGGATACATTTGTAATTTATTCCTCCTTCTATCAAGTTATAAATCATTCCATTTAATACTTGTGCTACAAAGTTGAAAGGCCCTCTAGCAATGCTACTTGGTATTGCAGAAGAGCTCCTCAAAAAAGTGGCATCCCAGCCAGACTTCCTATTTGTTATTGTTTTCTTGTTTGTGTGCATTAGAAATCTAAATTAAGCACACATGTATGATTTCTTGATTTGCTTTCTATCACTTTTACCAGTACAACCAATCTGTCTGAATACATGCAAGACATAATTCTCATCAAAGTCAACTGGTCCTTCTGCATCTTCATCTCCTAGTTGTGTCTGAATACATGCAAGACATAATTCTCATCAAAGTCAACTGGTCCTTCTGCATCTTCATCTCCTAGTTGTAGAACTTTTCTAATGACTTTTTCAGAAATGATGATCTGATGATCATGCACAGTAGATATCACTAGTTGTTGATCATTCATCCGCTCCATATGAGTATGAGTCCAAAACTAGACAATATGATCTTCATAAATCTCGGTCTAGCTGTCATAGCATGAACAAGCCTTGTTTGTCTAATTGCTTGAATAATGTCTTTATAGTTTTCAACCTTTGGTGAATCTGGATTAAGAAAGGCACAGATATTATGATATCTGACAAACACTAAGCTTGCCATATCTGCGATGAATAAGAACAAAGTTAGTCACTTGTATGATAATGATGTGTTACGATGAATATGATGAAATGCTGATCAAGTGTTCACTTGTCTGTTGTGATTGTTATGAAATGAAGATATATGTATGCTTAACACTTGTGATTGGTCTAAGTGTATGTTTGTTTGACATTACCAAAATGAATTAGTTTGACCTTTCAAAAGACAACATTTAGTCAATTTTGATCATGCAAATCTTGTCTGTTTCAAGTTGTTTTGATTCAAATTGTTTTGCATCATGTTTGTTTTATCAAACAGAATTGTTTGTGTCATATTATACACTAATATCATTCATACAAATTCAACTTGAAAACTTTCAGTTTGACTGTTAAAGTTAAAACCTTCATTGAATGCACATTGAATGCTTATGCGTGTAATGATTTTGTGATGAATGTTATGCCAAATTAACTAAATATGCTTGTTTGTAACTGATTTTGAACATGCTTAAAAGTTTATAACACATTTCAACTTATATTTAACAATTTTGAAGATCAAAGATCTAATTTTGACTGATTTTGGCATGATCATGACTGTTCATAAACCCGATGAACACTTAATCAAATTGCATCAAATTATCAATCATTACACATTCGAATAAGGTTATCTAACACATATTTAGTGTTTGATTTGATTTAAAACATCAAATGATTCATGTTTTGGTTTCGGTTTAATGTTTGACTTAGGTTTAACAAAGTTCGAATCAGAATCATTGAAAAAGATGTTTTAATGAGTGTTTGATGATTAGAATGGTGTTGTTATACCTATTTGATCGTGAATCAGTAGATAAATCAAATAGATTTTAGGTTTTAGAAGATCAGGGATTTAAGGGTTTATCGCATTGTTTGTAACGTTTTAGAAATTTGATTTTTTTTCTCACACACTCGTGATGAATAAAAAATGACAAGTGTTGATGTATATATATAATGGACAAAATGACTACCCGCTATGGGTACAGTGTATCTGTACGCTGTGTGAATAGTTTAACTTAAGAAATAATTTTAAGTCATGACCTATGAAATACACATGCGCTATGTGAACAATGTGTCCGATGTAGAATTTTAAACTTGTACGCTTTGGACCCCTTGTATGTTTTACTGTGTTCACAGCGGATGGTCAATTGGTCATGCGCTGTGCACACTTCATTGAAATTTGAAATTCACAACATATGACTAAAAAGTCATACGCTATGTTTGGTCACTGTTTCCAAAGCGGATGAACAGTTATTTATACGCTGTGGACACTTTGAAAATTTGTTTTGTTGTTTACAACGGATGAACATTTGTTCATACGCTGTGTACACTTGATTAATGTCAAAACTTTCACAACGGATGACTTATTGTCATGCGCTGTGGAACCCCTTGTGTGATTGTATAAATGTTTACAGCGTATGATTACCCGAGTGCATACATTGTATACACTTGTACTGTTTCAACAACGGATGACTAAAGTTAGTCATGCGCTGTGAAATGAACATGTATTCACAACGGATGCTTTACTAACATCATGCGCTGTGAACACTTGTATGTTCATTGATGCATAGCGGATGCGTGTTTGTTTATCTGCTATAAACACTTGGTGTATTTTGCATGTTTATTTGTTCACTGTAGCTACAGCGGATGTATGTTTGTATGTCCGCTGTGTCAACTGTTAACAAATTTTTTAAAAGTTTGTTTGTTTTGAAAATTTTGCCCATCAGCTATGTAACTTAATAAATACACTGTAAAGACTTGGTTTTCTGTTTTGATTGAAAATTATTTTGATATTTTTCAAAAGTTGGAATGTTCGTTAAAATTTTATCATTTTAACATGATTAATATATGGATGATAAAATATCACTCACAAGCAATATTGTGCATGTATATGTGTCAAACTATTGTGTTTGAGTGCTGGCTTGACATGGCTTTATTTAAAACTCAAAATATTAATATTTCAAATATTAAATTGTATGACTTATGGCATATTATTTGCTGCCTTTGATATTTCAAAGTTCATTTTCTCCCCCTAAATTTTTGCATATTTATAAAAACCTTATAAAATGTCAAAAATTTGAAATTGTTGTAATGGAAATTATCAAATTCCAATTTGAGTGTTTGCATGATAAAATTTTAGAAAGATAACACTTTATCTAACTAATAAATGAATGACTTTCATGCTTGGACATGAATCATTTGCACATGACATGAGATCATACTAGTAAGAAATTCTCATTGAGTTGTTTGAATGGTTGTTGAGAATAGACATAGACTAATACAATGTTGATTGTAGATATTGTTTTCCACTAAACTCATGCATGGTATTAATGATTATTGAAACAGTGAGTGATTTATCATTTTTTGGGTGTATTGAGATTATTTGTATGTACCCGACACCTGAGTGTATGTTAAGATCAATCCTCCTCAAAATATACTAGAAAGCACTTGCAATATGTAACACCCGGAAATTTTAAAAGAAGAGAAAAGTGAAGAAAAGGGAAGAAAAGCAAACTAACCTAAGTTGAGGGGTTAAAATGGTACAAGGGATAAAGTTTTATATTAATATGTTCAAAAAGGTGGTCAAGGCCGCTCATGACCCCTGTACCATCTTTCCATCAGACTTTCTAGAGAGAGAAAGCAGAGAATTCTCTCGGGTTTTAGAGAGAAGAAGAAGAAGAAGCTGAATTCAGGTTAGTTTTCTGATTTTTGGGGTGTTCTTGGCTGATTTTCAGCTTCGGGTATGCGCTTATGTGTTTGTGTGTGCTCGGTTGTGTGTTTTAGGTGTTTTTAGGTGTTTGAACTCATAAGCATTCGGGTTTGAAGGAGTCTTACTCGAGAGTTGCAAGAGGTGAGTTCTAGATCCCCGTTTTTAAATGTTTTAACCTGTTTTGGGCTGGAAATGCATGTTTTAACGTTTTTATTAAAGTTGGGTGTGTATCCGTATATGTATGTGTGTGCCCTGTTGGGTGGGTTTATGATTCAGGAAGATTTTTGATTATGTTCATGTTTTATGCATGTGTTGATGCTTAGTATGTTAGAAATTAGGATAGAACAGGTTAGAATGATGATTTGGGGCCTGAAATTGATGTTAGTTAAAAAGTAGTTGGCCATACGCCTAAGTGATCATGCGCCTAAGATCATGCGCCCAAATAGTAACCATACGCCCAAGGTTCATGCGCACAAATAGTGCCCATACGCCTAGAATTTATGCCCAGGCGCCTAAGTGTGCCCATACGCCCAACTGCCCAAACGCCTAAGTGCCCATGCGCCTAAATCAGGCTCATGCGCCTGCATAGTACCCATGAGCCTAGAAATCTACCCATGCACCTAAGTATGGCTCGTGCGCCCCAATAGTACCCATGCGCCTGAGTCGCCCATGCGCCTAAGTATTCAAGCGCCCGCATAGTGCTCGAGCGCCTGCATAGTGCCCATACGCCTAATGCCTTAGAAAATATTCTGAAATTTTGGGAAAAGAGATTTTTAGGCTATGACTTGGATTGTTTCCAGGGGTGATGTATGTTGATTTTATGCATGTTTATGGCCTGTTTTCTTTATGTTCCTTATTATGTATTATTTCGTGGCTTTACGTGGTGTGACTATGATAAAGAACGTAAAGTATTATCTTAACGAAGCAAAAGATCTAAGATAATGAAAGTGGAACATAATGAATGAACGAATGAAAGTCTTGCAAGCAAAATGTAAGGAGGTTCACAACTCAATGAGAGTTGTCAGCTCAACTGTGTGTCATACAGCGTGCGATCTTGGCTGCCCCATGAGGGTTCACACACAGGGGAATCAGTCTTGGTGACTGTTCGATACGTGCGATATGGGATCCTTATTGCTAAACCCTAGATTAGTTGGCTTCGTGCCCAAGAGGGGGGTTTAGCATATGACAGGATCTAGATAGAAGTGAAAGATGATGTAAAGTACGAAAAGAATGATGATGGAAGATAATAAATATTACCTTGATGTATGTATGATGTGTGATCACGTGCGAAAGTATGAAAAGTTTTAATGAATGGAAGGTAATATGAATGTTTTTATAAGACTAGAACTCACTCAGCAACGCTAACTTTTATGCATTTTCAGTTGGCAGGTAATGGTTGCTGAGGATGGCACGGGGTGAAGATACTTGGCAAGATTTTTGGGTGGCATCCATTTTATGCTGAATGATGTTTTTGTGTTATAATGCAACGGAACTATGTTTTGTATTAATAGAAATGATGTATTATTTCGCAAAAGTAATTATTAATGTATAAAATGGTTTTTGCTAAATTATTCCGCTGCAATGTTTTATGAAATGTAATATGTTTTAATTATCATGTGCGATGAATGTCCAACTGTGAGTGTCCCGGGAACGGGGCCTTACACAATACTTATGACCTAGTTACTTAGGAGTATAAATGCTCAAATGTGATCCTTATTTTTTGATCCAAATTGGGATTCTTTTAACTTCACTTTGGAAGGTGATCCACTTTGGGATTCTTTTTGATTCATTCACTAGGAATGTAGTCTAAAAGACTTTATTGATTGTTCATTCAAGAAGGATGTTTTCCTTTTTGGGAATCTTTTTGGATCATAATGTAGGTCATTTATGTGTGTGCTTAGCACAACAATGAATGCCTGAGTGTACTCCAAGTCAATGATAATCATAACAAAAAAGACACTTGTATGAATAAGCAATTTATAAACTGTTTCACTTGGTGTATAGCAGTTACTTTACAAGAAATTTATATTGGATAGACCAATACTTACCATAAACCAATATGGGTGTTTGCTTATCACACAATCATGAGATTTTAGTTCTTCAGTGTTGTATGTGATGTTATGTGTCCCATGTTGAGCCTATCCACACATCAAACAAAGTATTGTTAGTCTTTATTAGTGGAAAATAACTCAAGTGAAGAAATAAACTAGTGTATTATCATATCTCATGTGGTGTCATGTTTGTTTCAAACTTGTTTGTTATTTGGAAAACTAAATGGTTTTTTAATATCTTTAGTTTGAAAGAGTGGATGTTGACTAAGAAACCTTGACTTTGACAAACTCATGCTTGTTGTATGTTAATGTTTGAAAACATTACTTGTTAGGTTCATAGTTGATCATACCAAGTGATTGAACCAGAAATTCAAATCTTGTTGAATCAAATGATTTGTAAAAAGGTCAGCCAATTGATTGTCTGTATGAACCTTGATCAACTTTATCAGACCCTTTTCTGAGCAATCTCTCAGAAAGTAATATCTGATGTCTATGTGTTTGCTTTTAGAATGTTATACAGGATTGTTAGTGATAAACATGGCAGTAGAGTTGTCTATGTGTATGGGTGTTTTAAGAAAATTAAAGCCATAATCAAGCATTTGGTTTTGAATCCAAAGCACTTGAGAACAACATGCAGAAGCAGTTATATATTCCGCTTCAGCTGTTGACACAGACACATTTGTTTGTTTCTTGCACTGCCAGGTGATCAATCTTGATCCAAGAAACTGACAACCTTCTGTTGTGGATTTTCTATTTTGATTGCATCCACCATAATCATTATCTATGTATGCATATAAAAAGAAATCTCCATCTTTGGGATACCACAAACCAAGTGCTGATTTGCCTTTTAAGTATCTAAAGATTCTCTTTAACTACATTGATATGTGATTCTTTTGGATCTGCTTGGTATCTGGCACACATGCAAACTACATACATGATGTCTTGTCTGCTTGTGGTTAGATACATTAGGGAGCCTATCATAGATCTGTAGAGATTTTGATCAACTAATGTGCCTTCTGGATCTAGACCAAATTTCAGTCCAGTTGCAAATGGTGTTTTGCTTGATATGCAATCAGTCATATTGTATTTCTTTAAGATCTGAGTCACATATTTGCTTGGTTGATGAAAATTCCTTCAGCAGATTGTTGAATTTGTAGACCAAGGAAGAAATGAGTCCTCCCATTGAGCTCATTTGAAATTTTGATTGCATAAGAGCCTCCAACTCACTACAGAGTTGGATGTTGGTGGAGCGAAATATGATGTCATCCACATATACTTGAACAACAAGCAAGTCTTGCCCTTTTCTTTTAAGGAACAATGTCTGATCAATCTTTCCTCTTGTGTACCCATTCTTTAGTAGAAACTAAGTTTCATACCACTTTCTAGGTGCTTGATGAAGACCATACAAAGCTTTATCCAACTTGTAGACTCTGTGAGGAAAGTCTCGGTCTTCAAATCATGGTGGTTGAGCTACATATACCTCTTCATCTATCTTTCCATAAAGGAATGCACATTTGACGTCCATTTAAAAGACAGGGAAATTCTTGGATGACGCATATGCAAGGAACACTCTGATTGCCTCTAGTCTAGCTACAGGAGCAAAGACATCATCATAATCAATACCTTCCTCTTGAGTGTATCCTTGGGTAATAAGCCTAGCTTTGTTTTTGATGACAATCCCTCTGTCATCTACCTTATTTTTGAATAGCCATCTTGTCCCTATGGCATATTGACCTTCAGGGAGGTCAACTAACTGCCAAACCTCTTGCTTTCTGAATTGTTGTAGCTCCTCTTGCATTGCTTCTATCCAACTGTTGTCTTTGAGTGCTTCAGTGATGTTTTTAGGTATAGTCAGTGATAAGAAACATAAAAACAAGCAAATGTTTTCTGTATCAGTTTGACTTCATGTCAATCTGACGTTTAGGTCACCAATAACATTCTCCAAAGGATGATATTTGTGAGCTCTTATGGTTTCAATCTGATCAATGGGGATTGTTGAATCAAGATTGTTGATTGTTTGATTTGGTGTTGATGGATGAGCAAGGGTATTTGAAGTGGTGGGATTATCTGGCTGAGAAGGTTCATTGAATGTTTGTGGTGAATCATGAAAGAAATCTAAGATTTCATCATCCTGATGTATATCTAGTAATGAATGATAGTCATCTTCTTCTTCAACAATTTCTGGATGCTGTGACCTAGTTTGTTTACTTTGTTGAGGGTCACCACAAGGTTGTGGTTGATTGATCATTGGTGTTGATGATGATGGACTCGGTGTTAATGTTCCTCTAGATGTGCTTGTTTGATCTTGAGGAGGTGTAACTTTAGTACTTGAAGGAGTGACGTTTGTTCTTTTTGGAGGATCAGTAGTTAAAGGAACATCATTTGTTGGAGGAGGTACCATTCGATACTCAATATCTTCTTTTGTACCTGAGACATCAAAGTAAGTTGTGTCAAATGATTTTGTTAGTGTGTCAATATCAAACAACCTGATCCAATGACTTTCTTTGTGAAAAAATATTCATTAAAAACAACATCTGTTGTTTCTTCCATAATATTTAGTCTTGGATTGTATACTCTGTAAGCTTTTGAGCTTCCAGAATATCCAACAAAGAATCCTTCATCTGCTTTAGGATCAAACTTGGATAAACGTTCTCTGGTGTTTAATATTAAAACTGAACATCCAAATGCTTTAAGAAAGCCAACGAATGGTTTTCTTTTAAACATTAACTCATATGGAGTTTTGTTTTGTTCTTTAATGATTAATGTTCTGTTTTGAATGTAGCAAGCTGTATTGATTGCTTCAGCCTAAAAGGATATGGGCAATAGACAGTCAGCTAGCATAGATCTGGCTGCTTCTATTAATGTTTTGTTTCTTCTTTCAGCTACTATATTTTGCTGAGGAGTTCTTGCTACACTGAATTGATGACTTATTCCTTTCTCTGCACAAAAAGAGGAAATTAAGTCATTCTTAAATTCTGTACCATTATCACTTCTTAAAGATTTAACTTTAAGATCTAATTGATTCTCAATCTTAGTGATAAATGATTTGATAATTTCTATGTTTCTGACTTGTGTAGTAGAAAAAAAACCCGGGTGAATCTAGAATATTCATCTTCTATAATAAGACAATATTGCTTCTTTCCTATGCTTAGGATGTTTGTTGGACCAAATAAGTCCATATGAAGCAATTTAAGTGGTGCGTTGTTAGAGTTTATCAATTTCGACTTATGGGACACTCTGTGTTGTTTGTCTTTTAAACATGTAGTGCAATGGCCTGTACAGAAGAATTCTTTTTGTAGTAAACCTATTACTAAGTCTCCTTTTACAAGTTGATTCATTCTGTTAAAATTTGAGTGACCCAATCGTCTATGCCATAATTAGGTAACATCTTCTGTTGCTTTTGATAGTAAACATGTTTCAGGTGTTGATGCTAAAATAGTGTTCATATCAATTATGTATGTGTTGCTCCGACAAGGTGTTTTCAAAAGGATACAGTCTTCAGGAACTTAAAAACCCGTCTTGAGGATGTAGTAGTTGTTGGAGTCAAACAAGGTTGCATATCCCTTATCATAGATTTGGGATACATTGAAGAGATTGAACTGGAGATTAGAGCAGTAGTTGACATTTTCTACGCTTATCAACCCGTTGGATACTGTTCCTTCTCCTGTAATCTTTCCACCTCTTTTATCACCTCCAAAGGCTACATTTCTTCCAGGTTTGCTTTTAAAATCCCGAAGGAGGAACAATTGCTAGTCATGTGTCGGGAGCATCCACTGTCAACATACCATAGGTTGTCAGGCCTTCTTTGATGTCCCTGTACAAGTAAGGAAATTAGTTAGAGGGTGCAACCCAAGCCAAGATGGTCTTGGGTTTTTTGTCTTTTCCCATAACACATATATCTTCTAATGTGGCATTGTCTAATGGTTTAGGAGTTCTAGATACACTATATTTTCTTTGTGTTTGTTTAGCTCTTTATGGAGAAGTGCTTTGAGCTTAAGGGTGCAAACGAGCCGAGCCGAGCCGAGCCCGAGCTCGTATGGGCTCGAGCTCGGCTCGTGAAGACTTAGGAGAGCCCGAGCTCGAGCTCGGTTCGTTTCGAGCTTTATTTTTAAAGCTCGGCTCGACAAATACTTTTTCAAGCTCGAGCTCGGCTCAGGCTCGGCTCTTTTATTTATTTAAATATTATTTTTGATATTGTTATATTTAATTTTGATATATATATTTATAATTATATAATTTATATATAACATAATTCATATTATTTAATTATTTTTTATCATAACTTTATATATAATAGATATAATATATTAAATAAATTAAATTAAAATATATAAATAAAAAGCTCGCATAGGCTCGCGAGCCGGCTCGAGTTTGATACGTTAAGCTCGGGCTCGGGCTCGATAATTAAATGAGCTTTTTTCCAAACTCGACCTTGGCTCGGGCTCGATAAAGCTCAGCTCGTTTTGAGCTTTTTATCGATCCGATCTCGAGTAGTTCACGAGCGGCTCGGCCGTTTGCACCCTTATTTGAGCTCTTCTCCTTTGAGACTTATGTCTCCTATTTGTTTTAAAGTTGTCATAAAATGTTTTATTTTTGTTTAAAGCAACTTTTATGTGAGTAGTTTGTCTTGGTGCTCCTTCTTTGTTCTTGTTAGGAACAACTGTCTATTTCTCAATTAATTTCTCAACTTGATTTTGTTTGGTTTACTTCTTACTTTTCTTGTTGAAAAAGCAATTTACAGTACTATGATTGTTTCTTTCACAGATTGTACAATCATTGTGAAAGTGGCATGATTCAGTACTATGATTGTTCATGTTACAGTACTTGCAGTACTTGCCATATTTGCGCCTCTCTGTAGTGTGAGTGTATTGATCACACCTCTCACAGTAGGGCAGATTTGTAGTACTCTGTTTGTTAGAAACTTTTGATTTTAAATTTGATTTCAAAGGTATTTCAAAAGTTGCAGTTGGTTGTTTTGACTGAACAGAGATTTTTTCTTTCCCTTTGTTTGTGTGTTTGTTCAAAATAGTGGAAGATTCAGTCTTTCTATCACCTGAGCAGGTATCAAAAACTTGTGTCTGCTTTGTTTGTTTGATTGGTGCATCAACCACACTTGAAACCTTTTTGGTTTTAGTAATTGGTTGATCTGACTCATCATACAATAAGTCCTCATCATCTTCATCAGTTGTTTGTTCATCATACTCATTATTTTCTCCTTGATAAAAGTCTGTTGATTTGATGTGTAGTGGTGCTTGACTCTTAACAAATTTATAAAAGGTGTTTTGGATATTAAAGCTGATTTGGATGATGATGATGATGATGATGATGATGATGGTTTGGAGTCATCAGTCCAGTCAAGGGGATCAAATGAATCTCCTTATTTGTTGGTCATGGATTCAAGAAGTGGAATATAACTGTCATTATAAGGTGGATTGACCTTATTGTATCTTAATACTAAAGGGTCTTTAAAAGCCCTTTGTTGAGCAAGAAGTTCTTTAAGCTTCTTATTGCTCACCTGAAATTTCTAAAGTTTCACTTTAGTTTCAGCCTATAATGTTTTTGACTGAGTCAATGATTCAGAGAGTTGATCTACTTGAGCAGCAAGTGTTAACTTTTCAGATAGAAGTTTGTCTAAATCATTTTTAAGTGACAGTATTTTTAATTTCATATTGTTTTTGCTCTGTTTTTAAATTGTCATTTAAAATGGTTGTTTCAATCACTTTCTTTAAAAGCTGATCAGCGTGCTCTCTATATCTAGTGACTTCGTCAATGCATGCTTGTGTACGGAGATTCTTCTTTACCTTTTTCGGGATTTCAAAGATTTTATCCTCTATGTTTGCCATGAGAGCATGATCAGGAGATTGGATCTCTGCCTCATACATACTCCAATCACATTCACCATCTTGTTTGATGATCATTGTTGCTGATTTTAAATGTTGGTTGGGGCTGTATTGTGTGATTTGAGCGGGTGTTGGGGAAGCAAGAATACTGATGGGTGGTGGTATTTATCTGTTTGAGTGATAGCTACTGGATGTTTGTGTATGTTGGGTGTTTCTGTCAGCTCTAGGTTGTTGACATTCTCCGGAGAAGTGACCATACAGTTGATAGTTGTAGCATCTCACCTTGGTTTTATCAAAACCAATCTTTGTTTTCTTATCCATGCTTAAACCCCTGTTCATTTGTAGGAACTTCTTGGATTTGTATGTAATCATTTCCATTGACCATTGAAGATTCATTTCATCAACCATATCATGAGGCAATTCATCTAATTCTTGTTGTATGATTTGAGAGGGAGTCAGGTTGGCCCCTAAATAAGCTTCAAAGCTTGTTGAAAAAGCTACAAAAGCTGCCTTTTGCTTCTCACTTTGCAAGATGATTGTTAATGCATCCATAGGTTTCTCAAATTTGTGAATGTTTTGAGTCTTAGCTGTATGTTTTTTGCTGGAGCTAGAAGCTGATGGATATTGTTTACTTTGAGGTGTAGCTTCATGGAAAGCATGTACACCAGTCTTTTCGGACTTTTGTTTGTTCTGTGATGATTCAGGAGCAAAAAAGAATGATGTTTCACTAGAATCCATGAATTCTTCATCTTCCTCTTCACAAGTGTTAGTCAAGAAAGCACTTTTTGTTTGTTGCATTTCCTTGAATTTGTAAGATTCAACATGTCTGATTGTACTGTTATTTCTGTATCTTTCATCTAACTCTAGTGCCTCTACTTTGGCAACTAGAGCATCTAATGACAATGCTTCTAGATTCAATGTTTCTTTCATCAGAGATACTGACTGAGTCCAGCTCGCTGGAAGTGTATGCAACATCTTTTTGTTGATCTCCACAGATTCATATTTTAGACCATAGACTATCATCTCATTCATCAATTGAACAAATCTGTGAAGCTGTTGTGGTATGGATTCTCCTTGAACATGATGAAAGGTTTCATATTGGGTTCTCAACTTTTCCTTTTTGATTTCCCTTATTTCATCACTTCCTTCACACATAGTGTGAAGAACCTTCCATAGTTCATGGGCTGTTTTGAAGTTCTCGACTCTTAGAATCTCAAAGGGTAAGGTCATAGCCAAGATGCTATAAGCTTTCATGTCTGTTTTGACCTTCTTGAGGTCATCATCGGCTACACTTTTCAAGCTAATTGGTTTATGTATGTTGTAATCTGGACCAAGAGTCATAGGATTGTAAGGTCCCTTGGTTATGGATGTCCATCGATCCGGGTCTTGGAAAATGATCCAATTTCTGAACATTATTTTCCATTGTTTGAAGTATGCTTTGTTCTTGGGTCTAGGTGGTTTGAGACCAATGTTTGACCCTGAAATTTCATCAGACATGGTTGTTAAATTTAAACTTATCGGTTTAAGTCAAATTTGTTTGTTGATTTAGCTCGGTGCTAAATTTAATTTATCCTAAGGTCACTATGATTTGGTTTGTTAATAATTTGTCACTTTTAAATTTTACCGAATAAAGGAATTAATTAATTCAAGTGAATTAATTAATTAATATCCTATGAAATGTCACAGTTAAATCTCGGTTAAATAAAGAGAATATACCATTTAAGGAATGTCAAACAATCAAAACCTTTTAATGATGCCAGTTAAAAAGTCAAAACCCTAAAAACAAATAATATGTTTTTAAAAGTTAACTTTTTGGATCAAAAAGTTATTTTTTTGAAAATTCAATAGAAGAATATGTTTCTTTTTTGTTTCGATGCTGAAACCAACACAATCACCGGAGGTTATGAAGGTTGTGTATGAATAAAACCTAGGGTTTATCCTAGAGTTTGTTTGCGGCTGAAATGTTCTTCACAAAAATCAACAATCGGTTTGTTGATTGAAGAACATGACCCTGATTCAAGTATGTATATACTTGAAGATGATGATTTTAAACACTTTGAATGATTCTAAATGTTTAAAAACAATGTATGTTTGATCAAAAATTGATGAAACAGTACTCGATGACTGTTTTATCAAAAACCTTTACAACCGATGAGGTTTTTGTGGTTTTGTGATGATTCTGTTATGAAAACAGTGTTTGAATGATGCTTTTGAGCTTTAACAACACAAAGTCTTCTACAAAATGCTTAAAAACAGATCAATGAATCATGTTTTATGCATTTGTTGAATGTTTGGAGTAGAAGAGAGATTTGTGATGATTTTCAACTCATAATTGTATGTTATGAAGCAAAAGAACCACGGATTTCATTGTGTTGAATGAGAGGATCGAAAATCAGTGTTTGATTTGAGTCAAGGATCTGATACCACCTGATGAAAACTTAGTCACTTGAAATTTATGAACAAGAACAAGATCAAATGAGTTTTCCCCAAGGATCTTTTCAATCTCTCATAATATAACAACAGGTTGTTATATATTCAATACTCAATAATCATGGTGCGGAAACCCATGATTAATGATATGATATCCGTGTGTGTGTGTGATTGTATGTGTGTGTTTGAATGCTTGAATGATAATATTAAACTGCTTGAATGTATTGATTGTTCAAAAAGCTAACAAAGGATTAGGGTATACTGCTATTTATAGCCTATACAAAAAGCTACGTACAGTTAGTTACTAAAATACCTTTATGTAAAATAAAATTACATAAAATCCTAAGTCTATCAGTCGTCCGCTGTGGATGGTTAGCTGCCGTTGTGCATGATAAGATGTACGCTATGGAAGTTAAACAACATGTCTGTTGTGCCTTGGATGATGTTCGTTGTGAACACTTGTGTGTTTGCTTTATAGTTGTCCGTTGTGGAGTGTTCATCCGATGAGAACACTTAAGCAAAAATTTATTTTATCTACAAACCTAAAAAAGAAATTTAAACTTTATTAGTGTATGTTATGAATGTTAATGATACTAATGTGCTAGTTAATGATTGTTTGGATGTTAGAACACATTATATTTGATTATGGAAAGCATTATCCTTTTTATACACTTGTTGAGTCCAACACTATTTATTTGAATATACAATTTTTAGATCATAATGATGATGTTCTTTTGACTTATCTACTCTTGAAAACCCACTTGAAGCAAAATAAATTATCTATCTATATAAAAGAACAACCTTTGCTACAATAATCTTTAAGAGTTTTTTATTTTAACCACAAAGCTTTTCTTTTTTATATCTAAATGTTTTCGTCTTGATGTAATAATATGTAACGGGTTACATAGCACAACTTATCAAACTAGCTTTTTGAATATATCCTTTTTGACCATCTAATTTTTTATGTTTATGTTTTAGCCATCAAAAGTTTAATTATTTGAAATTGCACATCTAATTGTTTGTGAACACTTGCTGGCTGCAAAAAAGTAATAATTGTGCGGCTCATTTTTTTTCTTGCAATATATTGCTAACAATAATTTTTTTAATGATTTTGAGTGTCTTTATTGTTTATTTATCTAATGTTCGTAATTAGTTTTACAAATATTTTGTTTTTCTCTAACAAAGTTTTGAAGTATCATGTCTTATAAATTTGCGGTCCATTTAGTGGTGCTTATTTTTATCTATAATTCATTGAAATTTCTTTCAAACGGATTTCATTGAAGAACAAATGTACAAAATCTCAAAGTTGTTCTAAGATATCGTCTTTTATATAATTTTATTTTATAATTCATCTTGCACTTCTTAAATATATGATTTTCATAAAATTATAAAGCATGTGTTACGACATGCTTATTTATATCAATGTTTTGACGTGCATTTTTTAAAACCGATTTTCCGATGTAAAATTTATTTGAAACCGAGCGGGGAATGCTAATGCACAAGTAAGCGAAACCGAGTTTTAAAAATTTCAACATCCCCGCCGCAAGGAGCGGGTTATTCAACTAGTATACATAATATGTGTGTAAACTGTACATACAAGACAACTTGATGTACAATTCAAATATGCATATGTTTAATAGAGGGTGTCAAGAACATAGTAGAGTCCACACATTACTTAAAAAATAATATATCATATACGCACATAAGGATGGGAGGAAACATCATATAAATGCCTCGATTTGGGTGGGGCTTTTTAAAAAAAAATAAAAAGAATCAAAACCCACTTGTGTTTTATCAAATAAAACATAGAAACCCAAATATCTAACAAACAGTAGCAAGAACATTTTGAAAAACTTTCAACAAAAATCTCACAAAAACAAGGCTAGAGCACAAGTTTGAGAGAATCGCCGGTTAGAATGATAATCTTGGCAACTTGGCTCTGATACCAAGTGTTGAAACATGAATGGATCAGATGCGAAAGCGGTCAACCCGTTTTGTGAAGATTAAATAAGGTAAGAACAATGAATGACTTGAATATGGGGTAGTAATAGTGGATGATCAAGAAATTGAGAATGTAACATAGTTTCATAGATGTTGAACTAAGAATCAATAGATAGTGAAATGTTATTTAATAGTCGTCAGAAGATTACATTTACCTACCCATCTCATGGTTTGGACTCCATAGATGAATGATCTATGGAGTATTTGGAGAAGCACTCAAGATATCTAGAATACTCGCTATTAGGGATGAGCATTTGTTACCTAGTACCCATACCGGTACCCATACCGTATCGGTACCGGTACGTAACTGGTACCAAAAATATGTATAAGGTACCGGTACCGGTACTTGATTTTCTTATATTCCGGGATCGGTACTGACCGGTACCGGTACCGGTACTTTACCCAAAAGTCTCGTATAGTCCTGCTAGTACCCGAATACGAATATGTTATTTTGGAATATTTTGTTTTGTAATATTTTCACCCCATCAAATAGTATTCTATTTTGACTTTTGAAGGTAATTATTATTATATTTTTAATATCATTCTTCTTACTTCACTACAATATCAAGAGATATACTATTTATGATTTTAATAGAAATTAATGGTAGACTAGTGTGTGAATTGAGTTAGCAGGAAATGAGAAAGGTAAATAAACTATCATTTTATGTGGATACTTTTTTGATATATTATTTTTATTTAGTTATTATAAATTTACAGGTATCGGGTATCAAAAATATACTGGGTAACATGTACAAATATAGGTACTAGGTACCATAACCAAACATGCACTATGTATTAAGCCTAAAAAATAATGTTGTGTAGTTAACGGGTATACCGGTACCGTACCGGTACCTGTACCCATATACCAAATTGGGTACCGGTACCGGTACTCGTTTTTTATAAAATTCGGGACCATGTACTTTCGGTAACGGTACCGGTTCGGTACAGGTACGGTACCGAGCTCATCCCTACTCACTATGACCAACCAACACTACATATGGAGGTCATCCTCTGTTTATAGTGTTACATGCCCAAACCCTATACGCAGCAAATATATCAAATAGTAATAAAGAATAATATAATAAATATAATATCATTTGATTTTATCTTCGGGTCTTTGGGTCATTCGTTGTCTTCACAATCTTGAACATTTGTGGCTCGTGCGGTGATTCGTTGATCCCTATCAACAAATACATTATACTTTAATATTTAATAATCATCTAAACCAAATTAACTGCCGGATTTGAATTTTTCAAACCCAACAACAAGTATTATTTGATTTTGATGCCAATAAAAGTTTAGTATAAAAAACCTTTAGGACCTATCTGGATCAAGAATCATAAAATTTAAACCATGCCTTTATAGTAAAAATGACCAATGGGAGTCAAAAGGAAAAATACATACTAGTAAAAACTGTATTATAAATTTGAATAGTCATAGGATTATATTGGTTAGCGCTATATCATGTACAAATTCTATGTGATGAGAAGATCATCCGACTCTACTTACCAAACGACAAACGGTTAACCTTACTGTGAGATCGCACTAACTAGGTTAAAAACCTCATCACGACGACTCAAGCACAAAAGTGTCTAGGAAAAGGGTGTATTTTGTTTTTAGCCTATGTTGTAAACATCATAAATAAAGCAAGAGATTGGGTATGTGCCAATAGTAGGTCAAGATGAACTCCATGGGCTTCCACCAGATAGATAAGTTGAGTTCCGAATTGACTTATTACTAAGAATGACATCGATTGCCAAGTCTCCTTACATATTGCCCCTACAGAAATACAAAAGCTCAAGAAGAAACTACAAGTACTTGATATGGGGTTTATCCAACCCAACTCTTCACCTTGGGAAGCACCCATCCTATTCGTCAAGAAGAAAGACATGATGATATGTATGTTCATTAATTATAGAGACTTGAATAAAGTTACTATAATAAGTACTCTTTGCCAAGGATCGGCGATATGTTTGATCAATTACAAGGAGCGAGTTATTTTTCAAAAATAGACTTGCGATCTGAATATCATCAGGTGAAAGTAACACCAAAAGATGTACCTAAGATCGCTTTCAGGACTAGGTATGGTCGTTATGAATTTTTAGTAATGTCGTTTAGGGTTACCAAGCACTTGCATTGTTCATGGACCTCATGAATAGAGTTGTAAACCCTACCTCAATAAGTTTGCAATCGTCTTCATCTCTAACATCCTGATCTACTCTAAGAACGAGGTGGTCATGAGCAACACCTTAGAGCAGTCCTTGAGTTGCTCAATAAAGAAAAACTTTACGTAAAGTTTTCCAAGTGTGAGTTTTGGATACGTGAAGTTCAATTCCAAAGCCACATAATCAAGAAACAATGAATAAAAGTTGATCCTACAAAACTTTAGGCAATTAAGAAGTGAGAGGCATAAAAGAATCCTACTGAAATTAAAAGATTTCTTGAGTTAACAGAATACTATAGAAGATTCATTCAAGGCTTCTCCAAGATTGCTACGCCATTAACAACGCTAACCTAGAAAGCCTTTAAGTTTAATTGGGGACCTAAACAAGAAGAAGCCTTTAACACAGTAAAACACAAGTTGTGTAGAGCCCTAGTTCTATCACTTCCCAAAAAAACTAGAGATTTTGTTGTCTATGGTGATTGCATCTCATTATGGTATGAAATGCGTATTCATGCAAAGAGGGAAAGTAATTGCCTACGCTACAATTAAAAAATTACTAACAGAACTACGCGACTCATGATTTAGAACTTGGCGTTGTAGTTCTTGCTTTGAAAAACTGAAGACATTATCTTTACGGTGTAAAATGTACTGTGTTACAGACCATAAAAGTTTGAAAAACATATTCGAATAGAATTAGCTCAATACTTTTGATGTTTTAAATTTGTAAAAATGTCTAGTATATGAAGCCCAACAAATACCATTGGAAGATGTGCATATCGACGAAAAGCTTAACTTCATTGAAGAACCACTTTACATCGAAAACCGAAAGATTAAAAAGTTTCGTAGAAAAAAAAATTCAATTAGTTTTTATTTCATATATTGTCGAATGAGTAAGTAACGAGTAAAATTGATATTTGAATTGAGATATGTTAATGAGCGTTTATTATTTTAGGAGATCGTCTTATAATAATAAAAGTTATTATATTCGTTTCTACTCCGTTTCTAATGAAACTTAAGTAAACTCGTAGAGCAAAATGAGTTCGTCCTAAAGACATATTCAAAATTTATAAAACGCTATATTTCAAAATTTAAAATTAAAAAATGAATGAAACAACTGAATTAATTATATAAATAAGCAAGCAAGTAACCCGCTCATTTTCATCTCATATTGTAGAGAAGCCTCCCACCTCATTATAAATGGTAGCAAATAGTTTTCTTTTAGAGTATAAGTTTTTCTTGATAATACTATAGTTTAAAGAGAATCCCGAGTCGTTAATAACCCTTTGGATGTTGTTAGCAGTCGTTTTTGAAACTCAAGCAGGAGCACGAGTAGGAAGAATCTATATCAACCTACCATAGATAGTCTTAATATATGCTTTCATTTAAGTTTATGTCAAGTTTATTATTAGTAGTATTATTTATTTAAGCATTAATGTTATTAATTAAGTTATTTTTAGCCTTAGTTTGACATGAACTTATCATTTATGCTTTAAAACATGTAGTGATATCCAATTATGATAATAACTAATTAGTTGTATCAATACTTAACTTAGAATTGTTTAAACCATATTATGAGTATGAGATATTATCATATCATAATAACAACTGTTATCAATTGTTAAGCCACTATAAACGTGTAAGTTATTATGATTGTTTTTAAAACTATGATTATATACCCATTCCATCTACATATTTGTTTTGTATATAATATAATTCAAGACAAGTTCTTATTCAATTCAAAACACAAGGTATTCAACAAAACCACATGATAAAGTTAATCTTGTGGTAATATTCATTCTAGCTTCAGGTTATAAACCTAAATATAAAAATGTGTTCACCATCATTTGTTCAACTAAAGGTAAAAGGGACAAATTCACGCAAAGCACTTGCACTGAGATCCCAATTAAGGGAGAGCAACAACTAGAATTTATGAATACAACTGTAAAAGTGCGGTTTTGTACTCAGATGTCTAGCTAAACTAAGCAAACAGGGAGAAATGCTACTTTTCATTAGAGGTGTACAAGGAGGTTGTTTTTTTTCAAACCAGCTTGGGTTTAAACCAAACCGGTTTTTTTGTCATGTGAACAAACCAGTTTTTTTCAAACCGGTTCAGGTTATAAACAAGTTTGACTCACTGAATACTCAAACCCCTCAAACCAATTTGGACTAGTTTTGAAACCGGTTAACCAATTTTTTTACAAGTTTAATCGGTTTTTTATTTTTGAACTGGTTTTGGGTGTCGGGCTACCAAACTGGTATGCAAATTGACGATTCAGATCGGGTTTGGAACCGGTTTGGTTTGAACCGAGTTTTTTTTCTAATCCAGACCGGTTTTTTTACGAACCGGTTTTTTTTTTTTTTACGCCTACTTTTTAGACCTCCACCCAATAGGTGGAGAGAAACAAATATTGAAAAAAGAAAGGGAAAATACAGGCAGTAATCTAGGAAAAATACAGGCAATAACTAGGATTACTGCCGCCAGTTAATTCCCTTTGTATTCTCATGCCAATCATTCATATGAGTTTGCTATTATTTCAGCTACATCTCTAAAACCTAAGCAGAAAGTTTGTTTAAAGGGTTGGGTGGGTGGGGGTGGCGCTGAAGCAAAACACAGATAGCAATTTCTGTACAAATCAAACGTCTAAAGAGACAGAAGTGCCACGCCCCTATCCACAAAAGCCGCACCAACTCTTATACGGCCTGCTTAGCAACTAGCAGATGTACCAAAACCAGGCACTGTAAACCAAAATTTGCACCTTCACTGAAAACTATGTAATGTAATAGAAACTCTTTATCAACAAAATCAACTTATCCTAGTAGATGGGGGACCCGTTGACTCATCATCATCATCACCATCATCATCCTTGTCGTCGTTGTTATCTCCTGTACAAGAAGCTTTGATTGCTTCCGCTGTCATCAGAGCCGAGACAGCCTTGTGAATCGCCAGGTCAGCACTCAACATAAGTTTCTGAGCTCTCTCCCTCTTCAGCTTAGCCATATTACGAGCATGCTTTGCAGCACTTGAAGCGTCCCGCAGTCTAAACTCATCAAGATCAGACCCACCCAACACCAGTTGTTGACCCGGATGCATCCTGTATGGACTTCCTTGGTTGTTATGCCAATCACCAACGCCAAACTTTTTACTGTTTCTCTTCATCGACGACTTCCTCAAGGTGCTACCCAAAGCCATTTTTGTTCTCATGCTCTTGGAGCTGTGGATTCTGAGTTGTTGGTGATTCCAGTCGGATGCATCACCACCGTCCAAAGAAAACGTCCCTGGCACTGAAGCTTCTCTTGGTGAGTACATCTTAGTAGCTAGCAGTGGAGAGACATCAGAAGATTCCGCCCTCTCATCTCCAAGACCATATGTATATAATCTTCTACCTACCAATCAAATGCACAACAGAATAAAGAGCTAGCAAAGAATCGTAGATGAACCTCAGTTGGTTAAAACATGTCTTTTTTTAGCACGGATCAAAAACCAGCATACAATATCGGTACATATTCTGCAAATAGTAAATGGCATCAATTTATGATTTGAAAGACTATTAATGCAACAGTAAATTGTACCATGGAAGAAAAAAAGGTTTAGAGGTTCGAAGCAAAAAAGAATAGACTTTGGACGGTTTCACCAGTTATCCTTTCAAAATTGTTTAATTGACCCAAATAGACCCCCATTCACCAGTAAAAGAAAGAGGGACAGATAGCGAAGAGTGCAAATATTAGCCTACCAGAATGATGAGTATCGTTGTCACCTAGGCTGTGGACAGAAAGTGAAATTCTCTTATGTGGCCTGTGTTTTGAACCCTTGTTGAGCAATTCTAGCCCACGGGGCTTCAAACAGAAAGCAAACATAGGCGGTTTATCTCCTGCTGGTGCAGATGCCTTCTCCTGGGACCCACTGACCGGACCTGTTGTCGATTTGGGCTTTTGTTTTTCCCATTCTCTGCATATTTGCTGGTACTTCTCCCACAATGGAGGCTGATGATAAAAGGCAAAATATTCACAAAATCAGATTAGACAACGGTTGTTTCCAAACACAAATAGAAACATCATTTTAGATGTAAAAAAAGAAGGAATTTTTTTTGAACTCCCAATCATCAAGCACAACACTTTGATCCAGTAGAAAAAATAGCCTCTAGACTAGGCAGAAAAAGAAAACACCCATAGAGAACAGTCCGTCGTAATAGATAACAACGATATGCAATTAATTTCTATTATCTAGTCCATGGGCTTATTCCGTGATTTTTCGTATTTCAGAACTATCGGTCTGCTTTTTACTCTACTTTTCTCGCTTTGATTATTCCTATCAATCACACGTTTTTCTGAACAATTTTATAAGATATACATATAGCTTAATAAGGAAAACTATATCTAGTTCATGTATCCTACTGGCTTTTCACTTTATTTAATAGAGAACACTCCGTCGTAATAGATAACAAAGATATGCAATTAATTTCTATTATCTAGTCCATCGGTCTACTCTGTGATTTTTCATATTTCAGAACTATCGGTCTGCTTTTTACTCTACTTTTCTCGCTTTGATTATTCCTAGCACTCACACGTTTTCCTGAACAAAAATTTATAAGGTATACATATAGCTTAATAAGGAAAACTATATCTAGTTCATACATCCTACTGGCTTTTCACTTTATTTAATAGAGCATGCTCCGTCGTAATAGATAACAAAGATATGCAATTAATTTCCATTATTTAGTCCATTGGTCTACTCCATGATTTTTCGTATTTCAGAAGTATCGGCCTGTTTTATACTCTACTTTTCTCGCTTTGATTATTCCTAGCAATCACACCTTTTCCTGATTTTATAAGGTATATATATAGCTTAATAAGGAAAACTATATCTAGTTCATGTATCCTACTGGCTTTTCACTTTATTTAATAGAGTACAATTTGCTAATGCGTTATTACTTTATATATTTACTTCCTATCCATATTTTCAATAATGGATAACTAAGACCAAGTTTTTAACCTTATTACATCCACTGTAATTTATTTATTAGCTTATTACTTTATTGCCATGTTTTTTTACAAGATTTGCTACTAATGTAAACGTTATTGATGCCGCATTAACCCTTATAGTGATGTGTGCTATTTGTGTTGATGTAAAACAATTTATATTTAATATTCAAAGGATCGTATTATATACATACATGATTTAACTGATGATATGCCAAAAAAAGCCCAATATTTGCTCTGGTGTCCGAGTCATTGGCTAACGCCATGATATGCTATAATGTCTCATTACAACTATGAATAAACTTCTAGTTGGAGAAGAGATAATATTGCTCCCAACATGGCACAAAAAAACACAAAATAGCATATTTCAAAAATAGATCTAATAGTGGTTCCCCTCTCAACAGGATGGTCCATGGGCATGGAAAACCTCAATCCTAACTAAACCGTAATCCTAATCACCAAGCACTTTTAATAGACAGCACGCAACATATGGAATGATAGTCTTATCCATTGACACACCGTAGGCCTAAGATAAAACAACTTGATTGAATCTCCAACCATCAAAACAGTAAATGAAATTCAGTTTATCATCACATCAAAGATGAAAATATGTTAAATGAGATAAATAAGACAAAAGAACTTGCCAGGCACATCACAACCTCAATAATGATTCAACCCTCAAATGCATTAACCAGTCAATTATGATCCATTCAACGTCACATGATCTCACACATACAAATTTTCTCCTCCTGCTAACTTCTATCTTCCGAGACTCAAAATGAACGCATCGGAACATTATATAAAACTTAGCTGCAGATCCTGATATCTCCTAATAAATGGCTAATAAGCGTTCTCAAGTATCCTGGTCCCTCCGTCCACATTTATGTTAAAGATATATTTGTATTATCAAAATTATGAAATTATCAAGTGCTCAAATTTATAAGTTTGCACTTCCAATTTATCAAGTGCAGGGTTCGAAATTCCACCTGCTAAGAAATAGTGACAAATACTAGTTTATTTATCACAATTTTTTTGCTTCGAAGAACACATGTGGCTATAATGCAAATCTCAAATTCCATAACAGCCAGCATTTAACCAGAATTCAACACTCATCTAGATGAACTAAAATATTGAAACTACATCACAATCACAAATCACAAGTCATCTGCGGAGTGATATCATCACTTTCATATCAAACATGATGCAACCATAACTTCAAGATATGTGATGGCAGAATATGAGTATAGAGGTTAGCATATAAATGGATTGTTGTAGGCTTGTAGCTCAATCAAACAAGTTTACTGTCAGGGAATTCCATATGTGTGTGTGTTGGGTTGGATTCTCATAAAAGCAACATAACAGCAAGATGCACAACGTAGGAGAATATTTCATATATTTCTGAACGAAGTTCCTTGAGAAAATGAAGAAAAAGGAAAAGATTTTGAAAACTTATCTTATTATTTGACTGAACTAAATAAAGTGAAAAAGCAAGCAAATTATGTTTTTGAAAATAGCACATATACAGATGCAATATTATTGTAGAAAAATTTCTTTATGGCATGAGATAGATCAGGCCCTTTACAGCTAGGCCAAAGTTTGCAGACTTTGTAAAAGCAAGACTGATAAAGAATAAATAATCAAAGTGATAATACATATAAATGAATTTATTTAAGGCGTGACAAACCTGGAGTTGTCTGACTAACGGCATGCCCTTTCTTTGCCTTTTCTCCTGCCAGTGGTCATAGATGGATTTTGCGACTTGCATGGGAGTTACTCTAGCAATGAGCTCATCAATTTCCTCAGAGGTAAAGTGATCGCGCTTCTGAGCATAGGAAACTTTCTCCAACATATCCATCACCTTCTCAAAAAGCTCATCAGAAATGATATCATCGTTGTCCCCTTTACTCCTGCTCCTACAAACCCATTCTTCATCTTCGCTGTCCATGTCATACATAACATGTGATGCATCCATAGCCATTTCAACATCATCTTTAACCTGGCGCAAGTACCAGGGGGTGCGGGTGAAACATTCTTCTTTTTGGTGGTGGTGGTGGTCATCAACATCAATCAAGCGAACACCAGGAATAGGAATGTTTTTTATAGATGCTGCTCGTATGTTCCTATTGTGACACTCCTCATGCATCTCCTTGAAAACAAACCACTGACTCCTCTCTGGGAACTCAAGTGCCCAGTCCTTCCCTCCTTTCCACATCATAGCATGGGTGTAGCGGTTTGTTGACCCGGGCTGTAAATCCTGAAGCACCTTATATGCGTATCTTAATTCCCCGCTACATTTCACTGCCAGTTTCCACTCTTTCTGCTGATCAGCTTCCAAGAAAACCCGTGCCCCACATTCTCGCCACCCTTTGTCCCCACCATTGATCAATATATTTGCATCGCAAGCCACTAACTCAAGGTTTCTTCGTGGACCACCACCTTTAGCAGCTGCAGTGTCTGATGATGATAATGATATTTTCTTATCATTTGTTTTCCTAATTCTCTGGTAAGGAGGATTATTATGGCCTCTATTCTTATTAGAATAAGGCAATGTGTACTGGACCTGAGTTCTTGGCTTCTTAGGCCCATTCCCAAAGAAATCTGCCTTTCCATCACCCCATGGATCTCCAGACGCTTTTCGCTGATGCCACAAGCTTCTTTTAGGGGCCGTAGGATGCTGGTTGGGGCTACAGATGATGCCATCACTTAAATTCCAAGCGAGGTCAGACTGTTGCTGTTGTGCCCTGTAAACTTCATCTGATGTTGGGATTTCAACACTAATATCTTTAAACTGTCTTGACAGTAGATTATTGCCTAGTGAACTTCCAGCAACTTCATTAAAATTGGCATCGGAAACAAGAGTTGGTGACTTTCTTTCCCTTTCATCGATGACAGCATCAGGCAACTCACGAGAAAAAATAACCTCATGACTACTAGTCTTAGAAGAAGAGCTTTCCGAAGATATCTCAAACTGACTACAATCATCTTCGTCATCATCTGCTGCTGCAAGGCTGATACTCCGTTCCAACAAAAGCTTGAGATGTAGACTAAGGAACAAATTTGGGGCAGCAGTAAATGAAAGAGCAAATGGAGGAACATTTCCATGCACCAAACTGTAAATTGTTTGAATCGCAGGTACAGGCTTGGATGATCTAGAACTACTGAGCAAAGGAGCACCACCATGATTTGACTTCTTAGAGAAAACCTGCAAGATAGAAATATCCTGATAAATAATCCATCTTCATATTAAATTCATATATCAAAATACAACTAATCAACTATCTTAAACATTTCTCTACCTACAAGTTCTCTTTTGTTTCAAGTGTATGCCATAGAAACATTTTTGCCAATGTCCACAACACCTTTAAGCAAGTCTAAATCTCAAGGTATCATTAAGCTAATGCATGCAACTCAAAGTGCATGGTAGGAAAACTGTTTTTTGGACCAAATTGATGAAACTAAAATCATAATTTAAGTTCATATTTCATAATAAGTTGATCCCAGTGTATTCCCTATAATGGTCACTAATCATATAAAGTCATTTATCTGTTGTCACCCTAGTTGCAGATTGTAATTTGACACATTCAGATTTAACTTTTCTATATTATATGAACTTCTAATTTTCACCTATCAACATGTTGATTCCTTTTTCTAATATAACATGTAATGACCAAAAGTTACAATATGTTGTTTTCTGGGCGTCAACATGATTTTTCTTTCTTCTAATAACTTACGTTATAATCATCGAGCCTATGACTTCCTAACCCAAATGCAACTTGGCAAACAGTCGCTTGTGAAATATATGCCATCTTTTGCATCTTTACTTGATTACTGTTTTGCATTTTTCCACTATAGTACTAGTACACAATTTTTTAGCTTACTAATGTGTATCTAAGATACATAAGTAATGAATGAAGATTGTGCATATTCATCTTTTAACCTCTTTAAAGCTTAGGAAAATGCTGCACAGTGCATCAAGGTCCATTTCTCGGTTGACAATGTGCTTAAGCCATACACCATGGCTATAATCTATAGTAATGAATTGTAAAAAAATATTATGACTTAGACAAGAGACAAATACCTCAGTTATAGCAGCAGAAGGTATATGTGTTGTTTGTGTTACTGCTTCCAATAATTTAATGTTGTCATATGTGCACTCAGATAGAGACAGGTGTTTTGAAAGTATACAATGCTGTTCGAACTCAGAATCAAGGTACTGCCAATCAAAGTCTCTCACTTTTGAGAAAGTATAATATGCAAAAACCTTGTGGTTTCTAAAGTTGTGAAAGAAAGAAAGTTTGAATCTTAGTGACGTGACTGGAATCTGATGGTTGATAGACTTGTCTTTTTCAGGCCTGCAAAAAACTTTCATGACTTGGAAAACAAAGGCGACAGCTTGCATTAAGCAGCCTTCAAAGAGAAAAAGCCTCAATCCGACAACATTATCAACAAACAAAACCTCCAAGTAAACAGTAGGCCACATGGTAACCATGGTGCCAAACTGGAGCAAAAAAACACTCTGAAGCAGCCATAATATATCCACCCCAAGGATATAGTATGTAAGAATTGGCCAAAGAGGTATGCATATCTCAAACTTTTTATATTGTATTAATGGTTGCGTTGAATCTAACTTCGACACCCGTGCTGCATTATTCAGGGACCAGGATGGTGCTGCCTCACCACTAAACCTGTGGTATCGCCGCCTCCGAACATAAACAATAGGTATGTGTCCTTCACTACCTGTATTACTTCTATCATCTCTGACTGGTGTACTAATAACAGCAGAAGTGCAATTTGGCTGATCAGTTTTTCTTTCCATAGTGTTATACACACCTTGTGAAATACTTTGCCTTCTCAAAAAAAAGGAAGAAGATGATTTGGCTCGATGATGAGCCAACCAAGAGATGATTGGCTCTGATTCCATAAAAGTCTCATCCTTAATGTGAACACATGTGCTTCCCTCTGATGAGGTGGTATAGTTTAAACTGTTTGGCTTACGAGGCAGTTCACTAGGAAGAAGCAATAGTTTAAATCTCTCGTTTTCAAGGCTAATCCATTCTTCATCCCGATCATCATATTTTATATGATGGAGATTTTTTTCTGCATCATAACCATTTACCAGGCCATAGTACCAACTTTCATCCAGAGGCCAGAAGATCTTAATCTTCCTGTTGAGGAACCAGTGAGCATCCATATCATCAGAATGTATTTCATAGAAATGTCGCCTCTTCCTAGAGGCGCCCTTACCTTTCTGATGTCTCCTGGGGCGTAATACTCTGTCTTGAGCCTCGGCAGAAGCAGCCATTGGCCCATCATTACCAGAAGGATTTTCCTCCTCACCCTCATTCATAGATAATTGAGCCACTTTTGTGATTTTTAAAGCAAACCCAGTACAATTAGGGTCAAAACGAGACGAGAGCATCCTTGCTGCATTTTGTTCTAGATCATCATCAGGATCAAGGTCAATAGTTGACGACTGAACCTTCTTTGCAACTGCCTCACTGCCTGATCCCAGCCTTTTTCTTTTCATGCGATTGCTAATATTTCTTTTAGAAGATGAATTTTCATAATTCAAAACCACATCAGTACTTTCCCCCTTTGCAAGATGAAAAGAACCAACTACTGCTGGATCTTCCCCCTTTGCAAGATGAAAAGAACCAACTATGGCTGGATCTTCCTTGTGCTTTGGATTTCCATCTGAGCCATCTGTTTCCGCATACTCAGTATTGCTTCTTTTAAAGTTTCCGTTCAACTTACCCATCTGGTCATCCTTGTTCTGTGGAATTTCTTTCATCTCATCTTTTTTCAATTTGGCAACTTCATCTTCAGAACCCAATGAACTACTGACTAGGGGTGCATCATCGGTTGTACCAAGAACTTTGTTCTGTGGAATCTCATCATATTTCAACTGAGCATCTTCATCACTGGAAACCAATGAACCATAAGACTTAACCAAATCTCCACCATGAGGGGCTGTAACAACTGCTGCTGACCCTTGCTTTGTATTACCTCTAGAACCAACAACTTCCTTCTCCTTGGTTCTAGATTTAACCCCAATCTTCCCATTTAACTTAACAATCACTGGTGCAGAACTGTCACTGCTGCCAGATACTTCATTCTGCAAAACTTCTTTCGGCTCGTCCTTTAACCTTGCCACTTTTTCATCAGAAGCAGATGGATTAAGAAGACAGCTCTTAGCAAACTTACTCCGGCCACCTGATCCCCGCGGTCGCTTTGGAATAAGTACACCATGGCCATCACCACTAATATTTATACCATTCATCTTCTGAGCAGGCCCTGATGAGGACCTGGAAGAACAGTTGTCAGCCCCATCAACTCCAACATCACCTACGTCATGCCTAGTCTTTTTACTCTTTGTCAGATCCTCAAAGCTGCTAACAGTCGATTCTTTCCTGTTCTTCCTTTTCTTTCCCTCACCATTTCCCACCCAGCTATTATTTTCCCCTTTAACAGATCCCCCTTTGTTACCCACTTCCGATTCATACAGTGTTTTGAGATCCAAAGACTTGGTTTTACTGCCTCCTACACTAATCTCCATCAACAATTCCTCAATTTCAACGCCCCACACCGAAATCTCCAATTCATCTATCCCATCTCACACAGCTTAAACCCACTTCCAGATCTGTATGCCATAAATTCACAACACAATAAACTAACAACCATAAGCATTTCGTGTAGTCGATCTCACAAATCAACAAGGAGTAGGTTTTGCATTCGTACCTTTCATGGATGAGATCGAAACGGTGAAGATCAGAAGATATGTAGCCACAATTGGGTGATTCAACCAGAGAATTCGATACGCCCAAAAAACAGACCTCTGATTCGAAACCCTAATTGAAGATCATTTGCCGAATTGTTATTCAATTTTAACCTTCTTCCTTTTTTTCTTTTTACTTTATTATTTATAATTATAATTATAATTATAATATGCATCGAGGGCTAGGGCTTGTTTTATGACTATTTAGAGGAAAAAGAGGGAAATTTGGACTTTTATTATTAAATCACATTGAATACACATGCCACGTTAGGAATACGACCACCGTTGGATTAAGTAAAACAAATTATATTTCATTTTATTACCTTTTTAAAAAGCAACAAATTATATTTTTCATACGTGAAAAAGAAATTTCATAATATATAGCAGTAATTTTTTAATTTTATTTGGCTCAATTATTAGCGTTACAACTTCAATCTCACGTTACGTGAGTTTAACTCTTGAATGGGGACCGGTTTGTATGTTCTTTTGGTTATAAATTATTTAATGCTTATTTTAACCACCCGTTTTCATTCCCTCATTTAATTATCATTGTTAAGCGATCGAATCTTTTACGATTCCCTCCACCAAATCATAGGCGTACCACCATCACACGTCACCGACATCGCTTGCACCTAGATTTCGGTTTCACCCTATTGATGAAGAGCGTTTGATGTACTATTGGAGACGAAAGGTGGTGGGAACCGCTCTGTTTTCAAGTCATGACGAAAACTGATGTTTAAAAGTCTGAGTCACGGAACTTACCAGTATAGATCTCTATCTTTTATCAAGGTTCCAACACTTTTGTTGTGGATTCATCTTGCTTTTTATATTATACTTTTATTGATTTCATCTAAATTTTAAATGAGAAATACACTAATTGTGTTTATATTATTTGATTGTTATGTAACTTGAACATAGTTTCTAAGTCAATTATGCACATTTGTGTTAGATTACTTAAAATTTAGTCGTATCTAAAATCATTTTTACAAATAGCTCACCTCAGTTAGGGGTTATTTATTTGGATTTCTTTTTTTTGATTTAAGGAGTTTCGGTTCCTCTATGCAGTAACCATTTCAAGTAATCTATTGAGTTAAGATTTAAGTGTTTGTTTTGTTCATTATTAATCTTGCATAGAACTACTAGATTGTGTTTGGTTTTACGTGAACTTATTTGATTCTAGTTATAATATGTTGCTACCACATCAGTTTGCTGAGTTATTCGATTTTGGTTATAATCTAATGCTAAAAATTTTATTTACCAACTTCGTATGTAGGTCATTATTATTCAGTAAAACTCATGATAATTTGTTTAATTGCACCTATTGGTATGTGTTCAAAACCTACAATTTCCTTTACAAGTTAATAACTTCTCCAAGTTAAACTTATGCATTTCAATTACTGAATTTATAGTTGTTACCTTTTTCGTTATATTATAGTTTGTAGATTTATAAGTTTGAAATTAAGTTTAACTCACTATTGATCTTTGTTACATTTCATTGCTAGAATTTTTGTTTACCTTTTTGATCTTTATTTACATTTCAATTACGACATGTTGCCTGATATAAATCATTGTCTTTATCCTTAAAAGATGATTTGATTGTAACTCCTAAACAACGGATGTAAATTTATGTGTTTGATAGATATGTAAACATCATATTGAAAATAGTATTGTTGAAGCAACCTTTACTTGTATGTTTCTAATGTAAACATAAACGCAACGATTAGGAAGTTGGTAGAATTTAATTTTTTTCAAAGAGCTCATGTATCATTAACTTCCGAGATAACTACTACTTTGGGCACTTTTTTAGAAGTGGGACCGACATTCGGATTTTAGTTTATCTTCCGAAATAACTTTGCATCAAATCCAAGCCTATAAATAGCCTGTACAACGCTTCTCACTCTTTCTTCTTCTTCCTTGTCCAAATTGAACAAGCCCTAAATTCTCCACAAACCCTCATTTTTTCTTCCTCTCTCTCACAAAAGCTCCACAAATGGGCAACCTTGAACCTCCAATCCAGCAAGCTCCTTTCACCATGCAGCTACACATGCAACATAACCAAGTGGCTCTGTTAGATGTATCAAAAGATGCTAGTTTTTCAGAAATATGCCAATTTCTTTCCCGCTCATCATACCTCACTGCCTTTACCATAGATCCTGCAGGACCGTTGAAGGGGTTCAATGCAATCAGTTTCACAATGAGGAGAGACTTAGAACACTTAACAAATCAAATAGGGAACTGGAACCTTGGTATGATACTAAGGAACACAAGCAAGCAAGTGAGACAGAACTAAGAACAAAACAGAATGGTTTTCAAGGATTAAGTATATTGCTCTCAAGTTCTTTTACAAGTGTTACGAAGCATAAAAAATAAGATACAAGGACCTGAGATACTTTATACTACATCTTACAGCCGGCCATACTTTGAAGGCCAGCTGGAAACACTAATCTAGACAACAAGATCAATGTAAAGTCAAAAGGCAGATTGCCTTTTGACTAGTGACTATGACATGTCATAGCTCATATCCTAATATATTACAAAAATGATAAAATTACATAAAGTAGAAAGTTACAGACTCAAGACCATAATCTACAGTTTCCTAAAGCATGGACCTTTTCACCAACTTGTGTAAGTTGGTGAGTCTTTAGAGTCGCAGGGGAAAGTTGGTCAGCTTTCTGAAAAAGTTGATCAGAGAAAGCATGTCTTCTTTGTCTTCGAAAGAAATCAGTCTTCTATCTTCATGGCTTCAGAAGACTTTGTCTTCTAAGCTTCGGAAGACTTCATCTTTGGCTTCGGAAGATTTGGTCTTTGGCTTCGGAAGATTTTACACTTAGAGTATTTTCTTTGCAGTGTGTAAAACTTCCGAAGTAACTTTCACCATGCACAAAGTGCATGCATGCAGGAAGCACCTTGAGTGTTTTGGGTGCATCAGCCTCTTCTGTAATTCTTACAATCTTCCTTTATATGAAGACCAACTCTCAGAGTTTTGGAGGACATGCCAAGAAGTCATCCTGGATGGTGAGAAGACACTGTCTACATCAGTGCAGGGGAGGACAATTTTCATCACTCCAGCCTCTATCAACTGACATTTGCTGCTAGATAATGAAGCCGGTGAACTGTCCTTCCCAAAGGAAGTTGTTAATGGGACGTGCCAGGTAATGGGCTATAAAGAGGACTACTCTGTAAGAACCTTCAGGAAGGAAAAGGTCTTATCACAGTGGAAATACCTCCTCCATGTTGTCATGCACTCAATATCCAATAAACATAAAGGATGGGACCAGATTCCAGAATACCTTTCATGCATAGTCCATGAAATGATCTAGGAGGTCAAGTTCAGGTATTCACAATTTGTTTATACCAATTACTGGATAACTTGAACTCCACTTGAGTATTACATGTTCACTAGATATGTCCAGCACATTCTTAACTGTGAACTGGGTACATAGTTGAGGGGAATAGGTAATATTCTAAAACTGGAACAGAGGAAACCCTACATCTTTAATATAATGAGGAAAACCAAAACTGGTTTTTTCGGGGTAGAAACAGCCATTGTCCCTAAAATATTCAAGCAACCTGCTCCGAGTGAAGACTTGGCAGTGCCAGCCAATATGGAACCCACACCTACCTCTCTTCCACCTTCACAACCTACTATATCCATCACCTAATAAAGAAAATCCAAATGAATCCCTACTAAGTCTATTTAGATTGAGCAGGCCCCCATATACTCACCCATATAGGCGCAAGTGGAAACCAAAGCTCCCACTTCTCCTAAGAAGAAACCACTCCCATTCCTTCATATATCAGTGCTGAGGTTTAGAGGTGGCCAAAAAACCGGTTTAGCAACCGGTTCGGCAAGAAAAACCGAAACCGGTTTGGGACAAACCGGTTTCAACCCGACCCAGCCCAGCGGTTCAATATAGGTTCGGGGGGTCCTTACTTCAAACCGGTTCCAAAACCGGTCCGGTTTCAAACAGTTATACAAACTGGTTCTTAAACCGGTACCCCAAACCGGTTTCAAAAATTAGTCGTTATATAACGGCTATATAACCGTTTTTTGGCCGTTCGAGGTGTTTTTGACCATTTTTAGTGGTTTTTTACCATTATACCTTCATTAGGTTAGTATATATATGTATTGGATGTTTTGGTTGAACCACAACTTAAAACACTTTTTACTCTCAAAAATCACAAAAACGCTTAATACTTTTGTTTTTTAAAAAAAACTTTCAAATGACTTCATCAAGTGCTCAATCATCCGTTGGTTATGATGCGTCTTCAAGTAATGTGGTGGTAGCAATCCTTCCTACGAATATGAACCGTGAAATATGGTGCAATTAGGATTTATGTCAAATGGCTAGCACTTCGAACAAAGCTCGTTGCAAGTTTTGTCATAAGTTTTTTAGAAAAAAATGCAAACACAACCTTGAAAAACCACATTGAGCATAAATATTGTAAGGCGTTAAAAGGTGAACCGTCTCAATGTTAAGCTTGAATGACAAATGAAAGAAATGTTTGAGCTTATAATGTTGATGCAGTTCGGTAGCAAATAACACATTTTGTAATTCAAGAAAGCTTGTCATTCAAACATTTCGACAACGAACGTTTGACTCGACTCATTCAACGAACTCTCCAACCAATTTACACCAATGTAAGTCGTGCTACTCTTCAAAAAGATTGTTTAAAATGTGGAAAAAAACAAAAAATGAGATTGTTTAACATAACTAATGATGTTTGGTCGATTACTCACGGTTCACCGGACTCGTGCATTTGTGTCACAGCCCATTGGGTTGAACCCGATTCGTGGCGAATGATAAAACGTACTATTGCGTTTAAATTGTTTGATTATCCTCACACCGGTAAAAACATTTTTTATATTATTGATAAAGTTATTAAAACGTATAAATTAGAAAACAAAATTTTTTCTATATCTTTTGATATTGCGTCAAATAACACGCTTGCGATAGATCATCTAAAATTTAAATATAAACCAATTTGTGACGGTGTGTTTTCTCATAGTCGATTTGTTGCGCACATCATAAACTTAGCTATTCAAGAGGGTTTAAAAACGATTGAAACAACAAAAGATGGTTTTAAAAGAATGTTACATGACATTTTTTATAATAACCAAAGATATAGTAGATATCGCAAGTTTTATAAGGATACAAATTCCAAATGTTTAGGTCTAAATTAGGACGTAGCTACACAATGGAATTTCACTTGTAACATGTTTGAAAAGTCTATTAAACAAAAATAAAGTTTAATAGCCTTTCATAATAGTTTGGTAAGTCGTGGAAAGGCAAATACTTACTATCCATTGGGTTGGTCCGTTATTGAAGAAATAAGCAAAATATTTCAAAATTTTAAAAACGGAACTACTTGTCTTTTTAGAGTATATTATCCAACGAGTCCATTAGTACTTCACCAAATTTTTTTAATTACTTCAAAATTAAATTAGATGTCGTTTAGGGTAGACCTTATTCAGATATGATACCTCCAATGAAAAAAAAACTTAAAAAGTATTTTTAAGAAATGCCTCCGATTATTACATGTGCCGCTGCATTAAACCTTTGCTTAAATGTGTCGGGTGTTGAAACTTTACTTGATAAAATTACTTGTAATTTGGATTTAGAAGAAGAAAACCCATTTTATGGTCAAAGTTTAAAAGCTATTTTTAACAGACAATTAAAAAAAATGTTTGATGTTTATTAAAATATGGTGAAACATCACATATCCATGAGTCATTGAGGCATGCAGCACATGCCGAAAGTTCAAATGATCAAATGTTTGCTTTATATAATACTTTAAGGGATAAATGTAATAAACGTTAACGTGGTAACACTCCGAGTAGTGAACTCGGGAGGTATGGTGGAACGAACTTTTTATCCACCATAACTCCACAAGATTTTAAAATTTTTAACTTGTTGGCTTGGTAGAAAGGTAAGGAAGATCAATTTCCCATCCTATCCGCAGGACCGTTGAAGGGGTTCAATGCAATCAGTTTCACAATAAGAAGAGACTTAAAACATTTAACAGATCAAATAGACACTAGAACCTTGGAATGATACTAAGGAACACAAGCAAGTAAGTGAGACAGAACCAAGAACAACTACACAGAATAATGGTTTTCAAGGATTAAGTATATTGCTCTCAAGTTCTTTTACAAGTGTTACAAAACATAAAAATAAAATACAAAGACCTGAGATACTTTATACTACATCCTACAACTGGACATACTTTGAATGCGGAAACACTAATCTAGACAACAAGATTAATGTAAAGTCAAAAGGCAGATTGCCTTTTGACTAGTGACTATGACATGCCATAGCTCACATCCTAATATATTACAAAAAGGATAAAAGTACATAAAGTAGAAAGTTACAGAGTCAAGACCATAATCTACAGATTCCTAAAGCATGGACCTTTTCACCAACTTGTGAAAGTTGGTGAGTCTTCAGAGTGGCAGCGGAAAGTTGGTCAGCTTTCTGAAAAAGTTGATCAGAGAAAGCATGTCTTCTCTGTATTCGGAAGAAATCATTCTTCTATCTTCATGGCTTCGAAAGACTTTGTCTTCTAAGCTTCGGAAGACTTCATCTTTGGCTTCGGAAGATTTGGTCTTTGGCTTTGAAAGATTTTACACTTAGTGTATTTCTTTTGCAGTGTGTAAAACTTCCGAAGTAACTTTCACCATGCACAAAGTGCATGCATGCAGGAAGCACCTTGAGTGTTTTGGGTGCCTCAGCCTCTTCTGTAATCCTTACACTATCCACCATGGCCCGAGATTTACTAACCGTCCAACCTTTCACGGTAACTTCGGAATCTGCTTTTTTTGTTAGTGGCAGGATTATATCGATAAGACGAACTCGACTCACTCCCCAAGCGATTGAAATGTCAATTTGCTTGAAGGATTATTTGGATGTCGCGGAAAGAGTCAAGACAAATGCTCACTTGAAGGAGAGTTGGAATATGAAGCAGAATTATACGATAATGAGGTAGAGAGTAGATTGACACCCGGAATAACCGATGATGCAGCGGCATATGATAAGTACCTTCGTAACAGCTCCGGTTCGAGTAGCGAAAAATAAAATATACAAATATGCAACTAACGAATGGAGAATGACTAGGCAAAATGTTTAGTTTTTAAAAACAATTATTTAAACTTATGTTGTTTGAATTATTTATATGTTTTATATATTATATATTTCACTTTGATTTAAATTGTGTACTTAATTTGAAATTTTGTACTATGTTTGTAAAAACAATTACGTAATGTTTCCAGTTTTATATGTTTTAATATTTACAAATAAAAATTGTGTATATTTTTTAGGTTTATTTAATTCATACAATTAATATGTAAATGCATCTTATAGGTTTATTTAATTTTTAACGCTTAATTGTTTATTTAATTTATAACGCTAAAAAAACCGAACTGGTTGGGCCCGAACCGGTTTCCAAACCGACCCAAACCGGTTTAATAGGGTAGGGAATTTTTATTCCCAAATCGGTTTAAAACCTGAACCGGTTTAAAAAAACCTGGTTTGTACACCTCTACTGAGGTTTCTCATGCTTAGCCTGATAAGCTCATTACCAAGGCCTTAAGCCATCATTCTTAGTCTCAACACTCAAATAATCAACCTTCAAGAGAAAGCTACCATCCACAACCGTTGGTGACTAGCAATTGCAGCCTGCTGTTTGGGCTTTCCAGCTTTTGGAGCTCTCTTAGTATAGTTTGGTCTAGATTGTGCTTGGCCACTATTTGTCCTTGGTGGCTTGCACTCTCTAGCAAAGTGTCCCATTTGGTTACAGTTGTAAGACTTCACTTTGCTTTAATTCAATTCAAACTTTCCACTGGATACATTGCTAGAAAACTTTCTTCCAATCCTCTAGTAAAACTTCTTGCCTCTATGAGTAAGAAGAGCCATCTGCTGCACAATCTCCATGTACTCCAGATCATATGGATGAATGCAGTTTAAGTCTTCTAGAGTGAAGAGAAAGTTGCTTGAACTTTCATCAGAAGACACAAAGGCTTGAGAAGAGGTTGTCTCTTGCAATGGGCTTCCTTTGATGTAGCTATCACTTGGTGTCTCCGGGAAGGTGATGAAAGGGCCTTTTTGTGAGTTGTCAGGGTAGCTGAGAAGATGATGCTGAGGTTCTCTATTGTCCCTTTCAACCACATGGAGGGTAGAACTCTTGTGGGTATGGGATGAACTATGAGATGGATTTTGCATGTTCATCTCCATCTAGTAACCGCTCAGGATACCATACAACTCAGTAAGGATAAGAGTAGAGAGGTTTTCAGTTCTCTTAATGGCCACACAATAGTGTGTCCATTCTCCCGGAAGAGAGAACATGATCTTCCTTACAATGTCCCTGTTCTCCAGTTGAAACCAGTATCCACTAGAGTTTCCACAATCTCAACATATCTAAAATATTACTAAGTCATGGTTTCACCTGTCTTGAATGTGAAATTCTCAAACTGCTACTTCATGAGAACTTTCTTGTTCTTTTTGGCTTTCTCAGACCCCTCATACATAAGTTTAAGTGCATCCCAGAGCTGCTTGGCAGTCTTGCACTTCTTAAAGCCTCTGTAGATAGAGTTGGGAAGAGCAGTTTGTAGAGCAGTCATGGCCTTCTGATCTATATCCATGCTCTTCTAATCTTCATCAAAATAGTCAGTCACATGCTTTGGAATCATTTCACCAGCAGCAGTTGCTAAAGATGTGCATGGGACGTGAGGTCTAGAGACAACAGATCTCCACATCCTACTGTCTTGAGACTTGATGAATCATTCCATTCTTTGGCACCAAGTGTCGAAGTCATCAGGAGTGATCAGTGGAGATTTGGTCATGGTATCAGTTTTCATATCAGCTTTGACAAAAGCATTACAAAAAGGTTAAAAGTACAAGAGTAGAAAGTTACAAACTAAGGACCTTAATCTACAATTGACAAAAGTATGGAACTTTTCACCAACTTATCTAAGTTGGTGACCAACAGAGATGGCAGTAGAAAGTAGTTTAGCTTTTATCAAAAGGTGATCAGAAAAAGCATGTCTTCTCTGTCTTCGGAAGAAATCAATCTTTGTATTCGGAAGACTTTATCTTTGAAGCTTCAGAAGACTTCATCTATGGCTTCGGAAGATATGGACTTTTGGCTTTGGAAGATTTTATACTTAGCATAATTCACTGAGTTGTATAAAATCTTCCAAGGTAATTTCCTTGTACTTGAGTGTTTTGCATGCTAAGAGCTATTTGGTTGCAGCAGCCTCAAAGTGTGATCCTTACATCTACCATACAAGTTGTTAACCCAGTCTACTAGACTTGTAAAGAAATCAATTTATCAAATGACCTGTCGGTGACTTTAGATGTCGGTGACTTCTACCATGCACAAAGTACATGCATGCAGTAAGCACCTTGACTGTTTTGAGTGCATCAGCCTCTTTCAAATTCCTTACAAACTCCCCCTAGGCTGATGCTACCAAAACAGAAAGGATGCTTAGCAGTTTGCAGTCCTCATGTCTTGATCAGTAGTGTAGATTCAGGACATAGTTGGTCTTCCAGATGCAAGAGGCTCTACTTTGAATGGAGTTGATTGAGCAGCCTCTTAGTGCACTTTCTCAGGATGTTATTACTCATCCTGAGGTATTGAGGAGGATGCCTTGGACTTCTTTTTCTTCCTTTTGTCCTTTCTGATGGCCATCCTTTTCCTTACTCTATACTTCAACTGAGGAGTGTGGCCTACAGCACCGGTTGGGCATCTGTATTCTCCTTAGTTGGGTCCTTATCCCCCATTGGTTCAGAAGAAGGGGATTCAGAACGCTACTGTGGGTCAGAAGATGAAGTTGGCTTGGGTGTAGCTTCAGGTTCAGGTTGTGTTGTCTTTTCAACCTTCACCTCAACTTCAGGTGCAGCTGGACTTGGTGGAGAATGCAAGTCAACAAGCTGACCTTCCTTAATCTTCTGCTTGATGCTCCTGATGTGCTCATCCATTGTGGATAGAGACATAGGACCAAGTCTCCTTCCAGAGAACACATACAGCTTCAAGAAGCTCACCATCTTTAATCTGTCAGCAGACTTCTTTTCTTGTGCTCTGATGGTGGCGCTTGTTTTAGCAGCCTCCTCTCTCATCTTTCTCTTAATAGCTTTTCTTTGAGTTGAGCCTCTTTATCAAGCTGTTTGAGGTAGACAATATGCTGGACATATCTAGGGAACATGTAGTATTCTAGGGAGTCCAAGTTAGAAAGCAGATTAAGGTAGACAAAGTATGAATACCTGAACTTGACCCCCTGTGTAATGATTATAGAAGAGGCTGATGGACTCAAAACAGTCAGGATGTCTCCTGCATGCATGCACCTTGTGCATGGTAGAAGTTACTTTGGAAGTTTTACACTCTACAAGAAAATCACACAAGTGTAAAATCTTCCGAAGCCAAAAGACCAATTCTTCCGAAGCCAAAGATGAAGTCTTCCGAAGCTTAGAAGACAAAGTCTTCCGAAGCCTCAAAGATAGAAGACTGATTTCTTCTGAAGACAGAGAAGACATGCTCTCTGTGATCAACAACTTTTCAGAAAAGCTGACCAACTTTCCGCTGCCACTCTGCAGGCTCACCAACTTTACACAAGTTGTTGAAAAGGTCCATGCTTTAGGAAGCTGTAGATTAAGGTCTTGAGTCTGTAACTTTCTACTTTATGTACTTTTATCCTTTTTGTATTACAATAGGATGTGAGCTATGGCATGTCATAGTCACATGTCAAAAGGCAATCTGCCTTTCGACTTTTCATTGATCTTGTTGTCTAGATTAGTAATTCCAGCTGGCTTTCAAAGTATGGCCGGCTGTAGGATGTAGTATAAAGTATCTCAGGTTCTTGTATTTTATTTCTATGCTTTGTAACACTTGTAATAGAACTTGAGAGCAATATACATCTTCCTTGAAAACCAATTATCTTGTTCTTAAGCTTTCTGTCTCTTGTTTACTTGTGTTATCCTAGTATCATCTTATCCTGCTAGTTTCCTATTTGATCTGTTAAGTGTTCTAAGTCTCTCCTCACTGTGAAAACTGATTTGCATTGAACCCCTTCTAACGGTCCTGCAATTGGTATCAGAGCATTCCAGGCTCTTGATTGTAAGATCTCACCATCTTAGATCTCTTAGTTTTTCACAAAATACTTAACAACTTAAATGGCAGCTCTTTCAAAGGCTGATATGGAAACTGGCACTATGACAAAGTCCCCACTGATCACTCCTAAAGACTTTGATACTTGGTGTCAAAGAATGGAAGGCTTCATCAAGTCTCAAGACTCCAGGATGTGGGAATCTATTGTCTCTGGACCTTACATTCCATGCACCTCTTCAGCTGCTGCTGGAGGTGGCATGATCCCAAAGGAAGTGGCTGACTATTCTGAAGAAGATAGAAAGAAGATAGATATAGATCAGAAGGGCATGACTGCCCTCCAAACTGCTCTTCCCAACTCCATCTACAGGGGCTTCAAGAAGTGCAAAACTACCAAGCAGTTATGGGATGCACTAAAGCTCATGTATGAGGGGTCCTCTGAGGCCAAGGAGAACAAAAATGACCTCTTGAAGCAGCAGTTTGAGAATTTCACCTACAAGACAGGTGAAACCATGACTCAGCAATACTTTAGGTATGTTGAGATTGTGGATACTCTAATGGATGTTGGAGTAACTTTTGAGAACAGGGATATTGTGAGGAAGTTCATGTCCTCTCTTCCCAGACAGTGCACTCACTACTGTGTTGTCATCAAGAGAACTGAGAATCTCAAGACTCTCACTCTTACAGAGTTGTATGGTATCCTCAGTGGCTACAAGATGAAGATGAACATGCAAAATCCATCTGGTAACTCCAGCAATCAGCAGGGTTCAGCCCTTCATGTGGTTGAAATGGATTGCAAAGAACCACAGCATCATCTTATTTGCTACCTTGACAACTCACAAAAGGGTCCTTTCATCACCTTCCCTGAGACACCAAGGGAGAGCTACATCCAAAGAAGTCCATTCCAAGAGACAAGCTCTTCCCATGCTTTTGTGTCTGCTGATGAGAGTTCAGGCAACTTTCTCTTCACCCTTAAAGACCTGGACTGTATCCATCCAGATGATCTGGAGTACTTGGAGATAGTCCAGCAGATGGCTCTTCTCACTCACAGAGCCAAGAAGTTCTACAAGCGGACAGGGAGGAAGTTTTCTAGCAATGCAGCCAGTGGAAAGTTTGGACTGGATAAAAGTAGGGTGAAGTGTTTCAACTGCAACCAAATGGGACACTTTGCTAGGGAGTGCAAGGCACCTAGAAAAAATGGTGGCCAAGCACAAGCCAGACCAAACTACACTAAAAGAGTCAACCAGAATGAGAAGCCAAAGCAGCAAGCTGCAGTTGCTGTTGAAGAAGGAGGCTTTAACTAGAGCTTTCAAGTTGAAGATGCATCTCCAAATCAAGCACTGATGGCTGATCATTATAAAGCTAAGGTATTGGAATATCTTTGTACTCCTAAATGTATTGCTAAAGTTAATAGATATAGGTCATACAACTTAGAAATGAGATCTGATCTTGAGTCCTTAAATATCTTAAAAACTAATTTCAAAAGAGCTGAAAATAGATATAAACTAAAAATAGAAGATTTAGAGAAATCCATTTCAACTCTCAAACATGAACACACCAACTACAGGACTCAGATTAAAGATCTCATTACTAAGTTAACTGAATGCCAGGCTGAGCTTGTGATCAGCAAAGCCAGGGCAGAAAAATGTGTTCTTGAAGAAGAGACCTTCAAGAACATGATATCCTCATCTCTGCATTCCAAAGTGTGTTATCAGAATAAGCAGGGACTAGGATCTACTGAGATAGCTCCTCCACACTCCTTACTATCAGTAAGATCTCCAAGGTGTGGAACTTATGAAGATGAGCTTCCCTTCATAGACCCTATGAGTGAAGAGGATGAGGAGGAGATAGTGAAGGATGGATCTGAGAAGAGTGAAGAAGATCATCCTAAGAAGGGTCACTATTCTCCTGAGGAGAGGAATTTTGTTAGGTTATCAAAGTCCAAGAGGAAGAACTTGATCAGAAGAGCAAAGAAAAAGTCCAAGAAAGCTCAAGAGATCAAGGCCACCTTTGATTCTAAGCAGAAACAAGTATTCATCTCTGTAGGATTTGAGGTGGTAAAAGCTGAAGACTCAACTATGAATCCTAGTACCAGGGGTTCTAGTTCTTGTCAACCTCAATCCAACAACAACAAGAAGAAGGCTGATTTGTTGTGTACCACTGCTGCACAATCTGAACCATCCACATCTAGCAGCAAGTTTCGCCCTAAAAGACTTGGTACTTCATCTATGAAGAAGAAGAAGGAAGTGGAAAGTGATCAAGATCAGTCTTGCTCTCAAAAAAAGGCTTCCAGAAGAATGCAGTTTGACTATGTCATGTGTGGTAGCACTTCTCATTTAGCTAAGGATTGCATCTACAATCCTAAAAGCACTGTCCACATGATCAAGAAGAAATCTTCTGAAAAGATCAAGAAGAAGCCAACTTCTAAAGGTAAAGCTTTTCCTCTCAGAAGTTCCAAGGTGAAGAAGAAGACAAGTGAAAACTTGCCTTCGGAAGAAAAATTGGTCTCGGAAGAAAGGAATGCTTCCGAAGTACTGAAGTGTGCTGCAGTGAAAGCAAGATCTTCCGAAGGTCCAGTCTCCAAAACTTCCGAAGTTGCCAAAACTTCCGAAGTGTTGAAGGTCAAGTCTAAGCTTCCAAAGGCGGTGTGGAAAACAAAGAAAGACCATGTGACTGAAAGTTCTTCATCAAGAACAGCTGTTGATCCTCAAAGCTTGAACATAGGATCAATTACTGTTGCATTGTCTTCTGTTGATATTACTGAGCCCAAAACCAGCAAGGCTTGGGTTTCCAAATGTAACTAATCATCTCTTTTTGTGCAGTAACAGCTAAAGACCAACAAGAATGTGTGGATCATTGACAGTGGCTGTTTCAGGCACATGACAGGTAATGGCTCTCTACTTTAAAATTTTAAAAAGATTGATGGAGGGCCTGTTGCTTTTGGAGGAGATGTAGGAGGTTACATTACAGGAAGGGGCATGGCCATAAATTGTAAGCTCTGCATTGAGAAGGTAAACTTTGTCAAGGAGCTTGGGTACAATCTACTGAGTGTATCCCAGTTTTGTGATCAAAAGCATATCATGCTCTTTACTGAGCATGAGTGCATTGTTCTCAAGCCCGGGGTGGTCATTCCTCAAGAACACATTCTTCTCAGAGCCCCCAAGAAAGGGAGCATGTACAAGATGGATTTGCATGAAACTTCTCCCTCTGGAGAAGTGTCTTGCTTTCTGTCTAAAGCAAATAGTGATAAGTCTTTTCTCTGGCATAAAAGAATGTGCCATGTAAACTTTAAAAACATGAATAAATTAATTAAGAATGATTTGGTAACCGGAATGCCAAAGAAAGAGTTTACAAGTGATGACTATTGTGTTGCATGCCGGAAAGGGAAGCAGCATAAAGTGTCTCACAAGCCAAAGGAAAGAAACTCCATCACTACTCCCCTACACTTGTTACATATGGATCTTTTTGGCCCCACCAGTGTAATGAGCTTAGGAAGGACCTCATACTGTTTGGTGATCACAGATGATTTCACTAGATTCACTTAGGTCTTTTTCCTTAGAACTAAGGATGAGACTCCTGAGATATTGAAGAATTTCATTCTGAAGATTGAGAATCAATCTGATCACAAGGTCAAGATCATAAGATGTGATCAAGGAATTGAATTTAAGAACCAAATCCTTGATACATTTTGTGATGAAAAAGGTATTTCAAGGCAATATAGTGCTGCCAGGACTCCTTAGGAAAATAGTGTTGTTGAGAGGAGAAACAGGACACTAATTGAAGCTGCAAGAACTATGTTGTCTGACTCTAAACTGCCTATCACCTTCTGGGCAGAAGCAGTAACCACTGCTTGCTATGTGCAGAATAGAGTTTTAGTAGTTAAGACTCATGGTAAGACTCCTTATGAACTATGGCACAAAAGGAGACCTTTCATTGGTTTTCTCAGGTCATTTGGATGTCCTTGCATAATCTTGAATACCACAGATTAGATAGCCAAATTTGATGAGAAATCATATGTGTTGGAACACAGTGGCAAATTCCCAGCATCGTTTTCGTGGTTGATCGGAGCCATTTCGTACAAGAAATAGGATTGTATTTGAGTGTGTTTGTTGTGATCAAAGAAATAGAAAAAAGCAGAGATATATTGAAGTTGCTATGTATTATTAACTTCAATTAACAACATTACATTCATTCGCATACATACATGATATATATATACTACAGGAGCAGTTGTGGTGGTTGTAAACTTGCCGGAAACTGTCGACGGCGTCCGTCTTCATTTTGTAGACTTTTGTTTTTCAACCCAACATTCCTGAAGTTTACTAAACCTATGCTGGTGGCCCATGGCCCAGTTTACAAATAATACTACTAGACACTAGTTTGGGCTTTTATTTAACTAGTATGTAGCCCAACATTAAAGACCTATTATAATTACATATTACAATATAAATATCAAATGAATTAGCACATAATATTCCCCCCTAATTCATTTGAGTTGAGGTTGCCTTTTATTTTCCAGCAGAAGAAACTTCACCATCTTTATTGTTTCCTTGGTTTCCTTCATTGTCAACAATTAAAATGAAATCATCCAAGTCTTCTATGTCTTCAAGTGTATCAAAGCCAAACTCATCTTCAAAGTTTTCATTATCCAATCCTTGCAACACGAGTTCGCCATTAAGACTTTGCAAATCATCTTCAAAGCTTACCTTTGCATCTTGCAATTCACAGTCTTCTTTATCATTGTTGCCATCCGGATTTTGATCCTTTTCTTCTTTAATAGGAGCCTTTTCAACCTTTGTTTCATCATCAATCTTAACTTCATCCTTGTCCTCCTGAGCATCATCTTTGACACTTGCTTCTTTAATTTTGTTGCTTGATTCACCAATCTCTTTCATTTTATTCTTTTCTTTCTCATACATCCAAACCATCAAATCCAAATATCCTTGATAAATGATGTTTAAGTTTACACCTAACATTGCATTCAAGCCTAGTTTGCTTGTAACTTCAGGCCACTTTCCATCATTAGATACCTTTTTATTTCCTCCCATTTGATCAACAAACATGTATAAATCAAGCAAATCAATGGGAGTACCATTTGGTAAAACCGGGGGATATTTCTTAGTGTATTGTCTAAAGTGTTCATCATAGAACCACTTTACAAATTTGACAAATTGTTCCCTCAAGTATTCTTTGTTTGTCATAACATACTTTGCTATCTTTAGTGTATCAAGGAAGGATACCCATATTTGATTTGGATCTCTATTATCAATAGTTATTCCATCATCCATAAGATACTCAAATTTGTGATCATAATATCCTTGGAAATATGATTCAACTTTGTTTCTTTCAAGTTCATAAACCGTTTGTGGATCCAAGGTTTTGTAAAGATTTTCAATAAAATCTTCATGATCCTTGTCAACATACCTTGACAAATTTGAGTTGCTTTCGGTTTCTTCCAAGATTTCTCGAGTGTCTCCATCATCGAACATACTTTTCACAAAACAAATATCACCATCAAACGTGACAATAAATCCTTGGTCATGTAATTGAGTCAAACTCAAAATATTTTTATCCAAGGAAGGTATGTATAAAACACTAGAGATTATTCGTTTTCGATTGTTCAAATACAATTCAATCTCACCAATTCCTTGAGAAATTAAAGTCTCATTTTCACGAGTTTTAATTTCAGTGGTGATTTCGTCTTTGAACTTCGTAAACATGTCTCTATTTCCGGTCACATGTTTGTCAAACGACAAATCCACAACCCAAATTTTATTCCAAGATCCATAATTGGTTCCCACAACCATAAAATCATTTGGTATATCATAATTGGTAAAATCTACATGTTCATATGTAAGATTTTTGCACTTACTAGTACAATTCGATGCACGATGACCATGGCGTTTGCATTTGAAGCACCGGATTCTACGTAACTTTTTCTTTAGCGATGGTTCACAACCCTTCGATCCCCCATTCGGGCCCTTTCCCCTACTCGAGGATTTGGTTGCCATCGTCCTTTTAGAATCCACAACAGGCTTCCTTTTCCATTGCCTTTTTGGGGTCGAACCCAATCGCAGCCTTGCCAAATTCCCCCTAACCCTTCGCTATTCTGAATTAGAACGTTGGGCAGTGTCCGAACAAGAACCGGGACAAGAGATTCGCTTTGGCCATGGGTTCTGAACCGACGGTCCATCCCAAACACCATCAGCTCATTTTTTGCCTTTGTTTTTCAACCTTGCTCTGATACCACTGTTGGAACACAGTGGCAAATTCCCAGCATCGTTTTCATGGTTCATCGGAGCCATTTCGTACAAGAAATAGGATTGTATTTGAGTGTGTTTGTTGTGATCAAAGAAATAGAAAAAAACAGAGATATATTGAAGTTGCTATGTATTATTAACTTCAATCAACAACATTACATTCATTCGCATACATACATGATATATATATACTATAGGAGCAGTTGTGGTGGTTGTAAACTTGCCGGAAACTGTCGACGGCGTCCGTCTTCATTTTGTCGACTTTTGTTTTTCAACCCAACATTCCTGAAGTTTACTAAACCTATGCTGATGGCCCATGGCTCAGTTTACAAATAATACTACTAGACACTAGTTTGGGCTTTTATTTAACTAGTTTGGGCTTTTTTACCATATTGTTGGTAAATCAGAGTTGCAAATCGAATGAACAAAGATAGAATGTTTGATAGAACTTGCAGAGATTTGACAATACTTACTTTCATACAATCAAATTGTTCATTACATAAACACATACATATGAGGGTATATATAACCCTTGAACCAACCACTAGGTTTCCTACTTACACATATTTGACCCTTACATATTTACATATTTACATACTAGATCCAAACATAGACTTTCTAAGATATACATAATAGACCCAAACTAATATTTAGTTTATATATCAATAAGATTATGGATACTTCATTGGATACTCTTCTCAATCTAAGGCTTATAAAGTGTACAATCTCAGAACCAAAATTGTTGATGAGTCAGCCAATGTGACTTTCAATGAACACACTCCTTGTGTGAGAGGTTCTGGTCCTGATTAGCTGTTTGATCTTGATTTAGTTATTAACTGTTTTAACAAGTCTTGTGAGAATGTTTCAGGATTTACAGGTAACTCATTAACAGAAGATCCTGATTCAAGATTTGAGCTGAGAATACCTTCAAGTCAATCTACTTCAGCTCTAGTGGTAACTAATTCTGCAGATGGAGCTCCTATCAGCACAACAATGACAAATCCTGCTGATACATTTGAAGTGCCTTCACATTCCAGCTCAGAGGGACAGAACCAAAGGGAAGGAGTTCTAAATATAGAAGAAATTGGAAATGGTGACAGTGATCAAGAATTTCTTGATGCTGACTCCATGGAAGACAACATCATTGATGTCACACACTCGTTGGATCAAGCTTCTCTTGATAAGTGTGCTGATGTGGTGGGTGAATCTGCTTTGCCTGATCAAAATTTTTCAAATTTAGATCTCTCTAACCAACTTACTGTGATCCCTCAACTAAGGATCCACAAGTCTCACCCTACCACAAACATCATTGGTGAAGTTGACAAGGGGGTAAGAACAAGAGGACAAACCCATGATAAAAATGTTTGTCTCTACTCTTGTTTTTTATCCCAAGTAGAGCCAAAGAAAGTTGAGGAGGCTCTGAAAGATGGAAGTTGGGTTGAAGCAATGCAGGAGGAACTGCTTCAATTCAAAAGACAGAAGGTTTGGAACCTATGTCCTCTTCCTCCTGGGAAGACTACTATAGGAACCAAATGGGTGTTCAGGAACAAGAAGGATGATAGAGGACTTGTCATCAAGAACAAGGCAAGACTAGTTGTTCAAGGATATACTCAGGAAGAAGGAATTGATTACACTGATGTCTTTGCTCCAGTAGCAAGACTTGAAGCTGTTAGGATATTCCTAGCCTTTGCTGCATCGAAGAATTTCAAGGTCTACCAACTTGATGTCAAGTGTGCTTTCTTATATGGGGTGATTGATAAAGAGGTGTATGTCAAACAACCACCTAGTTTTGCAGATCCTGATCATCCTGATTATGTCTGCAAGCTTGATAAAGCTTTATATGGGTTTCACCAATCTCCAAGGAAGTGGTAAGAGGCTCTATCTCAGTACCTAAGTCAGCATGGTTAAAGAAGGGGTACTATAGATGGAACTCTATTCATCAAAGGAACAGGAAATGAATTGATGCTGGTTTAAGTGTATGTGGATGACATTATCTTTGGGTCAACTAATCCAAGGCTCTGCAAAGACTTTAAGAAGCTGATAAAGAATAGATTTGAAATGAGTGCCATGGGGGAACTCAATTTCTTTTTAGGAATTCAAGTGAAGCTGGTTGACAATGGCATCTTCATAAGTAAGTCAAAGTATGTTCAGGATATACTTACATGATTAAGCATAACTGACTGCAAGGTTGTAAAGACTCCCATAGCAAGAAATCACTCCCTTGGACCTAACCTTAAGGGGGAGTGTGTGGATGAGCATCTCTATAGAGCTATGATTGGGTCTCTCATGTACCTTACTGCCAGCAGGCCTGATATCATGTGTGCCACATGTATCTGTGCTAGCTATCAAGCCAACCCCAGGATGTCACAACTGGTTGCTGTCAAAAGAATTTTAAGATACCTCAAAGGTGTTTCATCACTTGGCCTTTGGTATCCAAAGAATTCTGACTTCAATCTGTATGCATATACAGATAGTGACTATGGTGGCTGCAATATGACTGCAAAGTCTACATCAGGGGGGTGTCAATTTCTTGGTGGAAGGATAGTCTCATGGCAATGCAAGAAACAATCCTGTGTTTCTGCATCAACTGCTAAAGCTGAATACATTGCTGCTACAAGCTGCTGTGCTAAAGTGCTTTGGATTCAGAATCAGATGCTAGACTATGTATTCAACTTCAAAGAGACTTCCATCCACATAGACAACAATAGTGCTATCTCTATTACAGAGAATCCTGTGCAGCACTCAAGGACCAAGCATATCAATATCAGGTATCATTTAATTAGAGATAATTTTGAAACAGGGTTAATCAAACTAGTCAAAGTTCACACAAATGAACAATATGCTGATCTGTTCACCAAAGCTTTTGATGAGCAGAGATTTAAGTATCTTATATCAGCTATTGGGATGATCAACTTTGAGTAGTTTTGTTTACTTACACTTAAAATCAATATTATTTCTAAAATCTGTGTGTCCTTAGTCGTCTATTTTGTCACCTTCATAAGCCCCTAACTAACTTGGAGGAAGATTGTTTTAGAAAATATTTCTTAAATTTTTGAGAATTTTGAACTTTTTTTTTTCAGAAGAAACTAAGTTACCCTCGGAAGAAAATTATGTCTTTAATATCAACTAACTACTTATAACAATTTACCTTTAGAAGAAAATTTTAAAATATCTCCCGAAGCCAAATTCTCTTAAGTACTTACATGTTATTAAATGACAATTTTTCTTCCGAAAGTACTTATCTCTGAAAAGGGAAGAATTCTCTAAGTATTTCTCTTCCGAAGCAAAATTTTCAAAACTTTTAGAAATATCTTCCGAAGCCAAATTGACTTCGGAAGATTTTATCAAAAACTTCCGAAGCCAAATTACCTTCGGAAGATTTCGACTTCCAAGAAAACTACTTTTGGGCACTTTTTCAGAGGTGGGACCGACATCCGGATTTTAAAGTTTATCCTTTCGCATTAACTTTGTCTCAAATCCATTTCATATATATACCCAACGGTTTCCCCCTCTTTCACTTTTCTCTCATCATCTGCAACACTTTTTTAACCTAAATTTATCCGGAAACCGACCTTGTTTTTACTTTTCTTCTTGACGAAGCTCCCTCAAATGGCCAATCTTAACCGTAGAAACCAACCCGATTTCTCCATGCAACTCCACAGGCAACCAATCAGGTTGCTCTACTGAACTCTGAGAAAGATCCTGCTTTCTCAGAGATTTGCCGTTTTCTTTCTTTGTCAAACTACTTCACCTCCCTCACCATTGATCCTTCTCTCTATGAGGATCAGTTGTTAGACTTCTGGCAGATCTGCCAAGAGGTCACCATGGATGGGGAGAAGGCATTATCTTGCATAGTGCAGGGGACGACAATCTTCATCACTCCGGCCATCATCAACAACCATCTTCAGCTGTATGATGCAGAAGGTGATTTGTCCTTTCCCAAATCTGCTGTAAATCAGTCTTTTGAGCAGATGGGATATGAAAGAGACTTTTTGGTCAGAACCTTCAGCAAAGGGAAGGTCTCTTCCCAGTGGAAGTACCTCCTCCATGTCATCATACACAGCTTGTCCAACAAGCATGGATGATGGGACCATATTTCTGAGGATCTGTCCTTCATAGTCCATGGACTGGTTTAAGGGGTCAAGTTCAGGTATTCTCACTTTGTTTACCTTAATCTACTGTCTAACTTGGACTCCTTGGAGTATTACATGTTCCCTAGATATGTCCGGCACATTCTCAACTGTGAACTGGGCTCACAGTTGAGGGGAACAGGTAAAACTCTTAAATTGGGACAGATGAAGCCTGGCATCTTTAAAATAATAAGAAAACCAACTGTGGGATTCTCTGGGGTAGAAATAGCCCTTGTCCCAAAAATGTTAGAGCTCATTGCTCAAGGTGACAACCTAGCAGCACCAGCTAGTGTTGAACCCACACCTGCTCTTTCTCATCCACCCTAACAACCTACAATAACCATCACCTACTATAGAGAACACAAACGAACCCCTGCTCAAGCTATTCAGTCTGAGCAGGCCCCCATATCACCACCCATGCAAGAAGAAGTGGACACTGGAGCTCCCACTTCTCTTGAGGAGCAAGCCACTCCCATCTCTCATTCTATCAGTGCTGAGGTTCCTCATGCTCAGCCTGATGAGCTCATAACCCAAGCAGCCTCAAGCCTTCACTTAGAGTCTCAAAACTCTAGTGATTAACCTTCAGGGGACAGTTACCATCCCCAGCCTCTAGATCTTAACCAACCAATCCCAAACCTTGAATTCTATGATGATGAAGATATGGGATTCAGTGAGTACCATGAATCTCTCTTCTTCACCCCTACTCAAGGAGAGATGAGTGCTCCTGCCACCCCCATATCTAGCCCACATCATCCACCCCTAACTGAGGTGGATCTCCCTGAACAAGTTCAGGAGATCCATATGAAAAAGGCTCTCACTACTGCTAGAGATTACATCATTAAGATCTCAACAATGGCAACTCAGCCCATTGACACTTGACCTGAGGTTGTCAGTGAGCAGAGGAAATCTAGCAGCCAAGAATTCTATGATGGTGATGTGGGAGAAAACATCAGTCCAACTCTCTCATCCCCCCATGATTCTTCATCTGAAGATAAGGGGAGTCTGAAACTAAAGGTGCAACAACTAGAAAACATGTGCACCTCTTTGGTCTCAAAGGTTAGTCACTTGGAATCTCAAGTGACTGCCTTATAGAAGCAGGTCAATGAACAACAACTTGAGATCACCGATCTCAAGGGCAAGCTAGCTGAGAGACCATTAAGACAAGCTCAACCAGGTCCACAAGAACTTGTGGAAGTAGTGGACTTGACCTCCAGCTCACCTATGCAAGTGGGTGATGCTACCAAAAAGGGGGAGAAAGTCCCTACAACCACAGAACCTAGGAGTTCTGTCATGAGTATGGACAATGAGGACTCACCACCCTCACTTGCAGTTGTCCAGACTCAACAACTTTCTCATGCTCACACTGATGTGGAGGTCTTGCTTCAACAACTATTTAAGGAAGGAATTCCAATGTCCTTGCCTGCCCCATCCCATCTAGCTGAAAACCCAATAATAGGATGGTGGTATGACTCCTCAAGAATGGCATTGGTGCTATCAAGGGCTCAGGGGCAGCAGGAACACTTCAATTTTTAGACCCTGAGTTTCCATGATGGTATGAACTTGGTTAGCCTGCCCTTCATCAATCCAAGTCAAAACAGACAGGCTGGCAGGCTAGCTGAGGTGATCCAAGAATGGGTTATGAGGGAATTCAGACAAAGAGCAATTTTATATAGACTGAGGCTAACAGGGAAAACTGTTGGTCAACTGGATATTGAGGCAGACCCTAAGATTAGCTTCGAAGGGGAAACCTCAGTTGAAGGCCCAGCAGGAGAACCTATGAACCTTGAGACAGGCTCACCCTCTACACCTAGTACCCTCAGTGACACACCTGCTGGTGAAGGTGTCTCACAACCTCTCTCTGGTCGGAGCTCAAGCTCATCACAACCATCTGCAGCCCAAAGTTCTCTCCACCTTGAGTCATACAGGCCCACAATTGACAATGGGAAAAGGAAGATGACTCCCGAGGAGATTGAGGAGGAGAAGAGAAAGAGGAAGGGGAAGGCCAGGGGAGAAAGATCTAGTGAAGTCCCAAGCTTTATGCAAGCTACAATCAGGGCTGCCCATAGGCCTGATACTCAGAATGATGAGTTAAGGGCAGCCAGATTGAATTATCTAGGACTTAGGAACTACAACATTAATGAAATCATTTCTCTCCCCTTGGCAGAACTAGATGAACTGGCAAACAGGGAGCTGTATAAAGAGAGGAAGGAGGCTGAGGCAGAAGAACTGCTCCTCAAAATCAAAGAAGAGAGAAAAAGAAAAAGACAACAAAGAGCTCCTGTCCACTCTCCAGTTCATGAAAGTTCTGAGAAAGAGTCTGTGGCTGTTGAAGAGGAAGAAACTCAGATAAGCAGGGAACAAGAAAGACAAAAGATGATTGCTTATCTAAGTGCCACAGGACTCTATCAGACAGCAGCTCTTAATCCCCTCTCATTTGAATACATTGAGTTTGAGTATCAAAAACAGCATGAACAAGAGGCTCAAACTCAAAGAAAAGCTATGAAAAGAAAAATGAGAGAGGAAGCTGCTAAAACAAGAGCCACCATCAGAGCCCAAGAGAAGAAGTCTGCTGACAGACTTAAGATGGGGAGCTTCTTGAAGCTATATGGGTTCTCCGAAAGGAGACTTGGTCCTATGTCTCTATCCACAATGGATGAGCACATCAGGAGGATCAAGCAGAAGATCAAAGAAGGTCAGCTTGTGGACTTGCATTCTCCACCAAGTCCAGCTGCACCTGAAGTCGAGGTTAAGGTTGAAAAGACAACACAGCCTGAACCTGAAGCTACAACTGAGCCAACTTCATCTTCTGACCCACAGAAGGGTTCTAAGTCCCCTCCTACTGATCAAATTCGGAATAAAGACCCAACTGAGGAGAGTACAAAAAGTCAATCTGGTGCTGCAGGCCAAGCTCCTCAGTTGAAGTATAGAGTGAGGAAGAGGATGGCCATCAGAAAGGACAGAAAAAAGAAGAAGAAGTCCAAGGCATCCACCTCACCACCTTAGGATGAGTCAAAACATCATGAGGATGTGCAACAAGAGGCTGACCAATCAACTCCAATTCAGGTTGAGCCTCTTGCATCAGGAATACCCATTCTGTCTTAGACTTTTGCTGCAAATCCAGACAGATGGTATGTAGTCAGAGATCAAGGTGGTCAAGATGTCTATTTCTAGCAGGACATGCTTAATCTACCTCTGCATGATCTTTTTGACATGAGAAGGTTCTATAAGAGTCTGAAGGATCCAGATCAACTCATGAAGAAGGGAATGCTTCTGATCCTAATGAGGACTATCAACTGCTGAAGAACTTTTCTGTTTTGGTAGCATCAGCCTAGGGGGAGTTTGTAAGGATTATAGAAGAGGCTGATGCACTCAAAACAGTCAGGATGTCTCCTACATGCATGCACCTTGTGCATGGTAGAAGTTACTTTGGAAGTTCTACACTCTACAAGAAAATCACACAAGTGTAAAATCTTCCAAAGCCAAAAGACCAATTCTTCCGAAGCCAAAGATGAAGTCTTCCGAAGCTTAGAAGACAAAGTCTTTCGAAGCCTCAAAGATAGAAGACAGATTTCTTCTGAAGACAGAGAAGACATGCTCTCTGTGATCAACAACTTTTCAGAAAAGCTGACCAACTTTCAGCTGCCACTCTGCGGGCTCACCAACTTTACACAAGTTGGTGAAAAGGTCCATGCTTTAGGAAGCTGTAGATTAAGGTCTTGAGTCTGTAACTTTCTACTTTATGTACTTTTATCCTTTTTGTAATACAATAGGATGTGAGCTATGGCATGTCATAGTCACATGTCAAAAGGCAATCTGCCTTTTGACTTTTCATTGATCTTGTTGTCTAGATTAGTAATTCCAGCTGGCTTTCAAAGTATGGCCGGCTGTAGGATGTAGTATAAAGTATCTCAGGTTCTTGTATTTTATTTTTATGCTTTGTAACACTTGTAATAGAACTTGAGAGCAATATACATCTTCCTTGAAAACCAATTATCTTGTTCTTAAGCTTTCTGTCTCTTGTTTACTTATGTTATCCTAGTATCATCTTATCCTGCTAGTTCCCTATTTGATTTGTTATGTGTTCTAAGTCTCTTCTTACTATGAAAACTGATTTGCATTGAACCCCTTATAACAGTCCTGCACCCTAAACCAGTCCATGGACTATAAAGGAAAGATCCTCAGGAATCTGGTTCCATCCTCCATGCTTATTTGACAGGCTATGTATGATGACGTGGAGGAGGTACTTCCATTGAGAAGTCTCCCTCATAACCCATCAGCTCAAATGAGTGGTTAACAGCAGATTTGGGGAAGGACAAATCACCTTCTGCATCATCCAGTTGAGGATGAGTGTTGATGATGGGTGGAGTGATGAGGATTGTCCTCCCCTACACTATGGCAGACAGTGCCTTCTCCCCATCCATGGTGACCTCTTGGCAGGTCTGCCTGAAGTCCAGAAGATGATCCTCATAGAGAGGAGGATCAATGGTGAGGGAGGTGAAGTAGTTGTACAAAGAAAGGAAATGGCAAACCTCTGAGAAACCAGGATCTTTCTTAAAGTTCAACAGAGCAACCTGATTGTGTTGCCTGTGAAGTTGCATGGAGAAATCAGGTTGGTTTCTACGATTTTGGTTGGCCATTTTAGAGAACTTCGTCATGAAGGAAGATAAGAACAAAGGCGATTTGTGGGTGAATTTAGGTTATCAAGATGTTGCAGATGAAGAGTGAAAAGTGAAAGAAGGGAAACCGTTGAATATATATACATGAAATGGATTTGAGACAAAGTTAATGCGAAAGGATAAACTTTAAAATCCGGATGTCGGTCCCACCTCTGAAAAAGTGCCCAAAAGTAGTTTTCTTGATATTCAAAAATCTTCCGAAGGTAATTTGGCTTCGGAAGTTTTGATAAAAGCTTTCGAATCCAATTTGGCTTCGGAAGATATTTCTAAGAGTTTTGAAAATTTTGCTTCGGAAGAAAAATACTTAGAGTATTTCTTACTTCATAAAGATAAGTAGTTTCAGAAGAAAATTGTTCTTAAATAGCATGTGAGTACTTATGAAAAATTTGGCTTCGGAAGATATTAAGAGAATTTCTTCCGAAGGCAAATTGTTATAAGCAGTTATTTTGATATTAAAGACATAATTTGCTTTCGAAGGTAACTTAGTTTCTTCCGAAAGGAATTATGTTCAAAATTTTCAAAAATCTACGGAATATTTTCTAAAAGACTTTTTTTCCAAGATAGTTAGGAGCTTATGAAGGTGATAGAATAGACAACTAAGGACACACAGATTTTAGAAATAATATTGAACTTAAGTTTAAGAAAAAGCTACTCAAAGTTAATCATCCCAATAGCTGATATGAGATACTTAAATCTCTGTTCATCAAAAGCTCTGGTGAACAGATCAGCATATTGTTCATTTGTGTGAACTTTGACTAGTTTGATTAACTCTTTTTTAAAATTGTCTCTAATTAAATGATACCTGATGTTGATATGTTTGGTCCTTGAGTGCTGCACAGGATTCTCTGCAATAGAGATAGCACTATTGTTGTCTATGTGATGGGAGTCTCTTTAAAGTTGAATCCATAGTCTAGCATCTGATTCTGAATCCAAAGCACTTGAGCACAGCAGCTAGCAGCAGTAATGTATTCAGCTTCAGCAGTTGATGCAGATACACAGGATTGTTTCTTGCATTGCCATGAGACTATCCTTCCACCAAGAAATTGACATCCCACTGATGTAGACTTTGCAGTCATGTTGCAGCCACCATAGTCACTATCTGTATATGCATACAGATTGAAGTCAGAATTCCTTGGATACCAAAGGCCTAGTGATGGAGCACCTTTGAGATATCTTAGAATTCTCTTGACAGCAACCAGGTGTGACATCCTAGGGTTTGCTTGATATCTAGCACAAATACATGTGGCAAAGATGATATAAGCCCTACTAGCAGTGAGGTACATAAGAGACCCAATCATAGCCCTGTAGAGATGCTCATTCACACACTCCCCCTTAAGGTCAGGTCCAAGGGAGTGGTTTCTTGCTATGAGTGTCTTTGCAACCTTACAGTCAGTCATGCTGAATCTTGTTAGTATATCCTGAACATACTTTGACTGACTTATGAAGATGCCATTATCAACCTGCTTTACTTGAATTCCTAGAAAGAAATTGAGTTCTCCCATGGCACTCATTTCAAATCTATTCTTCATCAGCTTCTCAAAGTCTTTGCAGAGCTTTGGATTAGTTGACCCAAAGATAATGTCATCAACATAAACTTGAACCAGCATCAAGTCATTTCACGTTCCTTTAATGAAGAGAGTTCCATCTATAATACTCCTTCTGTAACCATGTTGACATAGGTACTGAGATAGAGTCTCATACCACTTCCTTGGAGCTTGGTGCAACCCATATAGAGCTTTATCAAGCTTGCAGACATACTCAGGATGATCTGGATGTACAAAACCTGGTGGTTGTTTGACATACACCTCTTCATCAATCACTCCATATAAAGCACACTTGACATCAAGTTGGTAGACCTTGAAATTCTTGGATGCAGCAAAAGCTAGGAATATCCTAATAGCTTCAAGTATTGCTACTAGAGCAAAGAAATCAGTGTAATCAATCCCTTCCTCTTGAGTATACCCTTGAATAACTAGTCTTGCCTTGTTTTTTATGACAAGTCCTCTATCATCTTTCTTGTTCCTGAACACCCATTTGGTTCCTATGGTAGTCTTCCCTGAAGGAAAAGGACATAAGTTCCAAACCTTTTACCTTTTGAATTAAAGCAGCTCCTCCTGCATAGCTTCAACCCAACTTTCATCTTTTAGAGCCTCCTCAACTTTCTTTGGCTCTTCTTGGGATAGGAAACAAGAGTAGAGACAAATATTTTTATCATGGGTTTGTCCTCTTGTTCTTACCCCCTTATCAACTTCACCAATGATGTTTGTGGTTGGGTGAGACTTGTGGATCCTGAGTTGAGGGATCACAGCAACTTGGTTGGAGAGATCTAAATTTGAAAAAGTTTGATCAGGCAGAGTAGATTCTCCCACCACATCAGCACACTTATCAAGAGAGACTTGATCCAATGAGTGTGTGACATCATTGATGTTGTCTTTCATGGAATGATTGTCAGCATCAAGGAATTATTGATCATTGTCACCATTTTCACTTCCTTCTACATTTGAAGCTCCTTCCCTTAGGTTTTATGCCTCTGAGCTGGAATTTGATGGCACATCAGATGTATCACCTAGATTTGTCATAGTTGTACTGATAGGAGCTCCATCTGTAGAATTTGTTAACACTGGAGCTAAAGTAGATTGATTTGAAGGTCTTCTTAGCTCAAATCTTGGGTCAGGATCTTCTGTTGATAGGTTACCTATAGATCCTGAAACATTCTCACAAGACTTGTTAAAACAGTTGGTAACTAAATCAAGATCAAACAGCCAATCTGGACCAGAACCTCTCACATAAGGAGTGTGTTCATTGAAAGTCACATTGGCTAATTCATCAACTATTCTAGTTCTAAGATTGTATGCTCTATAAGCCTTGGCTTGAGAAGAGTATCCAATAAAGTATCCATCATTTGATTTCTCCTCAAATTTGGCTATCTGATCTTTGGTATTCAAGATTGTGCAAGGACATCCAAGTGATCTGAGGAAACCAATAAAGGTCTTCTTTTGTGCCACAGTTCATAAGGAGTCTTACCATGAGTCTTAACTACTAAAACTCTATTCTACACATAGCAAGCAGTGTTCACTGCTTCTGCCCAGAAGGTGATAAGCAGTTTAGAGTCAGACAACATGGTTTTTGCAGCTTCAATTAGTGTCCTGTTTCTCCTCTCAGCAACACCATTTTGCTGAGGAGTCCTGGCAGCACTATATTGTCTTGTAATACCCTTTTCATCACAGAATGTATTAAGGATTTGATTCTTAAATTCAGTTCCTTGATCACATCTTATGATTTTGACCTTGTGATCAAATTGATTCTTAATTTTTAGAATGAAATTCTTCAAGATTTCCGGAGTCTCATCCTTAGTTCTAAGGAAAAAGACCCAAGTAAATCTAGTAAAATCATCTGTGATCACTAAACAGTATGAGGTCCTTCCTAGACTCATTACACTGGTGGGGCCAAAAAGATCCATATGTAATAAGCGTAGGGGAGTAGTGATGGAGTTTCTTCCCTATGGCTTGTGAGATACCTTATGCTGATTCCCTTTCAGGCATGCAACACAATGATCATCACTTGTAAACTATTTCTTTGGCATTCCAGTTACCAAATCATTCTTAATTAATTTATTCATGTTTTTAAAGTTTACATTGCACATTCTTTTATGCCAGAGAAAAGACTCATCACTATTTGCTTTAAACAGAAAGCAAAACACTTCTCCTGAATGGGAAGTTTCCTTCAAATCCATCTTGTGCATGTTCCCTTTCCTGGGGGCTCTAAGCAGTATATGCTCCTGAGGAATGACCACCCCGGGCTTGAGAACAATGCACTCATGCTTAGTAAAGAGCATGTTGTGTCTTTGATCACAAAATTAGGATACACTCAGTAGACTGTATCCAAGCTCTTGAGAAAGTTTACCTTCTCAATACAGAGCTTACCATTTATGACCATGCCCCTTCCAGTAATGTAACCTCCTGCACCTCCTCCAAAAGCAACAGGCCCTCCATCAATTTTCTAAAAATTTTGGAGTAGAGAGCCATTGCCTGTCATGTGCCTGGAACAACCACTGTTAATGATCCATACATTCCTGTTGGTCTTTAGCTGTTCCTGCATAAAAAGAGATGATTAGTTACATTAGGAAACCTAAGCCTTGCTGGTCTTGGGCTCATTAATATCAACAGAAGACAATGCAATAGTAATTGATCCTTTGTTCAAGCTTTGAGGATCAACAGCTGTTGTTGATGAAGAACTTTCAGTCACATGGTCTTTCTTTGTCTTCCACACCACCTTTAGAAGATTAGACTTGACCTTCAACACTTCAGAAGTTTTGACAACTTCGGAAGTTTTGGAGACTGGACCTTCGGAAGATCTTGCTTTCACTGCAGCAGGCTTCAGTACTTCGGAAGCATTCCTTTCTTCAAAGACCAATTTTTCTTCCGAAGGCAAGTTTTCACTTGTCTTTTTCTTCACTTTGGAGCTTCTGAGAGGAAAAGCTTTTCCTTCAAAAGCTGGCTTATTCTTGATCCTTCTCAAAAGTTTTCTTCTTGATCATGTGGATAGTGCTTTTAGGATTGTAAATGCAATCCTTAGCCAGATGAGAAGTACTGCCACACATGACACAATCCATCTGCATTCTTCTAGAAGTCTTCCTTTGAGAGCAAGACTGATATTGATCACTTTCCATTTCCGTCTTCTTCACATATGAAGTAGCAAGCCTTTTAGGGAATGACTTGCTGCCGGATATGAATGGTTCAGGCAGTGCAGCAGTAGTACACAACAAATCAGCCTTCTTCTTGTTATTGGGATGAGTTTGACAAGAATAGAACCCCTGGTACTAGGATTCATAATTGAGTCTTCAGCCTTTGCCACTTTAAATCCTGCAGAGATGAACACTTGTTTCTGCTTGTAGTTGAAAGTGGCCTTGATCTCTTGAGCTTTCTTGGACTTTCTCTTGGCTCTTCTGATCAAGTTCTTTCTCTTGGACTTTGTCAAACCAACTGGATTTCTCTCCTCAGGAGAATAGTGACCCTTCTTAGGATGATCTTCTTCACTTTTCTCAGATCCATCCTTCACTATCTCCTCTTCATCCTCTTCACTCATGGGGTCTATGAGGGGAAGCCCATCTTCACAAGTTCCACACCTTGGAGATCTTACAGATAGTAAGGAGTGTGGAGGAGCTATCTCAGTAAATCCCAGTCCCTGCTTATTCTGGTAACAAACATTGGCATGCAAAGATGAGGATATCATGTTTTTGAAGGTCTCTTCTTCAAGAACACATTTTTCTGCCCTGGCTTTGCTGATCACAAGCTCAGCCTGGCACTCAGTTAACTTGGTGATGAGATCTTTAATCTGAGTCCTGTAGTTGGTGTGTTCATGTTTAAGAGTGGAAATGGTTTTCTCTAAATCTTCTATTTTTAGTTTATATCCATTTTAAGCTCTTTTGAAATCAGATTTTAAGATATTCAAAGATTCAAGATCAGATCTCATCTCCTAGTTATAAGACGTGTATCTATTTACTTTAGCAATACATTCAGGAGTACAAAGATGTTCCAATCCCTTGTCTTCATCATGATCAGCCATCAGTGCTTGGTTTGGAGATGCATCTTCCACCTGAAAGCTCCAGTCAAAGCCTCCTTCTTCAACAGCAACTGCAGCTTGCTGCTTTGGCTTCTCATTATGGGTGGCTCCTTCAGTGTAGTTTGGTCTGGTTTGTGCTTGGCCACCATTTGTTATGGGTGCCTTGGACTCCCTAGACAAGTGTCCCATTTGGTTGCAGTTGAAACACTTCACTTTGTTTTTGTGCAGTCCAAACTTTCCACTGGCTGCATTGCTAGGAAACTTCCTCCCTGTTCTCTTGTAGAACTTCTTGGCTCTGTGAGTGAGAAAAGCCATCTGCTCGACTATCTCCATATACTCCAGATCATCTATATGGATACAGTCCAGGTCTTCAAGGGTGAAGAGAAAGTTGCCTGAACTCTCATAAATAGACACAAAGGCATGAGAAGAGCTTGTCTCTTGGAATGGACTTCCTTGGATGTAGCTCCCCCTTGGTGTCTCAGGGAAGGTGATGAAAGGACCCTTTTGTGAGTTGTCAGGGTAGCAGATGAGATGATGTTGTTGTTCTCTGCAATCCCTTTCAACCACATGGAGGGCTGAACTCTACTGATTGCTGGAGTTACCAGATGGATTTTGCATGTTCATCTCCATCTGATAGCCACTGAGAATACCATACAACTCTGTAATAGTAAGAGTCTTGAGGTTCTCAGTCCTATTTATAACAACACAATAATGGGTCCACTGTCTAGGAAGAGAGGACATGAACTTTCTCAAAATGTCCCTGTTCTCAAGAGTTACTCCAACATCCATTAGAGTGTCCACAATCTCAACATACCAGAAGTATTGTTGAGTCATGGTTTCACCAGTCTTGTAGGTGAAATTCTCAAACTGCTGCTTCAAGAGGTCCCTTTTGTTCTCTTTTGCTTCAGAGGACCCCTCATACATGAGCTTTAGTGCATCCCATAACTGCTTGGCAGTTTTGCACTTCTTGAAGCCCCTTTAAATGGAGTTTGGAAGAACAGTTTGGAGGGCAGTCATACCTTTCTGATCGATATCAATCTTCTTCCTATCTTCTTCAGAAAAGTCAGCCACCTCTTTTGGAATCATGCCACCTCAAGCAGCAGCTGAAGAGGTGCATAGAATTTAAGGTCTGGAGACAACAGATTCCCACATCTTGGAGTCTTGTGACTTGATGAAGCCTTCCATTCTTTGACACCAAGTATCAAAGTCTTCAGGAGTGATTAGTGGGGACTTTGTCACAGGGCTGGTTTCCATATCAGCCTTTGAGAGAGCTGCCATTTGAGTTGTTAAGTGTTTTGTGAAAACTGAGAGATCTAAGATGGTGAGATCTTACAATCAAGAGCCTGGAAAGCTCTGATACCAATTGCAGGACCGGTGAAAGTGTTTAATGCAATCAGTTTCACAATTAGGAGAGACGTAGAACACTTAACAGATCAAATAGGGAACTGGAACCCTTTGGTGATACTAAGAAACACAAGCAAGTAAAGATAAGACAGAACTAAGAACAACAGACAGAATGGTTTTCAAGGATAAAGTATACTGCTTTTTAGTTCTTTTACAAGTGTTACAAAGCATATCTAAAATACAAGTACCTGAGATACTTTATACTACATCCTACAGCCGGCCTTACTTTGAAGGCCAGCTGGAAACACTAATCTAGACAACAAGATCAATATAAAGTCAAAAGGCAGATTGCCTTTGACTAGTGACTATGACATGCCATAGCTCACATCCTAATGTAATACAAAAAGGATAAAAGTACATAATGTAGAAAGTTACAGACTCAAGACCATAATCTACAGCTTCCTAAAGCACGGACCTTTTCACCAACTTGTATAAGTTGGTGAGTCTGCAGAGTCGCAGTGGAAAGTTGGTCAGCTTTTCTGAAAAAGTTGATCAGAGAAAGCATGTCTTCTCTGTTTTCGGAAGAAATCAGTCTTCTATCTTTGAGGCTTCGGAAGACTTTGTATTCTAAGCTTCGGAAGACTTCATCTTTGGATTTGGAAGATTTGGTCTTTGGCTTCGGAAGATTTTACACTTAGAGAGATTTCTTTGCAGTGTGTAAAACTTCCAAAGTAACTTCTATCTTGCACAAAGTGCATGCATGCAGGAAGTACCTTGACTGTTTTGAGTGCATCAGCCTCTTTCAAATTCCTTACAAAACCCACATGCAATTAAACCCAATCACTAAAATTGTTATTTTATGTAAAAATGAGTATTTATATAATATATATATATATATATATATATATAGGGGAAGGAACGGTTGTTAACCTACCATTATTGCGATAACCCGTTAAACAAATCATAACTATTGATTTTCATGAAGTTGTATGAGATGTTGCGATGTGTCCACAACTTTATTTTATATGAGAAGGGTATTTTGGACATTTTACCACCACTCAAAAAAATTAGGTTTAATATGATGGTGACAAGTGTCACCACCTACATTTTCATTTAAAAAAAAAAAGTTTACCCTTTTATTTTTTATACATCCATAAATTTTTATAGTAATTTATTTTTTATAAAAAATTACACCATAAAACTCATCACATTTTTCTCTTTAAACCCATTACAGTTTTGGCCAAATCTTTTTTATCAATGTAAAGAACATATTATCACTGTGATGAACATATATGTTGTAGCATCAATACACCATTGGTGTAACAAGCAAAATACATTGATGTAATAACATTAAAATTACACCATTACATAAAACAATAAACGACATTGGTTAATAAGATGAACAAGTATGATGAAACGCCATTGTAAACAACATATGTATAACTAATTTTATCACGAACAACCAGATCTGGCAAACAACTACAAATTGTAAGCTTTACATTATAGATCTATAATTTTAAAAAAATATAGTAGATGAAATATTGATGTAAGTTGGGTTACTACGCTGGTGCAATAATGTATTACTATACTATAACGGGGGTATTACATTAACCAATTGCCTTTATTTAAAAAAAACCAAATATAAAACCTACATGAACATCATCTTCCCAAAAATAATTGTTCTTCCATCACCAACTTCAAATCGTAAGAAAAGACTACCACTTGAAATGTGTATTCGAATCTGAATAGCATGGGTTACGTTGATGTAACAATTTATTACTACGATAATGTAATATACGACCCACATGAACATCATCTTCTCCAAAGTAACTGGCCTTCCATCACCAACTTTAAATCGTATGGAAAACCACTTGAATCATACCAATTTCTACAAACAAAAGCTTTGAAACATACCTGAAAAATATGTGAAATTAAAGCCTAATAAATAAATATTTTTCTCAAGATTCCAACTATTCATCGTCTTCATCATCTTCAAATATGTTGATACATTACAGTAAGAAGAGTTACTTATAGTAAGAAGAGTTACATTAAGGTAGAACCTACATTTCTAGTAAAATGATACTATGAGTTGTAACTTTAATCTAATAATACACGAACAAGTTAAAAAACACAAATTAGATCTGTCATTAAAATATAAAGAACATAAAGAACACAAATTATAAATGAATTTTTTTAAACTTCAGATCCAAATCAAAAAAATTCACCCAAAAGGAAGAAAAATTAGGATGAATCAAACTTGACATTCAGATCCACATCAAACTCTAGATCCATTCTTGACATATTTTCAAATCATGAGGTTTTGACCAAATCTTTTACTCCTTATTCTTGATCGACATAATCACCCCCAACTACCTTTGTTCGAGCTATTTTCTACTTTTTACATAGGCATTGATCCGATTTTCTTCACATATGCTTCATCTTTTACTCCAAATCTACATCAAAACTTTGGATCCATGTGTTGTAACCTTTGTTAGAGCTATTCTATTCTCGTTGCACAGGTACCGATCGACTGCTCAATCTTTTACTTCAAATCCACAGCAAAAATCCAGATCCATATGCTTCATCTTTTACTATAGATCTAACTAAAAACTTCAAATATGCTTCAGATATGTTTTATCTTCAGTCAATGTAAAAGAAGTAAAATTCACCATCAAACTTGCTTGTAACGTGCTTATCTTCTCCATCAAATGAAGGTCTGAGATATGAAAAAAAAATGTGTGTGGTTTAGAAAGATAAAAAAGGTGTGTGTAGTTTAGAAAGAAAAAGTAAAAATGTTAATGGGTTGTCATATTGATTAGATCAAGTACAAAACCAAAATGACCAAATTGCCCCTAATGTCATCTCTACCATTCATTAAGAATCTTGAATATTATATATTAAATCAATTGATGATATAGGGTTAACGGGTTATCATAATAAACAGTGGTTAATACCCGCATATATTATACTCATTTTAAACCTGTTTTTCTAGATCTTCAAAGGTCTCATCCATGCAAATTAAGACTTTGTCAAGATCATCATTTTTTAACATAATCATTAAATACATTGTCATCATCATGCAAGAACCCAACATAATTCTATCAATTTTCTTTTAGCCATATACACACTCAAAAATCCGATTTGAAATCATAAATTTATGGATCATCATTTGCATGTTAAGATCCATCATTCAAGAACCATTTTGCTAGTATGCACCACACACATACATACATACACATACATTTTTATTCTCTTTCAAAAACCCTATTTTTGTTAAAAAAATAAAATTTGGAACCTTAAATTTTAAAAGCCTATTTGATTTGGTGAACAATTTTGCATAAATCAATATCAAACCTTGTATCCAAAACACAAATGGATGAGATTCATACTCTTGAAAAACACTAGAGAAAATGATAATCTCGATCTATGTTCTTGTATGAATTCTCCAAATGAGATTGTAAATCACCAAATACTATTCAAGGATTCAAATGGAACAGCATGTTTTTTTTGCCTTGGATCATCAAAAGAAGTTGATAATAGGGGATTTTTGGGTGTTGGCTGCAGGGAGAGAGGAATGAGAGTGAGTTTCAGTAGACTGTTGGTAAAACATGGTGATGATTGTAACATTTGACTCATTTTGAATTGTAAACCCGAACTCATATGGGTCATCCATGTAATAATACATTTATTATTTAATCGATATTGTGAGGTATTTCACTAAATGGATGCTTATTAATTCATTTATCCAAATTATAATAACTTTAAAATTTATTTAATAATTTTTTATAAATTTACAAAGTTTATTTATTAATTATGAGTTTTAATCATTAAAATAAAATAAATAATTAAATTACAAATTTTTACAAGACTTATAAAAGATAAAAATATTTTATAAAATAAAATTGATTTTATTAGTTTAAATTAGGGTTTTATAAGTCTAGGGATTAAAGTGTAATTCTTTGAAAGTTAAATAAAAACTTTTTACATAAAATATTCATTTTACTAAAATGTCAAGAACTAAAGCTTTAATTATTTTGAAACCCAACCCCCACCCCGTCGACCCTTTTTCGACCACGTTCCAGGACACCATCCGACGACACCCAAAACCGCACCAAACCATCATTTCCACCTTGATTAAACCGTCCCATTCATCTCGCATCCTGTTTCGAACCTGCAACCTATATAAAATCGAATTAAGTCATTCATTATTTTCTCTCCACTCGAAACGGAATTCTTAGTCAAAAATCAAACCGGTTTCATCATAATATTCAATTAAATTGATCAAATCAACCAAGTGGAAACGTTTTCGCAATCACTTTAAACTTAACACGCAAATCAATTGGCTTGTAACATTTGATAATCAAATCATAATCAAATTCCTCGAATCAACACGATAACTCAATTGATATGAAACAGCTAAAATAAACCCTATATAAGTGAGGGGAAATCATCCATTCTAACCCTTAAAACTCTCTATACCTCCAATTACACTCGAAACACACACACACATACATATCGTAATCATCATCGTGTTCTCATAGCACCCGCATAATGATGAGATCAACTCTCGGAGTGTTTAAACCGAAATTAATCGAGAGATAAACATCATTATCCTTATCTAAAGCTTCTTAGATAATCAATCGAGTTGGTAGCATCATCAACACCACAACTTGATCCACCTCTCTATCGTGACCTCATTACTTTCTGCTATCATCGATTCCATCTCAATACATGTAATTAAATAGATGTTTAGGTGATATTCAATTCGGATCCAATGGAAATCTAGGGTTTTTGTGATTTGGTGATTTTATTAATTAAGATTTTTGTATTTTAATAAGCTCATTTAAGACAGATTTGGGCTTGTAGCCCACTTGTAACACCTTACACATACAACCTTGAGGTCCTGGGTTTGAACCGGGCCTCCCCCAATTTTCATTTTAATGAATTTTTAAGCATTTTAAAATTTAGGAAAAATATATATTATATTATTAAATTAATATAAATTTTAATTTTTTAAATAAATCAAATTCATAAATTTCTAATTAACTTTTGAAAATTCTAAAAATTATAATTCTTCATTATATATACATATACATATATATATATATACACACACACACACATATAGAGGATTGGGTTCAAATAAAAACCAAAAGAAATTATGTAAACCAATAAATCAAATCTCCACTTTTGATTTATAAAGATCAATGGCTCATATTTTTTAATAAAATAATAAAAAGTTGTACTTTTATTGGAAAACGTGCATAAAAAATCAAACAAATATGATCCATTGATCTCGTAAATCAAAGGTGCAGATTTGGTTTGTTACACCCTCAAAATTCACGTGCGGGGTTTAACCGCGAGGCATGTGAACAAACCAGGATCCAAGTCATTAGTTACTCAGAACGACACTATATGCAACAATAAAACATCTCAGAGTTTAAACTTTAAAACTGTGCGGAAGCGTTTTGTTGGACCCTGAAAGGATCATACATGCCAATTCAAGTGGTGGTTGATGGTTGCTCTGCTGGAAATCTCCCTAAGTCCAAGAAGTAATGCGGAAGAAGAATCTGCTCAAAAGAAGACAAGTGTCGGCTATCCGCATTTGTTCATGCGGATGACCATGGAACAAATGCTAACAAGTATTTGTTCTTCCTCATTAACAAATACAGATAGCCGAACAAATGTTGCCAAGTATTTGTACATCCGCATTTACTAATGCGGATGTTCAGCAACAAATGCGCCTAAGTGTTTGTTCATCCGCATTTCTCAATGCTGATGACCAAACACCAATGCGAAAGAAGAAAAAGAAATGCTGATGAAGATCAACACATCCGCATTAGTTAACGCGGATGAACAGAAGAAAATGCTGATGAAGACTTTTGTACTTAGACTAGTTTCCTGATGTATAGTACAGGGGTAGTTTAGTCATTTTGTAAAGGCCTTTTGTTAGCCTATAAATAGAATAGAAAACCCTACTTTTGTGAATAACTAGACAACTAAAATATTAGAATCTTCGATAGTCATATGTTTCAGAGGTGTGTTGTTACTGTTTCATGCTAAAACCCTAGCATTCATTGTAACTTTACACCACCATTAATACAAAGCATTTATGAGTATTTCAAGCATTCAATGATCTGTGTTTATATCATTCCTCAATATAACCACTGACTCAATCATCATATTCGGTCCTAGTTGATTCACATCAACTAAGAATATCATTCTCAACACTCAGTCAATTGGTATCAGAGCTTTGGCTCTCGGATTCGTCTCAAATCTGCCCAGATCTGATTGAAACTCGATTGAACTGGTGATTGAGTTAGTGTTAGTGAGTTCATCAACTTCTAACATGTATTCATGCTGAAATCCTCCTGAAACATCGACTGATTCACTATTCATCTGTAACGAACCAAGAACATATCATTGAACAGCTTATTCTACTCGAAAATCAGAACAACAATATCATCAACATCATAATCTTCAAACATTAAAGCTAACAGAATAGTTACAGACGGTTCTCTTAACAAAATAACTGTTACTGTTCATCAGATCTGTTAAAACATTCAAAAAGTAGACTGTTTGGACCACTTGGACTTAAAAATTAATCTAATTCTTATTCCAGCAATCTAAAACAAGTTTATTACAATGGATTCACTTAAATTTTTTGAACTTGGTCATGCTCCTAAACCTCCTATGCTTAGACACAAATCTGAGTTTAAGTAATGGAAAATCAGGTTTATGAATTACATTACAGGTGTAGATCCGGATTATCGGATTTCCATATGCAAAGGACCTTACATCCCTGTGTCACTCTCGGCTGACCAAGCTGCTTTATACAAAACATCAAGAATACCCATTGAAGATCTAACTCTTGATGATGATGAGTATAAGAAGATAAAAATTGACCTTAAAGCATACTCCATTCTCACACAAGCTTTGAAAATGGATGTACTCAAAAGACTTGAGAAATATGGAACAGCAAAGGCTGTGTGGGATGCACTGCTCATCATGTGTGAAGGTAGCAGTGAAGTGGCTGAAATCAACAAAGACAAGCTGATCAATCAATATGAAACCTTCCATCACTCCAAAGGGGAGTCAATCTTGAAACAACTGCATAGGTTTGTGCAGTTGGTCAATGATCTTGAGATTATGGGGGTTACATATAAAGAAAAGGAGCTGAACAAAAAGATGTTGCAGAGTCCTCCTGAGAGTTGGAAGCAAAATGTAACCATGCTGAAAAACACACTTGACCTGGAAAGTACCACTCTGGATATAATGACTCCAAAAATTGAAGCTCTTGAACTTGATGAAAGGAGCAGAAACCTTGGTGGACCACAAGTCATTGAAGCATACAAATTTCCATCAGAAACTCATTATGTGGAAAATGCATTCATTACTGAAGAAGATGATTTCCTCTCATCCAGAGATCAAGTAAAATCAACTGGATTTATTGCTGCTCCATCAACCAACAAGCCATCAACCTCATCTCAATCAACTGGATTTACTGCCACTCCCTCAAGTATGCCTGAAGACCAGAGATCTGAAGAGCAAAAGGCTACCTACAATGCCTTTGTTGCAAGTTTTGAAGCTTACTTGGGAGGAAGACTCACTTCTTCTCATTTAATCCAAGAAGACCTAGAAGAAATGGATCTTGATGATGTAGAAGAAATGGATCTATAGTGGCAGATGGCTATGATAGCCATGAGGGCTAAAAAGTTTTTAAGGAAGGGTAGGAAGCTAAGTCTGAATGAGAATACCAAACTTCGATATGACAAATCCAAAGTTAAATGCTTCAACTGTGGTATGACTGTCCACTTCTCAAGAGAATGCAATGCTCCAAGAAGAAACAACAACAGCTTTCAGAGGAGTTCTCAGGGCCAATCATCATCACAACTGAGCTCAAGTTTTCAATCCAACAATCAACATCAATATCATCATCAAAGCCAACATCAACAACCATACCAAAGTCAGCCACAACTGACCAATCAAGCCCATAGAAGCAGCCAACCTACTTCTAATGCTCTTGTCATCAAACAAGATGGAGTATGTGATTGGAGCCTGTATGCTGAGGAAGTGAAGCCTCAATTCAAAATCAAGCTCTTATGGCTCACATAAATGATGGCCCAACGCCTATGCCATCCGAGGTAAAATCTAATCTTTGCAGTGATAAATGCATTGCTGAACTACAGGGATATCGCGAGCACAATCACAAATTAGCTGCTAAGATTAAAGAAGAAAAGGTAAAATCAGAGATGCTTAAAAGAGAACTGAAAAGCTTTGAAATTAAAATCAAATCACTCATCTCTGATATTGAAAAACTGCACGGAGAAAAGTATACTCTTACAGCTGAAAATGAAAAGTTAACTGAAATGTTGGCTCAATCCAAAGCTGAGCAATCAGCCACTGAAGTGAAACTTGAAAAGTTTCAACTGTCTTCAGGCAAGCTGCAAGAGATGCTTGATTCACAAAAGGATCCTAAGGATATGAGTGGGATTGGATACAATTCATGTCCCCCACCATACAATGATAATTACACTGTCATAATCACTCTTATTGAGCAAAATGAACCTAAAACTATTGAACTAAATCAGTAGTAACACAAATTACAAATCCTCAAAATAAACCAAGTGTTTATATTGAAACAAATGAGGAGAAAATCAAGTTAGGTCATCCAATTAAAATCAAAGAGTGTTCAGCCAAGTCAATAAATGTCATTAAACCAAGAAGCCCAGTCAAAGCCATAGTGCCATTTGTGAAATTCATCCCTGTAATTTCCAAAGAAAAGAAGAAAACTGATGCAACTGTGAAACCATCTGCTGAAAGCAGATCTGATTGTGAGATCAAATCTCCAAAAAATTCAACCATATCGGACAAAGTTTCACTGAAAAGCAAAGGGAAAACCCCTCTGATTCAAAAGACTAAAAGCAAAACAGATTCACCATCAATAAAACTTAAGCAAGGAGTTGGTTTTGACATCTTCAATAAAGATCATGTAAACCAACAAGAAAAGGAGGATAGAAAAGGATTAAGGAAACAACATCAGCCCAAAAGGGTGAAAAACAGTAGTATTGTGAAACAAACTGCTAACAAGGCTGATATTGCTTCCTCTTCAAAATCAAAGATTGATGCTTAGTTGAAAGCTAGTAAATCTACTGAGGCATAAAAATTAATCACAAAAGACAAACTCATGTATTGTGGCATTTGTGAAATGTCAAATCACAAAACAGATGAGTGCTATTTTAATCAATACTGCTCAATCTATGACATGAACAATCATTCTACAAAAAATTGCTACTTCAACAAATATTGTTCTGTATGTGATATGACCAACCACAATACATCAGATTGTTTCTTCAAACAAAAAGGCTTGAGAATTCCACAAAACAAGCCCAACTCACCAATCTCATCTGTGAACTCTAAAATCAGAAGTCATTTTTATAATAAACAATCCAGGATTTCAAATTTTGATGATGACTTAGGTAATCAGAAAGAGTTGAAGAATGCTCAAAGAAATATACACCACAACATCAAACAAACTCATGATTTTCATAAATCAAAAATGAAGTTTGACAATCAAAAACATGTCCAATTTCTTAAAAACAATAGGGACCAAAGGCTTGAATACTCTTCTGACTCTTCAGATGAAGTTGATGAGATGAAATCAGCAACATATCAAAAATCAAACAAAACTTCATCCTCTAAGTCACAATTTAAAGGAAAATATCAAGAAGTTACTGTCATGGATAAGAACGGGAAACCCAAGACCATCATGGCTTGGGTTCCACATTCTAATTAGTTCTTTTTATGCTTGCAGGGTCGTCCATACAGGTCCAATAGCCTATGGTATGTGGACAGTGGGTGCTCCCGACACATGACTGGAGACAGTTCCCTCCTTCATGATTTCAAGCATATTCAAGGAATTACTATGGTATTTAGTGGAGATTCACAAGGTGGCAGAATCACTGTGAAGAATCTGTGACAAATGGGATGTTGAGTTTTGATTAGAGTGAACTACTGTGAACAATTGAACTTCAATCTGCTCAGCGTGTCTCAGATCTGCGACAAAAAATATTCCACTCACTTCACTGACACTCATTGTTACATTCTGAAACCAGGATTTCAAATTCCTGAAGAATGGGTTGTCTTGAAGACCTCGAGGAAGAATAATACATATGTTTTAAACCTTAATTCTGCTCTACCAAAAGAAGAAACATGTCTTCTGTCAAAAGCATCTTTTGATGAGTCACAGCTTTGGCATAGACATTTGGGACACACGAATTTCAAAAACATGAATAGATTGGTCAAGGGAAACCATGTAATTGGTTTACCTCAAAAAGAATTTCACTTTATCGACCTCTGTTCAGCATGTCTCAAAGGGAAACAATATAAGTCTTCCCACAAGCCAAAACTTGTGAACACAAACAATTCTCCATTGAAGTTACTTCATATGGATCTTTTCGGACCAATTCATGTTATGAGCATTGGAAAGAAACAATATTGTTTGGTGATCATAGATGACTTTTCCAGATTTACATGGGTCTTCTTCTTACTTCATAAAAACGAAGCGTCCCAATTAATAAAAGATTTCATCACTAAAATTGAAAATCAAATTGATCATAAAGTTAAATCAATTAGAAGTGATAATGGGACTAAATTTAAAAATGAAGATATGAGTTCTTTTTGTGCAACCAAAGGCATTGCTCATCAATTCAGTGCAGCTAGAACTCCACAACAAAATGGGGTAGCTGAAACGCGAAATAGAACACTAATTGAAGCAGCACGAACTATGCTAGCCGATGCTAAACTGCCAATTACCTTTTGGGCAGAAGCAGTTAACACATCGTGCTTTGTACAAAACAGAACTTTGATTGTAAAAGAAAGCAACAAGACTCCTTATGAACTTTTCTTTCACAAAAAACCATTCATTGGATTTTTTAAGTCATTTGGTAGTCCTGTATCAATATTAAACACCCGAGACCATTTGGGAAAGTTTTCTCCAAAGTCTGACGAAGGATTTTTTGTAGGTTATTCCTCTGTATCAAAGGCTTATAGAGTGTTTAATCCTCGATTAAACATTATTGATAAATCAACCAATGTTCAATTCAATGAGCATTCTTTTCCCAAATCAATAAATGGTCCTGACTGGCTGTTTGATATTGACTCCTTTACAAGACCATTTGATCAATTCCACTTGTCTGCTGCAGGAAACCTACAATCAGCTGAATATTCTGCATCAGTAGAAAGAAGAAATGATTTCCCAATGATTCCTCCTACTTCTACTGAGCAACTGAATGAAGATGTCCTACTACAAGCTGATCCTGTCAGACAATCATCTTAAAATGAGAGTGTTTCAACTGAGGCTGGTCCTAGTACACTTCCATCTCCTTTAGAAGAACCATCAACTGAAGTAAGAAACCAAGATCCAGCTACACTACCGGTTGAAACTGAGAGAACTTCAAATGATGAAAGTCTTCAAAGTGCTACTGATGCTGAAGCAGGAACTGGAAAAGACTTTGATTACTTTCACAACTCTCTTACATCACAAGATGAAGGTGCCTCTCACCAAGATAATCTAAATGTCTCCAATCTTGATGTATCCATTGCTGGTGACTCAATACCAACCACCAAAATACACAAGAATCATCCGGTGGAAAGCATCATTGGTGAACTTAATGAACGGGTGACTAGAAGCAAGTCAAGCATTGCAAACATCTGTTTGTTCTCTTGCTTTCTGTGTCAAACAGTACCCAAAAATATCAAAGAGGCTCTTCAAGACAATAGCTGGATTGAGGCAATGCAGGAAGAGTTGCTACAATTCAAGAAACAAGAAGTATGGCAACTGGTAGATCTTCCCAAAGAACAATACCCTATTGATACCAGGTGGCTATACAGGAACAAAACTGATGATAGGGGAATTGTCATCAGAAATAAAGCAAGATTGGTGGCACAAGGATATACACAAGAAGAAGGAATTGATTATGATGAAGTGTTTGCTCCTGTTGCCCGATTAGAAGCCATAAGACTCTTTCTTGCATACTCAGCATCCATGAAATTCATTGTTTATCAAATGGATGTGAAGTGTGCTTTTCTGTATGGAAAGATTGCTGAAGAAGTCTACGTGAGTCAACCACCAGGCTTTGAAGACCCAGATTTCCCACACAGGGTGTACAAGCTTGACAAAGCCTTGTATGGTCTTCATCAAGCCCCACGGAAGTGGTATGAGACTCTATCATCTTTTCTGCTTGAACACGGGTATGAAAGAGGAAAGATTGATCAGACTCTCTTCAGAAAAAGAAAAGAAAAAAGACATGTTGCTGGTCTAGATTTATGTAGATGATATCATTTTTGGCTCTACAAACAAGCTTCTCTGCAAGGATTTTGAAGACCTTATGCATTCTAAATTCCAAATGAGTGCTATGGGGGAACTCACATTCTTTTTAGGAGTGCAAGTCCAACAAACAGCGGATGGAATCTTCATCAATCAATCAAAATACATGGAAACAATGTTAAAGAAATTCCACTTTGCTGATTGTCAATCCATCAGAACTCCTATTGATACTAACCTGAAGATCGGTCCAGATCCTAAAAGCAATACAGTAGATCAGACTCACTATCGATCTATGATAGGTTCACTTATGTATCTAACAGCCAGTAGGCCTGACATTATGTTTGGTGTTTGTGTGTGTGCAAAATATCAAGCTGATCCCAAGGAATCTCATGTTAATGTTGTCAAGAGGATATTCAGATATCTTAAGGGTAAACCTGCTCTCGGATTATGGTATCCAAAGGAAGGAGACTTCAATCTCTATGCTTACAGCGACAGTGACTACGGGGGATGCAACTTCAATAGGAAATCCACTTCTTGCGGTTGTCAATTTCTTGGTCCCAGACTGGTCTCCTGGCAGTGCAAGAAGCAGACAAACGTGTCTGTTTCAACAGTAGAAGCTGAGTATATAGCAGCATCAGCTTGTTGCTCTCAAGTTCTCTAGATTCAAAACTAGATGCTTGACTATGGTTTTAACTTCTTGCACACTCCAATTCATATTGACAACACAGCAGCAATGTTTATCACAAATAATCCTGTTCAGCACTCAAAAACAAAACATATTGAAATCAGATATCACTTTTTGAGAGGTTGTGCTGAAAAAGGGTTAATCAAATTGATTCAAGTTCACACTGATAATCAATTGGCTGATTTATTTACCAAGGCATTTGAACCTAATCGGTTTGAATTCCTAGTTCAATCAATTGGCATGATTAACCTTGAATAAAAAAATCAAGAACATCAAAAACAATTCAAAAGTTACAGAAAATCACAAAAAGAAGTCATTTTGTTGAAGAATATGATATATACTTCAATTGGGAAATGATATAATTACATTTGTTATATCATTCACTGTGCTTATCTCAAAATTTCAAAAGACTGACATGACTTATCTGATATGCGGGTAGGCTCATCTTGGAAAAGAAGATACATGCTGTGATGAACTAAAATCCATATTCAACTGTGAAGCACTCATCTCAGAGTATTGGTATGTATTGGCTTATCCAAGTGTATGTGTGTGTAGTAACCTAAACGCACCGGGTAATGATGCCTTATGAATCTCTTTCACGTACATCAGTTTCTTCTCTATTTTGCTGAGCAAAGATCTGGAGAAACAAGCACATAGTGCTGATGTCATGATCCAAAAGATTCCCAATATGGAACACATCCACCTTGGATGAATTAACAAAATATTACATTCCTTGTGAATGAACAAAAAGAATCCCATCATGGATCACCTTCCAAAGTGAAGTGAAAAAGAATCCCAATGTGGATCAAATTATTAAAAGGATCAAAGTAAAAGAATCCCAATGAGGATCAGTGAAAATGAGATCTCATATAGATATAAACTTTAGGGGGAGTAAGAGAAAATTTTGATTAGCTTGTACATGTATTTCCTTTATTAACAATAACATTACAAAATCAAAAAAGAATTGACTGTGTTGGTGCAGAAGTTATACTATAGTATCTCAGTCTATGCAGATATATGAAAGCATAAAAGTTCAAGATCAGTCAAACACTGGGAAACTTGTATCACATCTGATATACAAGTCAATCCAAGCAAAAATTGACAATCCCATCATCAGTCAAAACTTCAAAAGAATCAAGTCAAAAGCAAAGACAGACAGTTCTTCATAACAGTCAATGAATCAGGAGAAAAACAGAAAAGATTTTACTCTGCAGAAACATTAATTTTGATCAAGTTCAAAAATTAATGCGGGTAAGTGCATTGGTTAAGGCGGGTGAAGGTAACCCAGGCATATAACCAATGCGGGTAACTGGCTTAATTCATTGAAAAACAAAGTGAAACTAGTGCGGACAAGTTAACTCTACCGCATTTGTTTCAACAACAAATGCACATACAAATTTTGAAGTGTTGAAAACTTATGCGGACAAAGTTGTTCAACCGCATTTCTTTATGAGGTTAACTTTTTGTTCAGCCGCATTTCATTATGCAGATAAGTTTATTCAGCCACATTTCCTAAATATGGTTGACATTAATACTGAAATTTTGTTGTATGTGTATCAAAAATGAATAAAAATATGCTTAATCTCTTCTGTCATGATGATGTTTGAAAGTCAAGAAATGCGGACAAACTCATAGTTCTACCGCATTTGTTGAAGTAAATGTGGACAAGAAAGTTGTTCTATCCATTTGCTACAGTACACAAATGTTGATAAACTTTGTTCTATCGCATTTGCTACAGTGTACAAATGCTGATCAACTTTGTTTAACCGTATTTGCTACAGTGTACAAATGCTAGCAATGTATTAAAACATCCGCATTTGTCACAGTACACGAATGCTGTGAAGTGTTTGCACTTTCGCATTTGTAATAGTAAACAAATGCTGATGAACAATTCCTTACCGCATTTGCTACAGTGAAAATCAAAAATCAACAGCATTTATTTGGAAACTTGTAACATTTGTAAAAGCCATTAAATTGACTATTTAAACCAACTTCAAAAGGTCATTTAATACTTTTCAAATTTGAGAGACTTATAGTGCGACGAGAGTTCATCACTGTTCTTCATCCATCATCATCATCATTATATTATACCTGTGATTCTTAAGTTCATACACCTACATTTCACCTCGATTTCGATTCTTAACCATATTAGTATCGAACTAAGGTGATTGTTTGAAAATCTCTTGACCCGAACCGACGGACGTATGGCAAACTTAAAACCCTAGGTTATCAAGAATCATCAAAATTAAACACAAACTAAGAAATCATTGACATTTTCTAGTGCAATGAACTTCATGATTATGAACATAACAACAAACATGTGATTTGCAAAAACCTTGTTCATCGCATGAACAGGGTACAACAAAAACTGAAAAGGTTAAAATCAAAACTTGTTTTTAAGTGTTAAAAGATGTTAAAATCAGAAAAGATCATCTCAACAAACATGAAAAACAAAAGAAAATTTTCATAGATTGATAAAATCAAGTTAGGTCAAATTCCTATGGAACAGTACCTATGAATCCTCAATTTTGACCAACCAAAGTCATACTGAGAAATTCAACATGTTGTCTACTTTATAATCTGATAATCATTGTTCAAAGTTCTAATTCATATGCATCTAATGCAGGGTACAATGGCCAATCTCACGTGGAGCAAGCTCCATAATGTCAGTGGTTATCTTGACCCTGATGTACCCAAGGCTGAAGGACTTATAGATATGATCAGATTCATCTCTACCACCAGAGTTGCTCATGCTATCACAGTTAGACCTGTCATTTATGAAAGCTTCATAAGGTCTTTCTGGAGCATAGCAGAAGTTGCTAAAGTGAATGGTGTTAGAACCCTTACTGGAAGAATCACTAATGAACATTCTCTATCCATCACTGAACAAACTATGAGACAGTGTTTACAGTTTGGTGATGATGCAAACACACCCATGGAACTTGAAGATGATAACATCATGACCTTCTTTGCCAACATTAGATATGAAGGAGGATATGAAGGAAAACAAATAGTCAAAGGATTGGTTGATTTACAATGGAGGTTTCTCATTCACATATTCCAACATTATTTATCAAAAAGGAAAACTGGATGTAATGATATACCAGTGACTACTTCATCTGCTATCTATGCACTATGCACAAACAGGCCATTCAATATGTCAGCTTATGTGTTCAATGGCCTGGTATCCAACATTCAAGAAGGGAGGAGGCACATGTTTCTAATGTATCCTAGATTTCTGCAATGCCTGATCAATGAAGCATTTCCACAGATTGTGCCTGTAGGACCGGTAATGGACATTCCCCACTACAGTGCAAAGTCTTACAATTATATCAAGAAAAAAGATCCAAGGAATTTCTACAATGGAACGTTCTTTCCTCTACTACCTTGGATGTTACAGCAGATCAACCAAGAAGAAGAAGCTCATGTAGATGAGCAAGATGAAAAAGAAGAAGAACAAGCTGCTCCTGATCAACATAATGTTGATGAGCATGCTGGCATGGCTGAAGAAGGACAAAGGCCCACAGATGGATGTAGGTGGTGATCTTCATACTAGGCCTTCTGTTCAAGAAGCTGAGATTGCATCACCTTTTATGCCAACACCCATTCCATCACCACACATATCACCCATTCCATCACCACACATATCACCCATTTCATCACCTCACATATCTCCCATTATCTCACCCCATATTTCTCCTGTTCCATCATCTCCTACTACTACAGAACTTGTTGAGTTTGGTGAATCTTCCAGTTCTTTAGAGGATTCCAAATCATCTTCTGATGAGGAGGATCATCACATGAGAATGCCTGTAAGACAAGTTACTTCTGAGGGAGGTCCCTCTGAGAGTTTTGCTGAGTTAGAGATCAACCGACCTGATGAAAAGGATGAAATGATCTCAGAACTCTTTCAGAAAGTAGCAAGAATGGAAAAACTCCTGGATAGAAGATCTGGTATTATCAAGGACAGACTTCTCGAGTTAGATGAAAAAGAGAAGGAATTGAAAGATCTCAAGGAGAAATATGAAGCAGAAAAGAAAGAAAAAGACACTGAGATCAAGGAATTAAAGGCTGCTCTTCGACATTCAAAGGATAAAGTCAGTGGTCATGTAGACACTTTGACCATCCAAACCATTTCTATGGAAGAACAAAAAAGCCTATTGGAAGAACAAACAGAAATAATCATGGATCTGCAAAAACAAATAGAAACTTTAAACAAGAGAGTTTCTGAGTTAGAACTACTGATCATGATAAAACAAGAAATAGAGAAGGAAAAAGATGATGAGAATGATAAGGATGAAGTGGAGAAGAAAGGTGATAGTGATAAGAATATGGATGATGAAAGTTCTTCTGGAGATAGTGATGATGACTCTCCACCTGCTAAGAAGATGAAAACCACTGAGTCTGTGAAAGAGGCTGGACACAGTGGAACAAAACATGAATAACAGAGTTTGGCTATGGTGGTGTACACAAGCAAACAATCTGAAGAATCCCAAGATGAAGAATCAGAATTCAGAGACATGATTAAAGAACTAGATATCTACTCATCAGAGGAATTCATAATTGATGATGAATTCTGAGATTTCATGAAAGATCAACAACAAACTACTGAACCCATAGTGGTGATCCCTCAATCTCCTATGCCTTTGGAAAAGGAGTTGAGATTGCAGATTGTACCAGCTATCACTCTATCTGATGAACAAAAGGAAGTTATCAGAAGACTTTATGAAGAATAACAGAAACAAGAAGAAACAGCTGTAAAGAACAAAGAAAGAGAACAAGTTGAATCTGAAAACAAAGCTGCTGAAACAGAAAGAAAAGAAGATGAAATAGCAGAATCCTCTTCTGGTCCTAGACTGCAAACTTACACCAGAAAGAGTAAATATTTGTCAGAAAAGGCAAAAGGAAAAAGTCCAATTGAGGAAGAAGAACCTGTTATTAAGAAGCAAAAGGATGATTCTCGAAGCCTAGCAGCTATTGCTGAATTTCTTGAAGAACATGAGAAGGCTGAGGAACAATTAAAGAAAAGGGTTAAGTTTGTAGACCTAGAAGAAGGAGAGATTGAAGGAGGCTATGTGGTTGATGAACTAATAGCAAAAGAAAGTCCTGTGAAGGCTGAATCTTCAGTGTTTGAGATGGTTGAGAAAGCTCAAACCCATGATTTGATGGTCAAGGCGATGTTTCTTATCAATCACGGTTATGATGCTGATGAAGTGTTCGGAATGACTTATGAGGGAATGGTTGAAGAGGAAGAAAAGTTAAACAAGCTGTTGGATCCCTCTTATGTGACTGAGTATGAAAAGGCTCAAACAACCAAGTCACCTGTGGTTCCCTCCATCACCAAAACCAAAAAGACTAAAGCTCCACAATCACTATATCCTGATCCCTATAGCATGACTGATAGGGAGATGAAGGATTACCTCTCTGAGCAAGGCTTCACAAAAAGAAAACTTGGTAATATGAAAACACACTCACTAAGGGCTGCAATGCTAAGATTGATTAATGAAAAAAAAGAAAGAATAAAGAAGCTTGAAGAAGAAATAGTGAGCAAGAAACCAAGATCTAGGGTCTCAGCCCAAGACATCCAACTCACCTACAAAGATCATGATTCGTTGGCACCTGTACTTCATAGAAATCCTAAGTGGTTTGCAGAGCCTTCATAATTGAAGCTTCAAGAAGGACTCACCACTACAGAAATGATAAAAGGTGTATCTACTCCCCAGGGCAAAGTTGATTTGAAAATTATTGCCTGGAAGTATGATAGTGATTGGAACATGTTTAAGATAAATAGAATCTTAGGGCTAGTTTAGTTTTTCATAGAGTACTCTGCTCTGGTGAACTCCCTGCAAATACATGACTTAAAGGAACTAGCTAATTTGGAATTGATCAACCATAAGGCCATGTTCAGAGGGTATGAGTTTGAAGATATTTTGAAGATGTTTAAAAGGACTGACAACTTCAAATCATTGAAAGCCATCTGTATGAGGAAAGACAGATCCTTTCACAACCCTCTAGAAAAGAAGAAAAAGACAAAAGAGGATGAGGAAGTAGTGTTCCCTGAGTTGAAGGTGAAGCCTACCGAGTCGCTAAAAAGAAAGATGGTAGCAGGTACTCACACTACCAAACCAATCTCTAATGTCTTCTATGATGAGAAGACTTATGAGTTGGTGATTAAAAGGAGGTGGGGAGGAAAGGAGGGTGCAGAGATTTGGCTATTCAGTGGATATGAAGTGAGACTACTTGATGAATCTTACATTCACTACATCTACACCAGGCACTTTAGAGAAATTAGCAACAAGCTTGGAGAAGCTGATATGCACTTCTTTCTTAAGGGCATCAAGATCCTAAAGATGGCCTATGACAGAATAATTGCAAAGAGGGAGCAAAGAAAGAAGAAAAAGACTCCCTTGCAGTTGGGAAACATTGTGAAGCTGGAGGTTGATGTGGAAGGAGCTCTCTTGATTCATAGGGATGGGTTGTCCACTGTGTCCATATGGGAACCTATTTATTTGAAGAAGCTGCCCATTGAAGCAATCTACATAATGAGTCAGATGAAGATCCATGTGCTGAACAGAGACAAGATGTCTGATGCTAATGATTTTGTCAACATGATCAAGGCTATTTTGGATCCTTCTCTGGCAGAACTAATGACTGCTCCTCCTGCTGCTCAAGACCCAGCAGAATCTTCACAACCTCATCCACCATCAAACCCTAGGGGGAGTATTGTTGGACCCTAAAAGGATCATACATGCCAATTCAAATGATGGTTGATGGTTGCTCTGCTGGAATTCTCCCTAAGTCCAAGAAGTAATGCGGATGAAGAATCTGCTCAAAAGAAGACAAGTGTCGGCTATCCACATTTGTTCATGCGGATGACCATGGAACAAATGCTGACAAGTATTTGTTCTTCCGCATTAACAAATGCGAACAGCCGAACAAATGCTGCCAAGTATTTGTACATCCGCATTTACTAATGCGGATGTTCAGCAACAAATGCGCCTAAGTGTTTGTTCATCCGCATTTCTCAATGCTGATGACCAAACACCAATGCGAAAGAAGAAAAAGAAATGCTGATGAAGATCAACACATCCGCATTATTTAATGCGGATGAACAGAAGAAAATGCTGATGAAAACTTTTGTACTTAGACTAGTTTCGTGATGTATAGTACAAGGGTAGTGTAGTCATTTTGTAAAGGCCTTTTGTCAGCCTATAAATAGAATAGAAAACCCTACTTTTGTGAATAACTAGACAACTAGAATATTAGAATCTTCGATAGTCATATGTTTCAGAGCTGTCTTGTTACTGTTTCATGCTAAAACCCTAGCATTCATTGTAACTTTACACCACCATTAATACAAAGCATTTATGAGTATTTCAAGAATTCAATGATCTGTGTTTATATCATTCCGCAATATAACCACCGACTTAATCATCATATTCGGTCCTAGTTGATTCACATCAACTGAGAATATCATTCTCAGCACTCAATCACATTTTGTAAATAAATCAAACCCAAGGTACTTAAAGTGTAACATTGGCAAAACACGCGCCAAACCATTGTTTATAGTAAATAAATTCAAAACCACACGTTAAGTCAAATATGCTTGATTGAGATGCATGCTGGACTCGTGAAGTGCTCCTACTGGCAACCGAAGCTAATGACCTGAGAATAGCATACTAAAAGAGTCAACACAAAGGTTGGTGAGTTCAAGAGTTTACATTTAACATAATCAGTGATAGTTATAAAACATAGAAATCATGCATTGAAATAGATAGCTAGTCTATATTCATAAGTAATAACCATTGTGATTTCGCGATCGAAGCTGACTTTGTTTGTCTGTTTGCCTCCCGCCACGACATACCAGGTCGTGACGCTGTTAGTTGTTTAGGACAATATTACACCCGCTTGACCTCCAGTCTTATGGGGTGGGGCTTGTCAGACTCAGTAGTACTACCCAAGACCACGACCTCGTCCACGTCCTCGTCCACGTCCACCACCACGTCCGCCGTTGTGTCCTTCACCACGTCCGTCCATATTTCACTTTACATTCACAAATACAAAAATGAGTAACATCCAACATATTTATCTCATTAAAGTATAGCAAATAATAAGAAATATTGAATTTATCACAACCACAACATTTCAACCAAAATTATAACTCGTGATAAATAAATTATAAGTAACTCACAAAATATTCAATCAGTGTCAAAATTTCAATTTCTCAGTTAGGTGGGAAACAACCCTTCCCACATAGGTTTAAAAGCAAACACTATGTAGTCCAAGTCAGATGTATGTGAAAATCAGTCCAATACATCAGATCCATCACTGTCTCCCTCCATCTCTGCTGGTTCTTCTTCCTCCGGGGCTTCCTCTGGCTCTTCCTTGGGTTCTTCTTTAGGGTCTTCCTCGGGTTCTACGGTGATGTGCATCGTGGCAAACTGGGCTTCCAGATCACCGAGTCTTACCCCATAGTTGTGGATTGTGTTATCCCTATCATCCGAACGATGAACAGCCTGAGCCACTCTATCAGCTAAGGAACACTGATGGTTATAACACTCGGATTGCAACTCCTTCAACTCCGCCACCATCATCTTAGTCTCACGCGACTCACGTTGCCAACCATCTCATTCAGCTCATCAGTGCGTCGTTTCTCTGTGTCCAGAGCAGCAACTAAAGCCGTAATCACCTGCTCACTAGAGCATCGTATCTTAGGAAGAGTAGGTGTCGAGATATCAGAAGTAGACCTAGTCCTCGGTCTATTAGTCGGAAGTTCAGGAACACGTTCCCTGTGAAGCATACGGTTAACATAGGTAGGATAGTAACTCCAATCCCGCGGAGCATCGTGTTCAGGTAGTGCAAAAGGTTGATCCCAGTCTATCTCCTCAGAAGGATAAGGAAGTCGAGGCCACTCAGGTACAGAATGATGAGTAGGGAAATCAGATCGCGCAGGCCTTTTACCTAAAGCCCGTGAAGAAGATACCATGCTGCAGTGCACGTGATGCGTATGCCAATGAGTATACAGTAAGAGGATAAGCAACGAGTAACTAACTAACTGTGTGTGGTTATAGACCAGAGTGTATGCAACCTAGTTCCCTATAACCAATGGCTATGATCCCAATCTGTCACACCCTCAAAATCCACGTGCCGGGTTTAACCGCGAGGCGTGTGAACAAACCAGGATCCAAGTCATTAGTTACTCAGAACGACACTATATGCAACAATAAAACATCTCAGAGTTTAAACTTTAAAACTGTGCGGAAGCATTTTGTAAATAAATCAAACCCAAGGTACTTAAAGTGTAACATTGGCAAAACACGCGCCAAACCATTGTTTCTAGTAAATAAATTCAAAACCACACGTTAAGTCAAATATGCTTGATTGAGATGCATGCTGGACTCGTGAAGTGCTCCTACTGGCAACCGAAGCTAATGACCTGAGAATAGCATACTAAAAGAGTCAACACAGAGGTTGGTGAGTTCAAGAGTTTGCATTTAACATAATCAATGATAGTTATAAAACATAGAAATCATGCATTGAAATAGATAGCTAGTCTATATTCATAAGTAATAACCATAGTGATTTCGCGATCGAAGCTGACTGTGTTTGTCTGTTTTCCTCCCGCCATGACATACCAGGTCGTGACGCTGTTAGTTGCTTAGGACAATATTGCACCCGCTTGACCTCCAGTCTTACAGGTGGGGCTTGTCAGACCCGGTAGTACTACCCAAGATTTCCTGCTAGATTCCTTAATTAACGATCCGAAAGTGTGAGGTCTTTCAATGGTATACAACACTGTGTTAAACTTTGCATATTTCATAATAGAAAAGCATTTGTAAACAAGTATGCTATCTCCCCCAAGAGAGAGTGTTTAAAAGTGGGGCATGAACTCACCTGATGTGCGAATCAACAATAGGTGCAAAAGCTAGCGATGAGAGAAAGACAACCCGTCAAAGGTTACCTAGAACATGTGAGTACATAAGTACGTGCAACCAGAGAAACATAACAACCCTAAGTGCTCATCAACACATCAACCCTAGGGTTTTGAAACCAAAATGACACATTTGACCTAGTTGACCCGTTTGACCTGTTGGTGACTTGTTAATTAAATTCTTGTTTGATCAAGTTTAACATCTCATAACACATTATTACCATGTAAGCTTTTCACATAGATCACATCGTCAAACTTAGATTCTATCAACATCATCATACCAACATAGATCATCATATAGCATATTTCATCATACAACACTTGCAAACCTAAACCCAACATCATGCTCAACACAAACATATTTATATCACAACTAGCAATTCATACATTGAATCTAATCATGCACTACATGCCATGTGAAGCCACTCACGACTTCACATCCTAAACCCTGCCAATCCTACTAAGTAGGGGCCTCAGATTCGCACGCGTGTATGACTATCATTATCACATTAACCAACACAATTCATACCAATTAACATACATCATAATGATCTATTACAATCCCATACATGATTCCTAATTCCCTACCCTAAACCAACATCTCAACATATCCTATGGATCCTAGATTTCTTAAGCAACTCATCCAACATTCACATGTTTCAATTTACACATTCCAACACCTTAGAAATCATCAATAACATTCTAGCATGATCCTAGTATCATAAACATGCCAAATTCACAAAATCCAATGTTCCACATCAATAAAGTTTCCCTTTTGGGAAAGTAACATCCGAAATCCATCTAACACCCAATTCATTCATGAATTCATCAAATATATACTTAATCAAGTCCATAACAATCATCTAACACATACTAATCATCTATCCATGAATTTCCATGAAGAAAAGTTTCCTCTTTAGGCAATGTATGAACAATATGATCAAAGCATGGATTTCTTACATAATCAACATGACCCAACATTCATACAACCTAACTAACAACATATCATCATCAATCAATCATCAATTTCAACTTTTCTTCATCAATTTCGAATTAGGGTTCATCAAGAATCAAAAACCATGAAAAACTTGATAAAACTCACCTTTGAACGTGTAGAGATGATGATTAACACTTGCTAACACTTGGAACTACTCAAAATCGAATTATTCTTGCTTGTTCTTGATCAAAATCGCAAAGAATGAGGGTGGGGAAGAGAGGTTACGGCCGAAATGGGGTTTGGGGGCTAGGGTTTGGGTTTTGTTGGTTTAAATATGGTAACCATTTGACTAAAAATCCCCTTGATGTTTTGTAAATTGTAAAAACTAATCTTTTTAGCAATTTTTAACAATTTTAACTACAAAATACAAGCATTACTAATCAACAATAATAATCATATACATTTTCAACTAATAGCAAAACATATGAAATCATAGTTACACGTTGTCATGTTATCAAGTAAAATTCACAAATAATAACTTAAAATACATGAATCACATAACCACAACTAATAATCAACATTATTAATTAGATTATCATCTGTTTATCATAGATAATTGTTATTAAGTCACCAAAGTTCAATGACAACTAGTGTGTGCTCACGACACGTGTATGCAAGACCTAACGGAACTAACGGAGTTTGGTAACGGAAAATTACCCGATGTCACATGGTTTATTGGTTTAAACAATTTCTCTTGTTTTAAATTTGAACCCAACCATATATATATATATATATATATATATATATATATATATATATATAAAGAAGGGATCCTAAGAAAACCACAAAGTTATGAGAAAACTAGAGAAAACCAATGAAAACGGTCACATAATTTATAATTTTTTTTATCACTACCCTCTATATATATGTGTGAGTATATATAAATAAGAGTATAGATCAAATGAAAACCGTAGCATGGTTTTACATATACGTCACACATAGCTTACGTATACGTAACCATTTTTCATTCGACATAGTGTTACGTTTACATAAAACTCTTCATTATCGTATGTATGCTCAACATATATGCACCAAACACTTAAATAACATTTTAACAATTAAAATAACAAAAAAAATTGAATTATGTTATTGGTTTCTATGGTTTTCTTTAGTTTTCACATAACTATTAGTTTTCTCACGAACCCTCCCCTATATATATATATATATATATATATAGGTTCCGGTTCTTTGCAGTACTTGGTTTTTATTGAGAACTGTGAGAACCGTTGATGGCCGTTGATTAGATAAATGAGTGGTTGAGATTAAAGGGGGCATTGATGTAATTTTGCATCACAAACAAATATTTTACATTATATTAAAAGGGTAAATTTGTAATATCTACACTATTTTTTGAAAGGAAACTGCCGTATTGATAGAATCTTTCCCGTGGTTTACTCATCAAATTAATGAAGAAGATCAGCAAAGAAATTAGGCATTCGGACAATACAAAATCATCAATTTGTGAAACCTTACGATCATAGAGACGGCGATTCGAGAAGAACTACATCGTGTGTTGTATCAAAGGTATGTCCGTTGTTTTTGGTAGACGTAATTCTTCCCGTTAGGTCTTTGTATAAATTCGATTTTTTGAGCGATAAAACATGCAATAGTGATTGAGGTGTTAAACAAGTGTGATTTATGGATATTTAGTAACTTAACACGAGATGGTGTATATTTTAGTTGATTAATTTGGGTTTATTGGATGGATAAAATACAGTTGGTTTATAATTCGTAAGGTTGGGTTTTGATTGAAAGGGGTGTATCACGTGTATGCAAATTGGGGTTGTTGCGAATTCTAGTTTGTATAAATTGAATAGTTGTGTATTCGCTATTCAAAAACGTTGATTTGGGATTTAATCGGGTCAATGTTTCTTTCTTAGGGTTAATTGACATATGGTTAAAGTTTTGTTTGACTATTTGGATAACTCGAATTGTCTGTTTGACAACGTATGACAGTCACACGAGGGGAGACAATGTACCAACTGAGAATATGTAACATTGTACTTATCAAAGATCATTCATCCCTTATAATGAAAATGTAAATCTTGTTTTCGAATTTTATGATGTTGCCTTAATAAGTGTGAGTATATGAAAATATTGAGTAAGACAGTAGTGATACTTAGTCAAACAGAAACGTACCCTGTAGTTATGATTGTGGTAGTTTTCGTATATGTAAAGATTACTTGATGCTTGGAAACTAATAATATAGGTTTATGATTGGTTTTGATTTACATGATTAGTACCATATTGTGCGTATATGAAAACATTGTGTAATTCAATAATAATACTTAAAAAGAAACAGAAACAACATTTTCACACATAATGTTCCATATGTGTAATTGAATGTGTAATCTTATTGAACAATGATGAGTACCATATGTATAATCTTATTACACATATAGGTCGCGAATGATGAGTACCATATGTGTAATTGAATGTGTAAAGATGTTCTTTAAAGTGATTTATCTTGCTTGAACACTTTTACACATAAGTTAACAAAAATGTAATAAGGGACAGTCACTGTGTACAGACTTAATAAACAGCCAAAATTTGTGATTGGCCCAATATACGTATACGTAATTACTATTATATACTTGATAAGGTAGTCTTGTAGGTTTATATTTGGTATTGATGAACTTGAGCAATACCATATCTATATTTGTATATAGGGGGTTTGTCGATAGTAAACAGATGTAAAGTTTTTTATATGTGTTTTAGGTGTTATACATTTCAGGATATTATAATCATTGGAACGCGTTGCTCCTAAGGATGTCATCAAGTAAGTTTATATGTTATGTTGTTGTCCAAATATAAATTATTTTTTGTATAATTATTTGGTATACGCTTATGATGTTTTACGTGTATGTAGAAAGGAGAAGTGAACATATAGCACATAAGACAACTTTTAGTCGATTTACGAATGTCGCTGCAAATCCTATTGATATTGATGAACCGGAAGAAAGTATGATAAAAGTAGCAGGTAAAAAACTTATATGTATTAGTTTGAACATTAGATGAATATTAGTTTAAAATTTATATTAAAGCAAAAATTACAAAATATAAATACAACGTATCATAATGTTGGAGAAACAGGTAGTTTGATGATAAGACAACAACCAACAAAACACAACAGCATTAATGAGTGGTGCTTCAAACAATACGAAGAATTTTTAAGTAAGTTTATTATTTATATTTTATTATGCCTAACTATGTGTTCTGATATTTTATAATTAGTTTACGTAACATGTATATAAATGTTATTCTGTAGGGAAAGAAGCTGAAAGTAATATAAAGGGTGTTAAAAGAAAGGATGTGGGGATTGAAGTAGATAAGGAGATTACGAGTAGTATAAAAAAAACAAAGGAGATAATACTGGTAAGTTTTATAATTAAAAGGAATGTTATATATATGGTGGATTTATTCTTGACATTGAATTTATTATGTTAATATAGATGTGGGAAAAAGACGGAAATCAATTACTGTTGGTAGTTATCAGAAGGATAAAGCTACAAGTTGTAAGAATGTGATTTTTGAAGTTCCAGTTAGCCAAAAAAGGAAAAAGAAATTGTCCGAAAAATGTCAAAAGGAAGTTTGTTAGGTCATACCATTTATTTACATATTTACATATATGTTAAAGTAGGTTGAATTATAATTATTATATGATGACAAGAATTATGAAGGAACATAATCCCCAAAAATGTGAAATTAAATGATGTATTATGGTCTTTTATAATAAATTGATTTAACTATATGTAAATTTGATTATACAGGTAAAAAATCTGAAATTAATGTAAAAGATGGTAAAAGGACTGATGTGGAGATTGTAGTAGACAAGGAGATTATCAGTAGAAGAGAGAAAATCAAAGGAGATAATACAGGTAAGTTTTTGGTAGTAGTTGAAATTATATATATATATATATGTAGGATTTATATTGACAAAAAAGTATATTATGTTTATGTATATATGAGAAAAAGACGGAAAAGTTTGTCATCAAAAACATTTATTGTTCGTAGTGATCAAAAAGATAAAGGTTTAAGCATTAAGAATGTGACTTTTGGAGTTCCATTTAAGCAAAGAATGCAAAAAAAGATTATGAAGAAAAAGACAAAAGGAATATTGTCAGTTTACAATCAATTTTAAAAATTTACATATATGTAAAATTAAGTTTAATAGTATATAATAGGAAAATGAAGCCTCACACATCATGCTTTATTTTAATAGGTTTACATGTATGTAAAATATATTTAATTGTAATTATGTTATGATAACATGAAGTGTGAAGGAACATGATCAAGAAAAGACGAAATTTAAGAAAAGAAAATTAGATGACATTACAGGTATAGTTTTAGGTATCTTATTTGATAATGCTTATGTAGAAGTTGGAATATATATAACTACATATATGTAAAAAGAAAGATCTTATTTTTTGAACCAAGAGATGTCTGACTTGTGTAGGTTGTGATGATAAAAAAACGAAGAAAGTTAATGCTGTAAAAAGAAAAGAGGTCATGACCAAAGGTTATTCTTTGTTTAAATTTGATTAAATATTCTACCAGTTTGTATAAAGTGCAAGAAGTTATGTAACTTGATATGATTTTATTTTCAGGAACTAAGAATGACGTAATGAATAAAAGTGAAGAAGAGTATATGAAAAGTAACAAGGCAAGGGTTGGAGCACAGTGGTTCGGGATCAGAACCAGGTCTTCATCAAAATAGTTTTACCCGTGCATTCTCGCACTTAAGAAGAAAGATGTGGTTTGTAAAATGTGTTTTGGGAGACTACTCTCATGGAGGGTTGATGGAGTTCCAGCGAAGATGGGTCATTATGTGGTTGATGTATTAAACACGGAAACAATGGAGATGCAGATGGAGACCGGGTCGTTAATGATAGATTGCGATGTTATTAATAAGTTGTTAGGCGTTCCGAACCACGGTTTGGATTTAATTTTGTTGGGAAAACAAAAATGTTGAACGCCTGCTGCAGTTGAGTGGAAGAATAGGTATCAAACAAAGATGATTGGGAAGCAGGATATTCTTAGGATGATAAGTGAGTCCGATGATGATGACGGGCTGATGTTCAAGATTGATTTTATTGTTTTGTTTTTTGACACACTTATTGAGTGTCATGTGAATGTTAAGTGTAAGTTGGGGATTGTTGATCTTATTACTAAGGATACGGACTTTGGGAACATTGATTGGTGTAGTTACATAGTTTCTAGGATTAAAAAATGCAAAAGTAAATGGAGAAGGAGGGACCTAGATTCACATTTCTATGGAGCCCTAGCGATTTTGACAGTATGCATTAAAATGCTACAAATTTTTTAAATGGATGAGCGGTAAATGTTTGTGTTACATAAATGACAATATCCAAAAACTTATGTTTTTTAGATTAAATACACTTTGTGATAATTGATTATTTATATCAAGTAAATGTTATAATAATTTTTTTTTTGGTTATTTATGCAGCTTTTATATGTAGATGGAACAATTTGCAAGGGAATAAACGATGAACGCACAATGAGTCCCTTAAGATTTTGGACATTTAAAAACCTTGGAAGGAGAGAGGAAATGGAGATAGAAAGGGGTGGATTTGGAAGATGCAATATGCGAAACTTATATGATGATAGAGAAGGGGTATCGGGTAGTTTCGATGATTAACCCAATGACGAGGACAAATCATCTGACGTTTAACGTATTTAATAAGTGAAAATGTGTAAATCACAATTGTTATTGAATGGTGGTTGTTATGATAGGCATATACATGTTAAAATTTGCGTGTATGTTACGACCATTTGAGGTTGATTTACACATGGGAAAAACTGATTGAAATACGAACGAACTAAAAACTCTAACACATAAAATTTGGACATACTGTAATATGTTTATAGTGTGAATCATTTTTTATATATCTACGATCTATTTGGTTATTACCTATTTTTTGAAGGATAAAATTTCCAAGATGAAGATGATTTTGGATTCTATTATGGCAAATAAGGTAAAGTTTGAGAAACTACTCGTTGAAAGTGTCAACGATCATCCAGAATGTACGGATGTGTGAGAATTGAAGGGAAATTATGAAGAATATTTCAATAATTGTGTAAATGTTAATGATTTTAGTGATGAGGGTGGAGAACAAATGGATGCTGCAGATTTATCCTGCGATTATGGAATAAATAATGTGGTAAAAACCCCTACCGAATTGATAAAGACAAAACAATCAGTGGCTCTGATTAACTCAAGTACAGAGAGAAGAATGGTGTTATACACTGGTGTAGACGACCCAAATATAACCACAACATAGGCAATGTGTTAATTTGCCGATTGGGTTGAGGATAGTATAAAGTAAATGCATTTGGGGGGATGAAGTTTAGCTGCAATAATATGAGAACACCAGAACCAAATTTTAGCCTGGGTTTGACTCAATATTTTGAAGAAGCAGAGAAAAAGTTACACATGAAAGGAAAACAGGTTATGAGAGAATTTGATCAGTATTCAAAATTAGTAGATCCAAAATTAGACGATATGAAAAGGCCATCAAGAGTGAAAAAAGTTGCAAATGTAAATCGGTCACCATATAGAGTTAAACCAATTGACATTAAGAAAGGTATTTCTGATGATGAGCGAAAAGTGTGGAGCTATTTAATGAGGGGACTTGAGAAGGACAGGTAAAGGAAGTTACTAAATTATTATATAAAATTACATATTAATATATAGAGGTTGAATAAGTTGTTGTATTTGTTTTTTTAAATATGCAGGGTGAATGTAGATAGCGAAGCGGAGGAACAAAAGGAAATCGAAAACGAATTTCAGTACGTGTTATTGTGTTTAGAGCATGCATACAAATTTTATTTTTTGATTGTGCTTATAACTTGTGTTCCAATGTTTGAATATCTGAATACTTTTGGTGTTTTATGTATGTAAAAAAGGGATAATGTTTTCGAGACAGAAAACGAGGCTATTACAAAAAGATTCTTGCTAATATCATTACAACATGAAGTAAGACTTGTTTCAAACGTTATTGACTGCCTGTCAGCAGTGCTTAACTTTTAAGAAAAGAACAGGAGCAAAGAATCGGAATATAGGTTGTTCATGCACACCAGTGTAATAGTAAGTTATATATTGTATGGTGCATATATTTAGATTTTTTTTACATAAAAAACATACGTTTATATAAGTAAAAAAATTATGCAGACCGATGCACTACTTTGGAACACAAGTATGGATGATGACAGCAGATTTAAAGAATTTGAGAAAAATTTGAAGACGGTAATGTATGGTGAAGCAATTGAATACACGTTAAGTGAATACGACATTGTTCTGTTCCCAATATTGGAAAATGAGCTCTATTACTTAGTGTGTTTTGATTTACATTATCCAGCAATAGAAGTAATAGACAATGTACATGAGAGTAGAAGCTTCGTAAGAATTTTTGATGATGTGTGTTATCATAAGAAAAACACTTATAACAAAGTGGTAAGATTTTATTTATTTTAGATACATCCTTTATGTTTAACTTGGGTGTAGTTTATAATAAAGTGTTACATATTAACTGTTGCTTTTGTATATCAGTTTTACTTGTATGTAAATTTGATGACAAATGTAGATAGAAATTTAGTTTGGGTTCTAGTTTTGGAAATATGTGTTACATGTTTCTGTATATGACTGTTCCAAACCTAATACTCTATGTTTGACGTTTATTGCAGAAGCACATAATTGTAGACTATTTGCGTCGAGTAGGAAACGTAAAGAGCGCTCCGATCTCCAGATGCATCCCCGTAAAGAAAATACTTAGCTGGTCTACAATACACAATCCAATTGATTGCGGGGTTTTTGTTATGCGACATATGAAAACAATATGGGCAGCAAGGTAAGGAGATGGGCTTGCGGATTCTTAAAGGAAGGACCAAGACAAGATGGTCAATTAAGGAAACTTAGGGTGAAGTATGCATATCGAATCCTGCTATCAGAAGCTAACATACACAGGGATAAGATAATTTTGGAGACAAGGTGTTAAGTAAAAGAAGGTTGTCATGTGGTACTGTTTTTTTTATTTTTATTTTGGTTTTAACAACTTAAATTCTAGTGGATTGTTGACCTTATGGGTGTTTTGAATTATAAACATTTGGTGTTTTGTGTATGATTGGATGATTTCTATTATATTATTAGTTGACATAATATAACATTATGAAAATTGAATTTTCATGTGTAGACGTGGACAATTATTCAGTAATGATATAGAATACTATTGTTTGAAATGTGGAATTTAAATAAGGTTAACATGTATGTAAATTGGACTTAAATAATTACACTTAAAATGCTAACAAAGTGTTAAGAAAATGTTAGTGATTTTTGTTTTACATATATGGATTTTTACGTATAGTTACATGTTATTTATGTATATGTAATTATTATATGCACGATTTTCTCAAACAATATAATTTTAATACTAGATGATAAACCCAAAAAAAGGGTTCAGGATATAACCTTCAAACTAGATTAACCGAACTTGTTGAAATAATGTGTGTTAACGGAAGATATTAAATAATGGAAAAAGTTAATTCCAACGTCGTTAAAAAACAATTGTAAATCATCGCCAACAACCAAAGTAATATGTAACAGGGATTATGATATAATTTGATGTAATTTGTATGGATGAAGTGTAGGTTACGTAATTACATGGAAACTCATATCATAATGTTAGTTTGAGGAGGGATAAAGTTTATGGTCTGTCTTAATTCATTAGTTGTATTCCGTATATGTTAAATTTATTTACCTATACGTAAGTAAGGTATGCATAATGTTTTAGACAATGTATATATAAAAGGTTGATAAAAAAGTAAATTAATAACCTCACGATTGGATTATCCGTAAAATCCTGAAGTAATATAAGTTATATTACAAAATTAATAGTGTAATATATTAATCCAATATCGTAATTAAAAGAAAACAAAGTAAAAGAGAACATTGGAAACAAATTAATAAACTAAATGACTAGGAAGACAACTACATATTTTCATGATCTGACTCTTGTTGCTCTTGTTGTTCATTGCCCCTTTTCTTCTTTAGAGGACCATCACGAGAGTCGTGATTATTACTGTATTTGTGACATGTGCTGCACAACCTCTTTGGTTTTCGACTTTTGGAAATTGCTTTCTCGCCAGGATAATCAATCGTCTGCTCGTACCGCTACCTGTGTTTCGAATCCCCTGTGGTGGGGTGTAAGATAAATCGTCATCCTAGGGTTGTCCAACCAAATCTTCAATAACAACCCCTTTGTTTTGACGTGTACTCATGTATGAAACCTCTTCATATATTTGATCCTTGATTTGTTTCATTTTAAGAACAAACAAACTAAGACGTTCTGTATCACCCCCCAAACGTTCGGTGCATTTTTCAACTAAATCGTAAACTTCGTTTGTAAGTCTGCATCTTTCACTTGTAACCACACGGTATCTGTTGCCCAAACTAAATATATTATCAGGTAAGGCATTAGCCATCCATCTTTTTGAAATGTACTGTTCCGGTATACGATTAATGTTTTGATTTTTAAAAACACAGAATAATGTTTGCATAAATATCCAATCCTCGTAAACATCATGCATGAACACGTCACAGAATGATCTAACAAATCCAGAGTCACCAAAAACATCAATTTTTGGTCACACATCATTATTTTAGTTAAAAAACAACTACATATCATAAACAAAGCATATAAAATATATGTAATTAACAACTTACCTTAAACTCACCAACCAAAGCAGATCCTTCTTTGTTTTGAGAAACGTTGTACAACTTAACACCATTAAATTCTTCACACATAGCAATAGAACACATCCAAACAGATTTGAAAATTTCCTTTTGAACCTCATCAAAAATAGTACGGGTATAAACCTCGGCAGCATGTTTCTCAATTTGCAGAAGTGTACGTAAAGAAGGCTTGGTAGTGGTTGAAGCATGTTGAAGTTTTCTCTGCTCGTAACGTTGACCCTCAACAGTCGAGTCAAAACATAGAAGAAAATCCACAAGAGTGTTTGATCCACTAGCCTTAAATTTGAATAGAGCGTTTGAACTCTCACATCGAGACATCGTCTTCATTAAACAACACAATGGAAGATCCTTAAAATATGCGGGTACCCATTGTCCTCTAATCGCAAACATATCAGCCAACCAATCATGATCATTTAGGTTATACTCACTCATCATCAGATGCCAACGTTCCTCGAATACATTCGGTTCTATAAAAACATTCCAAACAAGCTTATGAATAGCTCTTTTGATTTTTTTGTTATGCGTCATGTCACCAGCAACCTAGATACCCAAGATAAATTAAATGTTTGTGTAATTTTATTAAGTAATTTGAAACTAAAAGCAATTAACATATATGTCCTAATAAAAGTGTAAATATAGTAATTTACATATATGTAAAATCAGGTAAAAGTATATAGTAATGTTCCTGAACCTTTTATGGTAGTTTCTTCGTAATATGCCACATACATAAACGATGAATGGATTCATTGAATACATTTGCAATAGCTTGTTTCATTGCTGGGTCCTGGTCCGTGAGAACCAAAGTAGGTTGTTTACCATAAGCTTCCAAAAAACATTTCAATAACCACGTATATGATTCTATAGTTTCATCATATAACAAACCAGCCGCAAAAGTGACGCACTTCTTGTGATGATCAACCCCAGTAAATGGAACAAAAGTCATATTGTATCTGTAATGCATAATATAAAACAATAAATGCCTCAAGTATTGCAGTTAAAAAAATACAACAGGAACAACTAAAGTGACTTACTTATTGGTATTGTATGTGGCATCAACGCTGCCAAACGTAGAGTAGTTGGTCTTCGCCACATCATCAGCCCAAAATAAAGATCTAAGTTCACGATCTTCAACTTTGCACAAAAATGTAAAGTTTTGCCAATTGACATGATGCTCATTAAGAATGTTGACTATCATCTGGGCGACTCTATTACCTATGTATTTTCTTATATCCCTGTTGAAATTTTTGTAATCTGTAACAGTACCACGTACAAAATGCTGCCCTCCTTTAAGTGTTGATTGAAGTCTGTGTGCCACATTAGGCCCAACCTTTGCAGCCCGTGCTCTATGAATGTACACCTGATCGTTGAAATTCAACTGGCATCGTTTCCTAGTCAAATCCATATTATCACCTGATACAACGCCATGATTATGTTTCTCAATAAAATGATACAAGATAAATCTTTCCGTTCCTTCTATGGCCTTGACACGTATGCAAGCAGGACAATCAATTACCTTTATGTTGGATGTCCTTGATGGTTGAGATGATGAGTAAAATTCTCTAGAATCAAATGACTCACCACGTGGCTTACCAGACTTGTTACAAAGAATGTACTTATGAGTTACAACACCTTGTACTTTTTTCGTTGTTGATAATCTTATATCAAAACCAGATCTTTCAGCATATAATTGGTACATACTTAAGACGTCTTCCCAGTTATCAAAAGTTGTACGATAAATAGGTTTATATTGGTCAGGAACATTAGAGACCCAATACTTTGTACCATTGGGTGAGTGAAAGTAATTACTACTGATTGATTCCTCCGTCGCTTCAACATTCATATCTAATAATGTCAACATTAGTAAAATCCATGTAACTAACCAACGGGGAAGAAACATATTTACATATACGTAATAATTCATTTTAACTACATTATGTTTAAATCTTTCTCAATATCTAACACTAATATAAACATAACAGTATTAAAAACTACTACACAATATATGAAACATTCAAATGCATTATAAAACAAACTAAAAAGAAATAAACACAATGTAAAAATTAAGTACCTTGATAGTTTAATGATGACTTGTCCATTAATACATTAACAGATTGATTCGATGAATCATCAACATTCTTTGACAACAAATCATGAGTATTTGTATCCATCTTCTGACGATCCTTGAAACACTAGTGATGTTCAACGCCATTTGAAAAAAAAATTAAAATAAATTTTATAAATACATATGAAGGCAAAAAAACACATAAAATAAATGCAATATTATCAAACATAAATAATATAAAGATATGAATGTATGTCTACCATGATAAATCAAATGCTATCATTTTTCATAAAATGTTAGAGAACAAACTTACATGAAGGTGTGATGAACAATTAGAGAGCAAACTTAAAGGAAGTTGGGATGAACATTTAATCAGCTATTTACTTGAATGAAAAAAAAAAGATAATACACAGTCACAGTAAATTTAAAACATATGTAATTTAAATTTCTTTTAGTAATTTGTTAGCCGATCATCCTTATATAGGAATATGTGTTTTACCATGAATATCTAAATTTACATATATGTAAATCATTGATACAAACAAAACCAAACATTAATTTAAAATATCAAAGGTTTAATACTGATTCGGATCACAAATGACATTACATATCAAAAATATATAACTAATCTTATTGAACAATGAGCGTTCTATCGTAATCATCATAACATATAACTAATCTTGCTTCATAGGACAATTCCTAGCGTTGTGGTAACTGAACACACGACAATAACGGCAAAAACGCTTCCTCCGCTGTTCTTTAATGATACCATTGTTACCTCCTTCATTGGAAAAAAACTTCATTCACATTTTGATCGACATGATTTTGGTTTGAGACATCACCAACAATATTGAACCTCATATCATCGTAATTCGACATATCAAATGAATCTTGAAAATTATCACAAAAGCTGCGTATATGTGTTTCGGACAAATGCAGAGATATCAATATTTATACAGGACCAAACTAATACGATTTTTTTTTCAAATCAATCGGTTGATATCGCTACTGTAATTGTCAAATTCAAAATATAATCAAATAATATTAACCAACATCTTACCTTAAAATAATGTTAGCTTGCAGATAAACAACTTTGATCCTGAGAATCATTGCTAAAAAATTTGATTGTCAATGCAAAATCAACAATCGAATACCAATTGCACAAATATATCAGTGAAAAAATGTAATGCCGTTGATTCTATCAATGTATTAAAATAAACGGGAGTTTTCAACATCAAATCAATATAAAATTAAAAACATAAAAAATTGTCATTTAATTAAAGGAAGATTTAATTTCGTAACTTACTACAAATAACTCAATACCACTAAATGATTAAATTAATTATATACAATAAAAAGACACAACTACCCTTACTTAATAAATTAATAAATAAAAAAATAAAAAATATCAATGGTCTAGATGAGTTCTTAGAGTTTTCACGATCTTTAAGAGTTCTGTAAAAATCCTGACCCTAATATTTTTATAAAATTTTCGTAAAATTCATTTATAAGTTCTAAATACTATAAAAATTATTTTAAATCAAATATAAATTATTTCAAATTATTTTAAACTAATATTTTTATAAAACATCTAAGTATTTAATTATTTAAATAATTATTTCTTTGACCAAATATTTAATAATTAATTAATTATTAAATCAACTATTCTACTTTCAAATTTGAGTATTCAAACTCTATTATTATAAATTAAATATTAAATAATAATATTTCACTAATAATTTATTTTGAATCTTGATAATTAAATTTATTTATTTTAGTTTTATGTAATCAAGATATATAATTAGTTTTATTATTTTAAAACTAAATATTTTAAAGCTCAAATCTCAAAATTAAAACCCTAGTCTTTCGAGTCATTAATCATTATATTGTTTATAATTTAAGACACCTTTCATTAGGTTAAAACCGTGAGTAAACCATTGGTATCTAATCTAGCATAATAATATTCAAATCACATTCAACTATCAAAATGAGTATTCATTTCCCATTTTATGTGTTTATTATTTGGGAAAATTATGTGACATATATAAAATCAATTGATATTCTTTGTTATTCTATTCAAAATTCAATTCTATACATGTTATGTTATTACTTGCAAATATGTGCGCATAGTAGATAAACTAGATGAGAACACGATCAATAATTAATGCAATCACGGTAACAATAATAGATCTATTGGTTTGACAAACCCACACTACTTGTTTATTAACATGGTGATTGAAACCAGAATCATACATTCTATAAGGTTTCGTCGGTGGATCGAGTCAATTCAGTCATTAGGGTTGATTGTGTTGGTTTATCTTGTATGTTACACTATTGCACTTTATAAGTATTGACATGGTTATGAGAATTGAATTATTTCAATCATATTTAAGTCAAACTATATATGTATGCAAAACCTGCGCTTACTTACCGGTTAATTCTTTAGCTGACCAGTTACTTTTTCACATGACACTAGTAGAACGTATATTTTTAGGCGGTTAAAATTATTTTTTCGAGCGGGTTTAGAACCACCCAAAAAGCTTATCAAAATAATAAATATTATTAATATTATTTATTTTACATATATTTTAAGGCGGTTTATGAACCGCCCAAAATAACCTAATTTCAATTAATTTTAATGAATAATTTAAAATTTATATAAATCTAGAATTATATAAAATCAAACCAAAATTTTATAAACAAAACCAACGGTCAAATCAAACGAAACAAGATCATAAATTTTATACAAGTGAATATTTTCATTACATTAAACTAGATATCTAATTATAAAACAAAATCAAAAGCAAACCCACCTGGTTTTCACCTGATACTGATACAAAAGTAATTGTTCATCTACAAACTCAAACTACTTATGACATCTATTTTTGCTGAAATACCTTTTCAAAAAACCTTGGCATGATGCTTAAGACTAAGTTATCGATCTCCTTTTGTGTGACATAAGATCCCTTTGAGTTCCAAATCTAAAATAAGAAAAAATAAATAAATTTAGTGAGATATTAATTACTATATACTTAATAAGTGTAACAAACCCGATTGAACAAGATCAGGATCTCATCCAAACTTGAGTAAACATTTGAATCACATTGTATCAAATCAAAACTCAAATAATAGTAACTCAAAAAACCACAAAACCTAAACAACCCATATTCAATAGACTTGAACAAAACCTTTAAGATAAAGTATGCAAATTGTTAACAAAATACTTACATTATTTGGAAAATCAAATTGCTTTGTAGTGACGAACTCGAACATGTTTCTTATAACCTCAAATCCACATTCCTAACCGCCGAATTGTTGTTTAACCTACATTAAATTAACAACATAATTAGTCAACAAAATAATTACTTAGTTATTTAAAATACAAGAGAATTAATCCAACTAAAGATAGAAATACACCTTTACCATTCTCCAATTGAAAGGACCCCTGAAAGTATCTTCAATTGCTTTTAAAAGAGCATAATGTTATTTTGTATTTTCTTTCTTGAAAGAATCCATTATATATCCTTGTTGTTTTATAGGGGAAATGATAAACAACACCCAATGAACACTACACAAGAAGAGTTAAAAATAATTAACAAAATACTTTTAGAGAAATAAAAAAATATATTCAATATAGACTAAAACAATAATATATTACCTACTAAAAATGATGCAAGGAAATATGTTTTATCATTATGAAGTTGATAAATCGAATGTAAGTGCTATTTAACACTTGAAATATTATCCCTACACTCATCCCCTTTAACTTTTATGGAACAAAAGAAAACATATAGGGAAGGTCTAGAGAGATCGATGTCATATAAATACCTAATGTCAAAAAAATAAATAGTATAAAATTAGAATATTAAGCTATATTTAAAAAATACATATTATTATAATAGATAAAATCAATAAAAAAAATACCACATTTCACACCATTGTATAAATGAGTTCTCAAGCAACCTATTGGATAAAACTATAAGACTCCCTCACGATCAAAAATTTCACTTTGGATTAAAGCTTCGGTCTCGGGATACATTCCGATCGGTGCATTGATAGAAATGCTAAAATTGTTACCAAAAAAATTTAGTAAACATTTAGGAAATTCTAGCATCTTGGGAGGGCGTTGATCTCGAATCTTGATCAAGATCCTAGCAAATGCTATTTAGTGTATTTCTTCATGCTCGCATAGGATTGGACTTAGTAAAAAATAAACAAAACTTTATTATGTTATTTGGATCCGTATTGCATTGTAATGAATTATTTTATTTGTCTTATTTAATGGAAATGATGTTTAATATTAGTTCAACTTATTTAACTCCATGTGTTATGAACAATTGATTCCATATTCGTCCGTCTCGATGATTCCGCCATCGGTTGGGGTGTGACAATGATGATGGGATATGTTGAGTGTAAGAGTTGATAAAATCGAGAAGATTTTAAAAGATTTTTAGAGTGATTAAGTAAGATACTAGAAATATGAGTAATTAGTAAGATTGTGGAGTGTAAAAGTGTATAAAATCTTTTGTAGAAGATTTTGATAGATTTTAAAAGACATTTTAAGATTCATGTAATAATTAGGAAATTTTGTTGAGAATTCGGGGCGGGTCCACCATGTGGGACGCCACATACGAGAAGAGTGGGGGTTGATCTTGTTTTTTAAAAAAATTTAAAACGCTCGGGTAGTTTCATCCGTATTTTAAAAAAAGTAATATTCATTTCAAGGTTCATAAATGTTTTTTTATAAATTCTTAAATAGAACAAGAACGTCCACTAATTATTATAAAATTTAACAAATAATAGTCATAGAAATGTGTTAGGTTGCGTATCACGTCTAAGTAAATTTTATAAATTTAAGATATACGCAACTTCAGAATAACACGAAATAAAAACCATCAAAAAAAATTTTTTACTTATAATATATTAGATTATACTAATATAAGCATATTGACCGGATTTTGAAATTCATAGTTAACCGGGTTGTCACCGAAGTTTGTTAAATAATTTTTATCACAACGCGACATTGTAATTCCTAAAATTACCAAATACGAAACCATGCACAATTGCGCTTTGCTAGAATTTAAAATGACATTAATTATTTGAAAATTTAATTCTAATGACGCATTTAATAGTGTTAACATGCTTTATTATTGCACGAATACTAACCTGAAAATTTCGAATGTCACAGCTCAACCGTGTTTGTTTTGCTTTTTTCTTTTTTTTACATGCTAGGTACGGAAGGGGATCGTGGGAAAGTGTGAAAAGTGAGTAATTCAAGAACTAGGATGAAGACATTTGATTAAAAGTTTAAAAGATTTAGTAGGATTTCTATGTTTATGACTTAATATTTTCTTTTAAAACAAGTGTATGGTTCTGGAGTTACGGTTAAGTATGTTAATTAAATAATTAATATTGTATCCAATTACTGTATTGCGTGACACGTCAGTCCTACTCGAGTTGGGATGTTACATTTATCTTGAGATATAAACCTTGTCTTATCCATAATTAATCTAATTAACTGAAAATATTATAAAAATAAAACACTACTGTAAAACCGGTGAATCATGTTACCAAACTTTTAAATCAACATGATTAATATTAAAATCATCAACAACGTTGTTTTGTAGTTGTTCCATTTGATGACAAGGTGTCACACCCCGTTGACCGGGTTTGGTCATGACTAACTCATATCATCACAATGCAGCGGAAATTAAATGCAGTCAAACTAAATCATTATATCATTTAAAATATTCATAATTTGAGTTGTCTAATATCCGAAAATAAAACATTAATTTAATTATTCTTGGGTAATAAAAAGGGACAGGGCAGTGGCTGAATCTCCAAGGGTTCGTCTAAGGCGGCACCTATACTTTCGACACCTGTCAATTAAACTTCACTTGAAATACACACCCAAAATACGTCAACATAATGTTGGTGAGCTCATAAGTTTATGACACGTTACTTTTCATGATAGGCATAACATTCAATAAATCTGATAGTGACAAAAACAATGACATAATATTCAAGATGCACAATAGAATGTATCACAATCAAGCCTGACCCGGACTTACCCGCCTGAGTGCTAAAAATATCCCCTAACCCGTTACCACTAGATTGTTGGGTTTAATTGTGCCCTGCTAAGCACGGTTAGAAAAAGACACTAATTTGTGACACAACGATTATTGAATCTCAATGGGGGGTTTCTCTGCATAAAAGGTCAATTGTGTGAGGGGGATTCCCCAAATAGTACTATCCACAAATCACGCGGCTCCTAATAGAGTTAATGATTGTGCTCCGTTCGGGGACAAGAGCAGGTAGTATTGCACCACAATAATATAATAACCAACGAGTATGTATTTCACCCCAAAATGTTAAAGTAAAAATGGGGTCATGAGACTCGTCTGGAGATTGATTAAGTGGTTGCTTGTAAAGTTTGGATGCTACCGACCGGGTGAGTTCCTATGTTTATTTAGAGTGAATTAGTACCTTATTAAATGATCAATTAAGTCAAACCCTCATGTTTTACATTTGTCATACAGGACTTGATGATTTCCAACTCGTATGTGTAATCTTGTTTTAAGTCTTGGGTTTTGTGTTCATGTGTTTATGTTTTGCCTAAGTCCAATCTAATTTATTATAAATTTAGATTATTATTGTTTTTATAAGTGCGATAAGTTCTCAAAAAAGCAAGGTTTCATTAGTTGGCATGTTTGGTCCCTCAACTTTGCTAAATTGACATTTTTAACCCTAAAGTTTGGAATTTGACACCTCAATCAATTATGTTGACATTTATTGTTTCAAGAGATTTGGGTTACTGAAATAAGTTCATTTTTGTGTCTTTTGGGTTTTTCTTTACGGATTCAATGGCTTGTTTTCTGTTTAGGCGTTTCGGGAAGTAGGAATTTAGGGTTTTCACAAACTAGGTTGTTGGGATGTTCAAATGATGTTTGTTTTTGGTTATAACTTATTTAGAGTGTTTATTAGTCTCTAAAATATTATGGTCTTGTTCATGGGGTTGGTGATTTGGGCATTGGGTTTTTGAACGCGTATCGGGTCGCGTTTCGGGCGCGTTATATAATGTATTTTTAAGATTATTGGTTTTATTAATTTTTTGAGTTTTTCTAAGGGTTTGAGGGTAATTTCTTACTGAAAAAAAAATATTTATTTTCTTAGTTAACCATTTTTATGTATTTTATTGTTTTTGTAAATTTCGAGAGGCGTTAGTTATATAATATTAACGGTAAAATTTATATAAATTCTTAAAAAATTATATAAATGGTAATATTTAGTTTTTACTTTGTTTCCATCATTATTAGGCTATTAGTTACTGTAGTTCATTATTTGAAGGTGTTTTGTTGGTTTTTGATATTTTAACGTTCGGGTTTCGGTTTTTAACGGGTTTCTGGTTTTGGTTGACTTTGGTCAACTCTTTGCCATATAAGACCTTAGAATACTTATAATCATCTTTAAGTTCTGGATTTTTCACTAGTATTGCTCTTAAACCTGTTTTTAACAATTTTTATTATTTTAAAGTGAATATTGTATGTATTTTTGTTTACCAATGAACTAAATCCTAAAAATCATGAAATTTAATCTCTAGGCTTTTGTTAATATTTTAAGTCTACTGAAATTTTTGTATAACCAAAGTTTTATAGTTTCACCATTTTCGTTACCTAGATCGGTTAGTCTCGTTAAGTCCCGGTTAAGTCTCGGTTTTAAATTCCTAGGGGTTTTAATCTGATTTTTCCTTTCCAAATCATTTTAACATCATAATAAACTCTAAATGACATCATAATTTCATTGACTTGAATCCCCAACTTATTTCTTTTATTTTTCTCAAAAATACTTATTTTTAAAATTTTGTATTATTCATAAAATATGAAATACATATGTTTAAGTTATGAAAATTTATTTATCTCATGATATGGTCTCCTTAAACTTCCAAAAATACTTAGATTAGAGTTTTTGGGCTTTTACAATATATTTTCATATTTTATGAAAAACCGGGTTTTCGGGTGGACTAGTTTAACTAAAACCGTGCTTGTGATCGATGAGAGTTTTTGAAAATGGTTTTGCATCTTTTACTTTCTGAAAAACAAAGTGTTTATAAGGGTTCATAAAATGTTGGGGTGTCATGGGGTTTGTTTGGTCACTTTCATGACGATAAGCGATATTTCGCGTGTTTTCGGGTAGTAACTAGTTACCTTATCGTGAGAGGGGCTGAGATGAGTATGTGGGCTGTTGAATGAGCTTGAGAAAGTGAGAGAAGGCTGTTTAAAATGGTAGGTTAGTGCAGGTCATAAGATCAATGAAATGGAAGGAGTGAACTTGAAGGGGTGTGTGTGTGCGTGTGTTCATGTGATGTTACCTTGGTGTTAATAGTTGATAATGCTTCACTCTTGAACCGATTTTGGCTTGCAAAGAGTTTGATGTTCTTGAATGTGCAAGTGAGTTCTTGGTTAGTGGTTTTCAAGTAAAGAGAGTTTTGAGAGTGTTTTGAGGGTGGAATAGATGGAAGTTTGGAGTGTGAGGGTGGTTTTGTGGGTGCTCGGCTAAAGCAAAGAAAGGAGGGGAAAGATGGAGGTGTCGGATCTTCCTCCTTGGTTGAAGCAAGATTTTGTTGAGATTGTAGAATGGTGAGTTTCCTAGGTACACAACCCCCATGCATTGGTTCCATAGGGTGGTGATTTGACTAAACTTGATTATCTATTTTAATTAAGTTTTCTTATCAATTTATATATATGTGTAGTAACTAGTGAGGTCACCCTTCGCGTTGCGTCGGGGAAATCGGATATGCACTCTAATATTTTATGCATAATTTTAAACAGCCATCAAAAGGCAATATTTGGCAAAAAAAAAGGTTATGAAAATCTAATGTTTTATGCACTCTAATATTGTATGTACGTTTGTAAAATAACCAGTTTCATATGACTACGCAACTCACTTGAAACAAATGAGCAGTTTTTGTATTAGCATCTATTTTTAAACCATCAACCAAACCCAAACTTGTTGTCTCTCTTTTATGGTCTAACTGTGAAAGTGTGAACCTTAACTCATTTCAACTATAAGAGTCTGTGTTTGTGTCAAGCACAATACCATGAATACCAGCTACATTGTTTTCATAAAACACATTAAAAACCAACCTAAAAGCATACAACAACAGCAACAATCATCATACCTCCATCCATGAGTATGATCAAATTAGGCAAACAGGAAAGTTGTTGTTCAAGTTGTTGGTAATTGGCCATAAGCCACAGCTAATGTTGCATACTTCATACATTGACATTAATAAGTAGTTCCAACAGCATTGTCATTTACATCAAGTGTTCCTAGGTTTGGTTTATTTACATAGACCTTGGAGATGCAACTATCACTGAGTGCATAATATTTACATTGACCAAAAGTTACTACAAAAGGTTGGCTTCCACAATTCATGGCATCGATGTCTTAGCTGCATCTCCTAACCGGTTTCCTAGGTTAGTGGTAAATGGCCTCTATCTTGCGGCCTTTACAATGCTGCCCAAAAGATTATGCACATCCAAAAGAGTTAAGCCCCGGTGGTTTTAGGCCGAAGGGTGGGTTCTTTTGCTTCCCAAGTCACCTATGGTTAGATTAATTGATTAGTGTTAGTTATTTTTTGATTCCTTAGAGTGGATGCGTGTTAAGTAAAGATTAGAGTATACCGCTCCCGACTTGTAGCTTTCGTTTTGCTCGCGGTGCCATTGCAGGTGTAGCTGGTTGTTTTAGTATTAATTTTGAACCGGCCTTTGGTGTTACTGACTTTGGGCTGATAGTTGTTGCCTTTGTTGTTTTTTCATGGGTGTCTACAAGTGTATTTGTAAAAGTCATGTTATATTAAATATTTTCTAAAGTGGATTATAGTTAGGGTCATCAATATACCTTGCAGGATGTTTGGTTCATTTTCTTGGTTCTGGTGCATGGTGTTAACAAATTGTTGTGCCTTTCCTGCATGCTCAAAGTCTCGGGTGTTTGAATCCATTATGTGTTCAGCTGATTGTTGTCGCTCGTGAAGGCCTGCGATTTTAAAATAAATTAAATCTTGATTGCATGGAATATCATTCGGTATTTATTTTGGTACCTTGTTGCACAGTTGCTGATGCGGGCTGTGAATCGGGATTGTCAGGTGGGACTTCTTCTGGAATGTCATCCTGATCTAGGATTTGGTGTACAATGAAGTGGTTTGATTTTGGTTGGACCCTATAGTTAAACCTAAGCTCAAAGACTTTGGTCATGCCCCTGATTACGTGGAGTGGTTCTGGTAGCACGTCTGGGTTCTCGTGTCCTTCCTGCACCACCGGTGTGTGGCATGTTGTTTGTATGAGGGACTTGACTACTGCATCAAACATAGTGACAGTGGTCGTGCCTGTTTCATCAGTGATAACAGCACTCATGCAGTAACTGTAAAAGCAACAAATTTTAGTTGGCTGTAGGTGCAAACCTAACAAACCCATTGTATGAATTAGGCAAACCTAAGTATATGATAATTTTTTTAAAAGAACAATGTAGTTCTAGTTGCATGCAAATTTATTCTCAACTAATTGTAAGTGTGTTCTGATATGAAATTCAGGGCTCACAGGAATTTAGGTTGTTCTTCATCAGGGTCGCCACACACTAAAGACGTCGATCTTGGTGATAGCTTTTTGTTACACCTTACACATCCCTTGTAGTACCATGTCCGTCCCTGGACAAAATCAGTGATAGTAGCCAGACATGTGAACCTCCTATCCTGAAAAGCAATTAACAATGTCTCAGCAAGAAGTTATTGATTGCATTTGTACTTTATTAGTGATTCTTTGGGGGAGATATGTGGTTTGAGTTTGAGTATTTAATAGAAGGTACAAGTTATTATAGATATGAAGGTTTTATGACTGCTTACCGCGTGCTGTTGTGGATTCTTTTGTAACAACTGCTCAATTGTTACCCTGTTTCGATTATCCATGGGCATATCCCTGTATCTTTCTCGAAAGCTGTGGTTATAGTTTTTTTAGCGCACAATATAGTATATATACTGCGTTTGTATACGATCGGAGGCGGGTTCTATACCTGGCTGCTAGAGTTTGTGCATCTTCGATGTTAGGGTTTATGAAGATGTGAGTTGCTGATATTGATTCTAGCTGCAAAGGCTCAAAGTTGCTGACTTTCATTGATGTTATGGCGACTATACATGGAAAGCCTTCATGTCGGAGCCTGTTTACATCTATGCGTCCAGCTATTTCAGACCACATCGCCACCTCTATGAAGTTTTCGCTGTGAACAATAAAGCATGTTATCTAGTTAATAGGAATATTGGCAACTCGTTTGTTAATATTAGTATTTCACTAGTGGCAGGTATGTCTTACTTTGAGTCTTCCACTATGAACTTTAAAAGCCTCCTTCCAGAACGTGTGGTTTGATCGGCAGTAAAAGAATCAAACCTACCTATGTAGTCTGTTACAGGTAAAGGCATCTTATGTTTGAAGTGCAAATAAGTATATTTATATGCACCTAATGTAGGAGTTTAGTCACAGAATAGATAATTTTAATATAGATATCTACACTAAAGTTTAGATATGATTATATAGGTGTTTTTAAAGATGCAAAGTGTGGTATGTCTTGTTAGTATTTATGAGAAACTATTAAATTGGCCCATGCTATGAATAGAGGTCCTAACACACACACAAACCAGTGCAACCCTTTATAAGCAGAAATTTACTAGTGAGCAGAAAGGAAGAACCCAAACGCTTTCTAAGGCCTTCGAATGAATGAAAGTTGAAGTAGTAACGGGGGAAGCCTGCAGTGTCAATTGGCAAGAAGGAAGTTCCTCTTGCAAGTCTGATTGTGGCAGGATGTGGGACGACATTATGACTCTTTCTATGGCTTAGGGACAGATAGTTGCTAACCCGGTAGGTAGAGTTGAGGTTTATTTTGTGTTCAATGTCTCGCTAGTTACCATGGGCCTCAATAGCACATCCCTATTGTTTATCAAAGTTGTTAGTCACTTAAACAAATAAATGTTGTCATTGTTTTGCTCATGGGTTTAAAAAAAGATGTAATATCATTTGGGGAATGGTTAAACAGATTGTGCGCATTGCATCAAACATGATACAAGAGGTGGGTTTTATGAAACTTTTGATGCAATTCATATTATGATTTGTGTTACTATATGTAGATAATATACGTATGTATCCAGATCTAAGGATATATATATATACATATGTATAGGTGTATTTAAGATTGTCTTACCTCCTTGTCAACAAACACATAGCAACACTCGTCCGTGAAGACATATGATTGCCCCTTTCGTATCACCCGTACTTCCACGGGTTCAGCCTCATCGCCCTTTTTAACTAACTTAACACTTCTACATGCCATGCTGAACCTGTTGTAACATAAAGCTATGAGGCACAAAGGAAGAACATTTACATCTTCACAGTAAAATTTACATCAAAAGGCACTACATCATCATTAAAGTTGTGTGTGTGTGTATATATATAAATATGTATATATATAAGCCTAGCGTAACACAAAAAACATGCATGTATATCGATATATGAACGTGGTTGGTTAGAATATATTAAACGTACAAGGCTACAATGGACACCCTGCACAAAACCAGAATAAACTATATTTCTTGTTTGCGCATCCGTGTCTCCCTCACATGGCACTATAAGGACTTTAAGAGCTTGTATGGAAGTTGCTCTTGAAAAAGCTACATAGAGTTGGCCGTGGCTAAAAACCGGTTCGGGTAAATAGACACCTATCTTACTTAAAGATTGACCTTGGCTTTTATTGATGGTCATCGCATAACAAAGCTTAATGGGAAATTGTTTTCTTTTAAAGACAAAAGGAAGGTCAGCATCATTTTGAACAAAGGTAATACGTGGTATGTACACACGATGACCGATAGCTATGCCAGTTATTACCAACGCCTCAATTACTTTGGAAGTATTCGGGACACCAATAATCTAGTACCATTACACAAACCGGAAGCCTGGTTTATGTTTCTAAGTAAAATGATTGGTGCGTTGACTTTTAGTTCTAAACAATGCGGAGGGAGGCCGCTAAAAGATAAGGAGTTCAAGTATTCCGTTTGATATAGCGCCTCGGTGTCACCTCCGTCATTTGCATGTGGTTGTATAGAGTCGGAACTTACATATGAGTGGGTTGACCCCTGACACATGGCAAGGACGACTTCATTTATGTAATCTGCAGTTTTGTTCTTTGGACATATGATCGCTTTATCTGAGAACCTCGTGATTGTTGGATTGGCTAACGTTTCTTTATCATAGATAAAATTTATTAGCCTTTCCAATGAATCTTCGGTAGGTGGTATCAAAAACCTTGAAGGGACATCGATTATGTTTGTGTCACTTTCGCCACCGGTCGAGGGGATACCAACTTTACCATCACCAATGTCAAGCAACCACGAAGAAAACCATTTAATATCGTCTTGTTCAACACAACTTAAGTTTGGTTTATGTAGGTGCATGTTTTCTGACAACAGATGTATGATAAAAAACTTCCACAAATGTGATTTAGGCAAGGAAGAATTGATTATGTCAGCCTTAGAGGACTTTGGTCGCACAGGTAGCGTTTGCCTAAAATCACCACCCAATAGCACAGATTTCCCCCCGAAAGGTTCGGAAGGGCAATCTAATATATCCCTTAACATCTTGTCTAGGGATTCAAAACAGCGGCGGTCACTCATAGGAGCCTCGTCCCAAATTATCAAAGATGTTTCGGTAAGTAGTTTTGCCAGCTGTGCATTCTTCTTAACATGACAAATAGAATCATCCGTGAGGTTCAACGGAATTTTAAATCTAGAATGTGCTGTTCGGCCGGACGGCAATAACAATGATGCAATTCCAGAGGCAGCGACAGCCAACACGATCTTACCAATGGATCGTAACGCAGATATTATCGTTACCCATAAATACGTCTTTCCAGTACCACCATGACCATAGACGAAAAGCAAGATTTGTCTATTTCGAAGAACTGCCTGAACAACAGACTCATAGATGGCGAGTTGTTGGGAATGTAGAGTGTTTCTTAAAACCCCATGCTCATCTGCAAGCCTTTGTGTATCGTAATTTTTTTCTTCCATTAAAAGTTTGTTACTTAAAAATAAAAGCAAACACAGCCCTAGGCATTGGCAAGTCGAAATTACATAAAGATGAGGAGCCCGAACCGGCATTCAGAAGAAGTTCTATCTCAAATAGCACATGCTCTTGAAGATCATCGTCATTCATGTGGGAAGGACGTAACCCGGTACTATTTTCGACACTAAGGAAGACGTCTTCACTCATGAGGCGCCAATGCTTTTGCCATAGTTCTAACGGATTAGAGACGTCGCAAAACAATAAGATATGTGTGAACAATGAACGCAACTCTTTAGCTGTAGCCCACGTTGATGCTTCAGTTATTGCATATGACCATTCGTCGTCGTTGGTCAACAAACCTAGCTTTTCACACGCAGAACGATATGTTGGTAACACATGACCTTGAACAGTACGTATGTCTTTGAAAGTTTGGCATCCGACCTGGTGGGCAAGCAACATACGTAAATAGAACGCGTCACCACTTGAAGGATGGATATAAATGAGCCTCCCCACAGCGGGAGTTCTATTTGATCTCCTCGGAATCCAACATTTACTTGAGGCGTCCCACCTGTACAATAAGACGTAGTCAATGTAACGAAGATGCCTACCCCTTCCCTCAACATCGTCTCAGTTAGAACGTAACCATTCTGTCAAGGTAGTTTTCTTGGCAGACGGGTTGTTCGCAACATTTTCAAGCCGCTCAGATTCTCTAAAAGTGACATTTTGCATATTTTCTAGATGAACAGCAAGCACTTGAACAGAAGGATTTCTGTTATGGATAGGAAACTCGAAAATCCTCCAGGCGGCTTCGTGAGGGCATATGTACCGGCTATCCAAAAAGTTTTGAACCTCATTGAAGTTCGCCGAAGATGTATTGGCCGCATCAACAGACGTCCGAGAATTCGACGTAATTGTATATCGAATTCTATCTACACCCTTAGATATGTACTTAAACAAATATTTAATAACCATGTTCCACCCACAACACTCAACGTTTATGTGTGCACAAAACCTAAGCAAAAGCTTCTTGTTGTAAGGAACAACCATGGAATCATCCATGGTTGCTCCGTTCTTAATGACAGAGAATTGATTAGGCATCCTTTTGTAAAGAACATAGCCATTCTTATCGGATTTAGTCACAGACTCATATGATTTAGGAAAGCCCTTTGTGCAGACGGCATTCACCATGCAAGGTGCTTTGGGTTTTACAAGACCGCAAGGCCCATGTAACATAAGTTCAGTGACAATCTTATGAAGAACAGGCTCAGACGTAGGATTAGGAATCCTAGCAGATATATACCTGTCAACCTCGGCAGGTTCTTTAACTCTGTGTGGACCCTTCACCCACAAAAGCGTGTGGCAATGTGGGAGGCCTCTTTTCTGGACCTCTATCGTATACAAATCTAAACACATAAAATTCAAATTGTAAAAATAGGAATCCTATGCAAATTACCACTTAGAAAATAAATCATGACATAACATATGCCCCTAAGTACCCGCACCAACTTCCCCAAAAGGTTCACCAGACCTTAGGTACTTGATAAATGCATCTACTTTCAGCTTGAAAACTCTAGCTATGATATCTGGATGGTCCTGTGGCTTAAGTGATGGAGTGGCTAACATATATCTATCAATCTCTGGCCATTTAACATTGCATGTGAAGGTTATAAAGTATTGAGGATTCCCGTGTACCCGACAGATGGCCAAAGCATCCTGATAATGCTTGTACATATATCGCGGCCCCTCGGTAAAAGACGCAGGCAGAACGACTCGTTTACCGATATCGTGAACACTAGAATCACCACGGATAACAGTATCACTCCTAAAGTCATTTTGGTGTGATAAAATGTAGTCTAATCTGTTTTGTTCGATGCAAACATACGAATCGACCAAGAATTGTTGCAAAAGCCTGCCGCCTCTAAGCAAATGAGTATATGTATTTAAACAATGGTGAAGCAGATAGCTGTAATACATGTTCATTGTGAGTTGCCTACGCTCTTGAGGGAAATCAAAAAACAAACGAAGCTTGGGGTTCCACCCTTCTTCACCAAATAAGAAAAGCAAAGGATACTGCAATGACATACACTGTGAATGCAACTTGCTGACCCTTTTAGGCACGTCTCCCTTTGTATGAATAACTATGTCAAAATCAGTGGCCCCTGGTTCATACTCATCTACAATGGCACCCACTGTACCAATGGATGGTGCATCATAGGTCCGCTCTCTACAATCGTTGTAAAGGCGAATAAAAAAGTCTGGCGCATCTAAAGAGTGACAAAGATCGCGAGCGGTACGGAAAAGTTTGACCAGGTCATTTATTTCATCCAAAACACGCACCAACAATTCAACAATATGTTCATCTAGAGAAGACTCGGCTTGCCCACCAAAAGAATGAAGTCTATTAAAAAACCTTGTGGTCAGTATCGTAGATGTACATCTGCAAGAAGCGAGGACGTTGACCGGCCTGTGGGCAAAAAGATCCAATATGATGGCATATTTGTCCGCTGACCTTGAATACGTAAGGTCCGGGACTTAAGTTTACGGAATTATCTACAACGGCTCCAAAAGAAGTCATGGCAAACATGGAGTTGTATGCGTGTATATTAGTCAGAAAGTCTGCTCGAGTAAAAAGGCATTTTATACTATCGGGGGGTTCACTCGAACGGCGTAACTTGACGCGACCACCTTTACAACAATGGTTATATCTAGGCCTCTGGCTAAGAAGGAAAGCCTTAAGACGTTCATCATTCCAAAAACGGGCAGAACAAAACTCACAGACCCGATCACAGTCACCAACATATAAATACGTTGAGGAAAAGGTCAAGACTGAAGCTGAATGAATAGGAGCAGCCGAAGAAGATGACGCATGAGTAGAAGCACCAGTGAAATCAAAAGAGGTAGAAGATGTAGGCTGAACGTATGAAATACAATTATGTATGTTATTATTAAGAAGCGCGAGACGTTTAGAAGACAACGACCCCAACTGACTATTACCAACACTAGGAAACCTCCTCTTACACGAGACAGGATGTTTACTATCCATTATTTAAGCACTAATTTGTGGCATACAAGCTAAAAGAAACAGCAGATAACTTAAAAAGAACATAGACACAAATATAAAAGTTTCAAAAACTAACATAAGCACCAAACTATCCAAAAAAAGCAAGCTAAGATCAGGGAAGCTGCGAACATAAGATCAAGAAGTAAAAGGCTGTTGTAAATATATTACTAAAAAACGGAGTTCATGGGAGCACACAAATGCCTGTAAGTCAACTCATAAGTTAGAACATTGAAAAATATGAACATAAAGCAATGGGAAAAGTATAATGCAACCATACCTTATGACGTGAACAGTAATCGTTAAATAACAAACCAAAACTATCCAACAGAACCTGCACAAAACAAACAAAAGTATTAAGTATACAAACATGTGCATTACATCGGAAATGAGGCTAGAATCTAAAAGAAACAACTGGAACATTTAAAACCTCAGGTATAAGGCATAACCAACATTTATGTCCGCAATCCTAAAGAAACTAAAGCATTTATACCGTGAGAAGAACAACAAAGTCAAGCAAATATCTTATCAAACCCCTAAAGAAACTTAAGTATTTATTAGGTCTTTTTGTGATGAAAACAAATAATAGTACACATATTGTATACTTTGTTTAGGCAGAACAGGTAACATAAGGCCAAGAACAAAAGCAAAGAATATCTGATCAGCATCATTTGAATATAATATTTGGCAAAAAAATCAAAAACACAAAAAAAGCATGAAGCTAAGAAACTAAATATGCACCCAAATATATACACAAAGTAAACTAAGCCATAAAATATTAATCACCTAACAGATTCAAACAACGTAAAGAAAAAAAACGTGATGTCTTTTATCACTCAAACCAACTATTAAAAATATTATTTAACACTAATAGTATGACAACAAAGGTAGAGATGATCATGATATCCTTTAACCCTATATCTATTAGAAACTAACATTGTGAACCCCTAACCCAACATAAACTTGCATAGTGTAATTAAGTAACTTGACTTGCAGAGAGAGGCGTAGCCAAAAGCAACTTAGAATAAAGGATTAGCTTAAACTAAAGATCCGAAAGAGATTAAATAAGAAGGAAAAAAAAACACTTCAAAAGCATAGAAACTTTCATTTAATTTTCAATTTTACCACAATTGATGATAAAACTTATTTAACTTATTTATAGAAGAAGGTAGGCTGCATTTTGATGTTAGAAGGATTCTATTTGATTAACTAGAATATGAACTCATAATCAAAAAGAAGTGAGCATACTTTTTTCTTACATAGAGACAGAAGTAGACATGAATACCAACAACAATAAATTCTTTACTTTATGAATACGTCTCATCCAAGACACCTTATCTCGCACAACTACCCAATTAGAGCCGGAAACCCATGTGAAATGCAATTATCTAATGAATAGCTAGTGCCTTACACATGGTTAGTCATGAGAAAAATATAAAAAATAAATATTTTATATGTTAACTAATTATTATTTCATTTGAGGGAAACGGTTTGCATATGACCTAGTTTTATTGCATTTTATGAAATAAAACATCAATGTAAATTTTACATTCACTGCTAACTCAAACAAAAATCACAAAAAATATTTTAAGTTATTTATACAAAAAAGCAAGTTGTATCTGGATGTTTGTTCTAATATAATGAGATCAGAAGATGGTTAATTGGAAGATGTTAAAGTTCAGTAATATTTTGATTACCTTTAACATAATTACAAACTTTGTATAAAAAGATCTTAAAACAAAGAAAAATCTTCCAAGAAATGAAGAAAACAGGATGGTTAATTTTGATTAAGCAGAGCATGAACACATAATAAAAAAGAACACATAATCAAAAAGAAATGAGTATACCCTTTTCTTACACAGAGATGAAGAAGACATGAACACCAACAACAACAAACATAAGAAGCCTCAAGGCAGAACTCAGCAAACAATTCGCAAACGACACACAAAAGCAACATAAGGAAAGCCAAAACCGCGAGATGAAGAACATACCTGATCGCCTTTTGGGAACAAAGCCGGTTAATTATGAAGAAAAGGGTTTGGATTCGCAAAAGCCCCAACATATGTTATGTATCTATGATAATTGGGAGTTGCATCATCCTCAGGAAGCAGGTTTCCGATGGTGATGGCATGGGGTTCTTTGAAAGGGATGGTCAAATTAATTAAGAAGGGAGCAGGAGTGGTTAAAGGGATGGTGGAAGCCATAATTGATGTGACAGCAATTGTATGGAGGAGACTACTGTAAAAGGTATCAAGTTGCACAACATGCATAAAAGCAGGTACCAACACAACAGCAAAACATGCATAAAAACAGGTACCAACACAAAAAAGTAACAACTGTACCACATGTATAAAAAATTGTACATCACTGTTAACAAACTTTCAAATGTTATATTTATAATGGTGCATGCATCGTATATATGTATATATTTATGTATGTATGTGTGCAGATGTATGTACGCATGCATACAGGTAATACGTGTGAGTGTGTGTGCCGTATGCATACATATGTATATGTATATATGTACATGTATATGAAGGTGTTGATTTATTATTTTATGATTGTAATGTTATCTATTTATTAAGTTATGTATGTAATGTTACTTATTATTATTGTTATTATTATTTTGGTCATTTGATGCTAGAGAGCATCATGTTTTTACGAGGGTTTATATCCTCCAATATATTATATATTTATGGGTTCACAATTTATTATTTAATATCTTTATAATTTATAAAGTCATGTTTACAAATTTTGTTGCTGATTTTATGTTGTAATAAACGTTATATGTTTGTTTTGTTGTCTTTTGTCTTGGATGAGTTGATGTTTATGATTTTAAAGTTTAACTATTTAGTAAGGCTTCATTAATTGAATTTCTTGACCAGGGTTTATTTTACAACTTTTGTCTTCTAAGCTATTGAGCTCAAAGCCCATTTGGTCGGTTCAGCATGCCCCATAATTTTATGCGGGCCCACTAGCCCATTTTAGTTTTGCGGGCCAAAGCCCATTAAGTATTGTGGCTCAATGGCCCAATTAGGGTTTGATGGGCAAAAGCGCATTTAGGTGTGTATATTAATGTGGCCTAAGCCCAAAGCTGTTGGGCCCAATTCAAGGGCTCCCTAAGTGTGGCCTATTAAGGTTTCTAAAAAAATTTTTCTAGGCCAAAAAATCGAGGTTGTTACACAAGGTCCATACTGGGCATCTAGTATACACAAAACATTAAACCAATGTCCAAAGCATGTACTTTAACTTCTAATCTTAAATGGGAAGCTCTAGATTATCAATGAGTTTGGACCAACCACAACATTTCCACGTCTCTCGATTCTATTAGTGATGATGTCTATGATCCGTTGTTGAGCTTTCTCTAAAGGAATAACTACGCCTTCGCCATTATTGTAGACCTTGTTAAATTTGATAGTTTTGGGCTAAAATGGTGTGAAGGTTTTGATAGTCACAGTTAGTGAGACATTTATGGAAACGGGGGTATGAAAGAAACCTCTCTACTTTGACATTCTCCAAATCACTAGTATATCACATCTGGAGAATCATTTTTCATATCTCTTTTCCCTTTTTGTCTAACAAGTTTAGAGGTTGGGATCAAGTCTCGTTGCTTTAGCAAAGGCTATCCATGGGCATGTAACAACAGAATTAAAACTTTTCAAATTTTGTTTTTCAAAATCTTTGTAAAAATATAACTTTTTGCTGAAAATTTTAGATTTCTTATGTACCCATGGTTTCTGCAACATACTTTTATACAAGGAACTACGTAACAAAATCAAGCTTAAAGGGAAGTGTATGCACTTGTTCCTCTGAGCAAGTCTATTTTTTATAAAATTTTAAAGCCACCCCAAAGCTTTTTCAGACATAAGAGTCAACTCAGTTTGCCAACATGTAAGGTTATTGAGCTTTAGGGTAACAGTGTGGATAAACTATTAACTGCTGATCCTACACTCTTAACCTCACAAACAAAAAGGTTCAAATCGAAAAGAAAACGAACCCTTACACCAACTATTGAGATTATGTAGCCCCCGTATCACAACCCAAAAAGACAAAGTTGGATACCATAGTTCCAACTAAGTCAAAGGTAAAGGCCACAACTCTAAAGAGCTAAAAAATATAGCACATTTTCGTGTTTATTTTATGTACATTTGAGTTGCTTTACGTTTTGACATAAATTTTGTTTTGAAACGCGTCGGGTTAAATATAATACTTTTTAATTCAACTGTAAAAATCCGAGTTACTTTACGTTTCGGCGTAAATTAGTTTAGAAACAAGCAATAAGCTGGCCAGTTGTAATCTATACTTTATCACGTCGCATAAGACGACACTACTGGTGTTTTTTTATGTAAGTTTTGAGTTGATATAAGTTTCGACCTAAATTTTGTTTAAAAAGGGTTGGGTCAAATATACTACATGTTAGTTGAACGATATAAATTTGAGTTACTTTACATTTCTAACTAAAATTTAGTTTGAAAACGAGTATGGTCGATTACGAGCTATATTTTATTACGTTCTTGAGATGTGGCCCTGACGCGAGGCGGGTTAAAAGTAGTAGTTTGTATATTAGAAAAGAAATGCAAAGAATTATGCAACTCTAATCCTACGTCAGATTCCCTTCTCCTCGACCCTCTTCTTCTTCCATCGCAGAGCACATCTTCATCATCTTCTTCTTCTATTGCTGCTAATGGTACTGGTTAGGATGGGAACCCTAACACAGAACAAGTTCTCATCAACCCAAAGTCGATGCCTTTGAAACCTAGATAAAGATCGACATCGCAATTCAAAATCGAGCAACCAAGAGGAGATTCACAAGTTGAAGTATTATCTGCAGTTAAAAGCAGCTAGGGTTCGTGCTATTACACGCATAATCGTTAATCTTCAACTTGGATTTTACCGGAATCGCAATTTAAAATCGAGCAACCAAGTCTAAAGCAGCTAGGGTTCGTGCAACCAGGAGAAGATTCACCTGAATTTATGTTTAATATGTTGGTAAGATTCGATTTTAAATATTTTTGAGAAGATAGGGAACCTAATGTGAATGCTCTTATGTTGGTAATCATCTCTACAAGATTTGTGGCTTCAACCTTTGGTACTTTCACCTTTGCTTGCGTGTGGCGTTTTCTTTGGTTGCCGATTTCCAATTTTGCTTTCAGATTGCTTTTGGAATGGTTGATTCATTTCAATCAAGTTTCATTTCGTGTACATTTGCTATCTAATTGTTTGTTTCAAAGCAAAAGAAAAGAGCCCTTGTTGCTATTCCTCATGTGTTCAGCTTTCAGATGAATTCAATTCTGAATGCAAATTAATTGGATTCAAAGAAAGATTGCGCATCTAAATATGCAAATTTATTCCCCTGGTTCTTTGTAAACATAATTCAAACGCAAAATTGATATTGATTTTCTCACCAATGTTCGGTACTTGGTAGGGTATTTGATTTCTTATGATTAAGCTGTAGCAGGATTAGGACATTGAAATTACTGCAACATATTACAAGGTTGAGTTGATTATTGCTTCTGAAGACGTCCTTTTTATAATTTTATGCCAGGGGTTATAGTTTGAGTGCACACTCTTCTCTTCTCTTCTTTCTGGTTAGTGTATTTGTACGTTTACCCCATTTTAATCTAGTTATTTCTTTTGCTATTGTTAGTCCAAGAAAAAACATTTGAATCTGGGTGTTTGTTTTATTTTGTCTCAGGTTTTGATAGTTTGCACCAGTTACTCTTTCATGCATTTGTTAGGGGGGCTAAGAGTAAGTTCTGGGTCCCCCGATGCTTGAGGTGCAAGCTGCGCCATGAGTTTTGGCTGAAGATAATGAGCAGTAGACTTTATAACCCGTTTGTTGGGGGACCTTTTCTATGCACTTTCAAGCAAAAAGAAACAAAATGCATCAAAACTAAACCACCCAGAAAAGCTTGTGTTCCACATGCCAAGAAACATGACTGGATATCTCATGGGATTCGGTTCTGTGGAGAAAATGTTGAGATTCTGTGGAAGAATATAGGATTAAGAAGTGGTTTCACTGTGAAATCTTTTAACGAACCTTTCGCTAGAAACAAGACTCTCGTTAGATCATTGTCCACAGTGTGGGCGGAAGGATTGCTTGTGTTTAGGTGTTCAGTGTTTTGTGCGGTGATATCAGGGGTATGCTTGTTGTTATGGTATGCTCAGCTAAAAGCCAAGACTTTGGTAGAATCAAAGCTTTTACCTTCAGTTTGTACAGCACTAAGTGATTATATCCAACGTGACCTTCATTTTGGTAAAGTGAGAAGTATTTCTCCTTTAAGCATTACATTGGAATCATGCTCAATTGGACCTCATAAGGAAGAGTTCTCATGTGGCGAGGTTCCCACACTTAAGTTACGTTTTCAGCCCTTTTCAAGTTTGAGGAGGGGTAAGATTGTGATTGATGCTGTTTTGTGTAATCCAACCTTGTTGGTTGCGCAAAAACGAAATTATTCTTGGTTAGGGATACCCTTTTCTGATGGAGGAGTTTTGCAGAAGCATTTGTCTACTGAAGAAGGTATTGATAATCGTACAAAAACCAGGAGAATTGCTAGAGAGGAAACAGCAGCCCGGATGGATAAAGAAAGAGACGATGCGGCTCTAGAGGCTGCCAAAACGGGATATATTATTTCCAGTAATGAAGTACAAGGTGAAGATGGTCGTACTGGTGCTGTGGAAAAAAATGCTTTTTTAATGGATGAGAAAATCCGTTGGCAGGATCACCACTGCATGGATGCTGGTGTAGAGTATGATATGAAACATGCGGATTTAGAAAAATCATTTGGTGTAAATATACCTATTGCAGGGGTGAAATTTTGGTCACCTGGTGGACCATTAAAGCATAAGAGAAGGAAAGCGGTTAACAGTACTGCTCTTGGTTTAGCTGCCAAAAAAAGAATTCTAGTGCATAGTGCATCAGCAGCACTTGCATTCTTCCTGGATCCTAGCTTAGTTGACAAAAAGGATGAGAATCAGATTGGAGAATCATATTCTCATAATCATACACTACAAAATACTGAACCTTATCTGTTCCCCCCAGAAATCTCTGATTTAGAGAGCAAATCCCTTTTGGAAGGTAAGTAACTGGTTGTGTATTATTTACAATCTATTATATGCACTCTACTGTTTTCATTGTGATGAGAGGTGGCCATTTTAACACACATACACACAATTATATATATATATATATATATATATATATATATATATATATATATATATATATATATATATATATATAGGGTTGGGTTCAAATGAAAACCAAGAGAAAGTGTGTATATATATATATACACACTGACACACTAGCTTGTAAACCCGTGTGCTACATGGGTAGGAAATAAAAAAAAGCAAGAGCTAAGAAATTTATTTAGAAAACACAAGTGGATTTTGAAGCTGCAATGAGAACATCAAAAAAATAAGTGTAATTAAACCGTATGGTGCAGAGTCAGAAAACGCCAAATTTAACCAATAAAATTAACTAACATAAGGAAAACAATTTTAATAAAATGCAACTATATTATTATATACTTACCTAATAATTTTGACTAGTTTACAATCAATGAGTATGCCAAAATACAGTAATCGAAGCAAATAAAATTGTCTTCAAGAAACCTGAATTACAATGAATGGATCAAACAGAATTGTCTATATCACAATTAATGAACCCACTACAAATGAGAATATAAAATTATAGTAAACAAACACAATAAAACTATTATAACATGTTTCAACCGCTTTAGAGACATACCTCTTGTACTTTACTTTCAACACCAGTGCAAACAATTTGTATATATAAACCCGTCGATGGACTTTATTGAATATCCAATACCTAAAATCTAAACATATGCAAAGAATTTTTGTTAAAAAAAAGTTTAAACCTAAAGCTCGGGGTAAAACCAAAAAGTAACACTAATATCCTACATAATTAAGAATTAGAATTTGAGAGTTTTCACAAGCAGCGGTGCAATTTTGCTAAGGAATAGAAACTTACGAATGCATTAACACATTAGCATGTCGATTTGCATAAGTTTGTAAAGAACAAAAGCAAAGCATCTTAGATGTTAATGTTTTTTAGTTGTTCTATCATCATGCCAGCAAGCATTATCTGCTATCATAAACAACATTCAAAGAACATATACACAAGGGAATAAATATCAATTGATAAAGAAAAAGTCAAAAACTCACATTACAATCAAAAGCAAGTCTATAAACAAGCATTATAGCAGCATTTCATTCTCTTTCTAATTCAAATCTCAGCACAAATGACAGTCCAATAGTTGGCTGCCAGAATGATGCTTGAGTTGCAACATTTCCACCACCTTTATCTCCACAAAACTATATTAAAAAAAAAACCACTACAAATGTCATGGAATAAAATTTACAAATATAGTTTTTGCTCCTTCTCGTTAACCTTTTTTTCTATAACTACAAATCTACAAATAACATATTTAAGTTGGTTAACTAATCAAACAAAGAAATATAAAGTGAATAAGTTAATAACCTGTATTAAGGTTGCTTGCTTTCCATCCAAAATTCAACCCAAACTCAGTTTGACCTGTTACCCGAACCGTCTTGCATGTTTTATAAATGGCACACGTCCCATAAATTCAACCCAAACTCAGTTTGACCTGCAAATTAACACATGATATCCAATTCATATCAAACAAATTATTGCAAAGAGGAACGTTTAATACCTCATGAAGTGATGATTACAATCTAAATAAAAACAAGTTAAGCAGAATTATAAACACGACCTGTCTCATGAAGAAGCTTGTCAAACCTTTTGAACCATTTTCTCAAGACGCTTACTTGAATTTTAGAACCCTAAAATAGTTGGACATAAAAATATGTATTTTAAAAAGTAAAAAACAATATGGTATAGATAAATGCGTGTCTAGAAAATAAGCATACCTCTTCATCCATTAAAATCATCTCAATGGAATTAGTTACAGAAGAATTGTTTTGCATCCGTTGTTTCCATAGCCTAATAATCCTAACCCTGATGGTGAATCCTTTAAAACATCAAGGTTGTTGATGAGGGTGACATCATTAGCCGCCATTATTCTATAGAATAATATAATAATATAAAAATGTAAGTTAGAACTTAGAAGTAATAATTCTATCATCGCAAACAAAATAATCCAAAAAAAAAGTACATGAAATTTTTGTATTGCACAAAAGATGTAAGCTGCAGTGTAGTATATGCTTCTACTCAATAGTACCTGAACCTTCAAAAGCTTTAGAATGGTGCAGAGGCATATGCAGAAGTCGATGGAAAAAATGCAGCCGTGCATTGCATATTTATAACTGAAGAATGGTGTTAAAATCCTTGAAAAATAGGAATAATTTGAATTGATATGAAAGGTCGCAACTAATTATTGTTAGTTTTAGCATGATTATAGTGATTTGAAAGGAATTGAATTGATTTAAATGGCAAATTTTTAGGAAACAAGTAAGTCAACTAGATTTGACATATGATTTGAAAACATTTGTTAATTTTTGCATAATTATAGTAATTTGAAACTCAAATTCAAATTTTAACATTTGGAAACTAATTAGTAACATATTTCCAAATATAAGTTAATTGGTTTAAAATATACTATGATATGAAAATATTCTCATTAGTTATTTTAAACCATCATGTAACATCTATCATCTATAAAAATATGTACAATCTATAAATCTATAAATCTATAATGGTAGTTATAAAATAAAATACTACATATATAACTTTTATCATATTTATCAATTTGTCATATAACAGATATGAAAATAATTACTACTTATAGGTATATGTTTTGTTTTCTAAATTAGGTGTGAGTCTATTACATACCAAACATGTATCCAACTTAATATTGAAAAAAGGTTGACGTACTTCATCAGCAACCTCATTGTGCACCAATCAACCAAAATTGACACACATAAGCGTCACCCTTATAAGAGACCTCTATGAAGAAAATCAAACAAAAAAGTAGCATGTGTACAGTCAAAAACATAATCAAATTGTCCACATCGCCTTATAGAACGTACCTAAATTCCTAAATGCAGCAAGCAATAGGTTCTAAATAACAGTCAAGTAAACTAATTTGACAATCAAAGGTCAATCTTAGAGCTGTCAACATACGATGTTGTTGGAATCTTTAATAGTTATTAAAGCATTAAAGGTACAAGAAAGACAAACCATTCTCAAGATGTTAACATTATTAGATAAAAAATGAGATAAATATAATGGATCAAAGCAACGTTTATGCGAATCGAACTTAATCAGTTGATTAAATAACAGCAAATAACCCATCCACATTTGACAGAGAATAGGTAATCGGAGCAAGAGTCGGCAAGGGGGTTTTTGAAAAAATCGATAAATGTAAAGGGATCAAACTAAAGATTGGAAATAATTGCTTGAAAAACAGAAAATATCTAAGATCTGAAAGACTATTGATTCTGAGATAAGTTGTAACTGTCCCAAGTGGCTTTCACGTCTTCATTGATTTCCACCTTTTTAAAATCTGCAGACTTTAATCTAGCTTGAACATCACATCTAGAACCAAATGTTGCATCTTTTTGAAGAGGATTATTGTAGTCTCTAAGCGTGTTCCAATTGAGCACGTGACTGCAGGTATAGTGACTACAAAACAACCCAATTGACCTACAAATCCGCTTCCATGGGTCCACACAATAATTAAAAATACAACCACGGTCCTGGGCAGCAACACTAACCTCCCAATGACAGCACCAATTTCTCATACTCCTTTCCGATCATTGCTGTCATTTGCCCCCTATTGTCAATAGCGGCTATAGCAACCGCTATAGCGCGCTACATAGCGTATAGACAAGGTGTCGCTATTTGTGAATAGCGACCAAATAGCGACCAGTAGCGATTTTTTCTATTTATTTTTATATATTTTTAGTTTTTTAAAATTTTTTATAACAATGAAATCGACCCAAATAGAGTATTTTAGCTAATTTGGTGGTGTTTGCTTAAATTTTCTACTACAAAGCTAAACATGTTATTTATTGAATGTAAAACATTTCTTAAAGTTTCTACTACCTTATCGCTAAACATGAAATAGCGGGCGCTATTTACCGCTATTCGCCACGTGGCATATAGGTGGCTTGTCGTTATTTACCGCTATTCGCTATTGACAACTATGCATTTGCCGTTAGTTTAATCTCCGCCCCCAAGCTTCAATTCTGTGCTGTCAATTTTGTCAGTGAGAGCACCAAGTTCTCTTTTCTTCTGATCATGGTTGCCATTTTCCGTTCCCTACACTTCGATTATGGTGCCATCAATTTTGTCTATCTCATCAACACCCTCCATCTTATCACCGGTTATGTCATTTCGATCAGTGATTCCGCCACCAATGCCTGATCCAAGATGTTGAAGAGCGTCACGTCGGACCTTTGCAGTTCCTCCTCCACCATATTCTTCAAATTGTTTTCTGATTCTTTACTGTTCCAACCTTTTGTGTGCACCTGAGCTTTGATTTCTTCAACATTGCCCCCCAAAGATGCAATAATGGCATCTAATTTTGCTGCAATTGTTGCTAGTTGATCTGTCAAATCCGGAGTTGAAGATACCATTCGATTTCCCGACAATGGAACCATTGATAAGAAATGGAAATCACAGGCTTTGATTCACTGAACAAGATTACAAGAACAACCACATTCGAGAGGGCAAATTTCCAAATTCTAAACACAAACCGGTTAATAATATTCAAGACCGTTCTTCCTTAACAAATAACAAATATAGAGCCTAAAACCAATATGGCAGTTTACCCCACTCTCCCTACTAATCAGGAACTGTTGGGACTGCTTTGACTTGAATTGGTGATGGGTCAAAGGTGGGGGCTGGGTTCGTATCATTGTGTTGTAAAAATCGGCCCTAGTTTAATCGAAAATCAGCCAATCACATTTGCGATCTCTCACATTTGTGGGTATAATCGTTAGTTGGCTAATTTGGCCAAAAATCGGGCTAAGGCGGAACTAGGCGCTCTTAATTGGCCATTTTTCAGCAATTACGGCGACCCCAATTTTCCAGCCAACCGCTGGAAATTCCGGCCAAATGCGTGTATATATAAAACTAATCATTTTTATAAAAATTACATATAAAAAGTGTGTACATATATTTATAAAACTGTAAATTTCTTGTAAAAATTTCAATATCATTAATCCAGATTAGTCGCTAGTCGCTACCCAACCGACCGACTAGCGCCTAGTATTTTTACAACCATGATAAATGTGTTTTCTTTTAAAACGGCTAACTTACACTCCCTTGAGTCATGCTCTTGAATCTACACCTTTTGCCCACCATAGAATTTGAACCTTCAATCACATAGGAAGGGACACCTTTCCTATGCACCTTGGTACCGCTAGGCGACACTTGCAGGCCCTTTTGTCAATATGAATATATGGAGGAGGACTTGAGTGAATTAAAATAGGTTAAGAGAGACATTATAAAGTTGTGTCATTGTAGATCACTTAATGGAGCTTTACTGCGATAGCTAGTTGATAATCCATTTAGCCAAGAATCAAATTTTAACGAGAGGGCCAAAACATATTGAAGTTGATTGTCACTTTAATAAAGATAGGGTTTTTGGAATAGAGACTCCTAATCAATATTGTAGGTCAAAACCAAATACTAACTTGCAAACGTTCTCATGAAATCATTACACAAATCACACTTGGACTTTATTTATGACCTCTCTAGTAGGGGTGTTCAATGGTTTATTCGATTATGAAGTTTTTTTGGGCCTAACCATTAACCGAACTGAATTGGAAAGAGGTCTAACTGAACCGAGTTCAACCGATTAAACTGATTTATTTGGTTCGGTTACCGCATATCTTGTTTGATAGTAGTGAAAAATTATGAATTGCTTTATATTGTAGATGAAGACATGGAAACCAAGCAACAGTTGAGCTTGCCTTCCCAAGGTTCAACTTACAGAAACGACAACTGGGGCATGGGATATCTGTGGTCATTCCTAGTAGTTGGTCCCATTAAAAGGATGAAGTCACATCTTGTCCCGAAAGTTGAAGGTATTGTTGGTGAACTTGTTGAAGGGGCTAACAGTGAAAAAACAGTAGGGATTGAGAAAATGATTCCTATCACTCTCGATTCTGTTTATTTTAAAGGTGGAACGCTGCTGTTACTTGCATATGGTGACAATGAACCAAGGTGAATTTCATGTCTGTTTGATGATAATTATAGTGTTTATGGCTTGAGACTGGTCTATTTTGAAACTACCAGACAATAAGAACAAGTAGAGTGGAAGGATTAGCTTATTATTGATTTTGAACATTTCTTATTCTTCCAGGCTGAGTGTAGCTTTCTAAAGTTAAATGGTAAATTCAAAGTTTTATAAAATCATTAAAGATCCTCATTTACACAATTTTGTTTTTAGTATACATGTGCTCTGCTAAATCATGTTTCTTTAGATGCTCACATTAATAATCTCTTAAGCTTACACGGATTTTCTGATATTTACAGAGAAATGGAGAATGCTTGTGGACATCTGAAGTTCCAAAATAATTATAGTCGTGTGCATGTACAGTTGAGTGGTAGTTGTAAGATGTGGAGATCTGATGTAACATCTGAAGATGGTGGCTGGTTGACGACAGATGTTTTTGTGGACATATTGGAGCAGAAGTGGCATGCCAATCTTAAAGTTGTGAATCTGTTTGTTCCGGTAAGGTATATTTTGTATTTTGCTGGATAGAAAAATTACACCAAAAATTTGTTCTGTTCAGCTAAGTTATAAGGTTTCTTTGTTTGTCATGTGCAGCTCTTTGAAAGAATTTTAGAACTTCCTATTGCATTCTATGAAGGAAGAGCTAGTGGTGAGGTGATTCTCTTGACCCTCTGTTAGTCTGTTTGTGTATATATGCATATTAATCCTTCAGATATCACAAGCAATCAAGCGTGTTCATTGCTTCTTGAATTCTGTAACTTTTTTTTTTTTACTTTTTTTTTTGTATTAATGTTGCAGGTTCACATATGCATGTCACAAGGAGAAAGTTTCCCAAATCTTCATGGGCAACTTGATGTAACGGGTTTGGCTTTTCAAATATATGATGCACCATCTTCATTTTCTGTATGTACCAACTTCACTTCACTGTTGATTCATCATTTTCTTTGACTGATGGAGATCATTCACCCCCCTCCCCCTTCCAATTTTTTAGGATATATCTGCCAGCTTATGTTTCCGGGCTCAACGTATATTTTTACACAATGCAAGTGGTTGGTTTGGCAAGGTTCCTTTAGAGGCTTCTGGAGATTTTGGAATTGAACCAGAGGAAGGAGAATTTCACCTTATGTGTCAGGTCAGGTTATTCTCACTTCACTGACAACCCTTGACATTATTTGTTCATGATTGTAACAAGTTTAAGAATACATACTCATGTTATTGTTTTAAAGAATCATATTTAACTCTATGGTTAAATGCTAAACTCTCCCAAAATATGCTTGCAAGAAATGCCTATCTAAGCTAAAATGATCTAATATTTAGCACATGTGAATAACACCCACCAAGGAAAGTTGATTAAGAAATCATTACCGTGGTGGTTACAAATTCATTGACAAATGTGCTTCATTTGTTTCTTTTTGCTTTTATTGAAGGCAGTTAATGCTATTTGCTTTCTATGCGTAATGTGGCGGACTATTCATTCATCTCCAGGTCCCTTCTGTAGAAGTAAACGCTCTCATGAAAACTTTCAAAATGAAACCTCTACTGTTTCCGGTATTTTGTTTTCTTTATTCTTTTTTTTTTCCTTAGAAAATTCATTTATTAAACTAGTTTCTGGACTAAAGAAGAATTTTCTAGGAGAATTCACAAGGTGAAAAAGAATGTTGATGAGTTTAGTATTTTAATATGTGTTGTTGGCATGGCAGTTGGCAGGGTGTGTGACAGCTGTTTTCAATTGTCAAGGGCCTTTAGATGTGCCAGTTTTCGTGGGAAGTGGATTGGTGTCAAGAAAAATGTCTAGCTGGGCTGCTGATGATGATGTTCCTACATCAGCTGCTTATGAGGCAATCATGAAAAATAAAGAGGCTGGTGCAGTGGCAGCATTTGACAGGGTTCCCTTGTCTTATGTTTCGGCCAATTTCACTTTCAATACTGATAATTGTGTAAGTTGCCCCCTTATGGTCTCTCTCTCTCTCTCTCTCTCTCTCTTGCATATACAAGTGTAAATCAAAACCATAGTTGTCAAAGGCATGAGGCGCACTCAAGGCGCAATGGGTGCGCCTTGGGCCTAGGCGCAAGGCGCAAAAAAAGCGCACGCCCAAGAAAAACAAGGCGCAATAAGAAAAATAATAATAAAATATATACAGTAGACATATAAAATTAATATTACTCCCTAAATTTATATATATAACTAATATAATTATCAATTAAAATTATCTAACTAATATCAAAGTTTTCAAATATCTTTTAGATGATCAAAATCATCAGATTTCAAAAAAATATGTAACATATCTATACCTAACCACAAGAAATATAATAATAAAAAGTAAAAGTGAAATCAAACCACAGGGACTTCTGCTGTCAAATTTTATGAATTGACACTAATATAATTGTACAAAAATCTTCTTCTTTCTCTTCATCTTCTTCTTTCTCTTCATCTTCTTCTTTCTCTCATCTTCTTCTTTTCCTTTCTCTTTTTTTCTACTTCTTCTTTCATTCTTCTTCAAAGTTAACTACATAGGCTGGTCCCAAGATGTTTTAGGCTGCCGGTTTTGTATGTTAAGACATGTTTGGGCCGGACTTTTCCCGGAATTTACAGGTTCTGGCCGGAAACTTGCCGGAACAGCGCCTGGACTGTTATGAGGCGCTTTTCTTGCGCTGGGCTTCGCCTGAGCGCCTAGGCGCGCGCCTACTGCGCCTTTGACAACACAGATCAAAACCTTCTTAAGTTAATGCAACTTATGTACATTGCAGGTTGCAGATTTATATGGAATCAGAGCAACTCTTGTTGATGGTGGCGAGATTCGTGGGGCAGGGAACGCATGGATCTGTCCTGAGGTACTTACTTTTGATTCAAGAGGTTACTGTTTGAACAAAAGAAGAATCACGTTGTAGCTATATAACATCGCTGGGTCTTCATTGCATTATCTATATATCTGTTTGTTTCCAACTTGGACTTTTAATATTTTCCCTTTGAAACTTGCTTGGATATTTATATCTCTGCAGGGTGAGGACGATGAGGCGGCAATGGATGTGAATTTTTCTGGGAGTTTATGCTTTGATAAAATAATGGATCAGTATGTTCCTGGTTATGATCATCTTGTACCCTTTAAATTAGGGGATTTGAATGGAGAAACAAAACTATCAGGCTCATTGCTCAAACCGTAAGGCTTCATGAACATTTTATTGTGTATAATATTATTAATTAGAGGTGGCAATATTGATGATTCACTTACGGAAGACTGGGTGTGTTTTGGTTCTTTAACAGGATTCAATGGGTAGAGTTTGGGATGGAAATACCAGTAAAATTGTTTCTTATATCCGGTCCCACCCATATGTGTTGGGTGTCCCACCCATATGTGGTTAAGCTTACCCGTGGGCTTACGTGTTACCCGACACCCCATCTCAAACTCACCCAAAACCTGACTTGAAATATTAGATACTCAAGTACAATTTTTCCAATTCAAGTTGTTTAATTATTTAACGTTTCTAACAACTTAAATATACTATTTATTGTATATTTGAGGTTATGTGATATATTAGGATATTTGGTTTCAATGAGAGTAAATGGGTATGGGATTGGTTTGATCCGTACCCGGTAACGTATCTAAATACTCGTCTCAAATGTTTTAGGGTTTTGGTTGTTCCCGTACAAAAAAAGTTTATCCTTTACCCAACCTACCCATTTTGCCACCTCCGTTGTGCTTCCTTAATTCTAAGCAGAAGAAGGAAAACATATTAGTAGAAAGCTTACTAGTAGGCTCCTCTACTTCAACTGTGATGCGTATGTAGCTATTATTGTCGTTGTTTTTATTGCTGTTTTTGTTGTTATTATTGTTGTTAGTATTATTGTCATAATTGTTATCATCATCATCATTGTAGGAGATTCGATATTAAGTGGATGGCACCAAAAGCTGAAGGATCATTTGCAGATGCTCGAGGAGATATGATTATATCTCATGAATTCATCACTATTAGTTCTTCATCCGTTGCTTTTGAATTGTTTACAAAAGTTGAAACTTCGTATCCTTATGAAAACTGGTTAGATAGAAAAGAGTTGGCTGTGATTATCGAAGGAGTGGAATTCGATTTACGTATGCGTGGTTTTGAAATTTTCAATCTTGTTTCCTCATACGCAATTGATTCTCTGCGCCCCATTCATCTTAAAGCGACTGGGAGAATCAAGTTTCAAGGAAAAGTTATTGAGCCTTCTGCTGAGGTGTCAAAGATTCTTGCTGGTGATGTTTCAATCACAGGTCTTAAATTAAATCAGTTGTTGCTAGCCCCCCACTTAACTGGACAGCTCAACATCTCACCTGCCTGTATTAAGGTAAGGTTGGTCTGTCTGTATTAGACTTATTTAAGCAGTCTGTAGCTTGAGATCACAGCTCATTAGTACAAGCATTATCAAGAATCATTAATCTTGATAATCGGAGGTGACAATTTTGGCTTGTTTACTTATGCAGGGGCCAATTAGCTAGAACGGGTGTCTGGTTTTAGTGCATACTAACACCTAAGTATCTTTTTGTAGAAGGTTTCGATTCTTATTGTAATTAATAAGAATAATAGTATTAACACATTAATTGTAAAAAAATAAAAAAAAAATGTGGACAAAATGATTGTGTTTGCTTACTTGTACCCAACCTGCCTCAATCTCTCCTTGACACCTCTAATTACTTTTTTGGCCACATGCCATGCCAAATTAGCATGAAATGACACCTTAGCTACTTTGATTTCATGTTTAACTTTACATATTATCTATGACCTATTTTGAACATGGTTAATTTCTTTATATCATACCATAGTTGAAGACGCAAGGTGCACTCAAGGTGCATGGTGTGAGACTTCGGCCTAGGAGCAAAGCACTTGAAAAGCAAGGGATTTTCTAAACGAGGCATATAGTATAAATACCATTTTTAGGGGTTTTAGACATGTTTTAGGCTTGTTTTAGGTTATTCCATGCTTGTTTAGGGCTGGTATAATTGTTTATGTCTATTTAGACAATCTGTTAGGCAGGACCCCAAAGCTCTCTGCCCATCACGATCATTGGTCATAATTTTGACCGGAACGTGGCCTGACAATGCGCCTTCAGCGCCTCAAAATGGGCATCTAAGGCTCTAGGCGCGTGCCTTGTGGGCTTTACAACAGAGTATTGTACACATTGAACAAATTCTATCATTGTTTAAAAACTTTTTAAATCTGAATTACGACTACTGCATAACTGCTGCCACTTTTAGTTGGCTAGATGATACCTTGTTTTTCTCTCATCTCTACTGGAATAAATGTTTCTAGTAGGATAAGAAGCATAAATTTGTTGCTATACACCAAAGGGCTGGTGGCCTAGTAGTGTCAAGGTGTGTGAAAGGTGTCTCTTTCCTTGTGGTTGAGGGTTTAAGTTTCATGGTGGGATGCAGAAGTAGATGTGTGGGTTCGTTCGAAAATATAAAAAGATAATAAAAATAAATAGTTTTTTTGTTGCTATAGTGTTATAAACATGCACTTAAACATGGCTTACGAACTCATTGTAACTTTAACCTGTTTCTCCAAGCTTAATATCAATTTTGTATTCTTTTTCCAGTCTCAGGGTCATGAACAACTCAATTTCTCCATATAATTTGCTAGACTATTATTCTGTCTCAAAATTTTTCATGTCTACGAACAACTCATAAATTTGGATAATCTATCGAAGTTGTGATTACTGATCCATAATGCAGTTGGATGCAACTGGTAGGCCAGATGAAAGTCTTGCATTTGAAGTCACTGAACCGCTGCAATCTATTGCTGAGGACAACATAATTGGAACAAAGCTATCGTTTTCTCTTCTGAAGGGGCAGTTAAGGGCCAATGCTTGTTATCAGCCTTTTCAATCTGTCAATCTAGAGGTACTTGCAGCACTTTTATATTTGAATCATGATGGTAATTAAATTATCATTATACGCTGGTAATTTCAAAAGAAATAAATACAGATGCACATTACATATCACTAGGTCGTCAAAGGCTCAAGGCACAAAGGGCTTATCTGTAGCTTAGGCACAAGGTGCAAAGCAAACGCATGGCTGAGACAAGCACAATAATAAAAGAATAACTATTTCATATAAATGTATAAAAAATTAGTACTACTTCCCAAATATAATTAAAAACCTAACTAATTAGCAATTAAACTAATCCAACCAATATCCAAATATTTGAAAACCTTTTAAAACTATGTGATTGTTTAAATATCTTATATTATTAGCTTTATACTACATTGATTTTATCCAATTAAACACTAATTTGTGTATATAGTCCCAAAATGAAATAAGAAAGTCTAAAACTAGAAAAAATAAAACCCAAAACAAAAAGAGTAAAAGCCCAAATCTAAAGAAAAGAAGAATGGCCTAAGTTGGAAAAAAAAGCCCCGTCTCAACTTTTAGGGCATCTTGGATTTAGAGGTGCACAACCAAATGGTTTTTGAATCGAAACCGGGTTAAAACCTCACTTAAACCTATATTCAAGCTAGGTTGATGGGAACCGGCTTAAACATGACCCGAATAGAACCACGTTGAGATATTACTGTGGGGAGCTAAGTTGAAAGCCGACCCGGTTAGTGGGCCGTCTATTGACTATTTTTGTTGTTTTTTGACCATTTTGCCTCCATTTGTGGGTATTAATAAATAATGGATGCGTTGTTATAATCACAACACTCAAAAACATTTTCTAATCGCTAAAAACTCAAAACTCTCACTAATCTAGTAATCTCTTATAAACTCGCTCTCAAAAGGCATCTGGTTGCGGTCAATCAGAAATTATATTCTTCCAATGGTGTTGGAACTTCGTCACTACTTAACAGTTGAGGTTATTCCCAATTGGAACAAGGAAACTTGGCAACATTTTGATTTATGTGAAATTTTGAGTGATCCAAAGAAAGCTTGATGCAAGAAATGTGGTGAATTTTTTAAGTCGGATTCAAACACTTTGAGAAATGGTATAAATTCCCACAATAAGGTGGTAAAACATGGTTCAGTTCGGGGTGAAGCAACAATGATGAATGATGGAATCATTTGAAATTTCAATATAAGTGCGGCTTGGGATAGGATGACAAAGTTCGTGTTTTAAGAGAGTTTGCCGGTAGACCCCTTCGACAACCCGAGATTGACAAAGCTCATTCAATAAACGCTACAGCCACGTTATTCTCGGCTAAGTCGCATAAGTCATGACCCTTAGACGTGATTGTAATAAAAAAGTGGAAAGTTGCTAACTGAACGATTTTAGGATTTGAAAATTTAGAAACCGATGTAAGTTTAAGTTGCAATGTTTGGATAGTCCACACGGTTCACTGGATACGTACCTTTGCGTTATTGCTTGTTGGATAAAACACCAATGTGTTACCAATTATAAAACGTATGATTACATTTGAATTCGTTGAAGTATACGAATATGGAAGAAAGTTTAAGTAAATTTTAGAAGAAGTATTATTTTTTTATGTGATTTATTATCGCATTGAATGATATCGTAAATATCAACCGATTTCCTATGGGGTTTCCTATCCATAAACTTGGTTGGAACCTGAACTTGTTTTTCCTAAAACTAGGTGTGACAATGTTTGACCCAAACCAACCTGATTTCGACCTGGTCCAAAAACCCGACTTGTGCACCCCTACTTGTATCTTCCAGCAACTGCGTGAAGAGAAAAGCAGCAACCACTGCTTGTAAAGAAGAAAGAAGAGAGAACAAAGAATGAAGAAAGATTAGCAAATAAATCACAAATTCGCAACAGATGTGGATTGAAGCCCTTGCCTCTCAGCTCTTTTGTGTGGACCAAGCTGGCCTTTCCTTCACCTTCTTGCTGGTCGCCTTACGTCACTTCCAGGCTCCTACACCTTGTTACTCTGAGCGCCTTCGCGCCTTTGGCAACATAGACATATCGTGAATATTTAAATGACTTATAGTACACAAGTATCACTAACCCTTTAGGTTGATTTTTTTTGTTATTTTTAACTTCAGTTTCACATGTATAACTTTTGTACAATAAGGTTCGGCATTTACCACTTGATGAACTGGAGCTGGCTTCACTCAGAGGAATGTTACAAAGGGTAAGCTCTTTTTTGTTGATTTTCATGGTATGCACTTGTAGATATTTTTTACACATTAAACTTGGTAACATAGTTGGAAATCAGCAAACATGTAAATCCAAATTTTTATTACTTGCATGTTGCAGCTTACTTTGTTGTCTACTCTGCATGGTTCCATTTGTTGCAGGCAGAAGTCCAAATTAATTTTCAGAAAAGAAGAGGTCATGGAATCTTATCTCTGCTGCATCCAAAATTCAGCGGTGTCTTAGGAGAAGCTCTAGATGTGGCTGCTAGATGGAGCGGTGACGTTGTTAGTACATAAACCTAATATCTTCTTTTCATCTTTCAGCTTCTTGCTATGTCTTACACATTTGGTTTTCATTTTTAAGTTTTTCTAAGTATTCATATATTTAAATTGAAGTATCAAGTCTTCCTATTTTAGAAGGTTATTTTGTGCTTTGTTTTTGGCATATGTAGAGTGTGTCTTAGGTGTTGTTAAGGCTTATTAGCAACACTATAGGTATATATAAAATAAATAAAGTTAGAAGAAAATAAAAATTATACATAAAAACTTAATTAAAAATCATGTTGCTGCTTTAGTAGATAAAATTGTATGTTTGGAAAATTTTGTAAAAAACTGAGCAATTTCAAGCAGATCACATGTGAAAGTAAGTTGGTTGGTAACTGTGCAGATAACTGTTGAAAAGGCTGTTTTGAAACAAAACAATAGCCAATATGAGCTTCAAGGTGAATATGTATTGCCTGGTTCAAGAGACGGGAAAAAAGCAAGAAGGCGAAGAGGGAGTGATCTTGGGAGTGTCATATCTTCAATGGGTCGTTGGAGAATGAGACTTGAGGTTCCTCGTGCTGAAATTGCTGAGATGCTTCCACTTGCTAGGCTTGTTTCTCGAACCACTGATCCAGCTCTTCAGTTTAGATCAAAGGTGAACACTCTTTTTGAATGGATTTTAACTTGTATTGATGATTGAATGCCTTTTTCGGCCAGTTTAACCGTAATTCGTTAATTGATACAGAGCTACTAAACCAAATCTTATAATCGTTATTTATAGTGTAATCATTTAATTACATGTTGGAATTTAACGTTGGTGCACTTGTGAAAATTGAAGGGTCAAAGATGAAATTGTGGGTTGGAAAATTAGGAAGAAATCAGGTGAAGATTTTTTTTATTCAATTTTGTTAAGTAGGATAATTGGTAGATATTTTTTCCCGTATTAGTAGGAGTGGAATTATCTTGGGGAGCAAGTTATGTGTTTAATATAAATAAAGGTGTATGGTCATTGTATTATGTGTGGTTTTGATTCATGAAATTCTAGGAGTCGTTAATTGAGTTTAGTCACCAAATCCTTGTGTATTCTTGTGTTGATATAATGATTTCGGGCCAACAATTGGTATCGAAGTTGAGGTGAAGCTTATACCCTAGAGAGGCTGAAGATCAAGGCTTGAGGAAAGGAATATCATGAATCAAAGATCAGATGAAGAAGAGGGACGAACGAACGAACCACCAATCGATCTGTGAGATATTGATCAAGAGAAAGACAAACATGTGAAGGAGTTTAAAGATTTGGGATAGATCAAGAACAACCCATGTGGTGCAAATCAGTGTGGAAGATTCAAACTTGTGAAGGAAGATCATTAGTCGTTTGTGTGATGCAAACAAAAGGCTGGGACGTATGAAGAACTAAGGACAACAACAATTGGCAAGTGTTTGGACTTGCTGAATGAGAATGAAAAGGCGAGGAAAAAGATTTAGTTGCTTTTGTGTTCAAGAAAAGTCAAGGAAGATGAGCATGAAGATCATGATTGTGATTATCTTGATGGAGGTGGGGATAGGGTTGCTAAGATCAAGTGAATCGGTCGAAGTCAAAAGTCTATGCTTTTTTTGAAGACAAAGGTCTATGTGACTAATAAGTGAATAGCAAAAGTAAAAAGTAAGAGACAAGGATTAAGGTTGTAGAGCTACAGGTCTTGTTGAGGATTCAAGATCTAGGTGGTGCAAGAATCAAAATTAAGGGGGAGATTGTTGGACGTTTAATCTTGTTTTGTGCCCTTGTGAAAGTTGAAGGGTCAAAGATGAAATTGTGGGACTAAAAAGAAATTGTATGATTCTATTTTGGTAGGATAATTGGTAGATATTTGTTCCTTATTAGTAGGGTTAGCATAACCTTAGGGGGAAAGTTATGTGTTTAATATAAATATAAATAGAGGTGTATGGTCATTGTATTATGTGTGGCTTTTTTCAATAAAATTCTTAGAGTTGTAACTTGAGTTTTGTCACCAAATCCTAGTGCGTTCTTGTGTTAATATAGATTCTAGGCCAACATTATGGATTAGTATTCGATGAAGCATGTTTGATGCTTATGAAATGCTTTTCTAATGACTTATGGTAGGGATCTTTTGTATAGGGAAATTGGATTACTCTAAATATTATTTTATGCATTTTATATAAATCTTGCTCATACTGGTTAAACTATTTTCTTTTTCTTTTTTTTTTAAAGGATATTTATCTTCCATTCTTGTCATCTAATTGGTAGGATTTGTTCATGCAAAGCATACAATCAGTGGGGATTGATGCCGAAAGTATCCAGAAGCTTCTTGAGGTAATTATCTGCGACAAGAATTACTATTAACAAATTCTTATTGTACCAAAAGTAGGCCATACTAGGTGTGCACCTAAGATCTTTATTAGTTGAACCTACCTACTAATACTTGAATATAATTAATACTTGTAATATGATTTCACAGCAATACTGTTTTGTATTGAATAGTTCCTACACTTGCAGGAAATCCGTGGGCATTCTACTCCGACTGATGAAGTTATTCTGGAGGAATTAAGCCTTCCAGGTTTAGCCGAGCTTAAAGGTCGTTGGTGTGGATCTTTAGATGCAAGTGGTGGAGGCAATGGTGACACAATGGTAATGAATACTGCTTGGTCATGTTACTAGAAAAGAATTTCTGTTAAATCTCTTTTCTTATTGATTAATCGTTGCACAATTATCTCCACACAGTACTGCTCGGCCAAAATAAATGCCACAATTATCTTTTTCATTTGTCCAAAAACAATTCCATGTAACTATTCATGTCATGGATTTTGTTCTTTGAGATTCTTCCTTCACTTATATTTGTTCATTAATCACAAAATAATCAAATTGTGGGACTTAGATAATTTGTTTAGATAATAATTTGGCACAAACTAGTTGTTATTTATTATGTATATCTATAATAATAGTAGTAGTATTAGTTATTATTTCTTTAGGTTGTCTGCAACTCTATTCTATATTTATTACATATTATATATAGACATCTCCTTGAACTGTGCAGGCAGATTTTGATTTTCAAGGGGAAGAATGGGAATGGGGAGCGTATAAAACTCAGCGTGTCCTAGCAGCAGGTGCGTACAGCAATGATGATGGCCTGCGCCTTGAGAAAATGTTCATTCAAAGAGATAATGCCACAATCCATGCTGATGGAACTTTGTTGGGGCCAAAAACCAATTTGCATTTTGCAGTTCTGAATTTTCCTGTTAGTCTAGTGCCTACTCTAGTGCAGGTTCTAGAATCATCAGCAAACGAAGGTGCTGTTCATTCATTGAGGCAACTCTTAGCACCAATAAAAGGCATACTTTACATGGAAGGAGATCTAAGAGGAAGTCTAGCCAAACCTGAATGTGATGTGCAAGTAAGGCTCCTTGATGGTGCCATAGGAGGCATCGATCTTGGACGGGCTGAAGTTGTTGCCTCTTTGACATCGTCTAGCCGTTTTCTATTTAATGCAAAGTTTGAGCCCATCATACAGAACGGCCATGTACATGTTCAAGGAAGCATCCCTCTTAATATTTTGTTAGTTCAAGATGAAGAAAATCTTGAAAAAGATGATAAAAAAAATGAAGAAGCAAGTTGGGCTCCCTGGGGGACTAAAGGGAAAAATGATGACAAGAAAGCAGCATCTTGGAATGAACAAGGCTGGGATACTCAGTTGGCAGAGTCTCTTAAAGGTTTGCATTGGAATGTGTTGGATGTGGGTGAAGTTAGGGTTGATGCTGATGTTAAAGATGGCGGCATGATGTTGTTAACAGCTTTGTCTCCTTATGCCAACTGGCTCAACGGCAGCGCCGAAGTTATGCTTCAGGTTGTTCACTACTTGTATAATATATGGCCCATTTGCTTATGGTTCGGGCTATGTTTCATCTTTTACAGATAAACTGTGTAATTAACCCCTTCTAATATAATTGTCTAACGAGCGTATTCGTTTGTTTTTGTGGATAATTATAATAGGTGAGAGGTACTGTTGAACAACCAATTGTTGATGGCTCGGCATCTTTTCACAGGGCAACAATATCTTCACCTATACTCAGGAAACCACTAACAAATTTTGGGGGCATAATTATCATGGATTCTAATAGGTTATGCATCAGATCTTTGGAAAGTAGGGTTAGCAGGAAAGGGAAGCTATCAGTGAAAGGTAACCTACCCTTGAGGACAACTGAAGCGTCACTTGCTGATAAAATTGACTTAAAATGTGAAGTTTTGGAAGTACGGACAAAGAATATGTTGAGGTGCTCTCTGCATGTTTACCTCTTCTTTTTGATTTTCTTAATTGTTTGATAAGTTGAATACCAAACACGACAACTGCTTAATTTACTTGGCTCTGTAGCGGTCAGGTGGACGCTGAGCTGCAGGTAACGGGCTCTATACTGCAACCAAACATATCCGGGAACATCAAATTGAGCCATGGAGAAGCTTATCTACCTCATGAGAAAGGTGCTGCTATCAACCGAGAAGCATCAGATACTTCAAGCATGCCAACTGGAGGATACAATCAAGTGGTTGCATCAAAATACGTTTCACGTTTCTTAAATTTGAAACCCATGATTTTAAATACATCATTTCAGCAACCTTCAGGTCGGTCTGTTTGTATCAGTTCTTCTGGCCTATCCTATTGTTATTCTTAAACATAACACTAAAGAAACCTTAAGTTATTCATGTACAGGTAAAAAGGCTGAAGTAGTAGTAAAAAAGGGAATGGGACACATAAGTAGTAAACCAAAATTAGATATCCGGCTGACGGACTTGAAGCTGGCTCTTGGTCCTGAGTTGAGGATAGTTTATCCTTTAATTCTCAACTTTGCTGTAAGTGGTGAGCTTGAATTGAACGGTGTTGCACACCCCAAGTTAATAAAACCCAAAGGTGTTTTAATGTTTGAGAATGGTGACATCAACCTTGTTGCCACACAGGTTAAGACTCATCTAATACTTCTATTGTATTAAAGTTATGTTTTTAAATGAATGATTTTTCTTTTTCTGTTATAAAATATATAATAATGTGTTGAATCAGGTGAGGTTGAAGCGAGAGCATTTGAATACTGCCAAATTTGAAGCTGATAATGGATTAGATCCAGTGCTTGACTTAGCTTTGGTTGGATCTGAATGGCAATTCAGGATTCAAAGTCGAGCAACTAAATGGCAGGACAGTTTGGTTGTCACTTCCACACGTTCAGTTGAACAGGATGTTCTTTCACCCTCTGAGGTAATATTAATATTGCATAAATTTAGTTTCTGACACACACACACATATTATTCATGTAAAAAGAATATTACTTTGTAGAGCTTGGCCAAATAAACTTAAATTCTCCCACATGACAGCATGTACTACAGTCATACATAGTTATGGTTTCTACTTATCATCTACCATATAAAGTAGAAAAGAATATAAAAAGAAACCATCACATAACTGACTGCTTTGAGTGGAAATTATGAACTTAAGATAAAACAACTTAGTCACTCATGCACATTAACTTTTGATTTATTTTCTTCCACTTACAGTTAAACGGACAAAATATGGTAAACCCCAAAAAGTTTATCACAAAAATTTGTTCAGGAACATTTTGGATAATGACACAAATTAGATCTTCAACTGTGTGTAGTGCGTACTAGGACTATCTAAAATGATAGGTGGCAGGTAAACATTGAGGTGCATATTCTTGGTATTTATTTTAAAGAAGAAATCAACTTGAATGAAGAAATCACAATATTTATTCCTGACTTGTCGTTAAATCAAATTACATTTTGCAAGCAAAAGTTGAAGATGTTGTTAAACTAATTTCAATCTTGAACATAGGCATAAAGGATTTTGCATAGGTCTAGACTCTAGATCTATACTGTTAAATATGTTTGTAATAATGATATGGAGCTTGTTACTTTAAATTGCATGATTACTAGCATGTACTTATTGTGCAATATTACAAATGATGATGCTTACTGTCTTTGATACCCTCCTAAACAATGTGGTTAATACCTTCTCTCATTTCAATTATTAGTTCTCTTAATTCATGCTGCAAATGTTTGCTTATTGAACATTTATTCTTCTTATTATTTTTTGGTTGGAAGGCTGCTAGAGTGTTTGAAAGTCAACTGGCGGAATCTATTTTAGAAGGGGACGGTCAACTCGCATTTAAAAAGCTTGCAACAGCGACACTTGAGACTTTAATGCCAAAAATAGAAGGGAAGGGTGAATTTGGACATGCTAGATGGAGGCTTGTTTATGCACCACAGATCCCTAGCCTGCTTTCTGTTGATCCAACTATTGATCCCCTTAAATCATTAGCCAGCAATATTTCATTTGGTACAGAAGTTGAAGTCCAGTTGGGGAAACGCCTTCAGGTTTTTTCTCTTTCTTCTTCTACTAGTGTCGTTGCTTCTAGCACTAGAGGTAGGTGGCAATTTCAACCTATTTTTGAATGCAACAATTCGGGGGGTTTGCTTGGATAGAACAATTCAGGAAACTGATCGAACCATGCTGTAAGAGTCAAAAGCTGCAATGTAGTATACATCCTTATCATGCACTGCTGGTATCCACGACTCAAACCGGTGACCTTCAGGTCACAGCCCAACCTTAATGCTGTAGTTTCTAATGCATAAAATAAAACATCCTTTTTTTTATTTATTTTTATGAATGACTTTAAATAATTATTGACATGATATATATCATATTTGACATACTGGATTTATAAAGATATTAAAACTTATTGGACAAAATGTGTAGCTATCCATCAAAAACAGAATTGGTCACTCCAGCGCCGACACAATTAAAAATGGTGATGGTGATGCATGTAATTTACCATCTTTGATGTCTGTGGCAGGCATCTGTGGTGAGACAGATGAAAGATTCAGAGATGGCCATGCAGTGGACATTGATCTACCAGCTTACAAGCAGATTACGCCTCCTGCTGCAGTCCGCTCCCTCCAAGCGTATGCTTTTTGAATACTCCACTACATCACAAGACTGACTTTCTGGTTACTTTCTTTATTCTTTCACAAAGGTTTAATGTCTTGAATGCATAATTATGTACATATATCATTATTTTTCGGGTAGGATTGAGCTTGTAGTTTTTGTTTACACACACTAGAACTTTGTTAACTTGAAAAGCAAATTGTAAATCACAAGTAGAAAAGATTTTTCTTGCTAGTCATTGATCAGTAGAATCTTATATAGATCTAATTAATGAACAAACTACGTTAGAGCTCATTAGTTACACTATACAGTCATGCTGTAGGTATTCGTTACGTTAGTGTTAACGGGTTATCGTAATAAATGTAGGTTAACAACCGTCCCTTCTTTTTCTTTTTACATGAAATTGTAAGGTTGTGTTTTTTTTCTCTTTTTCTTTGATTTTTTTTTTTTTATTAAAATGTGGTTAGAATTGTTATCTTAATTTTCTCATTTTCTAGTGTTCCCCATTGAACCCATGTTTTTTGTAGAACTCTATTTATTTTTAAATTTAAAGAACCAATCTAGATCATTCATTTTTTAAATCATGAAAATTAAAAATTAAATAAAAAGGATATGATGGTACTAACTAAATTTTCTCATTCCAATTAATTATTAGTTATTTTATTGATTGATTATCTCTTATACTTTCTTCCTCTCATATTTTTAAAAATTGATACATATGTTAAAAAAAACTCATTTCAATTTTAATCATTTATTTTTTCAAGTTGAATATGATCAAATCAATTACAAACTATTTGAATACATACAAAATTTAAATAATATAGATATACTTTTTAGTTTTTAAATATTAGTAAATTTTCAAATGGACCATCCTTGTAACTCATCGTCTATTTACATATATGTAAATTTATATACTTCTTTTTTAATGACGTAAATCTTTATGCTATTAGTTTATTTTCTCAAATTGATCTTCTATTTTCATATGTAAATCTTCAAGGGATCGTCTGTTTACATTTATATAAATATATGAGATGATTGTCAATTTTTTAATATTACTGTCTTTTAATATATACAAATTATAAATTACATATATATAAATTATGTAACGAATTTTAAATAAAAAATTACATATATATATAATCTTATGTAAAACCATAACAAATTCAAAATCAGCATAAGTATAATCTAAATTTTACCCTATTTAGAAATATTCACAACTTTGTGTTTTTTCCTTGACAATTATTTTCTCCTAAAAATTAGTAGGCAAGAAAAGCGTAAATATATGTCAAACACGGTCATACATGTGTAAAACACGGTCATAAATATCTCATACATATGAATCTTATTTTACATATATCATTTACATATTTATAGATAAATAAATTCATATATGTAAAACAAAAGTTATTAGCAAACTTATACATATCTGTAAAACAATCTATATCTATAGTATCTAATAAAATAATATTTTTTTTTGCCACATGTCACTCTCTTAAACCATCATTTATGATACTTGTCATTACTTTAAACATCATCACTTCATTTTCCCTCAAAAGAATATTATAGTAATTTAAACACTCAAACTAATTTCTCACTCTTAATAAAAATCAATTTCATTAATTGATACATTTCTCTCTCTCATGTAGATTTTTTAAAAAGAAAAATCTCAGAGAATAGTAACAAAAATTTAAAACTGTTGTAATTTAATCACTCATGCATGTTTTTCTCAAATTGGACAACTAAACGATCAAATCAAATCATAATCGAATTTCTTATGTCAGTAAAGTAACAGTGGAGAAGACGTGTGGGTTAGAATTTTTAATATATAAAATTATATTAAAAAATAAGAAAAACATGTTAATTATGAAAAAAATAAAAAAGTATCTAAAATTTACGTCAACATTCCATATCAGCATCAAAAGATAGAAAAAAATATTTTTTAACTGAAACAAAAAGTATAACATGCTAAAAACATGTTAAGGATTTTAATTTATATAAAATATGAAAACTGAGTGAGCTAATTGGGACACTTTTAAAACTTGAGTTTACCTAATTGGAATATTTTTGAAAGTTGGTTACTATTTTACAAAGTTATCCCTTTTTAAAATCAAGCTATATTTTTAAAACTAAACTTTATTATGGAAATCAAAAATCACATCTTTTTATTAACATAAAAATCATAAAAAACCAAAATTTTTATATAATATGAAATTTTCTAAAACACTAAACCTTTTTAAAATAAAACATTTTAAATCCGTCCTTTTTTAAAAAAATTATAAAAATATGAAATTTTCTAAAAGCAGCTTTATTAAAACAAACAAAATAATTAGAAACCCGAGTATTTAATAAACAAGATTCTTACAAAGAATAAATTTTTTATAAAAAAAATCTTAACACGAATGTTTAAGAAAATACAATTTAGATAAGAGAATTAAAAAAAAAAATAGTATAATTGTTTTATTTCTTGAATTTCTATAGTATATATAATTTTAATCATATCTTATATTAAAATATCGTATTATAACGTTTTGGTGTTTGTTACTAACTTATAATGCCTTTAATAAATACGTTTCTAGGTTATCCATTTATCTGTATATCTATCTATTTGTAGAAAAAATAATTACAAAATAAGACTTGACATAATTGTAAGTTTTATCATACTAAATTTCTTATTTCTCTTTATATTATTAATAATAATATTGAATTCAAATAATATTACTCATACCATTTTCAAATTAAAAATTATATAATTTAATAAATTAAAACCTATTTTTTTTTATTAAAAACATATTTTTTAGAGTAAAATGCTATTTTTGTCCCTGACGTTTTGTTCAATTTGCTATTTCAATCCAAAAACTTTTTTTTGTCATTTTAGTCACGGTAATTTGTTTTAATTGGATAATTAGGGTGTTTAAAAAGACTAAAATACCCTCATATTTAACCGAGTTTTAACGGTGTTAGTGGAGTGGATGAAAATGATAACATTTAGTAAACTACAGTGACTGAAATAGCAAAAAAAAGTTTTTGGATTGAAATGACAAATTCAACAAAACATCAGGGATGAAAATGACATTTTACTTTATTTTTTAAAAAGGAAACTTTTATAAAATACAGAATAAAATAAATTTTTTTAAAATAAATTCATTTTTCTTAAAATAAAATAATTAAAAAAAATACATTATTGTTTATTTACTTAAAATAGCTATTGATATGCAATTATAATCACATTTTATCTTCAAATATGGTTTTATAATTTATAAATTTTAAAACTAATTATTTTGTATTTTATTTAATCAAACAGTGTAATACACAGGGAATTAACATAGTATATATACACACACAGAGATATGTGGCACACTAATAGTGACATCAAATGAATTTTTTTTTCTGACCATCTATTTTGTTTTGTTCTTCCACAAAGATACCATTTATGCGCCGTCTTTCGTGAAGAAACCGTTTTTGCATTGTCTTTTACGTTTTTCTAGTTTATTTTCTTCATAAAAAACATGTATAACATATTTCTTAACGAGCTACTCATCCGATCAAAAGTTGAATTCGTTTAAATTTATTATTAAGTAGTTAAAAGGACAAAAAAATATTCCTCTTGAATACATTAATAAAAAATTCCTACAATGGATAAGAAAATTCCTTCTATGCATAAGAATTTTGTCACGTAAAAATAACAAATACATACCATGAAACAACATCTAATCTTTTTAATTAAAATATAAGAACAATCAAATGAATTGATTAAACAATAAGTCAAGAACAAATTCTACCGGACAACTTAAAAACATTAATTATCTATAGATCTCTTAACGAAACGACTAATTTATTCTTTAATATTAGAAATTTTGGGTTAGTTTATCAAACTCCACTAAACTCATATCTCAAGCTTGAGTTGATATTGATATAATGCAAAGAATATAAATAAGCCTTTAACATTCCTAAATATATAAAACTTTTGGGTTAATCAAAGAAGAATACCTCTAATATAGAGCCAATTGTAAAATCCAAGCATAGTTTGTAAGGTTATACTTGAAAGGCTAATGCAACCAAAGTAACCAAAGAGCTTCCTGCATGCATGATGTACATAATAGAAGTTACTTCAAAAGTTTTACACTCCTCATAGAAATATTCTAAGTGTAAAATCTTCCGATGCTAAAGACCAAAATCTTCCGAATATAAAGATGAAGTCTTCCAAAGCTTAGATGACAAAGTCTTCCAAAGCCAAGAGACTGAAGACTGATTTCTTCTGAAGACAGAGAAGAAATGCTTTCTCTGATCAACCTTTTCATAAAGCTTACCAACTTTCCGCTGCCACTCTGAAAACTCACCAACTTATACAATTTGGAGAAAAGGTCCATGCTTTAGTAAACTGTAGATCATGGTTTGGACACTGTAACTTTCTACTCTGTACCTTTTATCCTTTTTGTAATTTAGGATGTGAGCTATGACATGTCATAGTCACAAGTCAAAAGGCAATATGCCTTTTGACTATACATTGATCTTGTTATTTAGATTAGTGTTTCAAGCTGGCTTTCAAAGTATGGCTGGCAGTAGAATATAGTATAAAGTATCTCAGGATCTTGTATTTGTAATGTATGCTTTGTAACTCTTGTAAGAGAACTTGAGGGCAATATACAGCATTCTTGAAAACCATCTGCTTTGTTCTTGTGTTTTTTACTTTAAGTTCTTAGTTTCTAAATAGCCAGTTCCCTATTTGATCTTGTAAGTGTTAGTCTATTCACTCTCCAACAATCTGTGAAACTGTTGCATTAACCTATCCTATAATTGGTATCAGAGCATTAGCATTCCAGGCTCTTGATTGTAAGATCTTACCATCTTAAATCTGCTTAGTTTCACAAAACACTTACTTGCTCAAATGGCAGCTCTCTCCAAAGATAATATGGAAACCGACACAATGACCAAATCCCCACTGATCACTTCTGATGACTTTGATACTTGGTGCCAAAGAGTGGAAGGGTTCATCAAGTGTCAAGACAGCAGGATGTGGAGATCCATTGTCTCTGGACCTCGTGTTTCATGCACACCTTCAGCAACTGCTGCTGGTAAAATGATTCCAAAGGATGTGGCTAACTATTCTGATAAAGATTGGAAGAGAATAGATGTAGACCCGAAGGTCATGACCGCTCTTTAAACTGCTCTTCCCAACTCTATCTATAAAGGCTTTAAGAAGTGCAAGACTCCCAAGCAGCTTTGGGATGCACTTAAGCTGATGTATGAGGGTCTGAGGAAGCCAAGGAGAACAAGAAGACCTCATGAAGTAGCAGTTTGAGAACTTCATCTTCAAGACAGGTGAAACCATTACTCAGCAGTATTTCAGATATGTTCAAATTGTGGACACTCTAGTGGATACTGGTGTCAAACTGGAGAACAGGGACATTGTGAGCAAGTTCATGTTCTCAATTCCCAGAGAATGGGCTCACTACTGTGTGGCCATTAAGAGAACTAAAAACCTCTCAACTATTACCCTTACTGAGTTGTATGGTATCTTGAGTTGTTACCAGATGGAGATGAACATGCAGAATCCATCTCACAGCTCATCCAGTACCCACAAGAGTTCTTCCCTCCATGTGGTTGAAAGAATCAGCAGAGAGCCTCAACATCATCTTCTCAGCTACCCTGACAACTCACAAAAGGGCCCTTTCATCACCTTCTCGGAGACACCAACGAAGAGCTACATCCAAGGAAGCCCATTCCAAGAGACAAGCTCTTCTCAAGCCTTTGTGTCTTCTGATGAAAGTTCAGGCAACTTTCTCTTCACTCTAGAAGACTTGGACTGCATTCATCTCGATGATCTGGAATACATGGAGATTGTGCATCAGATGGCTCTCCTCACTCATAGAGCCAAGAAGTTTTACCAAAGGAGTTTTACCAAAGGACTGGGAGAAAGTTTCCTAGTAGTGTATCCAATGGAAAGTTTGGGCTAGATAAAAGCAAAGTGAAGTCTTACAACTATAACCAAATAGGACACTTTGCTAGGGAGTGCAAGGCACCAAGGACAAATGGTGGCCAAGCACAATCTAGACCAAACTACACTAACGGAGCTCCAAAAACTAAGAAGCCCAAGTAGTAGGATGCAGCAGCTGCTGAAGAATGAGGCTTTGATTAGAGTTTCCAAGTTGAAGATGCTACTCCAAACCATGCCTTGATGGCTCATCATGAAGAACCCAAGGTATCAGAACATTTTTGTACCCCTGAGTGCATTACTAAAGTTAGCATGTATAGGTCCTATTACTTGGAAGTGAGATATGATCTTGAGTCTTTGAATATTTTAAAAGCTGATTTTAAAAGAGCATAAAGTGACTATAAACTTAAAATAGAAGATATAGAGAAAACAATTTTTACTCTTAAATATGAGCACACAAATTATAGGACTCAAATCAAAGATCTCATAGCCAAGTTAAATGAATACAAGGTTGAGCTTGTGATCAGCAAACCCAGGGTAGAAAAGTGTGTTCAAGAACATCATAACCTCATCTTTGCATGGCAAAGTGTCTTATCAAAACAGGCAGCGACTGGGATTTAGTGAAATAGCTCCTCCACACACTCTATTATCTGTAAGACAGCCAAGGTGTGAAACTAGTGAAGATGAACTACCTCCAGAAGATCCAGTTCAAGAGAAAGATGAAGAAGATGATGAAGAGGAGATGGTGAAGGATGAACCTTAAGTGAGTAAAGAGGTTCAATCTGATAAGGGACACCATCCTCCTGGAGAGAAGAAAAGGACCATGATGGCCAAGTCTGCTAGAAAGAATTTGAATAGGTCAGCCAAGAGAAAAGCTAAGAAAGCCCAGGAGATCAAGCCCACCTTTGACGTGAAGAAGAAACAAGTATTCATAGCTACTGGGTTTGAGGTGGTGAAGACTGCAACCTTGACTATGGATTCTAGTACCAGGAGTTGTAGTTCAAGTTCAAACCATCCTTGTCAAAAGAGGAAGGTTGATAAAAAGTGCACCACTGCTGCACTGACTGAAGCATCCAGTTCCTAGAGCAAGCCTATCCCTAAGAAGCCTGCTACATCATCTGCAAAGGTAAAGAAGGAATTGGAAAGTGATCTATTTCAACCAGCCTCTTAGAAGAAGTCTCTTAGAAGCAGATCAACTACATGCATCATGTGTGACAGTACTTCTTATTTTCCTAAGGATTGCATCTACAATTCTAAGAGTACCGTCAACATGACAAAGAAGACTTCTGAGATGAAGAAGAAGAAGACAACTTCAGAAGGAAAATTACTTTCTCTCGGAAGCTCAAAAATGAAGGCTTAGAAGATAAGTGGAAAATTGCCTTAGGAAGAAATTTTGGCCTCAAAAGAAAGGAATGCTTTCGAAGTACTGAAGTCTGCAGTGGATGCAAAAACTTCCAAAGGTTTAGTCTGCAAAACTTTCGGAGTTGTAAAAACTTCTAAAGCATTGAAGGCTAAGTCTAGTCTTTCAAAGATGGTATGGAAGATGAAGGAAGGCCAAGTGACTAAAGTTTTCTCATCATCAACAGCTCAAGATCCCCAAAGCTTAAACATTTGATCCATAATTGTTGATTTATCTTTTGTTAGTGTTAATGAACCCAAGACAAGCAAGGCTTGGGTCTCCAAATGTAACTAACCATCTCTTTCTGTGCAGGAACAGCTCAAGACCAAAAAGAATGTATGGATCATTGACAGTGGCTGTTCCAGGCACATGACAGGCAATGGCTCCTTGCTACAAGACTTTGAGAAGTTTGATGGAGGGCCAGTTGCTTTTGGAGGAGAATCTGGTGGTTACATCACTAGAAGGGGCAAGGTCATAAATGGTAAGCTCAGCATTGAGAAGGTAAACTTTGTTAAGGAGCTTGAGTTCAATCTTCTGCGTGTATCTTAATTTTGTGACCAAAAGCATAACATGTTCTTTACTAAACATGAGTGCATTGTTCTCAAGCTTGGGGTGATCATTCCTCAGGAGCATATTCTGCTTAGAGCCCCCAGGAAAGGGAACATGCATAAGATGGATTTGCAAGAAGCATCTTCTTCCGAAGAAGTTTCGTGCTTTCTGTCTAAAGCCAATAATGATGAGTCCTTCCTTTAACATAAAAGAATGTGCCATGTAAACTTTAAGAATATGAATAAATTAATTAAGAATGATTTGGTAACCGGAATGCCAAAGAAAGAGTTTATAAGTGATGACCATTGTGTTGCATGTCTAAAAGGAAAGCAGCACAAAGTGTCTCACAAGCCAAAGGAAATTAACTGTATCACTACCCCCTTCATTTTTTACACTTGGATCAGTTTGGCCTCACAAGTGTAATGAGTTTAGGAAACACTTCACAAATTTAGATCTTTCAAATCAACTTGTTGTGATTCTTCAATTAAGAATCCACATGTCTCACCCCACCACAAACATCATTGGAGATGTTGAGACAGGAGTGAGAACAAGAGGTCAAACCCATGAAAAACATGTTTGTCTACACTCTTTTTTCTTGTCTCAAATGGAGCCCAAGAATGCTGATGAAGCATTGAAGGATGGTAGTTGGACTGAAGCGATGCAGGAGAAGTTGCTTCAATTCAATAGGCAAAAAGTTTGGAAACTATGTCCTCTTCCTCATGGGAAGACTACTATAGGAACCAAATGGGTTTTTAGGAACAAGAAGGATGATAGAGGACTTGTCATAAAAAACAAGGCTAGATTAGTTGTTCAAGGGTACACTCAAGAAGAAGGGATGGACTACACAGATGTTTTTGCTCCTGTAGCAAGACTTGAAGCTGTTAGGATATTCCTTGCTTTTGCTGTATCAAAGGATTTCAAAGCCTACCAACTTGATGTCAAGTGTGCATTTTTGTATAGAGTGATTGAAAAGGAAGTGTATGTTAAACAACCACCTGGCTTTGCAGATCCAGATCATCCTGATTATGTCTGCAAGCTTGATAAAGCTCTTTATGGGCTGCATCATGCTCCAAGAAAGTGGTGTGAGACACTGTCACAATACCTTGTCCAACATGGTTACAAGAGAGGTACCATTGAAAGCATACTTTTCCTTAAAGGAATAGGGAATGACTTGATGCTGGTTTAAGTTTATGTAAATAACATCATCTTTAGGTCACCTAATCCAAGTCTCTGCAATCAGTTTGAGAAGCTGATGAAAAATTGATTTGAAATGAGTGCCATGGGTGAACTCAATTTCTTTCTAGGAATTCAAATGAAGCAGGTGGACAATGGTATCTTCATAAACCAGTCAAAGTATGTGCAAGACATAGTAATCGAATTTCATCTAACTGACTATAAGGTTGCTGAGACTCCTATAGCAAGAAACCACTCTCTAGCTCCTGACCTTGAGGGGGAGTGTGTTGATGAACACCTCTACAGGACCATCATTGGGTATCTTATATACCTCACAGCCAGTAGGCCTGATATCATGTTTGCCACGTGCATCTGTGTAAGATATCAAGCCAACCCCAAGATGTCACACCTAGTTGCTGTCAAGAGGATACTTAGATATCTCAAAGGTGCTCCCAAGCTAGGACTTTGGTATCCAAAATGTTGTGACTTATATGTATGCATATATAGATAGTGACTATGGTGGCTGAAACATGACTACAAAGTCTACATTAGGGGGTTGTCAATTCCTTGATGGAAGGATAGTCTCATGGCAATGCAAGAAACAATCATGTGTGTCTACATCAACTGCTGAAGCTGAATACATTACTGCTGCAAGCTGCTGTGCTCAAGTCCCTTGGATTTAGAATTAGATACTAGACTATGGATTCAACTTTAAAGAGACTCCCATCCATATAGACTACAACAGTGCTATCTCTATTACAGAGAATCTTGTGCAGCACTCATAGACAAAGCACATCAATATTAGGTTTCATTTGATAAGAGATAATATTGAGAAAGGCTTGATAAAATTGGTCAAAGTTAACACAAATGAACAATATGCTGATCAGTTCACTAAAGCTTTTGATGAATAGAGATTTAAGTATTTTATATTAGCTATTAGGATGATTAACTTTGACTAGATTTTCTTAAATTAATTTCAGAATTGTTTTCTAAAATGTGTGTTTTTAATGTTGTCTATTTCTTAACTCATATAAGCCCAGTTATCTTGAAATAATATTTTTCTAACTGATATTCCTTAGACTTATAAGAGTTTAAAATATAGTTTCTTATGAATGACATTAAAATTGACTTCGGAAGAAATTTATGTCTTCAATTCTAATAAGTGGTTTACCTTCAGAAGAAATTCAAGAATATTTTCTGAAGCTTAAAACACTTATATGTCTTGAAGAACAATTTTCTTCCGAAAGCAATTTAGTCTCGGAATATGTATTCTTGAATAAAGCTTCTGATGCTTGGTATCTGTCAAAAAGGGCACTTTTTCAGCGGTGGGACCGACATCTAGTTCATATAAATACACCTTTAACAGTTCCCCCTCTTTCACTTCCTTCTCCATTTGCAATTTCCTAACCTAAATTCTCTCAAATCGTTTTTGTTTCTATATTCCTTCATCCTTAAGCTACTCACAAATGGCCAACCCTAATCAACAAAACCAACCTGATTTCTCCATGCAACTTCACAGGCAACACAATCACTTTGCTCTGTTATCTTCGGAGAAAGATCCTGGTTTCTCTGATGTGGTTCTTGTCTCTATCACACTACTTTACCTCCCTCACCATAAATCCTCCACTGTATGAAGATCAACTTTTAGAGTTCTAGAGGAGCTACCAAGAGGTCATTATGGATGGGGAGAAGGCACTGTCTGCCACAGTGTAGGGGAGGACAATTTTCATCACTCCAGCTAGCATTCGCATTCATCTCAGGCTGGATGATGAAGAAGGCGAGTTGTCCTTTCCAAAATCTACTGTGAACCAGTCTTTCAGACAGATGGGCTATGAGGGTGATTACTCTGTAAGAACCTTCAAGAAAGGGAAGGTCTCCTTCAAATGGAAGAACCTCCTCCATGTTGTTATCCACTTTCTATCAAACAAGCATGGAGGTTGGGACCACATTCCAGAGCACCTCTCCCATATAGTCCATGGCATTGTTTAAGGGGTCAAGTTCAGGTAATCTTAGTTTGTATATACAAATCTGCTTGCAAACTTAGACTCCCTAGAGTATTACATGTTTTCTAGATATGTCCAGCACATACTTGATTGTGAAATAGGCTCACAGTTAAGGGAAACATGTAATATTCTTAAAATGGGACAGATGAAGGTCTACATCTTAAAGACAATAAGAAAGCCTACTGTGGGCTTCTCGGGGTTAGAAACAGCCCTAGTCCCAAAAATGTTAGAGCTCATTGCTGCACGTGACAAGCTGACAACGCCAGTTAGTATTGAACCCACACCTTATACCTCTGCCTTACCTTCCCAATCTCAAATAACCCTCACCTACTCAAGAAGATCCAAACAAACCCCTGCACAAACTACTTAGGTTGTACAGCCCCTATATACTCACCCATACAGGAGGAAGTGGAAACAAGAGCTCCTACTTCTCCTGCGGAGCAAACCACTCCCATTACTTCTTTAATCAGTGCTGAGGTTCCTCATGCTCATCCTGATGAGCTCACTGCTCAAGTTGAAAGCTTTCACTCAAAGTCTCAAAACTCTAATGAACAACCTTCCGGGGAAAGTTACCATCCCCAGCGTTTAGATCTAAACCAACCAATTCCTGACCTTTGCTTCCATAATGATGAGGATCTGGATTTCAGTGAGTACCATGAGTCTCTCTTCCCTTCCCCTACTCAAAAAGAGATGAGTACTCCTGAAACACCCATTTCTAGCCAACATCATTCACCCCCTACTAAGGTGGACTCCTCTAAACAAGTTCAGGAGGTCCATATGGAAGAGGCACTCACTTTTGCAAGTGATTACATCTTTAAGACCTCAACCATGGTAACTCAGCCCCTTGACACTTCTTCTAAAGCTGTCTTGGAGCAGAGGAAATCCAGCATCCAAGAACTCCATGCTGGTGATAAGGAAGAAGACTTTGGTCCAATTCTCTTATCCCTTCATGATTCTTCATTAGAAGATGAGGGGAGTCTGCAACTAAAGGTGCAAAAACTATTAGACCTATGCACCTATTTAGTTTCAAAGGTGAGTCACCTGGAAACTCAACTCAGGTGACAATTCTTCAAAAGTAGGTGTTTGATCAGCAACTTGAGATCACCGATATCAAGGGCATGTTACCTGAGAGACCTGCAAGACAAACTTAACTAGGTCCACAAGAATCTATGGAAGTGGTGGACTTAACCTCCAACTCACCTATGCAAGTGAGTGATGCTACCAAAAGGGGGAGAAAGTCACTGCAACCATATAACCTAGGAGTTCTATCCAGAGTTTGGACAATAAGGACTTACCACCCTCATTTGTAGTTTCCAGACTTAACAAGTTTCTCAGGATCACACTGATGTGGAGGCCATACTTCAAGAACTATTTGTGGAAGTAATTCCAAGGGCCATGTCTGCCCCATTTACCTTGCTGAAAATCCAATAGTGGGATGGTGGTATGATGCTGCAAGAAGGGCCTTGCTACTCTCTAGGTCTTAAGGGCAGCAAGAAGTCTTTAATTATCAGACCATGAGATTCTATGAGAGTTTCTCTTTAGTTGATCTGCCTCTTGTCAATCTAAGCCAAAACAAACATGCTGGCTAAAAGTATTCAAGAATAGGCGCCGAAGGAATTCAGAAGAAAATCAAAATTATATAGAAAGAGGCTAGCAGGGAAAACTGTTGGTCAGCTGGATACTGAGGCAGACCTTAAGATTAGCTTCAAAGGGGAAACCTTGGTTGAAGGCCCAATAGTGGACTCTGTGAACCTTGAGACAGGATCAACCTCAACACCCAGTAGCACAGCCTCTCCCTTGCTAGAGCTCAAGCCCAGTACAAGAATCAAAAGGCTAAAGCTCTCTCCACCCTGAGTTATATAGGCCAACCATTGACAAAAGGAAAAGGAAAATTACTCCTAAGGAGATTGAGGAGGAGAAAAGGGAGAGGATAAGAAAGGCTAGAGGAGAGAAAACAGGAGAAATCTCTAGCTTCATGCAAGTTGCAATCAGAGCTGCCCAAAGGCCAAATACTCATGATGATGAGTTAAGGGTAGCCAAATTGAATTATCTGGGATTAAGAATCTATAATATTGATTAACTCATCTTTCTCCCCTTAGTAGAATTAAATGAACTGGTTGACACAGAGCTGTCAAAAAAGAGGAAGGAGGCTGAGGCTATAGAATTGCTGCTTAAAATTAAAGAAGAAAGAAAGAGAAAGAAACTCTACAAAGCTCCTGCCCTCTCTCCAGTTCAAGAAAGTCTTGAGAAACAGACTGTGGTTGTGAAAGAAGAACCAACTCAGGTAGGTAGAGAACAAGAAAGATAAAAAATAATAGCCTATCTGGGTGACACAGGTCTCTATCAGGCAGCAGCTTTTCACCATCTCTCATTTGAATACATAGAATTTGAATACCTCAAACAGTTGGAAGAAGAAGCTCAAACCAAAAGAAAAGCTATAAAGAGGAAAATGAGAGAAGAGGCTGCTAAATCAAGAGCCACCATCAAAGAAATAGAAAAGAAGTCTGCTAACAGACAGAAGATGATGAGCTTCTTGAAGTTGTATGGGTTCTCTGGAAGGAGACTTGGTCCTATGTCTCTATCCAACGTGGATGAGCATATCAGAAGGATCAAGGAGAAGATCAAAGAAGGTTAGTTGGTTGACTTGTATTCTCCACCAAGTCAGGCTGCACCTGAAGTTAAGGTAAAGGTTGAACCCCAAAGGACAACACAACCTGATTCTGAAGGTACATCTAAGCGAACTTCATCTTCTGACCCACAGTAGGGTTCTGAACCTTCTCTTTCTGAACATGTGGAGGAAAGGGAACCAACTGAGGAGGATACAGAAAGAACATCTGGTGCTGCAGACCACCCTCCTTAGTTAAAATTTAGAAAGAGGAAAAGGATGGCCATCAGAAGGGACAAGAGAAAGAAGAAGTCCAAGGCATCCACCTCTGCAGCTCAGGATGAGTTAGAACATCCTGAGGGGGAACAAGAAGAAGTTGCCCAACCAACTGCACTTCATGTAAAGCCTCTTGCTGTTGAGAGACCCGCTGTGTCCTGGACATTCTCAACAAATCCAGACACATGGTATGTCACAAGAGATCAAGGAAGTCAAAACATATAGTTCATGCAGAACATGCTTACTGTTCCCCTGCATGATCTTTTGGACATGAGAAGATACTTTGAGAGTTTGAAGAATTTGGATCAACTGATGAAAAAGGGAATGTTCCTGATGCTAATGAGGACAGTAAGCAAGTGAAGATCAAGACTCAACGCTTCTCCAAAGTTTTGGTAGCATCAGCCTAGGGGGAGTTTGCAAGAGTTATCTTAGAGGCTGATGCTCACCAAAGAGCTCTCAGCATGCACTCTAAAGTATAAGAAAGTTACTTCGAAAGATTTGACAAAGTCACTAAGAAATTCTCTAAGTGTCAAATCTTTCGAAGCCAAAGACCATTTCTTCCAAAGTCAAAGATGACTGTCAAAGTATGACTGAATGTAAGTTGTAGTATAAAGTGTCTCATGTATCAGTTCTTAAGGACTAAGCCTTGTAACTTTGGTTTGAATACTTGAGAGCAATATATAACATCCTTGAAAACCAACTTCTTTGTTCTTGTTTGTGTTCTTTCCTTCAAGTTCTTTGTTTCCAAGCCGATTCCCTGTTTGATCTTGTAAGTATTAGTCTATTAACTCTCCAACAACTATGAAACTGTTGCATTACCTCCCTAACCCGGTCCTGCACATTTCTTATTACATGCAAGTCACATGCCATTTTTTATCTGTATATTGCATCATGTTCTATTACAAAGTTACAAAGTGATCAAGTAATAATTCTAAATACAAGACCTGAGATACTTTATACTACATCCTACAGCTGTCTATATTTTGAAGGCCAGCTGAATACACTGATCTAGACAACAAAATCAATGTAAAGTCAAAAAGACAGATTGTCTTTTTGATATGTGACTACGACATGCCATAGCTCACATTCTAATGTATTACAAAAAGGATAAAAGGTACAAAGTAGAAAGTTACAGACACCTATACCATAATCTATAGTTTACTAAATCATGGACCTTTTCACCAACTTATGCAAGTTGGTGTGTCTTCCGAGTGGCAGCGGAAAATTGGTAAGCTTGCTGAAAAAGTAGATTAGAGAAAGCATGTCTTCTTTGTCTTCGAAAGAAATCAGTCTTCTTTCTTGTTGGCTTTGGAATACTTTGTCTTCTAAGCTTTGGAAGACTTCATCTTTGGCTTCAGAAGATCTTGGTCTTTGGCTTCGAAAGATTTTACACTTAGAATATTTATGACTAGAGGAGTGTAAAACTTCCGAAGGAACTTCTGCAATGCACATGCACACAAGCAGGAAGCTATTTGGCTTTCTTAGTTGCATCAGCCTTTCAAGTATTCCTTTAAAAATATGCACGGAAAAGTTTTATATTTGACCCGACTCTTATCTAAAAATACAAGCGTAAGAAATGGTTTTCTTTAAGTAAAAATTGTACTAAGGTAAATCCGAAACTTTAAAAACTTAAACTGGTCAAATGATGTGTCAAAATTAACCACTTATATTTGAATTAAATAAAATTATATAATTAAATAAACAAATATTATTATTTAATATTATTTATTATTATTATTATAATTATTATTATTGTATTTTTAATAAACAAAATAATAATATTATTATTTAATAATATTATTATTTAATATTATTTTTACTGTTCAATTGCATCTAGATTTATATAGGAGTAATTATCTATATGAGTTTTGTATTTAATTGGATCAGATCAGATCATGTTAACTGTTATGTGGATTTGGGCGAAACTGTTTAAACATACTGATGATCAAGTATAGGGTGGTATTCACCTTGCCGTTAGTTATAGCCTAGTTATTATTGTAATAGGGTCTAGTTTAGTTTTGTTAGTTTCGTATTCAGTAGCATGCGAAACTACATGCGAAACTGTAGTTTCGCTCGGTAGTTTCACAAGGTCACAGAGCATAACAGTTTCGTGCGAAACTATATGCGAAAATAGATTTTGTATAAATATGTTTGTTTGTTGATCATTTTGTAACTCTTGAAACGTTAATGAAATACTACTGAATTGAGTTTATTGTGTATTGCTAGGAGCTTAATATTGTTATCTTTCGGCATTGTTCTTTATCATCTTATTATCCTATCAAAAACTTATTTCAAATGGGTTTTGCTTGATTTGTGTTTATTATTGTATCATCACTTGGTACCCAAGTTATTAGAAAGAGTGATAACTTGAGGATTCCGGTGTTAAAACTCCATCAAAAGCATGTTTAAATGATCATTTGGACCAACACATACTTTTTATATTATGTAGAGGGTTACAGTCTTCACATTACGGGTTCGACCCCGGGCACCCCAATATATTTTGAAAACTCATTTGTTTGTAAGTTTTAGAGATATATTACAAATTTATTTTGTTAACCAAAGACACTCTAATAATTATAAAAGGATTTCTAAAAATATCCTAAAGGTTTTAAAATTCATATTTTATTTAATTTTTATAAAATATTATAAAATTTGTTTATAAGTTTTATATTTTATAAAATTACTCTTAATCAAATATAAATCTTTAAAAATTATTTTACATGAATATTCTTTTGACTAAATTTTAAATAATTAGTTATTAAATTAATTATTTTTTTTTCACACTTTGATATGCAAACTATATTTAATCGATTATTATAAATTTAAGAAGCAAATGATATTTAACAACTCTATTTCACTAATCATTTATTATTATGTCCAATCTCAACTACTCAATCAATTTATCCTATTTTTATTTAGTCAAGCTATATAATTAGTCAAGTTATCTTAAAACTAATCAATAGTTATTATTTTCAAAAAATTACTTAATCAAGTTATTCTATTTAATCAAGTTATACAAATTAATTACAATATTGTAAGTAATAAACTCAAATCCCATTTGAAACCTTAATTTATGTTTCGTATTTAAATCTTTATTATTCTAATTTAAGACACTATTCCTTCTGGTGACACGTGAGGATTTTGGCATCTATCCTAGCGATTCTGTATCACAATTTCACTTAATTGTCAATGTGATTATTCATTTCTCTTTTTTTATGTTTTATATTTTGGAGAAAATCATGTGATTCAATATTAAATCACTGTTAATCATTGTTATACTATTTAAAAATTTAATTTAAGACATGCTATTCTATTACTTACAATTATATGTGCATAGTCATGGTATATAATAATAGATCTATTGGTTTGACAAACCCACCCCATATGAATATTCGAGTGGTGATTAGAACCGTATTCAATCAATAAATCATAAGACTTCATTTGCAGACCGAGTCTATTCAATCGTTTGGTTTGATTGTGTTTGGTTTGTCTTTTAAGTTACATTATTGCAATTATAAGTCTTGACATTATCATGTGAATTGAATTGCTCTTGAATTATTTTAATCAATCTATACATATATTCAAACCTATGTTTACTCACCAGCTAAATTGTTAGCTAACTCGTTACTTTTTCACAAAATTTTAGGATTGCAGTTTTAAGGAGTTCTATGTGCACACTTAGTAATTGGATTTAGTTAGAATTAAAGACAAATTTCATTATATTATTTATGTTTATATTTTATTGTAATGTAATGTTTTATTAGTCTCATTTAATGAAATTGCATTTAATATTATATCAATTTATTTAAATTCTATGTGCCATGAACAATCGATTCACATTTCGTCCGCCCTAATGATTCTGCCATTGGTTGGGGTGTGACAGATTGATATTAGTGACATGGTTATAGGGAATTAGGTTATTATAAACAGAATGAACTAGACTATAACTAAGTATCTCACACATGAGTCTTCTCATGTACCTTATATGTTTTGATAGGATTTTATGCGATTCATATGCTTAAATATGATTATGTGATTTTATGCGTTATGTGATTATTCTTGTATCCTTGATTTCAATCAATATACACACAATTCTCATTTCATATTTTAAGGCATTGTTCCTAAATCAAATATATGTCAAATTTTGAATTGTTATTTATGGTTTTCAAATCTCGTCAAAGTTTGTGTTCTATAACTGAACACATGCAATGATAGAAGAGTGGGATGCTTGTATCTTGAGGTGTTCTATGTAGGTAAGGTATTCATATAAATCCAAATCAACCAATGCATCTATTTACCTTACCTAGGAACCCTTGGCATGAGTGTCCGCTTATAGGTACGCATGTCTTTAATAAGGCTTTGGTTGACCAAAAACTTTTATAAGTCTACGTATTCGCTTTGGTTTGCGAACCAAATGCTTATACTTGGAACATCTCATTGTTATTTTAAATCATCTCATCCCGTGTTTTTGTTTTCTGAAATTTTAAAACTTATTATCAAATTCTCATCAAGCATCTTAATAATCTTTTTGAATGTCTTCCGGTCAAAACCGTTCACATTCTGGAAACTCCTCGCAACAAATTCTATTATTCCGAACTACACCCTTAATCTTATCATATAGATTTCCCTATCAATATTGCATTGATGCAATTTGGAAATCTCCATGTCATAATATGCATGAATTGGTAAGCACCATATCAAAGTTACACCAATGCAACTTGGAAGTTCATTGTCATAGTAGGCATGGATTGGTTGTTTAAGAACCATGCCGAAGTGTCTTCTTCGAGAAGTTCATCCGAATTCCCTTTTGCATATGAATGCGTCTTAAACATTTTCCTCTCATTTGTCAATTCAGTTCCATATTGATCTGGTGCATGGTGTAACACCATTGACAAAATCTTCATACTTGTGTGTCTGAAATGCAAGAGCTTGTTAGTCAACTTCAAGAGTTTTTATAACAAGGTTTTCCTACAAGAATTGATGATTTGTTTGATAGCTTCAAGTTGCTTTTTATTTCTTAAATTTTGATTTTCATTCAGGTTATCATTAGCTTCAAGTGCAGGATGATGACATTCCTAAAATAGCTTTTTGTACAAGATATGGTCTTTGTGAATTTAGGGTTATGCTCTATGCTTTAATCAATTCACATGTTGTGTTCATGAATTTGATGAACCACGTGTGCAAGCCATACTTGGACAAATCTGTGATTGTCTTCATCGACGTTATATTGATTTATTCAAAGCCTAAATTTGATTACCAGCATCATTTCCGTTTGATTTTTGAAATTTAATTAGAAACCAAATCCGAGGGTCGACTTTATTTCCTTAATCATCTTTGGATCCCCAACTGTGACAAACTCCAAACCATGGTCATGAACAAGGTTCATAAGGTTCATGACTCCGTTCATCTTGGTGCGGATAAAATGTTTACGAAACTTCGCAATCATCTTTGGTAACTCAACTCAATCTCAGCACAACTTACCATACTCAAACCCACAGTCAAATTGAACGAACGATACAAACTCCTGAGAAGATGATTCGAACTTGTGTTATTCATTTCACTGACTTATGTGATTCTCATTTTCCATGGGTCGAATTCTCATACAAAAACAGTCATCAGTCACATGCCAATAACCAAAGTTTATTGGAAACCTAAACGTAACCTAGAATCTAGTTGGAAGCATGAAGACTAAATGAAATCCAAATACCCTAATCCATTTACTTTAACCTCCTCATGATTAAATTTCAGGATGAAATTTCTTAAAGTAGGAGAGATTGTAACATCTATCCTGTTTTGAAATGTAAATCAGAACCCATTAAGCCATTTTTTTAAATCAAATTCATCATATAGTCATTTATTTATTTTGAGGTTTCAAATACAATAAATGTATCATTTATTCAATTATATATAATTTTTATAAATTATGAAATAATTTTTTTTATAAATTTTACAATTATTTGTTTTAATTATTAAATTAAATAAATGACTAATTTACAAAAGTTTTATTTTTAATTATGAGTTTAATTGTCAAATTAAAATAAATAATTAAATTGTAATGTTTTAGTAGGTTTTATAAAGATTTCATATAAATAATAATTTGATTAAATTATTAATTAGACTTAAATAAAGTCCAGTGTTGAAATTATCATTTTTAAAAGTTTAATGAAAGGGTTTGCACATAAAATGAAAACTTACTAACACCACATGGACCAAAAGTGTAATTATATTTAAAAACCATCCCTCCCCTTCCCCCGTCGACTTTCCCCCAGTTCCGGTCATCAGCTCCGGCGCCCTTTGGCAACACCAACTCACCCTCTCAAATCGAGTTTAACTCAATCAAAGCCCCCCTTGATACTCGCCCCAATGAATTGAACTCACTAGCTGTTTCAATTGAACTGATTCGACTGTTATGAGTGTCCACTCGAAACCGAAAACCTCATTAAGAATCAAACCTGTTTTGACTCGATCAATGACAAGAGGCTTCTTATGTATTGTTATCAGCAAAATAATCCACATGCTCAGTATTTGTGGTTCCTTTATCCACACTTGATCTTGTATTCCTCCTAGTAATAGGAGTCCGACCTTGACCTCTACTGATTCCTTGTCTTCTACTAGCCTTCTCTAATCATACAAAAAAGGAACAGGGCATCAGTACTCACTTGATAGATGATGATCCTGAATAGTATAGTGCTCGTACATAAGCAATGATAGTGATATGAAACTTATGAATATTTATTCTGTCTTCTCCAACATTAGTGGAGATAAGCTTATATAGGAGTACAAATTACATACAAAGATACAAGAATAAGAGAATTGCAATTGTAGACATAAAGATTATAGAATACCAAAATATGCTAGTATAATAGCCCCCCTCAAGCGAGCGGTGGCAGGCTGAGACGTAGCATGTTGCGGAAAGTTTCAAATTGCGGTCGAGGCAGACTTTTTGTAAAAATATCAGCCACCTGAAGCTTGGTCGGAATGAACTTAGTGTGAAGCTTTCCCGATGCCACTAGCTCTTGAATGAAGTGGTAGTCTAATTCAATTTGTTTCATCTTTTTGTGAGAGATAGGATTTTGAGTGAGGAACAAAGCACTGCGATTGTCACATAGAAGTGTGGGCCTAACTGATGGAAGGGCATGGAGTTCAGTAAGAAGGTGAGTGATCCATATGAGTTCCACAGCGGTATTCGCCATAGCTCTATATTCAGATTCGCAGCTCGAGCGGGAGATAGTAGGTTGTTTCTTGGCGCTCCAGGAAACCAGATTGCCTCCCAAGAATATGGAAAACCTGTAGGTGGACTGCCGAGTTTCAAGACACCTAGCCCAGTCACCATCGGAGAAACCCAACAGAGACGTATGAGTGGGTTTGGTGAAGTTAAGACCAAATGCATTAGTACCCTTGATGTATCAGAGGATCCGCTCCATACCTTGAAAATGTTCAACAGTGGGCGCATGAGAGAATCGGCTAACCTGGTTAACAGCATATGATATGTCGGGTCTAGTGACAGTTAGGTATTGAAGGGCAACAACAAGTGATCGGTAAAAAGAGGAGTCTTTATAGGGTTCACCACTAGTAGTAAAGGAGGTGTTGGTTGCTAAAGGGGTAAAGGCAGGTTTAGCATCCATCATATGAGCACGTTCTAATATTTCCCGGGCATATTTCATTTGGCTGAGAAACAATCCCTTATTGGTGTGAGTGACTTCAAGGCCAAGGAAGTAATTAAGTTTTCCCATGTCTTATTGATGGCAAACTCATTATTTAACTTGGAGATGAAGGACTTGAGTGTAGCATTGTGATTGCCAGTAAGGATTAGATCATCAACATAGACTAAAAGATACATAATGCATGAATCCCGTTTGAAGATGAACAAGGAGGTATCTGCCCTGCTGCAGGTAAAAACATTAGTGAGTAAAAATGTGCTTAACTGCTGGAACCAAGCATGGGGCGCTTGCTTAAGACCGTATAAGGCCTTGTTTAACTTGCACACATGATTCGGGAATTGTGGGTCGATTAATCCAGGAGGTTGTTCCATAAAGATGCACTTAGTAAGTTGACCATGTAAAAATGCATTGCTTACATCCAGTTGGTGCAAAGGCCATTGGTTTAGGACCGCTAAACAGAGAATGATCCGAATTGTTGTAGCTTTTACCACCGGACTAATCGTAAATGAGTAATCAAGACCGGGAGTTTGGCTGTAGCCTTGGGCCACAAGCCTAGCTTTGTGGCACTGAAGTGTTCCATCAGAATTGTATTTCAAGCAGTACAACCATTTAGACCCGACAACGTCACGATCGACCGGTCTTGGAATGAGCGACCAAGTATTGTTTTTATGTAGAGCATTCAATTCACAAAGCTCTGATACCATATGCAACTTATGAATATTTATTCTGTATTCTCCAACATTAGTGGAGATAAGCTTATATAGGAGTACAAATTACATACAAAGCATACAAGAATAAGAGAATTACAATTGTAGACATAGGATTATAGAATACCAAAATACGCTAGTATAATAAGTGACCATGTGTAATTTCTTATTTATCGCACTGTCCCTGTTCTAGTCATTTTCCACCACAATAATACCAAAATCACATTCCCCTAACCTTAAGGGATCAGCCTACCACCTACACAAGCATTCAACTTATCTCAACTCTACACAGATTATGTCTATATATTATTCTTGTTTTTAGTTTGCTTAAACTTCAGCTCTGATACCAACTGTCTCACCCTCACATAGGCAACAGGTCTTTTGCGGTATTATAGTGTTAATATAGGAAGGCTATTAATGCATAATCCATATCTAGACCTTTTCTTTGGAACAAGGGTTTCATACCCAAGCAAGCATCCTAGTGGTATTACCTAAGGGTACATAATCCCTATCTAGATCGTTCTTAGCAACCATCCTAGTGGTATTACTTAAGGGTATTTAGATAAGTATTTTTTGTTAAATACAACTGATAAAATATGTTAAATAAGAGAGTAATTGCTTTTTATATAAAATGATTTATTAGGTTAAGTGAATAAAAAATTAACGTATTCAATCCTTTTGATGAATATGATAATAAATATAAAAATACAAATTTATGGATTTAGTGATAGTATATGATAAGATTATTGGAGTTTATGGTTATTTTAATATGATAATCGGTGTAAAAAAATTCTTATAGAATTATTATACATGATTATATATATATATATATATATATGTGTGTGTGTGTGTGTGTGTATACGTATGTATATATAGAAAACATAATTTTGAGTAGCCTCCTTTTATAGTGAAATTGTGTCCTTTCATGGTCTTGCATTATGGAATTTTACAAATTATCATTATCGAAATTTCAACTATGTCTTCAATTAGCAGGCAAGGTCTCGTGTCATCTTTTGAATAAATAAAGTTTGCAGAGATTTGATAAGATTCCCACCATTTTTTTTACTAATTACCTTTTTTATCTCTTATAATACATTCAAATTGATTGGTTAATTACATGCTATTTTTATAAAACAATATCTTGATACGGGTCCGAGTATGGGTCTTAAGCATCTTAATAATTATCTTGGTCATTGTTGGAACTTTTGAATGCTGAAGTTTTTATTTCGTTGACAATCTATTGTGTTGGTTGTTTTAGTGTTATCAACATTCATTTTAGTGCATTGGATTAACATGTTGATCGAGGAAATAATATTAGAAATTAAACGAGTTAGGTGTCGCGGGAGTGCGGACTCGATTTAATTCTAATAATTATTTAATAATTGAAGTGGGCTATAAATTTGGGCTTTCTTAAGTTTGAACGTTATCAATACTAGTAATGGATGGGCTTATGTGCTAGTGGATCTGGTTGACCATAAATAATAATGTTGACCAAGGGCTTTGAAAACCCTCTGGACATCTCGATCAAACAATAAAGTAAAAAGGGGATTGCAGTAATTTTCTTTGGGGTATTCTTCTTTTTCAACAAGAAACAAAGGATGGAAAGAAGTTACGGTGACAAGTTCTCATTAAGAGAACAAAACGTTGTCTTGAAAAGAGAACAGAATAGAGAAAAACAAATCTCATGGTTACGATGATCTTTTTCAAGAATCCTCTCAGTTTCATTCAAAATTCTACTCCATCAAGAAATCTCTGTCTAATCCGATAAATATTTGTGCGAGTAACCCCCAAATAGGTTTATCTGATAATGTTTCACCATTCAGAGATTAATCCAAGTAAGTTTGATTGTTTGAAGATTAAACCGGAATCTGGTAGGTTTTAGTTTGTTTATATTTGATTTCTTGTTTGAGACCCATAATTTTCTACAAAGATAAACCTATTTATGGTTATTTCTACACATCGACTAGATTTGGGTCTGCTTGTAAGGATCCCGGTCGATTGGTTATTTGAGAGATTAAGACCATAGGACTAAGAAAGTATACATGAAGAAGGATTATATCTTGAATATATGAAGAAAATTTTGATCGGAACCTTGACATCGAAAACTTCTTTGTTCTCTGTTATCCTCAAGAGAAAAGGAAAAGAAGTTGCAGAGAAAGTAATTAAAAAAAAAAAGGTTTGAAAACGGTCTTTAATTTTTGTTTGTTCTCGAGAATCCAAGGGAATGAAATCCTTGCTCAACCATTTGTTTTGACCTTCCAAGATAATGATCAAAAACATAATGGGCTCCCATTAAATTTTCATTAGCCCATATAAATATAAATTCGATTTATGTATCTACTTGTAAAGTTTAAAGTGTTGATTTTGTTCTTGATCACAAGGGTAGAAAAGTTTGAGTGTGTTCGTGTTAGTAATATTATGCTCTTGAGTATAAAGCAGATTATTGGAACTCGATTGTTACAACTTGGATCAATCTTGGTTTTGTGTTTGGTTTGAATTGGAAAATTCGTCACGGATCCAGTTTAAGGAAAATAAAAGAAAGTTTAACAGAGATAATTATCAATTTAAAAAGAAGCCAATGATGTTTTATTTGAGATGTTGAAAACCGGACATTTCAAGAAAGGTCATCGACTGAAGTTTGCGATTGGAAACAAGCCTAATGTGGCAGTTCCTGTTGGTTGACAGACCCGAATACTCCACAAGGTACGCGTACTAATTCTACTTTAGATTTAAACAAAACCTATGAGTTTTGTAATTAATTCAACGATTCATTCGGGACATGTTAACTATTTACAAAACATAAAATTGGGTTTGATTCAAAGAAACAAAGTTTGTTTTATACTTTGAATAATAAACAGATAAAAGGTAATTGTTTTGAATCAAATAAAGTTAACACTAAAAGTGTTTGCTCACATAGTTAAATAGAGTTACTAGACCACAGTTCAAGTTAGAACCAATCCATTGGATGTTTACAAGTTGGGAAAAACCCATTGGGATGTGAAGTACATGGAACCGGGTCTTCGGGTTTAGTTTTGGATTCAAAAGATCCAATGATTAATAAATATAATTTGGTTTAGAATTATATATTATTTATTTTGAATCCTTTTATGTACATGATGATATGCTTATATGACTGGTAGACTCAAATGTTGCGAGTCATGTACTCAAGGATTTAAAATGGTTTGAGGAATTTAAACCAGTTGAAGATGGATTTGTACCAAGGGTGAGAAATATAAAAACTTAGTCTATCAAAGGATTTAGAAAAGCTAGACTTGTATGTACATATGGAAAACAATTATTGTTAGATCATGTGTTGCATGTTCTAAGTATTTAGGAAAACTTATTAATGTCCCGTTTGGTGTTAAATCTGTATTTATGGCATCATTAACTTCAAGCAAAGTAAATTATGTTTTTAACTTGTAACATGCTAGATCAGGTTATGTGAATTATTTTAGAATAAAAGACATGCCTAAGATAATACCAGTTTTTGATATGAATCATAATAGATGTCATACTTGTGAATTAACTAAGATTACAAAGAAACTAATTAAAGATGTTAAAAGAAATTCTAAGGTATTAGATTCATTAATTTAGACGTATGTGAATTTCATGGCTCGCCTTCAATCGGTAATAAGAAATATGTTATCATATTAAAATGAAGGATATGGGGGAGGTATTGGGATAAGGATTAAAAGGAGTAATGATATATCTTTGGCATAGTATCATTATATTGAGAAAAGATTGTGGAAATTTTAATCATTGATTGTTTCCAAGTTAATACTCCTATAAGTCCTAATATTTGACCTGTGGTAGTTACGGTGAATCTATTCACATATAAAATATTTAAAGCAATTGGGTATCCAATGTATGTTATGATTAGCACCTGACTTGGTATAGCTTATGCTTTGAGATGAGTAGATTTACCAGTAATTCAAGTACGTATTACTAGTAAGTTGTGAATAGATTTTTAAATACCTGAAAGAACCATGAATTATGGTTTGTTTATTCAGGTTTTCCTTTAGTTATAAAAGGATATTTTAAAGAAATTTAGGTAATCAAGTGGATGTGTATTCTTTCTTGGGGAAGTTTGCATCAATTGACAATGGAATGCGAGTTTGTAGTGATTAGCTCTAATTGCATCTGGTGAGGAAGCTAAATAGCTAGGAAAATTTGATCTTTGAGATTCCATTGTGGTTAAAACCGATGTCACCAATCTCTATCAAATGTGATAGTGCTGGCTAAGGATTAAAGTCAGGTGTATAATGGAAAGTCTAGACGGTTGTGTATTATATATAGCATGATTTATGAGCTCATCGTGCATAGTGTGATGTCAGTTGAATTATTAAGATCTAAGTATATTTTGACTGATTATCTAACTGAAGAGTTAGGAAGAGATCTCGTGAATAAATCAGTCATAGGGATGGGTATAAAGTCCAATTTTAATATCTTATATCAAGACGCCCAATTCCCATCTAATACAACGTTAGATGCAGAATTCAATGTGGTAAGCTTGTCATAAAGATATTGGAACACATGAATAAAATCATCCTAAGATATGTGTTCAGACTGCAAGATAAAGGAGGTTGAAATTTAATTTTCTTAATAGTTCATTGATAAATTGCAGTGCAGGTGCAAGAATAATGAACTACCTATAAGAATATGAAGTTTAGCCGCTTCAAGAAACTTTAGACTTGAGCTTTGATATATTCTTTGAAAGATTAGGACACGGGCTAGTAAAACATTGTGTCAAGTGAAGTTTGGATTTATAAACGTATATGTATATTACCTACATGTATTTAAATGGATAACTTGGCTTCAATCCATTGTGATACCCGGCTATTCTAATATTTGTATCGTGTAATATACTAAGGTGAAAATTCAATCCGCAGGACATTTTCATTTATGTATACGTTTGAGTTTCTGTGAGGATGATTAAGTTAATCATGGATATCACTAAAATGGGGGAGGATTGTTGATTATTTTAGTGTTATCAACATACATTTTAGTGTATTGGATTAACATGTTGATCGAGGAAATAATATTAGAAATTAAACGAGTTAGGTGTCTCGGGAGTGCGGACTCGATTTAATTCTAATAATTATTTAATAATTGAAGTGGGCTATAAATTTGGGCTTTCTTAAGTTTGAACATTATTAATACTAGTAATGGGCTTATGTGCTAGTGGATCTTGTTGACCATAAATAATAATGTTAACCGAGGGCTTTGAAAACCCTCTGGACATCTCGATCAAACAATAAAGTAAAAAGGGGATTGCAGTAATTTTCTTTGGGGGTATTCTTCTTTTTCAACAAGAAACAAAGGATGGAAAGAAGTTACGATGACAAGTTCTCATTGAGAGAACAAAGCATTGTCTTGAAAAGAGAACGGAATAGAGAAAAACAAATCTCATGGTTACGATGATCTTTTTCAAGAATCCTCTCAGTTTCATTCAAAATTCTACTCCATCAAGAAATCTCTGTCTAATCCGATAAATCATTGTGCGAGTAACCCCCAAATAGGTTTATCTGATAGTGTTTCACGATTCAGAGATTAATCCAAGTAAGTTTGATTGTTTGAAAATTGAACCAGAATCTGTTACGTTTTAGTTTGTTTATATTTGATTTCTTGTTTGAGACCCATAATTTTCTACATATTGAATATCTTCTAGTGTTGAGCAAGCCTGAAGTCTTGAAATTATAAGTTGATCTTCACTACTAATAACCTATTGGTTAGGCTTTTGAGTTGGAGTCTTTAAGAGTTCTTTATAATAATTAATAACCACTTGAACCTCGACTTTGTCTTTAGGAAATTTAGTCCACTATTTACATCTAAATGTCGTAGTAACATTGGTGGGATTACATACAGATCGTTCCCCTGCTTCTTAATTGATATCGATGAGTCCATGGTATAATCCATAGATTCCTAAATATACTCATATATTCTAGAGAATATTTCAAAGTTAGGAGTTCTTGGCCTTGTAAATAATTTCTTGAACTTTGAACATGCTTCATATATCCCTTTTGGGAAATCTTCAGGAAGAATACCCATATGGTTGAACCGTTTAACTAACTATAATGGGTAAGTGTTTGAAAAATCTTTGTTTAAATAAAGGAATCAGGACTGGTTAAAATTTAGTAGCATAATGGTTTTGAACCATGCTTCTTGATTATCATTATAGTTATAATATGTGAGAGAAGGAAAAGTACAAAGATTTTTTGTAGTAACGGATCGATTTCCATTCTTCTATGGTTATTATTCCTTTGATTTTAACTTTAATAACATATGTGTTCAAAATTATACATAGAAAACCAAACCAAAGCACATCAGTTATTCCTTAATATCATTCTTAAAATGATGAAAGTGAACTTAAAAATGTTAAGTTGTGTTTTCAAGTGTTCAAAAGGCTAAGATGGACAAAAGGAGTATACTTAGCATGATTTTGAAAATAACCGAGCTTTGAAGTCCAAGCATGGGGCCGTGCTAAAAAAAGAACACCCCCATGTTTGAACATCTAATAGGACAAAAAATACTATCCGTAAAAGTAGTCACGGGGCCATGCCCTAAGAGTCACAGGGTCGTGCCCCATGAGTCACGGGGGCGTGCCCCACCTCAATCACGGGGTCGTGCCCCATCAAGCATTGGGCTGTGTGTAACACCCCAATCGATGGCGGAATTATCGCGGCGGACGAAATGTGAATCGATTGTTCATAGCAAATAAAATTAAATAAGTGCAAATAATATTAAATGTCATTTTCATTAAATATAAGTAATCAAATATTACATTACAATCCAATATAAGCACAAGTAATCATAATGAAATTTGTCTTTAATATTGACTAAGTCCAATCCATAAAGGGGCATATAGAGGTCCTTTAAACTGAGCCTGAAATCATATGAAAAATTAACGAGTGAGCTAACGAATTAGCTAGTTAGTAAACACAAGTTTGAATATATATATAGATTGATTAAAATTGATTGAAAGTAATTAAATTCACATGACAATGTCAAGACTTATAAATGCAATAGTGTAACATAAAAGACAAACCAAACACAATCAAACCAAATGATTGACTAGACTCGATCCACAGATGAATCCTTGTGATTGATTGAATACGGTAACAATCACCACGCAAATAAACAAGTGGGGTGGGTTTGTCAAACCAATAGATCTATCATTGTTTACCATGACTAAAATGAATACATGATTATTTTATCATCTAGTTTATCTAACTATACACATATAATTACAACTAATAACATAGCATGTCTTGAATTGAATATTAAAATAGAATAACAATGATTGAATATAGAATCACATGATTTCCCCAAAATATAAAATATAAAAAGTGGGCAATATATACTCACATGATTTGGACAATGATTTCCTCACGATTAACATAAGAGTGATGTCTTAAGATTATAAAATCAAACAAAAACAACAACAAAATGAAGGTTGTTGTATGATTTCCCCAATGATCTTTTCAAATCTCTCAAATCAACCAACAATAATCATAGTGTGAAAACCTATGATTAAAGCTTTGATATCAGTGTGTGTGTGTGTGTATGATTGTGTGATTGCTAGTGATTGAATGATAATAATAATCTGCTTGTTTGTATTGAATGTTCAAAAGCTTACAAAAGATTAGGGTAGTATGCTATTTATAGCCTATACATAAAGCTATCTACAATTACTAAACTACCCTTATGTGAACGGAAATTACATAAAATCCTAAGTCTATAAGTCGTTCGCTATGGATGTTAGACTCTCCGCTGTGGATGCTAAGTCATCCTCTGTGGAGAGGAATATACTGTCCGCTGTGTCTTGGATACTGTCCGCTGTGAACACTTGTATGTTAGTCTTGATGGTCGTCTGTTGTGGAGTGTACATCCGTTGTGGATTGAACATCCGCTGTAGAGTTGTTCATCAGCTGTAGACTTTGTTAATCCGCTGTAGACACTTAGGAAGTTCTTCATCCGCTGCATAGACTTGGTCATCCGTTGTGGGCATGTCTTCATCCGCTGCCGACACTTAGCAAAAAATTCTCTTTTATCTACAAACCTGACAAAGAAATTTAAGATATTTTAGTGTATGATATGAATGTTAATGATGCTAATGTATTAGTTAATGATTGTTTGAATGTTAGAATACATTATGTTTGATTGTGGCAAGCATTATCCTTTTAATGCACTTGTTGAGTCCAACATAAGTTAGAATAATAAGGACTAAAAGACTAGATATGAGTTAGGGTTGGGATTTGGGTTTTAATAATTTGTTTTAAAATATTCTAGCCAATTATATATCATGAGTAAATAGAATAAGTTGATTAAGTTTGAAAATGATAAAGATTAATTATTAAATTGAATTATTAAATATTATTAAATATTTAATTTATGATAATTAATTAAGTTAAGTTTGAGTATTGATGTGCGACTAATAATTAATTTAGTAATTAATAATTTTGATTAAAATAATTAATTAATTAAAATTTTTGCAAAGTATAAATTTAAAATAATTTATAATAATATATGCTTGATATATAATTTCTAAAACTTACAATTGATTTTGTAATGTTTTTATAATATTTATATTTATTAAAAGGAAAATAAATAAAGTTATAATTTTTTAAAGTTTTTTAAAATTAATAAATACTTTCTGAATTTATATTAATAAACAAAATAATTTTTATTTGAATGCGATAATATAATATTAAATTTCTATAATTTAAAATACATGAAAATAAGGTTTTAAAAATTAAATGGGGAGTGCCCGGTTCGAACCCGGGTCTCCCCTAAGAAGGACGACATGGCTAGTGCCCAAGATCATTTATTTCTCTTTTCAAAAATTATATATTTATCTTTTCGAAAAGAAACCCGTTTCGCATAAATCCTAGCTTGCATTTGATTCGAATTGAACAAGTAATTGATAATGTTAACGAATTGATGTTAGGGCTTTCAATTAAAAGGTTCATATGAGTATTATAATGTGTTTAATTACCTGGATTCAAACTCGAATCGATGACAGTGTAGAAAAATTGTGAAAGAGACAGATCAGTTCGAGATGATGATGATGATTCGACTTGAATGATTTCATGGTTTGAGTCGGCCGTTTCTATTTAATTTGTTTAATTATTAGCCTATTACAAGTGAAATTGATTGTGTTCTTGAATCAGATTTGATTAGTGAAGTGTTTATGTACAACTGATTTTAATCATTCAACTGAAATAGAATTAAAACAGAATTGAGATTGAATAGCTTCGGTTTCGAGAGTTCATAAGTTGAAACAGGCGTTGTAATAGAATTAATGGGACTATGAGTTCAAAACTGGTGCGCGAGGATCATAGAACGGTTTAAATGAAGCAAAATTAAATTAATATGAATGGTTTGCTCGTCGCCGTAGCTCGCCGGAGCTTGGCCGGAGATGGGGTCTACGGGAAAGAGGGGCTGGATTTATTTAATTTGAATTTGCACTTTTGGTCATCGTAGTTTATGGATGTTATTATTTTATGTGAAAACTTTTTAATTAAAGTTTTAAAAATTGCATTTAACACCCTTTTCTTTATAAATTTAAATCTTTAATAGTTAAACAAAACTATATATATATATATATATATATATATATATATATATATAACAAATTATAATGTTTTACAAATCTTGTAAAATAGTTTTAATTAAATTATTTATTTTAATTGAATAAATAAAATATCATAAATATTAATAGATCTTGAAATTTATAAATTTTATTTTATAATTTATAATATTATGTTAAATTGATATAAATTTCACATTTATTGTATTTGGTTCACAACTTAAACAAAATGACTAAACAATAAATTTGATTTACAAGATTTACACAAATGGGTTCGGGTTTAATTTACAAATTTCAAAACACTCCAGATGTTACATTGTGCCCGACAGCATCCGCATGTACGAACGACCAATTTGCATAAGCATTGTACTAGCACGGGGTCATGCCTTTTAGGCATAGAGTCGTGTATACACACTTAGAATGCATATAAATAGGAGCTCATTTACAACTTGTAAGAGAGCTTTTGGTGGAGGGTTTCAACCGGAGAAGTGCCATTTCATGGTTACGGAAGGAATAGGTTGTTAGGACACAAAATCTCATGAGTAGGACATGAGGTTGATCAAGCCAAAGTCAACACCTGTTTCCAAGCTTCTACATCCCACAACCATAAAAGCAAAAAGAAGCTTCCTAGGTCTTGCAAGATTCTATCGACATTTCATCAAAGATTTCTCCAAAATCTCACGATCAATGACCCAACTCCTTGAGAAAGACTAGCAATTCGTATTTTTTGATGAATGCATTAGTGCATATAATATGCTAAAGGAAAGACCGGTAACAGCTCCGATCATGGTTTACTCTTATTGGACTTTACCATTTGAACTCATGTGTGACGCAAGCGATTTTGCGGCAGGAGCCATTTTAGGCCAATGCAAAAGACAAGCAATTCAACCCAATTTATTATGCGAGAAAAATCCTAAACGATGCACGAGAAAACTACACCATGGCCGAAAAAGAACTTCTTGGGGTACTTTTCATGTTTGATAAATTCTGCTCTTATCTCATCTTTACAAAAACAATCGTTTACACCGATCATGCAGCCCTACGTTATCTGTTCAACAAACAAGATGCTAAGCCGAGATAGTGTTGGATACTTCAACTCCACGAATTTGACATTAAAATTAGTGATAAAAAAGGAGCGAAAAATCTAGTGACAAGTCATCTCTCGCGTTTTGAAAATCCATAATCATCACAATCTAAGGAATCCAAGATAAACGACAATTTTCCTCGTCAATTCCTTATGCACATCCAATCCTCAATCGAATGAGCATCCTTGGTTTGTTGATTTCATGAATTACTTGGCAAGCGGAATTCTTCTAAAATGAATGACCTATCAGCAAAAGAAGAAATTTTTCGATGATATCGAGCATTACTATTAGGAAGATCCGCATAAATTTAGAATCGGTGAAGACCACCATATCTGGAGAAGCGTATACGGAAGTGAAGCACAATAGAGTTTAAGGCACTGTTATGAAGGATCCACATGAGGACACCATAGTGCAACCCTAACGGCCAAGGAAGTCTTTTATCCTAGATTATATTGGCCCATGATATTTAAAGATGCTCACAACATGGTACCTACCTATAATGCATGTTAAAGAGCAACCAATATCTCAACACAGGATGAGATGTCTCAAAAACCCATTCAAGTATGCTAGGTATTATATTAGTTATTGATTTCATGGGCCCGTTCGCGGTTTCTTTTGGCAATCGTTACATCTTGGTAGCAGTTGATTATGTCTTAAATGGGCTGAAGATTAAGCCTTACCCACCAACGATGCAAGAAATTTTGTCAAATTCCTCAAAAAACTATTCTCTCCTTTTGGTGCTCCAAAAGCTTTAATTAGTGACTGTGAAACGCATTTCTGTAACAATTAACTCGAAAGAACATGGCTCATTACGGTGTTCACGATCGTTTTGCAACTCCTTATCATCCACAATCAAATGAGCAAGTTGATGTCACTAATTGAGGCATCAAACGAATCCTGGAGAAAGTTGTAGGTCAAAATGGCATGGATTGGTCTACCAAGCCAGATGATGCATCATGGGCTTTTCGGACAGCCTACATGACTCCTATCGGCAATATATTGTTCAAACTAGTTTATGGGAAGTCGTGTCATCTACCTGTGGAACTCAAACACAAAGCCTATTGGGCACTCAAGGCAGCAAACCTGGATCACAATGTTGCAGGTGAAAATCGATTCCTACAAATCCACGAACTCGAGGAACTGAGAGAACAAGCATACGAGAATTCTAGGGTTAGAAAGAAAAGACAAGAAAATTCCATGATTTCTTATTAAAGAACACTAAACGATTTGACATGGGAGAATGTATCTTACTATACAACTCTCCAATACATTTGTTTCCTCGAATGCTGAAATCGCGTTGGTTTGGACCTTATACGATTAAAGTTGTTTTTCCGAACGTTACCATCAAACTTGAAAACCACAACGTTTTGAGTTTCAAGGTAAATGGTCATCGTTTGAAACCGTATACCGATGGATCAACCAAGTTCTTCACGGAGGAATTATACCTCCGCCCAAACGAAGACTAAATGTGGGAACTTACAATGAAAGAATATATCTTTAAGTTACACGAACTAATCAAGCACTTGACCAAAATAAACTTAGTGGCAAACCAATGCCTAACTGAACACATCCAGAAATTTCAAGAAATGGGCGAATAATTTATTTTCGTCAACCGTCAGATTGCGGAACTAAGCAACCGCACTTCGCATTATCTCATCCAGAACCTTCCACACGAAATGCGTGGAGGTTTCTTCTAGAAGCGTTTTATAATGTGTTATGCGTGATAGCGCGCATTTAGGAGTCTAATTTTGCAGTCTTAGACTCTCGGCTTTAACGTATCATATAACTGTTAGTCATTAGGAAATGTAATTGTCATATGGCTTGTTTTTATTAACTTTAGGACTATTATCATACCTTTTCTAGTGATTTGGAAGTGATAGAACTTAATGGGGAAAATTACGCAACGCGCAACGCACAAAAACGGAACAACAAAAACTTAAAACTAGGAACCATAGGGAAGTCACGCCCTCGTGCATAGGGAGGCACACACCTGTGACCAACATTATGACACCATCTAACTATTTTCAGCCTTTTGCCTCATTCACTATCAATCATGCATTCTTTAAAATCGATGGGAAGTCTGTTTCATCCCATATTCACTCCATTCTTCACCATTTTCACATTTTTCTTTTCCATTTTCAAGAGCTCATACAATTTCCTTTCAAGCTTCATCATCCAAAAATGTTACGGTTACTAATCCAAGATGTAATGATGCTTATTCCATATAGTTAGGTGATTAGATCTCTAAGTAACGGAAACCTAGCGATTATATGTGAATACTTACAAGCAATGTTTATATGGAATGATTAATGCTATAAACGTTTTTGTTCATGTTTATATTATGTGTTATATAGTGTGTTAATGATAGTGTTTAGTTAGTTTTCTTTCGTTTATGTTTTATCTTAGGCTATTAACATGACTATCCTCATAAACCGTGGTTGAATTATTGTTAGTTATATTCCAGTTACAACGGTTTAATTTGTTAAACAATTGGTTTTAACACTTTATTTTTTTTATACCATGAATTATCAATAATGTGTTTGAAATATCACATATGTAATCTTTGATTGATCAAACAAAAAAAATGTTAAAACCATAGTTAATCAAAGGTTTACAAACAAAATCACGTGTGCTCGAGTCAAAATTTCAAACCTCAAAATGTTGAACACACCCCCATGTTTAGCTGGTTTTTCTTGAAAATCAAAATTTTAATTTTTTCCGGAAATTCATTATATCTTTTTTAATTTAATAGTAAAGGTGGTGTCATGACAGGTTACATAGATTGTTACAAAGGGCTGAAAGATTAGATATGCAAGCTAAAGAAGAAACCTTGGTGGCCGTAGGACAAGTACAATGATTAATTGATTATTTAGTGGAAACATCTATTTTTACAAAATAGGTCATCTACTTATGAACTAACTCTTGTATTTTTGGCATCTTTTAAATTAAGCATGAAAGAAATGATTGTGGGATTATTAGGCAGTTTTATTTAGACTCGATGGAAGTTGACGGACAACATCTGTTGCCTTGTTCGGAGTTTATCTAGGAATTTATACGCAACAAGAAATGCAAGAACAAGCGATATCGGGAATGCCAGCTTATCACACCTTTCCAAATGAGGAAAGTAAAGATCCGGAAAGTGATGCAATACGCAAGGCATTCTGGTGCAGGATTGGAATGTGCAGTTTTAACTCAAGTAAAACAAAAAGCAGGTCTCCTTAGCCATTCAATAACTACACATGATGAAAGTGAGGGAGTTGTTAGTTTAAGAGATTTGTTTACTTTATATTGCAAGGTGAATAATTTATGATGCAATATTTGCTATTTATTCTATCATTTGTTTTCCAAGAATACAACTGCAGTTGATCCAATGCCTATGTTTCAAGGAAGCTGGATTTTGAACTTGCATGAGAGCTATGGATGTAACATAGAGGGAACTAAAGGAGTGATGCCACGATTTTTGGACTTAAGCACCAAATGAACAGCCGACATTTATGGACAAAACGAGACAAATCTGGGATCCCGTTGGATCCCGAGGACATCATTATGGACCTCAAATTACCGGCTTAGAAGGAACAAGCTGAGGCTTCCGTTCGCACACCGGTGAATACCCAAGTATGTTAGATTATTTTGAGGCAATCCAAACAACCAGCAAACACACACGACGATCTTTAGGATATATAAAACAAACATTCAATCGGTTCGAAAATTTGCTTTCCCGAGTCAATGATCTGATCAATGATGTCACTTACATCAAAGCCCTTGAAAAGTATATCACTTTCAGGGCCGGGGCATAGCTATTTCATGCCACTCTATCCTTTTAATTTATGTCATTTTATGTTATTTTGTATGCTAAGAATTTTAATGCTTTCAATAAATTTATGATATTTCAGGTGATCCAGAGGATTATTATAATTCTACACGACTGTGGGTACCGACCACAAGTGTTCAATTTATCTATTTTAGGGGAGTTATCTAATTACCATTCTTTGTTATATATTGTTAAAAATGTTCCAAATTAAAAGATACTATACATACTTGATACTTTGCTAAAAATGTTCCAAATTAAAATTGTATAAAAATCAATTAACCTTTAATTTTAGTGACAAAAACACCAATAATTTGATAACACAAATTATAAATATATGTTTTCAGAAAATAAATAAGTAAAGAGAAAATTACACAAATAGTCTCTGTGGTTTGATTAGATTGCATGATTGGTCCCAGACTTTTAAAATTACAAAGTTAGTCCAAAATTTTATGTAGTCATTACAAATTTAGTCCCCAAATTTTACGAAAGTGCAAAACTAGTCCAAACTTTTATGTGGGCGTTCACGGATTGATGCTCGGTTCTTACCAACAGTATATTACCACATGACAGGTACACTTGCCTTTTGTGTGTGTAGCTTATATAAGTAAAAACCGTTTAAAACTTAATCTGTGCGAAAAAACATTATCAAAATACATACACCTTTCACACGCACCACTAATATCAATCATTGATGGATCTCTTGGATTTACATTATGTTGCACCTCAATAGAATCAAAGTACACTGGGATGCTTTAATAAGATTCCTTTGTACGTTTGTCGTAAGTGAAAAAGTGAAACCCGTTTGGAAATAAATAATTAAACAACGGAAACCTTGATTAGGTTTTTTAAAATCTCATATGGTTCCAAAATATTTATAGTTTGGATGGTAGGATTTAGGGTATATGGAAGAGACTCTTGATTAAATGTAGAAATAGGTATTGCTTGAATATAATTATTGAATGGTAATTTTACAATAGTTTTTGCTTTTTCTTATTATTGCAATCTTTTGACATATGTCCTTTCCTTTTCCAATTATAACATATGATAATATCCTTCTTTTTATAAGTGTGTTTTGATCCTTTTTATGCTTATTTCTTTCTTTTATAAGATAGTGAAGAGTCAAGCACCTAATGCCATAGATAGATAGCGTACTACCTATTGCAAGCAACGAGATGGTTCGCAAGAATAGGTCTTAGGTCAAGTTATTACTTGATAGGGATAGCGGATACCGGTGCACTAAAGGAAATTTTCAATCATGTGATGGGCATTACAAGTGTGTTGTGATATCATTCGATCTTTGAAATGCTCCAACAAAATTCGTAGGTATGATGACCGTCACACCCCCGCTTATAGCGGAAACACGAGGATGTAACGGATTGTATCGTCATAACACATTGTTAATTAATAGAGAGCATTAAATGATATAAAAAGTGTCATGACGTCACCCAACACAAATGGTGACTTGTGTCGTAATTAGTCAATTCACGACAGCATAGTCAAACAAATATAATCCAGATGAATTCCCACAACCCAGGAACAAATTTAAGTAAAACCAACACCAAAATGATAAATTCAAGACAAAAATAATTGTTTATAACGCTAGGCATTTATAGCTCAATTCTCTTATGTCATCACTAAGGCATCAATACTAGCTATCCTCGCTGATTATTACATGAAAAGATATGCTCAAAAGGTCAACATACTGTTGGTGAGTTCGTAGGTTTAATTAATCAATAAACTTGATGTTGTGTAATAGTTTGATAGGACCTAAGTTCATACAATTATAAGCAAGCAATATCACATGTAAACATGAGTCTAACAACTAAACCTATGACATACACATAGATCTTGTCGGAACTTATTCACCCTAGGGCCCGTCCGTGGCAACTATTAGTCCCAACTAGTATACTAACAAACAAGGGTGGCGGTGTCAGCACAATAATACTATCAGTACCTGTCCGTCGGCTCCAACACCGGAGTTAAATAGTTATGAATAAAGAACCACACAAAAAATTCATGCATATACAAGATATATACTTACCAACAGTAAACACATAAGTCCCAAAATGTAAAGAGTTCGCATCATAAATAAGATGAGCATACTTTTCCCCTTAAGTTATAAATGATTAAAATGAAAACAGGGCCGCGAAACTCACCTCAAAATGTGACGAATAAAGTGAATAAAAGGCTTCAACGGATGGGAGCAATCAAAGATCTAATACCTATAATTAATTATAATTAAGTCTTAAGATGTGTCCAAAGAGAATAGATATATTCGGTCGGTTTTGGGTTTGACATGTGACACGCACACACATATAAATCCTAGTTATACATCCTAACACACTAAATAATAATAATAATAATAATAATAATAATAATAATAATAATAATAATAATAATAATAATAATAATATAGTAATGATATATATATAATAATAATAATTCTTAATAATAATAACAAGCTACAACAAGACAAAAAAAAGGAAAAAAATATTTATATATACATACAAACACCACACGGTCTCACACATACACATAACCCACACACATTCACACACACTACACTTGAAACACACACACCAGCACACACACTCATCACGTGTGCGCACACACACACTGCAAATTCACACACATATATATATACACACACGAGCCACACACATATATATACACAAACAATTCACACACACACACACATATATATAGGGGAGGGTTCCTAAGAAAACCATGTTTTATAAGAAAACCAAGAAAACCATTTTATAATCATTGATTTGTTTGATCTATGGTTGAGATTAATTGATGGTATTTTAGTAAAATGATTGAAATTAATGGGTTCATTAATAGGTGTCTAGAGGTAAAATTGGTAAACTAAAAAAATTAAATTTTGTAACCTCTAATTTTCATAAACAAAAGTCCTAGAATCTCTCTCTCTCTCTCTCTCGAATCTCATTCTCTCTCTGTCACACTTTACATGAACATGAATAGGTTTACATAATAATACATGCCATCATTCCATGTACATAAACCAGTAATCATATAATCACAAGTATATGATCTGATTTCTTTGAAAAAGAAAAAGATGATTAGAAAAGAAGGTGAGTTACGTATACGTAATCCAATTACTTAACTCTCTTGTACGATCAAAAATGTAGAAGCTGGTCAAAGAAGAAGGTTAGTTACGTATACGCAACATGAATAAATAAACAAGAAACCAAATATGAAACTAGACATGATATATTAGTTCCCAAGTGTTACATGTATGAATAGGATTACATATACGTAAGAAGTACATGTAATTTGATTTATATGTAAACTGAGTTATATGTAACTTGATAGGTGACATATACGTTTCACTAAAAAGAGCACTAGAATGTACAAAAATTACAGTGAATAGATGTGAAACCATATGTTAACTTGCCTACGTATATGTAAGTTGACGAAGATGAAGATGAAAAAAATAACCAAATCCTAATATAGTAAAGTTACATATATGTAACCTGTAACTCCATTCTTTCAGTTCTTGAGTTGCACTATCCCGAAGTTACGTATATGAAACCCAAGTTACGTGTATAAATCCAAGTTAAACTTGTCTTCATCTTCTTCCTTTGTTACTATCCATGGTGGTAAGAGCATCAATCAATTTTGTCAGTTTCTTGAGCAGCAATAATCTTCTCATAAACCGGTGCACAAATAGATTTCATCAAGAACCAATTAAAGACTCGATTTCATAGATTTTGTGGGTTTCATCTTCCTCCTTTCGCTAGCGTGTAACTTTATCCATCACCATTGCTAACCTTTGACCTCGATTTCATGACATCCTTTTCCTTGCTAACCTTTACCCTTGATTATTTTATGGCATCCACAATTTCATCTTTTTCTAACCTGATTTCATCGCTATTGTGAAGAATTTTGTTATGTAGTAATGAGTGATTTAGATGCAATTATAAGTCGTAGTGATTGGAATTGTTCTAGTTTATGTTTATGGATGGAACGAAGAAATGGGTTGGTTGCCAGGTAATTATGATAACGATGAAGATATATGATGATAATATATATCAAGAGAGTAAAAAAAATAATCAAGGAATTTGGATTTGAGAATGATTTCAAAAAAATAATCAAGGAATTTGGATTTGAGAATGATTTCAAAAAAATAATAGAGATGAGAAAAAAAGATCGTACTTTATTAGGTTGTTTCATGTTTCAAACAATTTTGAAAAGTTTGATTTAGTCAACCTAAACAAATAGGATTGTAATTAGAAGATAATAAACTACCTAAAAATATGTAAGTTTACTAATGTACCCTTTTTGATTTAATGAAATCACAAAATATATAAATTACGTGAATGGTTGGATGTGGTTTTCTTGGTTTTCTTATAATATGGTGATTATCATTTGAACCCATCTCTCTCTCTCTATATATATATGTATATATATATATATGTATCAACGATACACACACATATATATACAAACAATTCACACACATATATATATGTATGTATCAACGATACACACACACACACACACATATATATACACACACGACCAACACACACGTATATATATATATATATATATATATATATATATATATATATATATATATGCATACAATCGGTACATACACCTATATATACATACGGGTAAGCATACAAACGCAGCATCATACACACATACAAGCCTCGAAAACATAGCACGCATACATTACAATCGTATACACACATGACGGATCGAACCCGAAACCAAACGTCGACGAAAACAACCGAAACAAAACGAAACACGGTTCACGTAGATCGTTTACCTTCGAAATGACTAAACGGCGAGACGGTGGCAACTGACGGCAGCTAACAGGGGCGAAAAGGATTGGTTCGGTGATCGTGAACGGCGAAGAGATTTTACACATAGGACCCTTAACTCTTAATTAATTATTCCCTTAAGTTTATTTAAATTATATTTTAAACCCTGAACTTTAATTTTTAATAATAATAATAATATTAATAAAATATTATCAATAATATTAATAGTAGTAATAATAATATTAATAATAGTACTCATAATGATAATAATAGTATTATTTATACTAATAATGTTTAATTTTGTTAATTAGCATTTATATAATATATGTCTAATCATCTAATTATAGTATTAGGGTTAACACGCAAAGCGAATACGACAAGTCTCGATTCGAAAACGAAATAATTACACAAGATAATAAATGCACGAGGAGAGTTAACGAACTTCGAGTCAATTAACGAAACTGACAGTGATGGATGTCACAATGACCCAAGCTTGCCGACTGTGGTCGGATGCATAGTTGATAATGTTTACCAATGATGATCTGATTCATTCAAAGGAAAATAGTGAGGAAATATCAGATTTTGGAAAAAAAGGTTAAATCCAAAGTATTTAAGACCGTTCAGGGTAGTGAAATGTCTTGAAAAGGATGTTAAGAGACTTGGATTGCCATGAAAGGTGGAAATGAATTAATTTATTTTATTATATACTACTTTTATGAAACTGATTTGTTGGTAAAGACATAATTGAACCTCTTGATGCCATTGAGGTAAAGAACATATTGAATCATGATGTACAATGAGTAGCTATGACATATGCGAAGGACAACCATTAAGAGGTAAAGTAATCAAGTGCACGAAGTAAAATGGAATCATAAAGATGGGGTCAAAAGCCGAATGATAATCCGAAGAGGATATGAGACAATATCCTTCTAGACTGTTTAAGGTCCGACTTGTTTCGAGGACGAAACCTAGATTAGGGGGATAGACTTGTAACATCCCATATTTTTGAAATTAAATTAATATAATCAAATCAGCGTATTCTGTGTTAAAAGTTATATAGACCGTTTGCAATGGAAACCTTATTTTAAAACTTTGGTTTGGTATGATATAGTTAATATTAGATGGAAAAACGGTGTATGAGTGGTAAGTTGATTAAATACCCTAAGACCGTATTATAATAACGCCATTCGCATCTTCAGTTGGAACCTCCCTTTCCGGCAACCCATGCGATGAGGGTTAGAGTTCCGCCATAAGAACCCTTCGTCCAACAATGATGATTACTAAAGTAATGCAACAAACTCTTCCTCCTTTTTGTACTTGAATTCAAGCTTGCAGCGGGGATAGAAGTTCATGCTTTTCCTAGCAAGGTTCTACGTGATAGTGAGTGGTGGTAATGTTGTTTATTCCTCGGAAACAAGAATGAGAAACGCATCACGAAGCATTGTTCAAATTGGTGTTGTAGCTCCAGCAATGATCGAGCTTCCAAATAGTAACAGTATTGAAGCGGGAGTTATTTCGATCGAAGATTTTGATGCACAACTACCCTAGTGATCATGACAACTCTTTAATCTAAGTTGCATGTGATTCTAGAGCCTTTGCGACTTCCTCAAGTAGGTTATATAGGTTCAGTTATAGTAATGGAGATGGTTTGATGATTATCATGGGGTTACAAATTGTAGTTAGATTAGTGTTCTACATGGATGTTATAATTGTTTGCTGAAATGGTGTGGAGATGGTCATTGGCAGTGATGATGTTTATGATGATGATGTTGTATGATGATTGTAATGTTGTTTTATGCACGATATGACATAAAGATGGTGTTGGAATGATGGGATGCTCGATTGGTGTTGATGATGCTTCTATGGTGATGATCTTAATGGGCAAGTGATGGCATATGAGCATATGATGATGATTTTATGACATGGAAGTGAGCTTATGTTGATTTAGCAGTAGCTAGTCATGATTGAGATTAATTCATGATGATGATTATGCTAATGATCTTAGTGGGCTTATGTGATCACATGCGATGATCATAATGGGCATGTGATGGCATATGAGCATGTGATGATGATTTTATGACTTGGAAGTGAGCTTATGTTGATTTAGTAGTAGCTAGTCATGATGGAGATGAATTCCTGATGATGATTATAGTGGTTACACAAGATGATAGTAATTAGGTTTTCATGAAAAATAGTTGTGATAGATTATGATTTGTGATGATACTTTGTCAAGAAGTTCATATGGCGATTTGGCAATAAAAGTGATGATGCTTCTTTTCATTAAACATTTTTAAATGATTTGGGGTGACATGCGTATTCTATTATATACATGTCAAGTTATAAGTGCTAGATGAATATGCTAACTATGATGGTATTTGTGATTTAATTATTAACATAAAATGCAAAGTTGCTATTGATGGCATTTGTAGCTAAGATCATTAAAAGTTAGATTACAAGTACAACAAAATTTGCAGGACCGGGTTAGGGAGAGATCAATGCAACAGTGTCATAGGTGTTGAAGAGACAACAAGCAAACACTTAACAATATCAAATGGGAAACCGACTATAAGAAACAAAGAACTAAAGGAAAGAACACAACCAAGAACAAAGCAGTTGGTTTTCAAGGATGTTGTATATTGCTCTCAAGTGTTCAACCAAAGTTACAACGCTTAGTCCCTAAGGACTAATACATGAGACACTTTATACTACAACCTACAACCGGCCATACTTTGAAAGCCGGCTGGAAACACTAATCTAGACAACAAGATTAATGTAGAGTCAAAAGGCAGATTGCCTTTTGACTTGTGACTATGACATGTCATAGCGCACATCCTAATTTATTATAAAAAGGATAAAAGTACAAGAGTAAAAAGTTACAGAGCAAAGACCTTAATCTATAGTTGACAAAAGGTTGGACCTTTTCACCAACTTATCTAAGTTGGTGACGAGCAGAGATGGCAGCAGAAAGTAGTTTAGCTTTTGTGAAAAGGTGATTAGAAAAAGCATGTCTTTTCTCTTCAGATAAAACCAGTCTTTGGCTTCGGAAGACTTCATCTTTGGCTTCAGAAGATATGGACTTTTGGCTTCGGAAGATTTTATACTTAACATAATTCACTAAGTTGTACAAAATCTTGCAAGTTAACTTCCTTGTACTTGAGTGTTGCTTGCTGAGAGCTCTTTGGTTGTAGCAGCCACAAAGTGTGATCCTTACAAAATTATTATGTCTATGTGGGACCATAGGGTGGAACCTAAATGATGCTTATACAATTTATATACAAGAAGGGGGTTAAAACACTGTTATATAATATAGAACTATACTTGCATAGTTATAGTTCAAAGTGATGTTATTTGAAAGTGATTCTAGATTATCTTGTGTTTTATGATTGTCTTGTGGGTTTAGTAACGATGTGTAATATTAAATGTTTTACATCATGGATCTACTGTTTTAGACCATTGGGTTGTTGTCTCTATTTTTCTAAGGTTCGTGCTTATGGTATTCAAGGCATGAAATCAAAGCGTATGTTTGAACCCTATAATATATGTGTTAGTGATTTAATGTATTCATGTAATAACACCAGTGAAAATACATATTTGAAACTCACAGTTCACTGAAGGTAACAAGTGATCCAATGTTTTTATTACATTTGTGGGGCCAAACAGATCCAAGTGTAACAAGTGAAGGTGAGTAGTGATAGAGTTGATTTCCTTTGGGTTGTGAGACCTTTTGTGTTGCTTTCCTTTCAGACATGCAACATAATGTTCATCACTTGTTAATTCTTTCTTTGGCATTCCAGTTACCAAATTATTCTTAATTAATTTATTCATGTTCTTAAACTTTACATGGCATATTCTTTTATGCAAGAGGAAAGTCTCATCACTATTGGCTTTAGATAGAGAACAGGAGAAAGGGAGGTTTCTTGAAAATCCATCTTGTATATGCTTCCTTTTTCGAGGGCTCTGAGCAGAATATGCTCCTGAGGAATGATCACCCGGGGCTTGAGAACAATGCACTCATGTTCAGTAAAGAACATGTTATGGTTTTGGTCACAAAACTGATATACACTCAGAAGATTGTACTCAAACACTTTGACAAAGTTTACCATCTTAATACTGAGCTTACCATTTATGACCTTGCCACTACCAGTGATGTAACTACCTGCTTCTCCTCCGAAAGCAACTTGCCCTCCATCAAACTTCTCAAAATCTTGAAGTAAGGAGCTATTGCCTGTCATTTGCCTGGAATAACCATTGTTAATGATCCATACATTCCTTTTGGTCTTGAGTTGTTCCTGCACAGAAAAAGATGGTTAGTTACATTTGGAAACCCAAGCCTTCTAGTCATGGGTTCATTAATATTAACAGAAGATAAATCAACAGTTATGGATCCTATGTGTATGCTTTGGGGATCTTGGGCTGTTGATGATGAGGAAACTTCAGTCACTTGGCCTTCCTTCAACTTCCATACCATATCTGAAAGACAAGACTTAGCCTTCAATGCTTCGAAAGTTTTCACAACTTTGGAAGATTTGCAAACTGAACCTTCGAAAGTTTTTGCCTCCACTGCAGACTTCAGTACTTCGGAACCAGTCCTTTCTTCCAAGACCAAATTTTCTTCCGAAGACAATCTTCCACTCATCTTCTTTGCCTTCATTTTTGAGCTTTCGTAGGAAAGTGACTTTCATTCCGAAGCTATCTTCTTCTTCTTCATCTCAGAAGCCTTTTTGATCATGTTGACAGTACTTTTAGGAGTAGAAATAGTTTTCTCTAAATCTTTTATTTTTAATTTACAGTCATTTTTTGCTCTTTTAAAATCAGCTTTTAAAATATTAAAGACTCAAGGTCAGATCTTACTTCCAAGTAATAGGACCTATACATGCTAACCAAAGCAATGCACTCAGAAGTACAAAGATGTTCTATTACCTTGGTTTTTTCATGATCAGGCATCAAGGCATGGTCTGGAGAAGCATCTTCTACCTGGAAAATCCAATCAAAGCCTTCTTCTTTAACAGCAACTGTAGCCCGCTGTTTGGGCTTTTCAGCTTTTGGAGCTCCCTTAGTGTAGTTTGGTCTAGATTGTGCTTGGCCACCATTTGTCCTTGGTGCCTTGCACTCTCTTGCAAAGTGTCTTATTTGGTTTCAGTTGTAACACTTCACTTTAACACTTCACTCTTTGGTGCCTTGCACTCTCTTTCTCCTAATTCTCTGGTAAAACTTCTTAGCTTTATGAGTAAGGAGAGCCATCTGCTGCACAATCTCCATGTACTCCAGATCATCTAGATGTATGTAGTCTAAGTCTTCTAGAGTGAAAAGAAAGTTGCGGGAACTTTGATCAGAAGACACAAAGGCTTGAGAAGAGCTTGTCCTTGGAATGGGCTTTATTGGATGTAGCTCTCTCTTGGTGTCTCTAGGAAGGTGATGAAAAGGCCCTTTTGTGAGTTGTCACGATAGCTGAGAAGATGATGCTAAGGTTCTCTGCTGTCGCTTCCAACCACATGGATGGTAGAACTCTTATGGGTACTAGATGAGTTGTGAGATGGATTTGCATGTTCATCTCCATCTGGTAACTGCTCAGGATACCATACAGCTTAGTAAGGGTAAGAGTAGAGAGGTTTTCAGTTCTCTTAATAGCCACATAATAGTGTGTCCATTCTCTGGGAAGAGAGAACATGAACTTCCTCACAATGTCCATGTTCTCCAGTTTTACAATAGTATCCACCAGAGTGTCCACAATCTCAACATATTTGAAATACTGCTAAGTCATGGTTTCACCTGTGTTAATGGTGAAATTCTCAAACTGTTGCTTCATGAGGTCTTTCTTGTTCCCCTTGGCTTCCTTAGACCCCTCATACATAATCTTAAGTGCATCCCAAAGTTGGTTGGCAGTCTTGCATTTCTTAAAACCTCTGTAGATAGAGTTGGGAAGAGTAGTTTGTAGAGCGGTCATGGCCTTCTGATCTATATCTATCCTTTTCCAATATTCATCAGAATAGTCAATCACATCCTTTGGAATCATTTCACCGGTAGCAGTTGCTGAAGGTGTGCATGGGACATGAGGTTCCAAGAAAACAGATCCCCATATCTTGCTGTCTTGAGACTTGATGAATTCTTTCATTCTTTGGTACCAAGTGTCGGTTTCCATATCAGCTTTGGAGATAGCTGCCATTTGAGCAGATAAGTGTTTTGTGAAACTGAGCAGATTTAAGATGGTAAGATTTTACAATCAAGAGCCTAGAATGCTCTGATACCAATTGCAAGACCGGGTTAGGGAGAGATCAATGCAACAGAATCACAGGTGGTGGAGAGATAAAAAGCAAACACTTACAAGATCAAATGGGGAACGGGCTATAAGAAACAAAGAACTAAAGGAAAGAACACAACCAAGGACAAAGCAGTTGGTTTTCAAGGATTTTGTATATTGCTCTCAAGTTTTCAACCAAAATTACAAGGCTTAGTCCCTAAGGACTGATACATAAGACACTTTATACTACAACCTACAGCCGACCATACTTTGAAAGCTAGCTGGAAATACTAATCTAGACAACAAGATCAATGTAGAGTCAAAAGGCAGATTGCCTTTTGACTTGTGATTATAACATGCCATAGCTCACATCCTAAAGTATTATAAAAAGGATAAAAGTACATGAGTTGAAAGTTACAGACCAAAGACCTTAATCTACTATTGACAAAAGTATGGAGGTTTTCACCAACTTATCTAAGTTGGTGACCAGCGGAGATGGCAGCGAAAATTAGTTCAGTTTTTGTCAAAAGGTGATAAGAAAAGCATGTCTTCTCTATGTTCGGAAGAAATCAGTCTTTGGCTTCGGAAGACTTTGTCTTTGAAGCTTCAGAAGACTTCATCTTTGGCTTCGGAAGATATGGACTTTTGGCTTCGAAAAATTTTATACTTAGCATAATTCACTGATTTGTATAAAATCTTTCAAGGTAACTTTCTTGTCCTTGAGTGTTGCATGCTGAGAGCTCTTTGGTTGCAGCAACCTCAAAGTGTGATCCTTACAGAATTATTATGTCTATGTGGCACCATAAGGTGGAACCTAAATGATGCTTATACAATTTATATACAAGAAGGGGGCTAAAACACTGTTATATAATATAGGACTATACTTGCATAGTTATAGTTCAAAGTGATATTATTTGAAAGTGATTCTAGATTATCTTGTGTTCTATGATTGTCTTGTGGGTTTAGTAATGATGTGTAATCTTAAATATTTTACATCATGGATCTATTGTTTTAGACCATTAGGTTGTTGTCTCTATTTTTCTAAGGTTCGTGCTTATGGTAGTCAAGGCATGAAATCAAAGTATATGTTTGAACCCTAAAATATATGTGTTAATGATTCAATGTTTTCATGTTATAATACCAATGAAAATACATATCTGAAACTCATAGTTCACCGAAGGTGAACTAGCCGCATCATACTTAACCCACCTACATCAGGTACTTTTTACCAAAGGTGAACTAATACCCATGTCTGATTGTACTCACCCATATCCAAGTTAACTCATCCTCATTGGGGTTAACTCTCCCACATTGGAGATAACTAATGCGCATCGATATTTCTTCACTCGCATTGAACTCAGTGCTTAACCGCATTGAGATAACCACCCACATTGACCCATACTTTACCAAATATTCATAGTTCACCCGCATTGAACCTTTACTCACCCGTATTGGAGTTCATTCACCTGCATTGACCAATACTTAGCAAATACTCATCCGTATTGGCTCCTACAAATTTTTTGCCATCATTCATCGCATTGGCCTATAATTAATATGTTCTTATCCATGTTTGGTCGGTCACTCACATCAAAGGATACTTGATTTCCTTCCCTATGTCTATTCAAAATGACAACTAAAAAGTTAATGTATGTCACTGTTATCAAAGATTAATGTGTTACATAGCTTCCATGCTTAAAGGTTACCCTTGTGCTATACAAGCTATCAATGTTATCAAAGATCAATATGTTACATGATTTCTATTATGCTTTACCCTTTACCCAAGACTAGCTCTATGCTACCATTTGATTGCCTTGCTTAGTGCATTGCATGGTTATGGTAGCTTGCTTTCTGTAGGTATTCGGTAGTTTGCTTTGTGCTATCAATTATAGGCTTGCTTTGCGCTTGCATGCACTGGTATACTTTGCGCTAACATTCATAGGCATGCTTCGTGCTTGCATTCACTAGTCCACTTTATGCTGACAATCGTAGGCTTGCTTTGTGCTTGCATTCACTTGTCTGCTTTGTGGTAACAATCTTAGGCTTGCTTTGTGTTTGCATTCATTAGGGTCTTACTTTATAAAGCATATAATTGGAGTTCTGCCTTGTGAAAGTATAACAATAAAGTCTTGTTTTATGCAAGTATCTCACTGGAGTCTTGCCTTGTGGAAGCAAAATTGTAAAATTTTGCCTTGGGCAAGCATATCACTAGAGTCTTGCTTTATGCAATTATATCACTAGAGTCTTGCAGTCTTGCCTTATCCAAGCATATCACTAGAGTCTTACTTTATGCAGCCATATCACTAGAGTCTTACTTTATGCAAGCATATCATTGGAGTCTTGCTTTATGCAAGCATATCACTAGAGTTTTGCTTTATGCAAGAATATCATTGGAGTCTTGTCTTGTGCAAGCATAACAGTAGAGACTTGCTTTATGCAAGCATCTCACTAAAGTCTTGCCTTGTGCAAGCATAATAATGGAGTCTTGCCTCGTGCAAGCATATCACCAGAGTCTTGCATTATGCAAACATCTCACTAGAGTCTTGCTTTGTGCAAGCATAAAATGGAGTGTGCCTTGTGTAGGCGCATCATTAGAGTCTTGCTTCATGCATGCAACAATGTACCTTGCCTACTATATGGTATGATCAATGGAGTCTTGTACTTAGGTACAAGCATTACCCTAATGATGATTTTATAAAATGTGAAAAATATGTAGGAAAGTATTAAATATTTCATGGGTATAATGAATCTCTTACTATTATACTTCATAGTGGCCATTGATCAAAGGTTTTCAAAAGGGTTAAGAACTAAATATTGTATTCTTAAATAAAAACTAGAACTCACTTAGCAACGCTGACTTCTAGTATGCATGTTATGTAAATCCAAGCTTAAATGAGTTGATGATGTTTGGGCATGAAGAGGAACCTAGATCAAAGACTGACATCCTGTTTCAATGTAATCTATGGTATGAATGTTGAACAATGATTTCACGTGATGTAATAGTTTAGTTGAACATGACTTTTTATTGATGGGATTTTATGTTTCCACTGCTTAACTACGTAAAATTTACAGTTTAAAAATTATGATTATGACATGAGAAATTAAATGTGAGGACTCCTAGGGCCTTATATAATATTCCTCCGAATCTAACATCACCTCCATCTGTATCTACTATTAATTTTTCTTTAGGATGTGGAATATATTTAAACATGGAAGATATTATATTTTTTCCTTTATATTTAAGAGTTATTGGATTTTAATAATCTCAAGTTTCATTTATTTGCCTGGATTAATCCCAACTCAAGAAATGTTTGTAGACACTCTTAACTTTAAATTTATTTTTTTTCTACGATTTCTTACTAACTGAGACTTAACCTCCGTTAGCTTTTTTGATAAAATGGGGCCAACATTGAGCCATTTTTCAACTACGTCGCCGCCCAGCCTCTACCAAGTCTGTTTTTCGGTGTCTAGCCTCCAACATCACCTTAAATTTACCTCGAATAAGTTAAGTGGTTCAGATCCAAAAGGTAGAGATTGACGGGTTTTAGGGTGCAGACGTTTCAGATTGATGGACAAGATGATTGATTTTAACTTTCTGCTTAGTGTTTTGGTCATATAAACAGCCAAAGTCATCGAAAAACTAACGGTGTTAACTTCCAGTTAGTTAGGGACCATTGAAGGAAAATAAATTTAAAGTTGAGAGTGTCTGTAAATATTTGTTGAGTTGGGATTAATCCTTGTCAATAAATAAAAGTAGGGATTATTAAAATCCAATAACCCTATATTTAACAATGATAGTTTATCATATAATGGTTTACAAGCTATTCCTAGGTCCTAAAACAGTTATGAATATAATTTAAACATCCTGAAAATCCATGTAATTATTTCTTATCTTTGATTTAATCTGGAAATTTATTTGAAAATTCAAGGCTTCTTTTATTGGTATTAAGGTTCGTTGAATTATATTATGTCATAAAATCGTACTTCTTTTGAAAAAAAATCATTTTGTAGACGAAATTACTAGTCCATTTTTATGTATTATTTTATTAAAGGTATTGAGATGTTTAAAATGTTGATCAATTGATTTAGAAAATATAACTACATCATCTATATATACTACTGCAAAATGACTTATTGGATTTATAATTGTTGAGTCACGAAGAGGATGAAGCCAACAAAAGTTCAAGAGTTTAGCACAAAAACATGCACTACCGATCAGCAACTGAGTGCCAATTACCGCTCAACACCAGTGTGTCAATGGTCAAATCCTGCCAAGTGTTGAACAACTGCCTATCAGCATTAAAAGTAATGAAGTGCTGATTGATAGCTTATCAACACTCAAACAGATAAGTTGCTAATCAACTACAACTCCAAATAAGACTATCTGTGTTGAGATACACCGGTGGCTGCTATGTTCTATCTTTTGAAGACAACATAGTACTGAAGCTATTGACTTCGGATATGCATGTTCTTTGTGTTTAGCTTTCTCTATATAAACACCTTAAACTTGTATTATTAGAAGCAAGCTTATTCAGTTCACTTGTTTATGTGGTGATTGTAACAGTTCACTCAAAAAATATTAATCAAGTATATACTTTGAAACAATTTCTTAAGTTTGTATTGTTTCTTAAAGTATAATTGTTTGTTAGTAAAATAGTTGGCTTAGATTTCACATTTGTCAACTATTGATCAATAGAAAAGTCTTGTTAGTCATTAACCCGATCCAACAATTGGTATCAAAGCCAAGGCTCTTGATTTGCTAGAAGTCACCTCTCAACAAATCGCTTGTATTCTGTTGATCACACTTTCAAACACATACCTCCTTTATAACCACTTTTCCCTTTAAAATGACTGTTGTAGCCATCACTAGTAAACATGATTTGGAAAATGGCACCCAGATCAAACCTCCTTTGTTTACACCTCATGATTATGATACGTGAAAGATTCGAATGGAATATTTTTTAAGAAACCAGGATCTGAGACTTTGGCTCTTAAACCTTAATGGTCCATACATCCCTATGGTCCAAGCTAGTAGTGATGATGGAGTCATGATCATTAAAGATCCTACAAAGTACTCAAATAAAGATTGAAGAAGATGGATGTAGATTCTAAAGCATTGTGTCGGATTAGGATGAGCATTCAAGACAGCATTATTGACGGTTTCAAGAAGTACACAACTATATAAAAGTTGTGGGATGCTTTGGAAACCAGATTTGAAGGAACTGAATACATGAAGAAAAACAAAAGAGGTCTTAAAGTAGAAGTTAAAAGCTTTAGTTCCATCAGGGAAGAAACCATGACTGCCACATGTCTTAGATATGTTGAACTGCTAGACTCTTTAAATGAGGCTGGAGTAAAGATGGAGAATAGTGATATTCTCAAGAATTCCTTGAGATCACTACCGAAGGTAAGGACAGTTTACACAGTATCCATAAGAAGAACTAAAAATCTGAAGACTGTGACTCTTGAAGAGTTATATGGCATACTAAGTGCCTACCAAATGGAAACGGATGCTGATGAAGATTCACTCGGCATATATTCAAGCTCCTCAAAGTTATCAGCACTTATGGCACCTATTTAGGTGTCCTTTCATTATTAGGCTTACGAAGCTCTACTCGTGACACATCAAGTACCTATGATCACCTATCCAAAATCTCCAATTACTGAATCACATTCTTCACCATCTCTTAGCAGATGGAATCAGTAGACCTCATTATCTTTCTTACGAAACTACTCCTCTAGCTCAGCGTTTGTAAGTGAGTAAACCAAATTCTTCCAATTCTCTGAAGAAGACTTTGAATGTATCCATTCAGTTGATCTTGAAGAGATGGACATCAACTGTCAGATAGCCATGATCTCTTTCAGGGCTAGATAGTTTCAACAAAGAACTAGAAGAAAGTTTTTAAGGCAAAAAAGAACAGAATTTGGGTTTGACAAAAGCAAGGTAAGATGTCTCAACTATAACCAGCTTTGACATTTTCCCAAAGAATGTAAAGCACCCAAATAAAACCCATCAACAACCTTTCAATACACCTCTATTCCATAAAATCAAAGAAATACAGCAGCTATAGCATCAATAGAAGAGGTGATTGACTACAGCATTCAAGTGGAGGATATCAATCCTATTAACAATGCATTAATGGCTGGAAGCTCAACCTCTTCGTCTCAGGGAACTTGTGAACCATGCCGTACACCTAAGTGTGTTTCTAACGTAAACTTGTATAGAAATCATAATCTAGATCTCATAAAAGATGTGGAATCAGTCAATATTATGAAAAGGGGATTTTATGAAAAATGATCAAGCTCAAAAAGAAAAGATAATAGAGCTAGAAAAGATTGTTTCCCAACTAAAACATGAACAAACCAACTTAGAGACCCAAATTGATGATCTCCTTAGCAATTTAAAATCCGCACATTGTGATTTAGCTATAGCTAAAACATATGCTGATAAACACAATATTCAAACTGAAAAGTTTGAAAAATTGCTTGCGATTACTTAAAATTCCCAAAAGTTATATTAAACAAAGAAAGGATTAGGCTATAGTGCTGTGAAACCATCACTTGTGTACACTTCAGCATATACCCCATAATATAACTTGGAGGTAAAAGATCAAGTTTCTGCTAATCCAATCTACACAAAATCAACTACTAAAGAAGTTGAGAAGGAGGAGGAAAGCAAAAGAGAACTTGTGGTGAAAAAAGAAATGAAGAAAAAGAGGAAAGAAACTCAACACAAATCAAACAAAGAAGTGATTTAGAAGGTAAAGCTTGTCAAAGAAAAACTTTTCTTCTAAAATCAACAAACCAACTACTAATTTGAACTCCACTTCTAAGTCAAAACACAGCTGTAGCAATAAAACACACAACAAAAACTGTTGTGTTGGAACTTTAAATTCTTTAGAAGTACGATCATCACCATATGTTCAAAAATCTATTTTCGAAGCAGTTAAGATTCACAAGAAAAAGTTCCCAAGGAAGAAGATTGATCTTTCCACTCACATTGACCACAAGTTGAAAAGTAGCATATGTGACAGTGAGGAAAATCCACAGTTGAAATCTTTAAAGAAAAAAGTGTCACATGAAGCTTTCATTGATCATAATCTGATAACAAAGGGAAAGAAAGAGGATATGAAAAAGGAGCTGCACTAACTCAAGCGAGTAATCAAGACTATTAGGCAGCAGATGAATACCATATCCCTAATATGTAGGGAAGAAAGTCATTTTCAAGATATTGTCTATTCAATCCCTTAGCTTACAAGTTCAGATCCTCTAAAGGGTCTGCAGCGGATGATCTACCAATAAAAGGAAGTAATGGTACGCAGAAGGATGTTCGTATGAAATACAAGTCAAGTGCCGATTCCATGAAAAATTCGGCACTTATGAATGATCTGTCAAACAAATCAACAACTCCAAAACTGAAGAATGAGACTTGAGAAATCTTCACCTTCTCTAAAGACTTTAAGAGGTCATATAAATGATATAAAAAAGAAAAGCAAATCCAAAGTTAACAATAAAATCTGGAAACCAGAAACATCTTCTTTACAATCACCTAAAACCTTAGATGATCCAAAACCTGACAACAAGCTTTCATCACTTAATATTGAAAAAAATTTACTGAAATCTGGAAGACCCAAGACTAAACAGGCATGGGTCCCCATTCATCCCTAACCAACTTATTCATGTGCAGGAACATCTACAAAACAATGATAACATGTGTATTGTGGATGGCGGATACTCTCGGCAGATGACAGGTGACATATCATGCCATATGATGGTGGATATGTTTCCTTTGGAGGTGATACTAAAGGAGGACACATTACTTGCAGAGGGATAGTCAAGAATGGAAAGGTTAGCTTTGATAAGGTGAACTATGTGAAAGAGTTGAAATACAATCTGTAGAGAGTATCTCAGTTGTGTGATCAAAAATATAACACTCTCTTCACAGAGTATGAATGTTTTGTTCTATCTCCTAGGTTTGTAGTACCAAATGATAAAATACTTTTAAAAGCCCCGGAAGAGACAAAATGTACATGCATAACATGAAGAATGCATCACCTTTAGCACATCTTTCATGTTTCATTTCTAAAACTTCAAATAAGAATCCTCCATTTGGCACAGAAGATTAGCGCATGTAAATCTCAAAAGCATGAATAAATTAGTTCGAAATGGGTTAGTCACTAGACTTCTGAATAAGGAATTTGCATTTGTTAATCAGTGTGTTGCTTGTCAAAAAGAAAAACAAGATAGAACTCCTCATAAGTCCAAAGAGTTGAATTCAGTCACCAACTCTTTCTCACTTGCTACATGTGGATTTGTTTGGTCCAACAGGTGTAAAGAATTCAGAGAGAAAATCATACAGCTTGGTAACAATAGATTATTTTACAAGATCCACTTGGGTTTTCTTTCTTGAAACCAAAGGCGAAACAGCTGAAATCATAAAATCAATTGTTATTAAAACTGAGAATCAATTTGAACAAATGGTTAAAATTATTAGTGTGATTAAGGAGCATAATTTAAAAACCACATCCTTGATTCTTTTTATGAATCCAAATGTATTGCCACGTAATATAATACTTCTCGAACTTCTCAGCAAAACGGAGTTGCTGAAAGGAGAAATAGAACACTTATTGAAGCTGCAAGGACCATGCTATGGAAAAATATCTTATGAACTGTGGCATAAGAGAAGACCATTCATAGGGTTCTTAAAACCAAATGTCCTTGTACTCTACTAAATACCAAAGATCATTTATCCAAGTTTGCTAAAAAATCAATAGATAGGTTCTTTGTGGGATACTCATCACAAGCTAAAGCTTACAAAGTATACAACAAAGTTGACCACACCATTTGGAATCTAAAAATATTATATTTTATAAAAATTCCTCAACTAGTGTTGGAATATCCCTAGTTTGATGTTTGATCTGAATGGATTCATAAAGCTTTTAACCGTTTGCTTGAATATGTTTCAGGAAACTCACCAAATAAAGTAGAAGACATTCCAGTCACAAGTAGTGAAGACTACAGAGTTAATCTGCTGCATGGTCACAGAAACCACAAAACAACTATTGATCTAGTACAACCACATTCAGTAGAAGCGGATGCTAGTACCGCAAATGATGTAAATCAACCATCACTTGCTCATGATGACTCATCAGATAAGGAGTCTCGTGATCCTTATGGTACTAGACTATCTAGTGATAAAGAGACAAATGTGACAAATGTTGAAATAGAAGTCAATTCGACAGATCCAGTCACTTTTACTGATCCATCAGCCGAACTTCCTGGAACAAATTTTTCTAATTTGAACATATCTCAACAACTCCAACTAATTCCAAGAATAAGAATTAATAAAAAGCATTCAGTTGAGAATGTCATTGGCAATATATATGTTGGGGTGAAGACAAGAAGCAAGTCTTATAAAGCAAACATCTGTTTGTTCTTATGTTTTCTCCCTCAAATGAAACCAAGGAAAGTTGATGAAGCTTTGAGGGATAACAGCTGGATTGAAGCTATGTAAGAGGAGCTTCTTTAATTTGAAGACAAAAGGTTTGGTTCCCTAGGGAATGTCTTTAATAGAAACCAAAATGATTTTTAGAAACAAGAAGGATGACAAAAAGATTGTTATCAAGTATAAAGCAAGACTTGTGGTACAAGGGTACACTCAAGAAGAAAGGATTGATCATAATTAAGTGTTTGACCATGTTGCCAAGCTTGAAGCAATCAGAATTTTCTTAGCATTTGTTGTCTTAAAAGACTTCAAGGTGTTTCAAATGGATGTCATGAATGCATTCCTCTATGGTGGGATAGATGAAGAAATTTATGTTTGTCAACCTCCTGGGTTTGAAGATCCAAAGTATCCAGATTATAAATGTAAACATGATAAAGCTCTCTACAAGCTTTATTAGGCTCCTTGGAAATGGTATAAGACCCTCTCTACCTTTGAGTTGAGAAATGAATACACTAGAGGATCCATAGACAAAACTCTCTTAATAAATAAAGTTGATATGGACATCATGTTGGTACAAATATATGTGGATGACATTACATTTGGGACAACAAATGAGAAACTGTGTAAAGACTTTAAGAGTCTCATGAAGTCCAAGTTTGAGATGAGTTCAATCGGAAAACTCACTTTCTTCTTAGGTTTGCAAGTAAAACAAGCACCTGATGGATTTTCATAAATCAATCTAAATATGTTTTAGACTTCTTAGAGAGATGTCAAGCCACTGATGCTAAGGCTGCTTAAACCGCTACGTCCAAAACATATTCTTTAACTCCTGATCTTAAGGGGGAAGCAGTAGATCAGTAGCAATACAGAACCATCATTGGATATCTCATGTACCTCATAACAAGCAGACTAGATAGTATGTTCTCACAAGTTTGTACTCAAGATTCCAAACTGATACAAAAGTGTTACACATGATGGTTGCCAAAAGAATTTTGAAGTATCTCAAAAGGGAACCTAAGTTAGGATTATGGTATCTTAAAAGTACAGACTTCAATTCCTATGGATATACTGACAGTGACTATGGAAAATGCAACAGCAACAAAAAATCCACCTCAGGAGGATGTCAATTTCTATGGGGAAGACTATTTTCATGGCAATGCAAAAACGAAAACTTATGTGTCTACATCAACTGTTGAAGTAGAGTACATTGTTGCTTTTAGTTGTTTGGCTCAGATGTTATGGATTTAGACTTAACTTATAGATTATGGAGTATCCTTCATGAACACTCCAATACATATTAACAACAATAGTATCATCTCAATCACCAATAATCCTATTCAACACCCCAAGATAAAATACATTAATATCAAGTATCATTTCATTGTGATTGTGCTGAAAAAAAATTATTAAATTAGTCAAAGTTCATACACATGAACAATATACAAATTTGTTCACAAAAGAATTTGATGAAACAAGATTTAAATATCTTATATCTGCTATTGGGATGATAAACTTTGAATAATTTATAATTATTTCAAAAGAAATCTGATTAAAATTTGTTGAAATCGTTCTCTTGATAACAAAGTTGGGTATCTACCGATTTGGGGGAAATTCGGCAGATAAAAGTTTTTCGACATGTAAGATTACTTCGGCATTAGTCTTACTATTGTAAGACCCACTTTTATCTTTCGATACATAGTCGCACTATTGTTATATTTGAAGTGATTGTGCCATCATCACCAAAAGTGTAGGATTTACAGTTACGGTGGTAAAAATTTTAAAATATTTCTATTATATATTTTCTCTATACTGTAACTTCACACTCCTTCCTACCATTGTCATTGTCTACCTTTGACAAACTGAAAAATCATTCGCAACCCTCATCTATTCAAAGTACCTCTTAGATTCAAAAGCTTTCTAAATAGCCGTTCAAAACCTAGAATTTCACCCAAATCACAACATCGCTGCCTCATTTGAACCCATTAATGATCCAATTGATGACCCCGTTCTTCACTTCCTACGCTATAGCAACTACGCTTTTACTATTTCTATTGACCCAGTGATTTGCGCACCCCACATAAGGTAGTTCTGGAGTATATATTCTATCCACATAAAACATGGAACAAAATTCTGATCGCAATAGTACAAGGACAAAAGATTACCATCTCTTGCTCTAAAATTCATGAACATCTGACAACTAAATAACGAAATTAGTGAATCTTCATTCCCCAAAGATGTGCCCTTTGTTACACCCCTCTTACCTGAGCACAATCTCAAAGGAACAATTTTTCTCCTCTCTTCTATGTTTACTAATACAATCACACAACCTAACAAAGTTCAAAACAATACCTAAAGGTAACAATATAACAACCAAACTAGACCTTCTATCAAAATGTAAACAAAGTAAATTAAGATAGTGAAATATAAACAAAAAAAAAATAACCACATGTCAAGACGCTCGGTTTATGAGTTATTAACATAATCATCCTAAAGCGTAAGAGCAACTTTTATCAACAAAAATTATTAAAACATGTATGTAAACATAAAACAAGTTGCTATTATCATAATAGTAAATTGAATCTAAAAAAAGAAAAGTATATTATATTTTACATGTCTCAGGTTTGAATAAAGTTATTTCAGAATGTTGATAAAATAAACACATTGCAATGTATATTCAAAATTTTATAAACCATTATATATTAAAAATTTTATAAACCATTATATCTTAGAAGTTACAAGAAAAAAACAAGGTATGTTTAAAAATAATAGTAAATATTAAAATAATTAAAAATCAATATTAAAAAAACAAGTAAATGTCTTTAACACCCAAAATTTCAGTATGTTCACCAAGAAAAATATAAAAAATAAAGTGAGAATTTATTTATGAAATACGTATATGTTTAAGGGACTAAAGTGAAATAAACAAAAGTGAGAATAATTCTAACACTTTAAGTAGCCACCCCCTCCTCTCTTTCATCATCTTCTTCATGCAAGTTAGAGTAAGAAGTAGAAGAAGAAAGCGGAAGTAGGAAGGCTAGATCGATCAAATTTGCGAATTTCATAAAAAAAATAGACGGTTTCACATGACGGTGGAGCTACTCCGGTTATTTGCCTACAATCCGGGGGTATCGAAGGAGCCACCTTCATCGTAACAAACGTAGTTTTGATCTTCCACGAAAAGTTAAGAAATTTTACATAAAAGTTCACATTTAATCAATGATTTTAGCTCAATGTGATCTTTTTCAAAAAATTAAAGTCAAGAGTTTTGAAGTCCTACACTTTCAACCAAAAGTATGGACAAATGTATGATTTAAAAGGAAAGATAAGCTATATTTAAAAGTCCTTGGGCGGATGTTTGAAAGAAAGTGTTGTAGACAAAAGTCACCGACCTTCGGACGTAAGTTTATGCGAAAGTATGGTTTTGTCTAAAAGTACAATATCAGACGAAAGTGTTAACAAAAGTTTGATAGATGAAAGTGTAGTTCGTCCGAATGTCTAGTTTCAAGCAAAAGTCTATGGGAAAGTAGAAACTGTTATGATGTCCAATAATGTGAAAGTTAACCTAGTTCACAAGTGAACAAAGAACGAATAAACAAATGAATGGTTTACGAATGATTGAACAGACGAACGTTTTACAAATGAACAAATGAATGTTTACAATGGAAGGAACGCATGAATGTTTACGAAGGAAGGAACGGATGAATAACGAATGTGTTTACAAAGTAATGACGAATGATTGTTTTATGAATGAAAGCATGTATGTTTTATATATGAACGAATGTATGTTTTCTCAATGAATGAATGAATAATTCATAAGCAGAGAAGAACGGATGTTTCTCTAAACAAATGAGATGATGCTTAAATGCAATGAATGTTACTTGGAATAATTTAATAAAAACAGACAACTGTCCTTGTAATGGAATGATGGTCCTTTGTATAAGAATAATGGTCTCTTGTATAGGAAGGATGGCCCTTGTATGAGAAGTATGTGTTAAATACCTTAATGGCAAGCCAACAACTATACAACTGGGATATGGGTTATGGGAAACGGTAGTGACGTCTGCATATGTAAAAAAAATTAAATATGATTAAGTAATGACGAATATCCAAAGAATGTGTTATTGATTTGGTATGCCCTGTTGTGTACAAATGTAATGTTAATGTTATGTTATGATGTGAATGTTTATTGTTAAAATTAAAAATGCTTTTTTATGAAACAGATGAACTCAGTTGACTTTTGGTATGCGAATCAATTTAAAGTGTAGGAACATTAAAAAAGCTTGAAAGGTATGAGAAGACATAGAAGGCTATCAAAAATAAAGACTAGCATCCTTTTATTGGAGTTTGTTATCAGATAGATTTTCATTTTATGGAACTTGTATTAATTAGAGAATGATATTATGTTATGCATGTTTTTCACTGTTACAAATAAAATTTTCAGTTTATGTATACCTTTTGATTTATCAATTGTAGGACCTCCAAGGTTTAGGGACTTACAAAAGCATTCAAAGCAACAGTTTTGGGTTCAAACCCCCGCCAAGAGGGTCAGTGCAACAACCTTAGGTTCGGTTATACAAAATGTGGCATAAATTGCCAAAACAAAGACGTAACATTACCAAAAAGACATCGGTGCGTATTTTACATCGACAATAATTATGCACATTATTAATAAAATGAGTGATGAATCTATCATTGTATTGACCTGTGTTTTATATTAATGGCAGCTATTTACATTAATACATAAATAAATAGGTGCCAAATATGTTAATATGATCAGTGGTTCCTTTTATTGGAACTATGTTTCTATTTATTTTTGTTTCTATTTCATTAACCGTTTGAAGGTAGTAGAGGCTCACTAAATGAATCAAGTTCGAGATTTGTGATCTCCCAAATGAAACAATGAAAAAAAAAACGTAAACAAGAGATTCTGGTCAACTTTCTATTTCATAAATGACGCACTTACAATTATATAGAATGGAAGAAGTAGAAACATAAACATAGAACATGGGTTCAAATGCAAAGTTATACTAAAGTGGAAATATAAACGTGCATTGCAAACTAGACTAAAAGAGACTTCTAGAACATACAAATGTGGGACTGTTGTACGGGCTGCTACAACAGGTTAAGGTGGATCAGTATCTCTAACACAATTGTTGATGTGATCATCATAAAACATATAAGAATTTATACATCGAATAAACTAACTTGAATTTATAAACGTTTAAAAGAAATAAAATAATTAGAATTTAACTAGGTTCATTGTGGACGTATAAGAAACTTATTTTTAATGTTCTATAACTCAATTAAAAAGACATAAAACGTCAGCAATGAAGAATATAAGAAATAAAAAATGTATATAACTTCAGATGGTTTGTAAATATAATATGATTATTCATGAGAAGTGCAAGATAAAATATTCAGTATTATAACAATAAGAAAACTTTTAGTCACTAAAATCAACGTTTACAAAAGTAAAACTGAAGATGAAACGGGTCTAATAGCACATATTACTTTCCTATATTCCCCGTATGCATTTTAGATAAAAAGACAACAAAACAGCACATGGGCTTTGTAAATAACTTAATTGCGTGAGTTTGTCCGTTGATGTTTAAAAACGGATGTGGTACATCCACAAACAATAGAACGAAAATTAACTAAAAGAAAGTGATCAAATTACCTAATTCCATATCACAATAGTATCATCATCATCACAAAAAGTATATCTAACCGGAAATAGAGAGAGATTAACCGAAGCAAGTTTGGAATAGGAAGTAGTTACCTCCATTTGTCTTGCAGATCCTTCCTCTCGGACAAGACCCAAGTTACAAAGATGGCGACAACAAGGGCAAGTATAGTAAGAAGAAGTAATGCATAGTTGAAATCCTCTGTGAGTGAGTCGTATGTTTTTGACGGTGCAACTCTAGTATAAAAGAGATCAACTCCGTATGCAAACACAAGGCTTGTCGACTCCAGCTTAGCAGGTACCGTTTCAATGCCTCTTAGACCTTCTACTTTAAATGAATGTGTCACGTACGACTGCCCCACACACAAAGTTGTTTTTGGTCAGTCACAAGACCATAATATACACATGCACGCACACATGTTGATATAGTAACAAATAGGAGAAAAGGGAAGAGGTTTCTCATACCTGTGGAATAATTGGTAAAGCATCTGTGAGAGGTAAAAGACCCTCCTCTTTCTCCGCTTGCGTAGGGTTAAGAGACCTTCTTGGATCAACAAACCTCTTGTCAAGTGCCAACACCTACAGAGTTTGTGTAAGCCAAAGTACAAGTAAAAAAAGAAAATGATGAAATCACTTGTAAGAAACAAAGATTGCAAACTCATTCTATTTCTAGGCTAACCTGATCCCCAATTGTGCCGATAAGAAGGTGCTTGGAAGTTATGCCCTTGGCAGTAGATGTTACTGATATTGCTTTCACCGAATGTGTGAAGAAGTATGATTGTGATTTTGTGGTAACCTCCGGTGGAGAATAAGATGAGACAGGTGTAGTGAGATTATGCTTTCCAACAATAAGCTTCAAAACATCTCTATTTTCCTGTGGATGGTAATCAAAAATTAGCATGATGGAAGGGATATATATATATATAAATATAAAATCAAGTTTAAGAGCCATACCGCACGAGACTGATCATAAATCTCAATAACTGACATCTCGTATCTGTGTGCTCGTAAGTTGAAGTAATGGTACACTACCCAGTTTTCACTAAGGACCTTCAAAAAAATGGTTATTTGTGAAAACAGGTTATTTCTTTAAAATATTTATAAAAATAAAAAAATAATAATAATAATAATAATAAAAAAAAGGCAAACATTGACACTCACTGCATGCACAGGACCCTGGGAGCCTAAATGAGTCATGTGGTGCAGTATACGACCAGTCACTGTATCTACAAGGTAGACCACCAGCACTGATTCATCTGGAGTTGCTGAGCCAATAGGACCACTGGCTTTAGGTGAAACAGTAGCAACAAACAGCATATTTTTAGATATGTATTTATACATCACGTCCTCATCTGCAATCACCTTTGCTTGAGTGTGAACCACCTGAAAATAAAAAAATAAGAATTAGTTTGATTTTCTCCAATCGATTCATTTACATTTTCAGAACAGAAAAAGGAAGTGTAACATTGTAATTTGCATAAAAAAGTAGCCAACTTTGGTTCAATTTCTTTTTAGAGGATCATTGTTATTTTCACCCACAAAATCCCTCAATTCTTCGAACCTTCAAAAACTTTGATTTAAGGTAACAAAAAGTAAAACTCCATCCAAGAAAAGTCAAAGGTCAGTGACTGACAAGTCATCAGCATTTACAAGGTAACATATATGGTGAATGTATTAGCTTGATTCGGAGATCTTTAATTTGTTTTCAGGGTTTTTACTGGATGAAATAAAAAAAAGAAAGGTTATCTGAAGTAGAGATTGAACCAAAGTTAGTTACCTTTTATTGCTTAATGCAATAAAAGAAAACAAACCTCATTTTGCTTTCTCGTCACTGTTGCAATTATTTTCTCTGATTCTAAAGGAAACACAACAGACCATAAATTCCTAGTCTCAAAGCAGTACTCTTTTGGTGTTTTACTAGAATAAGTTTTTTTCACTCCATATCCCCTCAAGATACCAGCTTCGGGTTCAACAGAGTACCAATACACATTTTCTAACTCACGTTGAAAGATGTGGGCAGCTTCAGGAGATGCTGGGTACAAATGAGCACGCTTATCAGCATCTATCAGCAGATGAAGCTGCTGCTCAGTGGAATCCCTGAATGGTAATGAAATAACTTGCACAGTAGAATGTTGTGCAGGACTCATACTTTGAAGCTCTTTTCCAGTGTAGGCATCAACAATCGACAGTGCACTAGGAGAGGTCAAAGAAAGTCCACATCTGCCAACAACAAGAACTGATGGGTTCTTATCCAGTGCGTGATGGTGTGGGACTTGCCACTGGTGCAATTTGAGACCAGCACATTGCTGTTCTGATGTGGGGCGTAGAGATTGAAGTAGTGTAGACCAGACAACTCGTCCATCTCCTGTATGTAACGCGTAAAGTTTTCCAGCTCTTGTAAGTAGTATAAGCAACCTACGGAAGCCATTATGATCTCGGGTCATTTTGCTTTTCTCAGAACTCTGTAACTTAATCTTTTGTATAGCTGCTACTTCATCTGGTGTTGCAATCATCAAAGTTCCTTTTAGCTTCAGCATATGACCCTTCAACAAAAATAATAATTTATTAATTCAGTATTGAACTCTTTAATGTTATAAAAATAGTTATTTTACAAGCTTATGAAGCCGTCATGAGTTACTAATGGTCCACATCCCATCAAGAGGTTAAAGATCATCATCAAAGAGTTGCTGATTTTCACATGATAGTTAACCGACTTACAAAAATAAATCATTTCTTGATGAATAAAAAACGAGAGGGCTTTAATAGCTGTGCAATAAACATTCAAGAGCAAATATAATATCAAATGCCACATATTCTATCAGCAAAAGAAAATTAATTATGATAATGCCTGAAAAAAATTAGCATGTGCCTGTGTTGAAAGCATCTCAATAGGTTTAATACCTTAAGCCACTCAAAAAGGCTGTGCTCAACTTTTGCTACTGATACACCAACTTTTTCCACAGGTAGCTCTGATGTTGTCACATCAATGACAGAAGCAAGTCCATCATCTCTTGTCCAGACAATCTCACCTTGTTGTAGCAATAGTAATGAATGATCTTCCATTACAATCAATGCTCTAAAGCCATGGGATCTATCTGTTCTAACATAATTATTAATGAAAATTTTGTGCACAAAGCCTCTCTCATGATCCATCTTGACAGTTTCCTTAAGGTGATTGCTACTCATGTCATGAACGAGCCTAACGGATAGCTCAATCTTGTTATCTCCATGTTGAACAAGTGCAAAAGCTTGTTCATCTACTGAAAGGGGCAAGGCATCACTAATAACTACCGTTTTATCAACTTTCTCCATTACATTTAATTTTCCTTCATTAGTTGCTTTAACAAAAACTATGCAATCATCTGTTCTTACAGAAAATATTCCTGAGAGCTTCGAAGGTAAAATAACTGTGTTCCCAGAAGACCCATGAATGAGATTTGAAACATGAGTTTGTTCAAGGTGAATCTGTCCATTTTTTATGGTTATTAACACCAAAACTGACCTTGAAGCATCAAGTACCACAAATCTGTCAACAGAAATTGGCAAGATTTCCCCATAAATACCACCAGGGAATGATGCACTTGTATGTTTCAGTAAGCCACCGTTCTTAACATCAATCTCATAGGTATCAAACTGAGATGAATCAGTAACTCCTATAGCATGAACTACATCACTCCTACCAGGATGAATCAACTGATGAATATCAATGCTGCTGCACAGAAAAAATATAGATAAATCTATCATAGGTCAACTACTACAATGAAGAAACTGAAAAAAACACAGAAACTGTTGAACTGGTCAAACCCTTCTGTTGCAAAGTCCTTTTTCCAAAGATACTCCCCATCAATACTGGAAATGGCATGAAGACATGAACCACCATAAACAAAAATTGGACTGTCCAGATCCACCTTCAAGTTCGCCTGAAAATTTTAACATCCAAGAAAATGTATTGTAGGAATGTTATTTATAGTATAGTATGTTCAAATAACAAAATAACACGCTTCAACATATGGTATTTCCTGTGCTTTTTATTTACTCAAGTCACCCACTCAGATATGACGGGCTAGCTGAGTAGAGGTGTGTGAAAAGTAATGTACTGGCATGTGTTAAAAGATCTGAACCCCCAAAAAGAGTGCACAGTCTCACTTTTAGGTTTAATCACACAGGAAAAAACATGGCTTTTCGGTTGAGCTAAATTGATTTTATACGAAACTAAACCTAACAGAAGCCACATTTCAGTTCAGTTAACCTATCATGAGGGTACGATATATGAAGGTGTGTAGAGTGCAGTAAAAAGCATAAGACTTTATTTTACTCACAGGAACAGTTAATAAAGCCTTAGAGGACTTCGACCCTGATAAATAAGACTCCCAAACCATCTGGCCATCAGGAAGGTTCCAAGCTCTTAATATGCTCCCCTCTGAAGACAGTGTAATAACATCTGATACAAAAAAAAAAAATTTATCCTTTAGAAACACATCATAAATTCTCATAAATGACAACTTAATAATGACAGATCGTACTTGATCATATTCACATTTCACAGCTTCTTAAACTTTGGTTAACCTATTGTTGCAGCAAATAACCATATACCCATCTCGTAAAGCAACTGACTTTTTTATCAACAACAAATCAACCTCTTATATAACAATATGTCAAATATGTAGGTTTTCTTATAGACATATATCCCGCATCGACGTTTGGAAGTTGGAACTTAGAATTATTTAAGCAAGAAAAATTAGCTTAAAACCAGCTATATTTTTTTTTTTTCGAATCATAATGACACTGATATCATTTTAACTAACCCAAAGACTTCAGGTAAAAGCTCCATAAGTTAAGATAGATGTTAGTTTTAATCAATATCCCAACTTAAATCAAGGATGTTATTTGAAAATCAAGTAATTCCTCTTACATATTGTAAACAAACAAAATAAGGTCACTAGTTTGTAGAAACTCTCTTACAAAGACATTACAAATGTTGTTTTCTCATGTTACGTTTCTGTTGTTTTACTTTATTAACAAAAAAATTAAACACAATGTCAAATAGGTAAAAGCTGTCATCATGTAATTCAGCGACTTCAAAAACAAAATATTCAGATTATTGGTACCATAGCCTTGAATTTCTGGTAAAGTACAGAATAGTGTTAGCTAACTTTTACAAGGAAGAATACTTACATTTCCCAAGGGCGATATCAATTTTGTCAACAACATCATTGGCTCCCAAAACATGTCTCCAAACTGCATAGCCCAAAAGCATCTTATATATACATATGTTTTTTTAATAATAATATAACACATTAACACCAATAATTGACATAGACAAATAACATAAAAGAAACCTAGATATTATGAATGATACAACTTACAAATCTCTCCTCTGCGTAGATCAAGGGATGCAATAACATTCTCTTCAGTTGACACCACAACACGTTTTCGGCCTGCCTTTTGCGTGTGGAATACTGCATGCTTTACTTTGCCTATGTATCGTTGATGCCTGAACAACACAATTACACAGTTAAAAAAATTGAAATCAAAAGCTCTCCAGTTCCAACCGTATATGGTTAAAATACAAAGTAGTACATAAAAGTAACAGTGAGAGTGAGGATAGTATGTAGCTCAAACATTGAATAAAACAAATTTGATATGCCTTCCTGCTTAAATAGAACCAATGAATCTATTTTACACCTACTACTATTTTTTACCTAAATCTTTAGAACATATAGCCAAACTTAATGCATACATCAGTTAGAACACAAGGCCAAACACACAAATTCGAAATACAAAACAAGAAATACATTAACAAATTTGTAGTAGTTATAATGAAGATAGCAAACATGTGTGGAAACTTTCAACAGTAAATCAATCTTGGACTGAATTTTAACCTACTCCACATCAAAAATAATTGCATCTCGTTGAACTCAATGAGTCGATGACCTAAAATTAAGAACTGATGAAGATAAAGAGGAGAAATTAGATTGAAAGAAATACCAGTCCATGAGTCCGACTTGATCTTCGAATAAAGAGAAGGTGGGTGGTATTAAAGAGGATAAGAAGAAGAGAAGAATGAGGGAAAGCTTGATCGCCATAGCCATGGCGATTTAGGTTGATCTAGGTTATAGGTTAGTTGTTGTTGATGGAGATGAAATAAAGATCTGACTGATAACACGAGGTTTCAGTCAAGCCGGCTTGATCTGTTTTCCTTCGCCTCTTTTTGCTTTTATGCTTTAGTGGTTTCCTATTTCCTCCATGAGTACGAGCCCGATGTCACCGAAACTTTTATAAATCGATCGATCTAACCCGACTTGTTTTAAATAATGATTATATAAATATTATTATTGTTATTATAACAATGTAAATATTTAACAATTATTATAAATCAAAGATAAACAAGAGATCAATTTAACAATTATTATAAATCAAAGATAAACAAAAAAGAAAAAAAAAAAGAATCTGATTCATTCTATTATAGTTATCATCAGTAAAACATATATCTTATATTTATACAAGTATTACATATATCATTCTATTATAGCTAATTTTCTAAATAGACTGAGATAATTTTCAAATGGGATATGTATTATAACACCTTAATAGATTGTGCATAAAATAATAACAATTGAAAATTCAAGGTTAGAAATGAAATTTAAGAATTTGACCTTGGGCGCGGATCGCGATCAGGGCGGACCAGTGAGCAAGGAACTAGGGTTTCAAGGAATCAAGTTGCATAGCGAACCCTATGCTTACCCTTAATGGTTTGCGACGCAATGCACAAGCAAAACACTTGGGTGCTAACACGTGGCATGCTACCGAGGACTGAGGGGATGACACGTGTCGCCGAAACTTTTATAAATATATCAATCTAATTAAACAATGATTATATATAGATATAATTATTGTTATTATAACAATATAAATATTTAATAATTATTATAAATTAAAGATAAAAAAGAGAGAAAGAGAAGAGGAGAAGCCGATTCATCCTATTATAGTTATCAGAAGTAATACATACATCATATATTTATACACAATCTCAAACATTAAAGCTCATAAACATTTGGTTGAGCCTATAATAGTTTGTATTTATAACACTGCTCCTCAGACATTTTATATTATACACTATCAACATTATTGTAAGGATTATAGAAGAGGCTGATGTACTCAAAACAGTCAGGGTGTCTGCTGCATGCATGCACCTTGTGCATGGTAGAAGTTACTTCGGAAGTTTTACACTCTACAAGAAAATTACACAAGTGTAAAATCTTCCGAAGCCAAAAAACCAATTCTTCCGAAGCCAAAGATGAAGTCTTCCAATGCTTAGAGGACAAAGTCTTCAGAAGCCTCAAAGATAGAACACTGATTTCTTCCGAAGACAGAGAAAACATGCTCTCTGTGATCAACAACTTTTCAGAAAAGCTGACCAACTTTCCGCTGCCACTCTGCAGGCTCACCAACTTTACACAAGTTGGTGAAAAGGTCCATGCTTTAGGAAGCTGTAGATTAAGGTCTTGAGTCCTTAACTTTCTACTTTATGTACTTTTATCCTTTTTGTATTACAATAGGATGTGAGCTATGGTATGTCATAGTCACATGTCAAAAGGCAATCTGCCTTTTGACTTTTCATTGATCTTATTGTCTAGATTAGTGATTCTAGCTGGCTTTCAGAGTATGGCCAGCTGTAGGATGTAGTATAAAGTATCTTAGGTTCTTGTATTTTATTTCTATGCTTTGTAACTCTTGTAATAGAACTTGAGAGCAATATACATCTTTCTTGAAAACCAATTATCTTGTTCTTAAGCTTTCTGTCTTTTGTTTACTTGTGTTATCCTAGTATCATCTTATCCTGCCAGTTCCCTATTTGATATGTTAAGTGTTCTAAGTCTCTCCTTCCTGTGAAAACTGATTTGCATTGAACCCCTTCTAACGGTCCTGCAATTGGTATCAGAGCATTCCAGGCTCTTGATTGTAAGATCTCACCATCTTAGATCCCTTAGTTTTTCATAAAATACTTAACAACTCAAATGGTAGCTCTTTCAAAGGCTGATATGGAAATTGGCACTATGACAAAGTCCCCACTGATAACTACTGAAGACTTTGATACTTGGTGTTAAAGAATGGAAGGCTTCATCAAGTCTCAATACCCCAGGATATGGGAATCTGTTATCTCTGGACCTTACATACCATGCACCTCTTCAGCTGCTGCTGGAGGTGGCATGATCCCAAAGGAGGTGGCTGACTATTCTGAAGAAGATAGAAAGAAGACAGATATCGATCAGAAGGCCATGACTGGCCTCCAAACTACTCTTCCCAACTCTATCTACACGGGCTTCAAGAAGTGCAAAACTACCATGCAGTTATGGGATGCACTAAAGCTCATGTATGAGGGGTCCTCTGAAGCCAAGGAGAACAAAAAAGACCTCTTGAAGAAGCAGTTTGAGAATTTCACCTACAAGATAGGTGCGGCAATACTTCAGGTATGTTGAGAGGAATTCTGTTGGGTTATCAAAGTCCAAGAAGAAGAACTTGATCAGAAGAGCAAAGAAAAAGTCCAAAAAAGCTCCAGAGATCAAGGCCACCTTTGATTTTAAGCAGAAACAAGTATTCATCTCTACAGGATTTGAGGTGGTAAAATATCACACCCCGGCTAAAGCGGAAACACTGAGGCGCGATAAAATTGAATCATAACACAAGGATAAAGAGTACTAAAGGAAATTACTTATTTAAAGGCAAATAGTTGATTACATCCAATTCTAAAAGTAAATAAACCAAACAAGTAAATAAAATTTTATTTTAATCAAAGTCTAACTAGGTTCAACTAAAGCTTATCCTTGAATCCTAGCGTGAGCAAAACAACGAACTTAGTTTCCATTACCTGAAAACATGCTAAAATATGTCAATTAAAAAGTTGGTGAGAACATAGGTTAGAAGTATACATATAATAGACAACCATATACAAACCAATAAACAATTTTCCAATACAAGTAGTTAAACTATTATACATGAGTCCACAACCAACCCTATTGATCGAATGCCCTCCCGTCTAACCCCCTGGCACAAGAGGTAAACTAATAGTATGTTTGTCTAGTATACAGCTTCTGAACATCCGGCTCCTTTCAAGTCAAAAAGAATACGTTGACTCAAAGGACGCTTGGCATTGATTGGCATGCATCAACCTGAGTACCAAATGGGCTTGTCAGGCCAATAGATCTATCTACGTACTCCCGTGGCTTCCCCGAAGTTAATGGTTGTGTAGATTTTCGAAAAGTAGAGGGACTTTGTAGTAAAGAGTGTTATAGAATATAGCAACATGTATAATCATTTTAGTTTTACCGGTATAAGAAAGTTTATCATTAAGTTTGCAAAGACTAGTTTTGACTTTAGAATTTGAATTCACACATTGATATAGAGAGCATGTTTCCACCCCAAAATACAAAAGAAAAAGGGGCTATGAACTCACCTTGTAAAGTAGGTGGGTTGATCTTGCAACTTGTAGTAACTTGGAGTGAGTATTGCCCTAAGTAAGTTTATTTAGTTAGTTTATTGTACTTTGTGGATAGTTAGGGGTTGTTATTGTGAAAAGTTCAAGATTGGTTGTCGTATATTAGATATGTGTCATCCCAAGTAGTACATCCAACAAAAGGATTCCCAGGAAAGAGTTGGTGGATTTTCATCACTTAAGTACCCCGTCTTTCCTTAGCCCGAACCTTTTGTTTGCCATATAACTACATACCGGGTGAAACAATTCTAGATATATACTAGACCAAGTCAAAGGTGTGTTTAGTATGTTTATAAAGTATATGAAACAAGTTTAAATATAAGTTTAGCAAGGATGGGAATAATCAATTTGTGTAGGATAGGGTTACAATTGAAAATATAAAAAATTTTACTAGAAACATGATTTAAGTTGATAGATAACATAAGAATTATTACAGTTTGGATTTTATTGTTTGAACCATGTTTATATTATTTATTTGATAATAAAAATCGTTGCTTTACATCATATTTATGAAAATATTGAAAAGTTACAAAATTTAGGGTTTTGACAGCATTGGACAGATTCACGCATTGAACTTGCATGGACGGTTTGAAGGGTTAAATCAATGAATTAGAAGACGTTCTTTATATGGTTAGAAAGCTAAGACTTCGAATTAAACTTTAAAAAAAAGAATCATCGAAAAAGGATTTATTATGAGGGAGATATGACTGTGCAAAGTTGACCCTACGAATCTGTCAAAATCCAAAAATTCAAGTTTGATATGTTTAAGCAAAGTTTTGATGATTTCTTGTTTATTTAATACTTTGATTCATCATAGATCTATGATTACTACACAAACAAATTATGTAATAATAGATCCAAGCTAGTTATGGTTGAATCTTGATAAAACAAAATTAGAAATGTATGAACACGAAGAACATGAATAGCATTAAAACTTACTTGATAGGGAAAATTTCTTGGATCTTCAAAAGAGGTTCTATGAGTTGATATTTGATTCTATGAGAGCTCTAGATTTAATGTTTAGTGTAAAAAAATAATGAGAATAAGACCCCCTATTTATAGTTGAAAAATTAGGGTTTTAAGTTTCAATTTGGATAGGCTTTCTTAATATTTTATTAATAAAATTCATAATTTTAAAGGGATAAAAGTGGGTGAACGAAATTTTATAGATAATTATAGGTTAGGATTAGTTTAATTTGTTAGTTATTAGATTTAGGATAATTACTAGTTAAATATTTAATAATATATGTGATATATATCCCTTAAATGATTAAAATAATAAAATAATATATATATAATTTTGTAATTATCCATGCATATATATATATATATATATATATATATATATATATATATATTATGTCTAGATAATTATAGGACTTAATTTAATTAAATATTTATTCTTTGCATAAAAGTTACATATGCAACCCTAAGTTACACATGTAAAATTTTCACCGTTATAGTTATATATGTTTTACTTATGTTGTAATTTTGCATTGTTATAGAATTTGGTTAATGTTAGGGCACTTCTAAGTTACTATTTATAGCAAGATCTAGTTTTTACACACGTGTTATCATGATATCACACTAGCATTAAATGGTATTACAGTAAATCACAATATATGGAATATAAGATAGTTTCCACAAATAGGTTCTTGAATTCAATAACTGTTTACATATGAAAAAACCATAGTTATTATAAGAGTTAAGCAAGTAGGTTAAGAATGAAAAATCAAGGATGTTACAGTCTCCCCTAGTTAAGAGAATTTCGTCCCGAAATTCAACAAGTAGTGTTTGTGCTATGTTGAAAAAGATGTTAGTTCATTATATGTTATCTAGGAGTAGTTCTTGGTGTGGCTTCTAGTCTCACCTTCAATGTACCTTTAGTGTTTACATATAAGGTGTACCGCAGCTAACCCACCACACTTCTAGCACCTCAAAGGTGTACTAGTCACCAACCAAAACTAATTATTAAGTTGGCTACTGATGAGTGACATAAATCTCTTTTTAAAGCCTTTTCCATGGGAGATTGAATTTAGAAATTTATTAAACGTAAAGGTAATAGCTACACAACAGAATTTCAACACACACCAATGCACCTGTAAATTCACCATTACGTTGCGCACCTTAATGGTCAATTCACCTTACACGAGTGTGCTATGTCCTTCTATTATGCATTTATAAGATTATAATAGTTTTGTAAGCGATAGTTGTGAATATCATAGAGTAGGAAATGAAAATGCAATAGAAATGATAGTACATATTAGCTAAAGATTTGAGAATTCTAATCAAGCAGACATGGAAACAATTTGGATCCATGAAAATGAAATTTCCAATCCAGATTATAAGATAGAGATCAAATAGATAAGCATAAAATTCAAACTGAGATAAATGAAGATGCTTAACACAAAAGCAATAGAATATCATGGTTGTCACAAACTCCCCTAGTTAAGGAAATTTTATCCCAAAATATAACTAGTAGAGGTCGTGTTAGCTTTAAAGAGGTGTGGGTATTTGAGCTTCATCTGGTATTCGCGTTCCTAAGTGAACTTAGGACTTCGTTTAAAGTTTTATCTGACTTTGACGATGGGAATACGGCTCTAAGCATATCCTCAAGAGTTTGTATAGTTATTTTTTATAGTTTAGCTAGCGGTTTGAGAGTGACAAGCCATGCTAAGATTCACACGCGTTTTTAAATATTTCTGTAATGTTTGCTAGAACCTAGAAGTGAATGATTGTCTCGATCAGAGATGATGGATAGTGGAACACCATGTCGTGTCATGATCTTGATGATGCAGAGTTTGGCTAACTTTTCTAATTTGAAGTCTTCACGTATAAGTATGAATTGAGATGAATTTGTCAAGCGATCGACTATGACCCAAATTGAGTCCTATGCACAAGAGATTTTGGGTAGTTTGTTGATAAAATCCATGAAAATATGTTCCTATTCCCATTGAGGAATTTCAGGCTATTTGAGTAGTCTTGATGGTTTTTGATGTTCAGCTTTGACTTTTGGAAACGTGAGGCATTTCCTGACATATAAGGCAATGTCTTTTTTTTTATTCTTGGCCATCAATAATATTCCCTTAGATCTTGATACATCTAATCGACACCTGGATGAACTAAATATTGTGACTTGTGATAATTTCTTGGAGATTGTAGGATTTAGGAATCCATATTCGTCCCATGAAGTAGAGGATTTGATCAGACTTAAATTCTAACTGATGCTCAGCTATACTAACTAGTTCTTTCTTCAAATCAACCCTATCAAGGACTTGTTTCTAAGCTTGTAACATTTGATCTCTGAGATTCATTTGAACAATCATTCCCATTGCACGAGTGCATAAGGGTTTGATTCTCTCTTTTCTACTGAGTGCATCGGCTACCACATTTGCTTTACCCGGGTGATAGCGGATTTCACAATCATAGTCGTTTAGTAGTTCCACCCAACGTCTTTGTCTCATGTTAAGTTCCTTCTGATCAAATATATGCTACAAACTCTTATGATCGGTGTAAATGACACACTTGGTACCATACAAGTAGTGTCTCCAAATCTTCTGAGCAAATACTACCAACACCTAATTCAAGATCATGAGTAGTATAGTTCTTTTCATGGATCTTGAGTTGTCTTGATGCGTAGGCAATGACTTTATCTCGTTGTAAGTACACAACCTAGGCCTTGGTTTGATGCATCACAATATACAACAAAATCATCATTGCCATCTGAAAGGGTTCGGATAGGGGATTTGGAAACCCATTTTGCTCTAGGTATGAGGACAATTCAGAACTCGACTTGTCGACTCGGAGGTAGTCGAGGAAAATCAGCATGAAGAACTCTAGAAATTCATGAATGGTAAGATCATCTTGTAGCTTATTTCCTTCTAACTTCTTCTCAACTATATGAGCCAAGAAAGCATGGTATGGCTTCCTTATGGCTTCCTTAGGTAGCTGCGAGCTTTCATGCGGAAAGTAATCTTCAAGTTCTTTCTAGATTTCTCTTGATGCATGTTTAGGATAACTCTAGATGCTAGGGGAATGCAGATGTTTGTTGGATAACGAATCCATTCCAATAACTACATCAAAGGTACCAAGCTCCATGAGGATTAGATTGATGTTAAACGATTGGTCATCAAGATTTAGAGTACAACATCGGATAATTGTGTGAATTAGCTAAGTCAATAGTATATGGGGGATTTTAAATTAGCAGGATTCGAGTTAAGAATGGGTTGAAAATCAGTGGAGACAATGATGTTTTATGTTGAATTCATAGTTAAAAGTAACAGTAAAGTAGATAGATCGAGAGTGAAGCGATATCTAGCATTTAAGCTAGTGTAATTACCCTTGAAGCATGATACACTAAGTTGTGTAACCTGTCTGGTAGCTTCCATTATGCCTCATAGGAATGAAGGAGGAGTAGTCTTGTTTACTTGATCATATAGTAAAAGCTGGATTAGGTACCACCGGAAATGGTCCAACCCAACTTTTAGCACTTAGGACTATGCGATGGATGTGGGGTGATATTCCAGCGGCGATACTTACTCTTAGCATCGGATAGCAGATCCAGGTCTGTGTATATTCCTATTGTTTCAAAAAACTCTTTGATTCCTTTAAGAAGACTTGAATGATTGGTGTAGGGTCGATAGAAAAGTTATGCTCGCTAAGATAAGTGTACTGATTGGAATAACATATTTAATTGTGATGAGTTCAGAATGAGGATGGTTTTGATAAGTAAAAAAACATTTTGAATGATTATTAAGAAGTTTTATGAGAATTGCATAATAAGTTCTATAATTCAGAAAAACAAGAATTAAGGATAAGATGATTTAAAATAATAATAAGATGTTTCAAGTGTAAACGTTTGGCTCGCAAACCAAAGCGAATACATTGACTTATCAAAATATTAGGTCGACCACAACATTAATGAAGACATGTGTACCTATAAGCAGACACTTACCCCAAGGGTTCCCAGGTAAGGTAAACGGATCCATCGGTTGATTTGGATTTATATGAATACCTTGCCTAGACAGAACACCCTGAGATACAGGCATCCAACTCTTCTAGCATTGCATGTGTTCAGTCATAGGACTCAGACTTTGACAGGATTTAAAAATTTAAGATTTGAAAATCCTTCTGATTTAGACACAATGGTTTAGAATACGAATTAAGAATTGTGTGTGCACTAATTGTAATCAAAGTATAAGAATAATAATGTAAGGCATATCACATTAAATCCTATCTAAGCATATAAGATACATGAGAGGACTCATGTGTGAGGTACTTAGTTATAGTCTAGGTCATTCCATTTCTAATAACCTAATTCTCTATAACCAGCCTCTGATACCAATCTATCACACCCCGGCTAAAGCGGAAACATCGAGGCGCGATGAAATTGAATCATAACACAAGGATAAAGAGTACTAAAGGAAATTACTTATTTAAAGGCAAATAGTTGATTACATCCAATTCTAAAAGTAAATAAACCAAACAAGTAAATAAATTTTTATTTTAATCAAAGTCTAACTAGGTTCAACTAAAGCTTATCCTTGAATCCTAGCGTGAGCAAAACAACGAACTTAGTTTCCATTACCTGAAAACATGCTAAAATATGTCAACTAAAAAGTTGGTGAGAACATAGGTTAGAAGTATACATATAATAGACAACCATGTACAAAGCAATAAACAATGTTCCAATACAAGTAGTTAAACTATTATACATGAGTCCACAACCAACCCTATTGATCGAATGCCCTCCCATCTAACCCCCTGACACAAGAGGTAAGACGAATAGTATGTTTGTCTAGTATGCAGTTTCTGAACATCCGACTCCTTTCAAGTCAAAAAGAATACGTTGACTCAAAGGACGCTTGGGATTGATTGGCATGCATCAACCCGAGTACCAAATGGGCTTGTCAGGCCAATAGATCTATCTACGTACTCCCGTGGCTTCCCCGAAGTTAATGGTTGTGTAGATTTTAGAAAAGTAGAGGGACTTTGTAATAAAAAGTGTCATAGAATATAGCAACATGTATAATCAGTTTAGTTTTACCGGTATAAGAAAGTTTATCATTGAGTTTGCAAAGACTAGTTTTGACTTTAGAATTTGAATTCACACATTGATATAGAGAGCATGTTTCCACCCTAAAATACAAAAGAAAAAGGGGCTATGAACTCACCGTGTAAAGTAGGTAGGTTGATCTTGCAACTTGTAGTAACTTGAAGTGAGTATTGCCCTAAGTAAGTTTATTTAGTTAGTTTATTATACTTTGTGGATAGTTAGGAGTTGTTATTGTAAAAAGTTCAAGATTGGTTGTCGTATATTAGATATGTGTCATCCTAAGTAGTACATCCAACAAAAGGATTCCCGGGAAAGAGTTGGTGGATTTTTATCACTTAAGTACCCCGTCTTTCCTTAGCCAGAACCTTTTGTTTGCCATATAACTACATACCAGGTGAAACAATTCTAGATATATACTAGACCAAGTCAAAGGTGTGTTTAGTATGCATATAAAATATATGAAACAAGTTTAAATATAAGTTTAGCAAGGATGGGAATAATCAATTTGTGTAGGATAGGGTTACAATTGAAAATATAAAGAATTTTACTAGAAACATTATTTAAGTTGATAGATAACATAAGAATTATTAAAGTTTGGATTTTATTGTTTTAACCATGTTTATATTATTTATTTGATAATAAAAATCGTTGCTTTACATCATATTTATGAAAAAGTTACAAAATTTAGGGTTTTGACAGCTTTGGACACATTTGCGCACTGAACTTGCACGGACGGTTTGAAGGGTTAAATCAATGAATTTGAAGATGTTCTTTATATGGTTAGAAATCTAAGACTTTGAGTTAAACTTTGAAAAAAAGAATCATCGAAAAAGGATTTATTATGAGGGAGATATGACTGTGCAAAGTTGACCCTACGAATCTGTCAAAATCCGAAAATTCAAGTTTGATATGTACAAGCAAAGTTTTGATGATTTCTTGTTTATTTAATACTTTGATCCATCTTAGATCTATGATTACTACACAAACAAATTATGTAATAATAGATCCAAGCTAGTTATAGTTGAATCTTGATAAAACAAAATTAGAAATGTGTGAACATGAAGAACACGAAGAGCATGAACAACATTAAAACTTACTTGATAGGGAAAATTTCTTGGATCTCAAGAGAGATTCTATGAGTTGATATTTGATTCTATGAGAGCTCTAGATTTAGCATTGTGTGTAAAAAAATAATGAGAATAAGACCCCATATTTATAGTTGAAAAATTAGGGTTTTAGGTTTCAATTTGGATAGGCTTTCTTAATATTTTATTAATAAAATTCACAACTTTTATGGGATAAATGTGGGTGAATGAAATTTTATATATAATTATAGTTTAGGATTAGTTTAATTTGTTAGTTATTAGATTTAGGATAATTACTAGTTAAATATTTAGTAATATATATGATATATATCCCTTAAATGATTAAAATAATAAAATAATATATATAATTTTGTAATTATCCATGCATATATATATATATATATATATATATATATATATATATATATTATGTCTAGATAATTATAGGACTTAATTTAATTAAATATTTATTCTTTACATAAAAGTTACAGATGCAACCCTAAGTTACACATATGTAAAATTTTCACCGTTATAGTTATATATGTTTCACTTATGTTATAATTTTGCATTGTTATAGAATTCGGTTAATGTTAGGGAACTTTCAAGTTACTATTTATAGCAAGATCTAGTATTTACACACGTGTTATCATGATTTCACACTAGCATTAAATGGTATTACAGTAAATCACAATGTATGGAATATAAGATAGTTCCCACAAATAGGTTCTTGAATAACTGTTTACATATGAAAAAACCATAGTCATTATAAGAGTGAAGCAAGTAGGTTAAGAATGAAAAATCAAGGATGTTACTTAAAAGCTGAACACTCAACTATGAATCCTAGTACCAGGGGTTCTAGTTCTTGTCAACCTCAACCCAACAACAACAAGAAAAAGGCTGATCTGTTGTGTACCACTGCTGCACAATCTGAACCATCCACATCCAGCAGCAAGTCTCTCCCTAAAATACTTGCTACATTATCTGTGAAGAAGAAGAAGGAAGTGGAAAGTGATCAAGATCAGTCTTGCTCTTAAAAGAAGGCTTACAGAAGAGTGCAGTTTGATTGTGTCATGTGTGGCAGTACTTCTTATTTAGCTGAGGATTGCATCTACAATCCTAAAAGCACTGTCCACATGATCAAGAAGAAATCTTCTGAAAAAAATCAAGAAGAAGCCAACTTCTGAAGAAAAAGCTTTTCCTCTCGGAAGTTCCAAGGTGAAAAAGAAGACAAGTGAAAACTTGCCTTCGGAAGAAAAATTGGTCTCGGAAGAAAGGAATGCTTCCGAAGTACTGAAGCCTACTGCAGTGAAAGCAAGATCTTCCGAAGGTCTAATCTCCAAAACTTCCGAAGTTGTCAAAACTTCCAAAGTATTGAAGGTTAAGTCTAAGCTTCCAAAGGTGGTGTGGAAGACAAAGAAAGACCATGTAACTGAAAGTTCTTCATCAACAACAGCTGCTGATCCTCAAAGCTTGAACATACGATCAATTACTGTTGCATTGTCTTCTATTGATATTACTAAGCCCAAGACCAGCAAGGCTTGGGTTTCCAAATGTAACTAATCATCTCTTTTTGTGCAGGAATAGCTAAAAACCAACAGAAATATGTGGATCATTGACAGTGGCTGTTCCAGGCACATGACAAGCAATGGCTCTCTACTCCAAAATTTTGAAAAGATTGATGGAGGGCCTGTTGCTTTTGGAGGAGATGCAGGAGGTAACATTACAGGAAGGGGCATGGTCACAAATGGTAAGCTCTGCATTGAGAAGATAAACTTTGTCAAGGAGCTTGGGTACAGTCTATTGAGTGTATCCCAATTTTGTGATCAAAAGCATAACATGCTCTTTACTGAGCATGAGTACATTGTTCTCAAGCCCGGGGTGGTCATTCCTCAAGAGCACATTCTGCTCAGAGCTCCCAAGAAAGGGAACATGTACAAGATGGATTTGCATGAAACTTCTCCCTCTGGAGAAGTGTCTTGTTTTCTGTCTAAAGCAAATATTGATGAGTCTTTTCTCTGACATAAAAGAATGTGCCATGTAAACTTTAAAAACATGAATAAATTAATTAAGAATGATTTGGTAACTGGAATGCCAAAGAAAGAGTTTACAAGTGATGACCATTGTGTTGCATGCCTGAAAGGGAAGCAGCATAAAGTGTCTCGCAAGCCAAAGGAAAGAAACTCCATCACTACTCCCCTACACTTGTTACATATGGATCTTTTTGGCCCTACTAGTGTAATGAGTTTAGGAAGGACCTCATACTGTTTGGTGATCACAGATGATTTCATTAGATTCACTTGGGTCTTTTTCCTTAGAACTAAGGATGAGACTCCTAAGATATTGAAGAATTTCATTCTGAAGATTGAGAATCAATCTGATCACAAGGTCAAGATCATAAGATGTGATCAAAGAACTGAATTTAAGAACCAAATCCTTGATACATTTTGTGATGAAAAGGGTATTTCAAGACAATATAGTGCTGCCAGGACTCCTTAGCAAAATGGTGTTGCTGAGAGGAGAAACAGGACACTAATTGAAGCTGCAAGAACTATGTTGTTTGACTCTAAACTGCCTATCACCTTCTGGGCAGAAGCAGTAAACACTGCTTGCTATGTGCAGAACAGAGTTTTAGTAGTTAAGACTCATGGTAAGACTTCTTATGAACTGTGGCACAAAAGGAGACCTTTCATTGGTTTCCTCAGATCATTTGGATGTCCTTGCACAATCTTGAATACCAGAGATCAGATAGCCAAATTTGATGAGAAATCAGATGATGGATACTTCATTGGATACTCTTCTCAAGCTAAGGCTTATAGAGTGTACAATCTCAGAACCAAAATTATTGATGAGTCAGCCAATGTGACTTTCAATGAACACCCTCCCTGTATGAGAGGTTCTGGTCTTGATTGGCTGTTTGATCTTGATTTAGTTACTAATTGTTTTAACAAGTCTTGTGAGAATGTTTCAGGATCTAGAGGTAACTAATCAACAGAAGATCCTGATCCAAGATTTGAGCTAAGAAGACCTTCAAGTCAATCTACTTCAGCTCCAGTGGTATCTAATTCTGCAGATGGAGCTCCTATCAGCACATCAATGACAAATCCTGCTGATACATCTAAAGTGCCTTTAATTTCCAGCTCAGAGGCACAGAACTAAAGGGAAGGAGTTCCAAATGTAGAAGGAAATGGAAATGGTGATAGTGATCAAGAATTTCTTGATGCTGACTCCATGGAAGACAACATCATTGATGTCACACACTCATTGGATCAAGCTTCTCTTGATAAGTGTGCTGATGTGGTGAGTGAATCTGCTTTGCCTGATCAAAATTTCTCAAAATTAGATCTCTCCAACCAACTTGCTGTGATCCCTCAACTAAGGATCCACAAGTCTCACCCTACCACAAACATCATTGGTGAAGTTAAAAAAGGGGTAAGAACAAGAGGACAAACCCATGACAAAAATGTTTGTCTCTACTCTTGTTTTCTATCCCGAGTAGATCCAAAGAAAGTTGAGGAGGCTCTGGAAGATGGAAGTTGGGTTGAAGCAATACAGGAGGAACTGCTTCAATTCAAAAGATAGAAGGTTTGGAACCTATGTCCTCTTCCTCCTGGGAAGACTACTATAGGAACCAAATGGGTGTTTAGGAACAAAAAGGATGATAGAGGACTTGTCATCAAGAACAAGGCAAGATAGTTGTTCAAGGGTATACTCAGGAAGAAGGAATTGATTACACTGATGTCTTTGCTCCAGTAGCAAGACTTGAAGCTGTTGGGATATTCCTAGCCTTTGCTGCATCCAAGAATTTCAAAGTCCACCAACTTGATGTCAAGTGTGCTTTCTTGTATGGGGTGATTGATGAAGCGGTGTATGTCAAACAACCACCTAGTTTTTGCAGATCCTGATCATCCTGATTATGTCTGCAAGCTTTATAAAGTTCTGTATGGGTTGCACCAAGCTCCAAGGAAGTGGTATGAGACTCTATCTCAGTACCATTGTCAGCATGGTTACAGAAGAGGTATTATAGATGGAACTCTCTTCATCAAAGGAATAGGAAATGACTTGATGCTGGATCAAGTGTATGTAGATGACATTATCTTTGGGTCAACTAATCCAAGGCTCTGCAAAGACTTTGAGAAGCTGATGAAGAGTAGATTTGAAATGAGTGCCATGGGGGAACTCAATTTCTTTCTAGGAATTCAAGTGAAGCAGGTTGACAATGACATCTTCATAGGTCAGTCAAAGTATGTTCAGGTCATACTTACAAGATTCAGCATGACTGACTGCAAGGTTGCAAAGACTCCCATAGCAAGAAATCACTCCCTTGGACCTGACCTTAAGGGGGAGTGTGTAGATGAGCATCTCTACAGGGCTATGATTAGGTCTCTCATGTACCTTACTGCCAGCAGGCCTAATATCATGTTTGCCACATGTATCTGTGCTAGATATCAAGCCAACCCCAGGATGTCACACCTGCTTGCTGTCAAAAGAATTTTAAGATACCTCAAAGGTGCTCCATCATTTGGTCTTTAGTATCCAAAGAATTCTGACTTCATTCTGTATGCATATACAGATAGTGACTATGGTGCCTGCAATATGACTGCAAAGTCTACATCAGGGGGATGCCAATTTCTTTATGCAAGGATAGTCTCATGACAATGCAAGAAACAATCCTGTGTATCTGCATCAACTGCTGAAGCTGAATACATTGCTGCTGCAAGCTGCTGTGCTCAAGTGCTTTGGATTCAGAATCAGATGCTAGACTATGGATTCAACTTCAAAGAGACTCCCATCCACATAGACAACAATAGTGCTATCTCTATTACAGAGAATCCTGTGTAGCACTCAGGGACCAAGCATATCAACATCAGGTATCATTTAATTAGAGATAATTTTCAAAAAGGGTTAATCAAACTAGTCAAAGTTCACACAAATGAACAATATGCTGATCTGTTCACCAAAGCTTTTGATGAACAGAGATTTAAGTATCTTATATCAGCTATTAGGATGATCAACTTTGAGTAGCTTTTTCTTAAACTTAAAATCTTATTATTTCTAAAATTTGTGTGTCCTTAGTTGTCTATTTTATCACCTTCATAAGCCCCTAACTAACTTGGAGGAAGATTGTTTTAGAAAATATTTCTTAGATTTTTGAGAATTTTGAACTTCTTTTCTTCGGAAGAAACTAAGTTATCTTCGGAAGAAAATTATATCTTTAGTATCAACTAATTACTTATGACAATTTACCTTCGGAAGAAATTTTCTGAATATCTTCCGAAGCCAAATTCTCTTAAGTACTTAAATGATATTAAAGAACAATTCTCTTTCGAAAGTACTTATCTCTAAAAAAGGTAAGAATTCTCTAAGTATTTTTCTTCCGAAGCAAAATTTTCAAAACTCTTAGAAATATCTTCCGAAGCCAAATTGGCCTCGGAAGCTTTTATAAAAAACTTCCAATGCCAAATTACCTTCGGAAGATTTTGACTTCCAAGAAAACTACTTTTGGGCACTTTTTCAGAGGTGGGACCGACATCCGGATTTTAAAGTTTATCCTTTCGTATTAAATTTGTCTCAAATCCATTTCATATATATACCCAATGGTTTCCTCCTCTTTCACTTCTCTCTTATCATTTGCAACACTTTTCTAACCTAAATTCATCCAAAAACCGACCCTGTTCTTACCTTTCTTCTTGACGAAGCTCTCTCAAATGGCCAATCTTAACCGCAGAAACCAACCCGATTTCTCCATGCAACTTCATAGGCAACACAATCAGGTTGCTCTTCTGAACTCTAAGAAAGATCCTGCTTTCTCAGAGATTTGCCGTTTTCTATCTTTGTCCAACTACTTTACCTCCCTCACCGTTGATCCTCCTCTCTATGAGGATCAGTTGTTAGACTTTTGGCGGACCTGCGAAGAGGTCACCATGGATGGGGAGAAGGCACTGTCTTCCACAGTGCAGGGGAGGACAATCTTCATCACTCCGGCCATCATCAACAACCATCTTCAGCTGGATGATGCAGAAGGTGATTTGTCCTTTCCCAAATCTGCTGTAAATCAGTCTTTTACGTAGATGGGATATGCAGGAGACTTCTCAGTCAGAACCTTCAGGAAAGGGAAGGTCTCTTCCCAATGAAAGTACCTCCTCCATGTCATCATACACAGCTTGTCCAACTAGCATGGAGGATGGGACCAGATTCCTGAGAATCTATCCTTCATAGTCCATGGACTAGTTCAAGGGGTCAAGTTCAGATATTCTTACTTTGTTTACCTTAATTTACTGTCTAACTTAGACTCCTTGGAGTATTACATGTTCCCTAGATATGTCCAGCACATTCTCAACTGTGAACTGGGCTCACAGTTGAGGGGAACAGGTAAAACTCTTAAATTGGGACAGATGAAGCCCGACATCTTTAAAATAATGAGAAAACTAACTGTGGCATTCTTTGGGGTAGAAACAGCCCTTGTCCCAAAAATGTTAAAGCTCATTGCTCAAGGTGACAACCAAGCAGCACCATCTAGTGTTGAACCCACACCTGCTGTTTCTCATCCACCCCTACAACCTACAATAACCATCACTTACCAAAGAAAACACAAACGAACTCCTGCTCAAGCTATTCAGTCTGAGCAGGCCCCCATATTACCACGTATGCAAGAAGAAGTGCACGCTGGAGCTCCCACTTCTCTTGAGGAGCAAACCACTCCCATCTCTCATATTATCTGTGCTGAGGTTCCTCATGCTCAGCCTGATAAGCTCATAACCCAAGCAGCCTCAAGCCTTTACTCAGAGTCTCAAAACTCTAGTGATCAACCTTCAAGGGACAGTTACCATCCCTAGCCTCTAGATCTCAACCAACCAATCCCAAACCTTGAATTCTATGATGATGAAGATATGGGATTCAGTGAGTACCATGAGTCTCTCTTCTTCACCCCTACTCAAGGAGAGATGAGTGCTCCTGCCAACCCCATATCTAGCCCACATCATCCACCCCAAACTGAGAAGGATCTCCCTGAACAAGTTTAGCAGATCCATATGGAAGAGGCTCTCACTACTGTTAGTGATTACATCATTAAGACCTCAATCATGGCAACTAAGCCCATTGACACTTCACCTGAAGTTGTTAGTGAGCTGATATGTGAATAAATATACATTTTAACAATACATATCTTTCCTCATTTGAAACATTTTTGTTACAAATTCATTTATTTATACACTTATTTGTGTTATATTTGAATGTTGTAGTCTCCGATGGTTATTTGATGATTTTGGATAAAAAACTGAAGAAAAGCTGAAGTTTGTGAAGAAAAGATGCTAAATCGGCCATGTAGGCGCCCTACATGGCCAATTCGGTGTGCAGTATTATGCTGTCAAAAACTGTAGCCTACACTAGCTACTCACTTACTCCAACATGGCCATGTGCGCAGCAGATTCGGGGTTTTTAACCTATTTTCACCCCTATTTTATCATAACTTTCAAATTAACTCAAACCCTAGCCTCTCTCACCCCTTTAGGTGATTTTGGGTTTGCTTCAAGAGTTTTTGAGAGATTTGAAGGCCAAGATTGAAGATTTCACACTTTCAAAGAGGATCTAACATCATCCAATCCATCTCTACTCAAAATTGGTTTGAATTCTTCTAGATCTACTATGAGTTCTTCCATGTTCTTGAGTTTGGGTGTGATTTTTGTAAGCGTCATGGGCTAAACACTTATTATCACTTGGATTAGATGAAACTTAGCATGATTTAACAACTTGTACATGATTCTTGGTGATGTTTATGTTGATGCTATGATGAAGCTTGATTATTCTTCAATGATTGTGTGTGTTTGTTCTAGTTTGATGAAATGTTCAACCTTGTGGGTGTTGTAAGCTTGTTATGTTGGAAAACCTCATGTTTTTACAAGACTTATGCATATAGTTGCATCTTTTGTACGTAATCTTGTGACATTTGACTAGGAATGGTGAATGAAGGTTGAAGGTTTAGTAAAATTGGTCACATGTGCATTCTTATGCTTATGTTTGAGAAAACCATGGTATATGTCATGAATCTCTCTTGTCATTGGTTATGAATTGTTTTGTAATCGTGATATGAAGTTTATGAGTTGAAGGATAATTGTAGTTTTGTCTATTTTACGCAAGTTGAGGTGGTTATCATGTGTTTATCGTGTTAGCTTTCCAAAAATTTGTGGAATTAGGTAACCCTAACGGGAGTCTAATTCATCTTTAACATTGACATAATTTCATCATTGGTTCCTTATAGCATAACTTTAGGTGGCTATTGTGTGTTTATCGTTCTAGCTTTCCGAATGGTTATATGTCTAGATATCCTTGACGGGGGTTTAGGCTAATTCATATATCATGTGTAAAAATGGTCTCACCTCGAGTTTGTATTAGTTGTTATTGCTATGCTAAGTGGAATCGAAATCCAAGTGGTATCTTTAATTGATTGTGTATCTTCATCTTTATTTTCTTGCTTTATTAGTTTAATTTGCTAATTAAGTTATTTAAATTTAATATTCGCAAATCCAAACTCCATTGATCGGTTAAATAGTGATGATGATTTAGTATTGGGAGCCATTGTGTCTACGGATCGATACTCGGTTCTTACCTCAAGCTATACTACTATACGATAGGTGCGCTTGCCTATTGTGTGTAGTTAGTCTAAAGGTGATAATCGTTTCTTTAAAATTAAAACAAATTGTGTGAATTTTCATATTAAAAATATATATATACTTTACACACATCATGAGCAGAGGAAATCCAGCAGCCAAGAATTCTATGCTGGTGATGAGGGAGAAGACATCAGTCCAACTCTCTCATCCCCCCATGATTCTTCATCTGAAGATGAGGGGAGCCTGAAACTAAGGGTGCAACAACTAGAAAACATATGCATCTCTTTGGTCTCAAAGGTTAGTCACTTGGAATCTCAAGTGACTGCCTTACAAAAGAAGGTCAATGACCAGCAACTTGAGATCACCAATCTCAAGGGCAAGCTAGCTGAGAGACCATTAAGACAAGCTCAACCAGGTCCACAAGAACCTGTGGAAGTAGTGGACTTTACCTCCAGCTCACCTATGCAAGTGGGTGATGCTACCAAAAAGGGGGAGAAAGTCCCTACAATCATAGAACCTGGAAGTTCTGTCATGAGTATAGACAATGAGGATTCACCACCCTCACTTGTAGTTGTCTAGACTCAACAACTTCCTCAGGCTCACACTGATGTGGAGGCCTTACTTCAACAATTATTTGAGGAAGGAATTCCAATGTCCATGCCTGCCCCATCCCATCTAGCTAAAAATCCAATAATGGGATGGTGATATGACTCTTCAAGGATGGCATTGGTGCTATCAAGGGCTCAGGGGCAGCAGGAAGTCTTCAACTTTCAGACCCTGAGTTTCCATGATGGTATGAACATGGTTGGTCTGCCTTTCATCAATCCAAGCCAAAACAGACAGGCTGGCAGACTAGCTGAGGTGATCCAAGAATGGGTTATGAGGGAATTCAGACAAAAAGCAATTTTATATAGATAGAGGCTAGCAGGGAAAACTGTTGGTCAACTGGATATTGAGGCAGACCCTAAGATTAGCTTCAAAGGGGAAACCTTAGTTGAAGGCCTAGCAGAAGAACCTATGAACCTTGAGATAGGCTCACCCTCTACACCTAGTGCCCTGAGTAACACACCTGCTGGTGAAGGTGTCTCACAACCTCTCTCTGGCCAGAGCTCAAGCTCATCACAATCATCTGCAGTCCAAAGCTCTCTCCACCTTGAGTCATACAGGCCCATAATCGATAAAGGGAAAAGGAAGATGACTCCTGAGGAGATTGAGGAGGAGAAGAGAGAGAGGAAGAGGAAGGCCAGGGGAGAAAGATCAGGAGAAGTCCCAAGCTTCATGCAAGCTGCAATCAGGGCTGCCCATAGGCTTGATACTCAGAATGATGAGTTAAGGGAAGCCAGATTGAATTATCTGGGACTTAGGAACTACAACATTAATGAAATCATTTCTCTCCCCTTGGCAGAACTTGATGAACTGGCAGATAGGGAGCTGTACAAAGAGAGGAAGGAGGCTGAGGCAGCAGAACTGCTCCTCAAAATCAAAGAAGAGAGAAAAAGAAAAAGACAACAAAGAGCTCCTGTCCTCTCTCCAGTTCATGAAAGTCCTGAGAAAGAGTCTGTGGCTGTTGAAGAGGAAGAAACTCAGATAAGTACGGAACAAGAAAGATAAAAGATGATTGCTTATCCGAGTGCCATAGGACTCTATCAGGCAGCAGCTCTCAATCCCCTCTCATTTGAATACATTGAGTTTGAGTACCTAAAACAGCTTGATGAAGAGGCTTAAAGAAAAGAAGTTAAAAGGAAAATGAGAAAGGAAGCTGCTAAAACAAGAGCCACCATCAGAGCCCAAGAGAAGAAGTCTGCTGACAGACTGAAGATGGTGAGCTTCTTGAAGCCGTATGGGTTCTCTGGAAGGAGACTTGGTCTTATGTCTTTATCCACAATGGATGAGCACATCAGGAGGATCAAGTAGAAGATCAAAGAAGGTCAGCTTGTGGACTTGCATTCTCCACCAAGTCCAGCTGCACCTGAAGTTGAGGTTAAGGTTGAAGAGACAACACAGCCTGAACCTGAATCTACAACTGAGCCAACTTCATCTTCTAACCCACAGCAGGGTTCTAAGTCCCCTCCTACTGATCAAATAGGGAACAAGGACCCAACTGAGGAAAGCACAAAAAGTCAATCTCGTGCTACACGCCAAGCTCCTCAGTTAAAGTATAGAGTGAGGAAGAGGATGGATATCAAAAAGGACAGAAGAAAGAAGAAGAAGTCCAAAGCATCCACCTCACCACCTCAGGATGAGTCAAAACATCCTGAGGATGTGCAACAAGAGGCTGACCAATCAACTCCAATTCAGGTTGAGCCTCTTGCATCAGGAAGACCCATTCTGTCCTGGACTTTTGCTACAAATCCAGACAGATGGTATGTAGTCAAAGATCAAGGTGGTCAAGATGTCTATCTGTGGTAGGACATGCTTGATCTACCCCTACATGATCTCTTTGATATGAGTAGGTTCTATGAGAGTCTGAAGGATCCAGATCAACTGATGAAGAAGGGAATGCTTCTGATCCTAATGAGGACTATCAACTGCTGAAGAACTTCTCTGTCTTGGTAGCATCAGCCTAGGGGGAGTTTGTAAGGATTATAGAAGAGGCTGATGCACTCAAAACAATCAGGGTGTCTCCTGCATGCATGCACCTTGTGCATGGTAGAAGTTACTTCGGAAGTTTTACACACTACAATAAAATTACACAGATGTAAAATCTTCCGAAGCCAAAAGACCATTTCTTCCGAAAGCAAAGATGAAGTCTTCCGAAGCTTAGAAGACAAAGTCTTCGGAAGCCTCAAAGATAGAAGACTGATTTCTTCCGAAGATAGAGAAGACATGCTCTCTGTGATCAACAACTTTTCAGAAAAGCTGACCAACTTTCCGCTGCCACTCTGCAGGCTCACCAACTTTACACAAGTTGGTGAAAAGGTCCTGCTTTAAGAAGCTGTAGATTAAGGTCTTGAGTCTGTAACTTTCTACTTTATGTACTTTTATCCTTTTTGTAGTACAATAGGATGTGAGCTATGACATGTCATAGTCACATGTCAAAAGGCAATCTACCTTTTGACTTTTCATTGATCTTGTAGTCTGGATTAGTGATTCCAGCTGGCTTTCAAAGTATGGCCGACTGTAGGATGTAGTATAAAGTATCTCACGTTCTTGTATTTTATTTCCATGCTTTGTAACACTTGTCATAGAACTTGAGAGCAATATACATCTTCCTTGAAAACCAATTACCTTGTTCTTAAGCTTTCTGTCTCTTGTTTACTTGTGTTATTCTAGTATCAAACTATCCTATCAGTTCCTTATATGATTTGTTAAGTGTTTTAAGTCTCTCCTCATTATGAAAACTGAGTTGCTTACCCTTCAAACGGTCCTGCAGGCCTCATCACAAGTTCGATGAGGGTTGCATTGGTTGACTAACAAAAAATTTTCTTTCAATCTTATTTTCGCGATTCCTGCTTTGTTATAACTTGGATTTGAATGTTGTTTTCGCCCACCTTCCTTTTTTTCAATCCTCAATCATTTACAAAATTTTTTACATTCTAAATATCTATTTGACCCTGAAAGAATTATACATGTTAATTCAAGTGATGATTGAAAAAAGTTGTTCTAGTGAGGAAACACAAGTATCGGAAGAAACATAGACAAGACAAAACAAATGATATGTATTTGTTCATCCACATTAACTAATGCGGATGACCAAAGTTAAATACGGATTAGCATTTGTCTATCCTTATTAGTTTAATGCAAATTAAAGCATAACAAATATTTATGCATGTAAAAGAGAAATACGGCCAAGGCATTACACATCCGCATTCGTCAATGTAGATGCTGTAAACAAATGTGTGTATACATTTATTTGTACTTTTGTACTTAGTTATTCTAGATCATGTATCAGGGTAGTTATGTAACAGGTCATTGTATAAGACCTATAAATAGATAAGTTTGTTGCACATGCACTTTTTCTAACTTTGATGGAAAACTTTCCTCAAACTCTCATAAAAAAAACCCTACTATATTTTTGATCATCTATTATCTATATACAGTAAATTATTATGAGTATTTCAATCTGTTTGATCTATGATTATTGTATTTACGCTGCTGCAATTGATCATTGAATTCAGTCAATATATTCGATCCTATTGATTCTTACCCAGTCAATATCTTTAATGTCAAATCTCTATATTTCTCTTAAATGGGTTCATTTCATCTTATCACATTCTATTTAATCAGTTCCCGCTCCGCATGAACACTTGCTCATTTAGGGTTTTACAATATGTGAGATTGTCTAATTTCACTTATCATACACTAAGCAAAATTTTGCAACACTTCACCAAATCTCGTTTTCCTTAAAAATCAAATGTATTAATGTTGGTGTTATTGTTGGTTGATATGGATCAAATCTTTAACCCACAACAGATCCTTATTATCCTGTAGTTGTTGATTTTCAAGAGATTATCCAATTTCTACGACAATGAAGGATATCTTATATGATTTGAGAGTTACTAGTAATTTGTTGTGAATAGCGTCTTATTAATTTTTAGGAGAGTGCTAAGTATGTTGCCAACTAGAGCCACCAGCCACAACAACAAGAGTTTATGGAGTTGAAATTCGGATTACATAGATGGTTATTCGTTGATTCCAATGATTTGGACATCGAACTATATTATATGGGTGTTTCTAGTGAATGAACTACTCAGGACCTTTTGAAGTTACAAAGATGCATAAGTGTTATATCTCAAGGCAAAGGATACACCTTATGCATGTGTTTATTGTTTTGTATGCCTGCGATGGAGGCGGAGACATATGGCATCAATTAGGCTTTACATTCTGCCATGGTTTTTGTTACTCTAAAATAAACCATACAACTTTTCACAATTTATATATCAGGTGATGATTTCCCAAACTCGGGCTACTAGGAATCTACAGTTTCTATTGTATCCTTATGTTACACAGATGATCTTAAATAAGATGATTCCCAATCCAAAAATAAGTAACAAAAACCTTTGTTTTTCTTAATTTGAATAATTAGCCGATCGAATTAGACGTTCAAAAATATTAGTGCCCAATATGAGAAGGCTAGCCTTAGCACCGATTGGTAGACGCATATTTATTGACTCTAGAGGTACTAGCATATTAGATCCGACCAAACAACCAATTTTGACCGGTGAAATTTGTGATGGATCGAATATGCTGATTGAAACTATTTAATCATTGTAGCAGAAATAAAATCATCAATAATCAAATATATAATGAACAGATGATGATACCGATAAATTCTCTATGTATATTGATAAGCTTGTTCAAAATACAAAGTTTTGTTGTAGGGTGTAGGGTTACAAAAACAAAATACTAACATTCTATTTATAGCCAGACATTAGGCCTATACTATCACTAAAATACACCAAATACTATTACATTAGAATTACATAAGTCAATCTAGTAAAAAAATAGAATCAACATTTTATTTAAGTCTTCTTCCGTATTTGTTTTGCTCAGCCGCATTCATCAATGCTGATGACAAAAAACTTTTACGCATTTTTTCATTGTTCATAAACATTTATTGTTGTTCATTTTCATTTGACTAACATGGATAACCAACACTTACGTATTTCTTTTATCCGCATTTGTTGACTTATTCTTTTTCTTCACCTGCATTGACACTAATACTTGTACCCACATTAGTGTCCGCATAAGTTATTGTACTTGCCAAAAATACAAAGTTGAACAACTCACCAACCATCTCTTGAATTGATATGTGTGATTCTTTTAGGATACAACAATACTCCCCTTAAGCGTTATGTAGCCTAAGTACTTCAAGGATTTGTAGGTTATGGAGGTTGTGAAGATTCTACTGGTTCTTGGTCTGGTGTGACCGGTGGTTGAAGGAATCTGTAGCCTAAGTACTTCAAAGGTTTGTAGGTGGTGGAGGTTGCGAATATTCTGCTGGTTCTTGGCCTGGTGTGGCTGGTGGTTGAGCCAAGATAGGATCCAAAATAGCCCTGTTCATGTTTACAAAGGCTTTAGCTTCTTTCATTTTGCTTCTATCAAGAACATTAATCTTCATCAGGTTCATTCTTTCAATTACTTCTGTACGCATCTTCTTTAGTGAAATAGGTTCAAACACAACAATAGTTGACAAACCATCTCTATGTGTGGCCAGATCACTATTTGAATTAACCTCTAGCTTCACCATACTCCCAAGCTGTAGAGGTAATCTCTTCTTCTTGTGAGCTAGACATAGGCAATTTTCTGTATTCTTATACGTGATAATAGATCATCCTCTCCTATTTAATTTATTAGTCTTCTGAAATGTCTTGTTTAAGTAGTGAATGTAAGATTCATCTAATAATCAAACTATCAGAAACTCTCTTTAAAGTTCATGTATCAAGCTATTTCATAGATTCAAAAAAAAGTAGAAGTTTATTCAAGATTGACTCATGTTTCTGATGTTGTTTATTGGAATTCAAAGCCTCATCGTATGCCAAATACATTGTAATCCTTTGAGTTGTGATATGAACAGTAATCCAAAAGTAATACGACCTATATCTATTACCAAATATGTATTCTTAACAGAATCTATCCTTTGTAAGAAATATATTAAAAGAAGCTAAATGTTAGGAGGAGAACTACAATGAACTAGGTCAGAAAATTAGTTGATCAAGAAGATACATGACAAAGAAGATCTTCAACCTTAAAGTTTGGCAAACATCAGTTTAAGGGGAGTATTATTAAGTTTTACAAGGAAATAAAGAACACGTACCCGTGCCTAGGTTTGATGATCTGCTCGATAAGGTGCAAGGTGCAAGGTGGTTCTCGTGGATCGATCTCAGGCCTTTTTATCATCCGTTAAAGGTTAAAAGAGCAAGATATCTTGAAGATGGCATTTCAAACACAATATGTATATCATTAGTTCCTTATGATATCATTTAGTCTTACAAACGCTCTAGTGGCGTTCATGGATTTAATGAATAGAGTCTTTCGACTGATGCTTGATAGATCAGTGATAGTATTCATCAATGACATTTTCATCTACTCAAAGAATGAGGGAGGTCATGCTTGTCACATCCATGAAGGAAACCCTAAGGAATGAGGATTTATATACAAAGTTCTCCAAGTGTGCTTTTTGGTTATGCGAAGTACAGTTTCTGGGTCATGTAATTAACCCAGATGGGATTATGGTGGTCGTACTAAAGTGTAAACGTTATGCAATGAAATTCATCCCAGACTCCATTAGTAATCTGAAGCTTCCTCAGATTGGCAGGTTATTATAGGAGTTTTATTCAGGATTTCCCAAGATAGCCACACTGCTGACAAAGTTGACATGAAAAGATTTTGAAGTTTGAATGGGGTGATAGTCAAGAGAACGCATTCCAAGTATTGAAACAAAAGTTAACATAGGCTCAAGTGTTGACTATGCTAGATGGGAATGAGGACTTGGTAGTCTACTCCGATGCTTCTTATCAAGGGTTAGGGTGTGTTCTGATGCAACATAAAAAAGTGATAGTTTACACTTCTAGACAGTTGAAGGTTCATGAAGTGGATTATCCTTCCCATAATTCGAAGCTCGCGACGGTTGTTTTTGCACTAATGATCTTGAGGCACTATCTATATGGTGTTAAATGTATGATATTTACAAATCACAAGAGTTTAAATTATTTTTTTTGAGTAGATAGACCTCATCCTAAGGTAGAGATGTTGGTTAGAGTTTCTAAAGGATTATGGCTGTAAGGTTCACCATCATCTAGGTAAATTTAATGCGGTGCCTGATGCCTTAAGCCACAAAGCGAGTCATGAACCAATCCAGGTGAGATCTTACCAGTTGATAGTAATGCTATCGTTATACAACAAAATTTTGAAAAACAAATAAAAGCTTTAAAGCATGAGAAGATAAACATAAAAAAAGAATGTACGGGCAGGTCAGAATTTGAAAAAAATACTAATTGTGTCAAAACTAAATTTGGGCGTATGTGGATTCCCTAGTACGTAGATCTTCTAATCAAAGTCTTAGACGAAGCTTAGAAGGCTCGCTACTCTATTCATTCGGTAACCATCAAGATATACCAAGACCTGAAGATAAATTATTGGCGGCCGGGGATGAAAGCCGATATAGCCTGGTATATAAACAAGTGTCTGACATGTTTTCAGGTTAAAGTAGAGCATTACAAGCCATTGGAGAAGATTCATCCTTTGAATATTCCCTAATGGATATAGGAAAATGTTACTATCGACTTTGTAACAATGCTATCGCGTACAGCTAAGGGTTATGATGCCATATGGGTTATAGTGGACAGATTGATGAAGAGTGCTCACTTCTTACCGATCCGGGAGACGTATAACTGTGTGTTCCCGATTTGAACGGGATCGTTGAGCTTGGATCTTAGGATTCAAATTGATAAGAACAAAATTTGATGATTAGATGCTAAAATTTAATCATGATGAACACAATAGTGTTTAATAATGCTTGTTGTTGTTTATTGATTGATGGTGAATTCATCATCCATTAAGGATGATGATATGATGATCTTGGTGATGGAATATGATTCACACATACTTGGTGGTGATCCATCCACCTACAAATGATGATAAGTATTGCTATTTATACTAATCTAGCATTTACAATAATTACAAAATAAACCCTAGATTAATAATGTTTACTTTTGTTGAATTCAAGCTTCAATTCTTCATCTTCTTGTTGACTTGAATGTTGACTTGGAAATCTTCAATTTATTCTTGTTGGCCAAAACCCAACAGGAGTGACTCTTGAGATGAGAGATCTCTCAAGAAAGTTCATGAGTGCACTTCCAAATGAGTGGACTTTCTACTGTGTCTCTATCAAGAGGACAGAGAACTTAAACTCTCTCACGATGACTGAACTATATGGCATCCTTGATGGATACCTTGTAGAAATGGAAAACAAGAGAGGCCACCAGGTGAGCAGACCCTCAAGCTTTCCTGCTAGCAACGCTTTAATGGTTGCTGAAGGCTCAAGAACCCCCCAACCTCAGCAGTACCTGACTTACTCCCAGCAGCCATCCTGTTCTTCTGGGCCATACATTACCTTTCCTGAGACTCCAAGGTCTCAACAGGCTCAGTCAAGTCCTTTCCAGGACTGTTGTGCCTTTGTCTCAAGAAATAGGCATTCCAGTGGTTTTCAGTTTTGCTTTGATGATCTGGAATGTTTCAGCCCAGTTGATGTTGAGTACATGGATATTGTCCAACAAATGGCTCTGTTAACTTACAGGGTAAAGAATTTTTTTAATAGAACTAGAAGGCAATTTCCCCAAAACCCAACTAACAGCAAGTTCGGGTTTGACAAGACAAAGGCTAAATGTTACAACTGCAACCAACTTGGCCACTTTGCTAGGGAATGCAAGGCTCCCAAATCCAATCCAGGAACCTCTCAAGCCTCCACACATCCCTCCACACCTAAAGCCACCGGGAAGTCAACTGAACAACACACAGCTGCTGTTGCTCAAGAGGTCGACTGGAGCTTCATTGGAGGGGTTAGCTGAGCTGTTCATTAGAGAGATAGTTGCTCATTATGGAGTACATGCATCGATTATTTCTAACAAAGACACATGGTCTACCTATAAGTTTTGGAAGAAGTTCCACGATTCTATGGGAATGAAACTACACGTCAGTACAGCATACCACCCGCAGACCAATGGAGAGTCTGAGAGGACTATTTAGACTTTAGAGGATATGCTTTGGCCATGTATTATAGATTTCAATGGGAGCTGGGATAGCCATCTACCATTAGCAGAATTCTTATACAATAAAAGCTGCCATGCCAATATTGGTACGACCCCGTATAAGATGCTTTACGGATGAAGATGTAGGACCCCCGTGTGTAGTGGTGAGGTTTGACATAAAAAATTAAGATGTATAGAAGTGATAGAGGCTACGAATGAAAAGTTAGAAAGATTAAAGTCTACACGAAAGCTTCCAATGATAGGTAGAAGTCGTATGCAGATAAACAAAGATAACCTTTAAAGTTTAATGTTGGCCACTTTTCCCAAGGATTTCACAATTATGGAGAGTAGTTTGTAGCTTCTGATCAAGGAATTAATGGAACAAAATAATGATCTACTAAGTAGGCTAAGTGTTCAACAAAATCAGAACACAAGGCTGAAGACATATGCTGAAAAAGCAGCAGTTCTAGAACTTGAGAATCATCTACTGAAGGTATCAATAGAAAGAGTGAGTGATCTTGAATCTAAGGTCATCACTCTAAGACAAGAAGCATCAAGAGTAGATGATCTAGAAGCTAAGCTCAGCACTCATTGAGAGAATTGGTAGATAGGGTGTCTAACCTTGAATCTAAGGTGAGAACTTTCATTGACTCCATCAAACTCAAAGAAGCAATCATCCTTGGCTTACAACCACCTTCAGAACCACAAGAACATTTAGATATGTATTCTACTTTCTAACTCATAGCGTCATCTGGAATCTCATATGATACTACCAAAACAAGGGGAACATAATCCTAAAGACGTTGATAGTTCAATCAACTTGCTCGGGAAGTGCTTAGTAACACTCATCAACTTTCCTTCTCCTCAAAACGAAATGAAGAAATGAGCCAGTGTAAGAAGCTGAAAAAAAGCTAAATGTTTTGTTGAATGAGTATGCATATGACAGCTTAGAGGAAAAGAAGAAAGAGTTTAAAAGATTTATGAGCAATCTCAATAGAAAAGGTCAGATCAGATGAATGAGAATGTCCATGTTAAACAAATCAAGTACTCCAAATCTTCTTAAAAGGAAGAGATCTCATGTTTCCTCATGAAAATAGGAGTTAGTACTTGGATTAAAATTAACTTTAAAATTCTCTTCTAAAGAAGCTAATTTGCTTATAGTATTATTTGAGGTCGTTGAAGTACTTGAAAAATCAATTGATGAATTAACTGCCAAATCTTCTAGACAGAAGTCCAAGTTGGCAGCAGAAAATCCTAATCAGATCGTAGTCTATACAAGAGATGCCTAAACCACAGATGATGATATGGAAAGACATGGGGTTACTCTTGAAGAAGAGACTACTCAGCACCAAAGAATTGAAGAAGATATATCCAAGTTTGAGCTCAAGAAATCAATTGAGGGTCTAGTGGTTACCTTTCTCACGCCACAATGCTTAGCTTCAACTAATTTAAATTAATTGATATGACCAGGCTAAGGTTAAGAACTAAAGTAATGATTTTGAAGCAAGAGAAATAGAAAGGGTGATTATAAGGATATATATATACATATATATATATACATATACATATATATATATATATACATATATATATATATGGAACATTTTGATAAGGCTAGACAAGCTTCAGAACATAGAAGGAAGAAAAGACAAGCTTTATCTGCCAAAGCCTCTATACCAATCCAAACACCACCCATATATAAAGTTGCACCTACTAAACCATCTCAATCTCAACTATCACAATCACCACATCAACCACCAGAATTACCAAAATAAAACAGATCACTTCTTTGTTGAAAGATAAGATGGTTCAACATCATACTTTCTCAAGAAGGATACACCAAAGTACAAATTAATGGTGTCCCTCCTGAAGTAGAAGAAGTAGAAGAAGAAGAATAATAAGAAGGAGAAAAAGAAGAAGTTCTACATGTTGAGCTATTGCATGTCCATGATCCAATCACTACATGGAGCTTTAACCCTACCATATATAGATACACTTTTGCTGCTGCTGGGAGTGAAGGAGTGAGTCAATAAGTTATTTTCAAACTTTCAAGACATAATTTGAGAGAGCTGGCTAGCATCTTTTGTGACCCAACAAATGTAAGGGGTCACTTCACTAAAGAAATAGCGAATAAAGTGGTGTTGTTGTTCAAGTAATTAGTTTTGATAGCATCATCCTAGGGGAAATTTGTTAGAAGATTAATGGTTGAAGCTAGAAAATACTAAGTGTTGATTACTTCTGATCAAATTATCTAAATGTCAAAGAAATAGTCTGCTCGCTGAAGACTTCATCTGTCGTATGGTCTGTTGATTAATTATGAATCAACATACACACTTCATCTGCTGATTAGTAGTTGTATGTGGTTATTCACTAATTTTTTGTAGACAAGATTGTTGGTCCCAAAGATTAGTGGTATTACCATAACATTAAAACTGCCAAAGATCTCCTGAGCTAATTTCTTGTCTGTGTTGTATAATTTCCTTTAACCCATTGTAGTGCATATTCATCGTATGTTGTATAATTTCCTTTAACCCATTGTAGTGCAAATTCATCGTATGCCATAATATGTAGATCAATGGTTGTAGCGTGTCATTGATCCTATAGTGTGAATAGACGATCAAGAATTGTTCTAGTGTTTAGCTTTCATAGTATAAATAATTTACACTTGTATAGTTTTAAGGTTAGCTGCTTTGCATACTTGTATTTTTGTTATTACTCTTTTGTGATCAGTGAATTATAATAAAGTGAATACTTTGAAAGAACTTTATTATGTTATTTACATATTAAGGTATTGTAATATGTGTTTGTTCTAAGTAGTTAATAGAGATTTCACATCTATTATCTGCTGATTTATAGAATGTCTTGTATAATCCAATCTAATGCCTATTTTCTTTTGAGTATGTTTGCAAGTAATAGAAAAGTCTAGATGCACTTGAGCTTAATGAAAGACGGTCATAAAGCCCAAATAGACCATCCTACCAAGCATATCTTGAAGTTTTTAATTATCAAACTATCTTTTAGTAACTTTATGTTTAAAACAATTTATTTTCTTGTTACTAAGTACTTTTGACAATGTCGAGGCTGCAGGACTGTTTGGGGAGGTCAACGCAACAGTTTCACAAGAGAGTTTGGAGAGTGAACTATTGAGTAACACTTACAGGATCAAATAGGAAACCGGCTAAGAAATAACTAAGAACTTAAACTAAAAGAACACATGTAGAAATGGTTTTCAAGAATGTTGTATATTGCTCTCAAGTTCTATTACAAAGTTACAAAGTGATCAAGTGAAGAAGTGATGTTTAAATACAAGATTTGAAAAACTTTATACTACATTCTACAGCCGGCCATACTTTGAAAGTTAGCTGGATACACTGATCTAGACAACAAAATTAGTGTAAAGTCAAAAGGGCAGATTGCCTTTTTGACATGTGACTATAACATGCCATTGCTCACATCCTAATGTATTACAAAAAGGATAAAAGTACAAAGTAAAAAGTTACAGACACCAAGACCATAATCTATAGTTTACAAAAGCATGGACCTTTTCACCAAATTATGCGAGTTGGTGAGCCTTCAGAGTGGCAGCGGAAAGTTGGTCAGCTTTGTGAAAAAGTAGATCAAAGAAAGCATGTCTTCTCTGTCATCAGAAGAAATCATTCTTCTGTCTTGTTGGCTTCGGAAGACTTTGTCTTCTAAGATTCGGAAGACTTCATCTTTTAAGATTCAAAAGACTTCATCTTTGGCTTCGGAAGATCTTGGTCTTGGCTTCGGAAGATTTTACACTTAGACAGTTTTTGTTAGGAGAAGTATAAAACTTCTGAAGTAACTTCTGTAATGCACATGCATGCAAGCAGGAAGCTCTTTGGCTACTTTGGTTGCATCAGCCTTTCAAGTATTCCTTACAAACTCCCCCTAGGCTGATGCTACCAAAATAGAGAAGGGTACTCAAATGTTGACAGTCCTCGTTAGGATCAAGACCATACCTTTCTTCATCAATTGGTCAGGATCCCTCAGACTCTCATAGTATCTCCTCATGTCATAGAGATCATGCAGAGGGAGATCAAACATGTCTTGCCAGAGATAGACATCTTGACCTCCTTGATCTCTAATGACATACCATCTTTCTGGATTTGATGTAAAGCTCCAGGACAAGATGGGTCTTTCACTGCAAGAGGCTCTGCTTGAATAGGAGTTGGTTGAGCAGCCTCTTCTTGTTCACCCTCAGGATGTTCTGATTATCCTGAGGTGTAGAGATGGATGCCTTGGACTTCTTCTTCTTCTTCTTGTCCCTTCTGATGGCCATCATTTTCCTCTTTCTATAAGTTAACTGAGAAGAGTGGCATGCAGCACTAGTTGATCTTTCTTTATTTTCCTCAGTAGGTCCTTTTCCTTCATTTGTTCAGAAGCAGGAGGTTCAAAACCCTGCTGTAGGTCAGAAGATGAAGTTGGCTTAGATGTAGCTTCAGGATTAGGTTGTGTTGTCTCTTGTGGTTCAACCTTCACCTCAACTTCAGGTACAGCTTGACTTGATGGAGAATGCAAGTTAAACAACTGACCTTCCTTTATCTTCTGCTTGTTCCTTTTGATATGCTCATCCATTGTAGATGGAGACATAGGACCAAGTCTCCTTCCGGAGAACCCATACAGCTTCAAGAAGCTCACCATCTTTAGCCTTTTAGCATACTTCTTTTCTTGTGCTCTGATGGTGGCTCTTGACTTAGCAGCCTCTTCTCTCATTTTTCTCTTAACAACTTTTCTTTGAGTTTGAGCTTCTTCTTCCAGTTGTTTGAAGTACTCAAATTCAACATACTCATATAAGAGAGGGTTAAGAGCTGCTGCCTGATAGAGACCTATGGCACTCAGATAGGTTATCATCTTCTGTCTCTCTTGTTCTCTTCCTATCTGAGTTTGTTCTTGTTGTACAGTCACAGTCTCCTTTTCAGGACATTCTTGAACCGGAGAGAGGGTAGGGGCTTTGTATAATTTCTTTTTTTTTTCTTTCTTCTTTGATCTTGAGGAGCAATTTTGTAGCCTCAGCCTCCTTTCTCTCTTTGGACAACTCTGTGTTGCCAATTCATTTAACTCTGTCAGAGGAAGAGAGATGATTTCATCTATATTGTAGTTTTTTAATCCTAGATAATTCAATCTGTCTGCCCTTAATTCATCATCTTGAGTGTTAGGCCTGTGGGCAGCTCTGATTGCAAGTTGCATGAAGCTCGGGATCTCTCCTGTATTCTCTCCCCTAGCCTTCCTCTTCCTCTCCCTTTTCTCCTCCTCAATCTCCTTAGGAGTCATTTTTCTTTTCCTTTTGTTAATTATTGGCCTATATGACTTAGGGTGGAGAGAGCTTTGGCCTTCTAATGATTGTACTGATCTTGAGCTCTGCCAGGAAGAGGCTGTGATACACCTTCACCGGCAGGTGTTTCACTAAAGGTAGTGGGTGCTAAGGATGAGCCCGTCTCAAGGTTCACAGGGTCCACTACTGAGCCTTCAACCAAGGTTTCCCCTTCGAAGCTAATCTTAGGATCTGCCTAAGTATCCAGTTGACCAATAGTTTTCCCTACTAGCCTCTGTCTATATAATTTTGTTGTTTCTGAACTCCTACAACACCCACTCTTGGATCATCTCAGCTAATCTGCCAGCCTGTCTATTTTGGCTTGGGTTGACAAGTGGCAGATCAACCAAGTTACTACTCTCATGGAATCTTAGGGTCTGAAAATTGAAAACCTCCTACTGCCCTTGAGATCTGGAGAGCACCAATGCCATTCTTGCATTGTTATACCACCATCCCATTATTGGATTTTCAGTAGGGTAGGATGGGGCAGACATGGCCATTGGGATTTCTTCCTCAAAGAGTTCTTGTAATATGGGCTCTACATCAGTGTGAGCATGTTGAAGTTGTTGAGTTTGGACAACTGCAAGTGAGGGTGGTGAATCCTCATTGTCCATACTCAGGACAGAACTCCTAGGTTCTGTGGTTGTAGAGACTTTCTCCCCCTTTTTGATAGCATCACCCACTTGCATAGGTGAGCTGGAGGTTAAGTCCACTACTTCCATAGATTCTTGTGGACCTGATTGAGTTTGTCTGGGCGGTCTCTCAGCTAGCTTGCCCTTGAGACAGGTGATCTCAATTTGCTGGTCATTGACCTTCTTCTGTAAGGCATTCACTTGAGATTTCAAGTGACTAACCTTAGAAACTAAATAGGTGCATGTTTGTTGAAGTTTTGCACCTTTAGTTGCAGATTCCTCTCACCTTCAGATAAGGAATCATGGGGGGATGAGAAAATTAGACCAACGCCTTCTTCCTCATCACTAGCATATTGTTTTTGGCTGCTGGATTTCCTCTGCTCACTAACAACTTTAGGTGAAGTGTTAATGGGCTGAGTTGCCATGGTTCAGGTCTTAATGATGTAATCACTAGCAGTAGTGAGAGCCTCTTCCATATGGATCTCCTGAACTTGTTCAAGGAGATCCACCTCAGTTGGGGGTGGATGATGTGGGTTGGACATGGGAGAAGCAGAAGCACTTATCTCTCCTTGAGCAAGGGTGGAGAAAAGAGACTCATAGTACTCACTAAAACCCATGTCTTCATCATCATAGAATTCTAGGTTGGGGATTGGTTGGTTAAGATCTACATGTTAGGGATGGTAACTGTCCCCTGAAGGTTGTTCACTAGAGTTTTGAGACTCTGAGTGAAGGCTTAAGGCTTGTTGAGTGATGAGCTCATCAGGCTGAGCATGAGGAACCTTAGCACTGATCAATTTTGAGATGGGAGTGGTTTACTACTCAGGCAAAGTGGGAGCTCCAGTGTCCACTTCCTCCTGCATGGGTGGTGATATAGGGCCTGCACACGCTGAATAGCCAGTGTAGGGGTTCGTTTGGATATTCTCGGGTAGGTGATGGTTATTTGAGGTTGAGAGGGTAACTTAGAGATAATAGGTATGGGTTCAACACTAGCTGGTGCTACTAGGTTGTCACCTTGAGCAATGAGCTCTAACATTTTTGGGACAAGGGCTGTTTCTACCCTAGAGAATCCCACAGTAGGTTTTCTCATAATTTTGAAGATGTCGGGCTTCATCTGTCCCAATTTAAGAATATTACCTGTTCCCCTTAAGTGTGAGCCCAGTTCACAGTTAAGAATGTGCTAGACATATCTAGGGAACATATAGTATTCTAAGGAATCCAAGTTAGCAAGAAAATTTGTGTAAACAAACTGAGAGTACCTGAACTTGACCCCTTAACCATTCCATGGACTATATAAGAAAGGTTTCAGGAATTTGATCCCATCTTCCATGCTTGTTGGATAGGCTATGGATAACTACATGGAGGAGGTATTTCCATTGGGAGAAGACCTTTCCCTTTCTGAAGGTTCATACAGAGTAGTCCCCCTCATAGCCTATCTGGCCAAAAGAATGATTTACTGCTTCTTTTGGGAAGGACAAGTCACCTTCTGCATCATCTAGCATGAGATATGTATTTATGGAGGCCGGGGTGATGAAGATTGTCCTACCTTACACTATGGCAGATAGTGCCTTCTCCTCGTCCATGGTGACCTCTTGATAGGTCCGCCAGAACTCCAAAAGTTGATCCTCATAGAGAGGAGGATCAATATGAGGGAGGTGTAGTTTGAAAGAGGTAAGAAATGACAAACGTCTGAGAAGCCAGAATCCTTCTCAGAGTTCAACAGAGCAACCTGATTATGTTGCCTGTGAAGTTGCATGGAGAAATCAGGTTGGTTTTTGCGGTTGAGGTTGGCCATTTGAAGTAGCTTTGTGGTAAAGTAAGGTAAGAACAAGGTTGTTTTTGGAGAATGAAGGTTGAAGAAATTGTGTAGATGAAGAAGATAGTGAAAGAAGGCGGAACCATTGAGTGTATATATATGAAATAGATTTGAGACAAAGTTATTGTGTTGAGGATAAACTTTGAAATCCGAATGTCGGTCCCACCTCTGAAAAAGTGCCCAAAAAGGTAGTTTTCTTGAAAGTCGAAAATCTTCGGAAGGTATTTTGTCTTCGGAAGTTTTGAAAAACTTCCGAAGCCAATTTTGGCTTCGGAAGATATTTCTTAGAGTTATAAGAATTTGCTTCGGAAGAAATTTACTTAGAGAAAATTTGCTTCCGAAGTTTTATTTGTTTCGAAAGACATAAAGTATCAAAAGTTTTACTCAAGAGTAAATCTTTCGAGACTAATTTGCTTCCGAAGAAAATTGTTCTTCAATTCATATTACTTTAAGCTTCAGAAGATATTTCTCAAATTTCTTTCGAAGATAATTTACTTATTTGGGTTGAGGACATAAGTTTCCTCCGAAGTTAATTTTAATGTCCTTCAAAATAATTTATACTTCAAATTCTTTGAAGTGTAAGGAATATCAGTTATAAAAATTTCTTTCAAGATAACTGAGCTTATATGAGTGATGAAATAGATAACATTAAATACCCATGTTTTAGAAAATAATTTTGAAATTAATTTAAGAAAATCTACTTAAAGTTAATCATCCCAATAGTTGATATAAGATACTTAAATCTCTGTTCATCAAATGCCTTGGTGAATAGATCAGCACATTATTCATTTGTATTAACTTGGACCGGCTTTATCAAACCTTTCTCAAATTTATCTCTTATCAAATGATATCTGATATTGATATGCTTTGTCTTGTAGTGCTGCACAGGATTCTCTGTAATAGCGAATAGCACTGTTGTTTTCTATGTGGATTGAAGTCTCCTTGAAGTTAAATCCATAATCCAACATTTGATTCTGAATCCAAAGTACTTAAGCACAGCAGCTTGCAGCAGCAATGTATTCAGCTTTAGCAGTTGATGCAGACACACAGGATTGTTTCATGCATTACCATGAGACTATCCTTCCACCAAGGAACTGACATCCTCCTGATGTAGATTTTGCAGTCATGTTGCAACCACCATAGTCACTATCTGTATATGCATACAGATGGAAGTCAGAACACTTTGGATACCAAAGTCCAAGCTTGGGAGCACCTTTGAGATATCTAAGTATTCTCTTGACAGCAACTAGGTGAGAGATCTTGGGGTTGACTTGATATCTTGAACAAATACATGTGGCAAACATGATATTAGGTCTGCTGGCTGTGACGTACATGAGAGACCCAATCATTACCCTGTAGAGGTGTTCATCAACACACTCCCCCTCAAGGTCAGGACTTAGAGAGTGGTTTCTTGCTAGGGAGTCTTGGCAACCTTGCACTCAGTTAGATGAAATCTGGTTAGTGTGTCTTGAACATACTTGGACTGGTTTATGAAGATACCATTGTCCATCTGCTTCATTTGAATTCCTAGAAAGAAATTAAGTTCCCCCATGGCACTCATTTCATATCTATTTTTCATCAGCTTCTCAAATTCTTTGTAGAGACTTGGATTAGGTAACCCAAAAATGATGTCATCTACATAAACTTGAATCAGAATCAAATCATTCCTAGTTCCTTTAAGAAAAAGTGTGTTGTCAATAGTACCTCTCCTGAATCTATGTTGACAAGGTATTGTGACAGTGTCTCATACCATTTCATTGGAGCCTGATGAAGCCCATAGAGAGCTTTGTCAAGCTTGCAGACATAATCAGCATGATCAGGGTCTGTAAAGCCAAGTGGTTGTTTGACATACACTTCCTCTTCAATCACACCATATAGAAAAACACACTTGACATCAAGCTGGTAGACTTTTAAATCCTTGGATGCAGCAAAAGCTAGAAATATCCTAACAGCTTCAAGTCTTGCTACTGGAGCAAAGACATCAGTGTAGTCCATCCTTTTTTCTTGAGTGTACCCTTGAACAACTAGTCTAGCCTTGTTTTTGATGACAAGTCCTTTATCATCCATCTTGTTCCTAAAAACCCATTTGGTTCCTGTAGTAGTCTTCCCTTGAGGAAGAGGACATAGGTTCCAAACCTTCTGTCTTTTGAATTGACGTAGCTCCTCCTGCATTGCTTCAACCCAACTTCCATCCTTCAAAGCCTCGTTAATTTTCTTTGGCTCTATCTGAGATAAGAAACAAGAAACAAGAGTACAGGCAAACATTTTTATCATGTGTTGGTCCTCTTGTCCTTACTCCTGTCTCTACATCTCTAATGATGTTTGTGGTAGGGTGAGACTTATGAATTTTCAGTTGAGGAATCATAGCAAGTTGCTTTGATAGATCTAACTTTGTGAAATTTAGATCTGGTGATTGAGGATCGTCCACCACATCAACACACTTATCAAGATTGACTTGATCCAATGAGTGTGTGACATTATTGATGTTATCTTCGGTGGAGAGGTCTTCAGTATCATGAAATTCTTGGTCAGAATCACCATATCCACATTCTTCTACATTTGAAGGTCCTTTATTTGAGTTTTGTGCCTCTAAGATGGAATTTGTAGGCACCCAGATGTGTCAGCTGAATTGGTCATTGTAGTGCTGATAGGATCTTCACTTGCAGGGTTAGGTACCATTGGAGCTAAAATGGTATTCAAACTTCATCTTCTCAGCTCAAATCTTGGGTAAGGATCTTCTGTTGATAAGTTACCTGTATATCCTGAAACATCTTCACAAGATTTGTTAAAACAGTTGGTAACTAAATCAAGATCAAATAGCTAATCAGAACCAGAACCCTTTACACTCAGTGTGTGTTCATTGAAAGTCATATTGGCTGACTCCTCAACTACTCTAGTTCTGAGATTGTATCTTTGGTATTCAAGATGGTGCATGAACATCCAAATGATCTGAGGAAACCAATGAAAGGTCTCTTTTTGTGCCACAGCTAATAAGGAGTCTTACCATGAGTCTTGACAACTAAAATTTTGTTCTGCACATAGCAGGCAGTGTTAACTGCCTCTACCCAAAAGGTGATAAGCAGTTTAGAATCAGACAACATGGTTCTTGCAGCCTCAATTCCTGTTTCTCTCTTTAGCAACACCATTTTGCTGAGGAGTCCTGGGAGCACTGTATTGTCTTGAAATACCTTTTTCCTCAAAAAATGAATCAAGGATATGATTTTTGAATTCTGTTCCTTGATCACTTCTTATGATCTTGACCTTGTGATAAGATAGATTCTCAATCTTTAGAATAAAGGACTTTAAGATTTCTGAAGTCTCATCCTTAGTTCTAAGGAAGAAAACCCAAGTATATCTTGTGAAGTCATCTATGATCACAAAACAATATGAAGTTTTTCCTAAACTCATTACACTTGTGGGGCCAAAGAGATCCAAGTGTAATAAGTGAAGGGGGTAGTGATGGAGTTAACTTCCTTTGGCTTGTGAGACACTTTGTGTTGCTTTCCTTTCAGGCATGCAACACAATGGTCATCACTTGTAAACTCTTTCTTTGGCACTCCAGTTACCAAATCATATTTAATTAATTTATTCATGTTCTTAAAGTTTACATGGCACATTCTTTTATTCTAGAGGAAGGACTCATCATTATAGGCTTTAGACAGAAAGCAGGAAACTTCTCCAGAAGGTGAGGTTTCTTGCAAATCCATCTTGTACATGTTTACTTTCTTGGGGGCTCTGAGCAGAATATGCTCCTGAGAAATGACCACCTGGGCTTGAGAACAATGCACTCATGTTTAGTGAAGAACATGTTATGCTTCTGGTCACAGAATTGAGATACACTTAGGAGATTATACTTAAGCTCTTTGACAAAGTTTACCTTTTTAATGCTGAGCTTATCATTTGTGATCTTGCCCCTTCCAGTGATGTACCCACCAAATTCTCCTCCAAAAGCAACCGGTCCCTATCAAACTTTTCAAAGTTTTGCAGTAAGAAACCATTGCCTGTCATGTGCCTGGAACAGCCGCTATCAATGATCCATACATTTCTTTTGGCCTTCAGATGTTCCTGCATAGAAAGAGATAGTTAGTTACATTTGTAGACCCAAGCCTTGCTTGTCTTGGGTTTAGTTGTATTAACAGAAGATAAATCAACAGTTATGGATCCTATGTTTAAGCAATGAGGATCTTGAGCTATTGATGATGAGGAAACTTCAGTCACTTGGCCTTCCTTTGTCTTCCATACCATCTTGGACAAACTAGACTTGGCCTTTAATGCTTCAGAAGTTTTTACAACTTTGAAAGTTTTGCAGACTAAACCTTTGGAAGTTTTTCCATCCACTGCAGACTTCAGTACATTGGAAGCATTATTTTCTTCCGATACCAAAATATCTTTCGAAGGCAATTTTCCACTTATCTTCTGAGCCTTCGTTTTGGAGCTTACAAGAGATAGAGACTTTCCATCTGAAGCTGTTTTCCTCTTCTTCATCTCAAAAGCCTTATTGGTCATGTTGACGGTACTTTTCGGATTGTAGATGCAATCCTTTAGAAGATGGGAAGTACTGCCACACATGATACATGTAGTTGAACTGCTTTTGAGAGACTTCTTCTGAAAGGCTGGTTGAGCTAGATCACTTTCCAATTACTTCTTCACCTTTGCAGATGATGTAGTAGGCTTCTCGGGGATATGCTTGCTCTTAGAACTTAATGGTTCAGGCAGTGCAGTAGTGGTGCACTTTTTATCAACCTTCCTCTTTTGATAAGGATGGTTTGAACTTGAACTAGGACTCTTGGTGCAAGAATCCATAGTTAAGTTTTCAGTCTTCATCACCTCAAACCCAGCAGCTATGAATACTTGCTTCTACCTCAGGTCAAAAGTGGCCTTGATCTCTTGAGCTTTCTTGGCTTTTCTCTTTACATTCCTGATCAAGTTCTTTCTTGCAGACTTGGCCATCTTTATCCATTTCTTCTCTCAACAAGAATGGTGTCCCTCATCAGATTGAACCTTCTCACTCAGTTCAGGTTCATCTTTCACCATCTCCTCTTCATCATCATCATCATCTTTATCTTTCTCTTGAACTGGATCTTATGGAGGAAGCTCATCTTCACAAGTTCCACACCTTGGCTGTCTCACTATTAATAGAGTGTGTGAAGGAGCTATCTCACTAGATCCCAGTCTCTGCCTGTTCTGATAAGACACTTTGGCATGCAGAGATGAAGATATGATGTTCTTGAAGCTTTCTTCTTCAAGAACACATTTTTCTACCCTGTCTTTGCTGATCACAAGCTCAGCCTAGCATTTAGTTAGCATAGAAATGAGATCTTTGATTTGAGTCCTGTAATTTGTGTGCTCATGTTTAAGAGTAGAAATTGTTTTCTCTAGATCTTATATTTTAAGTTTATAATCATTTTCTGCTCTTTTATAATCAGCTTCTAAGATATTTAAAGACTCACAATCAGATCTCACTTCTAAGTAGTAGGACCTATACATGCTAACTTTAGCAATACACTCAGGTGTACAAAGATGTTCTGTTACCTTAGGTTCTTCATGGTCAGTCATCAAGGCATGGTTTGGAGAAGCATCTTCAACCTGAAAACTCCAATCAAATCCTCCTTCTTCAATAGCTGCAGCAGCCTGTTGCTTGGGCTTTTCAGCTTTTGGAGCTCCATCAGTGTAGTTTGATCTGGAGTGTGCCTGGCCACCATTTGTTCTTGGTGCCTTGCACTCTCTAGCAAAATGTCCCATATGGTTACAGTTGTAACATTTCACTTTGCTTTTATCTTGTCCAAACTTGCCACTGGATACATTGCTAGGAAACTTCCTCCCTGTCCTTTGGTAGAACTTCTTGGCTTTGTGAGTGAGAAGAGCCATCTGCTACACAATCTCCATGTACTCCAAATCATCTGGATAAATGCAGTCCAAGTCTTCCAAAGAAAAGAGAAAGTTGCCTGAACTTTCATCAGAAGACACAAAGGCTTGAGAAGAGCTTGTCTCTTGGAATGGGCTTCCTTGGATGTAACTCTCCCTTGGTGTCTCCGGAAAGGTGATGAAAGGGCCCTTTTGTGAGTTGTTAGGGTAGCTGAGAAGATGATGCTGAGGTTCTCTGCTATCCTTTTCAACCACATGGAGTGCAGAACTCTTGTGGGTACTGGTTGAGCTGTGAGATGGGTTTTGCATGTTCATCTCCATTTGGTAACCGCTCAGGATACCATATAGCTCAGTAATGGTAAGAGTTGAGAGGTTCTCAATTCTCTTGATGGCCACACAGTAGTGAGTCCATTCTCTGGGAAGAAAGAACATAAACTTCCTCACAATTTCCATATTCTCCAGTTTGACACCAGTATCCACCAGAGTGTCCACAATCTCAATATATCTTAAGTGCTAAGTCATGGTTTCACCCATCTTGAAGGTGAAATTCTCAAACTGCTGCTTTGTATGGTATTTCTTGTTTTCTTTGGCTTCCTCAGACCCCTCATACATCAGCTTCAGTGCATCCCAGAGCTGCTTGGTAGTTTTGCACTTCTTGAAGCCTCTGTAGATAGAGTTAGGAAGAGCAGTTTGAAGAGCGGTCATGGCCTTCTGATCTACATCTATTTTCTTCCAATCATCATCAGAATAGTCAACCACATCCTTTGGTATCATTTCACTAGCAGTAGTTGTTGAAGGTGTGCGTGGAACATGAGGTCCAAAGACAACAAATCTCCACATCCTGCTGTCTTGAGACTTGATGAACCCTTCCATTATTTGGCACCAAGTATCAAAGTCATCAGGAGTGATCAGTGGAGACTTTGTCATTGTGCCGATTTCCATGTCAGCTTTGGAGAGAGCTGCCATTTGAGCAAGCAAGTGTTTTGTGAAACTGAGCAGATTTAAGATGGTAAGATCTTACAATCAAGAGCCTGGAAAGCTCTGATACCAATTGCAGGACCGTTTGGGGAGGTCAATGCAACATTTTCATAGGAGAGTTTAAAGACTGAACTATTGAGTAACACTTACAGGATCAAATAGGGAACCGGCTAAGAAATAACTAAGAACTTAAACTAAAAGAACACAAGCAGAAATGGTTTTCAAGAATACTGTATATTGCTCTCAAGTTCTATTACAAAGTTAAAAAGTGATCAAGTGAAGAAGTGATGTTTAAATACAAGATTTGAGAAACTTTATACTATATTATACAGCCGGCCATACTTTGAAAGTCAGCTGGATACACTGATCTAGACAACAAAATCAATGTAAAGTCAAAAAGGCAGATTGCCTTTTTGACATGTGACTATGACATGCCATTGCTCACATCCTAATGTATTACAAAAAGGATAAAAGTACAAAGTAGAAAGTTACAGACACCAAGATCATAATCTATAGTTTATAAAAGCATGGACCTTTTCACCAAATTATGCAAGTTGGTGAGTCTTTAGGAAGCTTTTTGGCTACTTTGGTTGTATCAGCCTTCCAAGTATTCCTTACAGATGCGTTGGTTAAAAACTATGTAATTTGTTTGGTAATGTATATCTTATAATTTCCCATACTTTATTGTCTTAATGTTTTTGCATGATACCGCTGCATATTAGTTTTATTAGTCATCACACCCCACCCCTGGTTGCGAGTCGTGACAGATTGATCTTGATTTCTTGAAAATTACTTGATATTCTTGCCTTGGAAATAATGTTGGTTGATTTTTAGAGATAGAATGGGAAATTTTTGGTAGTGAATAATAAGCAGCAAGATTTGGTGTCATGAGTGTATAAATATACCTTCAGTGAGATCAGATCAGTCAAACATTCACAATGTAATATTATTATTAAAACAGACATAATCATACATTAATTGTTTGAAGGTATAGTTGTCTATTTATACTCATTCATTAGTTTATATTTTCTATATTCTGTGCTTTTTATCATGTTTTTGTTTATATTGATCATTTAATATATACCGCACACTTAGATGCATAGATAGATCAACCACCAGCACAAAATGCATGGTAGTACTTCATCACAACTAACATGACCATGTCATTTAAGTTATAAAATCTCATTTATTGAGTCTAGTTCAATCACTATGAGATTTATTTGATCCTTAATTATTGAATACATTTTGGAGGTAATCCACTTTGGGATTTTTTTAATTCATTCACTTTGAAATGTAGTCTAACTTAGAGTTTATTGTTTCATCCAATTTGTAATGTGTTCCTTTTTGGGAATCTTCTTGGATAATGACATCAGCACTATATGCCTTGTTTGTTGCTGGTCTTTCTTTAGCAATGCAAATGAGAAACTGATGTAGGTGAATTAGATTTATAAAGTATCATTACATGGTTTGTTTAGGTAACTACTCACACACCCACTAGGATTTGTTAGTTCTTACCTATACCCTAAGATGATAGCTTCACAATCGAATGAGGATCTTTAGTTTGTCCCAAAAGCATATATCTTTATTTCCAAGTTGAGCCTACTCACATATCAAATAATGTATGTCAGTCTTTAAGAATTTAAGAATTACATTGCAAATAATATACCGATTGTAGTTATATCATTTCCCTTGAAATTGGTATATTCTATTTTATTCAAATTAAAAACATTTTGTACTTTTTTTTGTTTTGTGTTTGTTTTTATCTGTTAGATATTCGAATGTTTTGTCTTTTAAATAATGAAAAGATAATGGATCTTGAAATTAATCAAAAAAAAATTGGTTTTTGTATTTTTATTTATTCAAGGTTAATCATGCCTATTGCTTGAACCAAAAATTCAAACTGACTAGGTTCAAATGCTTTACTAAACAAATTATCCACTTGATTATTTCAATATGCTTTCTTTATGAATGTTGAATTGGATTGTTGGTTATGAACATGGCAGTGTAGTTGTGTTGTCAATATGAATTTGTGTGTGCAAAAAGTTAAAACCATAGTTAATCATCTACTTTTGTATCAAGAGTACTTGTCAACAGCAAGTGGATGCTGCTATGTACTCAGCCTCCGAAGTAGAAATAGATGCGTTTGTTTGCTTCTTGCACTACCATTACACCGATCGGGGACTAATAAATTGGCAATCTCCAGATTTGGATTTTCTATTGAAGTTGCATCCCCCATAATCATTATCGATGTATGCATACAAGTTAAAGCCACCTCCTTTCGGATACCATAAACCAAGTGCATGTTTGCCCTTGAGATTTCTGAAGATTCTCTTAACTACATTCACATGTGATTCTTTGGGATCAACTTGATATCGAGCACAAACACATATTCCCAACATAATAACAGGTCGACTAGCTATTATAAACAAAATAGAGCCTATCATCTAGTGATAGTGAGTTTGGTCAACAGATCTTCCGTCTACATCTGGTCCAATCTTCATCTTAGTATCAACAGGTGTTCTAATTGACTGAAATCTACAAAGTGAAACTTCTTGAGCATTGTATCAACATATTTTAATTGATTGATGAAGATTCCATCTTCTGTTTGTTGTACTTGCAAGCCAAGAGAGAATGTAAGCTCTCTTATGGCACTCATTTGGAACTTTGAATGCATGAGATCCTTAAACTCCTTGCAAAGTTACTTGTTTGTTAAGCCAAATATAATATCATCCACATATATCTAAACTAATTGCATCTAATGACCCTTATTTTTTCTAAATAATTTCTTATCAATCTTTCCTCTCTCGTACCCGTGTTCAAGGAGGAAGGATTATAATGTTACATACCACTTGCGTGGGACTTGATGTAGACCATACAAAGCTTGTCAAGTTTGTATGCCCTGTGAAGGAAATTCGGGTCTTCAAAGCCTGGAGGTTGGCTGACATAGACTTCATCATAAATCTTTCCATATAGAAAGGTGCATTTTACATGCATTTGGTACACGGTGAACTTCATGGATGCAAAGTAGGTAAGGAATTGTCTGATTGCTTCAAGTCTGGAAACAAGTGCAAACACCTCATCATAGTCTATCCCTTTTTTATGTGTACCCCTAGGCTATCAATCTTGCTTTAATTCTTATGGCAATGCCTCTATCATCAGTTTTATTCCTATATAGCCATTTGATTCCCATAGGATGTTGCCTTTCTATAAGGTCAACCAGTTGCCATACTTCTTGTTTGCTAAATTGAAGCAATTCTTTCTGTATTGCCTCAACCCAATTGTTGTCTTCTAGTGCTTCCTTGATGTTTTTTGGGACGGGTTGACATAGAAAGCAAGACAAAAGACAAATAATTGCAACACTTTACTTGCTTCTACTCATTCTCTCATCAAGAATACCAATAATGTTAGACACAGGATGATATTTTTGTATCCTTGAAGTTGGGATGGCATCTCTAGAAATTGATACATCAAGATTGGAGACATTCAGGTCTTGTTGGTAAGAAGCATCTTGTGGATTGAAGTGTATGGGAGAATCATGAAAATAATCATAGGCTTTTTCTGTTGGTTGAATTTCAGAATCAGAAGCACTTTGATAATTTTCTTCATTTGAAGTCACCACATTGTTTGACTCGTCAATGATGTTTAATCTTGGATTAAACACACTAAATAATTTAGATACTTATGAATAACCAACAAAGAATCCTTCATCGAATTTGAGAGAAAACTTTCCCAAATGATCTCGGGTGTTTAATATTGAAACAAAACTACCAAATGATCTGAAGAAACGAATGAAAGGTTTTCTATGGAATAAAAACTCATGAGGTGTTATGTTGCTTTCTTTTGAAATCAAAGTTCTATTTTCTACATAACAAGTTGTGTTAACTTGTTCTAACCAAACTGTAATAGGTAGTTTAGAATCAGCTAGCATGGTTCTTGCTGCTTCAATTAGTGTTTTATTTCTTCTCTTAGCTACTACATTTGTTGTGGAGTTCTAGCTGCACTAAATTGATGAGCAATAACATTGTTTGTAGGAAATGAACTCAAATCATCATTTTTAAATTTAGTCTCATTATCACTTCTAATTGATTTTACTTTAAAATCTAATTGATTTTCAATTGTAGTCATAAAGTCTTTAATGATTTATGATGTTTTATTTTTGTGAAGTAGAAAGAAGACCCATGTGAACCTTGAAAAGTAATCAATGATCACCAAACAATATTGATTTTACCTATACTCATGATGTGAGTTGGGCCAAAAAGGTCCATATGAAGTTATTTCAATGGAGTATTGTTTGTGTTCACACGCTTAGGATTATGGGAAGTTTTATATCGCTTCCCTTTAAGACATGCTCAACAATGGTCAACTGAATGAAATTTTTTTATATGTAAACCAATTACGTGGTTTCCTTTAAGCAATCTGTTCATGTTTTTTAAATTTATATGTCCCAAACTCCTATGCTACAGTTGTGACTCATCAAATTATTCCTTTAAAAGTAAACAAGTTTCTTCTATAAGTTAGACAAATTTAAGGTTAAGGACATAAGTTTTATTCTTCCTTGGTGTTTTCAAGATAATCCTTTCTTCAAAAATTTGAAATCTTGGTTTTAGAATGTAACAATGAGTGTCTATAAAATGAGTAAAATATTTATTATCATCACAGGTATGAGACATGCTCAGCAAGTTGAACTTGAGTTGTTTGCAATAGATGACTTTATCTAAACTAAGCTTGCCATTTGTCATGTTCCTTCACCGCTGATTCTTCCACCTTGAAAATCTTCTCCAAATGCTATTGTTGTTCCTTGAATGTGCTTAAAATCATGTAAAAGAAAACTATCTCTTGTTATGTGCCAGGAGCATCCACTATCTACCTGCCCGATGTTCTTGGACCTTTTTGGATGACCCTGCATGCATAAACAAATTAGTTAGAATGTGGAACCCAAACCATAATGGTCTTGGGCTTTCCATTTCTATAATCAACCATAACCCTTTGGTAATTCTATTTAAATGTTGAAACATCTAATTCATCATACTTAGGTTTTGAGAATCAAGCTTAAAGCTCATCAGCAAAGGACTTCACCTTTTGTATTACAAAATCAATGTAAAGTCAAAAAAGCAGATTGTCTTTTTGACATGTGACTATGACATGCCATAGCTCCCATCCTACTGTATTACAAAAAGAATAAAAGGTACAATGTAGAAAGTTACAGACACTAAACCATAATCTACAATTTACTAAAGCATGGACCTTTTCACCAACTTATGCAAGTTGGTGAGTATTTAGAGTGACAGAGGAAAGTTGGTCAGCTTTCTGAAAAAGTAGATCAGAGAAAGCATGTCTTCTCTGTCTTCGGAAGAAATCAGTATTCTGTCTTGTTGGCTTCGAAAGACTTTGTCTTCTAAGCTTTGGAAGGCTTCATCTTTGGCTTCGAAAGATATGGGTCTTAGTTTCAAAAGATTTTACACTTAGAATATTTCTGATGAAAGGAGTGTAAAACTACCGAAGTAACTTCTGCAATGCATATGCATGTAAGCAGGAAGCTCTTTGGCTACTTTGGTTGCATCAGCCTTTCAAGTATTTCTTACACAATCAAATTTTACTTCTAGTGTTTATTTTGCGATTGTTAGATACATGTAATAATAATTGTAAAATATGCATGTAAAGAGAAACTATTTACATTAAAGAAAAGAAATAAAAAGGAGGTTTTAAATAGATTGAACGGCCAAAGGTGGTCAAAAGCAAATTGGTCATCAGTAGCATCGCGTATCCGCATTAGTCCTTCATCCGCATTTGCTCCAAGCAGCCATATAGGCCAAGTGTCATTGCCCGCATTTTTTGCTTCACCCACATTTGTCTTTAGCACCTGCATTAACTACCTATCCATATTTTCCTAGTATTAAGTTACTATCTCCTACATTTGACACGTAGGACATTTTACCATGAATTCCCTTAAGTGTCATTTAGTAGTTGACTATGTGATAATGTGTTCTTAATAGGAATTATCCTATGTATAGTTACATAAAAATGCTATTTAAATGTTTTACTTAATGTGATGATACAAAAGAATACCTTACAAGTATTACTTATGATAAAATGGAACATTAAATAATCACAGAATTGATAGTGGAACCTAATGAATGTTACCCAAACCTTAATGATGAATGAAAAGCTTTGCAAGCACAAATGGACTTCACTTATGTGAGTCAGATGAATGGAATGGACTCTTATTTCATGAGCATGCTATGTGTCTTGCAGTGTGGGTCAGCTCTTAGGGGATAGCTATCACTTTATATGGGTACCGGTAGGGGTTGGCATTTGTTGTCAACCATATGGTTAGGATCTTGCTTTGTGCAAACCTAGTTTATAAAAAAGAAAAGATAACGAAAAAAGGAAAGGTGATGGACACAATAAGAATGCTATAAAAGTAAACTTGACTGTTATGAATGATGAATGTGTATTCATTAAAGGAAGTTAAAACTATATTTTCTATATTGTTATAAAACTAAAGTTCACTTAGCAACACTGATTTTGTATGCATATCAGTTGGTAGGTATTGATGATTGTTAAGATGGCATGGAAGATGGAGGTACCTGGCATTCATGGATTGGCATTTATCTTTGCATAATTGATGTTTTAATTTGGAAAGAACAATTTTAACGTTTTCAATTCAAGAACAATATGTAATTTGACAAACATATTTTGTGAATGTGATGGATGATCTATGTTTTTCCGCTATGATGTTATATAACTAAATAAAGTATATAATGTTTTATGTTATGATTAACTAACTTTGAGAACTCCAGAGAACGGGGCCTTACAATTTTACACTTATTTTGAATGTTTTTTTTTTGTCTCCTTTTGTTATGTTCTCTAGTTACCTCCAAGAATAACAAAAAAAAAAATTTATAGTTTTTCTATTTATTTTGTTTTCTGCAAATTAAGAGAGAATATAGAGCATGAGTAAATTTTAAGCATTGGTTGATTAAAATATTAGTTTTCAAAAGAAAGTGTATTACCTATTATACCCTTTTCTATTAAAACCTTTCTAAATTTACCTATATTTAATTACAAACTTGTCATGCTTTCAAATTGATCAAATTTTTTATAGTTTTCATAAGTTGTGCTTTCCACATGAACCATGCCCTACATGTACGATTTGTTTGTGTGTTTTGAAGCAAATTTTTTTTACACGATATTCCTGGAAATCATATTTCACGTAATCTGTCACTTGCAAGGATTGAAACCACATCACTTTCGTATCAAATATCATGCCACTTTTCCAATAGTATTGTTAAAGCAAATATTAAACAAAAACCAAGGGTTGGTTTTGTGTTAGCACTAACTCAACCCACAAGACATGATAAAAAATCAATTTCTTTTTTAAACAAAGAAGTATGTGGTTAAGGGTGAATTAAAGAAGGGCCGAGAGGGTGACAAAGCCCTCGCTCAAAAGTAGCCCACTAGTGTAAAATGATAAGTATAATTAATTGAGTCCCTTACAAGTTTAATTAGCATGCCGTTTGATAGCTAAAGCCCTTAACAAAATTGAAAACGACTCTAGGCCCATTGCTTGAACAAATTACAAATTAGTTGGTTCGCAAATCTATTACATTTGATACTCGCTCGATTGATCGAAATAGTTGGACTTTGGGTTCTCATTCACTTGTTCATTAGCATTGGTTCACATAATTCAGCGAGAAAAATGTAGGTTCTTGCTCATGAGAACTTTCACCTCTTCTATCTTGGAGAACCTTGTGTTTGTAAGTCTTGAAATCATACTTTATTGTTTTAGCCTCTTAGGAGCAACCTTTTTTTGGTAATTGCAGTTTACTTACCCTTTAGTTTGGCAATCTAATTATAATAAATGAATATATAAGTGAACATATGTTATCATCACATTCACTCTCTCAATCTATTTTTCCGCTAAAATCATTAATCCATTTTTAAAAAGTTAAAATAACAAATTTCCAAATTTCTCTCTATATTAAAATTTCAATTTTTTCCTAAATTCAATATATTTTAAAAACATATTTTTTCATTAAATAGGAACAATGTATTAAAAAGTACTCTTATATCAAAATAACATTTTATAGTTCCTAATCTTTTATTAGTAAATGTTTAATACTTTTGTTAGTTAAAACGTATATTAAACATGGTTATAACCTAATTGTTAAATATTAGACTTGTAATGATTACCGTCAAATATTGAATTTGAAATGTTGCTTCTTGGCTGACTAATTTTCAAATGTAAAAAATGCAGCTTGAAACATTAAAGATTTTAAAATCAAAGCATTTGCTTCATGGTTCCAAACATAGATCCAATTTGACAATTGATAGCAAGTAGCAATTATTTTTTGTTGTTCAAATTCTTATTGAACATTAGGTAGCAATTTATCAACTTGATTTTGTCATTGTTCCAGATTTTCAAGTGCAATTAAATTTTTAATAGGTAGCAACTTAACTTTATTTTAAGTTTTTGAAGTCTGCTTAGTTTAGTTTTTTTTTTTTTTCCTTTGCATTAAGGTATTTTGGTGACTATGGCAGTCAACCCATTCTAACATGTTGTAAAGTGACCCGCTATAACCTAACTTGTTTTTGTCCCACTAACCCCCAAAAAAAAAAAAAAAAAAAAAAAAAAAAAAAAAAAAAAAAAAAAAAAAAATGTTAGTCGCTTTGTTTATCAGTTTTTATTATTTATTTGTTTATATGAGTTAAACAAGGTCAAAGATTGTATATTGATTGTGTATTGATTGTAATCAAAAGAATAATACAATAGAGACATATATATAGATCAATATAGGAGTACTAGGGCCGGCTATAGATCTATACTAGGGCTGGCTAATATATGTTTAGGGCCGGGCCCATATGACTTAGATATACTGACTATTACTCCCCCTCAAGCTAAGGCCGGGGACCAACTCTTAGCTTGGACTTCAAGAATAGGAAACGCTCTGATGACAGTGGCTTTGTGAACACGTCAGCAATTTGATCATTTGTAGAGATAAACTGGACAGATAGCTTTCTTTGAGCAACCTTCTCTCGAACGAAGTGGAAATCCACTTCCACATGCTTAGTTCTGGCATGGAAAACTGGATTAGCAGATAGGTATGTGGCTCCCAAATTGTCACACCATAGGATTGGAGCTGAAGGCAGTGGGACACGAAGTTCTGTCAGTAGTGTTTCAAGCCATGTTAGTTCAGCAACCGTATCAGCCAAGGCCTTGTATTCAGATTCAGTGGATGACCGAGATACAGTCTTTTGTTTTCTAGCTGACCATGAAACCAGATTGGACCCAAGATAAATAGCATAACCTCCGTGGATCGACGGTCATCTGGGCAACCAGCCCAGTCTGCATCAGAGAAGGCGGTTACGGGCGGTCCAGTGACATCCGTATAAGCATGCAAGATGGGAGAGGATGAGCTAGAGATTAAGAGACCATGATTAGCAGTCCCATTAAGGTATCGTAGAATGTGCTTTACAGCTGACCAGTGATTGTCAGTAGGGGAATGCATGAACTGACAAACTTTATTAACTGCAAATGTGATATCTGGCCGTGAGAGGGTAACATACTGCAAGGCGCCAACCATTTGTCGGTATTTAACCGGGTCATCAAAAGGGGAGCTATCACCCAAAGATAGAGAAGCACCCGTAGCACATGGGGATGGAACTGATTTGGACTGAGACAGGTTGGCACGGTCCAGCAACTCACTGATGTATTTCCTTTGTGAAAGAATGAGATCAGAACCTTTACGAGCCACCTCAATGCCTAGGAAGTAAGATAAGGGCCCCATATCCTGTATTGGAAATAATTGACTAAGGCGATGCACCACATGATTAATGGCCTGGTTGTTGTTACCTGTCAGGATAATATCATCGACATATACTAGCATGTACATAAGAGTCCCATTAGCAGAATAAATAAACAGAGACGGGTCAGTTTTAGATCCCCGAAACCCGAGAGCAATTAAAGCAGTTGAAAACCTGTCAAACCAAGCCCGAGGTGCCTGTTTGAGACCATATAAGGATTTATGTAGGAGGCACACATGATCCGGTTTTTGAGGATCAACAAAACCTTGTGGCTGCTTGAGATATACTGTTTCCTTCAAATCTCCATGCAAGAAGGCGTTTTGAACATCAAGCTGACAAAGGGACCATTGGCGGGTAACCGCGAGGGGGAGAACAACTCGGATTGTGGTAGGCTTCACTACCGGGCTAAATGTTTCAGTGTAGTCGATACCAGGCTGTTGGCTAAAGCCTTTTGCAACCAAACGCGCCTTGTAGCGCTTAATATTCCCATGTTGATCACGTTTGACTTTGTATACCCATTTGCAATCAATGACATTGGTGTTTGAAACACGGGGAACCAAGGACCAAGTACCATTACGAATAAGAGCGGAATATTCATCCGCCATAGCCTTACGCCAGTGAGGTGCTTGGTTGGCAATGGCAAAAGTTGTAGGTTCAGTGTCAGGTGCGGTGGTGGACGTATGGAAGGCTGAGGGATTGTAAGGTTTGGTCTGGTGTGGGTTGGGTCTTAAGTTAGGTGGGCGTTGGCGTTGTATGGTGGGCTGGGGTGGGGGTGGTGATGATGGTGGGGTGGGTGGAGAGGATGGTGAAGAGGCTGATGGAGAGGGTGAGGGTGGTGGTTGGTCAGTTTGCGGGGTTTGGATATTCGGCTGGTCAGGTGGAGGAGTTTGTTGTTGGGTGTAACGGTTAAAGGCTGGAGTAGAAGATGTCGGTGTGGTTGTGGATCGACGAGAGTATGTATGAGGTGGTTGATTAGGGGCTTGAGTTGAAGCAGGAAAGACGGAGTCGGAGGTAGTACTGGGTGGAGATTCCATGTTGGGGTGTGGAGGACTGGAATCCGTTGGGTAAGATGAAACATAGGGGTTTGTGGAGGGTGAAGGGTCGGTTGGTTTAGACAGAAAGGGGTACGTGTGTTCATGGAACCGAACATGACGAGCAATATAGAAACGTTCAGAGATGGGGTCAAAGCAGCGGTAGCCATGATGAGAGGTGCTGTAACCAAGAAACACACATTGGGTAGACCGAAAATCCATTTTGTGTGGATTGTAAGGACGAAGATGAGGGAAGCATAGACAACCAAAAACTCGAAGGAAGGAAAAATCTGGTTTCCGCTTGAACAGGTGTTCAAAGGGAGAAGTGTTGGAGTTTGTACGGGAAGGCATTCGGTTGATTAGATAAACGGCAGTCTCAAAAGCATAGTGCCAAAAACGTTGAGGAACGTGAGATTGTGCCATTAAGGTTAGACCGGTTTCAACAACGTGTCGGTGACGCCGTTCAACGACACCATTTTGTTCACTTGTATGAGGACAAGAGATACGGTGAACTATGCCCATGGAAGCAAAAAGGAAGAAAGGTTGCGAAATTCCCCTCCCCAATCAGTTTGCACAATTTTAAGTGTGGTGGAGAATTGTCGTTCAGCCATAGTGACAAATTGTTTAAATGTTGCAAATGCGTCAGATTTTTTTTTTAAAGGAAACAACCACATAAATTTGGAACAATGATCAACACACAATAAAAAATAGGTATGACCATCAAACGAGGTGACAGGAGCTGGTCCCCAAACATCACAGAACACTAAATCCAAAATATGATTACTTTTATAATTAGAAGATAATAAATGAAGTTTGGAAGACTTTCCAGCTAAACAAGAATCACAATGAAAATTAAAATCCTTTACAGAAATAGGTAAACTATATTTTGAAAGCATAGTTTGAAACAACGGAGAGTGCGGATGTCCCAAACGTTGATGCCATGTGGTTGTTGTAGCACGTGTTGTGGAGAAAGCAACCTTTGGAATGGACTGAGTTGTGGGAAGGTGGATTGAGTACAGTCCGCCGTCACTTGGACCCGTGAGGAGGGTAATGTGAGTAGACGTGTCCTTCACAGAAAAGAAATTGGCATGAAATTCAAAATAAACATGATTATCTTGACAAAATTTTTGTACAGATAGGAGGTTTTTCTTGATTTCAGGTACATGGAGAATATGGTTTAGGTAAAAAGTTTTGTTGGGTGAAGAGATTTGTGAGGTACCGATATGTAAAATGGGTAGGGCCTTACCATTGCCAACGCGTAGAGTGTCATCACCATAATAAGGCTCGGCGGAGTCAAAACCAGACATATCCGGTGCTACATGGCTATTGGAACCCGTGTCCGGGAGCCATGAAGTAGAGGCTTGTGAATGATAGTCAGCATAATTGGCAGATGGTTGTCTTGACCGAATGGTAGACGGGTCTCTATGCGGGCATTGAGATGGTACGTGTCCAATACCACACCTGTTACAAGTGCCATAAACAGTGTTTTGATTAGAAGCCCAACTAAACTGACCTGGATTGCGAGTGTTGCCAGGCTGATTTGTTTTGTAACCTCGGCCACCACGGCCACCACGGGTTCCTCGACCACGACTGAAGTTGGAAGGGCCAGATTTGTTGGTGTAAAAAACCTGAGGGGCAGTGTTGTGGGACAAGCTGGAGGAAGGTTGCAGCTGGAACCCGAGACGAGCAACCAGTTGTTGAAGAGCCTGAATAGTGTCATGCTGAACAGGAGAGGGGCTGGCTGCAGTGACAGCCGTGAAGGCTTGAACAGGAGGGATTTCAGCAGCTGGTTTGTGGATCAGAAAGTCATGGTCTGCAAGAAGTGCAGGTAATTCAGAAAACACAGCAGTGAATTGGCTCGTGAGAAGGCTTTGTTTGACTCCATTGTACTCGTCACGAAGGCCTGCCACAACTAACATAACAAGGTCTTTTTCAGGCATTGGTTGGCCAATATTTGCAAGAGCATTGGCATACTCCTGTGCCCTAGCAAGATAGGCAGTTGCAGTCTCATCCCCTTTCATCTGTATTTTGAGGAGTTGTGTTTTCAAGGTGAATTCTCTTGAAGCCGTATGTGGGGCATAGGCTTGTTCAAGGCCAAGCCAAAGCTCACGTGAGGTGGTACCTTGAACATGTTGAAAGGATTTTTCAGAAATTGTGGAAAGAAGTAACATGCGAACGTGGGCATCATTACACAACCAGGCTGTGTAACTAGGGTTTGGGGTGGTGACAGCAGCTTTATCTGCAGAGGGTCCTGGAGACGATAGAGTTGAAGGAGGACAGGAAATAGTTCCATCAACATAACCGAGCAGGCAGTGGGTAGCAAGCAAGAAAAGGCTGGATCATTATTTTCCAATGACCATAGTTGGTAGGAAAGAGGGTGAATCCAAACTTATGTGAGTTGTGTGCAGTTTTCTCAGTGGTGGTAAAGGCAATAATCAGATCAGCCATTGTGCGATCGATTAGGGAAGAGGGAGAAGAAAAAAAAAAAAAAAGAGATCGGCCCCCTTGTGTGGAGGATGACAGCAGCAGAGGGTAGGACAGAAACCCTAGGCTCTGGTACCAAGTTAAACAAGATCAAAGATTGTATATTGATTGTGTATTGATTGTAATCAAAAGAATAATACAATAGAGACATATATATAGATCAATATAGGAGTACTAGGGCCGGCTATAGATCTATACTAGGGCTGGCTAATATATGTTTAGGGCCGGGCCCATATGACTTAGATATACTGACTATTAATATGTCAGTTCGTATGCATTTTAATATTAACTTGATTCATATAAATAAAACATTTTGATGCTGAGACTAGACATAAAGCATTACTTTGAGTGGATCCTAGTACTCTTGAAAAGTACCTGCAACGTCCCAACTGTTAAACCTTAGTCTGCAGTAGTGGGTCGCACTCGAAGTTTGTATGTTCCAGCATTGGTCCGAGCCTAATCAGTTTAGGGACTAGCACGTTGTCTCTAAGCGCACAAACCACCGGGTTCTCCAACTGCAAAATAGCTCCAACCACATTAGCACGTACTGTCAATGGAAAGATTCGTGGCCATCTCTCGTTCTGATATGACCTCAGTGCATCCTCAACGGCCATTGGTCCAACCTTGAGTGCACGCACAAGCTTTTGCACTAAAACAACAGCATCTTCTAAGGCACAACAAGCCCCTTGACCTAGATTGGGAGTCATTGGATGCCATGCATCACCAACCAGCACGGCTCCACCCAATGAAGCTGATGGGCTAAAACCAGGCCACAACCATCGGTCAACCAGTGGGGTTCGAATGATTGTGTCGTCTGGGGTGGCCTCAACTATGTTTTGCAACTCAGAGGGCCATGCCTTGATCAGTTCCTTGCTTTGTTTCTTCAACAGTAATGGATCAGTAATCTTTGGACCTGCCACCTTACAATCACACAGCTATTAAAAAAGACAGGAGTGACATGATTGGCAAAGAGTGAGCGTTTCAGCAAAATTTTCTTGTTCATATATAATAACTAACTAATGCAGAAACTATGATAACACGTACAACATTATTATAATAATAAGTTTAACTTTTAGATAAAACCCATTTAAAACGTTGTATTTCATAGGTTGACTTAAGAGGTTGAAATTTTTGTTAATGTCGAAAAGTCCAAATTATAATCTAGACAACCATTGCATATCAACCTTCAACAAGTTTTACCCATATGATTCCCCCCCCCCCCCCAAAAAAAAAATAATAATCAGGTTGAAATTATCTCTTTACCAAGTCATTTTCTTATCGTAAAAAAACTAAATTCTCCTTGGTATGGGAAGAGGTACCTGGTAAAGGGCTATTGAAGCAAATGAACCAATAAACTTTGGTTGGTGAAATTGGAACATAACCAGCACGTATGCCGTGTCCATAAATGTAATTTACCCATGGCCGCAAAGGTGGTCCATCAAAGTAATCTCCAAGCCCACGAAAAGCACAATATCCTACATACTTTGGTTTCGAGAATCCCATCCATTCAGCCACTGAAGAACGAATTCCATCGCATCCAATCACCACCTGTTGTTATATGTTGGAAGTGATTTAATCAAATAATCATCTGCCATTTAGTGTTAGTAGATAATTCATAAAAATCCAATTCAAAAAGTGAAAATTAAAACAAGTTAGTCGGTTGTAATCAGCAGGAACATTAGGTTTGTGTATGTTAGTTTTGTGAGTTAATTGCTGCTATTGTAAGTAAAGTTTAAAAGAACGGAATCAAGTCTCAAGACGTTTTCCCTTCGCCTCATGAGGCGTAAGCCAGAGGCGGAAATAATAAACAAATATAAAAATTATATACCTTATAAAAAATAAAAAAGATTTATCTAATCACATACTAGCTTTATAAATATCAACATATTGATTAGCTAACTTGCAAACAATTCAAAGGGGATGTCAAAATTTAATTAATTGTCTATTGCGATGTCAAATTAAGGGGGGAATGACTAAGAACTAAGATCTATTTTGTTGCCTGTACAATCTATTTTTGCCGGCACAATAAAAATAACAATAATAAAATAAATAAATAAATAAAATAAAAATCTGCCAAAATTGTCGCCTCAAATCAGATCTGCCTCAGCGTTTTTGCTACCGCTTCACCCCTTTGAGGCGTACGTACCTGATGAAACACATGAGGCGCCGCCACATGTACAGTTTCTTACCAACTCGCATTGAGGCGTCCGCCTCAGCCATTTTTTAAAATCATGATTGTAAGGATATGAATACCCAACAGATTGTCAGTATTCAGTTTGGAATTTTAGTGTTTGTTGTGTATATATTGTGTCTCGGTTTGACCATGTTTCTTCCACCGAGTCACTGTACAATCTGTGCATACTCCTTTAATTGTTCATCCAACATACGTATGATCCTAATAGTTATTAATCATGGGAATTCATATGTTGATCAAAGGGCTGATTTTTGTTTCACCAACACTTTTAAATCAAGAATTGTTTGTTTCTGTAATGTGTATAAAACTAAACGCTACCTTGGATGATATTCGAGTACCGTTAACGAGTTCTAGAAGAATTTCACCATCTTTATGTTTCTCAATCCTTGCCAACTTTGAGGAGAAAGAGATGGAATCAGCTGGTAATTGCTTGGCGAGATTATCCAGGAGTCTTTTTCTTTCAACCGCACGAACCTCTTGACTGCACCAAATACAGATTTTCGTGACCAAAATAATTTACAACCATATGGATAAAATATACATTCATAGTGTGTGTGTGTATATAGTGCGTGTGGAGAGAGAGAGAGAGGTGAGTTATTTGAAAAAAATAGGGAACCGGAGAGAAATGGCTCAAACGAATTCCGATTGAAGCCATGCTAGCAACGTTGAAACCGGCTTGTCAAACTCAAAACCCTATACCCTAACCGCTAAGTTAAAACTTAAACTTTAAATAGGCTTCGAAGAGACGTTGCTATATACTTTAACCGCTAATGCTAGCAACGGTTCCAACACAGCTGAAACGAGTTCAATCGGATTGCGTTTGACTGTTCCCCGGTTCCCTATTTTTTGGGTGCCGTAATGAAATTTTGCACACACAAAATATATATAGATATACAAATAATAAATGAATAACTAAGGGGATACGTCGCATTTTCTTTAGTTTCCTCAAATTCTTTTTCTCGCCTAAATAATTTGTCCAATTTGAGGCAACTAAATTAATAATTTGTTTCAATATTCATCCACATATTTTTGAATTTAAAATTTTGTTTAACAAATTAACAATAAAGTTATTCAACCATATACTTTGATTGTTTTCCTAAATCTTCTTTTGTTCCAAAGTTCTAACGTGTGAAATAAAAGGATTTATATGCTTTTAAATGATACTTTTAAAATAACAAAAGTTTTGTATAAGTAATTTCATTAAATTTATTAGCCTAACACCATGTGTATGTGTTTTATTATAAGAATCTAATATTTGATTTAGTTAATTGATTAATTTAATACTTTTATAAGAAAATAATAAACTATGGAAACAATAATTAATTAGCAAATAGTCGTGCTTTCTTTCCTTTTTTATAGAAAGTGATCATTTTCCTACAATATATACTTTTATAGTACAATTTTAAAAGAAAACATAATTAACAATGCAAAAAATATAAATACACAAAAAGAACATAAATACACAAACATAAAAGGAACGCTTATTTGGATGTCTCTCCAACAAAGATATTTATATAAAGAGAGTTTTAGAAAGGTTATATGGTTAATGTTAGATTATCTAGAGTTAAAAGTAGAGAATACTAAAACTATTATTATTAGACAAAGATGGCAAATTTATGAGTAAAGTGTTAAATGTTGTATAGAAAAAAGTCCTTGGAGATTTATGATTTATAGTTACATTTTTCATTTTCAATATTATTGTTTTATTACATAAAATTGTGACTTATGACTAATTTCAATCATATATGTTTCTCAAAAGATCATTTTACAATTCCTAAATCTTAATCACTAAGTATTTAAATTAACATTTTCATACGGGCCATGTAATACGCAAGTTTCTAACCTAGTATATACACACTTACGTTTGATCTACTTCTTTAAATGTGAATGAGCGTAGCTTTCTTCCATTCTCTGTTTTTATCACCATCCTGCACAGTTGATTTCAAAAGCATTCAAACATAAGGAAGCAATAGAACAAGCAAAGATCAAAATTAAGAAAAAAACATTAAGGAGAAAAAATTCAGAATTGTTTGAGGCAAAATTCAAATTTAATAGCAATCCCATTTGAACCTCTATCCCATGCACATCCTCAAAATTTAGAGAATATCTATAAAACTCTCCTATTTTGGCGAAAAAAAAAACAGATTCACTAAATATAAAGATTCACTATTGATTCGTGATATCTATTACCCAATTATTTGTGAGCAGGAGAAAGACTTCAAAATGTAATTCCCGTTTGACTCTTCCCCATATTCCCTAAATTCTATTTTGTTGCAAATTGTAGCTTCACTTCAACTTTCAAGGATTATTAAGTTACCGTTTCCAGTGTTGTAAAAATCACGACTAGCCTCCAATTAGTCACCGATTAATCGCTAATCGGAGGTTAGCCGCTTTGATTTCACCAAACCGAAGGTCCTAGGCGCTAATCGGTCAAAACTGGTCAAAGTCGGACCAAATCGTCCTAATCGGAGGTGTCCCGGCAACGAGAACGGCTGGATTTGCCTGTTCCAATGACGGATTAGCCGATTACGGCGCCGAATTTGCCGATTCCAGCAACGAACTCCGACACCGGTGACTGGAACGAGGAGATGAGACGACGGGGATGAACTATTCTTTTAAATGATTTAATAAAGTTTAGTTATTTAAGCATTTAACCCCTCAATATTCACCAATTTACAATTTAACCCCTAAACTTGTAAATTAATACATAAAAAAGTATAAAATTAATGTTATAGATATATAAATTTGTAAAATTATACACAAAAGTCCAATCCGATTAATCCCTAGTCGGTACCACACCGCCCGACTAGCGCCTAGCGATTTCTACAACACTGACCAACTTTCAAATAGTGGGTAGTGTCAATGCGTGTTGTTTTAGTAACAAAAATAAAACACAACTTGTGTTTTTTCAATTGAAAGAACACATAAGTTCTAATTCCATTCTGATTCATGTCCTTAATTATCAAATGTAGATAGATCCAACAATGAAATTTGTTGATGTTTATGCACATATACCTAAAAATTAAATATGTTGTTGTCACTTGATTTTTATATGATACAACATTTCATTATTTAATTTTATTACATAGCTAAGATGTAATTATCAATTAAAATTAAATGTTTAAAGTGAGGGAGAACATACTATAAATATTTGTTAGCCATGATTATCTACAAGATGCTCTATTTTTTTAAAGGGTATATCCGGTGTTTGAATTAGCTTTCTCTTTGCACATGTCCAAAGAAGAGCCGAGATGTGAATTAAGAAATCCTAAGTTAAACAACTACACAATGAGTATCAAATACACATAAAAAAAATGAAGCTTTTACATAGTTGATTGCAGCTCCACATGGTAAGTCACTTTGATTGCAACATACAGATTACAAAGTTCAATAAATTCTCTGTTTTCTTTGATACATTATAGAGTATTATATTGTTTGCTGAACAATATACACTAAAAAAACAATAAATCAATCAGTCCATTTCAAATAGAAACTAATATGGTTCTAAAAACATTATTTTGTTTGGTTTACTCTAATGTGGGAAGAGAACAAGATGTTATCGAAATGAAAACGTACCCTTGAAGATCGAGGTATTCCGATCTGAGTTCATCACCAACTCCCATCATATCCAGAATCTTCCAACCATTCTTGAAGAGAGTCAAGGAGGTCCCTCCGGTCCGTAATGAATCGGCCTGCTCCAACACCAACGATGGAACCCCCAATCTTAACACGAAACAAACCCTAACCACCTAATCGATGAAACAGATTAACCTTTTTTCTATTCTGTATACAAGAGATTGATTACCTGTGCAGGGAGACTGCAGTAGCGAGGCCGGCGATTCCAGCTCCGACGATGACTATATCTTCCTTGCGAACAACAGCGGCGATTGTTAGAGATGGTAGCTTGTTTCTTTTGGGGAAGGAGTATCTGGTTGAAGTTGTATGAGTGAGCCTTTTATGAAGAAGACATGGAGAGTTGATGGAGAGCAAAGATGACGAGATTGCCGACATTGTTGTGTTGTGTGTGGTTTATGGGGTGTTGCAGTGAGGAATTAAACTCCATGGTGATTGGTGAGCGTGATGCGATGAGTGAGCTCTGTGACCACTAAATTTTGTGGTGTCAAGTTAAACAGGTGAACTAGCCAGATTTTCCGCGGGATTTCCAGAGCTGAGTTCCGTTTTGTTTATTGACTAGGGTTGAACTCGCGCTTTGCGGCCGGGTTTTGTTGGTTTATTGGATGTTATGCAGATGATGTTTTGATAAACATACATATTAACATAGCCATTTACTTTTAAGGGTGTTGGTTACAAAATATTGAGATTTGGCATTACATGTTTTTATGGACTATTCTAGATGTGTTTTTTATAAAAACTTACTTAGAGCATTCATACCCCGTACCTTATTTTTATGTAAGTAAGTATCTTATATTATAGGTGATGGTGGTGAGTGGTTGTGAGTAAAGAATAAATAAAATTTATGATATTTGGGGAATCACGGTACAACCCCCATAAAATTTTTAATATTTCAAAAGTGGTTGTCAGTAGATAAGAGAGAAAAAATAATGCTAAAAGTATGCAAAAATATTATTTAATTAAAAATAAAGAGAAAAAATAAAATTTTTTGTGTAATTATAAAAATATGGATGGGGAATGGATTGTGAATGCTTTTAAAACACATTGACAATTAAACTCATACAAACGGTAGCTGCCTAACGAAATACAAACTAAATGCACTACAAACAAAGAAGATGAAACACTTACCTTTGAGCTAAGCGTTCTCTAACAACTGCTAACCAAAGTGCCTGAAACAAACAAAACATAAGAAAAAAACAACCAATAAACATGCCAGTAAAAAAAAAAAATGTTACAGCAAAAGCTACAAAGACACAAAATGCATACAGAAGATGCCAAAACACCAAAAAAGACATTAAAATAACACATAATAAAACACAAGAGTCCAAAAAAACCACATTAATAAATTATGCATACCACACGAAAAACCATAATGAAAGGACAAATTGGTTGAATGTAGAATGCAAGATCAACATTTAACAACAAAAGACAAATAAAAAAACATCCAGATGTGCTTTAAGGGAAACTCAAAACAAATCAACACACTCAATTAATACAAAACAACAAAAAATAAACCAACTAACAACTGATAATCACCAAGAAACGATGAAGGCCCCAAAACCATGCCACACGAGAAACATGAATCCAGAATGCAAGATCAACATGCAGCAACAAAAGACAAATAAAAAAGCCATCCTCATGTGCTATAAGGATTTCATCAAACACATAATGTGCAACACATGAAAGGGAAACTCAAAACAAATCAACAAACTCAATCAATACAAAGCAGCCATAAATTAACCAACCAACAACTAAAAATCACCAAAAAACGATGAAGGCCCCAAAACCGGCATGACACACCGGCAATCGAATACACCACATAAACAAACAACAAACGAAACCAGAAAGGCAAAACCACCGTAAACAACAAACGACATTAAAAACCAGTCATTGCCTTCAGAAGTCAAACCCCAAAACGCAAAATAACTACGATGAAAACCAAGAAACACAGACTACGTGACTCACCAGCAATTGAAGACGGTTCATAAAATCGATAACCAACAACAAAAGACATCAAAGAAAGGTACGATACATTCGTGGAGAAGAAGAAAGTGTAAAGAAATAAAAAGAAGAAAAAGAAAGAACATATATAGGTGAGATAGAAGCTTCGAAAGAAGCCTAGTAAAAAAAACACGCACCCTGTCAAAAAATTTGTATTAAAAAATTGATTTTAAAAAATTGAGTGTTTAAATATTAGTAAAGATTATAACTGCCAACCATCTTATTTGAATGTTTTAATTTACTTATTTTAATTTCTTTTATTTTTTGTATTTTAACACTTAATTTATTTATATTTTTATTAAAAAAGTAACGAATCAGGTTGATACGTTAACCAGACACAATAACACAAACAATTAATTAATGATTTTAAACAAATTTTATATATTTTTATACTTTTATGCAAGCAAGAGTATTCGGGTAAACTAATTTTATCTAAAACAATTTTTTGGTCATCAAAACTTTGTGTATCCTTTTATATCTTTATGTTACTAAAAATATAATGTTTTAAAGGTTCATATGTTGTTTAGGGTATATAGGGTTTACAAACACTCTCAAATTTAAACTTATTTTCCTATAATGATCCTTACTAAACGAGAATTAACACCGTTAGTTTTTTGATGACATAGACTTCTTATATGGCCAAAACACTAAGTAGAAAATTGAAATCAACAATCAGGTTTGTCAATATGAAACTTATGCATCCTGAAACTCGTCAATTTTTACATCCTAATTTGAACCACTTGACTCGTTGAAGGTAGATTTCAGGTGATAATAAAAGCTAGACACCGAAAAACGAAACCGATAGAAGTTGTGAGACGGCGGAGTTGAATAATGGTTCAAAGTTTGCCCCATTTTATCAAAAGAACTAACGGTAGTTAACTCTTAGTTAGTAAGAGATAATTAAAGGAAAATAAGTTCCAATTTGAGAGTGTATGTAAATATTTTCCGAGTTGAGATTAATGTAACGAATAAATAAAAGTTGAGATTATTAAAATCCAATAGTCTATTTTTAAATTGCCAATATTTGATCTAATAAAAAAAAAGGAAATTATTGGCTCATAAATGTGAATTCCTAAAAAACTACAGTTTTTTTATAATGTATTGCTTTCATTTTTTTTTATCAAATTATTATTATATAATCAATAGATTGTAACATGTTTATTTAAAATTAATAATTTTAAAATTTTAAAATGGTAGATTTTATTGTAATAAACTTTTTTAGATTTTGCTCATATATATGTGCATCTTTATTACTTAAATTGTAAAAATATTTTTAGTAATATGTTAAAATGAATATATGTTTTGTTTTACTCTGGAAGAAGTATCTATTTCATAATTATTTAACTAAATGTTTATTTACCCATTTTTTGATTTATATAAATTTTATTCGATTCAATAACTTATCAATTATCATAAGTAGATACTTATTTTTATAATTATTAATTCTATTTATCCATTTTTTTCGTGAAACTTACAGTAAAATAAGGTGGATTGTTGAGCAAAACATTTATATCGGTATTAATTTAATATTGTTTATATCAATTAGATGATAAACGTTTTTAGCTCCATCACAACGTGCGTCCATTTACTAATTATTCATGTAAATTATAATTTATGTCCATCAATGCAAAGAAGTTGACGCATTATTGCATTTAAATTCAAACCAAATTCATATATGAAAAGTTATTAAAAAATATACTATAATTTATGTTACATTTTAAAAGTTCAAAATATAAATTATACATACTTAAAAATATTTAGTAATTATGTGACGAACCGTTATAAATGAATTGAAGTGAACCGAACGAAGCCTTATTCATGTTTGTTCGTTAAGAATTGAACTTGTTCACGAGCGATTCATGAATAAATAATCAAATGAAAAATTTTATGCGTGTTTGTTTATTAAGGAATTGAACTTGTTAACGAACGCATAACTAAACGGTTGACATAGACAAATGAACATATATTATTTTATAAAACAAATGTGAACATTCTTAATCATCAAGTTAGACATTATCATCTTTGATAAGCTCAAAGATGACCTAATAGTCATAGACATAATCATAAACGAACATAAGCAAACCAACATGAATGATAGTAAATGAAAGAACACAAACCAACACGGGAAAAATTTCGTAGAATATCAATCACTTTTCTATTTGTTCTAATCAAGTCATTTAAGTGTAGTCTGGTGCTCTAATTCTATGTACTTAATCAAATCTTGAAGAATGAGAAAAAAACCCACAACAAAAGAAACAAGAACAAAAGATAGAAACAAAAAAGTTGAGTCAAGAAGTGTATGTTAACTTGTCTAGGCACATTTTGATTGATTTTGACCTATTTTTATGTATTTTTAAGTATATATTTTGGTGTATGTTGACCTATTTGGCATCATATTTTCTCAAATGCATTTTTTGCAAATTTTTAATTTTTAATTTTTTCTTGCAAATATTTGAAAGTTTTATCAATTTTATAAAAGATATTTGTAAATTCTAAACGTTTTTTGCAATTCTTTTTTAATTATTTCGCAAACATTATAAAAAGTTTGGTTTTTCTTATAAATATTGTTGAATTTTGAAAATATTTTAATTTTTAGAAAATACTTTTGCAATTCATGAGTAACGTAAAATGGTGCCTCTCGTCCTATTCATGTTAAATATATAGGATTGAAACATCAAAGTAAATTTAGTAACATGATTGAAACAAAAAAAAATTTACAAGTGATCTAATTTTAACAATTCTAAAAGTTAATTACTATTTTACAAAGGTATCCTACGAACTTATAACTTTACGTTGACAGACATCATTGAACAAATACGACCTCTATTCGTGTTTGTTTATTTAACTAATAAATAGAGATTTATGTTTTAATATTACTTCATTTAAACAAATGAAAATAAAGAAACTTGTTGCGATTTGTGGAAAGGTTGATTTATTTTTTTGTGGTGAGGGTGTCATATTGAAAATAAGAACCAGGTCATAGGAATTCCCTTCCATTCATTTTGTTTTAGTAAACATCCAAATTTTCAGATGTTGATCCCCAATGTGGTGTAAAGTTCCATTACCTTTTAATGTGACAATCGATTTACATTTGGTTTTTGTTGATTTGGGTAATCAATGTTTTCCTCCAAAATCAGCAATATTTATTTGGTGATGGATCATTTGATTTTCCTGGATGAATTAGATGATTAATGTGTTAGGATAAAGCATTTGCAAGGAGTGATGTCTGGGGAATCATCATCCGAGCACGTTGAAAGGGATGAGCGCAAAATTTGCGGAAATGGGGGTTGTGTGCAAATAGATACCATCGAGGCAAAACTCAATGCTGGTAATATCGACCAAGCCGAATCTGCTTTGCGTGAAGGTTTATCGCTCAGTTCCGAGGTTGCTACAATTCGTATGATTTTATTTTATCTTATTTACACATGATCTAGATTTTTGACGTTTTTTAGATCCGGTTAGTAACTCAATCTGACGTTTAAAAAGTAGGGCTCATGAGATCTGATATAACCTATCAACGATTGTTTGACAAAAAATTCAAATGCTTGAGCAAATGGCCCTTTTGTGAAAGATCAAATGCTCATATTTAGGCGATGTGAGGTTTGATTTAGTTGGTATGGGTTTAGCAGCCCGTATATAATTATGATCAATTTTAAATTTATATCCAGTTGTGCTAAACGTATCCTTTTTTGTTTTGATTTCGTCCATCTTGTTAACTTGTTATTTCAGTCATTTTTATTATGTCTTTTTATGCTAAAAGACAAAAGTGATTATTTACAAGTGTACACTATTCATATAAAGTTAACGGTGATGACACTTTTAACTTGTCCCATTTGCTTTGCTACGATTTTAATAATCATGATGCAAGTACCCCTTGAAAGAAAAGACAACGGATACCAAACTATGCTTAGCATACATTTTGAGGAGAATGCTCATATACTTTGGAAAGATCATCTATGGAAAGATCATCTATGTCATTCACTATCTTCCTTTTATCCGTTAATCATTGCTTATTTTAATAATTTATCTCTGGTACCCACATTTGGGAAAGAAAAACGTAAACATATGACCCTCAGATAGTTTTGTTTACAAGTATTCTACTTAAATCATTTGTTTTGATGGGCTTTTTAACCCTAAAGTTCGTAACTGGTTGGTTATTTGAAATAAAAATTATATCCCCATGAGGTAGTTACCTATTATTGTCATCTTGATTTGACAAATTGAGCACATATCAAAGACCCTTGGAGAACCTAAGTAAGATATTCTACATTTGTTATGAATATTTGCGTCAAAAAATTAAATTCACTTTATTACTAGTCAAATGGATATTTGTGAGTGCCATTGGTAATGAACACAAGTGTTTCCTATTTCATGTGTTGAGAAAAACATTAGACAACATAGACGAGCATTTATTCATCATAGGCATTTACATAAAGATTAGTAGTATATCCATTAAAGTTTTTATTTATTAATAAACCCTGATTGTAAAAAATCAAACAAACAATGTAGGCAAGAGTTATATTCATCACTTGCCTTAGTTGTAGTATGTGTGCATATTCATATTATTGGATGCAAAGTGATGGTGGTGGCTCTTTTTAAAGTGGGAATATATCATAACATTGCATATCAATAATATACAACACTAACATGTCTGCGTGGTATCTATATATCATAAATCCAAAATATTTAAAAGATAAAACATAGTATATATTCTTCCATATTAGAAAGAAAATGTGATTTACATTTGAAAGCATTGTGCTTGGACACTTAACCCTATGTATAATGTAGACGATGATTGTAAAATTAAAATACTAAAAAAATTATATAAGTATAGTTAGCAATGTGCCGATGCCTTTTATGGGGGTAAATAAACATTAAAACTTTAATAATAATTTGCTATATTTAAATGTAAGAGTTTTGATAACTTACTAATATATCCCCTCATAATTCTTTTCAAGTTTTCAAATGGTAAAACTATGTTAGAGAATACATAGTAACTTGTCATCATTTGTCAAAAATGAGAAATAGTTTAATATATACGTGTGCGTGTGTTAAGGATAATTTGTATCATTGTGTTGCTGATGCCTAACTTTTGATGTGTGTAATTATTTAAAAAAATTATAGGAAGCAGAAGCTCTTCTAGGAAGATTGGAATATCAAAGAGGAAATGTGGAAGCGGCACTTAGAATATTTGAAGGTATTGATGTTGAAGCTGCTATACAGCGGCTACAATCGATTTCAAGTGATAAAATAACCAAAAAATCACGCTCTCAGTCTGAGTCGGGCCCACAACAAGGTGCCAATCTAGTGCTTGAAGCCATATATTTGAAAACCAAGTCACTTCAAAAACTTGATCGAATAAAAGGTATGTGCTCTTTTTTAATGGTATATTTTACCTTTAAGAAACATTTAACCATTTAGTATAGTAAATGTTGGACAATTGGCACATAAACACATAGTATTTTGTGAAAAGATAACCCTATAACTCGTATCAATATATTAGGAATACAAATATCCTCATACCGATATGTACAGAAAAAGAAAAACACACTCAAAATAAATCATCAAACTTAAACACTTTTCTAATTTAGCCTACCAAGATCCTTAAGGATATTCTATTACCAAACAAATAAATAAACTCAAAATAAACAAAATACTCAAAATAAACTGACTTGCTCTCCAAGCTTTCTAGAATTTTCTTGGTTTACATGTCAACAAATATAGTTATAACTAACATTCACCCCTAATCATAGGTTCTTCCCATCTTCCCTACAAGTAATGTCAGTCCACCATCTTCATCCTTGGTGAAATTAACCTCCTGTTTCAACCTTGGATACTTGAACACATAATTTCATATTCTTACAAGCATAACAATTTATATATTTCTTATTTGACTGTATTATCAAGCTAAGGTTTATTACTATAGTTGTTTATTATTATGAGTTAACAGGTCCAATTATGTTTCTAGAGTTTATTGTGATCTTTACATATCATAACCTAGTTATTAAGTATTATTACATGGTATTAGAGTCTTAGGGTTCTAGTTACTTGAGACAAGGTTGTATGCCGCCACTTCTGTTATTCAATTTTGATATTCTCCTATTTTAAATAAAGTTTCATTATCAATAGTTTAAATACAGCTTTGTTATCAGTTGAAGAATTGAGCGAGTTATTCTAAAGTTTTTCGAGATAGTGTTACTTCTTCACTACCACCAATGTCAAAACCGATAATGTCCACCATGTTGTTTTGCCACTTGTAGGAAGAATCAGTCGCTCAACCATGCCGCCACACACCACTTTAACGTCTGTCTCCGCCATGTAGCCTTCTATGGTATTATGTCGTCGCCTTTAAGTGGATTCACTCTCTTAAGTATGGTCAACAAGTCACCAGTTGCATTATTAGCTACTTGCAGGATTACAGTCCGCCGCTTATTGTTGCTACTCATTGTTGTTTTATCACCGCTTACGAGCTCCTTGTAGGACTAGGAGATCACTTACATAAAAAATGTAGATGAATGGCTATAACAAGCAAACTATGGATTTCTTGGTAGAAGTTTGGATATTTGAGTGGATGCCAATTTTTCTTAGTCTATTTTTTGATCTTATCTTCTAATTTCCATCCACAATGAGTGCTCAGGAGTATTGGACTTTATTATCAAATTAATATAGGGTTCATTAGTATGAACTCACAAATCTAGTTTGGTTTTTAAGGTTTCTTGTAATTTCTATATATTATAAACTATCTATTTATACCAGTTTTGTATTTACCGCTTTCGGTCGTCATTTGATTTGAATTGTCCACCTTGATCTCTTCCTTTGTCATGTCGTTTCCCTCGACCACGTGCTTCGTCATCACAGCTTGAACTTCCAAAGCCATAATGTTCAAGTTTTCGTTCCTTAACTTTCTCTTTGGCATTAGTGAATAGTAGCTTACCACGCATATCTCCTTCGTCGGTTGGGTTTTAATGCGTTTGTTTTAGGCTTTTCATCTCATAATAACAGTTTCTTAAAATGGAGTCGTTTTAAGATTAGCAAATTATGTAATCGAAGCAACAATAGTTTTGACTACTTAGGAAGGGAATTAAGAAACTTCCTGGCAACTTTGGTGTCTTCAAACGTAGCACCGACGCTGTTCGCCTTTGCAACAATCCCACATATCAAATGTTTTAAGTATGTTTCAAAATTCTTGAGTTATCTCGTATAGAGCAAACGTTCTTTGAGAATTGCTAGGAGTAAAAGTGTTATCCGATGTATATATAACCTATAGTATTTTAAAAAATATAAAACTATAAAAATAGAAATCAATGAAAATAAAATTATATAAATTATCAAATTTATTAAATTAAAAAACATAATAACTAAAATTTATAAATACATGGAGAGATGTTAGGGATTAATATTTAATTCCATAAATTTAAGGGTCAGTGGTTAGATTAGTAATTCAAATTAGTCAAATGTCTATTTATATAATTTTTAAAAAATAAAAAAACAAAGTATGGGCGGGAAAACAAATGATAAATGCTCTCATGTTTTGCCATGTGCCAATTAAGTAGTCTAATATGATGTAATGTGTCAAAAATGTTAGTTTTTTATTATAGATATAGATAGATATAGATAGATACTAGGTTAGTATCCCATGTAATACATGAGTTGAATAAATAAAAATTAAATATTTAGTAACGAAAATTTATGAATTATAAAATAATATCTTGAGATAGGATATTATTATATTTACGTACAAATAAATGCTTTAAGTAATAAAACAACGATATCATTTTTTAAGCTTTTATTTTTCATTATTTTATTTTTTAAAGTTTTTTTAAACATTTTGTTTCAAAACAAATCGTTTTAAAAAATATCTTTTTTAGAAATTTTTTATTTTTAAAAAAGTTTGATGCTTTAGAAAAATTTTATATTTTATAAAAATGTTTGTTTATTTGAAAATTACATTTATAGAAAGTTCTCTTTTTATAATTTATAAAAAATACTTTTAATCTTGAAATAAATTAAATAAAATTATAGTAGTTAATGCTATTATTTATTAGGAGAGAGAAGCGGGAAAATAAAATTTAGATAGTCTATAATTGTGTCACGGGTAATCAAAAAATCTTACTTTATTAATATAAATAGATAAGGGGGGACTTTCTTGGCGCAAGTCGGAATCTTGAGTCTCTTAAACTTGAGAATTTGTTTAAAGAGATTAATGTTGTGATCAATGTTTTTGAAACAGGATCGGAATGTTAAGCAGACACTTTACCGGTCCGTTGGTCGGACCAGATATAAGAATCGAATAGAATTATAATTATTTTTTATAAATATATGTAATAATTACTGGAAAAATAAAAAATTATATAAAAAAACCGTTCAACCGTTCCGACCATCGGTTCAACTGGTCCGGTTTCTGGTCCGACCGGCTCAACCGGTCCAACCATAGGTTCAACGTTAAAACGGTTTTTAGCCTCGGACCGGATTGGAGTCCGGTTCCCGGTCCAACTGGTCAAACCGTTTTTCAAACAATGGTTGTGATTATTAGAGTATCACCAATAAGAAATCTAAAAATATCAAAAAACCTATTTATTGGATGCAACATAGGGATGACAATTGGACGGGTATGGGTAATCCCAACCCCATACCCAATTAGAAAAATATGTCTCATACCCGGCCCAAAACCCGTCGTGTATGTATCGGGTATTTACCCGTCGGGTATTGGGTATAGCCGTGGGTAATCGGGTATGCCCGTTAAGGTTATAAAAATTACCCGTCGGGTATCTATATATCATATAAAAATATATATACTTGCATATGCTTATTAAACAATATTTTTTGTTAATACTTAATATTTTTTGTTTGTGTTTCACTATTACTACTATCAAAATATTAAGATTTTTATTATAAGTTTGTAAGATACATATGATGCAAATGATATAAAATTTAATAGTTTATACTAACACATAATTATAAAGTAAAAAAATACCAATTTAAAAATATAAAAAGATATAATTATATATAATATAAGTATTAAATACAATAAATTAATAAATAAAATAACTTCGGGTATATAATCGGGTAAACAGGTATGTTTAATCGGGACGTAATCGGGTCGGGTAAACAGGTATACATTGTAATCCAATACCCGCAAAAAAAATAAAAATCAATCCCATATCCGATCCCATACCTGCTTACCCGATCTCACACCCGTCCCAAATGTCTCAGGTTCCGGTATTACCATCGGATTCGGGTTTGATTGCCATCCCTAACGCCACATCATAAAAAACACTTATATTTAAAACCCTATAAAATCTCTACAATAGTAAACTCAAAAACATCTAAATAAATTTTCACATCATTATCATCTTTACATTTAAATTTTAAATTTATAAAATATGTAGAGAGAGAGAGAGAGAGTGCATTATTTTTTTTTATTTTTTAATATTACCCAACCTCTCTTGGCCCTACCCACTTGCCACATAAACTTGTTTTTTCAAGTTCATCTCCATGAACTTTCAAATTAAAAACTAAAATCTCCAATAGAAATAATCAAAAACATCTATGTGTTCATAAGAAAACACCAAAAAACATAACATCGGAGATGCTCTTATGATTCATACTTTGATGAAAATTGTTATTGTTTTAACTTTTATCTCTGACGCCAAAGTAAATTTTTGCACCTTTTGTAATCTTTAATAAACAATATGTATATTTATTCAATAACCAAAAAAGGACTTACGCAAATAAAATAATATTAGAGATAGAAGCAAATACAACAAGTAGCAAAAATATTGAAGACAAATTAAATATTTTCCCAATCTTTGTCACCTAATTTTAATGGTTGTTGAAATATGGACAGTCTGCATAACAGATTTAACAAGTTGAGTAATATTTATGGTGGTTTCAGTAGTGATTTTACTAATAATGTTAAAGTCGTAGTGACCATATAGAAACTAAAGTGAAGGTGTCATGTTTTTTATTAAATCTTGTCCTAGAAATATTACTATGTAACAATTCATGTCTTACAACCAGAGGTGGCGAAATGGAAGGGTCGACAGACCGTGCAATTGTTCTGAACCGTTAAGTTTTTGGTACCGGTTGAAACGGGCTAATCTTGCGGACTTGAAATTCTATATGCCAAAACTTAAGTTTTTTCTTTCTTTGTAATTAGTTAGTGTGTAACATATGATTACAAAACTTTTGACTCCTTTAAAGCTACATTTTTAGTTTAGTTTATAAGTTTGGCCCATTAGCGATAATGCATAACCTGAATTTCCCAAATTAATCATTATTAAAAGTTGCTATTTGCTTTTAACCACTGTTAGTCTAATCTTGATCTAGAAAAATGGTCAGTTTGTTGATCTTTGAAACCAACACATCTTTTTTTGTAGATGCTGCCGAAGAGTGTAAAAATGTGCTCGATGCAGTAGAGAAAATGTTCCCACATGGGATCCCCGACGCTTTCGTAGAAACTAAATTACAAGAAACAATCAGTCGAGCCGTTGAGCTTCTCCCGCAGCTATGGGCTGAAGCCGGTTTCTATCAAGAAGCTATTTCCTCTTTTCGACGTGCCCTCCTCGCTCAATGGAACCTCGACAACGACTGCTGTGCCCGAATCCAAAACAGTTTTGCAGTATTTTTGCTGTATAGTGGGGTCCAAGTGGGCCCGCCCGCTACATCTACACAAACTGATGGTATGTACATTCCAAAAAACAATTTGGAAGAAGGGATTTTACTCTTAATGATTCTGATGAGAAAATGCTCTCTCGCGAAGGCGAAATGGGACCCGACTGTTGTGGAACACCTCACATTTGCTCTGTCTATTTGCAGCCAAACTCCTGTGTTAGCAAAACAGCTAGAAGAAGTGATTCCTGGAGTAATTCATCGGGTTGATCTTTGGAAAACATTGGCGCTTTGCTGTAACGTGATTAAAGAAAGAAAAACCGCACTTGGTTTGTTGAAAAAAGCACTTCATAAACATGAAAAACCAGATGACATAACATCATTACTGCTGGCAGCTAAAATATGCTGTGAAGATGGCTTTCTTGCCGCACGAGGCATCGAGTATGCTCAAAGGGCGGTAGATAACTGTAAAAACAGAAACAAACATTTGAAAGGTGTATGCCTTCGCGTGTTAGGGCTATGTTTAGGTAAGCAAGCAAGCGTTTCCTCTTCAGATTATGAACGTTCGCGTCTTCAATCAGAAGCATTGAAATCACTAGAAGAAGCCATTGATTTAGAGCCTGAAAACTCAGATCTGGTGTTTGAGCTTGCAGTTCAACATGCCATGCATAGGAATTTGAATAATGCATTAAGATTATCGAAACGGTACATCGATGTAACTGGTGGATCCATGTTACGCGGTTGGAGATTGCTTGCTTTGATCCTATCTGCACAGCAAAGATTTCAAGAGGCTGAGGTGGTTACTGATGCTGCTTTAGATGAAACTGCAAAGTGGGATCAAGGACCACTTTTGAGACTTAAAGCAAAGCTGAGAATTGCGCAGTCGCGACACCTAGATGCGATCGAAACTTATCGACATTTACTTGCACTGATACAAGCACAAAAGAAATCTTATGGGCCACTACAAACCACACACCAGGTTAGCTTAAGCTGAAAATGGGTTGGTTAGAGAACAAATTGAAGTAATTACAAGTAATTGATAGAGTTTGGTTGGCCTAAAACACTTTTAAAATCAATTCTTTTAAGTAATTACAATTACTAGTAATTGTTTCAATATGATAATAGAAGTTATTATATACATGTAATAATTGAGTTTTGTAATAAAATGTTTGAGGAGGTCCATTTTTTTAAGCTATTTTTCTTTGTTTTACTTCTTGACACGTGGGACATACAACGTAAATCAAATCTTCCTACTATAAAAAAAAAGTATCTATAGAGGCCACGTGGTAGAGTCACATTACTTCTCATCAAATTTATCCGTCTTTTCTTTCCCATCCTTAATTACTAATAATATTATTTAACTATTTTTTTTAAATTAAAAAGAGTTTTTTAATAAATTTAGGAAAGAGATTTTTTTATAAATATTATTTCTAAAGAAATAATTTTTTATAAAATAATTTTTTTTTCTAAAACATCAAACTTTTTTAAAATATGAAATATTTTTAAAACTAGTGTTTTTTAAAAGTCAATTTTTATAAACTAAAAATAATTAAAATTGAGAGTTATAACAAGGAATTTCTAAAATGACATTATATTTTGAAACAAAATGTTTATTATTATTATTTTTTTGAAAAAAAAGATTAAAAACAAAAGTTTAAAAAGTTGATATTGTAGTTATTTTACTTATAATTTTTACTAATACGTAACTTCAATCATATATTATCTTGGGATATAGTTACATAATTAATAAATTTTTATTATATTTAATATTTTATTTATTTAACCCATGTAATATACGGGTTTACTAAAGCTAGTTATAAATAAATGGGAATGTTGTTTAACGGGTCAAAACGAGGGGTTCAAACGGTTAATTTATGAGTACTAGTTAGCCCAAAGGACCTATTATACAATTTTTTAGAAAGCTTTTTGTAAGTAGTTAGTGTTTAAAATATGATTTTAAAAGTTAAGTATTTCAATACTAATCTCATTTCTTTAATTAATATGATTTAAGCATCATTTGATTTTTTTTCTTTAATTTGCTTGTTATCCTGTTCAAATCTTCAGTCCCAAATCTATGGGTGTTCATCGGATCGGATTTTGGATTATTCGGATTATTCGGATCGGATTATTCGGATTTGAAAATTTCACAACCCTATCCGAAATCCGATCCGATCCGAATAAGGAAATCTATATCCGATCCGAATCTATCCGAATTCAATTTGGATCGGATTCGGATATATCCGAACAATCCGAATTTATCCAAATAAACCAAATAACATTTTTTTCCTAGTTTTTGTTTCTATTTTTTTTCTTAACATTTTATAAGTTTGAAATCACAATAAAATATGTAAAATCAAAAAATACAAATTTGACTTGAACAAAAATTCAAAACTAAAATATAATAGGTAATTGTATAAAACTTGAATATTAGAATATTTAATTTAGAACAACAATTGAATATTATATAATTGTTTAGGATTAGAGTACTAAAACGTGTCGAGATTTTTTAGTATTGAGTTGAAAACATAATAGATAGTTGAGTAATGAATATTAGGCTAAAAACATAATTGAATTCTTATTCGGATTAATCGGATATCCGAATAATCCGAATAACCTGAATAAAAAAATTATAAAATCCGAAATCCGATCCGAAATCCGAATAAGGAATTCGGATTCGGATGAGATCCGATCCGAATATCCGAATAAGGATTCGGATCGATTTATTCGGATTCGGATACGGATCGGATTTCGGATATCGGATTTTTTGAACACCCCTACCCAAATCATTCAGTTCATGAATAACTTGATAGGTTGGGCAACTTATCAAACTTGATTAGCAGTCAAAACACGTTCATGTTCGTTTGAAACACTTTGGGACAACATTTAAAAGTTTTTTTAAAATGCTTAGTGTTCAAATATGATTCAACATTTATATAAATAAAATGATTTAAGTATTGCTTTGGTGGGATTTCTTATGTATTTTATGTATTCACATTTAGAGATAACACATTATGCAAAACATCTCATTCAACAATAAATTGGTTCAAATTGCACCCTCTACGTTTTTTCTCTTTATACTTTTATGTTTCTTAACAAATGAAATAATTTAGGTATAATATTGCAGATTGAAGATGGTAGGGTAAATGAGTATGAAGTTTGGCAAGGTTTAGCAAATTTATATTCTAGCCTTGCACGTTGGAAGGATGCTGAAATATGCTTGGGTAAAGCAAGAGAAATCATAGAATGCTCATCTGAGACACTACATACTGAGGGTACAATCTAATGCTCCATCTAATTTTGTTGTTACATTAGTTTTAATTTTGCGGGCAAATTAGTCATTCTAGTGGTTTGAACAAAAATGTGCACAAGTAGGGTCTTCAACCACAATAACCAAACAGTGATGAACATATGCATTATGATTTATGTGAAAAAAATGACATATTCATCATGAAAGATAACCACAAAAATTATATAAAACACTTATACCTTGTATTACATGTGTTACATAAGAAGGTTATGTAAAAGCCTACCCCATTCTCTTTTGACTCTTATTATATTAGTCCAACACTACATATTACATTATGCATTTTCGCATAGGCACTGTATCTAGTGTTAGCCATATATAGCAGGAGAGAGTTATGTTGTTATGATTTTATATATCATTGTTAATACAATAGTTACAAGCATCTATATGGTTCTCATAGTTCTTTGCTTAAAATTGGTGTTGTATTGAACGACCCTCTTTGTGTATGTGTGTTTGTAGAGAGAGAGAATTATGTTCAACTAAAAAGTCCTAAGATTTTAAAATGTATAAGAAGGTACACAAAATTAATATTATATTCTAGTATGGTGTGGTAATATTTTTTAAACAAATATACCAAAAAATCAAGCATTTTTTTCTTTATTTCATATATGACATTGGTTTTCTTAAAAGAAATTCAAAAGCATCTCAAAACTCAATGCATACATCGCTGCATTAGGGTTTTTCGAGGTGTGTTCCGCTTTGTTTCCAGCTGAGTTTCATGGTGCATTACACGATATAACATTGTGTCAAGTTTGATTTTTACCTTTTAACATGTATTTACCCGTCACCCCTCGAGAGACTTGACATCTAGTAGTTGCTTCTCATGCTTCTCATGAATTTAGTATAACATACTCTATATATTAAAACATATGTGTGTGTGTCAGTGGCTATAAATGTTGTAGAGTTCTCTCCATGCTATAGAATGTAAGTTTGTAGCGATGATAAAAAATGTCTTGAATATAGTGTAAACTCCTAACTTACATTGTACTAGACATTTCTTTGGAAACTTACACATGTATTTAATTGATGATAAAGTTGACCATAAGGTTAAATGGCCAAAGTTGAACATAGTTCTCATTGTTACAACTTCTAAAACTCACATCCAAAGTTATATGATTCTGATTGTCACAATTAGAACGCACATCCAACAATCATTCATTTTTATATTCATTGAGCATAATTCAATGTGTTTTTCTTATAAGGAATAATCACTCTTTTTGTCAAACTCTATCAGGAACTATATACCAACGACGTGGGGAAATAGATGAAGCATTGGCCACCTATGTTAATTCTCTATTAGTAGAGGCAAATTATGTACCTTCGAAGATTAGTATTGGGGCTATTATGTCAGATCGAGGCTTGCCCATGTTACCGGTGGCTCGAACCATGCTCTCAGATGCATTACGACTCGAACCCACAAACCGAATGGCTTGGCTTCACTTAGGATTTGTTCACAAACTTGATGGACGTTTATCTGATGCTATTGATAGTTTCCAAGCAGCTTCCATGCTTGAAGAATCTGATCCTATCGAGACTTTTAACTCAATTCTTTAAATCAAATTTGTTTTATTGTTTTATTCTTTTTGATTTTGTTAATTTTGTTGCAACATGTGTAACCTTTGTTTTTCTTGTAGCAAGTTGAGTATAACAAGGTTAAAAATAAATTAATATTATATTTAGAGAACATGTCTTATGGAGCTAATAGTAAAAGTAAATAAAAATAAAGGTGCAAGAGCAAAAACTTCTTTTTACATATCAAGCACAAGTTCTAATATAAAACATGCCACTTGTGATTATACCAACTAATGTGCTTTAAACTAGGTTGATGTGGAATAAAAAATAAAGTTATGATTTGATTTGGGCTAGCTAGTATTCTTGAGGGAATATGGGGTCAGGAAGAAAAACAAGATTATTAGATGATGAATATCATTCAAAACATGAAAGAATAAGAACTAAATCATCAATAAACGAGTTTCTTATCCGTAAAAGTGTAGATGATCAATGCATGATCAAGATCCAACTTGAATGATCAAACAACACCAAAATCAATGTTGATAATGATGTAGAAGTCGATGATGATGAAATACAAGGATACAATTACATGTGGTGGCTAGGGTTTCAATACTAAAAATAAACTTATGAGAAAAACCACAAAACAAATAAAAATGAAAACAAGGGGGAGACCCCCTTGTTGTTCTCAGCCGCAAGCAAGGGAGGGGAAAAGGCCCCAAACCCTTGGCTCGTTCTGTCCAATTACATCTCATCTTGACCAGCTTATCGTCCCATTTTTGTGTTTAAAATTTTCTCATGTTTTTATGATTCTAACGGACTATTATACACTATATAAATAATTTAATTTATATTTTAGAACAAATTAAATCTACCAAAGTTCGGTTATTGTTGCGTTTTAACTTAAATTCTATATTTTAATGTTTAGTTAACCTTTAATCCAGTCCAAGACACATAATTCTCCTGTCAAGTCCAATCCAATGAACGTGCCATAATCACCAATCCTTGGCCTATTAGCCTATACAAGGACCATAGTACGTAATCCTAGTACTTACTGTGTCTACCACGTCTAATTTACTAATGACTATTCAAGTCAACCTTAAGTCAGCTTTGAAGTCAAAAATCACATTTAGTCAATGTTAAAGTAAAATGTCAATGTCATAGTCAAAGGTCAATGCACCTGATTAGGAACGGATATCATAGTATCCCCCAGTTGAGAGAGTCTCGTCCAAAAATTCAGCCGGAGTCATCAACTACAACGTATTCCATGAACAAGTGAGGGTACTTAATCCTTATTTAATCTTCCTGTTCCTACACAAATTCAGGATCTCACTTGGCGTTCCATCTATCCTTTACAATTAGGATCCTACTACGTTTTAGTGTCTTTACCTTTCTATCTATTATTTCCACCGGTTCTTTGTTGAATTAAAGTTTGTCATCCATTTAAATTTCTTCGAACAATACATGCAATGTCTTATCAGCAAGAGGTTTGCAGAAGACATGTGTTGTGAACCCCATTTTGTCCTTTTGGTAAATCCAACTGTTAAGCCACAAGACTAATCCGCTTAGTAAACTTGAACAATTTAACATACTTAGGTGCTAGCTTGCTTATATTGCCAAAGCAAACAATGCCTTTCCAAGATAGCAACTTTAGGATAACACTATCTCCAACGTTGAATTCAAAAGGCTTCCTTCGATGGTCAACATAACTTTTCTTACGATCTTGGGTCGCCATAAATTTGTCCTTGATCTGAAACACACCGGCAATTATGTGTCCTGTATAATCTCGGGTCCAATTATGTGACTTTCTCCAACTTCAACCCAACACACCGGCAACCAAATCTTACACTCGTAGAGTGCCTCAAATGATGCACACTTAATTTCGTATGGTAACTATTATTGTAAGAGAACCAACCAATGGAATGTGAGAATCCTTGCTACCTCCAAAGTCTATAACACAAGCCCTCAACATATTCTCCAATGTCTGAATAGTAGGCTCACTCTGACCACTGGTCTAAGGGTGATATGTCGTACTCATGCCCAAACACATTCCAAGTGCCTTATGTTAGCTTTGTCAGAATCGTGACATGAATCTGCATCATAATATAAGATGATTGAAATAGTTACCCGTGTCTAGCCATAATTTCACTGATATAAATCCTTTCAAGTTTCTCCATCTTGTAGTTTTCACACACAGATAATAAATAGGCAGATCTCATCACTCAATCCATAATGACCTAAATCGAATTGTGCCCACTACTAGTTCTCAGCAATTTCGTGATGAAGTTCATAGTAATTTTTCCTATTTCCATTTTGGAATCTTAGGCTGATGCTAGATGGCCTCTGATGCTCCGCTTTAACCTTTTGACAATTTAGACACTTGCTTACTTAGATTGCTATGTCCCTTTTTATTCCAGGCCTCTAACACAAGTCCTTAGATCATGTTACATCTTATCATCACTAGGAAGAATAGAAAACTTAGACTTGTGTGCCTCAATCCAATACTAGTGCCTGCACATTCCCCATAAATAGAAACCAAATCCGCTTAACAAAGTACAACCCTTTGTCATACTTTTGCATAAATTGCTTGTCTAGACTTCTTAATGCGTCAATGACTATATTTGCCTTTCCCGAGTGATACCAGATTTCATAATCGTAGTCACTGAACAACTCAATCCAACGCCTTTATCTCATGTTCAGTTCCTTTTGATCGAAAATTTGCTGAAAACTATGGTTAAATAGATGACACACTTAGTACCGTACAGGTAATATCTCCAAATCTTAAGAGCAAAGACTACCGCACCTAGCTTCAGGTCATGTGTTGTGTAGTTTTTCTCTTGATTCTTGAGTTGTCGTGACGCGTAAGCTATCACCTTATCCTTTTGCATCAACACAGCTATGTCCTTGGTGTGATGCATCAAAGTCTACCACTAATCCATCTGACCCTTAAGGAAGTGCTAGAATTAATACGGTACACAACTTGTCCTTCAAAGTTAGAAAATGCTTCCTATTATTTAGAACCCCAATTAAACTTCTTATCCTTTTGGGCCAACAAGTAAGAAGATGAACAATCTTTGCAAAGTTCATGATAAATTGCCTATAATAGCCCACCAATCCTATATCTATCAGATTTCCGAAGGCATCTTATGTCCCTCCCAATTCTTAACAGTCTTAATTTTACTAGGATCCACATGAATTTCCTTCTTGTTCACCACATGTCCAAGAAACATTACTTCTCAAAACTAAAACTCACACTAGGAAACGTTTGCATAGAGTTTCTCTTTTTCCAATAAGTCAAGAACTATTCCTAGATGTCTCTAATGATCCTCCTTTGTCCTTGAATATATCAGAATATTGTCAATGAACACTATGAAAAATTGTCCAGTATCGCTTGCACACGTGATTAATTAGATCCATAAAGTCCACATGTGAACTTTTTAGCCCGAAAGACATAACCATAAAGTCCAAATGCCTATCACGAGTTCTAAATGTCATCTTAGTCATTTCTTCATCATGAACTCCAGGTTGATGATATCCCGAACAGAGATCGATCTTCGAAAATTATTTTGATGCCTGCAGCTATTGAATAAGTCATCTATCCTTAGCAAAGGATAACGGTTCTTACCTATTAACTTATTCACATCTTGATATTCTATGGACATCCTACAGGACTTGTTCATCTTAACAAAAAGCACTAACGCCCCCTATTCTGAATGAATGGGTCATATAAAACCATTGTCTAAGAGCTCCTGAAGTTGATTAGATAGCTCTTGCATCTGCGAAATTGCTAAAAATATAAAGCCTTAGCCACAGGCATTGCATCAGTTACCAAATCAATCCGGAAGTCCATATCTCGTAAAGGTGGCAATCTTGCCAAATCCTCCAAAAACACTTCCAGAAAGTCTTTCACAACATCTATGTCCTCTATCTTCTTTTCCTCCACTTTCACACCCGTGATGCATCCCTTATCCACTTCTAGTCTCTCACCATACACACGAGCATCTCACTACATGGAAATGATATGTACATAACCTTCTCGTTGCAGGCGATCCTAGTTTAAACTTCCAAACCTAAATGGTATAAGATCTATTCTAAAGGAATGATCATCTAATAACAATGTACAATCACGAATTATCTTCGTAGTCTCTACAAGACTACCATTAGCCTGTTCTATGACATAACAGTATGTCACTTATTCATATAACTAGGGGAAACATCCAACACAGCCACAAAATTAGTAGAAAAGAAGCTGTGATCATCTCTCATATGAAATAAAACCATAGCATAATGGCCACTCAAAGTAAACGCACGTGTCACCACTTGCAGGTCATGTTGAACATCATTAGCACCAATCACAAACGCCCTTAGACGAGCTGGGTTACCATTATTACATTGCCTTGGATTTGCATCAATCAAAAAACCTAATTCTAGTTGTTGTTCCTTTGATTTTTATTGACCACTTAACCTTGAGAAAAGGTCAACCTTGGGCACACATTGCGATAATGCTCCTAAGCGGCTAGAGATTTATTGAAAAGGCGTAGCCCTTCTGCCCCTAGCCGCCTACCTACGCATGTTCGTAGCTCGATCAGAGGTCAAGACTATGGTCCAGCCAAAAAACAGAAGTCGTCCGTATCAAGTGATGGCTTCTGTGCTTTGGTGGGTCTCCGAGATCTCCTTTCAGTTGGGACTTTCAAGCAAGACTTGCGAAGGCAGCCCCCATTCTCACGTGTCAAAGACTTCATTTCCCTTAAGTGACCAATTGAAGCCATGCAATTTCTTATATTATAAAAGGAGTGCTAGAATGTTTTTTCAATTATAGGGGCACGCCTTTGATGATTAAAGGGCAATTCAAGTATCTGTATTAAACGACTTCTAGCATCACCGAAAGGATTGAAGCCACATTTGTAGGCCGACAATTTTTCTGGATATGTCTAAGGGAATCATTCCTCTCTAAATAAAAAGAAGTTAGTTCTCTTGATAGAGCTTTCACGTCTGCACATAAAAGACTTTTTTTTCCTTTCCTTTATGCTCTTACCATATCATTGATAGTTGGGTTGAAATCTGATGATGGTTCTCATCCCCAGAGAAATATATTGCTTCCATTGTGACTTGTTTGACACAAGGGGCACTAGGGGGAGACAACATAGTATACAAACATCTTTTTTAGTTCTTCGGTCATCCAGAGGTGTATAATCCTATTCTACTTGGATCCGGTATCATAAGTCATATCGTTTCTACTTTTCCTTCACATAAATTTTAGAGAGTAGGTTTGTTTAATATCAAAGCACTAAGACTCGATTGACAAGCTTATTGGCAAGACCGAAGGAGCTAAGTTTGAAATCTTCCCGCCCTAGGAGTAGGAGTAGCACAGAAATAGGGATTAGCATTACGGATAATAAACCACTAATGCCTTTGTGTTCTTGTGCCTGCTTGCTTTTTTCAAATCCTATATCTTCTGAACCGCCTGTGGGGCCACTCTCTAGTGGATCATCTTCTTATCATAGAGAGTACTTTATCTAAGGAGACTAATGGCAATCAAATTTACTTTCCTCTGCTAGCAGATAGAGCTCCCCTCGCGTAAGGTGGGCGTCTTCACCTTGATTCTCTAGTTTATTAGAACCAAATATTGAGATGAGATTGGCATACACAATTGACTCAACTGCTTAACGTTCTAGAAACACGTCTTCTTGTTCCATCTTTTCTCGAATCTCCTTTAATGGAAGAAATAGAAGCTCAAATTACCAAAAGCTAGTTCACTCGCTGAGTCTCTTTGCATCCATAGCTGAATGGTTAAAGCGTAAAAAAGTACATAAGAAATGATAAATAAAAACTTCGTTATGGGAACCAATGGTTAGGCCAATTTAGTATAGCTACACCTAACAACGTGTATTCCTACCTTTCCCCTTTCTATCAATGTTGCCAATTCCCAAAAGACTAATGTACCCTCGTGTATACAGGTGTCCAACTACCTGAAGGCGAACTAATCTATCTTGGTATAGCTCTTACTCCTACTACCGGGTGTTTACTGAAACTAAACAGAAAAAATGGAATCTAGAGTCTGGATCCTTATCTCCTTTCCGCTTTAGTTTCACTCTTATCTTGGTTGCTACCTGTGGGGGAGATGAAGCCAAGTTTTTTCCCTTCACTATCTACCACTCTTTCTAGTTTCATTCAAGTGCCACTAACTCATAAACTTAAAACATCTCACTGGAGGTGGGATAAAACTAATTCTAGGATTGAATATCTCTCATTTTGGTCTTGATTTTAAGCTAGTATAATCAATGATTCTAGTATGAATTTTGAGAACATATACTCAGCACTAGAACGGATGTGTTGTGCATTCGTTTGGGCTGCTCTTTTTATGCATGCTTTATCACACAACTTGGCACATCGCTCGCATGGGAGCACTGAAATACATATTCAAGAAAGCCTCTCTCTCTAGAGGGATAACAAGGTGGCACATGCTCCAGGCGAAATATTCCACACTCATAGCATCCACGTTGAATGATTACCGACTTAACCATATTAACAAGTAAAGCTGGGTTTACCACGACGTTTCAACTCTTGGCTAAGTGTCCTAATTTATTGCAATTAAAACACACGAGACATTCACATTTGCACACTTAGTGTTATTTACTTATCCACAATCATTATTCGCAGATGCTCAACACTTGTGATAATTTTGCCAAAACAGAACAACTCACAAACCCTTACATGAATTGGCATGCATGATCCTTTCAGGTCCAACAAATATCCATAATTGTTTCCGTTTTCTAAATCCAATAGGTCAGGGCTATCACCCCACCTTTCCTAACGTACTCCTTCGACTTGCATGTTAGGAACTCCTTGTATGTACATCAAATCTTGCTTTCAAGACCGATTCCTGAAACATCCTTATTCCCATCATTCCCAACTCTAATCCATCAGGATCATCACATATCCCAGCACATCCTTAACATACCAGTAATGCTTATATATATGGTTCTTCATTACGTTCCCATCACATCCATGATACACCGAGAACAATGATTAAACTAGTTATATGACCAAGAACAGTGCTTATATATGTCCATTATCTCATGGTAGGATTTGCTAGACGTTTCATGCATAGAAAAATTACAATAATTTGTGCCCCCGTAATTAGTCATTTGTTTTGCATGGTCACCTTAGTTCCTCCTAACCAAGCTAAATTATATTGTCAATTACAAAGTGTTAGCCATGATTAATATATATATATATATATATATATATATATATACATATATATATATATATATATATACATATATATACATACATACATATATACATACATATATATACATACATATACATACATATACATACATATACATACATATATACATATACATACATACATACATATACATATACATACATACATACATATACATATATATATATATATATATATATATATATATATATATATATACCAACGTTAAATAATCAAAATATGTTTACAAAGAATACGATTGAAAAAGCATTCACTTGGGTAAGGAATAGTCGAAAAAACTGTTTAGTATAGTCCAAAATCTAAAAAAATAGTCATACGAATCGAGTATGTCGTGCCTCCCATCTAGTAGGGTTGTGTTTGACAGTGGGTCCTTCTCCCCACATTCAACCCAAAAAGTTATAGATAAGGGTGCATATAACACACATGACACAGCCAGATGCGAGAAATAAAAGTTGGCTTAACAGCCTAAATCCTTAGAATAATCCTAATAGCAGCACTTATCAATCTAGACTGAATAGATGTAAAGTACATAACAAGTGGATGCCCTTTTCTAATGCTTTCTCAAGGTACACAATGATAATACAATGTCAATAATTTCCTCAAAAAAGTATATAACAAATAGCAAGTAAGTTAAGCTTCTAGTCATAATTTAAGAACACATAGTCACAATTCAAGCACACATCTAGAACATTCACACATATTGCAATGCACACATAATCCTTTTACGCATACTACATGTGGGCACTTAGGTTATAGTCTAGGTTAAATAATTTACCTAATTTTCTATAACCAATGGTTTTGATACCAATTCGTTACATTCCACTAGTAGTAGAAACACTAATATGTGATGGACGGTATCTTCATAACACATTGGGGTTCTAGGATAATCACTAAAGACATTCTCCATTAATGAATCATGACATCACCTGCCAAATAAGAACAACTACCAAGTACAATTAATCCCATAACATCATACCATAATGAACAAATAATCCTAAGTTCCAAACGAGAAGAAACAAGTAGAAGTACAATCCAAACCGGATACAAATCCACAAATGCACAAATTCAAAACTAAATAGTCCTAAACGTTATCTATTCCACAGTTCGAGTACTTAAACATTATTACCTAAAATGTCACATCCCGGCGGAAGCGTGAAATGCTTGGGTGTGACTCGTTAGCTCAAAACGTATTGATTATCACGACATACAAATCACAGCAATAAACTAAATATTAATCTCATTAGTTTATAATATATAGGATTACATGATACAAAATTTAGTCTAACATTCTAGACTTATACATTTGTAATCCTAATCAAAAGCATATCTTCAACACATCACATATCTTCAGCTAGTAGTGAACGTGAACGTCCACGTAAAGGCTGAAGTCAAACAAGTCAATAGTCAACCATATGCACAGCTTTCCTAGGTAGCCGTACCGATCACTATACATGTTGAAGGAATACACGAGATTATAATACATTTTGCTGACTTGAAAAAGCATACTCAAAACAGTCAACAAATAGTTGGTAAGAACATAGGTTTAATCGATATAAATCATTTTGAATTGATGCAATACAATCAAACTCACAACCAAACCTACACACACATGTCAAGTGATTAATAACTGTCAATTACAAATCACGCAATCAAATAACATAACACCGTTGCCCTCATCTCAGCATATGCAGGTTGACATTTCCTAAGTAGTGCTACCTATATTATTTGACGGTTCCTCATCCGAATTAATGGTTGTGTCAATATGACAGTAATAAATCAAATTTCTCAAAAACGCATCCAATTCAACACAAAACAGTATGCTTTTTCCCCCAAAAGTTATAAATCAAAAAGAGGCTATGTTACTCACCTTAATTCCAGCCAATAAGTTAAATAATTCCTATAAAATAATCATTTGTTAGAATAAATCTAATTTTTTTAAAATTTTCAGCATTTAAATCATAAAAATTGACAAAATTCTAACTCGGTAGTTTCTGTTATTCAAAAATCACCAAAATTTACCAGCCTAAGCATTCTGAAATCTATATTATCTCATAAAATTTTAGATTATTAGCTCATAACACGCTAATTTCTAGAATTTTCACAAATTTCATTTAAATTGACAGAAATAGTAAAACATCACTAAAAATTTCGAAATTCATACATACTATTCTATTCTAAATATGATAATTTATGTAAATTTTTCATAATTTAACTCACTATCTAGATATTTTTCCCAAATTTCTAATTACAGAATATTCTAAAATATACAACTCAGGCATATATGTGAATTAAATCACAAAATTTATTCTATAATTCCTATAAAATATAAGGATTATTATATAATTTTTCCAGATCTTTACCAGGTTCGGACCTTCTATATGACAATTTTCTTTCATTTCCTTGAATTAATTATATAAATTAACATACTCAATATTATTACCTCATAAATTACAGATTAATATTTCTAATATTTTCTAACAAGTTTCTAAATTTTATTCACACAATCAAAGTCATTAAAGTACTTAATCTAATTTATCATGAGTATCCATGTTTCAACTCTTTAATTCTTGTATTTCTGTTTAAATCCTTGATTTTTATAAAACCTTCAAACTTTCTATTTTTAAGTCCTTTTCTTACTGATTTTTGATAAAAATCATGTGTTCATGAGGTTTTGTGAATAACCTTGATGGTTTAACTTTAAAAGGTTGGTTATATGTGTTAGTTAAACACATATACACTTCCTAACTTGTTAGTTTGTAGATTTAAAAATCAAAACTTGTTTGATAATGAAGAAAACTAAGGAGGTTACTAGCTTGATCCTTGAAAGTCCACTTGATGAGAGGGCTCATGAATCTTGGATGGTTGACCACAACTAGTGGGAAACAACTTGTTCCATGTTGTTCTTGAGGTGAGAATCGGTTGGTGAGCAAAAGATGATGGTGGCGGTTGTGGTGGTTTACGGTTATGGTGGTTTGGGGTTGTGTTAGTTCCATCGGCCGGAGGTTTCAAGAGAGTTAGGAAGGTCATCATGATTTTCATCATTACTTCTAATTTATAGTAGTGAGGTGTTATCTTAGGGATTATGTGTCAAGTTCAAAAGAGTGTTAAGTGTCACAATTAGGAAGGTGGTAAGTGTCCTATGAGTGGCTAGGTGGCAAGGTTTAAAGATGGATTAGTGTTATGGTCATGCTAGGTGTCAAGCTAAGGAACTAATGATATTCTTAGTGGTTAATTTTAGTTTTAGTTAGTTAATTAGTTACTAATCTAGGCTAGTTAGTGTCTTAATGAGCCGATACAAAAGTTATGGTTGTGTTTTAGTTAGTGTTTAGGATTAGTTTGGTTTTTGGTTTTTGACATAAAGCTTATAGATACTAGCTTGGTTAATAATGTTTGATTAAGCTCTAAATCTTAATACATTATATGTAATTCAAGCAACTAATCATATAATCCTAAAGTTTGATAATCACAAGATTCATGCAAGAATTGCACATATACGCACGTAAATATTCATGCATGCATGTTCACGTACCATCATGCAAAAACTTGAAAACATCAAGTAAGGTTAACACATAAAATTCATTTAACAATCTCTAATAAGGTATATAGATATATACCATTTACTTAGAATAATTCTTAAAATGTTTAATTTACCTAACCTTGACGTAGGGTTGTCACATAAAAAGACATGCTCTAAAAATTCTACATATATTAGTGAGTTCATAGGTTTATAAGTACAATATATACTTAGGTGTAAGGCAAGTACAACATAAGTGTGTGTATGAGAACATAGAAGTCATAGATTGTGTCATATGCTCATGACAAATGCAAGTCCAAACAACTAGATTATATTCACCCAAGAAAACGTGCATGCCACGTCACTCTTAGCTAGCATACCAACACAAGGGTAGGATGTTGTAACAATTGTGAATTTTCAGGTAACTTTATAGCCAAATACATTAAGCTCAAAAACACTAACTCTCGTCAAACCATAATATTTTTGCTTAAATTTTGAGTTATTAGCTAATATGCCTTCAACTTAATTGAGGATTAGATTAAGTACGCAATTATATATTGAGAAGGTTAGTGCACCAATGCCATTATGTGATAATTTGTAACACCCGGCCTCTCGTATCATCAATATTGTCTGCTTTGCCCACGAGGGAGCTCATGGATTTGCTTTTGGTTGCACGGGTGAAAACTTCCCAGGGAGGTCACCCATCCTTGGATTGCTACCACTTGAGCACGCTCAACTGTGGATTTCTCTTCTCATTCACAACCAATACACCCAAAACGCGTTGTTGATATTAGAGACTAGATATTACTTATGAACCAGGTCTCTCTCCTGTCCACGGCCGATGTGGGATTTATGTAGCATGTCACAATCACCCCCCTTTGGACTCATCATCCTCAATGAGCCCGAGAACTCACTCATCATCCCTGGTGAGGTTTGTACCACCATCACGAACGGTATAGGAGTGGCTCTGATACCATTCTGTAACACCCGGCCTCTCGTACCACCAATATTATCTGCTTTGCCCACGAGGGAGCTCATAGATTTGCTTTTGGTTGCATGTGTGAAAACTTCACTGGGAAATCACCCATCCCTGGATTGCTGCCACCTGAGTATGCTTAACTGTAGAGTTTCCTCTCATCCACAGCCAATATGCCCAAAACGAGTTGGTGATATTAGAGACCAGATATTACTTATGATCCAAGAATCTCTCCTGTTCACGGCCGATGTGGGATTTATGTAGGGTGTCACACCCTTTCCCTTCCCCACTCAAAGAGAGATGAGTGCTCCCGAAACACCCACATCTAGCCCATGTCATTCAACTCCAACTGAGGTGGACTCTTCTAAACCTGTTCAGGAAGTCCATATGGAAGAGGCTCTCCCTTTTGCAAGTGATTACATCATTAAGAGCTCAACTATGGCAACTCAACCCCTTGAACACTTCTCCTAAAGCTGTCATGGAGCAGAGGAAATCCAGGAGGCAAGAAACAATCCCTGGTGGTGAAAAAACTAACTCTGGTCATGTTCTCTCATCCCCCCATGATTGTTCTGATGAAAATGAGGGGAGTCTACAACTAAAGGTGCACAAACTGTATAAACTATGCACCTATTTAGTTTCAAAGGTGAGTCACATGGAATCTTAGGTGACCATCCTTCAAAGGCAAGTGCTTAATCAGCAACTTGAAATCACCGATCTCAAGGGCAAGTTAGCTGAGATGCCTACCAGGCAAACTCAACCAGGAACACAAGAAATGGTGGAAGTGGTGGACCTATCCTCTAGCTCACCTATGTTAGTGGGTGATGCTACCAAAAAGGGGGAGAGAGTCTTAACTCCAACCACAAAACCTAGGAGCTCTTCTTAGAGTATGGACAATAAGGACTCACCACCCTCACTTGCAGTTATCCAGACTCAACAAGTTCCTCAGGCTCACATTAATATGGATGCCGTGTTCCAAAGATTTATTTGAGGAAGGAATACCAAGGGCAATGTCTACCCCATCCTTCCATGTTGATAACCCAATAGTGGGATGGTGGTATAGGGGTGTTAATCGGGCTAGTTAATCGGTTTTCGGGTTAATCGGTTCGGTTTGTTCGGGTATTTTAATGTTGAAAGTCTACCCGAAACCCAACCCGAATAACAATCGGTTTAATCGGTTTTGGGTTGTTCGGGTAACGGGTTGTTCGGGTCGGGTTTCGGGTATTAAACAATAGACTTAATTTAGGTTATTTTAGTGAGTTTGCATTTGAAATTTTATAAAATTAGTGGACTTAAATTAGTTTACTTCTATAAGTTATGAAATGTGTTTAAATATATATTTGTATACTAACAATTTGATCAATTTGGACAATCTAAACAAATGTATACATACAATTTACTTAATTATAATATGGGTTGATCAGGTTATTCGGATTTCGGGTTAATCGGTTCGGGTTATTCGGGTTTTTGAGGTTTGAAAGTCTATCCGAAACCCGACCCGAATAAGAATCGTTTTAATCGGTTTTCAGGTTCTTCGGGTAACGGGTTGTTCGGGTCGGGTTTCTTCGGGTACAGGTGAGGTCGGCTCGGGCGGGTTAATCGGTTACGGATAAAATCGACGGGCCTATGGTGGTATGATGCTAAAAGAAGAGACTTGGTATTCTCTAGGTCTCAGGGGCAACAAGAAGTCTTTAATTTTCAAACCCTAAGATTCTATGAGAGTTTCTCTCTAGTTGACCTGCCACTTGCCAACCCAAGTCAAAACAAGCAGGCTGATAGGCTAGCTAAGAGAATACAACACAGGGTGCTTGAAGAATTCAGAAAAAGTTTATGCTATATAGACAAAGGCTAACAGAAAAACTATTGGTCAACTGGATACTAAGGCAGACCTTAACATTAGCTTCGAAGGGGAAACCTCAGTTGAAGGCCAAGTAGTTGAACCTGTGAACCTTGAGAAAGGATATACTTCAGCACTGAGTACCCTTAGTGAGACACCAGCTGGTGAAGGTGTCTCACAGCCTTTCTCTGGCCAGAGTTCAAGTGTAGAACCAATTTATGAAGGCCAAAACTCTCTCCATTCTTAGTCATACAGGCCAACAATTGACAAAAGAAAAAGGAAGATGACTCCTGAGGAGATTGAAGAGGAGAAAAGGGAGAAAAAGAGGAAGGCAAGGGGAGAGAAAACAAAAAAGACCCCAGCTTTATGCAAGCTGCAATTAGGGCTGCCCATAAGCCAAACACTCAAGATGAGCAGTTAAGGGCAACCAGATTGAATTATCTGGGGTTTAGGAATTACAATATAAATGAATTAATCTATCTGCCCTTGGATGAACTGAATGAACCGGAAGACATAGAAGTGTCAAAAGAGAGGAGGGATGTTGTGGCTGTTGAAGAAGAAACTCAGGTAGGTAGGGAACAAGACAGACATAACATGATAACCTACCTGAGTGTCACAGATCTCTATCAGATAGCAGTTCTTCACCCTCTCTCATTTGAGTATATAGAGTTTGAAAACCTTAAGCAGCTGCAACAAGAAGCTCAAACCAAAAGAAAGCTACTAAAAGGAAAATAAGAGAGGAGGCTGCTAAGTCAAGAGCCACCATCAAAGCCTATGAGAATAAGTCTACTGATAGACTAAAGATGGTGAGCTTTTTGAAGCTGTATGGGTTTTCTAGAAAGAGACTTGGTCCTATGTCTCTATCCACCGTGGATGAGCATATCACAAGGATCAAGCAGAAGATTAAAGAGGGTGAGCTGGTAGACTTGCATTCTCCAACAAGTCAGGCTGCACTTGAAGCTGAGGTCAAGGTTGAACTAGAAGAGACAACACAACCTGATCCTAGAGCTGCATCTAAGCCAGCTTCATGTTCTGACCCACAGCAGATCCTAAACCTTCTTCTTCTAAACATATGGAGGAAAAGGGTCCAACTGAGAAGGATACCAAAGGAACATCAGGTGCTCAAGATTAACCTTCTCAGTTAAAGTACAGAAGGAGTAAGAGAATGGCCATCAGAAGGGACAAGAGAAAGAAAAAGAAGTCCAAGGCATCCACCTTTGCATCTCAGGATGGGTCAGAACATCCTGAGGGTGAACAAGAAGAGGTTGCTTAATCAACTCCAACTCATGTAAAGCCTCTTGCTACTGAGATACCCATTGTGTCCTGGGCTTCTCCACAAACGTAGACACATGGTATGTCACAAGAGACAAAAAAGTCAAAACGTATGCTTCCTGCAGAACATGCTTAATCTTCCTCTGCATGATTTCTTTCACATGAGAAGATACTTTAAGAGTCTGAAGAATCCGGATCAACTAATGAAGAAAGGAATGTTCCTGATTTTGATGAGGACTGTGAGCAAATGAAGATCAAGACTCAAAGCTACTCTCAAGTTTTGGTAGTATCAACCTAGGGGGAGTTTGTAAGAGTTATCTTAGAGGCTGATGCACACCAAAGCTCTCTTAGAATGCATTCTAAAGTACAAGCAAGTTACTTCGAAAGATTTGACAAAAGCACTAAGAAATTTTCTAAGTGTCAATCTTCCGAAGCCAAAGACCAACTATTCTGAAGCCAAAGATGAAGTCTTCAGAAGCTTCACAGACAAAGTCTTTTGTAGCCAAGAGACTGATTTCTTTCGAAGACAGAGAAGACTTGCTTTCTCTGACATACTTTTGACAAAGCTGAACCACTTTTCGCTGCCACCTCTGAAGACTCACCAACTTATACAAGTTGGTGATAATTCCATACTTTTGTCAACTGTATATTATGGTCATTGAATCTTTAACTTTCTACTTTCTACTTTTTTTCTTTTTATCTTTTTGACTTTAAATTGATCTTGTTGTCTAGATTAGTATTCCATCTGGCATTCAAAGTATGACCGACTGTAGGATATAGTATAAAGTGTCTCATGTATCAGTCCTTAGGGACTAAGTCTTGTAACATTGGTAAAACACTTGAGAGCAATATACAACATTCTTGAAAACCAAACACTTTGTGTTCTTGTTTGTTTTCTTTACTTTTGTTCTTTTTTTCAACCTGCCGGTTCCTTATTTGATCTTATAACTGTTGATTGTTTCTCTTCAATCTTTGTGGAACTGTTGCATTGATCCTTAATCGATCCTAGAAAGGAGACTCCTATCCACATAGACAAAAACAATGCTATCTCAATCAAAGAGAATCCTGTGTAGCACTTAAAGACAAAGCACATCAACATCAGGTATAATTTGATAAGAGATAATTTTGAAAATGGATTGATAAAATTAGTCAAAGTTAACACAAATGAATAATATGCTGATCTGTTTATAAAAGCATTAGATGAGCAGAGATTTAAATATCTTATTTAAGCTATTACAATGATTAACTTTGAGTAGATTTTCTTAAATTAATTTCAAAATTGTTTTCTCAAAAGTTGTGTGTTTTTCTTGTTGTCTAATTTTATCACTCATATAAGCCATGTTTATCTCTTAAGAAATTTTTTCAAAAGAAAATATTCCTTTGAATTTTAAGAAGTATGGATAGATTTTCTTTCGGAAGAAATTATTTTGACTTCGGAAGAAATTTATGTTTTCAAAACTAATAACTACTTATTAAGAATTAACCTTCGAAAGAAATTCTAGTATATCTTCTGAAGCTTAAATCTACTTCTAAGTACTTATATGTTTTGAAGGAAAATTTCTTCCCAAAGCAATTAAGTCTTGAAAGTTTTGACTTCTTAAGTAATACTTCCGAAGCTTAATATTTTCAAAAACCAAATTTGTCTCGGAAGAAAATTACTCTAATTTATTTTCTTCCGAATCAATTCTTCACAAACTGAGGAATATCCTCCGAAGCAAATTTAGCTTCGAATGTTTTTCCTTAAAACTTCCTAAGAAAAGTACCTTCGGAAGATTTTTAACTTCCGAGAAAACTACTCTTCTTGGCACTTTTTCAAAGGTGGGACTGACATTCGAATTTCAAAGTTTATCTTTCGAAGTAACTTTGCTTCAAATCCTAGACTATAAATGTCCTATTCAACGGTTCTCACTCGCTCTTCTTCTTCCTCATCCACATTGATCAAGCCCTAAATTATCATCAAACCCTCGTTTTTCTTCTTTCCTCTCACAAATGCTCCGCAAATGGCCTACCCTAAACCCCAAAACCAGCCTGCTCTTTTTGCCATGCAGCTACACATGCAACATAACCAGGTTGCTCTGTTAGATACTTCAAAGGATGTTGGTTTTTCATATATATATATATATATATATATATATATGCTTATTTCTTTCCCGCTCATCCTACCTCACTGCCCTTACCATAGATCCTCCTTTTTATGAAGATCAACTCCTGGAGTTCTAGAGGATTTGCCAAGAAATCCTGATGGATGATGAGAAGGCACTGTCTACATTAGTACACAGGGGAGAACAGTTTTCATCACTCCAGCCTCGATCAACCGACACCTACAGTTGGATGATGAAGATGGTGATCTGTCCTTCCCCAAGGAAGATGTTAACAGGACATTCCGGCTGATGAGCTATGAAGGGGACTACTCCATTAAGACCTTCAGGAAGGGAAAGGTCTCATCGTAGTGCAAATACCTCCTTCATATTGTCATCCACTCCTTATCAACAAACATGAAGGATAGAACCAGGTTCTAGGAAACCTTTCCTTCATAGTCCATGGAATGGTCCAGGGGGTAAAGTTATGGTATTCTTACTTTGTCTATACAAATCTACTTGCAAACATGAACTCCCCTAAGTATTACATGTTCCATAGATATCTCCAACACATTCTTAACTGTGATCTGGGTACACTATTAAGGGGAACAGGTAATATTCTAAAACTGGGACAGATGAAGCCCGACATCTTTAAGATAATGAGGAACACCACCACTTGTTTTTTCGGGGTTGAAGAAAAAGAAGAAGTCCAAGGCATCCACCTCAGCACCTCAGAATTAATCAAAACATCTTGAGGGTCAACAAGAAGAGGCTGCTCAACCAACTCTATTACATGTAGAGCCTCTTTGTACTGAGAGACCCATCCTGTCCTGGGTGTAACCTCCAAACCCAGATAAATGTGAGCTATGACATGTCCTAGTCACATTTAATAAGGCAATCTACCTTTTGACTTTACATTGATCTTGTTGTCTAGATTAGTGTCCAACAGGCCTTCAAAGTATGGCCGACTGTAGGATGTAGTATAATTATCTCATGTAAACAATCTTAGGACTAAGCTTTGTAATACTTGTAAACACTTGAGAGCAACATACATCATCCTTGAAAACCAATCTGTTTTTGTTCTTGAGTGTTCTTACTTGTTATACTTTGTTTCTTTTCCTGGTTTCCTATTTGATCTAGTAAGTGTGATAAGTTCTCTACTGTGAAACTGTTGTTGATCCTATTACCAGTTATGCAATTTTAGTGTGTAATACAATTTCATCATACTAGTAATCATTATTACATGTTTACTGATCATTAATGTGATATTATGATATTACTTGTATTTATATGTATTATCAAGAGGGTACTACTTGAATTTATATGTACTATATATGCTACATTTATACTCTATTACATCATCATGTCCCTAACATGCAGAGTGACCCATTCCTTGACATTGCTACAACAATGTTATAGCACTATCCTTGACAGTAAGCTGAGATTACTATGCCTTCATATTATATGTTAGGAAGGCATATGGATTGTTTTTAGTATGTGTTTGGTAATATTTCCTATGGATCAATATTGTGTATGTAGCACTTGTCATTTCATGTGATTGTATATGGGAGTAGTTACGTGCATATCTATCATTTAATATATCTTTAATACTGATGTTTCTTAGGTCATTTCTACTAATACTATAATTAATATATATCAGCCTTTTGTGTGTATAAGCATAATGAAATCATCTTGCATATTATTGGATCTATTGCTTATCCATATGTATGATATTTGACTATATATGTGTTTGAGTGATTATATTAGTTATGCTTCTTCTTCTAACTATTTGAATTTGTTATCCTTAGCAAATTTCATAATCACTATTGGATCTATTCCTAAACAATAGTTTTCTCAGCCGTTTTCCTTGGTGTTGGTTTTCTTTGTTGTTATGACATATACTCAAGTGTAAAGAGTGTGTACTACTATTTAAATGTGAAAGACAAGGAGTGTATATAGATGTATATGTTTATGTATATGTATATGCATATGTATATGCATATGTATATGCAAATGTATATGCATATGTTTATGTATATGTATATGTATATGTATATGTATATGTATATGTATATGTATATGTATATGTATATGTATATGTATATGTATATGTATATGTATATGCATATGCATATGTATATGTACATGTACATGTATATGTACATGTATATGTATATGTACATGTATATGTATATGTATATGTGTATGTATATGTGTAACAACCGACTCCTTAGATGATACTTTTGTGTCTTGCCTTAGCCTAGAAATTATTAGGTGATCCTTGAAAAATATTAATTAGATGATAAAATTTAATTTCAAAGAAGAATAATTCATGTGTGTTAAAAATACATCAAATTTCGGCCTTAATTCATATATATGTATTATTAGACTTAAAAACCTATAAACAATAATCTACTACCAACTAACACAATATAATAAAATTATACTACTAACAACCTACACTATCTAATAAAATACAAAGAAAATTTAAATTTAAAACTCCCCAACCACCCATTAAATCGGCCGCCCCATCCTCCATTCAACCTTCCTCTTGAACCCCTGAAAGCTACCACCACACTCCACCTTCTCCCCTCTTCCCCATACATGCAAAATCCTCCCAACTTCATCTCTCTCTCTCTTTCTCTCATGAATTCAGCTTCAAACCATCAAACTTTCTGCATTTCTTCGTCATTCAGCACAAGAGTTCGAAGATTAACATCCCTACAACATCAACCAAGTGCAAAACAAGCTTGGAAGTGAGTTTTGGTGAGTTTTCAAGCAAGGTTTTTGCAAGAACAGAAAGTTACAGCTCAAGCTCGTGAACCAACAGCCTTTTCACTCTTCAAATCCTCTCTAAAATGTGGAGCATCTAGAGTGTAAGCATCAAAGTACCCGAATGAAGCTATTCTTGTGTTTTACATCACTTTTCTATCAAAAATCTTACCTTTCTTGTTCAAAATAGAAACTTGCTGCTATATCACTATTTTTTAAGGACTCACAACTTCACAAGAAGGTGTATGTTAAGAATAATCATGAACCCAGGGTTGGTGCACCTGATTTCATCTTGAAGACCCTCTTTTTCATGGGTTTAGCAACAAAAACCCATCAGTTTTGAAAAGCCTTTCAACCTATGCTAAACATCTACTCAAAAACAGTTTATGAACTCTATATGAATCTGGTTTAAAAGTTACATAATGGTTTGGTGATAATTATGCTCAAAATATATCTATTACACATGTGTAAAAGGTGATTAACACCCTCTAAAAGCAACAATGATGACTTGCATGTGTGAATCCGTGAGTTGAAGCTTTGTTCCCGTAGTTTGATGATATTAAACGTATAAAATTCATGACTTTGGGTAAAAATGTTGAAAAGTGTGGTAAAATGGTCTAAATGGGTAAAAATTAGGACCCGAAAAATGGTAAAATTCCAAAATATAGGTAAAACTTAACAAGTCTTAATTTTTTTAAGTTCCAGGCCCTAAAATATATATTTTAATGTTAAAAACCGAATTTGGTAATGTATTGAATTAAATTGTAATTTCTATGAATTTATTTAGTAAAATAAGCCTAAACTAGGAGATTTTGGATAAAAATTCTAAAAAATGTGTAACAAGCCTAAAACAATAAGATTCATGTATTTTCAGTAACTTAGAAACCCCAAGGTGGAATTTTGGAAAATGTTGGAAGAAAAATAGACTAGGTTGTTCGGTTCCGGGTAAAAATGAGTTTATAAACAATTTCTTGCAAACCGAAGCTTTTGGCTATAATGACTCAAAAACCCATTTTGAAACAGATTAAAAAGCTTATTAGAAGCCTTTGAAAAGTAATACTTAAGTCTTATGAGTTAAAATTAAAAGATTTAAAACTAGATGTTTAAATTGTCGGTTAAACCGTAACCGGTAACTAACCTTGTGTTTTAAATTCCACAATTAAATTCTGGAAAATTAGAGTTAAAATAGGCCATTTATAATATTAAAAACTTCTGGAAACTAATAAGGGCTATAATGAGTCATGAAATGATAGAAAACAAACTTTAGGGTAAAAACTGTAAATTATGAAACTTGAGGGACTAAAGTGTAATTCTGCAATTTCACCAAAAATTGACCAACCTATGACTAAAATTACTTGGTAAACTTATCATCACCTTAACAAACTGATTAAAATCATAAAAACTTGCCATTTTCATAGAGAAACCCTAACTTACCTAAAAAGGAAACTTTTTGACGCGAACGTTAAAGAACCAAAGTTGAACTTTTAACCATAAATCAACCTAGTTACTCTTATTATGACCCTAGATCATATAGCTTATTACTTGAATCTTGATGATAGGGTGATAGGATTGAATCTTTCTGTGCTTAGAGAACTGTTGATATAACCCCTAAGGTGAGTTCTAGTCTTCCCTTTTTACTACTGTTTTGGGATGAAACATGCTATGCTTAAACTGAAATCATTTATGTGTTGTTGTATGATACTTATATGTTGTGGTTAATATTGGAACCTGCTCTTAATTGCATCACAATCATTAATTCTTGTGTGAACCGCTTGTTTTCTATGGGTAGATCTACTTGGAGAATCCCCTACACACAGTGCCTTCCGTCATGACCCAATGACTTACTGGAAGGGAACCACACTGAGATCCTGCGGGGTCATTTGTGTCATGTGACAAGTATTATAAGATAGTAAGGTGGACCATCCCATAGGTATGGTTCACTGTTTGAGGCTCAGTTATCCCTACGGGTTAACCGGTATTAACACAAATTTAGAAGAGGCTAGTCGGGACTGAGTGCAGGGTTGATTGTGACCCCACAACAGTGATACTTATGTTTTTAAAATTAATATATGGATTCTAAAGAGTCCTTTTGTTTTTAAACTTTAAGCACTTGAATTCACCAACTTTTTAGTTGACACAAAATCTTTTGAGCATGTTTCAGGTAATACTTGATGAAAGCTTGGATAAGTTGGAGAACTCTTTGGATGACCTAGTTCCGTGACCACCACATGGCATTATTTAGTTTGAATTATTGTTGGACAACTTATTTGGATGTTTATCAAACCTATGGATTTACTTTGATTTGGATTAAATACTGTTGAGACCCGACTTTTGACTATTGTAATTGGGTTGTTAAAATTTAATGTAGTGCCATGTGATTTCTCTCCTTGTTTGCTCTTTTGATGGTTAGTTTCTGCTGTCATATGTGTTGCCAGTCTGTGACGTTCCACCCTACTTGGGCCTGGGGTATGACAGATTGGTATCAGAGTCGAAGGTTGTAGAGAAATCGGGAATACCGTAGTAGACCCTAGGCTACAACCCTGATTCCTTAGGATTGTCCTTGTTTGGAACATATCGAAGTAAGCTGGTTGGGTAATTGATGATTACACTTGATCAACGTAATCATGAATTTACCGGACGCGTAAATTCCGGCATGGACCCCTAGGTGGTGTTGAAATCTGTATTTTTGGGTTGATGATTCATGTAAATATTCTTGTGTGGTTTAATTTTTTAAAAAATGACTTTCATGCCTGTTATAAGGTGATACTACTGATTATTGATACTACTGCCATCACTGCTATTAATACTATTATTATTATTATTATTATTATTATTATTATTATTATTATTACTATTATTTTTATTATTATTATTATCATGAGCTATGAGAAACCAATTTACTCATGAAAATCTTACAGAATTTCAAGATCATGGCTGACAAAGGAAAGGCGCCTGCATACCCAGCTGATGAGACTGCCCCAGTTGGAAGTCTTTGGAGGTCAACGCCCCAGACTCAGTATGAGGAGTACCTGCGAAGATGTGGACATCCCGGATGGATTTCAGTGACATTTGATGACACTGAGCCCTCGGAGGACTCTTCACCATCATCCCCTGCCAGAAGCCAAACTCGTTCCCACTCGCCACATGTCACCGCACCTACCTTCTCACCTATTCTGCCTATCAGGGGTAGAGGTGCGTGTGTCGTCACACGTCCCCATAAGAGTGCCAGGCGAGGAGCATCTGTTTCCTTTAGGACGCCGCCCCCTCCACCTCCTCCTGCAATGGCTCCTGCATCAGCACCTCCAGTGATTGACCCGCCCAGACGCCACCCGCACGACGAGTATTGGATGCCGCCAAGGCGAAGCATGTATGACGGCCCGAGTGTCCTTGCTAGAGATCCCTACACCCAGTCTAGCCGTCGGGCTAGTGACTTTGGTCCTCTTGACCCTACTCTAGGAGAGATACTCCAGACCATTCAACATCATGAGGTGACCCTGCAGCATGCTACTCGGACCTCCCAGTCCGCCCAGTTCCAGGCTATGATGGCCTCTCATAGTGTTCAACGCTTGGAGCAGGAGCAGAAGAAGAAGAGTTCACATTGGTTTGGGTGGCTGAAGAAGAAGTGGCAGTGATGACGGGGGGAACATCTGATTGTGGGCAAGAAACTATTGAACTATTTGAGAAACTATTTTATCTATTTCAGACACTATTATTATTATGGGGGTCATGGCACCTTCCAATTTGTGAAACTATGATACTTTTACTAACTTGTTTTGTTTTGGTTGCATTTATCTAATTATGAACTTTTTCTTATGATGCTAACTTTTGCAGGATAATTTTGAATGGAATTGTGCGATACTATGTAGCATGAATTAATTTTGTTGTCTTGTGATATAATTCATCCCGCTAATTGAATGAAGCATCTATGAATGTCATGAAATGTGTTATAAAAATCCTTATGTTCTTGGTATAGTGGCTAATATAAGTAAAATCAGTTGTTATGAGATACTTGAAACCAATTTATGAGATGCTAAACAAGTCTATCTATGATCATACCAGAATGCCACCGAGACGAGGATTTCATACTAGAAGGAGAGGAGCAACCAAGGGAAGAAACGAGGAGGCTAGGCAAACTAGGAACCAGGGTGAAAACCAAGCACCTACTCCACCAGAAACACCGCGTGGATAGAACGTCATCCTGAAAAATGAAGAAAGAATTGCTAACCTGGTGGCTTAACAAATTGCAAATGCCATTCCAACTATCACCGCCCAGATCAACGCTGATCGGGGTAATGCAACCGGGAACGGTGGACCCAGGAATGATGAAGTCAACAATGATGATACTGAGGAGATAAGGAATGGGTGTTCCTACAAAACCTTCATGGCATGCAAACCAAAGGACTTCTATGGCACTGAGGATGCGATTGAGACTTACCGATGGCTGGATGAAATTGAAGCCATGTTGGACATCAGCGAGTGCAAGACTGAGCACATGGTAAGGTTTGCCTCTCAATCAATCAAAGGATCGGCACTAGAGTGGTGGAGAACTATTGTTCAGCCTCGAGGAAGGAATGCTGTATGAAGAATGAACTGGTCCGAATTCAGAGAGCTAATAACCAACAAGTACTGTCCAATCAATCAACTTGAGAAGCTAGAGTCTAAATTTCTGAGCTTGGAAATGAAAGGCCCAAACTATACGGAGTACATCAACCATTTCCTGGCCTTGTCCCGACTGGGGCCACATCTGGTGACACCGGAAGCCAAAGGCGTAGCCCGTTTCATCTGGGGATTACATCCTAGGGTTAGAGGCATGGTTTGATCTTCAAGGCCTACAACCCTACAAGCTGCAGTTGATTTCACAAGTAGCTTGACTTATGACCTGGTTAGAGCTGGATGGACAGAACATGGGAAGATAGAAGACAAGAAGAAAGCAATGGGTGAGAAAAGAAAGTGGTTTGATGTTAAGAAGATGATTGGTAACAGTGGTAGTTCAAGCAAGAGAACTGGTGAAGGAGCAAGGCATGATGATCATGGTGGAAGGGCTCGAAAACTACACTTAGGTACAAGCCCCTTTTGCAACAAGTGCAAACTGCAACACCAAGGAGAGTGCAACCTGATGCCTTGTTTCAGGTGTAAACGAACTGGCCATTTGATTAAGGATTGTACGTATGAACCGGGTAAGCAATGCTATGAGTGTGGAGATCCAGGACACATGAGGAACAAGTGCCCTAAATTAGCAAGGGACAAGGATGCCAGACCTAACAAACCCAAGGGAAGAGCGTTCGTGATGGATCCGAACGATGTTCGTAAGGAACCCTATGTGGTCAATGGTACGTTTCTCATAAACCACCATCCTGCTACTGTTCTATTTGATACTGGAGCGACAGGTAGTTTTGTTTCTACTACCTTTAGGCCTTTGATTGATTTGAAAGCTTGCGCCTTAGCCGATGCCTATACTGTAGAATTAGCCGACGGTAATATAATAGAAACTAATGAAATCATCAAAGGTTGCTCAATGGAACTAGAGGGTAATTTATTTAAGATAGACTTGATGCCTATAACGCTAGGAGGTTTTGATAGCCAAAAATAAGGTTGAAATCGTGTGTGATGAACGTTTACTTAAAATACCCTTAACCGATGGGAAAACGCTAGTTGTTCACAGTGAAAGAAGTAACACGCTATATCCCATGATATCCCACCTAAAGGCTACCAAGAGTCTCATGAAGGGATGCTTAGCTTTCATAGTCTATGTGATGAAGGCGAAAGAGGAAAAGAAGATAGAAGATATACCAGTGGTGTCTGAGTACCCAGAAGTATTTCCCGAAGATCTACCGGGACTCCCTCCAACCCGACAAGTTGAGTTTCAAATAGATCTATTGCCTGGTGCCGCACCAGTGGCCAAGGCACCATACCGACTCACCCCGCCCGAGATGAACGAGCTAATGTTACAAATCCAAGAGTTACTTGACAAGGGATTTATACGACCAAGTGTTTCTCCATGGGGTGCCCCGGTGCTATTTGTCAAAAAGAAGGATGGAACCCTATGTATGTGCATTGATTATCGAGAATTGAACAAGCTTACAATAAAGAATCGTTATCCTCTTCTGAGAATCGACAACCTATTCGACCAACTATAAGGAGCTAGTTATTTTTCCAAGATAGAATTAAGATCGGGATACCATCAACTGAAGATAAGAGAAGAAGACATACCCAAGACAGCCTTTAAAACTAGATATGGACACTATGAGTACCTAGTCATGCCCTTTGGACTGACTAACGCACTAGCGGCGTTTATGGATCTCATGAATCGAGTATGCCGCCCATATCTAGACAAGTTTGTGATTGTGTTTATTGATGATATCTTGATCTACTCCCGTAGCAAGGAAGAGCATGAGAAGCATCTTAGACTGATTTTTGAGTTGCTCAAGAATGAGCAATTGTATGACAAGTTCTCCAAATGCGAATTTTGGATGCGTGAAATCCAATTTCTAGGGCATGTAGTGAATAAAGATGGGATTCAAGTAGACCCCTCGAAAATAGAGGCCATCAAGAATTGGAAGATTCCTGAAACTCGTACCAAAATAAGGTAATTCCTTGGTTTGGCTGGATACTACAAGAGGTTTATCAAAGACTTCTCACGAATCGTGCAGCCGCTAATCGCTTTGACTAAGAAGAATAGAGCCTTTGTATGGGAAAAAGAACAGAACAAAGCATTTGAAACACTCAAGGAGAAACTGTGTAGTGCACCTATCCTCGCCCTACTGGAAGGAGTTGAGGATTTCGTATTCTATTATGACGCCTCGCGTTAGGGGCTAGGATGCCTGCTAATGCAGTGAGACAAGGTGATTGCTTACGCATCCAGACTGTTGAACGAGCATGAAAAGAATTACACAACCCACGATCTGGAATTGGGTGCCGTGGTGTTTGCACTCAAGATATGGAGATACTACCTTTATGGAACCAAGTGCATTATCTATACTGATCATAGAAGCTTGCAGCACATTCTTCATCAGAAGATGTTAAATATGCGTCAGAGAAGATGGGTTGAATTATTGAGTGATTATGAATGTGAAATCCGCTACCACCCCGACGAGGCAAATGTAGTGGCAGATGCCTTGAGTAGAAAGGAAAGGGAAAAACCCCTTCGCGTCTGTGCCTTAAGGATGAGTGTGTATACCAGCCTTATTGCTATACTAAAAGAAGCTCAAGGTGAAGCACTGAAGGAGGATAAACTAGCTGAGGAGATGTTAACATAAATGGAAAAGCATTTAGAATTAGGCAATGATGGTTTATACAAGTGTGAAGGAAGAACGTGGGTGCCAAAGTATGGAGGGATTAGAGAGATAATCCTAGATGAAGCACACAGATCTAGATAGTCGATTCACCCAAGAAGTAACAAAAATGTATCAAGACTTAAAGGCACTTTTCTGGTGGCCTGGAATCAAGAAATCAATCGCCACCTATGTTGGGAAATGTCTGACGTGCGCAATGGTAAATGTTAAAAATCAAAAACCGTCAGGAACTTTACAACAGCTCAAAATTTTAGAGTGGAAATGGGATAACATCACGATGGTTTCCGTTACAAAGTTACCAAGAACTTTTAGAGGACATGATGCTATTTGGGTAATAGTGGATAGGCTTACTAATCAGCCCACTTCTTGCCAATCCGAGAGGACTACGACTTGTCAAAGTTAGCCCAACTATACATCAACGAAATAGTGACCAGGCATTGAGTGCCACTATCGATTATCTCAGACCGTGATAGTGGCTTCACTTCTCGTTTTTGGAGATCACTCTAACAGGCTTTGGGGACCCGTCTGGACTTAAGCACTACATACCACCCTCAAACCGATTGGCAAAGTGAAAGAACCATTTAAACTTTGAAAAATATGCTAAGAGCTTGCGTGATTGACTTCGGTGGAAACTGGGACAACCATCTTCCCCTAGTAGAGTTCTCCTACAATAATAGTTACCACGCAAGTATAAAAGCAGCTCCGTATGAAGCCCTATATGGTAGGAAATGTCGATCGCCATTAAGTTGAAATGAGGTTGGTGATAGCCAAGTGTTGGGACCCGACATCATGATAGAAACCACAGACAAAATATTTAAGATCGAGTAACGACTGAGAGCAGCCAGAGATCGTCAGAAGAAATACGCTGTCAGGAGACGAAAACCCCTGGAATTCCAGGTGGGTGATAGAGTGATGCTAAAGGTCACACCATGGAAGGGAGTCGTAAGATTTGGCAAGAAAGACAAGCTAAGCCCAAGATACATTGGACCATTTGAAATACTTGCAAGAATTGGCCCGGTGGCATATCAATTAAGGTTACCTCAAGAGTTAAGCTACATACATGACACATTTCATGTGTCTAACTTGAAGAAGTGTTTAGTAGACAAAGCCTTGGAATTTCCATTGAAGGAAGCCAGAATTACTAACAAGTTGAATTTTGTAGAAGCACCTATAGAGATTACTGACCGATTGGTCAAGAAACTCAGATGAAGTCGTATACCAAGGTTAAAGTAAGATGGAACTCTAGGCGAGGACCTGAGTTCACTTGGGAGCGAGAAGATGAGATGAGAAAAGAATATCCACACCTCTTTAAGCCCACCCGTTCAGAATTTAATTGAAGCTAAAATTTCGGGACGAAATTTCCCAAACGGTGGGAGAATGTAACAACCGACTCCTAGGTCCAACCCTAAACTTAAATTTAATCTAACATTATTGTATTCTTAGTATTAATATTATTTTCATTTTTACATGATTAATTGTTTACATGCTTGATTGCCTTAGATGATACTTTTGTGTCTTGCCTTAGTCTAGAAATTATTAGGTGATCCTTGAAAAATATTAATTAGATGATAAAATTTAATTTCAAAGAAGAATAATTCATGTGTGTTAAAAATACATCAAATTTCGGCCTTAATTCATATATATGTATTATTAGACTTAAAAACCTATAAACAATAATCTACTACCAACTAACACAATATAATAAAATTATACTACTTACAACCTACACTATCTAATAAAATACAAAGAAAATTTAAATTTAAAACTCTCCAACCACCCATTAAATCAGCCGCCCCATCCTCCATTCAACCTTCCTCTTGAACCCCTGAAAGCTACCACCACACTCCACCTTCTCCCCTCTTCCCCATACATGCAAAATCCTCCCAACTTCATCTCTCTCTCTTTCACTCATGAATTCAGCTTCAAACCATCAAAACTTTCTGCATTTCTTCGTCATTCAGCCCAAGAGTTCAAAGATTAACATCCCCACAACATCAACCAAGTGCAAAACGAGCTTGGAAGTGAGTTTTGATGAGTTTTCAAGCAAGGTTCTTGCAAGAACAGGAAGTTACAGCTCAAGCTCATGAACCAACAGCCTTTTCACTCTTCAAATCCTCTCTAAAACTTGGAGCATCTAGAGTGTAAGTGTCAAAGTACCTGAATGAAGCTATTCTTGTGTTTTACATCATTTTTCTATCAAAAATCTTACCTTTCTTGTTCAAAACAGAAACTTGCTACTATATCACTGTTTTTGAAGGACTCACAACTTCACAAGAAGGTATATGTTAAGAATAATCATGAACCAAGGGTAGGTGCACCCGATTTCATCTTGAAAACCCTCTTTTCATGGGTTTAGCACCAAAAACCCACCTGTTTTGAAAAGCCTTTTAGCCTATGCTAAACATCTACTCAAAAATAGTTTATGAACTCTATATGAAGCTGGTTTAATAGTTACATAATAGTTTGGTGATGATTATGTTCAAAATATATCGATTACACATGTGTAAAAGGTGATTAACACACTCTAAAAGCAACAATGATGACTTGCATGTATGAATCCGTGTGTTGAAGATTTTTTATAGTGGTTTGATGATATTAAATGTATAAAATTCGTGACTTTGGGAAAACATGTTAAAAAGTGTGGTAAAATGGTCTAAATGGGTAAAAATTAGGGCCCGAAAAGTGGTAAAATTCCAAAATATAGGTGAAAGTTAACAAGTCTCAAATTTTATAAGTTCCAGGCCCTAAAATATATATTTTAATGTTAAAAACCAAATTTGGTAATTTATTGAATTAAATTGTAATTTCTATGAATTTATTTAGCAAAATAAGCCTAAACTAGACTAGGTTGTATAACATGCCTAAAACAATAAGATTCATGTATTTTAAGTAACTTATAAACCCAAATATAGAATTTTGGTAAAAAGTTGGAAGAAAAATAGACTAGGTTGTTCGGTTCCGGGTAAAAACGAGTTTATAAACAATTTCTTGCAAACCGAAGTTTTTGGCTATAATGACTCAAAAAACCCTCTTGAAACAGATTAAAAAGCTTATTATAAGCCTTTAAAAAGTAATACTTATGTCTTATGAGTTAAAATTAAAATATTTAAAACTAGATGTTTAAATTGTCGGTTAAACCGTAACCGGTAACTAGAACTTGTGTTTTAAATTCCACAGTTAAATTCTGGAAAATTAGAGTTAAAATAGGCCATTTATAATATTAAAAACTTCTGGAAACAAATAAGGGCCATAATGAGTCATGAAATGATAGAAAACAAACTTTAGGGTAAAAACTGTAAATTATGAAACTTGAGGGACTAAAGTGTAATTCTGCAATTTCATCAAAAATTGACCAACCTATGAATAAAATTAATTGTTAAACTTATCATCACCTTAACAAACTGATTAAAATCATAAAAACTTGCCATTTTCATAAAAAAACCCTAACTTACCTAAAAATGAAACTTTTTGACGCGAACGTTAAAGAACCAAAGCTAGTTAAACTTTTAACCATAAATAAACCTAGTTACTCTTATTATGACCCTATATCATATAGCTTATTACTTGAATCTTGATGATAGATTGCTAGGATTAAATCTTTCTGTGCTCAGAGAACCGCTGATATAACCCTAATGTGAGTTCTAGTGTTCCCTTTTTACTACTGTTTTGGGATGAATCATGCTATGCTTAAACTGAAATCATTTATGTGCTGTTGTATGATACTTATATGTTGTGGTTAATGTTGGAACCTGCTCTTGATTGCATCACAATCATTAATTCTTGTGTGAACCGCTTGTTTTCTATGGGTAGATCTACTTGGGGAATCCCTTACACACAGTGCCTTCCGTAATGACCCAATGACTTACTAGAAGGGTACCACACTGAGATCCTGCGGGGTCGTTTGTGTCATGTGACAAGTATTATAAGATACTAAGGTGGACCATCCAGCATGTATGGTTCACTGTCTGAGGCTTAGTTATCCCTACGGGTTAACCGGTATTAACACAAATTTAGAAGAGGCTAGCCGGGACTGAGTGCAGGGTTGATTGTGACCCCACAACAGTGATACTTATGTTTTTAAAATTAATATATGGATTCTAAAGAGTCCTTTTGTTTTTAAACTTTAAGCACTTGAATTCATCAACTTTTTAGTTGACACAAAATCTTTTGAGCATTTTCAGGTAATACTTGATGAAAGCTTGGATAAGTTGGAGAACTATTTGGATGACCTAGTTCCGTGACCACCAAATGGCATTATTTAGTTTGAATTATTGTTGGACAACTTATTTGGATGTTTATCAAACCTATGGATTTACTTTGATTTGGATTAAATACTGTTGAGACCCGACTTTTGACTATTGTAATTGGGTTGTTAAAAGTTAATGTAGTGCCATGTGATTTCTCTCCTTGTGAGCTCTTTTGATGGTTAGTTTCCACTGCCATATGTGTTGCCAGTTTGTGACGTTCCACCCTACTTGGGCCCGGGGTGTGACAATATGTATATGTGTATGTATATGTATATGTGTATGTATATTTATATGTGTATGTATATGTATATGTGTATGTGTATGTATATGTTTATGTGTATGTATATGTGTATGTGTATGCGTATGCGTATGCGTATGCGTATGCGTATGCGTATGCGTATGCGTATGCGTATGCGTATGCGTATGCGTATGCGTATGCGTATGCGTATGCGTATGCGTATGCGTATGCGTATGCGTATGCGTATGCGTATGCGTATGCGTATGCGTATGTGTATGTGTTTGTGTATGTGTATGTATGTGTGTATGTGTATGTATGTGTGTATGTATATGTATGTGTATGTGTATATGTATGTGTATGTGTATATGTATGTGTATGTGTATATGCATGTGTTTATGTATATGCATATGTATATGTATGTGCATATGTATATGTATATGTATGTGCGTATGTGTATGTGCGTATGTATATGTATATGTATGTATATGTATATGTATATGTATATGTATATGTATATGTATATGTATATGTATATGAATATGTATATGTATGTGTATATGTATATGTATATGTATATGTATATGTATATGTATATGTATATTTATATGTATATTTATGTGCTAACAAATTTTGGTAGCATTCACCTTTTTCTCATCCTCAATATCGAGTTTGTTAATCGACCGGTAGGAATGCATGTATAAGAGTTCCATCTAACGCACCTATTGCTCCTAGAAATGTTTTAGCTTTATACGGCTTTCTAAAGTATTTATGATTGTGTTAGAAGATGTTGAAACTATAATTTCTCTTGCAAAACTCATCATTTCATTTAGGACCTCGTGAAAACATCTATGAATTATTTTTTTTAGTGTTGAAATCTTTGTTTAACCATCTAAAATCATTCATTATGTCCTGTGACAATCTCAAGCATAGCCAACTTTTCTTCAAAGGTTATCGACCTACTATTTTGCAACCAATTTCTTTGTTGAAAATGATTGCACAATAGTACATATGCTCTACGTGAAAGACACATCATATCATGACATTGTGTAGAAGATCCATGTAGCAACTCTTGTGTGTCTTGTGTGTACGCATGACTGGACAATGCTAAATTCAAGTCTCTTATCCATTCAATTCTTTATGTAGCTAACCGTAACCATTGCCAACAAAGTAAAATGAAAATGATAATCTCATCCTTTGAATCCATAGGCTACCTATTAACATCCATAAGAATATCACATCTATCAAAACAATTAAAAGTATTCATAAACATATATTTATCAAAAAAAACCAATCCAAACAATCAAAAACATCCATAAACACATCATCCATCACATCCATCAAAACAATTAAAAAACATCCATACACATATCATCCAAAAACCTATCCATCACATCCAAAAACCTACATACATATTATCCAAAAACTTAACCATCATATCCAAATAACCCATAAACATATGATCTCAAAGTCTATCCATCACATCTAATAAAACATAACTTCAAAATAGTTCATATTTTGCTCTAGTATTTTTGACATGTAGCTCGCATGTCGACGGCTGTAGTTACAACCACAGCTTCCTTATGTTAGCACTCTAACCAAAAACTAAATGTGACGTTTGATATTTCGCATCAAACATGTCCCACCATAAACTCTCCAACTTGTCCATGCATGCATCCATATCATTAAACAAATTGTATTTTTCAATCAACATCTTTGCGTACTAGGTAATTTGATCCCAACTTCAATTAGCTATGACTTTAATGTTTCCTTTTCTTTTTATTTCTCCTTTTTAGCTTTAGACCAAATGGTTAACTTCTCACTAACATCGGCAGTCGTGGTTTTCCTTTTATTTTTTGATCGATCATATGACTATTCACAAACACCTAGTTCCATTTGAGTGTAATTGATGTCTTCAAGGCCATTTAAATTTTGATCAGACTCTTGATCAGAAGAATAAGGAAATGTTGAAGATGGCCCCCAACTCTGAAACCCATTGGAAGTAGAACCCTTAAATAATTGAACACAAGGTCGGGGTAAGACAGGGGTACAATTGTCAAAGCTTCTACATAGTTGTTGGACTGTGTGAAAAAATATTATAAAATTGTAAAAGATTACTGAAATATAATAATTATTATTATTTAAAAATATTAGCGCAATACCTTTATCACTAATTGTCATTCTTCTTCTGACAAATTAAATGTGTTTGCTACGAGATTATAAGCATTGCTGGTTATGTTTTTTAGCTTTGTCCAGGCGGAAAATTTAGCTTTTAGATAATCATAGTGATTCTTTATGTCTTCGATCCGATATGAAATTGTGTTCTGTTTTCAGTTTATCTGCTACAGTATTCCAAGAAATTTTCTTAAGACTACTTTCCTCATGTATATGAAGTATCAATTCATGAACACATATTTCTAGAAACGTTTTTTCAACCCCATCTTGCTTTGAATTAATACTAATCTTTTTTTGAGTCATTTTCTTCAAACAATACAAATACGCAAAAACAAATAAAACTTAAAAACTAGCAGTACAGAAAACCTTAGTAAAAAATGTAAACTAAAACCATATTGTATCAAACCAAACATAACTTCTATAAAATAGAAACATATTGTATCAAAACAAACATAACTTTTATAAATTATAAACATGTTAAGTTAAACCAAAAATAAACTTCGTAACCTAGCACATCTTGAATCAAAGCAAATTTAACTTTAACATCTTGAATCAAATAAAACCCAACTTTCATAAACTATGAACATTTTAAATCAAGAGTTAATTTCTGTTTTGCTCCTTGTGGTTTGATCATTTTAACGGTTTTGCCTCAGTAGTTTAAAAATAGCCAAAACCCTTCCTGAAGTAACTATTTTTTCTCCAAATTGCTCCCCGCCCCTAACTCCGTTTAATTCTCACGTTAAATGGGACCCATGTGCCCCTCACATGAGGGACAATTATATCTTTTTTGTGGGTCCCATTTAACGTGAGAATTAAACGAAGTTAGGGACGGGGAGCAATTCGGAGAAAAAATAGTGACTTCAGGGAGGGTTTTGGCTATTTTTAGACTATTGGGGCTAAGTCGTTAAAATGGTCAAACCACAAGGAGCAAAACAGAAAATTAACTCTTAAATCAAAGCAAATATGATTCTAGTTAACTATATTTATTTTAAATCAAACTTTAACATCTTTATTCAAAGAAAACCCAACTTTAACAATTTTAATTAAACCAAAAATAACTTCTATAACCAAAAAACATATTAAATCAAACAAAATATACCATTTGTAATCTACCAACATCTTGAATCAAAGCAACCTAACTTTGACATCTTCAATCAAAGAAAACCCAATTTTAAAATCTTGAATGAAACCAAAAATAACTTCCATAACCTAAAAACATATTAAACCAAACCCAAATATAATATTTGTAATCTACCAACATTTTGAATTAAAGCAAACCCAACTTTAACATCCTTAATTAAAAAAACACAACTTTAACACCTTGAATCAAATAAAACATAATATTCATCACTTAGATTTGTTTTGAATCAAACCAAAACATATTGAATCAAAGTAAACATAACTTGCATATACTACAAAACATCCACACTTGAGAAAATCTTAAAAACCTAGAAATAAAACACTACTTTCATGAACTAGTAACATCCAAATTTCTTTGTTTTTAGATTCATACAACAGAAGAACAAACAAGTTTCATAAAAGCCCCAATTTTTTTTCAAATTTATGATACCCTAGAAATAAAATCTGTGAAATCATGAATATAAATAAGAATGAGATTATATTTACCTACATAGATAAGAAAACCAACTACAAATAAGGTGTTCTAGTGCAAATCTTAAAAGAAATCAAGAGAAATAAAAGAAAAACCAAAAGAAATCAAGAGAAACAAAAGAAAATCAAACCTTGATTTGTAGGGGTCGATGGGTAAGGCGGGGACGGTGAGGTTTGCCACCAGCTTTTGTGGCGAGGGTCGATGGCGTAATTCGGCGGCTTCGGTCCAACAACGGTTTGGGAGGGATTGACTCGTGTGGATGACTTGTGTGGGAGTGGGGATCAATGGTTTTGGAGGGACCTTTTATTTGGTGGGGATAAATTGGTAATATTTTCCATTCAATACTCACTTATAGCTTAATCATTCAGTGCTGAATGGTTTGATTAAGAGTCTTTGTTTTTCTGAAACAATCACCCTCACCTTTTACCGATTTAAATGTAGCCTTTTAATGATTCCATTAAAAAGCTACCAAACAGCCCTTTAATTGGTTGCACTTGACAAACCACATCCTTTATTGGGTCTAGTTCTAAATCAGAGTTGTAATTTGGGTTCACAACGTGGTGAAGGGGTAGCGCATCTATAGTGGTGGAATGAGTTAAGGGATAAGCTCAAGTGAAGTAATCAATCTAGGATCACTTGTTCTTATTTGGTGTAATGATACTTTGGTTGTTATTTTGCTTTGGGGTTCCATTTAAATTAGGTTTTAAATTAGGTGGGTTTTGATGATGATGGTAAGGATTTGTCGGGGATGAATGGTGGGCAAACGGGGTAACAGATGGTAATGAGTGTGGTGGCAGTAGTACGTTGTGATCAATGGTGGTAGAAACTACCAAGCGATGAAAAAGATTATGGGGGGTGTTCAAAAACATATGTGTCCAAGCCAAGTATCCAAAATTCTAATCTTGAATTATCTAAAAATTCAGATATCTAAAATTAAATTATCCGAATTTTGGATTTAGATTAGAATAATAATAAAAATTAATATACTTTGGATATTTGAGTTATCTGAAATAATTATCTATACTATATTAATATGCATATAGGAAGGGTAATGTCACACCCCCGCTTATAGCGCAAACACAAGGATGCGACGGACGGGATCATCATAACACATTGTTAATTAATAGAGAGCATTAAATGATATAATAACGTGTTATGACGTTACCCGACACAAATGGTGACTTGTGTCGTAGTTAGTCAATTCACGACAGCATAGTCAAACAAACATAATCCAAAAGAATTCCCACAACCCGGGAACAAGTGTAAGTAAAACAATATTTAGAATGACAAAGCAAGCCAACAATCATTATTTATAATGTCAAGCATGCCTAGCTCGAATTCCTTAGGTCATCACTAAGGCCTCATACTTAGCTATCTTTGGTTCATGTTACCTGAAAAGATATGCTCAAAAAGGTCAACATATTGTTGGTGAGTTCGCAGGTTTAAATAATAAATAAACTTGATGCCGTGTAATTGTTTGACAGGACATAAGTGCATACAGTTATAGGCAAGCAATATCACATTAAACATGAGCCTCGCAACTAAACCTATGACGAACCACACAGATCTTGTCAGAACATATTCACCCTAGGGCCCGTCCGTGGCCACTATCAGTCCCAACTAGTATACTAACAAACAAGGGTAGGGGTGTCAGCCCAATAGTACTATCAATACCTGTCCGTCGGCTCCAACACCAGAGTTAAATAGTTGTGAATAAAGAAACACACAGAAAACTCATGCATGTACTAGATATCTACTTAACAACGGTAAACACAATTGTCCAAAATTGTAAAGAGTTCACAACATAAAAAGGGTGAGCATACTTTTTCCCCTAAATTTTATAAATAATTGTAATGAAAAATGGGCCACGAAACTCACCTCAAAATAATATAGTCCAAAGTCCACAATACGCAAAGCAAGCACTAAAAGTACAAATCACAAAAGGATTACTAAAGACTAAAAAGACTGACCAATATGTGTGCAATCCTTGTAGCCCAGTCCTTAATATTTATCAAGGTTCTATTTTATGAAAACATGATTTTCTAATAGAACAAGTCCAAATTCCAGTTTAAAATTTAAGTCTCGTCAAGTTTAGGGTTTTAGTTGTCGTTTTTAACTACTTTATAAATGTCCGTTGATGCATGTTAATTAGTCCATTCAAAATGAATTAAAGATATTATTATTTGACCTTTTAAAAAGTCACCTAATCACTTTAAATTATAAGACTTGTCTTCATTTGTTTATTTAATTTCAAATCCTTATTTTTAAGTCTAACAAAATATTTCAGCATAAAGAGCTGATTGCGCACCAGTTTTGAATAAACGAGTTGGAGGTCGAAATGGTAACGAATCGACGTGTGAACAGAACCATTTGAAAGATAAGACCTTAAACTAACTCTCAGAAAAAGAATCATCTCGATTGTATAAAGTATGAGAAAGATATGAGTCGACGAACACAGACCAACCTGCTGTCCAGATTCGTCAGTTTTGACCTTCAGTTTTGTGTGTCACGTTTGGAGGACCAAACGATGTCAAAATGACACGAGACTACTTGGGTTAGTTAGAGGACACATTGAACTTGTTTTTAGATGAAAATTTCGACCCATTTGAGCTTAGTATGATCAAGTTATGACCTGTACAAAACGTCTCATTTTTCTCACAGCAAACTGTCTACTTTCTTTATCTTATCCCTTTGCATCCCAAACCTCAATATGATTGACCCGAGACCTTAAAGAATGTTTATGACATGAACTAGTTGACAAAAACTTGTATTAGACACTTTGATTATCACAAATTTTCAGTCCCACAACAGTTAGTTTAGATTTAATCTTCCGGTTCACATTGTTAGTTAATCGGTACATAATTTTGATTGTCTAACGAGTGTATCCATTCAAGAAACAAGATTAATGATTTCAAAAATGATTTATAAGTCCAAGATGTTGATTATGAATAGGTCACCCAAGATTACAACCCAATTTTGATAGATTCAAAGAATATATATACAAAGATTGAGAATTAGGGTTATACCGTTTAGAAGTTCCAATACCCGAAACAACTAGATCTTCACGATCCAATTTCCAAAACTAAGAATACAAGATTATTAAATGATGATTTAGAGGTTTGATGATGAAAATCATCAAGAACATGAACAATAGAGACTAAAATCATCAAAATAAACGATTTTCTTACCTGTAGAAGTGTAAATGATCAAGACTTGACTAAAATCCAATCTTTAATGAAAAAACAACATCAAAATCTATGTTGATTATGATAGATGAACAAGAAGAAGTATGACGGCGGCTAGGGTTTTCTCTAGAGAGAAAATTTGGATAACAAGAGTAGTGAAAAGAAAATAATATAGGAAAAATCAAAGGGGAGCCCCCTTTTTGAGGGTTTGCGGCCAAGGGGGGGCATGAATGGGCCTCCCGGGCCCTTTGCTTGTCTTGTCCAATTTTGTCTCGCCCCGATCCGTGTGTCATCCAACTTTCACGTTTTTAAATTATATGCGTTATTATGATTCCAACGGACTATTATATGCTATATAAATTATTTAATTTATATATTTTTAAATTAAATTATGTTTATTTAGTAGGCTTTAGGCAAAGCCCACATGTTCAATTTTTGTTTGCGTTCTCAACGTAAGATTTATATTCTTACATTTTTAAGTCTTTAGTCCAATCTTAAGCACGCACCCATCATGTCAAGTCCAAAACAGTGAACATACACTGTTACCATGCCAAAGGCCCACTAGAACATATTAAGTCCATAATACACCGTTTTAGAACTTAGCATGTCTATACGCATCCAATGTACTATACTTAGATCAAGCCCACATTAGGTCAACTTTCAAGTCAAAGATCATATTAAGACCAAGTCAAATTCAAAGAGTCAAAGTCAATGGTCAATGCATCTATTTAGGTGACGGATGTCACAGGTAAGATGGTCTATCAAAATTCAAAATTCAAAATTCAAATTTCTTTGCTTTCTCTCACCCACAAAAACAATTGTACGCAACGTTGTATATCAATGGAGTTTGGTGGTTCGAGCGAATTGACCACAACTACTCTCCGACAAAGTGAGCAACCATACAACGGTGGGTGTGGAAAATTTAAAGGTCGACGATGACAATAACAAATAGGGTTTCGACCATGAAATCGACTTTCTGGCGACCAAGATCCAACGACTATCATTCGGGTTCGAAGAATTAGGTAAATCCTTATACTAACATTCAATTTTCTCAGTAAATCAATACATATTAACACCTGATCCGTAACTTTGTGTTATTTTTTCCAGCCATGGCGGGGTTTAGGTCACCGGAAAGTGTTATACATTATTCAGGTAAGAGCTTGCCAAATCCCTACTTTCTGAGAAACCCATAAGCCATTTTTTTAACAGGTTAATAAGAAAGTGGATTGAGCTTTAGAAAAGGTAGTCCTTTCCTGGATAAATCGAAGGTTTGTTCAATGTTAGGCTTTATATAACATAGCAGAAGACTCTAAAGTAGGATTCATGTGTGTAGTTATATTGATAAACAATATATATGTAGTTGGTCGCAAACTTTTTGTAATAGTCAACGAAACCTGATTCTCTTGCTGGTTTTAGAATTCTTACAATTCCAAAATGTGTAATAATCCTTACAATCATTCCGGTTATATTTGGTTTGTGTTCTGTTACAACTACAACAAATCATCAGGTCTTTTTTTGTATATTCTTTTATAGTTGCAGGGCTAAAAGGATGAATTTAAACCCATATGATGGAACAATAACATATTTAAAGGTAAAGAAGCATATATCCTACTAAAAGGATTAGTATTTCGTATATTTATAGTTAAAGTTTATTCCTGAGAATTTTGGAACGTTATTTATATCTTACTCATCAAATAATTTATCATGATGCCAATTACATTGGATTATAAGTTTATAACTTCAATATTGTTGACATATATGCTTCATTACATCCATATATGTTACTGTTCTTTTTACGTTGAATGAAAGTATACGCTACAAACCGCAGTCTACAAACATCATAGTGTCAAATGCATTAAACAAAATCAAGAGCTAAACCTTTTTTAGAATCATAGGAAGTTGCCCACTACCTTTCATTAATTATGAACTATCTAATAAATTGTAACATGTAGAAATCTTATTCTACTTTTTTTTATTCATAACATGCTATTGTAGATTTGAGTTATTTGTCATCTGTTCGGCTAAGTGATATGATGGGAACCCTTTTTGTGATTTGGAATTAATTGCATTTCTTGTCAATATGAACATTTGTTGTGGTCAAGATCAAGTAAGCCTTCAACCAAAACATGCTTTTTGTTGTATAATTACTAAATGTGGTAGTTTCAACCCATCTACTGATCATGTATGTGAATGTTGAACTCTATAAATCGGTTCATAGAAGGTATTAGCATGTATTGTCGTATAGTATCCGGCCCTAGATAAGTGGCAGCCGGCCCAGGTTAATTTTTTTTCTTTAGTTAGTTTTATGTTTCTTCCATAAAACTTTCCATAATTAGACATGGATGTAGCACACATTTTTGCTGATCTTGCATTCATGTAGTGTAATGAATATAAATCTTTTATATTGTCGTAAACCTTGCATTACATTTGCTGGCTCATGCAGTGAATGCTTAAGAACCTAGTCTTGATGTTGAATACGATCATATTGTTAATTGTCTATTTGTATATTTATGTTATGAAAGTGATCAATGCTATAAATATGACGAATTTATTATATTTCTTAGCTAAGTATGGCTAATGGACTCCATTTATAAGTTAGTAATGATTTACTTTTTGTGAATATTTTATAAGGTTGCATAATTATCATATAACTTGCATTATAAATATAAATTACGTAATCATTTTTTATAATGTGAGTAATTTTACTATGGGTAATAATTATTACAACTTGTGTAATTATGAATATAACTCGCCTAATTATTTACCTTAAATGCATAATTGTGGCGTAGACGAAGTTAACCATCCGCCAAAAAAATACGTGTCACGCCCTGCTGACTTTGTATGCTTCACACGTAAAAAAGACTTTGTATAGTATTCCACCCTTAATTAAATAAGTATCTTAGAAGGATATGATTATAACTAGGGTTGTTCCCCTTCATGTTGCATAGGGCCAATCGTCATAAATGACGTCCTAACTAACCCTGAATATGAAATGTAGATAAGCTTTAGTAAAATCATAAGGATAAAATAAATAAGAATTAAATATGACATGATAAAAATAACATTAATGCAAAAGCAATCTAGGTAGCTAAAAAGTGTAGACGTTAGGGTTCGAACCTGGGTAGCGCATATTGTGGGGTAATCATTTGAATAAAAAGAGAGAAACTGGTCTACATTATATATACATAACTATCAAATAGTGTTCTAGCACAAAATACTACCCATAATGCTCTTATAATTATTCATCATTGTTTTTGCTCGTCTTTTTCTTTTATTTTGGCATTACCATCTTCATCAATGGCCGAGCTACCTTTTTGTTTGGGTGGATCTCTATCTTGTCCAATTGTGTCACTCTCTTGTTCTGTCTACGTGAATCACTCTCTTGCTCCAATGCATTACCTTTTGTTCAATTATTCTATTTTTTTCCATCACCTTTAGCATTATATGTAGCAAGCTTTGGTAGAAAACTGAATGGAGCAACTGCTTAATTTAAACCAAATGGTTTGACTTAGCCCTATTGATTTTACATGTATCAAATGACATCAACCCAACCAACACAATTTCACACTAACCTTATCAAAACCGCCCTGACCATGGTGGTGTAGCATCACGCCCCTTCAAATCACACACACAAACTCACACTTTGGAAATCTATATATATATATTATTGATTCAAAGCAATGATTACAAGCCACAAGGGATGAAAATAAAACATCATATTGATCTTATATATAATGAGCAAAGTAAATAAACCACATGTTGAAAACCAAAGTCCACGTACTCCCTTTAATCAGCAACTAACTCAACGTTCACTTCCATTTTACTCGAACAAACTTGGTCAAACCTTTTACACTTTCTTTATCCAAACATGCATATATAATAACTTGACCCAAATGACCCATTCGTCCCATGAACATGTGACCCGTGACCCATGAGCGAAACCCGATTAATCCAACATTCATCCCCTTAATCGGTTTGTTCACACCACTCATTTACAGCAGCCGAATCACCATCAAAACAGTCTTTATCATGAACCTTATCGACTTTTCTCAGACACCCGACTTTCACCTCTGCCACGTCCAAAGTTTAACCCAGATAAAATTCACCACACTTGTAGCATCTCACATGGCATCACGTTGGAACCGCTCATTAACATATTTACTCTTCACGGATCAATGACCTCTTCCCTGGTCACATCCAAAGCCCCCCGATTTGAACTCCAACGCCATAATGTTCACACCGTGTAGGTTCTCTAATGTCTTTCTTATTCTCTACACCTTATACCTTTTCCTGATCACCCTTGTTCTAAGAGCTTCTCCACTGACTAAGAAAAAAAAGCCACTGCCTTTACCGTTTTCTTTCACCCGCCAAACGAACCAAACCCAAAGACCCATTTTTTGACGGATCCATAACGCTCGTTTTTCACACACTTCCATCGGTAAAACTCATATCACGAAACAAGCCTATCAAGGTTATTTGATCACCTCTAACAACTACGGAACAACAACGTTTATCACCGGTCACCCCGTCATCCCAAACGGTACTTCTACCACAACAACGGTTGCACCGGAACATTTCCCGTCTCCGCATTCTACTGTTGGAAAGTCCGGAAATAGCCACATGCTGTCCTAAAATAGCCACCTGTTGTCCCGAAACACACCGGTCACCTGCTCCGTTTGCTCCGTAATAACGGGCTACTCGCCTCTTAGAAACCGACTCTGAAACCGACCTTCTCCATCTTTTGAGCCCTAATCTCTGATACCAAATGTTGGATCAGGCCCGTTCAAATCACACACACAAACTCACACTTTGGAAATCTATGTAAGTATTATTGATTCAAAGCAATGATTACAAGCCACAAGAGATGAAAATAAAAAATAATATTAATCCTATATATAATGAGCAAAGTAAATAAAGCACATGTTGAAAACCAAAGTCCACGTACTCCCTTTAATCAGCAACTAACTCAACGTTCACTTCCATTTTACTCGAACAAACTCGGTCAAACCTTTGACACTTTCTTTATCCAAACGTGCATATATAATAACTTGACCCAAATACCCATTCGACCCATAAACATGTGACCCATGACCCATGAACGAAACCCGATTAATCCAACAGCTGGCACTGTTTATAGTAGAGCATGCATCTAGAACAATCAGGGAAGGTTTCTTTTATAATCAACATACTCCTTGGGGTGTTTTAAGCAATAATAACAAATCTTGACATTGAAATATACACCATGTATTCTGCAATGGTAGCATCATACATAAAATAGTTGTAATAATAACATAGAAATTTTGTATTAGAATATGATTCACATGAATGTTCAAATTAGTTAAATGGTGTTTGTAGTTTCAAGCTAATTATAGGTTTAAAAGACAGTCTAATTTTCAAATTAAATTCACGTGGGTCGGATACGTATTCTACTTCAATTCATTATTATTGACCTTCAATCTTCTTTATATTTATCTAAAATATTAACACAAAGTACACCATTGGTTGAATATCACAAAGAGCAATTATTTTACATGAGTATGAATATGTGAAATCACAAATAATCAAGATTATATTGAAACAATAACCATAAATGTAACGCCCTGAAATGTCGAAGCAAGCAACTTAGTAATAAACGGTTAAGGTGGGGGTTATATATATATATAAAAAGATTATGGACCAAATTACCTTATGGGCTAAGGGTTTAAGGGTTTGATGGGTTTAAGGGCCTATAACCACCCATTAAACACCCATAATTAGCCACATTCTTCCTTACTTGCAACCCAAGCCACCAACATTCTAGAGAGAGAGAGAGTAGAGAGAGAAAGTGGAGAAAAATCAAATATTTGAAGTTTTAGTAACTCAAGGATTGAAGATCTAAGTATTGGTGCATCAAACATCAAGAAAAGAGCAAGAAATCCAAGTAAGAATCACCATCCAAACACCTCTTTAGAACACATCCAGATTCTAGGGTTTTGGGTTTTGAAAAGTTACAAAGAATTACATAAAGGTCACATTTTTACATATGAAATCATGTAAAAAGCTTAAATATAGTTTCATGGATGAACAACTAAGGGTTTGGATGTAAAAAGTTGAGAATTTGGGTTAAAAACGAGTTGGTTTCTTCATTTTTATACGTCCAGCGAAACTACTAGTTATTCTTGCGAAACTTTGAGTTCTTCCTGCAAAACTAAGACAATCTCCTTACAGCGAAACTATAGTTTCACTAGTAATTTCGCAAGTGCTAGGTAGACAAGTAAATTTAGCAAATGCAGGAAATTCCAACGAAGGTGATTCTGGCAGTGAAACCGACATGCGAAACTGTCAGCGAAACTGCCATGTGAAACTGTGTATGGTTATATTTGAAAGGCTGATGCAACCAAAGTAACCAAAGAGCTTCCTACTTGCATGCATGTACATAGTAGGAGTTACTTCAGAAGTTTTACACTCCACACAGAAAATATTCTAAGTGTAAAATCTTCCAAAGCAAAAGACCAAAATCTTCTGAAGCCAAAGATAAAGTCTTTCGAAGCTTGGAAGACAAAGTCTTCTAAAGCCAAGAGACTGAAGACTAATTTATTGTGAAGACAGAGAAGACATGCTTTCTCTGATCAACTTTTTGCTAACCAACTTTCCGCTACCACTCTAAAGACTCACCAACTTATACAAGTTGGTGAAAAGGTCTATGTTTTAGTAAATTGTAGATTATGGTTTGGGGTCTATAACTTTCTACTTTGTACCTTTTATCCTTTTTGTAATAGATTAGGATGTGAGCTATGGCATGTCATAGTCACAAGTCAAAACATTGATCTTGTTGCCTATATTAGTGTTTCCAATTGACTTTCAAAGTATGGCCGGTTATAGGATGTAGTATAAAGTATCTCAAGTTCTTGTATTCCTAAGTATGCTTTGTAATGCTTGTAACAGAACTTGAGAGTAATATATAGCATTCTTGAAAACTGTCTTTGTTGTTCTTGTGTTCTTTACTTTAAATTCTTAGTTTCCAAATAGCCGGTTCACTATTTGATCCTGTAAGTGTTAGCATGTTCACTCTCCAGCCTCCAACAATCTGTGAAACTGTTACATTGACCTCCCCAACCGGTCCAACAAACTGGCAGCGAAACTACGTGTGAAATTGCTGCCGAAACTGTGCAGAAAATGACCTATTTGTGCGTTAACTTATATGCAGCCCATGTGCCACGATCCTAGGTTAGAAAACTTAGATGTGAAGTTGCTTATTGACCAGGTGAGTTCTAGATTCCCTTAATTTACATGTTTTCAATGTTTTGGGGGCGATATGCATACTGAATATACGATTTTTTTGACAAAGATTTCAAGAGGTTTAAACAAGAAAATAGAATTTTCTATAACAAATTATGCTATATAAAGTCTTCAAATAAAATTTCTTCACGCTTACGAGGCAGTCCGGCCCCCAGCCAAGAGCGTTGCCCCTTGGACCCCACTAGGGTTCGAAATCGTCAAATAACGTCATTGAAATGATTTAATTCGATTAAGTTTGAAGTTTTGAATGGTTTGGTGGTCGCCAAAAGGGCCGCCGGTGGTTAGCCGGAGATGGGGGTTGTTGGGAGGGTTTTGGGTCGGTTTAATTAAATTTACAGTTTTGGTCCCTGTATTTTGCTATTGTTATCATTTTATGTTAAAAAATTTGAAATTAAGTTATAAAATATACTATTCCCACCCTATACTTTATAAAACGAACTTAATTAACAAGTTAATTTATTTTATAAATATTTTAAATATTTTACAAACTTTACAACTTAATTATTTATTTTTATTTTATTATTAAAACTCATAATTAGAAAAAAAAACTTTATAAATTTTGAAATTTTTTGTAAAACATTGAAATTGAATTATTTGCTTTTATTAAATGGTTAAGATCTAATATTTTTTATGAAATATATAAATTTATAAAAATTATTTTATAAATTATAAAATTTAAATTGAATAAGTATCATGATTATTGTATTTGAAACACTTAAATAAATAAATAACTAAATAATAAAATTGACTCAAATGGGTTTGGGTTAATTATAAAATTTAAATTGAATAAGTATCATGGTTAATGTATTTGAAACATTATATGAATAAATATGTAAATAATAAAATTGACTCAAACGTGTTTGGGTCTGGGTTTATAGTTTGAAAATGGGTCGAATGTTACATTAAAAAAAAGAAAATATGCACCTTTGCTACAATGATAAATCAAGAGAACCTTAAACCAGTTATGCAGTAGCAATTCAAGATTATGTAATTATGCAGTAGCAATTCAAGATTATGTAATGAAGCAGAGCAGCATCAAAACTATAAACACGAATGGCTATAAATTTAAGCCATATTTGTTTCAAGTATTCTATCATCTGACATACAACTAATTAGTAGCGATTCTCTTTAACACAATTCATCAAACATGTTGTACACTTCACTAATCAACATATTCTACATCAGATAAGAATGATAAAGATGCCTAAACACACTGATGAAATATAACACTTTGAAAAAAACGTAAATTGTTAAACACATGACTCCACCTGTTCAAATCACAGTATTGGCAACTTCAAGTTACCGTATTAACTTTATTCAAACACCATCCAAACACCTATTACTTCAAGAAGCAAATTTAAATCAATTGGTGATTGGTATTGAGCAAATTAAACATATCAAACAAAATTTCTTAAAGAATAAATAGGATCCTAAATTTTAAACGATTAAACCAAAAACATAACTTTAGGAATATCTGATAGAATACATCGAAGAAGAAAGATATTGGAAGTGAAAAAGCTAAAATTCGTGAATAAAATCAAAATCACAGCCGCCGTCGTTGTTAGCTCCGCTTTAAGGGGAATGAACGGATGCGATAGAGTCTGAGAGGAATGAATAGATCTAATTTCACAAATCACTGTTCATTTCACATCAGAATTAATTTTAAAGCAATTCAATTCAAATTTAAGACTACTAATACAACTTTAAAATCATACAGTACTAGTGTTTAATGCATTTATTCCTATTTTTCAATAAAATAATGAATTTCTACTAGTTAATACATTATTTATTAGTTTGAGATTATTTAATTCACTACACTAAATAATATCTTATTTATAAAACATTAAATTAACATTTAAATTTATATATTTATGTTTTAATAACTAAATGTATTTAAATTAAATATTATCTTATTTAAAAATATTATTCTTATTTAAATAAATAAGTATATAATTACAAAATATTTTGGTGGCGGCAATGGTAATAATAAAAATAATAATAATAATAATAATAATAATAATAATAATAATAATAATAATAATAATAATAATAATAATAATAATTTCTAAAGGCATTTTGGGTATTCATTAATTTTAGTATTTATAGTTAAACAAGTATTAAGCCCCCCACGTTACGAAGGGTTATGCAAAAGCATGTCAAGTAACACCAATGTCACACCATCGTCTGCGCCTATCGACATCGAAAAATCTTGTTTTAAAGAAGAGATAAAACGAAAAAAAGAAAACCAAATAGAAAGTATATGTAAAAATTTGGAACAACACACGTGAAACGTAAAACATAAAAAAACAATAAATAAGGTCGATCTAAGACCCATACGTTGCGTCGGGCTGTTCAACGGGAAAAAAATAAGCGTAACAATGTTGAACTATCCAAATTTAGAGCGAAATGTAAAATGAAGATTTATAAAATATGAAAATTATAGTGGACCAAAATTAAAAGAAAAAATTGTAAGGGTTAAAGTGTAAATATGTAAAGTATTGAGTTTAAAATAAAATAATAAAAACAATTAGACGATAGTACTTTATGCATAAAAATATGTACATATAATTTGGTAATTAGAATATATATATATATATATATATATATATATATTGTTAGTTAATAACATATTATAAAGAGCAAATTATCATTGTTCTCTCTGTGTTTTGATCACATTAACATTTTCATACAAAAAGATTTTTTCTTGCATTTGCCTCGTCAAGTTTTGAAAAAAGTTACCATTTTCATCCAAAAATGTTAGTTTCATTAGAGTAAAAAGTTAAATATTTATCGCTAAATGAATACTTATGTAAATTTTCATATAAAAACGAAATCCTAATATATATTTACGTGTTGCTGATAAAATTTATTTCATGAAATTCATGTTTTTGAATGAAAATAATAACTTTTCTCAAACCTTGAGGGGACAAATGCAAAAAGAAAATTTTATGGATGAAAATAACAAATATAATCAAACCACATATAGGAAAACAACAATTCACTCTATTATTTATATGTTTTAAAAAACAATTAGATAATAATAAATCTATTCATATTAATAAGAGTAAATTACACGGATGGTCCTGTGTTTTGGTTAAAATTTTGGATTTGGTCCTTAAAGTTTTAAAATTACGAATATAGTCCCTAATGTTATAGCTATCTTTCATCAATGATCCCTACTCTGTTAGTTCAGTTAGTGATGTTAAATTTATCAAAATAACTATTTTATTTGTAGGGATCATCAATGTAATTTACATTTTATTTTATTATAAATATGTTTATTATTTAATATACAAATAAAAATATTTTAAAAAATGTCTTCTTTTAAATGTTTGGTTTATAAATTTTTTTAAACCAATATGCGGGGTTTTTTAACCTTTATAAAAATGTCTTCTTTATAAAAATGTTAAAACTGAATTGTTTTTAAAAACTAGGAATTTGTTTAAGAAAAGATGTTTTAAAAAATGAATGGTTTTAAAAAAAGAACTTTAGAAAACCAACCAGTTAAAAAAAGTCTAAATAAACAGATAGTTTTTGAATGACGTATAGAAAACGAACGGTTTAAAAACCAAACATTTAGAAAACATGTTTTCAAAAATTTTTATTTGTGTATTTAAAAAGTATTTTATTAAATAATAATCTTATTAATAAAGAAATGATAAAAATAATATAAAAAATAAAAAATTTTGAAAAACAAAAAGATAAAATTTTCTTTAATAAAAATAATGATATAGTTTAAAAGGTAAATTAAATAGATGGCTAATGCGAGTAAAATGTTAATTTTTACGACATTTAACATAACTAACTGTTAACTAACAGACCTACGGACCATATATGAAAGATAAAGAAATGTTAGGGACTATATTCAAAAATTTTAAACTTTAAGAACCAAATCCAAAATTTTAACATAACCACAAGGACTATCCATGTAATTTACTCTATTAATAATAATTAAATAATAGTACATGGGTATTTACTAAATTTAGTATTTATAACTAATTTGTTACTTGATGAAATATTGTTTATGATAATAATAAAAATAATAATAAGAACAATAATAAGAACAATAATAACAACAACAACAATGGCGGCGGCGGCGACGACGACGACGACGACGACAACAACGACGACGACGACAAAGAGGACGACAACGACGACGACGACAACAACGATAACGATAACGATAATAATAACAATAATAATAATAAAATTAGTAATAATAATAATAATAATAATAATAATTTATATTTATTATTTGTATTTTGGGTAGCCTTACAGTTAAAAACATATTTAATCTAAAAAGCCTAAAAAAGATTAGGGGTGTTCAAAGTCGGATATCCGAATTTCGAATATCCGAAAATTTCGGATTGTAAAAATCACTATCCGTATCGGTATCCGAAATTTTGAATATCTGAAATTTCAAATATGGATATCGGATATGATTTGGTTATCCAAAATTCATTTTCTATTTTTTTTATTTTCTTATTTTTTTATGTTTTTTTACAATAACTAGACATATGCTATTATAAAAATAATATAAAAAACTAACTCATATCATAAAAGTTCTTATATACACTAAAATATCTCAATCAAAAATAAAAATATGTTTACATTTTAAAAAAATAAAACAAAATAGTTTTTTAATTTTCGGTAATCGGATATCCGAATATCCGAAACTTTTGAAAATCACTATCCGAATCCGAATCCAAATTTTCGGATATCCGAAATTCGGATGTCCAAAAATTTGGATATTTTGGATTCAGATTTTTGGTTTGGATCCTTGGATTCGGATATTTTTGAACACTCCTAACAAGGATTGTGGGCTTGACATTTGTTCTTCTATTGGTTTAAAGAGGATGACATTTGTTCATTATGTCTTATACGTTCATTATGCCAAATATCAGTTCGTTATGTTATATATTTTACATTATTTGTTATATGTATCTGCTCAGTCGGGAAGAGTATGAAGCCACCAAAAGCTCAAGAGTTTAGAACAAGAACACCCACTGCTGATTATCAGAGTGCCAAATGTCGATCAGCACAAGTTTGTCAACCTTCGAATCCCATCGAGTGCTGAAGCATTGCCGATCAGCATTGAAAGTAATGAAGTGCTGATTGACAACTTATCAGCTCTCAAACAGGTGAGCTAGTGATTATCTACAACTCCAAACAAGACTGTTTGTGCCGAGATACACTGGCTGCTGTTGTATTTTACCTTTTAAAGACAGCATAGAACTGAAGCAGTTGACTCCGAATATGTCAATTGTCTGTCTAAGTTGTAGTTACTTTTTCCTAAACCTGAAAGAGATGTATAGAAATTTATTATTTATATTTATCTTTCTTAATATAAATAACCTCATACTTGTATAGTTAGAGGCAAGCTTATTCAGACCACTTGTTTGTCTGCTAATTGTAATAGTTTATTCAGAAAAGATTAATCTAATATAAATAAACCCTAAAGAACTTTTGTTTATATTGTTTCTCAAAGTATAAGTGTTTATTAGTAAAATAGTTAACTTAGATTCCGTATTTGTCAATTGTTGATCAATAGAAAAGTCTTATTAGTCTTTAACCCGGATCCAACAGTATTCATCATTGTGTTTTATGTATTAAATCATTTGTGTTATTTCTTTTATTGTTTTTGTAGATTATATAAATTTGTTATCTATCATTTTGTTTTATACTTACAATTACATAATGATATACTTTCACCAATGTATTTTTCAAAACTTATACTTTTGAATAAAACATAATGTATTATTTTTATCATTATTTTTTATAGATTATATATATATATTTGTTGTTATCTATGATTGTGTTTTAAATTAAAAGTATATAATGATGTTATTTCACCAATGTATTTTTTAAAACTTATAGTTGTTCAAGATAACATAATTGCGATCAAAAAACATAACGAAAAATTGTATTATTTTGTTATTGTTTTTAATGTATTAGATTAATTAGTTAATTATTTATTGTTGTGTTTTACGTATTAGAAATCCACAACAATGTTATTCCACCATTATTTTTTTAAAATAATCATTTAAAAAAAGCACGATAGTATTTAGAAACAGACAATGACTAACAAAAAAACGCAATGAATTACACTAAAGACATAATGACGAAATGAGCTTAAAAACATAAAAAAATTATATCTTTTTATATAACAATATCGTACCCGTTTTAAAGATAAAAAGCACTTGTGTTTTATGGTGTAATTACTATAAGTAAATAATATTGTACAACGTTTAAAAAAATGAGGAAACTTATAAAAAGTCAACAAAAGTAGCTATTTCTAAAATAACTCTCTAACAAACTGCAGGATCAGTGTCGGTCACTCAACACAAGTTTATCTCTCAAAATCGCTAAATCTCACTCGAATGATGAAGCAGAGTCTCTAACAAAGTTGATAATAATATTGTAAGTAAACGAACACAAGAATGGTTTTCAAGATACTTGTATATATTACTTCTGAACTCAGTGTTACAAGACTTTTACAAGCATTCATACTTGGTGAGTTACAATGAGAAACTATATATACTATTATCTATAGCCGGTTATACTTGGAAAACCAGCTGAAAATTACAACTAGACAAATATTATATTGCTAGAAGTAAGGTGTCTAAGATAAACTAATATCCTAGATTATATAGCCATGACAGGTCCATGACTTACCTTTTGTCACTAATCAAAGTTGGTAATTGTACTAACTTGATAAAAGGTGAACTGTAGATTAAAGTATGGTCAACTACATGGGCGTGGGAAAGCACCATGCAGTATATCAGAGTTACCAGCGAGTGTCAGTCGGACAATACCTATGTCCACTGGTTCATAGTTGATTCTTTCGAAGCTTAAATGACTTCGGAAGAATAAGTTCTTTCGAAGCCATTTTATACTTCAGAAGAATCAACTTCTTCCAAGACTTCTGCAAGTCTTCATGGCTTCTTTCAAAAGAGCAGCTTTGTCTTTGATCTTCTAAGTGCTTATACTTCGGAAGGAGAACTACTTAGTCTCGAAAGACTGAGTTTTGCCTTTGAAAGTTCTTCATACTTGTGCTTCGGAAGATCTTCAACTTGTCTTCAGAAGAGCAGCTTTGTCTTCAGAAGACTTCTTCAGTTTTACTTCAAAATCTTCTAAGTGTTGTTTTGATTCCACCAGTCTCATTTCATCCACATATGATCCAACAAACTCCCCCTAGGCTGATGCTACCAAAACTTCACTTTCTTCTGCTTCTCATAGTCTTCAACACCAGGGAGAGCAGATATTTATTTATTTCCTTGTTCTTCCCTGATGTGGTGGTAAGAAGATTGTACAAGTCATTCGTAGATAGAAGACCTCATCTGTTGCTCTGAATGGCATGTACCCTCTGTCGTGGCCCTCTAAAGAAAGTTGGTTGATGGGAATTATAGTCATACTCCCATCTAACTATAGGATCTAAAGAAGAGCTTTCAACCATCTGTAGGAAGGTTCTTCTTTTTGAAGTTGCACCCTCTTCTTCTTCTTTTGCTCTCATCTTCAACTCTTCTTCAATCGTTGCTTTCTTTATGAGTTCAGAAAGATGAAGGCTGCTTAGATGGTTTCTGATGTGAGCAGCCAGTTGAGAATTGGAGGGGTTGGAGAATGGTTTCTCTACTAACTCATCAAGATCGAATCTGCTGGAGTGCAGTAGTGATGATGTGTCAAGTCTGCTGACTTCACCATTCTCCCTTTCTACTACAAAGCTATAAGAAGGTTTATCAAACCTCCACTAGACAACTTGCTTCCGAGGATTGAGGGGCTTGTTTGAAAATTTGTCCCCTTTCCTGGCGTCCAGTAGAGTCACCAATCTTCTTCTCAACTTCTTTTCTTCTTCCTTGAGAGTGTTAGAGTTGATTGCTAGAAGTTGAAGAGCTTGGTCCAGTGTTCCCGTAGGTAGATCAAGAAATTCATTTCGTGTGAGGGAACAGAAAGATCCGTCAATGAACTTCAGTGTAATTGACTCTTCTTCACAAGAGATTTTGCTTAAAGTTGTGCAGTTGGTGAGTTTTCTTTTGATCTCCTTGTATTCTTCTAAGGTTAGAGGCTTGGATGGTTCAGAGTTTGGCTTGGGTAATGGTTGAATTCTGGGTTGTGATTTGGGTTTCAGGATGGGTAATGGTGATGGTTGTTGAGAGGCAATGGATGAGGGTGTAGGTAAGGCTGATGGTGTGGGTTCAGGGGTGTAAGGTTCAGTACTTGGTTCGGTTTTGATGGGGAAGGGAAAAGGTGTGGATTCAGATTTGTTGGTTGTGGCTTGGGTGTTAGTTTGGATACCATCCTCTATACACCTTGAGCTTGAGTTACCTCCTTCTTTCTTCCTAAGCGAATGTCAGCTTTGATTTCACTGACCTCTCGCTGTAGGGTCTTCTCTGACATAGGACCTACTTGCCTGCCTATGAATCCGTGGGCCCTGAGATAAGCTTTCATCTAGGCTTTATCTCCCACCCTTTTGGCAGCTAAAAGTTGGGCCTCCTCCTCCTTCTTCTTCTCCTTCAACTTTTCCCTTGCAACCTTCTTCCTCTCCTTGTTGATTTGATCTTGTTCTTTGTGAAAAATAAATAAGATCGTGTCATTTTCATGAGGAGTCAACTCCTTCTGAGAATAGCTATTTATGCATAGAAAGGCTATCCTCTCCATCCTCTCCCTTTGCTTAGCCTCTTCTTTCTTTCTCCTCCTCCCTTCCTCTATGGCTAACCTTGCTGCTTCTTCTTTTTCCTTTTGCAGCAGGGTTGCTTTTTCCAACTGCACAAGCTCATCAAGTGGGAGTAGAAGCATTTTTTCATTATCCACTCCTAGGCTGATGAGCCTGTTTATCACCTCTACTCTCCTCCTATTATTGATAGACTCTTCAGCTGCTGCTGCTCCTTTGTTGCTTGCAGCCAGCAGTTTCTCAGTGTCAAGTCTACCTTTCTTCTTCAGCTTCTCTAACCTTTCCTCCTCAAGAAGCTCTTTAGCAGTCATCTTCCTTTTTCCTTTAGGATCTGAAGAAGATTCAGCTTTTGGAGATTCCGGTTTAGAGGATTCATGTTGGGGATAGTGGGGTTGAACTTGTGGTTCTTGTGGTGTCTTAGATAGAGGAGTTTTGAGAAAGTCCTCACTATATATCTCAGAAGCTAAGTCAAGAATGGCCTCTGTGATGAGCAGATCATCGGAGAAAGAAGACAGTTCAACCATTCCTTCCGGAGCTTGAATTTTTGCTTCGGAAGAGATTGGAATTGCACTACCTATCCCAACTACGTTAGTTGTTGGGCCATTAGTCCTTATTTCCCCTTCGAAGTCAATCTCATGTTCAATAGGGACCTTAGGTTGACCAACTTCTTTCTCAGAGGTAGGTGGTGCACTCAAGCTTTAAAGCTCTTCAGTTCCAAAGTAGGCAATTGCAATATCAGGGGAAGGTTGTTTAAGGGAAGAGCTTACAAGAAATTTGGTTGAAAATTTGTTGAGATCAATAAGCATCCTTGGGTCCACTTGAATTGTAATGGGAGCTGCCTGAGGGAATATGGCTGCGGAGTGTTGTTGTGTTGGGTAAAATGAAGAGATAGCAAGGCTGGGTTCCTTAGGTCTTTGTTTCTATACATTCTCCCCCTTTTTGGTAGCATTATCTTAAGAAGTAGATGAGCTGGAGGAAGAACTTAAAGAAACCTAAATTGGTACATGCCTAACAGACTTCTTAATCTATTTCTTAGCTAGTTGACCCTTGAGATTTTCAATCTCAAGCTGCTGAGTGGCAGATCTATCTTCTAAAGTCTTAACCTTAGATTCCAGGTTTGAGACTTTAGATAGTAGGTCTCTGATGATAAGTTGCTGACTTCCCTCATCTTCTTTTGAAGAATCACGGGGAGATGAGATTACATACCTAGTATGTTTATCATCTTCACCAGATGTGGTTTCTTGGCACCCTGGTTTCCTTGCATGCTAATGTCTCTTTCAGAGGCATCAAGTGGCAAGGTTGTTGTAGACTCAGGTGCTGTTTGTTTTTTTTGAAGGAAAACGTCTTCAGTCTGCGGATCACATCTGCAGACATCTGCAGTAGAAGAGGTGGACCAAACATCTGCAGTCTGCAAGAAAAAGACTATTTGTTTTTTTAACATCTGCAGATTGCTAAACCAAATCAAAAAATACTAAACCAAATCACAAAACATAACTAAGCCACTAGATCTACACAACTAACAAAAACCACAAAAACAATCCACAAAACATAGCCCCGGCCTGCATCATCTTCAGCTCCCACAACTAACAAAAACCACAAAAACAGTCCACAAACACAAGCCACCGACTCAAATCAAAACCTCGTAAACGTCAAACCTAGATCTACACAACACACATTCGGATGAAAACACTCACTCCTTGAAGCTCGCTGAGGACGCCCTCACCGGGGCCGCCGTTGGGGCCGCAGCGGAGGGCGGGCGGCGAAGGGCGGGCGGCGCAAGGAGGGCGGGCGGGCGGACGCAGCGGAGAGGGGAAGGAGGGCAGCGCGGGGCGGACGGCGCGCAGCGGAGAGGGGAGGGTAGCGCGGCGAAGGGGGAGGGCAGCGCGATGGAAGGGGAGGGCTCGCATCGGAGGGGGAGGGCAGTAGACCTGTGGCGCTGTGGCGGTTGGGTGGAGGTCGGCCGGTGGTGAGAGGAGAGGTGGGGAGAGATCTTGACAAATGAAGGTGGGTTTCAGGATGGGGGAGTTAATGAGAAGTGGTAAGAAGAGGTTGCCACATCTTCTCCACGCAGATGTCAGGAAGCGCACTGAAAACCTCTTCCCGCGTCTGCGTGCACGCAGATGAAGAGGTGGAGAAGAGCTTTTTATAAAAAACAAACACTACCTCTGTCTCACTAATGTTACCACTGTCTTGAGAGTCCGCTGATACACTTTCAGTAGTGGTAGCTGAGTTTACATGAGTCCCCTCCACACCTGTGGGACTCACCTTAGTTTGGTCCAACTGATATGGGTTAGAAACCAGAGTAACTAGGGCTCAGTTGATCTGCAGAGTGGTGTGGTAGATCAACATCATGGCCCTTATGAAACATGGATAAGGATACATAGGTTATTCCTAATGACCCGGGACCTTGGTCAGAACCTAATCGCATTGAGCCAGTGATGTGGCTGTCCCTTTTTGGCTACTCAGGAGAGTGTTGAGACTCACCCTTAGGGCTTTCAGCTTGGGTTGTGGGCTTATCAGGTTGAGAATGAGGAGGCTCAACGCTGATATTGAGGTCAATGGTGGAGAATGGTTAGACCTCTGGTTGAGTGGGAGCCCTGAGTTCCACTCTACCCTTTTTGGTTTGAACAGAGGGAACTTGTTCAATTAGAGTAGATTGAACAAGGGTTTGTTTGGGGCGTCTTGTATATGTTAATCGGATTGGGTGGGAAGAAGTGATTGGCATTGAAGTGCTGATGTCTGGTGTGGGTTCATCACCTGCCAGGTCTGTAGGGATGTCACTTGGAGCCGTTGGCTCAAGCATACCTTGAAGAAGATCAGTGAATCTTTCGGTAAAGTTGGTGCACACCTTCTTCAAAGTTTTGAAGATGCCCGGCCTCATGTGAGGGACAAGAAGGGTATCTTCACATTGAAGCTGATCCTGGTCCAGCTCACAGTTGAAGCTCACAGTTGAAAATGTGTTGAATAAACCTGGGATACATGTAAAATGGATCCCTATTGAGGTTACCTCTGAGGTTATTCAACACAAACCTTGAGTAATTAAATCGGAGGCCTTTGACTAACCTGTGAACTAGGCAGCCCAAATTGTATGGGATTTGATCCCATCCCTCTTATTTGTTGGAGAGATAATGGAGAATGATATGCAGCATGAACTTCCAGTTGTATGAAAACTTGAACTTGTATAAGGTTGACTTGCTCACATCACTGCCGTTGCCCATCTGAGTGTAAGTGTCCTCCAAATCAGACTTGGGGAATTCAGTAGGGGCGCCTTCATCATGAAGCTCCAGATGCTCCCTGATGATTTTTTCACTTATAACAAGATCCTGCCCGCAAATTCTCGATGTGATGACCCTTTCTCCATTAAGCATGTCGCTTTGACCATTAGCCCAGAATTCGGCCATGTGGTTTGAGTAAATAATAGGGTTGACAGTGAGGGCGGTGAAGTATGTTGATTGAGTTAGAAATTGGATGATTGGGGCAAAGTCGGCATCTTTAAAAGAATCAAGGATTGCGACCTGGTTATGTGTAGGATTCAAGGCCATTGTTTGTGAAAGTACTGTGGAATTGAAGGAACTTGAGAGAGTGTGTAGAAGAAGATAGTGGAAATTTGGGGCTTTTGTGAAGGTAAAGAAATTAAAAAAAGAAAGTCCGAAGTTTTTAAACGGGTAAACAGATCAAACGGATAAGGTGAAAAGACAGTTTAGCTTTGATTTGACATTGGCGGTAAGTTAAAGGATCACTTAAAATATTCCGACAATCATCAGTAAAATTTTACTTTTTACAGAGTAGGGCCCAAAGATTTCTGTTAAACAGTAAAGTTTTCTTCCGAGAGTAAAATTGCTTCCGAGAGAAAACTGTTAGGTCTCTCAGTATTGTCTTCCGAAGCCAAGTTTACTTCCGAAGGCAAACCGTGTCACAGGAACAAATTTGCTTCCTATAATAAAAAGGTCTTCCGAAAGAAGGAGTTTTTTAAGCTTCGAAAGTAAATATGATCTATGATCAAGTTTTCTTTCGAGGCTCAAAACTCTTCAGAAGAGAATACTTATGTAGAGGAATTTGCCTTCGGAAGATCTATAACGATATCTTCCGATGGTAAATTTCTCTTCGGAAGAATTTATACTTAGAATTTTTGAAGAAAGACCTTTTGTAACAGGGCTTAAATTGTATAAAGACAGCATAAACAAAACACGATTTAAAAGGTTTTCAAAAGAGATGAACTAGTCATGTTTATCATCCCAATAGCTGTGATAAATACTTAAATCTTGTTCATCAAAAGCTTTGTTGAACAAGTGGGCTTATTGTTCATTTGAATTGACTTTGACTAGTTTGATCAAGTATTTCTCATGAATATCTTGAATGAAATGGTCCCTGATGTCGATGTGCTTTGTCTTGGAGTGCTTGACTGGATTTTCTATTATAGAAATTGCACTCTTGTTGTCTATGTGGATAGGAGTCTCTATGAAGTTGAAACCATAGTCTAACATCTAATTTTGAATCCATAGCAGCTGAGCACAGCAACTTGCAATAGTAATTTATTCAGCTTCAGTAGTTTATGTAGAGACACATGATTGCTTCCTGCATTCCAAGTAGATGTTCCTTCCACCAAGAGATTGACATCCTCCTAATGTGGATTTCTTGTTGATGTTGCAGCCACCATAATCACTGTCAGTGTAACCATAGAGATTGAAGTCTTTATTCCTAGGATACAAGAGACCAAGCTTGGGAGCTCCTTTAAGGTATCTAAGAATTCTCTTGCCAGCAACTAGGTGAGACACCTTTAGAGCAGCTTGATATCTTGCACAGATGCAAGTTGCAAACATGATATCAGGTCTACTTGCTGTGAGATTCATCAGAGATCCTATAATTGTCCTGTATTGATGCCGAATCCTCCCTCTGAGAGTCTGGACAAAGATTGTGATTTCTGGGCGTAGGTGTCTTAGCTAGCTTACAATCTTTCATCTCAAATCTTTCTACGATATCCTTGACATACTTAGATTGATTTATGAAGAACCCATCTTCCATCTGCTTCACTTGAATTCCAAGGAAGAAATCTCTCTTTCCCATGGAACTCATTTCAAACTTCTTCTTCATAATGCTTTCAAAATCTTTCCATATTTGGTCATTTGAGGATCCAAATATGATGTCATCAACATAGATTTGAACAAGCAAAATGTCCTTCCCAGACTTCTTTATTAACAATGTTTTGTCTATTGTGCCTTTGGTATAGCCATTCTTCAGAAGAAATTGAGACAGTGTCTCATACCACAGCCTAGGTGCCTGGTGCAGCCCATAAAGAGCTTTATCCAATTTGCACACATAGTTGGGGTGCTGTGGGTCTTCAAATCCTGGTGGCTGACACACACAGACTTCTCTGTCGATATCCCCATACAGAATTGCACACTTGACATCAAGTTGATAGACTGTAAAGTTCTTGGATGCTGCAAAAGCAAGAAAGATTCTCACAGCCTCAAGTCTTGCAACAGGTGCAAAGACATCAGTGTAATCTATCCCTTCCTCCTGTGTGTATCCTTGAACTACAAGTCTTGCCTTGTTCTTAATGATCAAACCTCTATCGTCCCTTTTGTTTCTGAACACCCACTTAGTGCCAATGGGGACTTGACCAGGTGGTAGTGGACATAGGTTCCATACGTTTTGTCTCTTGGATTAAAGCAACTCCTCTTGCATTGATTCAACCCAAATGTTGTCGTTGAGAGCTTCTTCCACCTTCTTTGGTTCCATTTGAGAAAGAAAGCATGAGTACAAGCAAGCACTCCCGTTATGAGTTTGTCCTCTTTTTCTCACACCTTCTGAGACATCCCCAATGATGTTTTTAGCTGGATGAGTGTTATGGATCCTGAGCTTAGGAATCACATCCAGTAGCATAGATAAATCCAAGTTGGAGAAGTTCTGCTCAGGATTTTGAACAACTTTTCCAAGCTAATGTCTCACATTCATTCAATAAGGACTGATTGAATGAATGAGTGACAGCATCAGTGATATTTTGTTGTGAAGAAGCATCAACAGTTGCCTGTTCCTCCATATTACTATCTTCATTAGCTTGGTGTTGAGTGATGGAGTTGTTAGCTAATGAGTTTTGAGACTCAGTTTGCTGACAACTTGTTGAAGCTCCACTGTTTCCTGAGATGTCCAACGTTTTAGGAGATCCAGTAGTGGGAGCTTGATCTTCATGATTTCTTGGAGAACTTGGAATAGGTCTGCGTAACTCAAACAGTTGATCATCATATGAGTCATTTTGAGTTCCAGTTCCAGCTGAAACATTCTCACAAGATGGTTTAGAATAGTTTGGAAACAATTCTAAGTCAAAAATATAATCAGGGCCATTCCCCTTAACACAAGGAGTGTGCTCATTTACAACAATGTTAGATGATTCCTCAAATTATTTATTTTTGATGTTATATACTCTATAAGCAATAGAGTTTGAGGAATATCCAATAAAGATGGCATCATCCGACTTTTTAGCAAATTTTGCCAAATTGTCCTTTGTGTTAAGTATGGTACACCTGCTGCCAAAGGATCTAAGAAAGCCAATGAACAGTGGCCTCTTGTTCCATAGCTCATAAGGGTTTTTCCATGGGGCTTAACAATGAGAACTCTGTTCTGCACATAGCATGCAGTGCTGATATCCTCTGCCCAGAAAGTTAGAGACAGTTTTGAATCAGCTAACATAGTTCTTGCAGCCTTAATAAGTGTCCTGTTCCTCCTCTCAGCAACACCATTTTTGTTGAGGAGTTCTAGGAGCACTATATTGTCTGGCAATCCCTTTTGTGTTACAGGATGAGTCAAGAACTTGATTATTAAACTCAGTCCCTTGATCACTTCTGATAATTTTTACCTTATGATCAATTTGATTTTCTATTTTAAGGATAAAAGATTTTAAAGTTTCAGCAGTTTCATTTTTAGTCCTTTAAAAAAATACCCATGTAAATCTTGTAAAATCATCAACAACCACAAGGCAGTATGATTTCCTTCCAATGCTCATTATACTTGTGCGACCAAATAGATCCATGTGTCATAAGTGTAATGGAGTGGGTGATGGAGTTAACTTCTTTGGATTTATGAGATACCTTGTGTTGTTTCCCTTTCAGACAAGCAACACAATTATCTCTACAAATAAATTCCTTTATGGGCACACCATGTACCAAGTTATTTTTAACCAATTTGTTCATGGTTTTAAAATTAACATGACACATTCTTTTATGCCACAAAGTTGACTCATCACCATTAGCTTTGGAAAGAAAGCATGATACTTCACCCAGTGGGGAAGCATAGTTCATATCCAGCTTATACATATCCTCTTTTCCTAGAGATCTAAGAAGCACCAATTCCTGAGGAGTTGTCATCCCGGGTTTGAGGATAATGCATTCATGTTCTGTGAAAAGCATCTGATGCTTTTGGTCACAGAATTAAGAAACACTCAAGAGATTGTCTTCAAGCTTTTTGACAAAGTTTACTTTGTCAACTTTCAACTTACCATTGGATACACTACCTCTACCAAAATTGTATCCTCCGGCTTCACCTCCAAACTAAACAGGACCTCCATCAAAGTGTTCAAACTATTGAAGAAGAGATCTGTTCCCTATTATGTGCCTGGAGCATCCACTGTCTACAATCTAAACATTTTCATTTTTCTCATGTTGATGTCCCTTCACATAAGGTGAAATGATTGGTTTTTATTGGAAACCCAAACCTTATTGGTCTTGGGCTCTTCCAATGTAGATGAGATAATTGAACCAAAATGTATGCATGGGGGTTCAATTATGGTTTATGAAGAAGAGGTCTGGGCTCAGCATCTTTTCTGATCTTCCATTCCATCCCATGGTTGATCTGTGTAGATAAGCCTATGCAGGCTTGAGCAGCATTACTTGCTTCCGAGGCTTCTTTCTTATCGAAAAAAGTTGTCACCACCTTTTCTTCCGAAGCAGTCTTCTTCTTGGAAAGTTTCAAAAGATTTCTTTTGTTTCTAGCTTTTCTCTTGGGCTTGTCTTCCGAAGCTATTTTCCTTTCAGAAGAATGTGTTTCTTTTGAAAGCAACTTGGCTTCGGAAACAAGCTTTCCTTTTCTTGACACTTGAACCATATGGTAAGGTCCAAATGTGAAACCATCTTTAGCCATGTGGTTGTGCACACCACACATTATGCACTCAATGTTATTCTTGATGGACTATGAGGGCTGTTGTGTCTTACACTTCTTTTCCTCTTCAACATCCTTCTCCTTTAATGTCTGGTCCTTCATTTGGATAGGAGTGCTGGTACTACACTTCTTTCCTGAATCAAAACCTCCAACCACTTAGAATCCAGCTGAGATGAGTACACCCTTTCGCTTTGGGTCTATCTTCAACTTTGATTCATCCACCTTCTTGGCAGTGTTTCTTGCTACTTTAATTTTATTCTTTTGTTCTTTGGTGGTGAGAGGTTGATCATCAGCAATGTAAATAAGGTTTTCTACCTTATCCTTCCCTGTGGTGGTAACCATTATTGTATCATTCTTCTGCTCATTAGGTTGTGGGTCAGCAGTTGGAACCTCTTGCTCATCAGTACCACATCTTGGCTGTCTAACAGACACATAAGAGTGTGGTGGAGCAATTTCATTGGTTCCCAACCCACTTTTGTTTTGATAACACACCTTTGAGTGGGAGGATGATGCAATGATGGTGTTGAAGTTATGCTCTTCAATGGCATACTTCTTTGCTTTAGCCTCAGCTATTACTAGCTGGGCTTGAGCCTCAGTTAACTTTGAGATTAAATCCTTTATTTGAACCTTGTAGTTTGAGTGTTTATGTTTCTCTAATTCTAAGAATTAGAGGATACAGTTTTCTCTAACTCTTAAATTTTGAGTTTGTAGTCAGATTCTGCTCTCTTAAAATCAGATTTTAAGGATTCAATATCAGATTTAACTTCCATGTTATAGTCCTGATACAATTTAACCTTAGTAATACAAGCTGGAGTGCAGAGATGTTCATATACCTTACTGTCTTCAGTTCCAGCCATAAGAGCTTGAGCAGGAGTGATATCTTGCACCATAAAGCTCCAATAAACTTCTTGAGCAACAGCTACAGTTTGTTGTTCAATTGACTTGGCAGTAGACTTTGGAGTAGCAGGATGTTGTTCAAAGTGACCAAGTTGATTGCAGTTGTAACACTTGGCCTTTGATTTGTCAAACCCAAATTTGCTGTTAGTTGGTTCTGAGGGAATTGCCGTCCAGATCTCTTAAAGAACTTCTTTGCTCTATAGGTTAAAAGAGCCATCTGTTGGACAATGTCCATATATTCCACATCATTTGGACTTAAACATTCGAGATCATCAAAACAAAATTGAAAATCTCTAGAGTGCTTATTTCCTGAAACAAAAGCACAACTATCCTGGAAAGGACTATGCTGAGCTTGTTGAGACCTGGGTGTCTCAGAAAATGTGATGTAGGGTCCAGAAGAGGATGATGGCTGTTGGGGATAGTTCAGATACGACTGGTGCTGGGGGGTTCTTGAACCTTCAACAGCGTGTAGAGCATTGCTGACAGGAAGGTATAACTTCTATTCATCGGATGGCCTTTCTGAGTTTCCATCTCCATATGGTATCCATCAAGGATTCATATAGTTCAGTCATGGTGAGAGTGTTGAGATTCTCAGTTCTCTTGATTGAGACACAATAAATGGTCCATTCATGAGGAAGTGCACTCATGAACTTTCTTACAATGTCTCTCTTCTCAAGAGTTACTCCTATAGACTGAAGAGAAGAGATCAAGTCCATGTACCTGAAGTATTGCTGACTCAGGGTCTCACTAGCAATGTGTGTGAAGTTCTCAAATTGCTGCTTCAGTACATCTTTCTTCGACTCTTTGGAATCAGTAGAACCAGAGTACATCAACGTCAAAGCATCAAATAGATCTTTAGCAGTCTCACAGTGCTGAAAGCCTACCATTATGGAGTTTTGATAGGTTCAAAAGGATCGATCTGTGATGATATTGTAATGCTATGATCAATTATAAGCACAAAGTAATCAACAAAAGCAAAATACTTCAAAAATTCATAGTGATTTCATTGAAAGCAAATTGCAATCAGATACAATGTAAAGAGAGAGTTCTAACTGAAATTCTCCAAAAGTCTACCTGCACATATAAACAATATCCTATTTATACTAACAATGAAACTAAGGAACATATATTTACACAATAAGTCCCTATACTATGAAAAAAACAAAATCTAAAGACTAAATGCTAATCTTCAAGAGCTCCAACAATACTCCCCTTAAGATTTGCATAGTCTTCAGTCAAAAAAATCTTCAGGTTCTTCTTTAATTTTGAACATTGGCTTTTCTTTGTACATATCTATCTCTCTTAAAGCTTTCTTTATTGCAGACTTGAATTTTGCTGCCAAAACGCCTTGTTCAGGCTTCGATTCATTAGTCTTTATATCCATAGCATCCATTACCATCAAGGTTTCTTTTGACAACCCTACAATATCAATGTTTGCATAGAACTCTAATGGATCTTGATTATCCTTTGTATGTATCTCCAACACTCCTTTGCTTGATATTCTCATGAATTCTATATTATTTACATCTTTCTTGACAATGTTTGCATAAGCCAGAGCTTTCCTCAACGAAATCCGCTCCATGGCTGCATTCATCACTTTAATTATCATCAAGAAATACTTTCTATCATTTTCAGCTGCTTCAGATGACACCCTCTCAAACTTCTGATTTGACAAAAATGAAATGTAACTTGGATGCAACAGTTTTAACTCAAAAACTCCAAATAAACTTATCATGTCCTTGTCCCAATCAGCTTCATTCCGTACCAACATCAATTGAAATGATTCTGAATCATAAAACCATCTAAGGATAGGTTTTGATGTTTGAGTACCATCTATCACTTTCAATCCTGGATTAGTTACTTTATCAAAGTATTTGTCACTGAATGTCTCCAGATAGCTTTCTTTTTCTGATGATCTTGATTCTCCTTTCTTTCTTTTCTTTAACAATTGGAAATACAACTTATCTTCTTGATCACATCTTGTTTGCAGAAATGTTGACATTCTTGAGATTCCATAATCCAAAAGTTTCACAAAGTTTTCTCCTCTTGATGCCTTGGTCGGATTGATTAGAGGTAACTTGTGTAATTCTTTTAAATCTTGGACAGGAAGAGCAATAATACTAGAGTAAAAATGATACACATCACAGATAGCATTTACTCTTTTGATCAAAAATGCATCAAATACTTCATCGTACTTCCATGCAACAATCTTCACTTCTTTAGTATTGTCAGGCACAATCATAGCATTTAATAGCTCTGAAATTGATTGTCCTGTTTGCAGCACATTCCTCACTATATCACCAGCAGATTTTGCTTTATTCCACAGTTGTTTTTGATCAATTGATACTTGATAAGCTTGCTTTTCTTTCTCTAGGAACATTTTCATCAACTCTTGTCTCTGTTCATGACTCTTTTTCACAAGCTCCATAGACTTTATCTCTTGTGATTTCAAAATTCTTGTTCTTTTGGTTATCTCCAGGTATGGAGGATTATCTGTATCAAGCACGATCATTTTGTTGTTTTGCTTCTCTGTTTCTTGAAAACTTCTCACTAAATTTCTCAGTGAAGCTCCTTGCAGTCTGTTTAATCTTTTCCTTGCATAATTCCTTGATTGCAACCACATCCTTAATGCATGTATGCTCATGTCTTCAGGGTTAGGATGGTGCAATTCAGACACAGGAATATCATCAACATTTATGCTCTCACTCATCGGTGTCCATTCTCCATGTTCTATACAAATTTCATTTGGATCCACCGGAGCAGTTGATTCGGCTAACAAGCATTTCTCATATTCTTCATTAATTTGAGATACTGTTAATCCATCCAAAAATACACGATTATACTTATTCTTAACAAGATAATTGCATCTGTCTTCAAAGTCAATTGGGACATCATCTTGAATCTTTTGTATTGGAGATTCAGCAAGTTCACACACATCTTCTTCATCAAGTACTTCGTTGTACCAATCATCATTAAATTCAGAGTCAATGTCATCTAAAGCTTCAATTTGCTTTTGTACATTTTCTTCATCAACATACACTGTGTCATCTACAGTTTTCTGACTTTTAGATGGTGTAGCAGATACATCTATAATCACTTCATCAATCTTCCTTTTTCCTTTATCAGCTTCAGAGATATTTTCTATTATTTCCACTTCTGATTCTAATTCTATCTCTTTCTCCTTTAAACTCTCTTTCAATCTTTCAACTTCTTCATTCAATCTTTTTACTTTCTTTTCAAGATCAGCTACTATCAAATCTTTCTTATCAATCTCAGCTTTTAACACATCATTCTCTTCTTGTAGCTTCTGAATCAATTCTTCTTGTTTTGCATTCTTAACTTTCAACTCTTCATCACTGTCATCTTCAGTTTGCACAATTGCATCTTGAGTTTGTTTCCTTATACTTTCATCCACAATAACTATCTGTTCCTCTTGCACATCATCAGAGGTTACATTAACAGGTTCAGATAATATTGCATTAATTTAATCAAAATCAAATGTCTGATTTTTATCTACACTTTCAACAACATTTTCATTATCAACTTCAATCTCTTCATTTTCTGCTTGCTCATTCACTTCAGTTTCATCATCATTAACATTTTCATTTCTTTCATCAGACATTGTTTCTTCACTATCAACATCTTGAATGGTTTCTTCAACATTCCCACCAACATTAGCATCATCATCATTATCATCATCTCTTGATGAGCTTTCATTACCATCTTGCTCATCTTCATCATCATCATCTTCCTCTTCTTCTTCAACAACTTCTTGAATAATATCTTTAATCAAATCATTGGGATTAACTGGTTCATCTTCAATTAAATGAAAGTGATCTTGATTGATGTCTACTTCATCTCTAGCTACTGTCCTCATGTAATCAAACATTTGAATGTTCTGGGCTCCAGTAACAACAGACAATCTTTTATACACATTTTTAGACATGTGTTCTAAATCCAATCTTTCACCATCTACCCCATATACATGAAAATCAGGGTGTTCTACATTTATAATCATTTGCAGGGATTTTGGATACATCAGGTATTTATTCCTCTTTCCTTTCTCCAAATTGAATAAGAACCCATTCATAATCCATCTGGCCATATTAAGCCTTCTGTTTGTGGCCAATGCAACAATAGGAGAAGCTATATCAACAGGAAATGAGTTCCATCCTGCACTCCTTTTAGACATACAATGTTGAAAGATATAGCACAGAAGTTTCCAGTGATTAAAAACTCTAGCTCTGAAGAATTGTTTCTTTGGAAAGTTATCTTGGTGACCCATCATCATAAAAGTATCTCTGCACTCATTGAAAGTAAATTCTACCAAATCTTGTGCATCATTTTCACCCAGTCTTAGTGCTTCTCTGATTGACTCTTCAGAAACTTCTATCATTCTATCACCAGTTACAAATCCCCTCATCACTTTCTTTCCTTTTTCATCTCTTTCAATCTCTGCTGTCCTCCAGAATCTTTTAATCAGCCTTGCATATATGACAGGACGAGCACACATAGCATATACATATCTTGTTCTCAACAAGAATCTGATCATTTCTTCATATCCAGTAGCCTCTATAACTTCTTCATTTAGGAAAGCAGCTACATTGTGCTTAGACTCAAACTTGAGTTCTGCCATCTGTCATTTACAAAGAAACAAGTATAAGAATGAATGTATTATATTGATGTAAATCTCATAATGATTTATCAATTTTTATCCAATAATACTTAGAAATTTTCTAAGTATTTGATATACTCATTACTCAAATGTATTGGATATAAATCAATTAATATTTTGAGATTAAAACCAAGTAACATATGACAATTAGTTTTCAAATTTTACTTAATAGATTTTAAATTGTTAAAACTTGATCAATTTTATTCAAAATTTTCTAAGTGTTTGAAACACTTACTGTTATATACAAATTCAAGTTTTAAAAATTCATAATCACTAAGTAATTTGTTTCTTTTTGATTTATGAGAATTAAGAGATGTTTTTGATGATTAACATTAAAATTTTATTAAGAACTTCAATTTTGTCAATTCATTTCAGTTTTAAATTTTTATTATTATTTTATTCGACTGATGAACACGAAATCATCAAGAAATTTTTTTGTGATGAAATTGAGTTTTGATGATGTCAATCTGGTCGCAAACACATGTATTCAACAATTTCAGATTCAATTTTGAACAATTTAACACATTTAATCTGAAAATTTCAAATTTCTTAAACCCTTAGGGTTCGAACGCCTGAATAGGGTTCATACGCCCAATCAAATGTGTGTTAAATGTTCTGTGTTTTGATGATTTGAACTCAAGATGTTGTTTAGAATCAAAGTTTATACCTAAATGTCGCAATGATTTCAGTAAATCAGTATGCAATATGAAGATGATAATCGTCGTATGAATGAATAAGAACAGAGAGTATCAGTGTGAATGAACGAGTGAAATGAGATTCTGTCAAGTGTTGAATTTATATGTGTGAAAAACTCTTAAGCGCATGACCACTGTAAAGGCGTATGACCACTGTTGAGACGCATGAGGTTTAGGCACATGACTACTGTACAGGCGTATTAATCCTGTTGAGACGCATGAGACCTAGACGCATGAACTCGGTCAGATTTTCATCAGAAAGGACTTAGGCGCATGTACACTGTTCAGGCGCATGAGCACTGTTTAGGTGCATGAGCACTGTTCAGGCGCATGACCTAGCCTGAAACGCCTAACACTTGGACAATTTCATGAACCTTCAGTTCGTATGAGAACTGTTTAGGCGCATGGACTTTCAAAGCGTCTACACTTGAATATTTTCAACATGGAAAGTCTGGTACTGTTTAGGCGCATGAATTTGTTTGAAACGCCCAACACTTAACCAAATTTTCAGACTTATGACAACTGTTTAGGCGCATGAGTTGAAGCAAAACGCCCGACACTTGTACATATTCGTGAAATATCATCATACTCCTGAATTAGACTTTTGGCCACTGTTCAGGCGTATGAGACCTTTCCATACGTCTAACACTTGGAATTTTTTTCACCAAATTCATCCAAACTTTAATTTTGAAAATTTTCACTGTTCATCATGAAAATTCAACCTGGTCAAAGTTTGACTTTTTGACTTTAAAAATCTTTGACTTTTTGACTTTTATCATTCAAAAATCTATTTCTCACTCAAAATTTTACCTTTTATTTCTCAATTAATTTCCCGTCATTTTAGTCTCAAAATTTTGAAATTTTTATTGCAAATAATCTCAATTCTTTATTTTTTTTTATTGCAAGAAGTTTTTCCACATTTCAACTTAATTTGAATTCTTTACAGGTTCATTTTTGAATCATATCAAACACACACATACTTGTAAACTTTTAGCATCATCCTTTTCATAATCCAATCATTTATTTTGAAATTCTTTTTCAATCTTTACTCTCCCTAAACTTTTAAGTTCACAAACTTAGAAGTTTATTTAATTGATGAAAAAGAAAGACAAACCAGTCATTATCAACAAGCCTGCACACAGAAAATCATGCAAAAATTAAGATAAAGCAGAATAAAACTCTACACTATACTTAATGAATCACATGCCTGCAGTGAGATCATATCAGTAAACAATCAGCACATTAACCAAAAAAAAATTATGGATAGTCATAGACAATGATTAAATCCTGATCAGGTGTGTTCGAGGTCAGCATTCCCGCAGCAGAGGAGACACTAGATCTAAAGATAGACAATGAGTACTTTGGCAAAGTATCAACACACTTACTTTTTCAATTCTTGGATTGATTAAGGTTCAATTAGATATGACATTATGTAACCCAGAATTAGACTTAGAGAGTCTGACCTTCGTTAAGTAATGCGAGCAAGCACTTTTTCTCAGCTTAAAAACCTGACATATATGTATAACCAGATCTCATGTTTATATCCATTTTTAGACTTTTGAATAGATTGTGCACATTGGCATCTTTTGCATCAGGTGAGAATATCCAGGTCTGTAATGACTTACAACAAAGGATACCTCGTCACTTCAGGTCTATGATGACTCATAACAGAGAAGTGAACATATGCTGTAAACAGATCTCATGGTTAATCATATCACCACCAGGTGTGAGTTTGTAACTTGACAAGCACACAATCAGATAAGTCAATACCACTCATTAGTACTAAGACGGATACACACAAATGCATAATGATTTAGTTAAATCACAAGAATCTACTTTTTCAGTATAATTGCATGAGTTTACCCGCACAACATATCTGATCACGTCAGACTTTATTAACGAGTGAAGTATGCAACTGATTAAAACTGATGTACTATCATTTCTCACATATTGCAACGACAGATTCAATCCTAAAATAATAAATTATATATTCTTGTATTTTCATTTTATATTTTTTTTATTTTGATTTTGCACTTTTCTAGTTTTGTATTTGCTTTTTCTTTTAGCACACACATACAATATATACAATCAAGCAGTTAATTTTGACAATTTCTTTTTATTTTTCTTATTAAAAGAAGGGAGGGTTATTTTTATTTTGAACCATCAAAATTAGTTTTCAATATGGTTAATAAGACCAATAGACTCAACCAAATACTCAAACCTTCCGGGTAAAAAGGCTTTTGTAAATAGGTCAGCCAATTGTTTTTCTGTTGATATTTGAATCAAAATGATTAAACCTTTTTCAGAGTTATCTCTGAGAAAATGATATCAAATTTTGATATGCTTTGTTTTTGAATGTTGGACAGGATTAGCTGTTATAAACATAGCAGCGGTTTTATCAATGTAAATGGGAGTTTTAAGAAAATTGAGCCCGTAATCCAGTAGTTGGTTTTGTAACCAAAGGATTTGAGAACATCCTGCTGATGCAGCTATGTACTCAGCTTCTGCAGTTGAGACTGAGACATTTGTTTGTTTCTTACACTGCCATGAGACTAATCTGGGACCCAAAAACTAACAACCACTCGTTGTAGATTTACGATCTTGACAACTTCCCCCATAATCACTATCAGTATATCCATGTAACTCAAAGTTTCCTTCATAAGGATACCAGAACCCTAGAGCCAGTTTTCCTTTGAGATATCTGAATATGCGTTTGATAGCGATAAGGTGAGAATCCTTTGGGTCTTATTGATTCCTGGCACAGACACAAACAGCATACATTATATCAGGTCTAGATGCAGTAAGATACATCAAAGATCCAATCATAGATCTGTATAGAGTTTGGTCAATTGATTTTCCTTTTGGATCAGGATCAGTCTTGGTATTCACGTCAATTGGAGTTCTAATTGATTGATAATCTTGCAGTTTAAACTTTTTCAAGAGCTTGTCAACAAATTTCTCTTGATTGATAAAAATTCCATCTGCAGACTGTTTCACTTGTAAACCAAGGAAAAAGTTTATTTCTCCCATAAAACTCATTTGAAAGCGAGATTTCATGATATCTTCAAATTCTGAGCACAATTTCTAACTTGTAGAACCAAATATGATATCGTCAACGTATACTTGAACACATAAGAGATCATCTACATCCTTCTTTATGAATAAAGTCGGATCAATTTTCCCTCTCGTGTATCCATTTTGGATCAAATGCTATGACAATGTTTCATACCAGATTCTAGGAGCTTGATGTAGACCATATAAAGCTTTGCTCAGCTTGTACACAAGATGAGGAAATTCAGCATCTTCAAAACCTTGAGGTTGCTTGACATACACATCATCTGTGATTGGTCCATACATGAAAGCACCTTTAACATCCATTTGGTACACCTTGAATTTCATATATGAAGCATATGCTAGGAAGACACGAATTGCTTCAAGTCTTGCAACTGGAGCAAACACTTCATCATAATCAACTCCTTCCTCTTGGGTGTAACCTTGTGCTGCTAGCCTTGCTTTGTTTCGAACAACAATTTCTCTATCATCTGATTTGTTTCTGAACAACCATTTTGTGCCAATGGCATTTTCTCCTTCAGGCAAATCCACAAGCTTCCACACTTCCTGTTTATGGAACTGTAATAACTCTTCTTGCATAGCCTCAATCCAACTATTGTCCTGTAATGCTTCAGAAATGTTTTTAGGAAGAATTTGAGATAGAAAACACGAGTATAAGCAAATGTTTGCTTGCTTGAAATGACTTCTCGTAGTTCTCTCATTCAAAGGACCAATAATCTGTGATATAGGATATTTCTTGTGAACACGAGACATTGGGATCTCATCTTCTTGAACATTCACATCAAGATTAGTCTGGTTCAAGTTGGAAAGCTGATGCAACAAGTTTGAAGAATGTGGAGTGAAATTTGGAACTTGAGTCGATGAGTTGATAAAATAATCAAGCTTGTCATTAACATCTACATCTCGAGATATAGATGAAGTTCCAGACTCAGGATGTAGAATTTCTGGTCCATCATTAGGAATAGGTTGAGAAACATTTGAATTTTGAGAAACTGGAGGTTGTTCTTGAGCTTGTTGATCATGAGATTTTGAATTGAACACAGGATCTTTAACAAATGAGAAGAATGGATAATCTGGGCTTGAATCATCCATATCATCAAAATCTGAATCATCACTGAAAGACCCAAGATCTCCTACTTGTTTCCTGTTGCCACAAAAAGATTTTAACAGATTAGAATTGAATGAGTTTGACAAAAAATCTAAATCAAATAACCAAGCTGGACCATTTGCTACTGAAGGAAATGAATTTTCAAGGAATTTAACATTGAATGTTTCAGTAATAACATTCTTCCTAGAGTTATAAACTCTAAATACTTTTGAAACCGATGAATATCCAAGAAAAAATCTATCATCAGATTTTGCTTCAAATTTTCCAATCTGATCATTTGAGTTTAAAATCAAAACCGGACAACCAAAAGATTTAAGAAAATCTATGTTTGGTTTCCTACCAAACATCAACTCATAAGGAGTTTTCTGTTTATCTTTCACTAATAGAGTACGATTTTGAACAAAACATGCAGTTGATATGGCTTCATCCCAGAAAGTGATTGGAATCTGCACATCTGCTAGCATTGCACGAGCTGCCTCAATCAATGTTCTGTTCTTCCTTTCATCAACTCCATTTTGTTGTGGAGTTCTAGGAGCACTGAACTGATGAGCAATTCCTTTTCCTGCACAGAACATGTCAACATTAGCATTTTTTAAATTTTGTTTCATTATCACTTCGAATGATTTTTACTTTTTGATCTAATTGATTTTCTACTTTAATGATAAACTCTTTTAATAATTCAGCTGTTTTAGATTTAGTATGCAAAAAGAAAACCCAAGTAAATCTTGTAAAGTCATTAATGATAACTAAACGGTAAGATTTCTTTCCAATACTTTGCATGTTTACTGGACCGAATAGATCCATATGCAACATCTGTAGAGGCTTGGAATTTGAGGTTATCAGCTTGGACTTATAAGACGCTCTATGTTGTTTCCCTTTCAAACATGCTTTGTAGAGATCGGATGTAGCAAACTTCTTTGATGGAATGCCTACTACATGATTTCCTGTAGCAAACTTGTTCATGTTTTTGAAATTAGAATGTCCGAGACGTCTATGCCAAAGCTGGCTTTCATCATTTGATGCTTGAGCAATTAGGCAAGTTGTTTCTACTGAAGGATCAACTTGAGACATATCTAGTTTGTATACATCTCGATCACGAACAGCTTTAACAACTACCCATTCCTTGCTAATCTGAAAACCTGGTTTTAAAATATAGCAATGAGAGTCATCAAATAAAGCAGAATATGATTTATCACAAATTTGGGAAACGCTTAAAAGATTAAAGTTCAACTGAGCACAGTAGTTAACTTTATCAAAGCTAATAATCCCATTTGATACCGTTCCTTCTCCGATAATCTTTCCACCTGCATCACCTCCAAATGCTACATGTGTACCATCTTTCACCTTAAAGTCTTGAAGTAAGGCATGATTGCCTGTCATATGCCGGCTACACCCACTATCAACATACCACGTGTTTATTGGTCTTCTTGGGCGTACCTGCATTTCAAAGACAATTAAGTTGAGTTATCAACCCAAGCCGAGATGGTCTTGGGCTTGCCATACTTATCAACAATGGTAAACTGCTTAAAATGGAGTTTGTTCATGTCAGGTTTTGTTTGATATTTAGAATTATCAAGTCCTTTTCTGACAAATTTCTGATTATCTTTATTTTGTTTAATCCTTAAAGCATTAAATCGATTTTCAAGATCCTCATCAAAACATTTTGAACCATTCATTGAAACATTCTTAGAAAAATTTTGCTTGGTAAATGTTCCATTGTTCATTCTCACAGATCGTGGAATGAAATTTCCTTGTGTATACTGTTTTGTTCTCACAGTATAATGATCATCATAATCAGATTGATTCTTCTGAGAGATCTCAAGCCTAAGTAAGGTTGTTGTGATAAACCTTGAAAACCATTGTTTTGATTTCTTTGAAATCGTGGATTAACATATCCATTCCTTGGCGAGTTCTTTTTGAAGTAACAATCTTCAGTATTATGATTCCTTTCATCACACAAGGCACAGTATTTGTTGAAATAACAATCAGCAGTTGTGTCATTTGTCATATCACAAATGTGACAGTATTTGTTAAAATAACATTCAGATGTGTTATGATTATACATGTCACAAATGTCACAGTACCTTTGTGAAGAATTAAAGAACTGATGATTAACCCTAGATGTGGATGCCACATTTGATCCTTGTTTAGATTTAGGAGTTGGCAGGTTAATCTGTTGTTTTTGATTTGTGAGTTTGGTCTTTTGATTTTTAGGTGTAAGTTTTTGAACATTTTCACAATTCTTTGACTCCTTAGATGCAAATCTTTTATGAACAGTGAAAGACTTAGGATCTGAACCTGTTTTCTGATCAGAGTTAGATTTGATCTTTGGTTTTGATGTCGTTTCAGAAATTGTGTTCATGTCAAAAGTTTCTTCTGACACAAACTTCACAGGTTTCAATTGATTCGATTGATCAGTTCTTTGAGTTTGAGAATTTTTAGATTTAACATTTGATTTTCTCCTTCTTTGATTTCATGATCTTGAAGATGTTTTGTTGCTTTGGGAAGGAATTGATTTTTGAGAAGATTCTTTTTCAGATTCTTTAAGTTTATGTTCATTTTGGTTTGATTCACAAGAGCTTGAATCATCAGAAAATGAAGTATCTGATTTTAATTTTTCTTCTTTAGCTTTCCCTTTCTTTTTGTCATTTATTTCAATGACTTCTTCAACACATTGTTCAACAATACATTCATTAGATCCTTTTGGGACAAAAAACTTCTTGTTCTTAGGTCGAGGTTCATATGATTTGACTTTTATCGGATGACCATTTTTTATCTTTTCTGAATTTTTCTCCTCAAAGATTTCAATATTTATCTTTTCAATTTCACTTTCTTCAGTAGATTGCTCATTCTTTTTCTTTTCATGAAATGCTTTGAGCTTTGCTTTGTTTTTAGGTGATTGATCATAAGTGTTAAAGTTTTCTGGCAAAGTGTTTGAGATTGATTCAGGCATAGGCTCATGTGTGAAACCTAGACCTGTTTTATCTTTATCTTTTCTCCCATTTACGAGTTGTTCAACTATAGTTTTTGAACTTTTAACTTTTGCAAGATCAACTTGAGTTGCAGCATGTGCCAACTTTTTTTGTTCTAGAGTTTTAGTCATCTCTTCAAGTTGCCTTTTTACTTGTTCAAGTTCTTTTAAATTTTTGTTCCATGATGTTTGAAGAGATATGATTTTGTCATCAGAGATTTTATGATCAGCTTTGAGTTTGTTGAGCATTAACTCTTCTTGTTTAAGTTTATCACATATTTTGAACGAGTATGTTCTGTAGTGTTCAACTTGTTCAAAACATGCTTTTGTGCACATTTTCTCTCTGACTTCCATTGGAATTTCTGGATAAGAAGGTGAAGTCTCAGTATTAGATGATGAGTGTTCAACCTTCGATTGTTCTAACTGTGCCATGAGAGCAATTTCTTCTGTATCTTCCTTGGGATTAGATTTGTCACTCCAATCATAGCTTTCATCATTGTCTGAATCATCATTTGCCTTTGGATCATTGTCTTCAGACCAGTCTTCATCATTAATTTCAACAACAATTGCTAAACCAGAAGTGAGATCAGCAGTAAACTGTTCTGCATAAGCACTCCAGTCATAACCATCCTTGATGCTGACAACTAGAGCTTTCTTTGGCTCTTCAGTTGTTTTTTATTCTTCTTTCAGTTCTGGCATAGGAAGACTCTGATATGGCTTCTGAAAAGTTTTCTGAGACTGATGTTGATATCTTTGAGTACTGAACCTGCTTCATCATTGCCTCCTTGATTTCTTGGAGCTTTGCATTCTCTTGAAAAATGACCATAACTATTGCAGTTGAAACACCTTGATTTTGACTTGTCAAAGCCAACCTTTTTGTTTGCACTTGGCTTGTAATTTCTGTTCATATAAGAGTGTTTCTGAGTCCTGTAAGCTATCATCACCATTTGCTAGTTCAAATCCATCTCTTCTACATCATCAGGATCCATCTTAAATAAATCCTGCAAAATGAAATCAACTTGAGTTAGGTGACTACCTTGATAAGCTTGAAAGCTTGCCATGAAAGCAGTAAAAGCAGATTTTGACTCTTCATCTTGTAAAAGGATGTTTATGACATCTTTAACTTTGCTAGGTTTGACAGAGTTAGAAGATGGAGACTCAGTTTGAGGTTTAGGCATTTGAGTTTTAGGAGGAGACTGTGGTTGATTTGTGTAGACAGGAGCACTTGTGTAGGTTGAGTCAGCAAAGAAACCAGCTCCAACAAACAAATCACCCTCATCTTTTGAAGAACTATCATCTTTAGCCACAAATGCATTCTCCACTATGTTAGCTGGAGATGCAACATACTTATACTGAGATGTTGATGTAGATCTATCATTGTTCCTTAAACTCTCATTAATTTCAACTGATTCTATTTTGGCAATCAGAAGATCAAGATCCATGGGAAACTTTTCTGTATGCTTCAACAAAGTAACTGTTTGTTTCCATGAAGAAGGAAGAGCATTGAGAAGTCTGTCATTTAGATCTTTGAGATCATTCTTCACAGCAACAGTTGACATTTCAGTAATGAGTTGCACAAATCTGTTCATCATTTGATTGATTGTTTCTCTAGAAAGATGCTCAAATAATTCAAGTTGCCTTTTCAGTTTCTGCTTTTTGAGATCTTGAATCTCTTTACCACCTTCACAAATGATCTTTAAAGCTTTGTACATGGTATACCCAGTCTAATAACTATCAAGTCTTGTCAACACCTTCAAAGGTAAACCCTTGCACATCAGTGAATAAGCTTTAATATCATTTTTAACCTTCTTCAGATCATCACCATGTAGACCATCTTCAGGATATGGTTCTTGAGAGTCTTTGGTGTAAACAGATCCTCTGTCTGGACCATCTAATGAAACAGGAATGTGTGGTCCTTTCTCTATTGACTTCCATAGATCAGTATCAATAGAGTTTAAGTGATGTTTTAATCTGAGAGACCAGTTCTTGAAATCAGCTCTGTTCTTCAACTTAGGAACCCTGTTCTCAGAATCTTCAGACTTAGCCATTTTAAGTTTTGAAATTTAAGAAAAAAAATGTTTTTGTTGTTTTTAAAGTTTGAAATAAAACAAAAAATAACAATATTTGTGGATTTTAGTTTTTGAAAAATTTTCTAAGTGTTGAATGAAAAGTCTGAAATCTGATGTGCCTGAATAGTTGTGAAACGCCCACTTTGAACTTGGAACGCCTAAGGGAATGCCTTAGTAGAATTCTCGAAACGCCCAACTGAAGATGCGCCTGAACAGTTGTCAAACGCCTAAACAGTTGTCAAGCGTCCAAACAGTTGTCAAACACCTGGGAACTTGGTCAAATTTGCTGAATTTTCAACTGAAGCGCCCAAACAGTCTTCAAACGCCTAGACTCTTGGGTTTCAAAAACGTCCAAACAGTGATAAAACGTCCAAATAATGTCAAAACGTCGAACTCTGAAACGCCCAAACAGTGTTGATGCGCCTAAACAGTTGTAATGCGCCTAAACACTTGAGCAAATTTCAGATGATTTTAACACTCCAAGCGCCTAATTCATCATCTTCATAACAACCTGATCTTATCAAATTCTTCAAAACTTGATTAATTGATCTGAAAACTTCCAATAAGGTAGAATTCAAGTCGATAATCAATCCTAATTCATCAATTCTCTCAATTAACAACAACAAATCTGAATTTCTGATTGAATTTGAGTTCGACAATAAAGAACAGTTCGCACACAAATCTGATGAAAATTCAGATCTGAATGTAAGAAATCAATCAATTGTGATTCAATTCATGTTTCAAATGATGAAACACAACTGAAATCAACAATTAATTGATCAATTGCTATCAAACACAGATTCAAGTGATTCACAGAGCTCCAAATTCGATTTTAAGCTTCAAATCACTGAACCGAAAGCTCTGATACCATTTGATAGGTTCAAATGGATCGATCTGTGATGATATTGTAATGCAATGATCAATTATAAGCACAAAGTAATAAACAAAAGCAAAATACTTCAAAAATTCATAGTGATTTCATTGAAAGCAAATTGCAATCGGATACAATGTACAGAGAGAGTTCTAACTGAAATTCTCCAAAAGTCTACCTGCACATATAAACAATATCCTATTTATACTAACAATGAAACTAAGGAACATATATTTACACAATAAGTCCCTATACTATGACAAAAACAAAATCTAAAGACTAAATGCTAATCTTCAAGAGCTCCAACAAGTTTGGTATGGCTGTAAGCAGCACAATCATGGCTTTGCAGTCAATGTCCATCTTCTTGAAATCTTCATCTCAGTAGTCTTCAACAACTTTCTTAATCATGCCACCATTACTAGCCGGGGATGCTACCTTTGGCTTATAAGGACCATGAGTGACTGGCCTCCACATTCGACTATCTTGGTACTTGATGAAACCTTCAATACGTTTGAACCAGGCTCTAAAATTATCAGGAGTGATAATCGGAGCCTTGGTCATGGTTCCCATCTCAAACTCAGAAGATTTCTTGTTAAGAGACATTTGAGTGAAGTGAGTGAGAGTGATGAAGCAAGGATGATTTGGGATGGTTGGATCTCACAATCAAGAGCCTAAGAAGCTCTGACTTCTTTTGGAAGAGCAGCTTTGTCTTTGATATTCTAAGTGCTTATACTTCGGAAGGAGAACTACTTAGTGTAGGAAGATTGAGTTCTACGTTCGGAAGTTCTTCATACTTGTGCTTCGGCAGATCTTCAACTTGTCTTCGGAAGAGCAGCTTTGTCTTCAGAGGACTTCTTGAGTTGTACTTCAAAATCTTCTAAGTGTTATTTTGGTTGCACCAGCCTCATATAATCCACATATGATCCAACACAAACTTTTTCATATAATTTGATATTAACCATTGATTAAGAATATTGATGGTTGATATTACTTTTTATATTTTTTATTGTTAAGGTTTTTTATTTGAACATTTCTCTTATATTTTTATAACAAAGTATTATTTAAATTAAATATAATCTTATTTAAATACTAACTATGTAATTACTAAATATTTTCATAATAATAATAATAATAATAATAATAATAATAATAATAATAATAATAATAATAATAATAATAATAATAATTTATGAGGCATTTTGAGAATTTAATAATTACTCTATTATTAATAGAGATGGGGAATGAACAGTTATCAACGGTAATACAGGAACTTCACTGCATATATTCTTTCATCTCGATCTCATAGAACTCTTTCTCTCCTCTTTGGCTCTTTCCCTCTCATCGATGTTTTCAGGTTCCTTTCATAGGTGATGGGAATAAGAGGGCGATGCCGAAGAAGAATAGTACTACAGGCAGCGATGTGTGAGGTTTGCGGTCATTAAGTTGGATGCGACGATGACAAGGAATGGACAAGAACGGAGTACGCAGGAAGTGGCGGCGCTACGGGGGCAGTAATGCCTTCTTCTTTGCATCAGATGTGGTTTTCTTTCCTTTGAATGTGATAGAATTTGTCCTCTAATCCTTGATAATCTTAGCTTTTAATGTGGGTTTTGATGTATTGGAACTGAGAATTTTTGGGTTTTCTTATTTGGTTCTTGAATGTCAAGTTGTTACTTAGGGTTTTCATGTAGAAACATGATGTATTGACAATTTAGTATTGACTTTGATATCTACAAATTGAAAATATTATTGAAGTCGATATATGTGCACATCCCTTTGGATACTTCAAAGGTGATAGCTTATCTTGGGTTTTTTAGGGTGCTCATTTTCCATCGCCAATGCTCCATCATGTATTTCGTGTATTCGTGTTGATTGTTGACGGCTATGTAGGCAACTGTTGTTTATTTTCATAGTGGTTGTTCTTGATTTCATCTGTCTTTAAGATCAGTTGGCTAGATTACATCACTCAATTTGATCACTTGATAGTATTTAACCAGTAAGTTCGATTCCTTCGTGCGTTTGTTAGATTTACGTCAATGCTTTTTGTCACACCCCAACCTTAACGGCGAAAACGTTGAGATGTGAGGGTTAAGATTGTTCAAGCCACACAACGCTACTTCAAAGTGTAAATATTTAATTAATCTTATGGTTGATATTGTAACATTACCTTCATAAATCTTAAACAAACAATCATAACATAAACTAAATTAAAACTTACAAATTTAAAGTGAATTCTTTATTATTTCTAAGTCCAATCCTAAATGAATTCAAATCCTCAAGATCAACAATTAAGCTTGAGCATTCTCTGAAACATGTTAGAAAATACGGTCAACATATGATGTTGGTGAGTTTCCATAGATTGTACATACATATATAAAAACTTTTAAGAGGCTATTCAAGTCATAGGTTAAGAAATAATACATGAATATATAGATAGCATGATGATACAATCAAACCTTGACAAAGAATACGTCATCACGAGCCGGCAATAACCTCGGCTTTAGCACCAAATAGGCTTGTCAAGCCCATAGATCTATGACGTCGCTAGGCTAGCAATAGTTAATGATTATTTTTACAAGATGACTATCATATGATGCTCACCGATATCTCAAATAACCATGACACATTAATAAAATGAATTGCACGTGCTTGACAAGTATTTAAAGAATTTACATGTGTACATTTATACGGTTAACATGCTTCATCCCAAAAGATGTGAAATAAAGTTAAAACGGGGTATGAAACTCACATGATATATAATGTACTTTGAATAATAAGAAAGCTAGAATAGCACCAACGGTTTCTTCACAGATTACCTAGGCGCAGGTGTTCCAAGATTAGATTACAATCGGATAAGTTCAAAAGACTATCAGTGGAATTTAGGGTTTGTTGTAAGGATTTGGGGTTTAGCACAATTTAATATTATAAAATTTTGTTTATAATTTGAAAATGAACGATCGTAAATAATAAAGATTAGTATTACAAAGAATAAGTAATTCTCAATAATATTTTGACATCTTTATAATTTAAATCCTTTAAAATAATAGGTTATGTAACTATAAATAATGAACGTACAAAACCATATAATGGTTTATTAAAGTTTTCTTGAATTAAAGTTATAGAAAAACTAATAAAAATAAAATGATAAATAAAAAAACAAAAAGAAAAGATGGTTTTTATATAATATATAAAAACTTATCGTAAATTTTTCTAAACACTTTAAACTCATCAAAATTGTTTAAAATAAATTCTATAATTTCCGATAACATTTCATCAATTAAAAAAATAATTTTATTTTAATACAATATCATTTTATAATTTTTTTGAAATTTAAAATATGAGTAAAAGCCCTTTTTTAAAAAAAATGTGGGTCGTAGGGTTCGAACCCACAACCTTGGATACACACAGAATGTACGTTAACCAGTAGGCTAGGGCGCCTATGCCTGTCATAAAATGGGTTTTAAATTCTAAAAAAACTCAAACAATAGAACCTCCAAATTGACCAAGAACCCTAGAACGATTTGGATCAAATTGAAGCATCATTTGATTCTGTTAACAAGAAAAATCATGGGGCTTTTGTTCCCCATTTGAAATCGAGTGTAAAGCCTTATTAAATTACCCGAATTGATGTAGAATCAACTTGTACAGGTTCGAACAATGTCACGACGTAGGGTGCGATCAACTGTGGTGTGTGTGTGTGATTTTTAAGAATTGAGGTTACAGAGAGTTAAAAGAAGTCAAATAGAACCTTTTCCCTCTATTAAATAGCCTCGATTAGAACCCTTTCGAGTCCAACGAGTTCGAGTTGAGTTCGGGGGTTACGGTTGTAATTCGAAATGTAAATTACGGTTTCAAATGAAATTAAACGTACCAATGATTTCTAATTGATTATAAGAACGTGTATGCTCGATTAATTGGATTAATAATATGATTTTAGTGCAGAAACGGATTTGGTTTTGATGAGGTTCGGTTTCATGTCCAAAAGTTCTCATAACCTATAAGGCCCCCTTCCCGGGACACTCACCGTTGGACATCATTGGACATACTATTTCAAAACTACATAAAATCTATTAAACATTTGCAGCGGAAAATTTTAACGAAACCATTTCATATATTAATAATTACTGTTTACAGCATTAATACATTACAAATCATCGTCTGGTTTCTTTACTACACAAAATGGATGCCAATCAAAATTCTTGCCAAGTAGCTTCACCCGTGCCATCCTCAGCAACCATTACCTGCCAACTGAAAATGCATAAAAATCAGCGTTGCTGAGTGAGTTCTAGTTTTATAAAAATATATTACCTTTCATTCCTTAAAACCTTTTCATACTTTCGCACGTGATCACACATCATACATACACATAGATAATAGCATTATTATCTTCCGTCATCGTTCTTTTCGTACTTATCGCACGTTTCGTACATTTCGCACGTTACATTATCTTTCACTTCTATCTAGGTCCTGTCATATGCTAAACCCCCCTCTTGGGCACGAAGCCAACTAATCTAGGGTTTAGTGACAAGGACCGCGTTTCGCACGTATGGAACAGTCACCAAGACTGATTCCCTGTGTGTGAACCCTCATGGGGCAGCCAAGATCGCATGCTGAATGACACACAGTTGAGCTGACAACTCTAAAGGAGTTGTGAACCTCCTTATATTTTGGTTACAAGACTTTCATTCGTTCATTCATTATGTTCCACTTTCATTATCTTAGATCTTTCGCTTCATTAAGATAATACTTTACATTCATTAACATAATATCACCACTTAAAGCCATTGAGTAATACATAATAGGGAACATAAAGGAAACAGGCCATAACATACTTAACATCATCACATAATCATCAAAGGAAACATCCCAAGTCATAGCTTAAAAGTCCTTCTTTCCCGAAAATCTTAGAAAATTTTCTAAGTCTTTAGGCGCATGAGCACTATGCAGGCGCACGAGCACTATGCGGGCGCATGAATACTTAAGCGCATGGGCGATACAGGCGCATGGGCACTATTTGGGCGCACAAGCCCTACTTAGGCGCATGGACAGATTTCTGGGCACATAGGTACTATGCAGGCGCATGAGCCTGGTTTAGGCGCATGGGCACTTAGGCGTTCTAACAGACTTAGACGCATGGGCATACTTAGGCTCCTGTGCATAATCCTAGGCGCATGGGCACTATTTGTGAGCATGAACCTTGGGCGTTTGGGTACTGTTTGGGCGCATGATCTCAGGCGCATGGGCACTTTGGTGCATGGCCAACTACTCTTCTTACTACCATCATTTTCAGACCCAAAATCATCAATCGAACCTGCTCGAGCCTATTTTCTAGCATTCTAAGCATATAACAAGCATAAAACCATGAACATTAACATAAATCATTCCAAACATACACCCACCCATCGGGTACACACATAAATACATACAGGTACACATACCCAAATTTTATAAAAATGATTAAACATGCATTTCCAGCCCCTAAATCAGTTAAAACATTTAAAAACGGGAATCTAGAACTCACCTCTTGCAACTTCCGAGTAAGACTTCTTTAAACCCAAATGCTTATGAGTTCAAACACCTAAAAACACCAAAACACACAACCGAACACACATACAAGCACATAAGCACATACCCGAAGCTGAAATGCAGCCAAGAACACCCCAAAATCAGAACACTAACCTGAATTCCGACTTCTTCTTCTTCCTCTTTCTAGAACCGAGAGAATTCTACTCTCTCTCTCTCTCTCTCTCAAATCCGATGGAAAGTTGATGGAACATGGGTGTGGGCGGCCACACCTCCTTTTGAACAAATTAAATATCAACTTTGTCCTATGTACAACTTTAACCCCTCAACTTGGGTTATTTTGCTTTTCTTTCTTTTTTTTTTTTCTTCACATTTCTCTTCTTTTAAAATTTCCGGGTGTTACAAGTCCACCCCCCTTATATAGGTTTCGTCCCCGAAACCTGTCACTACTCAAACAGTTGAGGATAATGCTGCCTCATCTCCTCCTCAGGTTCCCACGTAGACTCGGATCCCTTTCTATGCTTCCACTGTACTCGCACCAAGGGAACTACTTTATTCCTTAGCCTCTTATCTTTCCTGTCGATGATAGTCACTCGTTGCTCCACATAATTGAGCCGCTCATCAACCTCAATGTCTTCCAGTGGTATCACCATATCTTCATCTGCTAGGCACTTCCTTAAATGAGATACATGGAATGTCGGATGAATTCCACTTAACTCATCGGGCAACTCCAATCTATAGGCCACCTCTCCTACTCGAGCAATGATTCGGAAAGGCCCTATGTACCTCAGGCTCAACTTGCCCCGCTTTCTAAACAGAATGATACCCTTCCAAGGTGAAACCTTCAACATAACTCTATCTCCCACCTTGAACTCAATCGGTCTACGTCTCTTATCGGCATACGACTTCTGCCTATCCTTGGCTGCCTTCATAAAGGCTTTGATCTTTTCTAGCTTCTCAGTCATAGCCTCGATCACTTCGATGCTTCCTAACTCCTTTTGACCAATATCACCCCAACATACGGGTGTCCTACACCTCCTACCGTATAGCATCTCGTAGGGTGGCATACCAATGCTGGCATGATAACTGTTGTTATATGAGAATTCAGCTAACGGTAAGTGTTCGTCCCAACTTCCTCCGAAGTCAATGACGTATGCCCGAAGCATATCTTCTAGCGTCTGAATAGTTCTTTCCGATTGACCATTCGTTTGAGGATGATAAGAGGTACTAATATGCAACCTCGTCCCTATAACATCATGAAATCTCTTCCAAAACTTGGATGTAAACCGAGTGTCACGGTCAGACACAATAGACCCCGGTACACCATGACGAGTCACAATCTCCTTGATGAACAGATCCACTAATCTCTCGGATGAATACGTTTCACGGATCGGTAGGAAGTGAGCACTCTTCGTCAGGCGGTCGACTATCACCCATTTGGCATCATACCTTCTTGTCGTTCGTGGCAGCTTCGTAATAAAATCCATGGTGATATGCTCCCACTTCCACTCGGGTATATCCAAAGGTTGGATCTTTCTGTACGGCTTCTGATGCTCCGCCTTCACTTGTAGGCAAGTAAGGCACTTACTCACGTACTCCGCTACGTCACGCTTCATACCCGGCCACGAATAATCTTTCTTCATATCATGATACATCTTTGTGGCACCGGGATGAATAGAGTATCAAGTCTTATGAGCTTCATCCATGATCTTTCCACGTAAATCTCCATAACGAGGAATCCACATTCGCCCGAATCGGGTTCTAACACCGAGAGTGTTTTCACCCAATTCCGTGACTAGACCTCTCATCCTTTTGGAGTTAAGGCGATCCTCTTTCAACGCCTTTTCTTGAAACTCCTTGAGTTGCTTCATCACATCGGAGGTCATAACTAATTGGTAAGCCTTCACCCGGATTGGTTCAGCTTTCTCCTTTCGGCAAAGGGCATCCGCCACTACGTTGGCTTTGCCGGGATGGTAATGGATCTCGCAATCATAATCCCTTAATGAGCTCCAACCATCGCCTCTGCCTAATATTCAAATCCTTCTGCTCGAAGAAGTACTTTAAGCTCTTGTGGTCGGTGAAGATAGTGAACTTCGTTCCATACAAGTAGTGCCTTCATATCTTCAATGCAAAGACCACAGCCGCCAGCTCCAAATCATGAGTGGGATAATTAACCTCATGAACTTTCAGCTGTCGAGATGCGTAGGCTATAACCTTCCCTCGCTGCATCAACACGCAACCCAACCCCAAATAAGAAGCATCTGAATAAACCACCAAATCTTCACTTCCTTCGGGTAATGACAAGACTAGAGCTTGCGTCAACCTCGCCTTCAACTCCTCAAAAGCCTTTTCTTGCTCTTGACCCCATACAAATTTCACATCCTTACGGGTCGATTTGGTCAACGGAGAAGCTATCTTTGAGAAGTCCTGGATGAATCTCCTATAATATCCCGCCAATCCCAAGAAACTACGAATCTCGGACGGCGTCTTTGGAGACTTCCATTGCATCACAGCTTCTACTTTTGCTGGGTCGACCATGATTCCTTCAGAATTTACCACATGACCCAAAAACTAAACTTCACGCAACCAGAACACGCACTTGGAGAACTTAACATACAATTTCTCCCTTCTAAGCGTCTTCAACACTTCCCGAATGTGACCGGCATGCTCCTCCTCACTCCTCGAATAAATCAGGATATCATCGATAAACACAATCACCGATTTATCCAACATCGGCCGGCATACTCGATTCATCAAATCCATAAAAGCAGCTGGCGTGTTGGTTAAGCCAAAAGACATAACGAGAAACTCGTTGTGTCCATAACGCATGCGAAAAGCTGTTTTAGGAATATCCTGCTCTTTCACCTTCAGCTGATGATAACCCGATCGAAGATCTATCCTCGAGAACCAACTGGCACCTTGTAGCTGATCAAACAAGTCATCGATTCTTGGTAATGGATATCGGTTCTTTACCGTCAGCTTGTTCAACTCACGGTAGTCGATGCACATTCTCATGCTACCATCCTTCTTCTTTACAAACAAGACCGGAGCACCCCAGGGAGAGATACTCGGTCGAATAAACCTCTTATCCAACAGTTCTTGCAATTGAACCATCAGTTCCTTCATCTCTGTTGGAGCCAATCGGTACGGTGCTTTAGCGACAGGCTGAGCACCGGGTATCAAGTCAATCTAGAACTCGATTTCATGGTCCGGTGGCACGCCTGGTAGATCTTTTGGGAACACATCGGGAAAATCACACACAACCAGTACGTCGGTCAATTGTGTTGTTGACGTGTCCACATCCTTCACATAAGCTAGGTAGGCACTACATCCACGCCTCATGCACTTCCCCGCCACCGCCATCGAAATCACTCTCGGGACCGTAGTAACTCGATCACTGTAGATCGTCACCGAACTCCCATCAGGCACTGTCAATCGGATCATCTTCTTGCGACATACAATATTCGCTTCATAGGCCGCTAACCAATCCATCCCTAGGACTACATCAAACCCGCCTAAGGTCATCACAAACAGTCTAGCACGAAACCTATGACCTTCTAGTTCTATGTCACAACCTTCTATCAGATCAGAAATCCTAGTAGATTTACCTATGGCAGTTTCTACATCGAAGGGCTCATCAATACTTCTACTTCTAATGGGTAAATTAGCACAGAAAACAACAGAAATGAAACTCATACTAGCACCAGAATCAAATAACACAGAAGCAAGAGTTTGGTTTACTAGAAACGTACCTGACACAACATCGGGGTCCGTCCTAGCCTCCTCCCTGGTCATCATAAAAGCTCTGGCACTCGCCTTCTGCCCTTCACTCCCAGCCTTCTTCTTTGCCCCGGAACTCTCAGCCCTCGGCTTCTTGCAGTCCCTACTCAGATGGTCATCTTCACCACAGTTATAGCATCTCACGGCCCCGCACTCACGAGCCATGTGACCGGGCTTCCCGCACTTGAAGCAGACGTTCGATCCCCATATGCACTCCCCAGTATGCTCCCTTCCGCATTTACCACACATCTTTGCTCCTACATCGGGTGCGGCTACACGCCGGTCATCCACCCTGGCAACCTTATTGTTTGGAGCGACACCACCGCATCCAAACCGCTTCCTGTTCTAGTTTCGATCACCACCACAACTTTTCTTGCTCACTTCAACCACAGCCACCTCCCGTTCATCGTACAACCTTCCCGCCAGATCAACCACCGACCTAAACGTGCTCGGTCGGGCGGCGATCATGTGCCTGCGAATATCCGTGGGCAAACCCTGGATGTACCTTTTTATCTTTCATGACACAGGTGTCACCTGATCCGGCACCAGTCGCGCCATCTCATTAAATTTAGTGGTGTACTGTTGGTGCGTCATACTTCCCGCCTCCAGCTGCAAGAACTCCCTCTCAATCTTATCCAGTTCCCTATGAGGACAGAACTCCTCAATCACCAACTTTTTCAGCTCATCCCACCTCATCTTTCCAATTGCCCTGCTACCTTCGGCTTGGACAATATTGTCCCACCAGCATAAAGCCGAGTCCACAAATGAATGGGTCGCAAACTTACCTTCTGGTCCTCCCTTCACTCGCTGATATCAAGTACAGCTTCCATCTCTCTCACCCATCTATGAGCAGCAGCAGCGTTGCCATTGCCATCAAAAGTCGGGGGTTTGCATCTCTGGAATGCCCCATAATTACAACCCCGAGCTGTTCCTGGCACCGCTTCTTCCTCCTCCTCCTCACTAGAGACAACCGTCTCAGTCTCCGGTTGCTCCCTTTCTCCCCTCTCGGCGGTCTTCTTCTTTTCCTTCTTCTCATCCTCCCACACAGCTCTAATCACTTCGACCACCACAGACGGCAGGATCGTCTGCATGACCTGATGAACTTCTTCAACGACAGCCTCTTTCACCGAGGCCCTCAAATTAGCACTCTCATCACCACCTTCCTAGTGATGAGTCTCGGGCTCTTCAGGTTCCCTTTTCGCAGCCTTAGCACCACCTCTTGTGGCACGCGGTCCAGCACCATGTCCACCACGACCTCCACCTCTAGAAGCCTTCGAAGATCTACCACCAGCCATCCTCTAAACACACTATAAGATTCAAACACCAACACGGTCATTCAAGGTAATAGCTCAGTTTATGTCAAGTATAGTAAGTCCCTAATTACAGTGGCCAGTTGTGATTAGCCACTTACTTTACTCTTCATACCCCAAGCATTTCCTATCTTGACTACATCAGTATCCAAATCTACTAAAAGCACATAAAGCAGATAACATGCGCACATAATACCGGTTAACATTAAAGAAAATACCTGATGGCACGTAGCTACTTGGGCTAGCATCCTTCCGTTTGTCCCATTTTCAGTTTAAGTTTAGGTTTATTGGAAAATATTTACCCATTTCTCTTAAACTTTGGCTCTGATACCAACTTGTAAGGCCCCCTTCCCGGGACACTCACTGTTGGACATCATTGCACATACTATTTCAAAATCACATAAAATCTATTACACATTTGCAGCGGAAAATTTTAACGAAACCATTTCATATATTAATAATTACTGTTTATAGCATTATTAATTTACAAATTATCGTCTGGTTTCTTTACTACACAAAATAGATGCCAATCAAAATTCTTGCCAAGTTGCTTCACCCCGTGCCATCCTCAGCAACCATTACCTGCCAACTGAAAATGCATAAAAGTCAGCGTTGCTGAGTGAGTTCTAGTTTTATAAAAATATATTACCTTTCATTCCTTAAAACCTTTTCATACTTTCGCACGTGATCACACATCATACATACACATAGATAATAGCATTATTATCTTCCATCATCGTTCTTTTCGTACATATCGCACGTTTCGTACATTTCGCACGTTACATTATCTTTCACTTCTATCTAGGTCCTGTCATATGCTAAACCCCCCTCTTGGGCACGAAGCCAACTAATCTATGGTTTAGTGACAAGGACCCTGTTTCGCACGTATGGAACAGTCACCAAGACTGATTCCCCTGTGTGTGAACCCTCATGGGGCAGCCAAGATCGCACGCTGAATGACACACAGTTGAGCTGACAACTCTCAAGGAGTTGTGAACCTCCTTACATTTTGCTTGCAAGACTTTCATTCGTTCATTCATTATGTTCCACTTTCATTATCTTAGATCTTTCGCTTCATTAAGATAATACTTTACGTTCATTAACATAATCACACCACTTAAAGCCATGGAGTAATACATAATAGGGAACATAAAGAAAACAGGCCATAACATACTTAACATCATCACATAATCATCACAGGAAAACATCCCAAGTCATAGCCTAAAAGTCCTTCTTTCTCGAAAATCTTAGAAAATTTTCTAAGTCTTTAGGCGCATGAGCACTATGCAGGCGCACGAGCACTATGCGGGCGCATGAATACTTAGGCGCATGGGCGACACAGGCGCATGGGCACTATTTGGGCGCACAAGCCCTACTTGGGCGCATGGACAGATTTCTAGGCGCATAGGTACTATGCAGGCGCATGAGCCTGGTTTAGGCGCACGGGCACTTAGGCGTTCTAGCAGACTTAGACGCATGGGCATACTTAGGCTCCTGGGCATAATCCTAGGCGCATGGGTACTATTTGTGCGCATGAACCTTGGGCGTTTGGGTACTGTTTGGGCGCATGATCTCAGGCGCATGGGCACTTTGGCGCATGGCCAACTACTCTTCTAACTACCATCATTTTCAGACCCAAAATCATCAATCCAACCTGCTCTAGCCTATTTTCTAGCATTCTAAGCATCTAACAAGCATAAAACCATAAACATTAACATAAATCATTCCAAACATACACCCACCCATCGGGCACACACATAAATACATACGGGTACACACACCCAAATTTTATAAAAACGATTAAACATGCAAGGGGTGTGCGCGGTGCGGTTCGGTGCGGTTAATACAATTTTTGAAACCGAAACCGCGAGTTCGGTTAATAGCATTTTTTTAACCGTAACCGCAATCGAAACTTCGGTTAACCACACTTCGGTTAACCACCGGTTATGGTTAATTTGCGGTTAATTTCGGTTAATTGACCAATATATTTAACATATGCTTTTAAACCAAAATATTAACTAATAAATTATTGTTAGGTTAAGTTTAGACCAATTTTATAAGGGTGTGCACGATATGGTTCGTTTTTAAGGTGTTGTCAAAACCGAAATCGAAGTCAGGGTGCGCATACAACAATATGTGCGCGCGTTTTGCATTGCTTCTGTTTGTTTATGTTGTTTCTTTAATACATTACAGAATCCACTATGTAAATATATTTTTTTAAATGAGAATTAGAAGGATGAATATATGAAATTCTATTAAAATCATGAGAAATATTGTGAATTTATTATATATTAATGACAATCGGTTTGGTGCGATTAATGCGGTTAATTTGCACATCAAAACCGAAACCGAACCGCAATGTGCGGTTAATCGATTATGCTTAACCGAACCGTCGGTTAATTGTTCGGTTCGGTTAATTTGGTTCAGTTAATGCGGTTAATTCGGTTATGATTCGGTTAAATCGGTTATGTTTAACATGCATTTCTAGCCCCAAAATCAGTTAAAACATTTAAAAACGGGGATCTAGAACTCACCTCTTGCAACTTTCGAGTAAGACTTTTTCAAACCCGAATGCTTATGAGTTCAAACACCTAAACATACCAAAACACACAACCGAACACACATACAAGCACATAAGAACATACTCGAAGCTGAAATGCAGCCAAGAACACCCCAAAATCAGAAAACTAACCTGAATTCCGACTTCTTCTTCTTCTTCCTCTTTCTAGAACCAAGAGAATTCTGCTCTCTCTCTCTCTCTAAAATCTGATGGAAAGTTGATGGAACATGGGTGTGGGCGGCCACCCCTCCTTTTGAACAAATTAAATATCAACTTTGTCCCATGTACAACTTTAACCCCTCAACTTGGGTTATTTTGCTTTTCTTTCTTTTTTTTTTCTTCACATTTCTCTTCTTTTAAAATTTCTGGGTGTTACATAACCGCTTTTAAAATCAAATTGAAACACGTCTTCGGGTTCGAAACGGGTTCAAGAAGTGATTAGGAGCGATTTGGGGTTTAAAATTTGAATTTTTGGAGTGGTTTTGGGGCTCGTTGGCGCCGCGCCAGAGCTTTGCCAGCCGGCGGCCGGAAAATCGAGTAGAGAGAAATGGAGGTGGGGTTTTTCTTTTTTTTTTAATATTTTACATTTCAACCCCTCATGTTTCAATAGTCTTTCATTCTAATTTTAAACTTTTTATACTTAAAGTTGTTAATTAAAATTAAAACTTAATTTAATAACAATCTAGTTAAATTTATACATCTTAAGTTTTTTTTATAAACTTTTTTAATTCCATTATCTATTTTAACTGAATAATAAAAAATTTTATACAAATTTATTTATTCATAAGCTAAACAAGTTATGACAAGTCGAAACGAATAGTGAGAATATACAAGAATGAACTTTCATTATTGACAATAATGACCCTTACAAGAAATAACGGAAGTAACAATTAGTTAACAAATATTTGAAAGGTCACAGTCTCCCTGACTTGAAGGAATTTCATCCTTAAATTAAGGATAAGATTAAACGAACCAGTGAGGATGTTTCTTCTTCATATAATCCTCACGTTCCTAGGTAAACTCGGGTCCGCTTTTATTTTCCCAACGAACATTGACGATTGGAGTGGTAGTGGTTCTGGTCTTCTTCATTGTTCGATCCATGATCTCGACGGGCTTCTCAACAAAATACAAGGAATCGTCTATCTGGATATCATCCAAAGGGACATGCAGACTTTCGTCGGCCAAACATTTTCTCAGATTCGAGACATGAAAAACGGGATGAACCCCACTAAGTTCAGAGGGTAGTTCCAACTTATAAGCCACTTTTCCGACTCTTTTCAGAATCTTGAAAGGTCCTACAAACCGTAGAGCTAATTTACCCTTGTTCCCAAAGCGAACAACTCCCTTCCATGGTGAGACGTTAAGAAGAACCATATCACCGACCTAGAATTCTAATGGCTTGCGTCTTTTATTCGTGTAACTCTTTTGTCGACTTCTAGCCACCTCAAGGTTATTACGTATTTTAGATACTTTATCAGTCTTCTCTTGAATAAGTTCAGGATTGGTAATGAAATTTTCACCGATGTCCGTCCAACAAATCGAGGAACGGCATTTACGACCGTAAAGTGCTTCGAAAGATGCCATCTTGATGTTTGAGTGATAACTATTATTATAAGAAAATTCCGCTAATGGTAAATGCGTATCCCAGTCACCACCAAAATCAAGAACACAAAGACGTAGCAAATCCTCAAGCGTCTGAATAGTTCGCTCAATTTGACCGTCCTTTTGAGGATGGTAAGCTGTGCTTAAATCCAACAGAGTACCCAAGAGTTCTTGCATTGACGACCAAAAGTGCGAAGTGAAATGAGCATCTCGGTCAGATATGATGTGCAAAGGTACACTGTGACGACTCACAATCTCATCGATGTAAATAAGGACCAACTTTGAAGTTTTGTAAGTGTCATGTATGGGTATGAAATGCGCTGTTTTGGTCAGACGGTCGACGATCACCCATATACTATCATGACCATGAAAAGTACGGGGTAACTTAGTTATGAAATCCATGGATATGTGTTCCCACTTCCATATAGGGATCTCGGGTTGCTCAAGTAATCCACTGGGACGTTGGTGCTCTACTTTGACCTTTGCACACGTAAGACATTTGGCTACGTAAGAAGCGATGTCCTTCTTCATCCCTGGCCACCAGTATTGCCCACGCTGGTCCATATACATCTTATCGGACCCAAGGTGAATAGAATAACGAGTTGCATGAGCTTCGTTCATGATGAAGGTATGAAGATTATCATGATTTGGAATCCAGAGTCGATTTAAGAAATACAACATACCATTCAGTTTTGTTACAAGCTGTGACGGAACACTACACGCCAACTCTTCATCCACTTTTCCTTCAGCTAGAGCAGCTTGTTGAGCTTCATGGATACAATACTCAAGGTCACTATCAATCCTTATATTCTGAAGCATAACAGTAGTCTCGTTGACATCTACGTGAATCTCTGTGTCAAATTCTCCCAGGGTGTCAACCCATTGTCTTTGATCTCGAATTTCCTGGAATAAGACGGTCTTATTATGGACTTTGCGACTTAACGCATCGGCTACGACATTCGCCTTTCCTGGATGATAACGGATGTCGCAGTCGTAGTCACTAATCAACTCGACCCAACGACGTTGCCTCATATTCAGATCCGTTTGGTTGAAGACGTGTTGAAGACTTTTATGATCAGTTTAGACTATGCATTGTGTCCCGTAAAGGTAATGCCTCCAAATTTTTAAGGCAAAAACCACAGCACAAGTTCAAGATCATGGGTCGTTAGGGGTGTTGATCGGGTTAGTTAATCGGTTCGGTTTGTTCGGGTTTTTTAATATTGAAAGTCTACCCGAAACCCGACCAGAATAACAAACGGTTTAATCGGTTTCAGGTTGTTCGGGTAACGGGTTGTTCAGGTCGGGTTTTGGATATTAAACAATAGACTTAATTTAGTTTATTTTAGTGAGTTTTCATTTGAAATTTTATAAAATTAGTGGACTTAAATTACTTTACTTCTATAAGTTATGAAATGTGTTTAAATATATATTTGTATACTAACAATTTGATCAATTTGGACAATCTAAACAAATGTATACATGCAATTTACTTAATTATAATATGGGTTGATCGGGTTATTCGGATTTCGGGTTATTCGGTTCGGGTTATTCGGGTTTTTGAGGTTTGAAAGTCTATCCGAAACCCAACCCGAATAAGAATCGGTTTAATCGGTTTTCGGGTTCTTCGGGTAACGGGTTGTTCGGGTCGGGTTTCTTTGGGTACGGGTGATGTTGGTTCGGGCGGGTTAATCGGGTACGGATAAAATCGACGGGCCTATGGGTCGTGTAATTCACCTCATGAACCTTCAATTGTCTCGATGCATGAGCTATAACCTTTCCTCGCTGCATAAGAACGCAACCAAGGCCTTGACTAGATGCATCGCAATATACGGTAAAATCATCATTTCCATCAGGAAAGGTTAAGATAGGAGCATTGCATAGCTTGTGTTTAGAGCTTCGAAGGCCTTTTCTTGATCGGGTCCCCGCTCGAAGATTTTATTCTTTTGGGTTAAGGCCGTAAACGGTTTTGCGATCTGCGAAAAATTGGCAATAAATCTCCGATAGTAACCCGCTAGTCCAAGAAAAGAACGAACTTCGGTTGGAGTTTTAGGAACACTCCAATTTTTCACGGTTTCGATTTTTGTAGGATCCATATGAATCCCTTAACTATCCACCACATGCCCTAAGAATTGAACTTCCTCAAGCCAGAATTCGCACTTAGAAAGCTTTACGTACAATCGTTCTTTCTTTAGAAGTTCCAGAATTTGTCACAAGTGAAACTCATGATCGGTTTTAGTCTTCGAGTAGATGAGAATATCATCTATGATCACAATCACAAACTTGTCAAGATAGGGTTTACATACCCAGTTCATGAGATCCATAAAGACGGCAGGAGCATTAGTCAAACCAAAAGGCATAACCATAAACTCATAGTGCCCATAATGAGTGCGAAATATGGTTTTTGGGATATAATTATCATGAACTCGTAGTTGATGATAGCCAGAACGCAAATTGATTTTTGAGAAGTGTGTGGCTCCTTGAAGTTGGTCAAAAAGATCATCGATCCGAGGAAGAGGATATCGGTTCTTGATGGTGAATTTGTTGAGCTCCCGGTAATCGATGCACATACGAAACGAACCATCTTTCTTCTTTACAAATAACACATGTGCACCCCATGGCTAATAGCTAGGATGGATAAAGCCCTTATAAAACAGTTCTTGAAGTTGACCAGCTAATTCTTGCATCTCCGATGGTGCAAGACGATAAGGTGACAGCCACAGGATTCGCACCAGGAACCAAGTTAATCTTAAACTCAACTTCACGAACAGGAGGTAGACCGCTAAGATCATCAGGAAATACTTCCAGGAAATCTGGTACAATTGGAATATCCTTAAGGTCTTTCCTTTTGACTTTCGTGTTGACTACATAGGCCAAAAAGGCTATGTTATTCTTACTTAGGCACTTTCGAGCCTAAGTACACGACATAAGTTTGGGTCCTTTACATGATTTCTCACTAAAGACTTTCAAAGTATCACCCGAAGGTAATGGAATCCGAATGCATTTCTCCAAGCAGATAATTTCCATGTAGTGTTCGGCTAACCAATCCATGCCGATGATGATGTCGAAACTTCCGAGTTTCATGGGGATAAGATCAATAGGAAACTCATGCTCATTAAGACTCAAGATGCAACCACGGACGATGACGTCAATAATGATGGATTTTCCATTGGCGACTTCAACCATTAATGGCTTTTCTAACTTTGTACGCGACTTAGCAGGTATGGGTTCAAATTCTAAGGAGACAAAACTCCTATCAGCTCCCGAATCAAACAAGACAAAGGCATAGCAATTATTAACAAGAAACATACATGTTCAGATATATGACTTTTATCGGTACAGAAAAACAAATGAAACTTTCATCATAAAGATTACAAATAAAAATGACGTACCGTTCACCACGTCGCTATTTTCATGTGCTTGATTTGTGTTAATGTTGAAAGCACGACCTCGACCTTGTGGAACATTACCCACGAGACGGGGGCATTGTGGGCGAAAATGGCCGGTTTCCCCACAGTTGTAACAAGCTCGATTGGCAACTAGAGTAGCATTGTTTGGTGCACGGTGACATGTAGCAACCAAATGACCATATTTCCCGCAAAGTGAGTAGATACAACATTGATTACTCCCCGCATGATGATATTTGCAAATGTTACACATCGGATGTGGATTGCTAGTGATTCTATGAATGATAAATGCTTGATTATATTGATAATTGATCAAAAGCTTACAAAGGATTAGGGTATCATGCTATTTATAGCCTATACTAAAGCTATGTACAATTACTAAGATACCCTTATGTAAAACAACATTATATAAAAATCCTAAGTCTAAAAGTCATCCGCTGTGGATGATTAGCTGTCCGCTGTGGATATTGAATAAGCTATCCACTGTCTCTTGGATGTTGTCCGTTGTGAACACTTGTTGAATGTTTGACTTGTTAGTTGTCCGCTGTGAAGTGTTCATCCGTTGTGGATGAACATCAGCCGTGGACAGTTCATTAGCTGCGGATATTCGTCATCCGTTGTGTGTGAGTTGGTCATCCACTGTAGACACTTGAAAGTTATTCTTCATCCGCTGCGTAGACTTGTTCATCTGCTATGGATAGTTCCTCATCCGTTGTGGACACTTGTGTAAAAGTTCTTTTATCTACAAACCTGAAAAAGAAATTTACACAATGATTAGTTTATGTTATGAATGTTAATGATACTAATGTGTTAGTTAATGATTGTTTGAATGTTAGAACACATTGTGTTTGATTATGACAAGCATTATTCTTTTAATGCACTTGTTGAGTCTAACACATATCTCCTACAATAATAGTCCTTCATTTTGGCATTTTCACTATGTTTTAGGTTGAATTTCTCTAATAATAACATTTATGTGTTAAATATAAAAAGATTGTCGGTGATGTTCCAGACAATTGAAGATTTACAGTTACAGAGCGATACCTTATGGACATTGCAGAGGAAGTGAAGAAATAAGGGACATTATAAGCAAGTTGTAAAATATGTACCCGTTACAGATTGCGGGGGCAAAGGTACGACCTAGGGGGTTATTAAGATAAAGGAATCAAGATGAGGATTAAACATGTCTATTGGTTGCTGCTACGAATACTCTACACAACTCTTTTTATAGCTTTTATTATGACATATTGGTTTAAAAAGTTTCATTTAGATAGTTTGTATTTGTTCTCAAATTCTTAAAATAATGATTTTTATTTAAAGAATATGTATTTTTAGAAGACCTTGCTAAGTTTACTAATGATGAAATCGCTTTAGCCACTTTCAGTTTGTTTGGAAATACTATGTCCACAATCATTTATTGTGGGTAACTCCCCGCGCAACGCGCGCAGGCAAAAACTTAGTTTTAATGATTACGGTCAAATTCTTTAGTTAATGATATATTATTTAGAGTTAAATATTTTTTTTGTCCCTGGTTTTATGTCGTTTTTGTCATTTCAGTACTTGTGTTTTAATTTTTGCGATTTCAGTATCCAAGTTTGAAAAAAATCACGAAACAGTCATTCCGTCCAAATGCCTAGATAATGTCCGTTACCACCAGGGGTAAAACCGTGATTTCCTTTATTTAATTGCTATTTTCGTGCCTAGATTTATATCATTTTTGTTATTTCAGTATTTGCGATCAATCAAATTCACGTTCATCCATTCTTCTTCTTCCTCTTCAGCACGATTCTTCTTTTTTCAACACCACTAATGATAATTGAAGTATGATTATTATCTCTATTTGATTTTAAAACTTTCAAAAAAACAGTGAGACGTTTTTGGTTTTTGTTAATGGTTGTATAATTTATAGTTAAGCTTTATAGTAAGTTGTTTGTCTAGTTTGTTTGTTATGTTTTCAATTTCTCTATTGCATAACTCGTTTTCAAAATTAGTTTCATACGTTTTTTGACAAGTCTGTTTTTTTTTGTTCTTACGTGGTTTTGCCCAGCGTCCACGTATGTGGCTTCTTTTTCTTTTCTTCTTTTTTCCGCTTTGTCGTTTCCCCTTTAATTTTTATTAATAATTCATCAAAACACTTATGAAGGGCAGGAATTGTCGATGTGAAAGACTAAGACGATTCCTCAAGTATGATTATTAAGGTTATCTAAAGTAGTCCAGAAGGAGAAGATGACCAAAAAAAATCGATTGGGTACTGTGAATAAATTAGTTCGTTTTTATTATTAAGTAGTAAGTTTACACACGCGTGATGTCGTGGATAAAATACTTTTTTTTCGTGGATAAAATACATATTAGATAATAAGATACTTTATTTACACCGGAATATATTATAAAATAAAAAAAATTTATTTACAACAATATTAACTTTAATAACTAGCTAAAACAATGACATCTCCAAAAACAAAAACATATCGTAACATTATAGGTGTATTTGATCGCGAGTACTGAAATGATAAAAATGATATACAACTATGGACGAAAATAGCAATTTAATAAAGGAAATTATGGTTTTACCCCTGGTGGTAACTGACGTTATCTAGGGATTTGTATGGAATGGCTGTTTCGGTATTTTTTGAAACACGAGGTACTAAAACCGCAAAAACTAAAACATAAGTACTAAAATAATAAAAACGACATAAAACCAAAGACCAAAAAAACATTTTAACTCTATTATTTAATATGTTTCAGAAAATAATTACAATAATAATAAAATATAATCATAGCAATAATACTACTACTAATATTAATTATTATAAGATTAATAAACAACAAGAACAACAATATTTTATAATTGTATTAGTTAAAATTTAATATTATGTTTTTATCATGCTATTATATTAGCAATAGTTTAATAGTAACTTATCGTTAATCATAATACAATATTCTATATTTGATAAGATTTTTATTGTAATACTTTTAGTGTATTCATTTTAATTGATATCTACAACCTATCAAATATCATATGCTTGGTAATAATATCATCACATTATAATAATAAATTAATAAAGCATGTGTAGATATATACGAGAATCGAGTGCCTATATCATTAACCTATATGTTAATAATGTAACTAAGTGAACAGTAAAAGTAGCCAGCATGACACTTGTCATTTCTGCCACGTATGTTGCCTTGATTACACATGTATACTTCTGAGAGACATAGGAAAATAAAGAGAGATGGTACAGAGATGATTGGGAAAAGGAATTCGGGAGAAGAGAGACGGCTATGGAGGAAGTATACCATCTTCCGGCGACTTCAAAACTGTAGCGACGGGAGAAGAGAGAGAGATGACGGTGATGCTGTATCGCCATTGCTGCTGGCATGATTTTTGTAGGCCGGTCGCCAGTGATTTACTCCTGCTTACGTTTTGCACAACCTCATGAAGCCTCCCCTTTTCCATTTTAAGTGGGATTCAGGTGAATTTGTGTGTGTGTCGGTTCTTTAGAGAGAGAGGGAAGACAGTGGTGAAGTGTCGTCGCCGCTGCCGGTGACTTTCTGTCAGCCTGCGGCTATTCACCTCCGATTATCTTGCAAGGATACACATCCCTTTGCTTTTGGTACCACTTGACGAAGCCTGTAGTTGTTATCGAGTGGTGTTTTTCCGGTCATTTGTCGTGTGTGTCAGTGGTTACATGTCATTGTTGATAAGGTTGTTGAACTATGATCGGTCATGGAGCGGTACTAAGGTTTTTGTAGCCCTTGGTATCTCTCTGAGACTGGAATATGAAACCGATTTTATTTTTAATGTGTTCTTAAACCATGGCCGTGATGATCTAATGTTGTCTGCATGACTGTGATGATCTAATGTTGTCTGAGTTAAAATCGGGTGAGGATGCCTGGCGTGGAAAAATTATAGGATGGCAAGCACATCTTGCAAACTCTTTTGCAGCCATGGCAGCTTGATTGTTTTGCTCCTTTATTAGAGCAGATCTGAGCCGTTTCACACTGAGTGATAGTTTTTATTTTGATTTTTTTTTTTTATCGTTTTTAGTTCTGATCAGATGTCCTATGTTGGGATGTTTGTCGATCAGGTGCAAAAGGGAAAAAGTAAAGCACAACCTCATTAGTATATATGAGTCCATTTGTTTTAACCGTTGTTGTGCTTTGCAGTTTGAACTAGAAGAGGCAATAGAGACGAAGACTTTCAGGAAGTGGGCTGCTCCCTATTGTGATTAGATTCACTACAATGGTTGTATGTATCTTTCCCTAATGTTATTAGATTCACTACAATGGTTGTATGTATCTTGTCCATTTTTTGTTTGAATACTTAATCTCCTAATTATGGTGCCTAAAAGATCTTGATTGATCTTGGTTATGAGATGCAGTACACACATGTGACTATCATTTTGATCTTATATTTAGTAGCTCTCTTCAAACAAGTTCTTTCAAGTTTTTTGGGTTCGTAAAATTGCAGTATGCTGTTTTAGGTTTGTAAAAGTGCAGCATGTTGTTTTGGGTTTGTGGTGCTAGAAATAGTAGAATGATTGGAATCGAATAAGTTACTTTAGTAAGGTTGAATTTTCCTTTAGTCCATGTCCTTGGTAATAAACTATTAAAAACATATATAATGGTTTTAAATTAATTTGGAGATGAGCAATTAACACATACAAACAATGGTTGAATTTTCCTTAGTTCATTACTGGCTCGTGAAAGTGGTTCGATGAAGATAATAGGACTACGGGAAAAACTGTTTTTACTAGAGGTAAAAAATAATAGAGTTTTATCCAACTTCATAAATGTGCTTGATGTATATGATTTAATTGCTCATATTAAGACAATATTCCCATCTTTTAGAGCCGGTAGATGAATGTGAGGATCCATATATACATACAATTGGTATATACGTGTTATCTTTCTATCACCTATCTTAGACTTATTGGTATTTATGTGTGTCATATATACTCTTAAAAACATGAAAAATCTCAAGTTAATGATAGTTATTCTACTAGAGGAATATACAAGTAGAATTTTCGCGCAACGCGCGGTTGGGGTTTACAACTAGTTGAATTAATAAAGCATGTGTAGTATTAGTAAACATAGTTTTTCAACTTCTCTCGTATGTTAAATATAAAATATAGGGACAATTACATAAATCCTTTTATAAAGAATTATATATTTTCCCAAAAAGTAATTTTATATACAATGATATTCAAGCATGATTTGAAAAAATGTGTAATTTAAAAGTTTATAGGGGAATATATGAAATTGACCCAATGATATAAAACGAAAACAACCCAAAAATTATGATTACAACATTCTCGTATATGTTCAAAATCAAACTACGGCGAACCGTGGGTCTAATCCGCTAGTATCATAAAAAAAGTGTATAATTTATAGCCAAATAAAAAATTCTCGTCAGTAAATAAATAGTGTGCTTATGAATTCACAAGTATATGTTTGTTATATAAGTGATAAAAGAAGAATTTGAGGATAATGATGATTGGTATTTTAGTAATAAAGATATGATTAGTTGTGGAGGAAGGAGGGGCCTCTACCAACATCCCCAAAATTCACAGTTGTTTCTCATCATGAGGTCTGCCGCTCCCCAAATAAACTAAAACCATAATCTTGGATTTGCAATTCTTAGCTACTATATAATATGATATGATATGTGACTCTACTAATTACTTCAAAATTTTTCTTTCCAAACACTTAAGAAGGAGCAGCCAACAAACACACAAGTTGATAACATCAGAAAGTAATTAATTCCTTAATTTGAATGCTAATTTGTTTTTTTTTTTTTAATTTCAATTTATTTGTATTTGTATTTTATTTTGTAGTGTCAACAAGTAAGCTGGAAAACATAAAGGAGGAGGAGGAAGGTGGGCAGAATTGGGTACCTGTGGCATGTCGACTGCCGGAGACCCCGACCGAGTCTATGGAGTTCCTTGGGAGGTCATGGAGCGTTTCGTCTGTGGAACTCTCTAAAGCACTTTCTCACACTTATGTTCAACATAAAACCTCAAACTCAGGAGAACATGTAAGACAAGAACAAACAAACAAACAAACAAACAAACGTTACCGGTTTCCCTTTCGTAGCAACATCCCAAAAGGGATGCCGCTCAAATTTTGACACCTTTTAACCATTTTCTTGAATTTTATAAAAAATCAAATAAAACTATTTACTAGAGGATTTGATCGTATCATTAAACCTATATATTTGGCTTTTATTGTAGGAACCTGAAGCATCAGACAGCCCACCTCGGAAAAGTGATGAAATAAAGGCAAGTATATGGATCGATTCAATTACAACTTAAAACCAAATATGGTTTGGTTATTGGATTCTTAACTTACTGGTTTCAATTACAAACAATTTAGTTTTTTTATTGTAATGAAAAGAGATGAGTTTGATTGCTTTGATCTAAACCTCATTAAGTTGATAGATTTAATACAACTTTGGGTCAAATAAAAATATATATTACGTAGAAAAATTATAACAAAAATTTTCCAATACACATCATATCATTTATGAAAATTACAGATAAAAGATGTTGAGTTTTAGTGACGCTTTTGTGCGATTATTTGGACGCATATAAGCATAACCAAACGATAAAGTTGTCATTTATTTCTTAGTATGTTTGATAATTTCTATTCAGTTTTTCCGGTTATGTCATTCAGTTTTTCTATACATGTTTGGCATAACAGCCGCTGCATGTATTACCTGTGTTAAAGAATAGAAAAATTCTTTTGTTCATCAAGCATATGTCTTAGTGGGTAGATTGATATAAAAATTCCGGAGCTGTTACTTGTACGTCATGCAGCGGCAGTTGTACGAGTCAATATCAACATTTAAGGAAAGAAAAAAGTAGGCTAACAACAGCAAGGGATCTAGGTTCTTTTTGATAAAGGAAAAGCGACACGATTTAACTAAACGGAATCATAAACAATGGTCTTATTTATGCATTTGGATTTAAAAAAATCTATGTAGATAAACCCAGTCATGCAAGATCGGTGAGCCGGAGCGTTGTGTAATGGGTTGTTTCTTGATGGGTCGAAACCAACTCGATCAAACACTTGCTGGTGTGTTGAGACCCAAATCGACAAATTCATAAATACAAGGGTTGAAACTTGAAAGTTGAGACATTTAATAAAATGGAAAAAATGACACATACTCTAATAATTCAGTGGACCCTTCAAGTTTCATGTATTATAAAGCTACAGTTTAATCTGTTGCAGGAATTGTATCTAATTCATCACACCCTGAACCAAGATTTTGTCTCTAGCCATCAATTGCTCAAAAATGGGGTATTTATATAGCCTCAGCATTTTCATTTTTCAATAGTAGTAGTAGTAATTATAGTAGTAATGGTAGTAACAAATTATCACACGTTACTCTTGCATAGCTTTACAGGAACATAATGAGAGGACGCACAATGGGTAGATGGATGAAAGATCAGAAAGAAAGGAGAAAGCATGAGGTCAGGACACACATTGCTCAACTGCATGCTGCAGTATCTGTGGCAGGGGTTGCTGCCGCTGTGGCGGCTCTTACTGCCGCATCAGCAACATCAATCAATAATAATAAGGAAGAAACAGGGTGTTCAAAAGCATCAAATGCAATAGCATCAGCAGCAGCTCTAGTGGCATCACATTGCATAGAGATTGCAGAGGATATGGGAGCGGAACATGAGCAGATACTATCAGCAGTCAATTCTGCAACTACTGCAAGGACTAATGGTGACATAATGACCCTAACTGCAGGCGCTGCCACTGGTACCACTTCTTTTTTCGAAATCGAAAATCACAAAAGTAGTCATTTTCTAAGTGTCATACTGTGATCATAACATAACAGTTAGTAAGCCATTTGATATGTGATTTCATGGTTGCATATATACCTTTACACTCATGCATCCTAGAAAATCTTTTTGTCTGCCAATAATTAATGCTATGCGAGCTTAACAACCAGATACTCGAGTATCTAATTCGCAAGCATTAAAAGGTAATTTTTTGTCTGCTGATATTTTTGAGAATCAAATTCAAGTATCCGATTCGCATAGCATTACGAAAATACCTTTTCTTCTGCCCATATTAAATACTATGCAAATCAGATTATAATATCAGTTTTTATGTATAACTAATGGTTTATGAACTTTCCGGGACCAAAAAAATATTGGGCAAGTAAAAGTATATGAGTGACTCTAAATTTGTGCATCTCTCTATAAGTGAAATTAAACATTACTCCTATCATTGCTACTAATAACAACAACAATATTAAAATAATTGTAATAGTAGTAGTAATAATAATAAATACTCAGCATTGAGAGGAGCTGCTACGTTAAGAGCGAGGCTGCAAAAGGGAACTGCAACCATGACATTGGGTGAGGAACAGGGTGAAGAAGGCAAAGAATTAAATGTCTTGGCAGCCTTGGATTTTGTTTGTAAAGGAGGACAGCTTTTAAAGGTTACAAGAAAAGGTAATTTCACTGAAAGTAATGCCAAACAGGCATGAGGTTTGAGAAAGGATTTGTGATATTATGTGATTTCAAAATACAGGAGATCTTCACTGGAAGCAAGTTTCTTTTAAGGTCAATACAAGATGGCAGGTAAGTAATAAGTATATCAAGATTACTTCTTAAGATACACTCCATTATTTAACCACCCACCACAACAACCACCAAAAAAAAAACACACACACACACTATCTTCTTGTAGTACCCTCATTTAGCACCAGACCATCAAATGGTTTTTTTTGTTTAAAAACAGTTGGAATGTAGTATGATAACAATGGTGGTTAAAAAATATTTGAACACTCTAAAGGTATAAAACATTGTGCCCACATAGGCGGTTCAATTGTAATATTAAAGAAAGTTTTAATTTCACAAGTTTGATGTTTGCTATGGTATACATTTCACTAACAAAGCATGTTTATGGAGGGACAACAGGTGGTAGCAAAACTGAAAAGCAAACATATTGCAGGAACTTTTACAAAGAAAAAGAAGTGTAAGAAATAATACCGTATCACAGTCATAAGACTTATTGTGTCTTTTAAAAGTAGCATTGATGATACAGTCCTGCTGCAGATGTAGTCTCTGGTGTGTATGCTGAATGGCCTGGAAAAGAGACAGATGAAGAGAGGCAATATTTCGGAATAGAAACGTCTGAAAGAATAATACAATTTGAATGCACCACTATAGAAGAAAAAAATAAATGGATAGAGGGCCTGCAGCATTTGTTAAACTGCAGAGCTAATATGGCAAGGTTTACATAGCAGCACAGTATATCTTGAATACCAAGTCAGTGGGGTTAGAACACCAATTAAAGAATGTGCCAACACATGCCAAACTTTCAACCTTCTAGAAATTTGTATAGTGAGTGGATTGTAACTTTATCTACTGTGATTGATTGATTGGGGATTGATTGTGTGTATCAATAAGAGTGGAATGAAATGATTTATTCACTTCAAGGAATTGGCAGGACATCAATTTTCAGTGCAAACTCTATAGATAGCTGCTCAGCTCCTTCTTTAATCAACTATCAGGTTTCTTCACTCTAGTTCTTTCATGAAATCAATGTTATCGACAAAGACCTGCAATGTGGGATATGCACAATCAAATTAAATAGTTTAAGAAGCAAGAATCGGTAAAAGTATACCAATGACACATGATGACGTATAACATATATATATATATAGGGCGAGGATCATTTGCAAACTCACTCTTGTCGTGTAAACTTTATGAAAACAAGTCAAGATCAATCCAAATAATTCTTTTATTTTATGAATAGCATTATTACACATATACAAGTACGTGTTTTATGTATATGTGTAAATTTACATGTCTTAAAAAAGTAACACGTGTAAATTTACACATATTTGTATTGTGTAAGTTACAATTTATGCATGTAAATTTACTCTATGCAAATTACAATTTACACATGTGTTAGTATTCGAACACATGTGAATTTGCATATATACATAAAAGAACATAATGTTGTATATATAATGTTATGCTTACAATAAAAATAATGATTTGACTTGATTGTGATTGATTTTCGTAAATTTTCACGAGGAGTTTTCATTTGAACCCTCCCCTACACACATACACACACTTATAAAAGTGAATAGGGTGACGTCAGGCATATAACATTAGATGCAAAAGGAATCAAATTTACATCATAATAATAAAAACTAATTAAGAAAAACAATTCAAATCTTTTTAAATCTTTATTCACCTTAAACCAAACAAACCTGATGGCAGAATTAACTCAATTGGGTCGTGGTTACTGGGTTGGAGCAGGTTAAACCCTTTTAAATCTCTATTCACTTTAAACCAACCATACCAGATGGCAGAATTAATCGCAGCTTGCTACCCAACGACACGCAATCCGATAGTTTCCACGTCTTGCATGCAAATAACATGGTGTTCTTAGGAATCAGCTCCAACCCACTAACCACGACAAAACTGAGTTAATTTCAGTTGTGCTGCTCCATAACCCGCCCCATGCATAAGCATTTACCCATGCTTATGTGCCTTGTCACCTAATCCCATGTCTTCCTAGTTTAAGTTCTTTTTGCCTTTGTTTATTTCCAGTATATTAGTTCAATTATTGTTAGTGGTCAAGCCAGTTTATCCATGTTCTAGTTGGAGTTTTCATTCATTGTAACCCTATGTAATGGATGTCATTGAGAATGAAGATGGCCGAGAGAATTTACAAAAATTTTATTTGCAGGTTTTTCTTGTAAACATGTTCCATTCCTAGTACGAATCTTGGCAAGATCGAGTGGTGTTCTTTGGATCCTACATTTATACTATCCGTTGTTTAGGTTATTTTCTACGATTTAGTGGTGTAGTGAGACCTGTTTGTCGTAGCCCTCTAGTAGAGGCTAAAAACAACTAGGATTCTCTTACTAAAAAACAAGTACGAAAGTAGGCCCGATTCGAGAGGGCAAGTCTCCAAGCACACAAAGGTTAACATAAATTCAACATAAAGAACATCCAAAGTAAAACAATGATATATTAGATAGCTAGTACTTGGAGTTTGATAACTGCCCACTACCACTTGGCCGCTAACATAGTTGAATGGTTCATTAGGAATGCCCATGAGTATTCGGAGCTGCTCCAATGACCCACCCAACTCGTTTGGGTTTAAATTCATCTTCCAACGTGAATAAACTTTCATTGGAGTTATATCATTACTATCCTCCCTATAAAACATCAAGTCCTCAGCGGGAATTTTGTCAGCAATAGATCATAATGCTTCCAAGTGGCTTCCTCGACTAGGTGTTAGTCCCATGAAATAAGCAATTCAAGAACTGGTTGAGCATCCAATTCCTAATCTTTAGTTATAGGCAGGGGAACGATTGGGATTATAGGGAGCTAACCATGAGCTAGCTTAAGCATGGAAACGTGGAAGACTGAATGGATGCGTGAACCTGGTAAAAGCTCTAAATCATAGGCAACGGGTCAAACTTTTCTAATGATCCAATAAGGGCCAAAAAAACTGAGATAACTTTTCATACTTGTTTTTGCAAGACTCTGCTGCCTGTAAGATTGAATTTTTAAGATTCGCCAAATCACCAACTTCAAAAGATAGTTCACGCCTCTTAGCATCAGCCTACGATTTCATTCAAGTTTGACCCTTTTGCAAATTAATCTTCAACAACCGTAGCATAACATCTCGAGTGGCCAATTAGGCATCTAAATCAGAAATTTTGGTTTCCCCCGCGACATAAGGATGAATAGGGGGAGGGTCTGTACCATACATGGCTGTAAAGGGGCTAGTACAAGCGGATGTCTGGTAGCCGATATTGTATGAATATTTTCCCTAGAGAGAGAAACTCCATTTTTTAGGCTGTTCATGATCAAAACAGCAGAGATAGACTTCCAAACACCGATTTAATACATTGGTTTGGCCATCCGTCTATGGGTGGTAACTGGTACTCATCTTGGGTGTTGTCTGACGTAAACAAAACAACTCCCAGCCTCCTACCAAAAGTTGTGGAGGAAAATCACGTCTCTGACAAAAAGAGAGAATGGAGCTTGGGAATCCATGGAGACGTACCACCTCCTTGCAAAAGAGAGGCGCCGGTTTTGGCTACGAATGGATTGAGCGAGTGGAAGTTGGGCATATTTATTCAGCATGTCAGCCACCACTAGGATGGTGTGAAATCTGTATCGAAACTGTTAAGCCCAAAATGAAATCTAAAGAGATGTCTTCCCAAATCTGTTCAGGGATGGGTAACGGTTGAAGTAATCTAGCTAGGGATAAAGTATCATATTTATGTTTTGGACAGACGAGACAATTCTCCACAAAGACATGAACAATTTGCTTTAACTTTTGCCAGAAATAATGGGCTGATATCTTAAAGAACATACTGCACACCACCAAATAATTAGGTGGTGGGTCTTCAAAAAACCCATCACCAGCCAATAGAGTTGAGTGTGCCTTGTGTGAAATCTTGTTGCGTAGCAATGGGCTGTCTGGAATCACCACTAGTCCATCATGAAACAGTTTCTATCAGGAACCCGGAACAACCGAAGGATTGGTGCTGAGTTGCTGCATGATTTTACTCATATAAGGATCAATTTTCAGCCCTTCACGTATCTCGTGAACATCCAAAACACTACAGAATAGCAATGGTAAGGAATTCTGCTGTTGATGGTCACCTCGAATGAGCATCTGCCTCTTTGTTCTCTTTACTAGAGCGATGTATGATAGAAAATCATAAGGCATGCGCTTCATTAACAATCGTTGTTATCAGGCTGTTCCAATAAAAACTTCACGTGCAATGATTGGTTTTGATGAAAAAATGTCTTCCTAGTGAATGATGATTCCATTTCTGCACTGCTAACACAAGAGCCAACAATTTTCCATCATAAGTGGATTTGAAATGAGTACAGGAAGAGAGAGCCTTATTGAAATATGCAATTGGGTGTTCCTGAATTAAGATAGCACCAACCTCATCTGCTGGCGAGTTTAAGTCTAAGGTGAAAGGGGGAGTGAAGTTAGGAAGCTGGAGTATCGGGGCTGAAAAACACCTCCTCTAATAAAGGGGCCAATGCATGCATCTAATTCTTTTTCAAATAACTTAAAAGGCAACTCCTCTATATTGGTCATTTGATCCTCGCCAGAAGGTTTATATCGTGATGATATCCAAATAAGTAAAAACAGAATATGGATTTTCATAGAATAAATGTTTTGACCATGTAACCAAACATAGGATAGATGAATGAATCTGTCATACTTAGAGATGATGATGATGACTATATACCCAATAAGACATCTAATGCTTAAGCTTAAATGCATGCATTCACAAAACCAAGCTTTTACTTTGTAAGGTTAACCCGAATTCGCCGAAAAATTAATATTTAATCATATAACCAAGATCATTTGAAACAAGTGGGAGCCACATGATATTCAAAGGCAAAAGATAAACATTCATTATAACAGTAAAGAAGACAGAAAACTTGCCGATTTCCATCCATCTGGATCCAAACAGGCTGTTATCTTTGTGTTTATGACCGGCAGTGGCCCAGGTGGAAGTACTATGTCTCCACCAAACAGCTGAACAACTCGTGCAGTCTTATATACATCATCGGTCCCTATTGCGATCTGAGTTATATAAGTTGTTAAAACTAGAGATGGTTAAGAAATTGGATTGTCGAAAGAAGTGAATAAACATTATTCAAAAGGGTGTAATGATTCACCTGTCCGTAACCATTTCCTTTGTCATATTCAGTGATGCCATAGTTGTATGTCAATTCCAACACTGCATTTTCATCTTCAGACCCATAACCCATTATGGCTTTTGTGCACTGAAAAACCATAGCACCAATACACAGACCTCAAAAATCTCACTGACAAACAGACATCAGGAAACTCTCTATCATTGAGACAAAAACAGGGCAATGAACAGAAATGTATTAAGAAGCTTTATATTTAAAGTTACATATTAATTGAGTTTTGTAATTTATTTTAAATGTCCTTTTAGAGAAGTTATATTCTTAATTTATATACATTGTTAAGTATTTTCATTGGTGCATGCATGTGTGTAATTTTAAACATTTTAATATTTTTCTCTTATAACTTAATATCACAATAAATTTTTGTAAGTTGAATTAGCAGATACATCATTTTTTAGATTGTTCAGATATTTATGTACAAATATAATTTAGTTTAAATTCTACAAAACATTCTTTAACAGTTTAACTTGAACAAAAATACATACCCATGCAACCACAGTCTTAGCTAGCAAGCATACACAAGATTGCTGATTTGCTGGTAAAAAGGTAGTAATGCAAGGTAAAAAAATAGGAAGTTTAAATGTACTTAAACTTAAAAAGATGGAAAGAGACATTAAAATTTCATCACTCAATAAATCATGAAAAATTTTACTTGAAAGAGACAATGTGACAGGATGTATATTAGATAAGAGAGTGCTACAGCAAAATCACCTTGTACTCAGGTTCATCTCTTTTTTGGAGGAGTTTCATTCCATATGCCTTCAAACATAAGGGAGGGTAAGATACATAACTCCACTCAGGAACATGCAAAAAAAAGTATGATAACTTTATTCAATTTTTTTTATTTTATTTTTATTTTTATTTTTTTGTATGTGTATGTGGTTGACCTGCTGATAGAAGTTAACGGAGCGATCAATATCTCCTACTCTTAACATCACTTGACATAGAGGCTCGGAAATGCGTCCCGTCCTCTCAATGAGCTTAAATGTATAGCCATCTGGATCTTCAATGAAGGCTATCAGTGGGCTAGGTTCTCTGGTAACTTTTCCACCCTTGGCTTTTATGAGATCCACAGTTTTAGCAACCTAAACACAATGCAGTTTTTCTGTCAACAAAGTGGGCAACTACAAGAAAACACCATAAGCATTCAAAATTATCAACTCTAGAACTAAATATAGCTAGATCAAGTCAACTTACATCCTCAACTGCTATACCAAAATGTCCAAAACCAGTTCCAATGTCATACTTGTCAACTCCATAATCTGCATGAACATTGTTAATAAGCTGAAGTTATGTTATAGGGAAGAGAATTTTCTGGTTATAAAAACCAAAAGGATACCAAATTATTATTATTTTTTTTGAACGGCTAATTGAATCACTAACGGCCCGATCATCTCCCATTACTCAAGTACGAAACTTGAGACCACCCTCAGAAAAAAAAAAACTCATATTAGATGAAAAAAATCCTATGACCCACCTGAAACCCACTTTTATTTTTTCTACTGGTGGGACTTGAAGTCAAAACGTTATCTATTTTTATAAGATCTCGGGAATTAAAGATCAATGTGTTTTTGTAGCATCTGTTCAGTTGAAGTAGGTAACATACTGTAAGTAAGTTCAATAACAAAATTAGTCTCTTCGGGACCATAACCCAAGAAAGCATTTGCGTATTTTTCTTCCGGTATGTTGCGTTGCTTTTTGCAAGAAAATTGATAAAAAAAAAATAATAACAAAGGGCTGTACTTTATTGTTTTCTCCAGATCCCCAACACGATATACAACATGTAGCATTCTTCTGTTATCATTTCTTGACCAATCAATTGCATTTCCTTTGGTGATAGGGTATGCTGTATTTTCAGGTGTGCTGCTAACATTAGATGTCAGCAATGTGGATGCACTCACCCCAAGTAGTTGTATCTGAGGTATAGCTGTAAATGTAATTGATTAGATTAGATTAGTAAGATTAGTTGTTAATGGATTGTCTAAAACAATGGTTTAGGTCACCTGTTCCTAGTTGGATGAGAGCGAGTCTGCGGGAAGTAGTAGAATAATGGCGACGTGAAGAAGATGAAAATTGAGGAAAAGGAGAAACAATATTAAGAGACCAAGAAGCCATTCTTGCCTTCTCTACCCAGATGATGATGGATCACCCGCCTTAACATATACACGTCTCCATTTGGGAATTTACATAACAAGATAACATAGTCTTCTTTTTCAATTTCAATGCTTGTTTTTTAATGGTGAGTAGTTCTCAGTCAAGTTATGGATTAACTTTTTAAATTTTAAATAAAGTTAATTGTTATTTTTATTTTTGAGTTGTGATGTCTTTTGTTAATTTTTATTTAAAACACATTTTTTTTTCTCTCTCAGACCTTTTAAAAAGTTGTTATCTTCATTTATTATCGTTAATTTGGTTAATTATATTTGTTAAGAACATTAACAGTAAGTTTCTTATATTTATGTAAATGTTTTTTTTATATTTTAAAAAATGATTGTAAGTACAGTAGAGAGAAAAGTTACCGTTTAATTTATATATTTAAGAAATCACTGTTCAACCCTTATAAACATTTTAATATTTTTGAAATTGGTTGTAAGGTAGAGAGAAAAGGTAATTAAAAAGTATAAAAAAAAATATTATTGAATTGAGAATAAGAGGAAAAAATAGTGTTTTGAAGTATAATTATAATAACAAAGATAAGAAACCTAATGTGAATGCTCTAAAATAGAGACATTTAAGTTATTATACAAATTATTTAGTTTAAGTTTTTATTTTTATAATAAATTAAATGGCTCTAACTTAACAAATATAATTAACTAAGTTATTTTTGTTAATTTAGTTAATTTGGTAATGTATAATTTTTAGCTGTTGTCAATCACTAAAAGTGGCGAAACCAAAAATCAATTTTGTAACATTTGCCCTGTTTTGAAAATATAACTCTGAACCCGTTTGAGAAAAATTTTAAACTTAAATTCATTATTTACTTATTTTATTTATTTTAGTGTTCCAAATACAATAAATTGTGTCATTTATTCAATTTAATATAAATTTTACAATTTATAAAAAAAATATATTTATAAATTTTACAATATTTCATTTATAATTATTTGTTTTAAATTAATAAATTAAAATAAATAATTAATTTACAAAGTTTACAAAATAGTTTATAAAAGTTTATAAGTTAATAATTTGGAAATTAATAAAATATAGAGTTTTATAAAGTTTAGGTTAATATAATTTTAGAAACTTGATTTCAAAAGTTCATATATGGAATGTTTACTTTTAAAAATCCAGAAACTAAACTGTAATTATTTTTTGAAACCAAACCTTCTACATATAATTTCAACCAACTATTCTGGCCATAACCCAACCAAACTCCAGTGACCCAAAAACAACAAAATTAATTGTTTTTAACTTAATCAAACCGTGTATACCTATTCGCGAACTAGATTTGAAGTCAAGGCTTATTCCAATTCGAAATCATCTTCTATTATTGATATTTTATATCAAAATTGAACCCCATTCAAACCTTGAAACGGTTTTGACGCAATTATCAAACAATTAATCAATTTAGTTGAATAGAAACATGCATACAATCATTGTAATTCAAACCTGTTCGTAATGGTGATTAAAATTATGCAATTTCTTTCGAATCAAACCAAAAACATCCGAATCAAATCTTGAATCCATTCAACTCAAAATAGTTTGAATTTAATCTATATAATAGAGGGTAAATGCGCTAATTGATCCATTTAATCTCTCTGAACGCTCAATTTTTCTTGCAACACCTACACACATCACAATCGACTATCACCTTCGAACCTACAACGTAGCCTATCTCCATCTTTTGTGCATGTTAAACTGTAATTGATTGAGGGGTAATCATCATCAGCATCATCAACTAAAGCTTTAGATGCAAACAATTCGATTATCATCACCATCTCATCGCGAAGTGATTCAACCAAACTATGACCTATTCATCGTTTTATATCCATCGATTTGATCGTAATCAATCAAGTTAAGCATACACACACATTCGTTTGGTCATGGTAATCAAAATCTCTAACTTTATTTTAGTTAACAACATCGTTCTTGTATGATTTGGTGGTAACTACTAATCAATGTTTCTGATATTATATAAATCATATTCTAAACATATCTTCGGCTTCTGTCCAATTGGTTGACATTCTCCATATTTGCTGGAGAGACCCGGGTTCAAACCGGGCTTCCCCATATTGTTTTTAACTCATTTTTTATTTTAAATTCTAGAAAATTATCAATATATTATATTAAATAAAAAATTATTTTGTTAAATAACCTTGATCTAGAAATTATTATTTCTAAAAGTTATTAAATTATTTTGGTTATTTTTAAAAGATTATACATGCTATAAAAATATGTTAAATCATTAGAAAGCTTTATAAAAGTTATTTAAATCAAATATAAACTCTTTCAAATTATTTTAAACTAACATTTTGCAAATCACTTAAATAATTATTTATCAAATTATTTTTTTTGATCAAGTTTTAAATAATTAATTACCAAAATTAATTATTTTACCAACAATATTCAAACTTTATTTATTCAATCATTATAAATTAATTATGTTAATAACATTTAATTATTCTATATCTTTTATTAATATTTATCAAAAATTCCTTAATTACTTTATTCAATAATAAAAACAAGGATATTATTTAAACTATTTGTAAACTCTAAATCCCAATTGAAACCTAGTCAATGTCTATTCTTTAAATTATTATTATTCTAATTTAATACATCATTATGTAGTTTAACCTTGAGAGAACTATTGGTGTTTAATCTAGTATTTTAAGATTCAATTCATATTTAATTATCACTATAAGTATTCATAGCTTATTTATATATTTTATTATTTGAGAAAATCATGTGTTTCAATATTTAATCATTGATATTCATTGTTATTTCATTATAAATTCAATTCAAGACATATTTTGTTATTATTTGTAATTGTATGTGTATAGTTATATGAACTTAATGATAATACAATCATTAATTCATGCTACCACGGTAAAAATAATAAATCTATTAATTTGACAAACTCACCCCATATGAATATTCGAGTGATGACTAGAACCGAATTCATTTAATCAATCAATCAATCAATCAATCATAAGGATTTGTTTACGAACTGAGTTAATTTAATCATTTGGTTTGATTGTGTATGGTTTGTCTTTTATGTTACATTATTGCACTTATGAGTTTTGACATTACCATTGGAATCGAATTATTTCAATCAAATTAATCAATCCATATATGTATGTCAAACCTGTGTTTACACACTGTTCAATTTGTTAGCTGACTCGTTACTTTATCATATGATTTCAGGAATACAGATTAGTAAACTTTTATATACACATTTAGGGATTGGACTTAGTTAAAATTAAAGACAATGTTATTATGTTTACTTGAGTTTTTATTTGATTGTAATGTATTGTTTTATAAGTATTAATCAATGAAAATATCATTTAATATTATTTCAACGCATTTATTAACATGTGCTATGAGCAATCTATTCACATTTGGTCTGCCCTGATAATTCCGTCATCGGCCAGGTTGTGACAACTTTGAGTAAAATTGGAAATGAATCTTTAGATCAAATTGTTCGTGTATTAGAGTCCTTACCAAGGCTTTGGACATGGTATACTCACATTAAAAGCACCATTATTTAACACATTCTCATATTTTACAACAAAAGACTTAGCGGAGGTTTGGTAGCCTCTTAATGATTTTATTAAGAGGCTAGCTCTAAATCGATCAAAGGTGAGACTGTTTAGTTCAAAACAACAATGCTTCTTAATCATTTAGTTTACCTCTTAATAGTTAAGCTATAAAATGATGCTAAATAAAAAAGTGGACAACATTACCCCCTAATAAAATACCCATAACCCTAAAAAGTATGCAACCACCCCCTCAAACATCATAAACGCTACCTCCAATCCTCCCTCTATCGTCAACCACCTGTCCCCCTGTTGGTATTGCTCTGGCGATGTGCACCCTTACCGGGAAAGTGCCCCTCTTTGAAGCACCGAAGCGGCCCAAACAGGGGATTACCTATTTCGGGTACTTTCCAGGGACGGATGCACGTCCGAAACGGTTCTGAAGCGTTTCGAGGGCATACTTGTGTCGGGGGGTAACATATGGGGACGTTTCGGGTGAGTTTTGACAGAGTTTTGACTTACATTTAGGGTTTCCCTTTTAAAACCTTTAGGTTTTCTTAAACGGCCACCTCCTACTCGGCTTCTCTGAACGAAATTGATGCCCGACGCTCGACAATTCGACATCATAATCATCGTATCATCATCGAATTAATCATTCAAATCGAAATTAGCCTCCTTCAATCATTCAATCGAAATTCTTCAATTGACTTTTTGTTAGATAAAATCGGCTTGAGACCGGGACTTTGTGTTGCATCGAAATTCCTATTGAGCCTTCTGCAAATACAGTAAGTTTTTTGACTTTTTGCCTCTCAATCATGATTTCCTACTCCCTAATCAGTAGTCAGCTAGGTAGATTAAATATAAACATCAATTGAAATATATAATTATATATTATAAAACATCAATTGAAATTACCATTTTTGTTAGATTAAATATAAATCCATATTATAGTTCAAATTTTGCATTAGTTAATAGGAGCTTTAAAATATTATGATACCATTCATGAATCGTGATGAACTTGATTGTTTATTCTTATGGTCTTGATGAACCTAGATATGAAAATGATTTGATTATTGATAATTAATTACCTAAGAAAATTGTTTTTAGAATTTGTTTAATACTTTAATGTCTATTTTGGAAATTGTTTGATATATTATTATTTTTTTATATTTTTTTGCAGTACCTTAGCTGTACCCGTATCTAGAATTTTTTATATTTGCCGTTCCCCATACCCAACTCCTTTACTCTTTCCGTTGCTACCTAGAGTGCCAGTGACCTGCACCTAGCCTCTCCCCCTGTGTCCGGAAGTGGTCTATTGATGTTTCAAAGCTTTAGGGGCTATTTGGTTTGCAGAATGTTTTGCAAAGAAATTAAAATTGTAAATGAAATTGGAATTGGAATTAGAATCTTGATAAAATTGATAATGTGTTTGGTAGGTCAATTTTAAGTGGATTTGGAATGTTAATTTTGAACATTCCATTAATATTCAATGGGTAAGTGGAAGGAATGTGAATTTCAATGAATAAGAGAAAATTTTCCAATTCAAATTCTATCCATTGACCAACTAAATAGGATTTTGGATAGAAAATTTTCTATTTCCAATTCCAATTCCTAAGATTCTATGAACCAAAATACTTTGGGAGGTTTTGAATCTAACGACATTCCACCATGTTTGTGACAACCCTGAATTTGGGCCTGGAAATTTTTTTTAAAAACAATAAAAGGCCACACAATGGTCATTACGGAGGGCCATGAAATGGGCCAACGCGATTGGACTTCAAACCATATACACACACACACACCCCTTAATGGGCTTGGGCCCATCAACTTTTAAAATTGGCCATTGTGCCATAATGCTAAATGGGCTTGACACACAAGACTTTAATGGGCCATTGGGCCACAATATGATATTGCTCATGATTTACCGACATTACTAGGTCATGGGCCCGATGCCTTAGTAGAATTATTTGCCATTTAGACTTTTGAACTATAAGCGATTATAGATGGATCTTATTACTTAGCAATCTAGATTTGGCATGATAAGTAAACAAATTAAATGAACCCGTATACTTAACAATTATCTGAAGGAAATGTGTGAGCTCAATTACACGAACTATCAAAAATATATAATTGGTAATAACTAAAAACTTATATTTTGTGGAAGCCTTGAACATACTTAAAAATATATAATTTTCTTTAATTGTTATAATAGGTTAGATACCTGTGTGCTACACAGGTTGAAATAGTGAAAATCGTATGCGAGAACATGAAGTTATGAAGATGAAATTGTTATGTAGAAAAACATATGTAGATATAGTCCTGTAAATGAACCTAATGTTTATGAACTGTTTTCCGAGAAGTTCGACTATGCTCGTTCATTTAATTAAATGAACGAACACAAAAATAAAAGTTTGTTTATAAAGTTAAATGAACGAACACGAACACATTGATTTGTTCGTTCATCTATGTTGGTGAACGTTCATTTATGTATGTTTGTTTATCTTCATTTCTGTATTGAAACAAAATTACATGTAAATACTTTTTATGGTTTTCTGGACCGAGTCATGATTTCTTGATAGATGGTTATGGATATTTTGATAATATCATATTTTTAGATGAATCATGTATATTTAAAATCTTTAGTTACATATGTTTTTGAATGAATCAGGATGTGCTAGGCTTGTTTGTTTGTATTCATTAATGTTTGCTTGTGTTCATTGATGTTTGTCCATTATGTTTGTTTAACTTTATAACGAACAAACATGAACGTTTTCATTTTCTTATTAAACAAACATGAACAAAAAATTATGTTTGATTATGTGTTGGTATTCGTGTTCGGTTAAAGTTAAATGAATGAACACGAACATATCGATTTTCGTATTTGTTCGGTTCGTTTACAAGCCTACCTAGATTTAAGAAGATGGAATTATGATATACATTGAAGCGGAGAGGTTATTTTATAGCGAGTAATCGATCATTGTAATTGTGTTTGACTTCAATATTTAAAAAATGTTTGTTAAAAAACATGATGTTTATGGTAATTTAATTTATAAATGATTAGCAAGAAATTAAATTTTATTTAAACATAATTAACTCCAATTAAAATATTTTTAATGAAATTTTATTTATTTTAAGAAAAAAGTTAATTTGATTAACATAATAGTATATGGACATCTATTAAGAAATTTATTTTTATATACTAAATTTTAAGTTTAATTATGATGATAACATGTGAACAATTCTAAAAGAGACCTAAGTGAAGTTGAAGTGAACACTCTAAAAAATAATCATATAACTTATAGTTATTTTGTTTTATTAAAGATCATGTGAAACAGACGAATTATCAAAATTTATTTTAAAAGAACCGTGTCAATAGCCCAGCTCATGTTGTCTCCCCATTCTTCATATTTTGTTTACTTCAATTGCAACACGCATTGCAATTTCCTTTGAAGCTGTATATATAATCCAATTGTATTGTACTTTATCAATTGAATAAATTGTAGTTGCATTGCTTTTTTCTTGACTTTTAAGCTAAACTTAGTAATTACTCATTTAGCCATGCTAAATATGCCACTATAAACCCCTAGTATCACCAATGAATATTGCTCAAGTGGTACTAGTCACTCTAAAGATCCACATTTAAAGCCACGTAATACTCGATCTTCTCTAATCAGAGAGAAACTAGGAGGCATTTTTGTTGCATCACATGCCAATACTTGCGCGTATATTTATACGTAAACAAAACAAATCAAGTTCATGTTTTAACAACGTATACGTATAGATAGATAGAGAAATGGAAACTTTCAAAATATTACAGCTCTTAATCATCACTACTCTATGTCTTGGCACCATAGTTGTAGCTGCATATGATCAAAATGAAAGAAAGGTACATCATGTTTCAACAATCTTTTTTTTTTTAATTATATATAAGTCCATGTTGTTAGCGACGCAAACGCTTAATCGATCGGGTTCAGCCAATTCATGTTCTAGCAAATAACCATAGGAGTCGGAGTTCAACAGCACAAAGGCGTCTAGGTTATTCAGCAAACTGTTACCTTTAGCGTTAACTATATTTCATCACGTCATGTGTCACTCTGAGTGACAGTAAGAATAGAGCACCATTAGGCTAAACAACTTCTAGAGGACATCAAGCTGTTCTTAATTACTCGATCCACCAGGTGTTTATTGTTTGAATGCAGGAACGTACAAACCGGGTCAGTATATGCAACACGTATATGAACAATAATAACATATGTGATCCACCCCGTGTATATATGTGTTCAAGAGCATGCTCTAAGACTGTTATTTGTTATTTTAATAAAAGCTTGATGTGATATCCCGCGCGAAGCGGCTGGTGTCATTGAGACTTTTTTTAACATGTCTTAAACACTGATTATATTCCGGGTATTATTATTATTATTGTTGTTGTCGTCGTCGTTATTACTATGTAAATATTTAATAATTATATACTTTAGTACTTAAATAAGATAATAGTTAATTTAAATAGTATTTTAGTTATAAAAATATAAATAGTAATCATAAATTAAGATAATAGAATTATAGTATTACAAAAAGATAATAGTTACGTGGTAAATTAAATAATCGCATGTAATATTAAATAATATATTAATTAGGAGAAGTTTCTTAAATGAAGGCCAATTAGGAAGTACTACAATAATCACTTGTATCTTACGCGTCTAAATGAACACTATGCGTTTTGGGATGACGGTAACTGATTAAAATTATGCCGAAAATCATTTGATTTTGTTTTTTGGGGCGGTAGCCATTCATAGTGTACATGGGAGCTTCTCCAGTTGAGAAGTCGTTGAGCTGGATTGCAAATGATCACCATAGTCTTCTCTCAGAGATCATTGGAGAGTAAGTTTGCTGAGAAATTAACTAACTTGATGTGTAGAGAGTTCTTTTCCTCAAAACATATATTGCCATTTTGCAGTGAAACAGTAGCAACAGAATCCAAGTTGCATAGTTATGGAAGGAGCTTCAATGGTTTTGTGGCAAATTTGTTACCTCAGGAAGCAAAACAACTCTCACGTAAGTTATATTTCGAACAATAGAAGAAATAGCTCCAAAAACTGACGATAGATCTTCTTGTATTGTCTTACAGATAAAGAAAGAGTTTTATCAGTGTTCCCAAACACCATGCGTGAACTTCACACAACCAGATCATGGGACTTCATTGGAATGCCATTAAAGGATACAAAAAGAAACATAAAAGTCGAAAGCAATCTGATTATTGGCCTTCTCGATACAGGTACTATACTTTTATCTAATTAATGTTCAGAAATCTAGTTATATATCATATGATTGATGTTAACATACATACATTTATGTTCAGGAATTTGGCCTAATTCTCCTAGCTTCAACGACAAAGGCTATGGCCCGCCTCCTGCAAAATGGAAGGGTAAATGCGTTTTGGGTGCAAACTTCACTGGTTGCAACAAGTACGTTTAGTATGCACAAACCTACGATTCACAACTATATTTAATAGATGCAGCTTCGTTTTCCGAATGATATATCAAAGCAATGGCCAAATTTAAAGTTTTGTTTACGTTTGAGCAGCAAACTCATCGGTGCGCAGTATTCCTTCATCGGTTCAAGGCCAGACCAGATCTTGTCCCCTGTAGACAATGAAGGGCATGGAACCCACACGGCCTCAACAGCTGCAGGTGTCCCAGTGAAGGGTGCTAGCGTTTATGGCATTGGGAAAGGGACAGCAAGAGGCGGGGTGCACGCTGCACGTATAGCAGCATACAAAGTATGCTGGGGTGGTAGCTGCTCAGAGATGGATCTGTTGGCAGGATTCGACATGGCAATCGCTGATGGGGTGGATGTAATATCAGTGTCGATTGGTGGTACTCCCAGACAATTCTTCCAAGATTCAATTGCGATTGGCGCTTTTCATGCAATGAAGAAGGGGATCTTCGTTGCATGCTCCGCAGGAAACGAGGGTCCCCATCAGCTCACAGTAAAAAACGTAGCGCCTTGGATGGCAACAGTCACTGCATCAAGCTCCGATAGGCAGTTTGTGACTGATGTTAAGCTGGGAAACGGTGAAACCATCATGGTTACTACCTCTCTCACTAGTTACTGTATATACATGTGTGTGTGTGTGTGTTCATACAAGAAGCTCAACACTAAGGCTATTCCTTATTGTAATCATCTAAAATTTTGTTTACTGATAGGGGACTGCTGTAAATACATTTTCGCCTAAGAAGAAAATGTATCCGTTAATAAGTGGTACCCTTGCAGCCAATTCCAGTCAAACATACAGAAACGCAAGGTATGAACATTTAGGTTGGTAGTATTCGATCAGTATCATTCCCAAATATGGGTCCTTAATTTTAAAGAAACAAATAGTAATTTGCATAAAGCTAGGATGATTGATATATGGGATTATTTCAGTGCTTGCAACATCGACTCTTTGTCGGATGAAATGGTGAAGGGAAAGATTGTGTATTGTGTGGGACACAATGATCAAGATATTACACTCTACAACAAACGTGTGGCAGGATTAATTGTGTCACGAGATATGGACCATGATCTACCTTCGGCGTTTCTCATCCCTGGAACTGCAGTAAGTCAGGAGGAGGGTTTAGATATCGATCAATACATCAACTCCACCAAGTAAGACTTAAGTTTCTGCAGTTTGAAAATAAAGAAAATTAAACGCCACCAGAATAACTTTTTTCGGCGTTGCGAATTCATTTAAATAGCATACGTTGATGAACTAATCTTACCTTTGCGAAAACACAGAAAGCCTGTGGCTGTTATACATAAAACAAGATCCATCAAGATGGCTGATGCCCCGTTTATCGCATCTTTCTCTTCAAGAGGACCACAGCTGATAACTCCCAACATCCTTAAGGTACTCTCTCTCTTCAAATGTGAAGACCTTGACTTCACTAGTTAACATCATTTCGCAACTTAGCTGATCTTTGTGTACCATTAATTACGCTTTATTATAATGAGATTTATGGTACAGCCTGATATCGCTGCACCTGGGCTTGGCATATTGGCCGCGTACTCAAAACTATCAAGCATGAGCGGACACCCAGACTTTGACAAACGGTTTGTGGATTACAAAATAGCGTCTGGAACTTCAATGGCTTGCCCTCATGTGGCTGCGGCTGCAGCTTATGTGAAGTCCTTTCACCCAACGTGGTCACCTGCCGCGATAAAATCAGCCCTCATGACAACAGGTGAGTTTGTTAATATCATATCCTCCATGCCCACTTGTGATGCCAACTTGTGATTACAAGCGAATGATGTCCTCTTTTCTCTCAGCAACACCAATGAAAGTGAACACAGAAGACATGGAACTGGCATCTGGTTCGGGTCTTATAAACCCAACCAAAGCAACACACCCTGGTCTCGTTTACGACATCAACCTGAGCTCCTACATCCGTTTCCTTTGCAAAGTAGGCTACAACAGCACAACTCTTGGCATACTGATGGGCGGAAACAAAATCTACGATTGCAGCAGCTTTAAACCAACAAAAGGTATTGATGGCCTCAACTACCCCTCAATACACTTGCAGGTTGAAAGCAATGCCACCAGCTTTTCCGCGGTCTATAAACGGATTGTAAAGAACGTTGGAAAAGAAACGGACACCTACAAAGCACAAGTGGTGAGTCCTAAGGGACTTTCCATCAAGGTGGATCCGGCTACTTTATCGTTCGACAAGTTAAACAAGAAAAGAGCATTTACGGTTGTTTTGGAGGGGACTTTTGATAAGAAGGGCGTGTCGTTGTTGTCGGGGTCACTTACTTGGAAGAACTCTAAGCATTCTGTAGTAAGCCCGGTTGTTGTATACAGGTATATGCCTCCACTATGGTAGGTAGTATATGACCAAATTAGATTTGATTCCAATCAATATTGACCCATAAGTTTAAGACGTACGTGATCTTAATTCAAATGTCGGTGTTTGTCTACTTTTTGACTGGGGTTTCATATCCCGACTAAACCATGTGTATAGTCTTGCGGTCAAAACATATATGTATTTGGATTATTAGGTTAGTATCAGTGTACTACACGTTTGATTAAATAAAATTATTTACGATCTCTATTAATCAAGAATATATAATAATATATATAGGGTTATGCGTGTACTAACCTAATTTATTTATAATCTCCTACTGTTATCTTATAATATATTATAAATATTGGAGATTTTTGTGTTGCTTGATTGTATAAAAGAATAAGAAAAAAAATGATCATCAGAAGGGAGAAATGCATGAAAGAAAATGTGAATTTTATATACAAAAATGAAAACATGATTTTAGTAAGTATTAGCAATCATTTCAATTATAAACATGTAACAAATCTTTATGATAGCTTTAAGAGAGAAAACCAATATTAGAATGCATATAAGCACGCCCTGTGTCCCAAAAAAAAAACTTTGTTTATTAGAATAGATAGATTATTAGAAATCATCATTAAATTATAAAAAAATAACTATTTAATCACACATAAATACTTTGAATATAAGTTGTTTACCTATCACGTGAGTAGGGTGACTTTATTAGTAAAATATATATTGTGGTATGAATTAATTTTTAATACATATATTATAAGATATTTTATAATGTTTTCAATTAAAAAATTTAATTATTTTTAAAATAGGTGAAGTTTACTTTAAAGAGTAATCTTAATCTTATTATATAATAAAAGAAAATAGGTTTTGCCACATGGCAAGATTTTAGCTAATGCATTGCCACATAGCATCTTCACAACATACAAATGCCATGTGTCATTTTATTAGCCATATGGTTTTAAAAGAAAATGCTTAAATAATATTTAATGTCTAATTAAGCAACATTCTAAAATTAGATTTTAAAATTTAATAATTGAAACAAGAAATTTAAAAACTTTAAATTTTTAAATTTCAAATTCAATCTGCAATTAAATCTAAGATTTTATTTAAAAATAACTATCTAAATTTGTTAAAATTTTAAAATTTAACGCTAACAATTTGAGTATTCAAATGAAGCATATGCATCTCACAAATTTTAAATTATATTGGTAACAATACATCTGAGTATTTTAGATTATTAATTTCAAATTTTGAAATCTTCTATATTTTAACAATATCGTATAATAATTGTCTATATTATATAACATAATACCATTATTTTATTATATATATACAACAAATTTTTCTGTTTATTATTCTTTCATTATTAAAAATATTTTAAAAATATACAAATTAACTTCTCCTATGATCAAAGAGTCCATGTATTGTGTATGAAAATTTTCTCTTACTTCTCCATTATTCACACAATCATTATCTTCAACTTATTTCGTAATGAATTCAATTACAAGATTACATACACTTGGAATTAAAAATTATGTTTTTACTGATAAACCTTAATATTAATATTTTTTTCTCTTATCACCATAACTTGCACTTCATTTATTTTTTATTTATGTATACTGGTTTATACATTATTAATAAACCATCAAGTTACCTTGCTCAACAGAACATCATCAGTATTATAATTAACTTTCTAAAAGGATCTTAACATATCACGTCGTGATTTGTTTATGGAGGCAAGCAATGTATAATAATTTAATAGAAAATTACTCTATTAAGTTTATTGTGGTTGAGGATAAGGTATTGTTCAAATAATCGAATTGTTATCTTATTCTTTTAATATTTATCTTATAAAACATATTTCTATATATCCTTAATGTTTTACATTTTTAATTATAGAAAGCTACAATATGTAAGAATATTATAAAAAAAACTAATTTGTTAAGTTTCAGAAGTTATTTAATCAATCTGGTTAAAGATTTGTATATGAAAAAGTTTTTAGATATTTATAAACATTAATATTGTTTTATATGTATTTAATTCTTCATTTAATTTACATGTATACACATTTATTTAATCGACATTCGCATGTGTATATATTTAAGACTTATTAATAGTAACCGATAGTTTATGTTTCTATTTATTTTAAATAGTATATTACATGAATGGTTCTTGTAGTTTGGTAAAAAAACTTGAATTTGATTCTTAAACTTTTAAAATTTCAAATATAGTCTCAAATATTATATTTATCTACCATTGGTTATTATTCTGTAAGTTTAGTTACTAATATTAAATTTTTTAAAATGACTATTTTATCTACAAATATCGTCAATGTAAATTACTTTTTATTTAAATAAAAATTATTTTTAAAAATATCATTTTTAAATTGTTCAAGTTTTTAAATGTTTCTCTAAAGATTTTGAATTTTTAAATGTCTCTATTAAAACGTACTAATTTTTTAAAGATACTTTTTAAAAGAATTATTGTCTTTCTTAAAACCATTAGGTTTTTAAAATTTAATTTTTGTAATTATTTATTTTCTAAATATATTTAAAAAAATATTAAAAATGCCATTTGAAAATTAATTGTTTCTAAAAACTACGTTTAAAAAAGTGGTTGTTTTTTAAGGATGCTTTAAAATATAAATGGTTTAAGAAAAACTTTTGAAAACCAAATAGTTTTATAAAAAATATTTAAAAATATCAAACGGTATTAAGAACAATATTTCAAAATGGACGGCTTAAACACGTTAAAAAGCAAACATTTTATAGAATATTTTTAAAAAAATTTATTCTTGTATTTAAAATGTATTTTATTATATAATAAATATATTAATAATGAAATAATAAAAATATGACAAAATTACAGAAAACGTCCTTTATGTTTGTCAAAAGTTACAGATATCATCCTTTATCTTTAAAACGCTCGTTCTCAGTCCTTTATGTTTACAAAATGTTGCCCGTTATGTCCTTTAAACAAATGCCCGTTAAATTTTATCGTTAACTCAGATCATGTGAGAAGCACACGAGGGCAAAATTGTCTTTCTACACCCTTGTATAAGAAATCAATCATCTCCTCTTTCAAATTAAAAATAAAACCCTACCTGCATATCAAACTCCAGATGTGTGAACCCCCAAAATGAGACCTTTTCATGTTAGAAGTGAAGAAGATGACTATGATCTTGAAGAAATTAATGGTATGTTCATGTTCTAACATATAGTCTCAAATATTATATTTATCTACCATTGGTTATTATTCTCTAAGTTTAGTTACTAATATAAAATTTTTCAAAATGACTATTTTACCTACAAATATCATCAATGTAAATTACTTTTTATTTAAATAAAAATTATTTTTAAAAATATCATTTTTAAATTGTTCAAGTTTTTAAATGTTTCTCTAAAGATTTTGAATTTTTAAATGTCTCTGTTAAAACTTACTAATTTTTTAAAGATACTTTTTAAAAGAATTATTGTTTTTCTTAAAACCATTAGGTTTTCTAAATTTAATTTTTTTAATTATTCATTTTCTAAATATATTTAAAAAAATATTAAAAATGCCATTTGAAAATTAATTGTTTCTAAAAACTACGTTTAAAAAAGTGGTTATTTTTTAAGGATGCTTTAAAATATAAATGGTTTAAGAAAAACTTTTGAAAACCAAATAGTTTTATAAAAAATATTTAAAAATATCAAACGGTATTAAGAACAACATTTCAAAATGGACGGCTTAAACACGTTAAAAAGCAAACATTTTATAGAATATTTTTAAAAAAATTTATTCTTGTATTTAAAATGTATTTTATTATATAATAAATATATTAATAATGAAATAATAAAAATATGACAAAATTACAGAAAACATCCTTTATGTTTGTCAAAAGTTACAGATATCGTCCTTTATCTTTAAAACGCTCATTCTCAGTCCTTTATGTTTACAAAATCTTACCCGCTATGTCCTTTAAACAAACGCCCGTTAAATTTTATCGTTAACTCAGATCATGTGAGAAGCACATGAGGTCAAAATTGTCTTTCTACACCCTTGTATAAGAAATCAATCATCTCCCCCCTTTCAAATTAAAAAAAAAAAACCCTACATGCATATCAAACTCCAGATGTGTGAACCCCTAAAATGAGACCTTTTCATGGTAGAAGTGAAGAAGATGACTATGATCTTGAAGAAATTAATGGTATGTTCATGTTCTAACATATTCGATTATCATCAAATATGTATTCTCTCTTCATCTCGTCGTTCCATTAAACATGATAAAACATATTACATAATCAAGTTCAACCATCATTACATGAACTTTAAATATCCTACAAAAACAATAAAAACCCAGGTACAAATCAACCACTATTTGAGTTTCTTTGAGTATTCTTCACTTGACTTCAATTTACCTTCAAGCTCCTCCTTTGATCTAATAAGACCTGGTATAACCTCCTTGCATCTTTTACACATTTCAACATCATACCACAGAAAGAACTCACATTCAAAGAAACCGTTGACCTATTTAAAAATTAACAGAAAAAAAATGAGGATTCTTGAGGCATAGCTTATATTGAGTACTTATAGATGAACATACCTTCTTCGTTGGACAGCAAAAGAACTATCGACCTAAATTTCTTGCGGTCCATGATGTTCAAACCGATGCTTCTTTTCCTCAATAGCAATAAACCTTGTTTGAAACACGATTGAAAATTCTATGACTCGATTTACCTACACTTGATAGCGATTTTCAGTAGATTGGGGCTTCACAACATCAATTTACCTAAGGGTTTTGATTCAATTGGCTCTGATGGGGAATGAAGAAAAGCAGAGATCAATTTCTTATATAAGGGTGCAGAAAGACAATTTTACCCTCTTGTGCTTCTCACATGATCTGAGTTAACAATATATTTTAACGGGGGTTTGTTTAAAGGACATAACGGGCAACATTTTGTAAACATAAAGGACTGAGAACGAGCGTTTTAAAGATAAAGGACGATATCTGTAACTTTTGGCAAACATAAAGGACGTTTTCTATAATTTTGTCTAAAAATATTAAACATTAAGAAACTTTTGAAAAACAAGAACTTTTGAAAAACAAGAATATAAAGCTTTCCTTAGTAAAAATAATACTATAGTTTTAAAGGTAAATTAAATTGATGGTCCGACACGGGTAAAATATCAATTTTATAAATTTTAACATTATTAATTGTTAACTAATAAAACTTGGGACCACATATGAAAAAAAAATATTGGGAATCATATTCAAAACTTTTAAACTTTAAATACCATATCTAAAATTTTTACATAACATAAGAACCATGCATGTAAATTACTTTATCTTAAATTTAACTTTTTCAACCCGTGTAACACACAGATGTTTAGGCTAGTTATATATATAATAGATAAAAAAACAACATAGATTTTAGTTACGATAATAATTTTTATAAAGAAAAATTTTATTTAAAATTTAAAATTAGAAAAATACTTAATGAAAGATTATAAATGAATGCCATTATCATTATTATACACGAGGGTGGGTGTAGTGGAAGATCTAGCCAAAAAAATATCGGAATTATACAAACTTTTTTTTTCTTTCTGCGGTACATTAATTCAATAGTGAAAAAAAATTGTGGTATATTCATTCAATAATGAAAATTTTTTATTTTGCAATGCAAATAAATCTTAACTAGGTTTTCATCCTCGCGTGTTGCATCGGAATCCCTGCTTGTTGTGTTGGGGATCCCGCCATGATTCCAAATGTCAAAACATAGTGACAAACACATGCCTCGATGGCTATACTACCACGTAAAACCCCAAAGTGTTCCCCGTTGTAAAAAAATATTACAACTCGATATAATTATAGAATAGTAACGACTATAGCATACGAAGCTAAAAAATACTTGATTTCATATACAACTTCGTTTTTAAGCAAATTTATATCAACTAAAGATAAAGACGTATTCGGTTTTTCATAAAAAAATAACGAGCGAAAGTTATTACAGATTACAAAACTATTAGAAAATCAAATAGGTTAAATGTGACATCTGGTAATTTTCATTACCAAAACTACGTTAGTTCTATTAAGCCTTGCATACACGTGTGGTAAGCACACACTTGTTGTCTTTGAACGTTGGTGACTTAACAAATACTTAATATTAGTTTAACTAAAATTAACTTAATTGATAATTGCTATTGTTATTATGTGACTAAGTGAATCTAAGTGTTACGTGCCATTTTATGATTTACCTTTCAACGCATGATTGTCTGAAATATGTAGTATAAAGGAAAGATGATAAACACCTGATTAACATTCAAGTTATTAGTTTATGAAACTTAAAAGTTGAGTAAAGAAAATGTTTGAAAAATATTAAAAAGTTAGTTTTTATAATTTATAAAAACAAGAGAGTTAAATGGGGAAAATTATACCAAATATATACCAAAAATAAACCCTAATCCACATTTTCAAGCGTGAGCCCCATCCCCACGTCCCCACGTGATTTCAAGTTTCAAATAACATAAATCATTTGATTTTGCTTAGCTTTGATGGTTAAAACGTGTTAGCGAATTGTTGATCAATAACGCGTTTAAGGTGAGTTTTTCAACTAGTTTTGATTGGTCATGTAAATCTAATAATTGCTATGAACTAGATTCGTCATGTAAATGATGAATCAATGATTGGTTTTGATGAAATTTGGGTTATAGGACATTACTTTCCCAGAGAGAAAACTTTATTAATGTATTTGGTGAGATTCCAAGTTTTGAGCATGTGTGTTATGTTATGATCATGCTAGATTGATTGTTGGGATTATTTAATGTGTTAGAATGCAAGGGTTAGATCATATGAAAGTTATTGTGGGAGATTTTGATGTTTAAGTGTTTATGTAGTAATTGCTGATGTGATAATATAACATGATGGATTGATGTTAGAAAATTAGGATTTTATGTCTTAATAGTGGTATTTGATCAATATGGTATGTTTGATACTAATAATATAGTATAAGTCATGTTTGGGAATATGATGAACATCATACACTTATGCGGATCCGAGGCCCCTACTTAGTAGGATTGGAAGGGTTTAGGATGTGAAGTAGTAAGTTACTTCACATGAAATGTAATATATGCTTAAACCCTATGTGTTATTAGTTATATTTGGGATTTATTTATGATTGTAAAGTACATGGTAGTTACTTGTTGAGATTTGTATGGGTTGTATGATAAGTTAAGCTAGTACAATAACCTTGCTAGAAATTAAGATTCATTATGTGCTATATGTGAAGGATTTGAGTTAAGTTTATGAACAATTGGTTGTTTAATAAGAACAAGCATGATTTCACTTAACATGTCACCAACGGGTCAACTAGGTCAAACGGGCCAATATTTTCAAAATCACTTAAGTCAATAGGATTGATTGAATTCTTAGGGTTTGTTAAATTATCTTGTGTTGCACGTACTTATGTACTCATGTATTCTAGTTAACCTTTGACGGGTTGTCTACCCATTTATCGTTAGATTGCATTAATTCGGCTTACACTTCAGATGAGTTCAATGCCCTTCATACACCTTTTGGGGGAGAAAGGGTATTTTTACAAATGATTTAATTATTATAAGTCGTGTATAACATGAACGTAGTGTAGTATACCATTGAAAACTCCTTACACTTTCGGATAGTTAATTAAAAAAACTAGCAGGAAATATTAGTTAGTACTACATGGTCTAACAAGTCCCGCTGTACGACTAACATGTTTTCACGACTCAGTAAGTCGTGGCGAAAGGAAAACAAATGAACATAGTTAGCTTTGATCGCGTATACACTATTGTTAATGCTTATGATTTAGACTAGCTATGTGTTTCAGTACGCTTTACTTATGGTTTACAAACACAATTTTTTTTGCTTACTTATAAACTCTTAAACTCACTAACCTTAGTATTGGCACTTTAGTATGCTTTTCTTAGGTTATTAACAGGTGCATGTAGGAGTACAAAACGAGTCAAGCTTGCATGCAAACATTTATTATTCTGAAATTTGGTTATACATTACATCTTAAACTATGGTTTTGAGCGTGTGATTTGCACATTTACTTTAGAATGTTTGGTTTGGATATTTAACTTACACTTTAGCAGTATTTTAAAATTTATAAGCTTTTATGTTTATTTTTGTAAGTTCATTTAGAGGTTGTTAGAGTAACTAATGACTTAAATTATGATTTGTTCACACGCATCGCGGTAAAACCATACATGTGAATTTTGAGGGTGTGACACTAAAAGTGTACACTACATATATATACATTATATATATTATGAGAGTTGAAAATAATAATATAAAACAAAAAAATTGAAATAAAATGTGACTTTAGTAATGTAACGACATATCAAATAGTATATAGAAACATGCGTAAAAGTTATATTGCGTCGTGACGGTATATTAAAATTTAAAAAACATTAGAAGGTGGAGAAAAAATAAAAAAAATTACCATATTTGACCTTGATCGGTTCGAACAAAAATATACCGACATAGATAAAAATAAACATGTTACAAAAATGTATTCTGATTTTCAAATAACATTATATTCTAAAACTTATAGAAGAAAAACAAATTATGAAAAAAATAGTTCTAAAAATTATATAATATTGTAAAACTTAAAATGTCAAAAAGAATTCAATTGGTGTCAGTCCTTTTCTATTTTTTCAACCAATTCATAAATTCTATAATTGTTATAGTATTATACTAACTTTAGAAAACCCGTGTATTACAAGGATTGAATAAAAATATATTAAATAGAATAAAAATTTATTAATTATAAATCGATATTCTAAAATAAGATATGATTTAAATGTTTCTTATAATAAATAAAATAAGATTTTTATTTCAAAACAAACGTTTAAAAAAATATCATACTTAAAACTTTTTTCTTATAACTCTCAATAATTATTTTTTGTATATAGAATTTTTACTTTTTAAAACACCAAATATAAAATATTTTGTATTTTTTTAAAAGTTTGATGTTCTAAAAGTTTTCTAATTTTATGAATAATTATTTTCTTAGAAATAATATTAGTAAAAATATCTTTTAATTAATTTATTAAAAACTATTTTAATCTAAAATAAATAAATAATAGTATTAGTAATTAATATTAGGCAAATTGGATTTTAATAATCCAAATTATTATCTATTGGCCGATAATAATCCATATTATTAATTTGGCCGGTAACACTCCCAACTTTCACTTTTATTACTAACAATAGTCCCGATGATATAATTTTCAATTTTTCACGTTTTATTTGAACTCGATTCCAGTCGCAATAATGATTATAAACGAAATGAAAAAACATACAAGTTAAATTGAGCCTAAAATAAATACAAATCGAACGTAAAAAATTGAAAATTATGTCACTAAGACTGTTATTGGTAACAAAAGTTAAAGTTGGGAGTGTTGATGGCCAAATTAATAGTATGGATTATTATCGGACAATAGGTAATAGTTTGGATTATTAAAATACAATTTGCCTTAATATTATTATTAAATAAGAGAGAGAAGCGAAAAAAAATTGTTAATGAGTAATATGATGTTGACATGTGTGTCTCTGCTAGATAGTTTTTTTATTAGAGTAGGGAGATAAACACACATACTACTCTTATATGTATATAACTAGTATAGTATCCCATGTAATACACGTGTTGAATAAATAAAATATTAAATAATTTGTAATAAAATTTAAAAATTATAAATAATATTTATAAATAAGATATGATTGAGTTATGTATATATAAGTATTTTAAGTAAAAAGCAACAATAATATCATTTTAAAATATCACGTTATAAAATTGTGTTTTTTTAATTGTTTTTTAAAACATTCTGGTCTTTTTTTAATTTTATTTAAAAAAACTAATCATCTTATAAAACTTAAAAAAATGGTATTAGAATACTTCGTATTTAAGAATTTTTTCGTGTCTTATACAATTTTAAAGTGTGTTTTTCATTAAAAATATAGTTTTTTATTTTTATGATATCTATTTTTTTTAATTTAGAAATGTTTTAAATAATATAATAACTATATATACTAATATCATTAATTAGAAGAGATAGGCGGGAAATTAAAAATGAAAATGGCTAATATGTTGACAAGTGTCATGTAAAAATCTTCTTTTATTATAGTTATAATAGATAATAGATATATGTGGTCAAATTATAAAAAAAACTATCTTTACTGAACTAACTTAAAAGATAAATAAATTTATTGTTGCTAAAAATCTATTTGTATATAGATAGATAATATAATTGATGCTGAATTAGGCTTTTAATTGAATAGAATCTTAATATTATTTTTATTTTTATTTTTAATCTTATATTAATTTAGGTTTTTATATTTAAGGGGTATGTTTTTTTATTTACGGGTTCACGATACATATAATGGTTAAAAAAGGAAATATTGCATTTCGGTACGAAAGTTCAGGTGTAGTTTGGGCTACTGAGCTACTCCTTCACTCTTAGTATATCCGCCAATGTATGCATGTATGCATGTATAAAGTAATAACATAATTGCATATAAAAAGAAAATCTATTTATAATCTTAAATTGTTATTATCTTAGAATTTATTAGAATGTTAGAGATTTTTAGGTGATTTGATTCTCTAGAGGAATAAGAAAAGAAAATGATCAATAGAAGTGAGAAATGAAAAAAAAATGGAAAATTTAGTTTAAAAAAAATAAAAATATGATTTTAGTAAGTATTGAAAATCATTTCAGTTATAAACTTATAATGTATCCGTGTGATAATTGAAATAAGTATACACGAAAAAAAACAAGATGAGAATGCATAAAAATACGCCATGTGTCAAAAAAAAACTTTGTTTATTGGAATAGATAGATTATCATAAATTGTATTAATATTAAAAGGCAACTTATGGCTATGAGGTGGGTTTACTGTTGCTAAAAGTATAACTCCTTAAAATCTTTGTACAAACATGTTAAGCAATCCCTTTCACTTTTATCCCCATGTGTCTAGGGCTGTAAATGAGCCGAGCCGAGCCGAGCCAGGATGGGCTCGAGCTCGAGCTCGAAGCATATCGAGCCGGCTCGGCTCGGCTCGGCTCGAAAATTTTAACGAGCTGAAAACTCCGTCTTGAATTCGGTTCGTGGCTCATTTGAGCCGGCTCGATTTAATTTTTTTTTAATTTTTTCATATTAATTTATATGAAAACACAAAAAATATATATTAGGGCTTTTGAGTTTTGTTGTTTACCCCGTACTTAGGGGAACAAATATAATTATTTTGAATATAAACAATTTACTATCAAGTTATATATTTTTTTAAACAAAATACTTAATGTTTCTAAAAAGAATACATTTTTATTTTAAAAAAACCTTTTTAAAATCCTAATATAAAAATTATAATCATAATAATAGTAGTAGTAGTAATAATTATTATTATTATACTATATATATATATATATATATACATACATATATATATATATATATATATATATATATATATTATATGCACCAAGTCACGAGCCAAGCCAAGAAACCGAGCCACGAGCCGAGCTTGAACCGAGCTAACCCTGGCTCGAGTTTGGCTCGTTTAGAATTCGAGACGAGTCCAGCCGGCTCGATTAGATACGAGCTTTTTTCGAACCGAGCTTTTTTCGAGCGAACTTCGAGCAAACTTCGAGCCACGAACTTTTTGTACAGCCCTACATGTGTCCCACCACCTATAATCTGAGACATTTTTTTGCAGTTATTTGTTGCAACCATCTCGCAAAGCTTCATCTCTGTCTTTCTCTCTCTCATGGAAAAAGTACACTCACCGACCACCCAACTACACTTCCTAACCACCCATATTCGCGCCCCACGGCGTTTTGTCCTTATCGTTCCGGTGACCGGAACCACCGGATGTTAGTGTCACTGTCGCCGTATGGAGGTCGCCGGAAGAGAGGGTAGGAACGATCTAACGTTGGCGGTGGTGCGGAGGAGCCAGGAGCAAAACAAATGTAGCGATGGTGGTGTGGGCTTAAAGATCAGATAGGATAAATTATAATGGTTGTGATGGTAGGGAGAAAGGGTCTAGAGAGAGGGGTTTTTTCGCACCGATCAAAACAATTCTGACCCTAGCAAGTTTCACGTCTGGCAGTGGTGGTGGCGGTGGTGGCGGGTGTGGAGGGTTTCTAACAGACCCCAGTAGGCTGTTAGTCCAAAGAGAACAAAAATCCAAACAATGTTTGTATACATAGAGAAAGAGGGGAGAGAATGAGTGTAAAAAGTAATATTTTGAGTAAATAATATTTTCAGAGATATATTTTTTGGTGTACGTCAACATTTTAATTTAAATACCTGTCAACTTCTAAGTGTCTTATCGGGTTATACGACACGTATAGCCTTCGACCTTGAAATTAGAGTTAGACACGATGGGATTCGAGTATTTTTTTTTGACAAAGTTGGAGAGATTTCGTATGCGGGTTGGTTATACGTATCGTAAAGACCTATATGAAACGTATAGCTTTGTAAATATTTTTTTTATATTTCTGTTAAAGTATTTGATCGTTTTTATAAACTGGGACGGGAAATACAATTCCTAAGATTTCGTTTTTCAATTGTATGGTTTTCAGCCGCATAGCAAGAATGAAAATGACAAGCCTCCTGCCACGTAGCGCAGGGGAGAAGAACTAGTTAACATTAAACATTAAGTATTTAATAATTTAATCTCACATAAATACTTTGTATATAATTTAATTATCTATCATGTGAACAGGTGAAGAGGGTGACTTTATTAGTAATATATATATATATATATATATATATATATATATATATATAGTGTTCCTAAGAAAACCAATAGTTATGTGAAAACCAAAGAAAACCACGAAAACCAATAATATAATTGATAATTTTTTTGTTATTTTAATTGTTAAAATTTTATTTATTTATTTGTTACATATATGTTAAGCATACATATGAAAATGAAGAGTTTTACATATACGTAACACTATGTCGAATGAAAAATGGTTATGTATATGTAACCTATATGTGACGTATATGTAAAACCATGCTACGGTTTTTATTTGATTCATACATTTATTTATATATACTCACACATATATATAAGGGGTAGTGATAAAAATTTTATAAATTATGTGACCGGTTTTATTGATTTTCTCTAGTTTTCTCATAACATTATGGTTTTATTAGAATCTCTCCTTTCTCTCTCTCTCTCTCTCTATATATATATATATATATATATATTATATGGGTTGGTTAGAATAAAAAGTTCATTTTGCCCTAAGAAACAATCTAGGGCATTAAATTTCCTAATTTAACACTAATAAAGGGTTAATATTCAAGTGGAGTAAAAAATCAAATGGAGGGTATATTTGGAATATACACCATTGTTGATTTTTTTTTTCAAATTACCTCACTTTTTTTAAACGTTGATAACTTTTTCATACAATATTATTTTTTTGAAACAATTACATAATAAATTTAAGTATGTTTTTCTCTTTAATTTGAGTATAGTATTGCTATACTTTTTCGAGAAAAAAAAACTGGACTGTATAAAATTATGTTGTTTTATACGAAATTGTGCTGTTTTCCATAAAACAGCACATTTTAAGAATAAAACAACATTTAATTTACAACAAAAAACACAAAATTTATGTGGTAAAATACTATAATATAATAAAACAACACCAATAAAAATACAAATTTTAGTATTATATAATGTTAAAACAACATAAAAATAACACAGCAATACAAAAACGTAAAACTTCATAATATATTTTAAGTAGTATAAATAACAAACCAACACAACAAAATATTAAATATAACAGAACAAACAAGAACAACAAAACAATACAACAAACAAACACATCAAAACAGCACAGCAAACCAACACATCTAAACAAAACAACAATGTGAAATGTATTGAAAAATTAAGTTGTTTGATATTAGTAATAAGTATTTTAATCATCTTATTGGGTGTTAATATATCAATAAGTTGTTACACATGGGGTAGTGGAAATATTTAAGTTAGTTGGGTATATCAATATTAGTTTGTTCAATGTACATGTGTGAAAATTTAGTAGGAAATAGTTTTATGCCTATCATACCCTTCTATTTAGACTTTTTAGGAAAAATAATTTTTTTATTTGAACCACCATATATATATGGTCAGAATCTTTCCAGAACTTCAATTCTAAAGATTGCGAGAACTGCAAGAACTTATCTTAACCATTGATTAATATAGTTTTTATGTTTAATTAAATTTATTTATAAATTTTTGTAACCGCAAGAACTTCATCACTATTACACCCTTTATTTTACTTGTAAAGGGTGTTAATGTCATTTCATATATAGGAATTTATTGTTTCTTTTCTTCACTACTTTTAATTATGTTAGCTATTGACTTTTCAAAGATTACCATGATTTCAAGGAGTTGAATTTGAGATTTTCCTTTATCATATTATCTTCTTTAACATTAATATAACAAATCAAAATCAATATTAAATTTATAATAGTGATGAAGTTGTCTGCTCGATAAGCAAAATTTATCTCTATTTTTATTCCATAAGAATATACTCGTTTTTATCTCTTTAATAATGGATGATATTTTTTTGTATGAATATTGAATATTTTTGCGTTTCGGCCACCCCAAATAATTGTTAAATATATGGAGAAGTAAGCTTTCTCTGTTTCATTGGATCCTTCAGCCTCCAATTTTTTTGCAACATCTTCTAGTGTGTTGCAAAACCCCATATCCATCTCACACCAAGCCATCCTTGGTCGGCAAATGACAAGAAATGAGCAAGTGATCTGTGCTTTTCATAACTAGCTCACACAAAGTGCCTATCACAATGCTCCAATCTTATATTTAATAAAACAATGTTTATCTTTTTCAAGGTTTTTGCAATTATCGAGCAAAGGAACAATGGTTCATAGCGACAAAGATGAAGACGATGTAAAGAAGATGATGTCGTTGATGAAGATGATAATGAAGCCGTAAAAGGGTTGCAGTGTTTGATGATTTTGAAGATGATAATAACGATGAAGATGATGCTAGTGATCAAGTTGTCTTCTCGATAATCATATTTAGGTTTGTTCTTTAGTATGATTTTGGTTCTGATTATCCAAATACTCTTAAAGATTACAAAGTGATACGACTTACATAAATGTATACAGATCTATGTTTATGTAAACCTATATGTAAACTTGTTTTACATATGTGTAAATCTAGTATAATTTTATTAAATTTGTAATAAAATTTGTATTACAGGTAAGCTGCTTTCAATATTAATTTTAGTTTTATGATTTTTATTAACATTTATACATATGCTGCAGGACCGGTTAAGGGTAATGCAACAGTTTCACAAAACAAACAAACAACACTTAGTAGATCAAATAGGGAACCGGTAAGTGAAACAAAGAACAAAGATAAAACAACACAAGCAGAACCCAAAGATTGGTTTTCAAGAATAATTTATATTGCTCTCAAGTGTTTTACAATTATTACAAAGCTTAGTCCTAAGGACTAGTACTTGAGATAAATGTCACATTTGACCCGTTTTCAAACAAAAACCCTACCCATTTTGAACTTTCATACGATGGAAAAGCCATTATTAAATTATTTTATTTATTTTAATGAATAAAATACACTAAATGTGTAATTTAACCAATATTGTGAGTTGTTTCATTTCAATTTTCATTTATTAAATCATTTAGTTATTTATAACAATTTTATGATTTATAATTTAAAATTTTTATAAAGTTGTAAAGTTTTAATCGCCATTTATGAGTTTTAGTTATTAGATTACAATAAATAGTTAAAGTGAAAAATCCTATTAAAATTCATAAAGTTTTATAAAGATCTTATAAAATAAATTGATTTATTATTTAAATTAGGTTTCATTAGGTTAAGGGTTGAAAAATATAATTTTAAAAACTTAATTTAAATAATTTTACCAATATGAAACTACAGGGACCAAATTGTAATATTTTAAAACACCCAACCCATTCCCCTTTCCCGTAGACCCACTGCTTTCCGGACAAACCTCCGGCGAGCTCCGGCGACCACCAAAGTATCCACATTAATCAAATTTCTTTCGATTAAACCGTTTCCTTTATCTCGCGATACCATTTCAAACTTAAGACCTTGTTTAATTGTGATTATTCGACCTTTACTGTATGAAAATCGAAACGGAAAGATTTCATTCAAAAACCAAAACGGTTTCAACTTGATCATATTTGAATGATTATAATCAGCAAGTTAAAATGTTCCTATGATTACTACAACCATAACACCCCAATCAATCGAACATGTAACTGCTTAATCGTTCATGAATTTGAGTTAAAATTCCCGAAACTAAGTCATAAATCAATTTAAACGAAACTGATCAAATATGCCCTATTTAACCAAGGCTAAACCTTCTACTCGATCCCTTTAAACGATCTGAAACCTCAATTTATCTAGAAAACTCTCACACACAAGAAATTGATCCTTGCTTCCATCTCGTTCCTGTGCGACTGTCTCCGTTCTTATTCGCGTCCATTTCAACAGCAATCAAGTATGTTATACATACCCACATACTCGGTTTCACATGGGTAATCAAAGCCTGCCCCATGATCGATTTCAATAACAACATCAAATCGATGTTCAATTTTGATCAAATCAAATTAGGGTTCTTATGGATTTGGGGCAATTAAGCAATTAATATTCTTAAAATTTCAAAGAGGCTTTTAACCAGATCTGGGCTTTAGCCCAACCGGTTAACACTTTGCTTCCCTACACTAAAGGTCGCGGGTTCAAACCCGGCCTCCACCAATTTTATAAAAAAAAAACTTATTTTCTTATAATTTTTTGATTAAAGAAAATTATTACTATATCATTTCATTTATATAAAAGTAACTAAAGCCATTTCAGTAATTATTGAATATTTTAAAGGTTTATAAAAAAGAATACATATTTCATCTAATTTTAAAGGCTTTAGATGTCATAAAAAAATATCATAAATTTTATTATAAAATATGTAATTACTTCAAATCAAGCCTAAACTATTCCAAATCATTTTAGATCAATATTTTGTAACAATCATTTAATTATTTTGGACAAAGACATTATTTAATTAATTATTAAATTAATTAATTCTTTTTCACACTTTAACCCTCAACCTTTATTTAATCAATTATTATAAATTAATATTTATATAGTTATTCAGTTTCATTAATAATACATTATTATTTTCAATTTAAATTACGTAATCAATTTATTGAATCAAAATATAATTGGTTCCATTATTTTATTTAATCTAATTATCAACACCCCGAATTCCGGTTGAAACCCTAATTCATGCCTAGCCTTTAAATCAGTATTATTCTAAACATAAGACACCAAACCTTAGGTTGAAACGTGATGAATTATAAGCATCCGATATAGCATTCTATCATTACCAAATCACGTATATTTACCAGGTGAGTATTCATAGCCTATTTTTTATGTTTTATATTTTGGGGAAATCATGTGATGCTATATTCACTCATTGTTATTCATTGTTATTCTATTCCAATATTCAATTCAAGACATGCTATGTTATTACTTGCAATTATGTGTGCATAGTTAGATAAACTTAATGATAACACAATCATGTATTCATTCTAGTCATGGTAAACAATGATAGATTTATTGGTTTGACAAACCCACCCCACTTGTTTAGACGCGTGGTGATTATTACCGTATTCAATCAATCATAAGGCTTTGTCTGCGGACCGAGTCTATTCAATCATTTGGTTAGATTGTGTTGGGTTTGTCTTTTATGTTACACCATTGCATTTATAAGTCTTGACATTGTCATGTGAATTGAATTGTTTTTTTATCATTTTAATCAATCTATATATGTATTCAAACCTGTGTTTACTCACTGGCTGATTCGTTAGCTGATCCGTTACTTTGTTACATGATTTCAGGAAATGCTGTTTAGTGGATTTCTTCATGCTCATATAGGATTAGACTTAGTAAAAAATAAAGAAAACTATATTATGTTATTTTGATTTTTATTGCAATGTAATGTATGACTTGTTTAGTCTTATTTAATGAAAATGACATTTAATATTATCACAACGTATTAAATTCCATGTGCTATGAACAATCGATTCACATTTTGTCCGCCCCGATGATTCCGCCATCGGTTGGGTGTGACAGATTGGTATCAGAGACATGGTTATAGGGAACTAGGTTATTAGAAATGGAAAGACCTAGACTATAACTAAGTACCTTTACGCATGAGTCCTCTCATGTACTTTATATGCTTAGATGGGATTTTATGTGCTTTATATGCTTAAATGTGATTATGCAACTATATGCCTTACATGTTCTCTCCTTAAACTTTGATTTCAATCAATGCATAAACGATTCTCAAATCCTATCCTAAGGCATTATGTGTTTAAATCAACTGGTTTTCAAATTTCGAATTTTAAATTGTGATTCATGGTTTTCAAATCCCGTCAAAGTCTGTGTTCCATAACTGAAAACATGTAATGCTGGAAGAGTTGGATGCCTGTACTTTGAGGTGTTCTGTCTAGGCAAGGTACTCATATAAATCCAAATCAACCAATGGATCCGTTTACTTTACCTAAAAACCCTTGAGGTGAGTGTCCACTTATAGGTATGCATGTCTTCATTAAGGTTGTGGTTGACCAAATGCTTTGATAAGTCAACGTATCCGCTTTGGTTTGTGAACCGCACGTTTACACTCGGACCCACTCATTGTTATTTTGAATCATCTTCTCATTGATTTTGTTTTTTGAAGTTAAAAAAAAATTCAAGTATTCGATTCTCATAAAAGACTTCCATAATCTTTCAGCATGTCTTCTCGTTAAAACCGATCCCGATCTGGAAACTTTGACCGTAAGATTGCTGCTATTGTGGCACGTGAAGTTTCCGCGGTCATCCCAACACTGCTTACCCATTTGAACCAAGGCAACAACGATGTTCAAAATCAAGCTGCACCAAATCCTCCACGAGCTTGTACTTACAAACACTTTAGTTCTTGCAATCCCACCAAGTTTAGTGGGACCGAAGGAGCCATTGGTCTTTTACAGTGGTTCGAGAGTATCAAGAACACTTTCCTCAATAGTGAGTGTCCCGAGAATCTCAAAGTTCGTTATGCTACAAGTGTTCTTCAAAAGAGAGCACTCACATGGTGGAACGGGGAGAAACGAACCACCCGTGGAACTTATGCTGCTTTAGCATTAACGTGGGATGAAGCCAAAGAGCTCATGACTCCGGAATTTTGTCCTAAAAATGAAACTAAGAAATTGGAAGCTGAGTTCTGGGATTTAGCCCTAGAAAGTGGGGAGAATTTAGCCTACACCATCCGATTCCATGAACCGAGTTTGGTTGTTCCTCATCTGGTTACTCCTTTATCTCGTGCTATCGAGAAGTACATCGGTGGCCTTCCTATGCAAATTCAAGACACTATGTGGGGTAGAAACCCTACAACTCTGGAGGATACCATCCGTTTAGCTGCCCAGTTAACCGACAATCATGTCAAGGCTGGAACTCTGACTAAGAAGGGTGGTAAAAAGGCGCCCGAGAAATCCTCAGCTGAATCATTTAAGGAGGACAAACCTTAATCTTTTAAGAATAAAAAAAGAAAGGCTAAGTCCCAAAACTTTGCTGTGGTTACCCCTGCTGTTCCGGTTAACCAAGTCACACCGAACTATCAACCAGTTTTCAATAATCAAGTCCCGACGAAGAAACCCTACACTGGAACTTTTCCACAGTGTAACATCTGCAAGTATTACCACCCTACCAATGCGCAATGTCGTCAGTGCACCAACTGTGGTCGTTTCGGTCATACTTTTAATGTGTGCAAGAGTGTTGCTAGGACTCCAGTTACTACACCTGCCATTCAGCATCCTACTGCAATTACTCAGGGTCATGCATGTTATCAATGCGGTGATCCAAATCATTTCCAAAATCGATGCCCTCAACTTGTCAACGCTATGCCTACGGCTCAAGGGCGTGCTTTTAACATCAATGCCCATCAAGCTCAAACCAATAACGAGGTGGTGAATGGTACGTTTCTAATCAATAATCAATATGCTTCAGTCTTGTTTGATACCGGTGCTGATAAAAGTTTTGTATCCTTAGAATTTGAACCTTTGCTTTCTAGTGGCCGAACTAAGTTAGAGAAACAGTTTACAGTAGAAATAGCTGATGAAAAACCCGTCACAATCGATTCCGTCATTCCAAACTGTACCCTCAATCTTAGTGAGCATGATTTTCCTATTGACCTTACACCAATGCAACTTGGAAATTTTGATGTCATAATACCCATGGATTGGTTATCAGGAACCACACCAAAGTTGTTTGTTCCGAGAAATACATCCGGATCCCTCTTGTGTCCGGAAAGGTTTTAAACATCTATGGGGAAAAGTCTTCTAAAGGACTTAAACTCATGACATGTACCAAAGCTCAAAAGTACCTTCGCAAGCATTATGTGGCTTTCTTAGCGCATATTGTGAAAATGAATGGGAAGTCGAAGAAAATCAAGGATATTCCTATTATTTGCGATTTTCCTGAAGTTTTTCCCGAGGACTTAACCGGTCTTCCTCCCATTCGCCAAGTTGAGTTTCGTATCGACCTTGTGCCCGGTGCAACTCCTGTTGCAAAATCTCTTTATCGTCTTGCACCATACGAGATGCAAGAGCTTGCTAGTCAACTTCAAGAGCTTTCTGATAAAGGTTTTTATTCGACCAAGTTCCTTACCTTGGGGAGCCCCAGTTTTGTTCGTGAAGAAGAAAGATGGCTTATTTCGTATGTGTATCGACTATCGGGAGCTTAACAAGCTTACTGTCAAAAACCGGTATCCCCTACCGAGAATCGACAATTTTTTTGATCAGCTTCAAGGAGCTTCCTCTTTTTCCAAGATCGATCTTCATTCGGGTTATCATTAGCTTCGAGTGCATGATGATAACATTCCTAAAACAACCTTCCGTACAAGATATGGTCATTATGAGTTCATGGTTATGCCATTTGGTTTGACGAATGCACCAGCTGTGTTCATGGATTTGATGAACCACGTGTGTAAACCCTACTTGGACAAGTTTGTGATCATCTTCATTGACGATATCCTGATTTATTCAAAGTCCAAATCCGAGCATGAACACCATATTCGTTTGATTGTTGAACTTCTGAAAAAGGAGAAACTTTATGCCAAATTCTCCAAGAATGAATTTTGGCTTAAAGAAGTCCAATTTATTGGTCACATTGTAAATGATAAAGGAATTCAAGTGGATCCTTCGAAGATTGAGGCGTTGAAGAATTGGCACAACCTAAAACTCCCACTGAGATCCGTTCATTTCTTGGTCTAGCCGGATATTATCGACGATTCATATCTAACTTCTCAAAGATTGTTGTGCCTCTTACTGCTTTGACTCACAAGGATAAGCCTTTCAAGTGGGGGCGGGATCAAGAAAAAGCATTCCAAACTGTGACACCCTGCATATATCCTACATCGGTCGTGGACAGGAGAGATTCCTGGTTCATAAGGAATGTCCGGCCTTTAATATTACCAACGCGTTTTGGGCGTATTGGCTGTGGATGAGAGGAGAACTCCACAGTTAAACGTGCTCAGGTGGCAGCAATCCAGGGATGGGTGACCTCCCTGGGAAATTTTCACCCGGGCAACCAAAAGCAAATCCGTGAGCTCCTTGTGGGCAAAGCGGACAATATTGGTGGTACAAGAGGCCGGGTGTGACAGAATGGTATCAGAGCCACTCCAGTGCCCGTCGCGATGGTGGGACAAACCTCACCGGGGATGGTGAGGGTGTTCTCGGGCTCATCGAGGACGATGAGTCCAAAGGGGGGGTGATTGTGACACCCTGCATATATCCCACATCGGTCGTGAACAGGAGAGATTCCTGGTTCATAAGGAATGTCCGGCCTTTAATATTACCAACGCGTTTTGGGCGTATTGGCTGTGGATGAGTGGAGAACTCCACAGTTAAGCGTGCTCAGGTGGCAGCAATCCAGGGATGGGTGACCTCCCTGGGAAATTTTCACCCGGGCAACCAAAAGCAAATCCGTGAGCTCCTCGTGGGCAAAGCGGACAATATTGGTGGTACGAGAGGCCGGGTGTTACAGAATGATGTGACACCCCGTATTTTCAGGTCATCAACGTTAACCTAAATTTCCTGTTAACTTATAGTTCCTCGTTATTCGGTTAATCTTTGGTCATTTGCGTTTATTTAAATTATACGAAATAAGCAATCACTAAACAATCATAATTATAAAAAAAAAAGAAAAAAAGAAAAGAAAAACATACTGCAATTCATTAGACAATTACAAATATTCCTAAAGACTACATTGCAATACTAATTATTGACACAAATTATCTAATCACTTTTAATCTTAAAATTTTGGTAACAAACCTTCCTCTCCTCTCGGATCACCCTTAACCGACACCCCACTCCCCATAATACCTTCCATCCCGTTTGAATACCCTCAAAACCCTAAATCAAACTATTGTCATCGACCCTTTCCACCTGCAGCTCTCGGCAGCACCCCTTCTCTGGCAGCTTCTTGGCCGTGCGACGCCCCCAGGATCTCTCGCAACCGTTAGCCTCCGACGACACACCCGCTGTTAGGTCACAGCCTCTCGTCCGCCCCGCGGTGAGTTCTTTTTCGTTAGTCTTGAAAGTTCTATATGATTCGGTCTCGGTATGGCTATCGTGCTCGGTCCGGTTGTAACCATGAACTTATATACGCAGGTTCTTGAGGGTGAGTTGCTGCGTGTTCATGTATCTTGTGTGTGTGGGTTACGAATGTATGTATCTTGTGTGTGTGCGTGTGTGGCCGTGAGGGTGGTGTTTGGGTTGCTTTTGGGTTTGGGTGATCGGGTTCTCGATCGGGGCTCGCGGTTTGTGTATCTGTGAGTGTTGTGTGTTGCAATATATGTATGTATATGTAGCAATGTGTGTCCAGGAGAAATCGTGGCTGTGTTTGCATGTGTTGTAAATGTTCACAAAGGTATATCGCAGAAAGTTTGGTAATGATGAGTGGGTTATTTAAATAATGCGCATGTTATCCACATTATAATGTTGTAAATTATATCTATATGGAATATGTGTAATGTATATATAAATATGTCATTTAGTGTGTTATACGTAGCAATATAGTATGTATGTATGGATGTACATAATCATGTGTGTTGGGCTATGTACTTATATGCATGAAAACTGCAAAGCATCCATATTAATCAAATTTCTTTCGATTAAACCGTTTCCTTCATCTCGCGATACCATTTCAAACTTAAGTCCTTGTTTAATTGTGATTATTCGACCTTTACTGTATGAAAATCGAAACAGAAAGATTTCATTCGAAAACCAAAACGGTTTCGACTTAATCCTGTTTGAATGATTATAATCAGCAAGTTAAAACGTTCATATGATTACTACAACCATAACACCCCAATCAATCGAACATGTAACTGCTTAATCGTTCATGAATTTGAGTTAAAATTCCTGAAACTAAGTCATAAATGAAACTGATCAAATATGCCCTATTTAACTAGGGCTAAACCTTCTACTCCATCCTTTTAAATGATCTGAAACCTCAATTTATCTAAAAAATGCTCACACACAAGAAATTGATCCTTTCTTCCATCTCGTTCCTGTGCGACAGTCTCCGTTCTTATTCGCGTCCATTTCGACATCAATCAAGTAAGTTATACATACCCACATACTCGGTTTCACATGGGTAATCAAAGCCCCATTATCGATTTCAATAACAATATCAAATCGATGTTCAATTTTGATCAAATCGAATTAGGGTTCTTATGGATTTGAGGCAATTAAGCAATTAATATTCTTAAAATTTCAAAGAGGCTTTTAACCAGATCTGGGCTTTAGCCCAACCGGTTAACACTTTGCTTCCCTACACTAAAGGTCGCGGGTTCAAACCCGGCCTCCACCAATTTTATAAAAAAACCTTATTTTCTTATAATTTTTAGATTAAGGAAAATTATTACTATATCATTTTATTTATATAAAAGTAACTAAAGCCATTTCAGTAATTATTGAATATTATAAAGGTTTATAAAAAAAGAATACATATTTTATCTAATTTTAAAGGCTTTAAATGTCATAAAAAATATCATAAATTTTATTATAAAATATGTAATTACTTCAAATCAAGCCTAAACTATTCCAAATCATTTTAAATCAATATTTAATAGCAATCATTTAATTATTTTGGACAAAGACATTATTTAATTAATTATTAAATTAATTAATTCTTTTTCACACTTTAACCCTCAACCTTTATTTAATCAATTATTATAAATTAATATTTTTATAGTTATTCAATTTCACGAATAATACATTATCATTGACCCTCTGCTGTAACGTAGTCACTTGAGATTCCAAGTGACTGACCTTGAAGACTAAAGAGGTGTAGAGTCTTTCAAGTTTATGCACCTTTAGTTTCAGACTCCCCTCATCTTAGATGAAGAATCATGAGGGGATGAGAATTGGACTGATGTCCTCTTCTTCGTCACCAGCATAGTATTCTTTGCTGCTGGATTTCCTCTGCTCACTGACAATTTCAAGTGAAGCGTCAATGGGCTGAGTTGCCATGGTTGAGGTCTTAATGATGTAATCACTAGCAATAAGGAGAGCCTCTTCCATATGAACCTCCTGAACTTGTTCAGGGAGATCCACCTCAGTATGGGGTGGATGATGTGGGCTAGACATGGGAGTGGCAGGAGCACTCATCTCTCCTTGAACAAGGGTGGAGAAGAGAGACTCATGGTACTCACTGAATCCCATGTCTTCATCATCATAGAATTCAAGGTTTGGTTGGTTGACATCAAGAGCCTGAGGATGGTAACTGTCCCCTGAAGGTTGTTCACTAGAGTTTTGAGACTCTGAGTGAAGGCTTAAGGCTGTTTCGGTGATGAGCTCATCAGGTTGAGCATGAGGAACCTCAGCACTGATAATATAAGAGATGGGAGTGGTTTGCTCCTCAAGGGAAGTGGGAGCTCTAGTGTCCACTTCCTCTTGCATGGGTGATGATATAGGGACCTGCTCAGACTGAATAGCTTGAGTAGGGGTTCGTTTGTGTTTTTTGGAGTAGGTGATGGTTATTGTAGATTGAGATGGTGGTTGGGAGACAGTAGGTGTGGGTTCAACACTAGCTGGTGCTGCTAGGTTATCACCTTAAGCAATGAGCTCTAACATTTTCAGGACAAGGGCTGTTTCTACCCCGGAGAATCCCACTGTTGGTTATGTAGCGTGCAATGACAAAAGGTCCGCTGATATAGTATGTGTCATCCTCACACTTTAACTTGACTAAGAACCTTAAGAAGATGATCATTCTGCTTCGAACAATAACCTGAAATCAAAGATAAACACCGAAGCATCCGATACAAAGAAAAGAGTAAAAAAAAAGTAAACTAGAAAATCCAAAAATTAAAAACAAACCCTCGGGTTGCCTTCCAGAAGTGCTTGATTTATTTACGAGTCGTCAGCCTGACTCGAACCTCTTAATTAGGTTCCAACAGGAGCGAGGTCAACCACTTCGCCCTCGTTCTCAACACCAGCCCACTAATGTAATGATTCAAACGATGGTTGTTTACCTTAAACGTCTCCCCATCCTTTTCCTCGATTTCAATTGTTCCATATGAAAATACCTCGCGCATAGTGTATGTGACACCCTGCATAAATCCCATATCGACGGTGGATAAGAGGAGAACTTCACAGTTAAACGTGCTCAGGTGGCAGCAATTCAGGAATGGGTGACCTCCGTGGGAAGTTTTCACCCGCGTAACCAAAAGCAAATCTGTGAGCTCCCTCGTGGGCAAAGCGGACAATATTGATGGTACGAGAGGCCGGGTGTTACAGTGTATGGTCGCGACTATCGGGACATTAATTTTCCCGAAAACAATTTCAATCGCGAATTGTACAGCAAGAGCTGATCTCCACACTTGAATTCTTTATTACCTTTCAGGTGGCGATCATGCAACTCATGTTCTCTCAATTCCTCCAACTCATGCAACTTGTGAAATCACATTTGTCCGACCATGGACATATCTAAATTCACTGCCCTTAATGCCCAATACGCGCGATGCTTCAACTCCACCGGTAGATGACATGTTTTTCTATATATCATCCTGAACGATGTAGAACCAGTCGGTATTTTATATGCAGTGTGGAAAGCCCATAGTGCATTGTCTAACTTATCAAACTAATCCTTACGATTTGATCCGACTGTTTTCTCTAGAATCAGCTTGATACCCTGATTACTTACCTCAACTTGCCCACTAGTCTGCGGATGATAAGCTGTTGCAAGCCGATGGGTGAATCCATAGCATTGCAAGCTTTCTCCATCTGCGGATGGTGCAAACGGGCCCATGAAATCGATGCCCCCTAATAAAAATCTCACATGCCTGAATAGCAGTCTAGGGCATCTCATTCCGGGATGAGATATTTTCTACTCTCTTACACGCATCACTCCTCACAAACTCGTGTGCATCCTTAAAGATCATTGGCGAATAAAATCTAGCGTCGAATACTTTATTTGCTGTCCAACTCACTCCATAATGGCCACCTAATGGTTTCGAGTGGCAATGGCTCAAAATTCTCCTTGCCTCGTCACCGTGTACGCACCTACATACGATTTGATCTGCTCTAATGCGGAAGAGATAGAGGTTGTCCCATATGTAATGTTTAACATTAGCAAAGAATTTCTTCTTTTGCTGATGTGTTATGCTTGTCGTGCTTGTCATCAGAACCCCTGTCACTAAGTAATTAGCCAAATCTACAAAGCATGAAAAACCCTCCTCTTGTACTTTCACAAACATTAACGTCTCATGCTGAAAGTTATCATTAATCATGTCCTCCCTAATATTCTCAAACCCGAAGTCCTTTAAATGTGACAAATGGTATGCTGCTACGTTCTCCGCTCCTTTTTTATCTCTAATCTCAATATCAAACTCCTGAAGCAGCAAAATCCATCATATCAATTGTGGCTTAGCATTCTGCTTACTAAATAGATACTTAAGCGCTTCATGGTGAGTGTAAACAATAGTCTTAGAAAGGATGAGGTAAGATCGAATTTTATGAAATGCAAAGATTACTGCGAACAACTCCTTCTCCGCCGTGGTGTAATGCTCCTTTGCATCTGTGAGCATTTTACTCGCATAATAGATTGGGTGAACATGTTTGTCCTTACGCTGACCTAAGACCGCTCTTATCGCATAGTCACTCGCGTCACACATTAACTCGAAATGTAAACTACAATTTGGGGTGACCATAATCGGAGCATTCACCAACTTCTCCTTTAGAACCTCATAGGCTCTCTTACACCCCTCAGAAAACACAACTGGCACATCCTTCTCTAGAAGAGTCATCGACCTCAATTTAGAGAAATATCTAATAAAACGTCGATAAAAACCACCATGGCCTAGGAAACTCCTAAAAGATTTCACTAATTTGGGTAGCGGAAGCTTGCTGATAGTCTCAATCTTGGCCTTATCAACCTCAAGCCCCGCATGTAAAATCTTGTGCCCTAAAATGATGCCCTCCTTCACAATGAAGTGGCACTTCTCCCAGTTTAGCATTAGGTTGGTCTCCTCACATCAAGCCAACATCCTCTCCAAATGCTTCAAACATGAATCGAACGAACTCCCAAAAACAGAAAAGTCATCCCTGAAAACCTTCGTTGAGTCCTCGATCATGTCCTAAAATATAGCTACCACGCCCCGCTAAAAAGTAGCTGGAGCGTTACATAACCCAAATGGCTTGCGACGATATGCAAAGGTGCCATGCGGGCGTGTAAAGGTCGTCTTTTCCCGATCTTCCGGAGCAATGGGGATCTGGAAAAAACCTGAAAAGCCATCAAGGAAACAGTAAAACTGTTGACCTGACAAACGCTCCAAAATCTGATCGGTAAAGGGAAGCAAGAAATGGTCCTTCCTCATGGCATAATTCAGTTTACGATAGTCAATGCAAACTAGCCACCCGGTGACTATCCTCGTCGGAATCAACTCATTCTTATTAATCACCACTATCATCCCCCATTTCTTGGGAACAACCTGTACGATACTCACCCACATTGAATAAGAGATAGGGTAGATCTGATGTTCGGGTGTTTGAATGGGTTCTAACGATATTAATTACAAGGTTTTGATGAGTTTGTGTGTTAGAACGAGGTTATTGTGTGTGTATTTTTGTTTCGCAGGTATTGGGAGCTAAAGGACTAAATAGAGTCAATTAAGAAGTCATAGGATGAGGCGGTGTAAACGTGAGCAAGAGACAAGAAAGAAGCACAAAAGATGAAGAAGAAAACTTTTGGCCACCGTAGGACCCTTGGCCGCCGTAACTTACGGTGGCTTTGGGGAGAAAAAAACAGAAAGCCACCATCGTAACCTACGGTGGTGGGAAGACTTACGGTACAACATATGTTAAAAAAATCAGTAAGCCCCTAACGTAACTTACGGTGGTCACATGACCTATAGTACACGGCGCGCTGAAATTTTGGAAAAAAACAGGAAATCTAGGTTTTGAGCTGCCACTTCATTCACAGCCGTCTCCAAGTCCCAAGAACGATTCCAAGCAATCGCGAAGACTTCCGGAGGCGATTTCAAGGCTCAAGATCTTATTTTTATCATTCGGTTTGATTCTTTAATGTTTAGAATAATGTTTTCATTAGTTTTCGTGTTGATTTTCATTGCCATGTCTGACTAAACCATCCGTGATCTTCTCCGGTGGTAGGGTTTTGTGTTTTTCAATTAGGTTATTTTTAACTTGGCATCTTAAACCAAGTGAATTTATTTTTTAATTATATTTTGTAAAATTTTTATGTTGATTGAAACCTATGTTCCGGTTTTTGTGAGTGTTCTAGATTTCTTTACTTCGGGAAGCCTCACGAGGGTTGGTATTGTGTTGGTTAACGTAAGTTGCGTATGATCTGAGTAGTTCATTTACAACAGTCTCGTTCAATCCTATGAGGTCTAGTTAAACCAATGATGGTTATGTCTGTGTGACCATTCGCATACATCTAAGGCAAGTCGGTAGTTGCAAATCTAAACCCGGAGAGCATTACTTTTCAAGTTATTGTTTTACAACCAATCCAATTTCAAATTAGTTTTACCTTTAACATTAGTTTTCTTTTCAACCATTCTTTATTAGTTTTCAAATCATAAATCAAGCTTTTCACTTTCCACATATTCCTTGTATAGACGCCCTTACTTCCCTATCTGCTTAGGTGAGTTAAGTTCACAAAATTAAATTATTTTTGATTAGGCCTGACAAACCGCATCAAAATGACGCTGTTTCAAGGGAATTAGTGTGCAACGTGATTTGTTTGATTTTGTTTTCAATTTTTATTTAGTTTCTTGTTCTTCTTTAAGCTTGGTGTATTTATGTGTAGGTGACAACTTCATGCATGTATAACAGATACGCAAGGAACAAGTAACCATTGATATTTGATTCAGAAATTGAAAAAACCGCTCGACTAAACCGAGCAAATTTACGAATTAAAGTGCAATCAAATTCAGCCAAAGGTGAACCAATGGAAATTTTGAATCAACCACCACTAAATCAAAACCCACCAGATCAACAACAACAACCACCTACTCCACCACAAAACTAACCATTACCAGTTGACCCGTTAGCCTACTCGGATATCCAATAACAACCAAGAAACAACCCACCTCCACCTATTCAAAATCAGTCACCGCAAAGGCAAAACCCATACCCTCAAATACCAAGACAGAACCCTAGGCCACATGCACCAAACCGGTTTGTGGACGAAGAAGACCCGTATGAACATGTTAGCATCCATACATGGAATGAAGAAGAAGATGGGTTTGAGGGAGAAGAGTATGATTAAGAATATGAAGATGAGCAGCAAGGTCAACTGAGAAACTGGCACGTCAACCATAAAAGACAACGGTTTAATCAACATCAGAACCGTAACCAAAACCAAGGTCAAGGTTATTGAAGAAGACAAGTACCATTCAGAGTCAACCAAAACCCTCGTTTTCAACCTTATCAGGTAGTAGTCCAAGGGGTAGATAGCCATTTCAAACCTACGATCGCAGGTGCATCTTCTCCTATTATGCGACCACAGGTGTAGGGAAGATCTTTTGAAATTAGGTCCAATAGCTTGGCAATTCTACCAGAATTTCATGGATTTCCCAAAGAAGAACCATACCTTCATTTGAATGACTTCGATGCCATCTGTGAGACCATTGGGGCACATGGGTTCACTCCCTAAGAAGTTATGTTAGTATTATTCCAATTTACACTGAAGGGCAAATCCAAGAAATGCTTTCATTCCTTGCCACTAGCTAGCATCTTCACTTGGGAGTAGTTACAACAGACATTTCTTGAAGAATACTACACACCCCATTAAACTAATGAAGCCAGAACTATCATCCACACTTTCCAACAACATCAAAATAAGTCGTTTCATGAGGCTTGGACAAGATTCAAGGAACTTTTATAAACATGTCCCCATCATGACATTCCTCAATGGGAATTGATTTCATCCTTTGTTAGATCTAGGAACAATAGGTCTAGATCTTTTGTATAGGCTTAGCACTTTAATCAATCTCTTGTAATAAGTTCTTTTGAATTAATCAATTTTGTGTGCATTATATATATATAGGTTAACCCATAACTGTGTTGATTTATATATGTGATTGTAGGATGAACATCATACTTAGTCAAATTTCATGAAAATTTGACAAAGTGTAAGAAACATCTACGGATGAACATTTGTGTTCTTCCGTAGATAATGTTCTTACACAAAGTACATCCGAAGATCTTCTGCGGAAGAACAATTCAGTGTGGATGAAGAACAAGGGATTGAAGATCAAAGATTTACGGATGAACAACTTGCATTCCAATGAAGTTCAAGTGAAGACTCCTGCGGAAGGCAAAACTCCTACGAAAGACAAAGTTCCTGCGGAAAGCAAAACTTCCACGGAAGACCAACACTTGATTGTACTTCACCAAGTACATCAAGTCAACAAGTCAATCACTAAGTGATGTCATAAATTCAACTTTTACGGATGACTTTAACTCAATCAGAGAATGTTACATCATAACATTCTCTGAGTAACTTTCTTACCACGATAAGAAAGTTACTGATTCCAAGAGATTTATTGTAACCCTAGCAGTAAATCCCCAAGCCTATAAATACAACGTATAGGCTCACACTTTCACACGGCTGAACACCTAACAATATACGTCAATCAATACGATCACGAAAACCCTAGCAGCCGTCACATCAATTACACCAAAATCATCAACAAACATCATCATTGTTAGCAATTACTATTTGAATTCTTTTGTAATCATTAATCAGTGTTTTTAATGAAATACATTTGAATCAAATCATGTTCATTCACTCATTGCAATTTATTGTACTATTCTTCATTTGAATATTCAATTACGTTTGTTATTACATATTCAATCAATCAAAGAACTAATAGTGATAATTCCGCGATCGCTATTAGAACTCAATCTAATACTGATAATTCCTGATTGCGATCCATGGATTCATAGGTGGTATTAGAGCCAAGTGCTCATTGATTTAGATCTATTGATCTATTAGTATTAGAATTGTTTGTTTGATTGTCTCTATCATGAGATCTATCAGCTTGCTGTTTAGATGTATTGATTTTTAAGTAAAATTGCTTTCGGAAGTTCATAACAATGAGAGGTTATAGTTCTGATTCAAGGAAGTTATCGATTAATCAATAGATAATGAAGGAATTATAATCAACGATTTGGTGTAAAACATTCCTAAAACAACAAACCTTGATTCATTGTTCAATGAGTAGTATTACATTGCTTGATTAACATTGATCTACATTCAAAATTAGTTGAAACGTAAAGCAACGTTATTGATTGATAATCAACAAGTGTTCAATTCATTTGAACAAAACATATCAACACACATCCTTGAATTGGTATCACCTTTGATAATCATTAAGAGGATTGACTGATTTGTGACTTCAACTACTTAATTAGTCAATAATCAAGTATTTGTCATTAATTGGTTCATTCATAAATAGAAATCTGCTTAGTCGAATATTAACATTTGCCTAAAATGAGCAACTCTTTCGGTGGATCATCATATCAACCTCTGAAGTTGGAAACCAAAGCAGATTTCAAATCCTGGAAGATAAAATTCAGAAATCATGTGAATTACACAGATTCTGATTTATGGGTGTCAATAACTGAAGGTCCTTATATTCCTCCAGCTCTTGGAGCAGATTATAAAGACCATAATCAACCCATAAACACAAATGATCTCTCACCTAAGGATGTTAAACGAGTCAAAGTTGACATTAGAGCCTACAGCCTGCTGAGTATGGCCTTACCTGATGATATTCTGATCAGGTGTGAGAACTACAAAATAGCAAATTCCTTATGGAAAATTCTTCACACTCTCTGTGAAGGAAGTGATGAAATCAGAAGCATAAGGAAGGATACACTTCGCTCTCAATATGAAACATTTTATCATATTGAGGGTGAATCAGTACCACAACAACTCCATAGGTTTATGCAATTGGTAACCGAGATGAACATCTTGGAATTAAAATATACCAATGAGGAGTTAAACAAAAAGATGCTCCACACTTTGCTGAGAGTTAGAAGCAAACTGTCTCCATGTTCAAGAACACACTAGGCCTCAAAACCATTGGTTTAGATACTTTGGTGGCCAAAGTAGAAGCTCTTGAAATGGATGAAAAGTCAAGAAACAAGAGTGTGCGAACACATGTCACCCCTTATCAGTTTAAAGAAACTAAAAGTGCTGGAAGTGCTTTTATTTCTAATAATGATAATGACAACTCTTGTACTGTGAGTGAAGATGAGGAAGAAGTTAGTTTCAATGCATCAAAGCATGCAAAAACATCCACTCAGAGTAAGTCAGCAAAAGAAAAAGGGAGATCGGATGAAAAGAAAGATTCATCTGCATCATCAGCAAAGTCTTCCTCCAACAATAATCAAGCAGAGCCAATCACTAAGATTCTGGATTCTGAAGAAAAAAAAGCAGCATTTGTAGCTTTCAGCCAAGTCTTCAAGCTTATCTGGGAAGCACTCTAACTCCTGCCAACATCTGCCAGCAAGATTTGGAAGAACTTCATCTAGATGAAGTAGAGGAAATGTATCTTCAATGGCAAATGGCAATGATAGCATACAGAGCCAAACAGTACCTGAGAAGAAACAAAAACTTAGCTGCAGCTGGAAAGACAACCAAAATTGGTGTTGAAAAGTCAAAAGTAAGATGTTTCAAATGCAATCTCTATGGACATTTGTCAAGAGAGTGCAATCAACAAGCATCTTCTGACGTGAGACAGAATCACCAACATCAGCAGCATCAGACTCATCAGCATCAATCTCATCAATCAACATCATCATCTCAAAGATCTTTCAGACAACCTCAGATAACCAACTCATCCCCACCAGCTACAAGTTCATTAGGGCCAAGCAATTCAAAAGAGACTGGGCTGATAATCTTACAAGATGGAACGTGTGACTGGAGCATGTATGAGAAGGAGGTATTGGAAGAAAATCAAGCTCTAATGGCAAACATGGAAAACAAAGCTCCACCTATGGCCAGAAAGGTAAGAGAGAGGTTGTGTTCATCATCATGTGTTGAGGAAGTTGAAAGATACAGAGTCCATGCTCAACAACTGGCAAATAAAGTGAAAGAAACAATTATTTTAAATGAATCTCATGTAAGAGAGCATAAACTTCATCAAATCAAAATCAACTCTTTGCAAAAAGATTTAGATAAACTTGTTTCTGAAAATTATAACTTGAAAGCCCAAGTTGAGCATTTGACCACTTTCTTAACAAAATCAATGTCTGATCATGCATCAACTGAAGTGAAACTTCAGAAGTTTCAACTGTCATCTCAGCAATATGAGAAATTGTTAAATTCTCATATTGAATCAAAGAACAAATGTGGGTTGGGATACAATGCTTTTGCACCCCCTCTAAATGATAATTATACACCCTTACCTGAGCCAATGACAAACAGTTTGTCAAATTATTTTGTGCCATGCACCAAAATTGAAACAACAATTAATCAGTTGGTAAGTGATAATAACAATTCTGAGGTGAGTGAAACTGAGTCATCTGAATCAGAACCAATCAAACAAAATGATTCAGAATTTGACTATGATGAATGTGATGACTTGGATGCTTCTGATGACCATGTTGAGCAAGGTGTGAATGAAATGGATATTGGTAAGAATGTTTCATTCGAACCAATAATTCCTAAAGTTCTTGAAGAAACCAAGCTGCCTTATCCTCCTAAGCAAAGAAACATGTTGAAGACAATCTGTAAGAGAATAGCTAAGCTGAATGAAGGGCTTCATGAACTCAGCAAACAACAAAAATCAACTGAAGATGATGTGCAGTTCACATCTACGAAAGAAATAAAAGTCTCTTCCATAGAAGGAAAGAAAAATGCTGGTCAATCATCCGTTGCAGATCTCCCGGAAGAAAAAGAAAAATGCTGATCATTCTACTTCCGTAGCAGAACTCCGGAAGAAGAAAACTAATGACCAAACTCCATCCGCAGTAGATTTTCGGAAGAAGAAATTTGCTGAATCAATGACTCATCAGCAAAAGCAAAATGTATCAGTCATCAAGAAAGTCAATCAACAAAAGACTGTGAATCCTAAGCAACAAAAGTCAGTTACTGCCAAACAAGAACCCTTTGATATCATGTCAGGGAATGGCAAGGATTCATCAGCTGCTAAATTTGAAAAAGGCTTGGCAGATCAGAAAAAGAAGAAGAAAATAATAGTTCATGAAAATGATGAGGAAGAAAAATATTGTAAATGGTGTGATATGAAAAATCACAACACTGAAGATTGTTACTTCAGCAGCTATTGTTCCATTTGCAATATGAACAATCACATGACTTCTGATTGTTACTTCAATAAACATTGTGCAATTTGTAACAAAAATAACCATTCCACTCAGGAATGTTATTTTAACAAAAAGAACAAAACAAAGAGCATAAAGAAGCAACAATCTGAGAAAGCTGAATCTAATTCTCATTCAAGTGATAACTCAGAATATTCAAAGCCTAAGAAGCAGCAGCAAAAACAAAAGTTGGCAAAAGCAAAAAAGCAACCATCTGCTAGTGGTAAACATTTGAAGAAGAAGGAGAAATCACATCCTCACCTCAAAACACCACATAAGAAAGTGGATTTGACAGAAAAGAAAGACAATTCCATTGACACATTCTTTGATCACTTTGAGAAGGGTACTCACATACCACAATCAAAAGCAAAAGATGGTGAAACTTTCTTAAATCAAGGCTTATCATCAAACTCAAAGCAGCAACCTAACCAAGAAAAGATGAAAGAAGAAGCGCAAGAGAAACAAGAACAAAGTTCCACAAGGTCATCTTCAACAGAATCATCCTCACCACAAACCAAACATAATGAGTCAATTGAGTCTAAAATCAACACTGAAACATTAAAACTCATTCATGAGGGAGTAACAATTCTAGATACTAGTGGTAAACCCAAGATCATTAAGGCTTGGGTCCCTCATTCTAAATTGATTTCTTTATGTATGCAGGAACAAGCATGGAGAACTGACAACAAGTGGTATGTTGACAGTGGCTGTTCCAGGCATATGACAGGAAACTATTCTTTACTCCATGATTTTAAACATAAAAATGCCTCCTATGTGGCATTTGGTGGGGATAAGAAAGGAGGAAAAATTGTTGGTGAAGGAATAGTAACTAATGGTGTGCTCAAGTTTGAGAAAGAAAAGGAAACACATATGTTTTGGATATGAACAATACTGCACTCACAAGCAATGAAACTTGCCTACTGTCAAAATCATCAGAAGATGAAGCTCAGTTGTGGCATAGAAGACTTGCTCATTCCATTATGAAGAACATGAACAAATTGGTGAAAAATGATCTTTTCATTGGTCTACCAAAAAGAGAATTCTACTGTTCAAATCATTGTTCTTCATGCTATAAAGGAAAACAACACAGAGTGTCACATAAATCCAAAACAATCAACACAAACACAACACCTCTCAAATTGCTTCACATGGATCTATTTGGTCCAACCAATGTCATGAGCATTGGGAAAAAGCAATATTGTTTGTTGATTGTGGATGATTTCACTAGATTCACATGGGTCTTTTTCTTAAAACATAAAAGTGAAACATCAGAAACATTAATGGAGTTTATCACTAAGATTGAAAACCAACTTGATTCAAAAGTCAAAATCTTAAGAAGTGATAATGGAACTGAATTTGTTAATGATGTTTTAGATTCTTTTTGCAGGACTAAAGGCATTGCCAGACAATTCAGTGCACCAAGAACTCCACAACAAAATGGAGTTGCTGAAAGAAAAAATAGAATCTGATTGAAGCAGCAAGGACAATGCTGGCTGATTCGTATTTGCCAATCACCTTTTGGGCTGAAGCAGTGAACACTGCATGCAATGTCCAAAACAGAACATTAATTGTCAAAGAACATAACAAAACACCATATGAGCTCTTATTTAAAAGGAAACCTTTTATAGGATATCTTAGAGCTTTTAGATGTCATGTGTCTGTTTTAAACACAAAAGAACAATTGGGAAAATTTTCTGAGAAAGCCTATGATGGTTTCTTTGTTGGGTACTCCAAAACATCTAAATCATATAGAATTTACATTCCACAACAAAACAATATGAAAGAAACACCCAATGTATCATTTTATGAATCCTTATTTCCAACATCTGTTAAAGGATCATCATGGTTATTTGATATAGATGCATTAATAAATTCATTTAACTCTGGTTATTTGAATACTGCAGGTTCTACGGATACATGTTATCCTTATGTTCCTCCAAACATGAATGAAGTGTCATTATCTGCTGATCCTCCGAGACCATTAGTACACCCATCAAGTGGTTCTGATCCTGGCACTTCATATCATCAAAAGAATGCAGATCATGATCAAACAGGCACATCCGCAGATAACACCATGACATCAGCAGCAGCTAACTCTACATCCGTAGATGTTTTTCCAACATTCGGAGATATGGATAAAGCATCAGTGGATGTTCCATCTAAATCAGTAGATATTCCATGCTTTGAAGATACTTCAACACATTCTAAAGAAATGTCAGTAGATAAACAAACATCATCCGCAGATGTTCCTGTAACTCCTGCTGATGTTCAAAACACATCTGTAGATATTCCTGAGAAAGCTGTTCACAATACTGCTGATACACAAACTAATGAGGAGGGATATCATTCAGCCTCAGAGGATCAAAATGATGAAGATCTTGACTACTTTGTTGATTCTCCAACACAGCTGAATCCCTCTCCATCAGTGAAGATGACTACCTTGGAATCATCCATTCCAGTTGCATCTATTCCAACAACAAGAATTCATAAGAATCATCCAATAGAAAACATTATTGGTGATCTTAATGAAAGAACCACAAGAAGCCAAGGAGGAACTGCCAACATCTGTCTCTTCACTTGTTTTCTTTCACAAGTGGTTCCTCCCAACATCACAGCTGCATTAAAAGATAATAGCTGGATTGAAGCTATGCAAGAAGAGCTTCAGCAATTCAAAAAGCAGAAAGTCTGGAATCTAGTTGATCTACCTGAAGGTCAATATCCAATTGGCACAAGGTGGTTGTTCAAGAACAAACTAGATGACAGATGTATTATTGTGAGAAACAAAGCAAGGCTGATAGCCCAAGGATATACCCAAGAAGAAGGAATAGATTATGATGAAGTCTTTGCACCAGTTGCAAAGATTGAAGCCATAAGAGTATTCCTAGCCTATGCTTCACATAAGAAGTTCACAGTTTACCAAATGGATGTTAAATATGCTTTCTTATATGGGAAAATGGATGAAGAGGTCTATGTAACTCAACCACCAGGTTTTGAGGATCGTGATTACCCACACAGGGTATACAAGCTTGACAAAGCTTTGTATGGTCTTCATCAGGCTCCAAGAAAGTGATATGAAACATTATCATCTTTCTTACTCAAGCATGGATATAAAAGGGGAACAATAGATCAGACTCTTTTTCTAAAACAAGAACATCAAGACCTTTTGGTTGTCCAAGTTTATGTAGATGACATTATATTTGGATCAACAAACAAGAGATTATGTGAAAACTTTGAAGAGTTGATGAAATCTGAATTTCAGATGAGTTCAAGGGGAGAATTAACTTTCTTCCTTGGTCTTCAAGTTCATCAGAAAGAAGATGGTATTTTCATTAATCAAAAGAAGTATATTCATCAAATCCTAAAGAAGTACAATCTTGCTGATACTTCTTCATGCAAAACACCAGCATCCACAATTGACAAGATTGTACCTGATCCTACAGGGAAATCAATTGATCAAAGATTGTATAGATCAATAATAGGATCACTAATGTATTTAACTGCCAGCAGACCTGACATAATTTTTGTTGTGTGTGTTTGTGCTAGGTACCAATCAGATCCTAAAGAGTCTCATTTGAATGCTGTTAAGAGGATCTTCAGATATCTGAAAGGCAAACCAGCTCTTGGTTTATGGTATCCCAAAGATGGAGATTTCAACCTCTTTTCATACTCAGATAGTGACTATGGTGGATGCAACAATAACAGAAAATCCACAACTGGTGGATGTCAATTTATAGGACCAAGGCTTGTCTCTTGGCAGTGCAAGAAACAAACAAATGTATCTGTATCCACAGCTGAGGCTGAATACATAGCTGCTTCAGCTGGATGCTCTTAGGTTCTTTGGTTGCAAAACCAATTACTTGATTATGGTTACAATTTCCTTCAAACACCAATTCATATAGACAATTCAGCTGCTATGTTCATCACTCCAAATCCAGTGCAACATAGTAAAACAAAACACGTAGAAATCAGATACCATTTTTTGAGAGATTGCTCAGAAAAAGATTTAATCAAGTTAATCAAAGTGGATACAACAAATCAGCTTGCTGATTTATTCACTAAAGCCTTTGATTCAGTTAGATTTAATTTTCTGATTGAATCTTTGGGCATGATTAACTTAGATAAATGATCTACCAACTGAAAAGCATGACTCTGTCCTTGTATATGTTCATATTCAAAATCCAAAAACATTCATAAAATCATACAAAAAATTCAAAAATATTGTCCTTGTTATGTTTCAGCATATCATATTTGGGAAATGATAGTACACTATGTCTTAGCTACCTGCTTGAGTCTTTAACTCTTACTACAGACGGATTAGAAGTGCTTTGATATGTGATTAGGTTCAGCTTGAGTGGAAACTACACTAAGTGCATGCATAACATAATGAAAAGATGACTGTTTGTGGGAAATTCCATTTTGAGGATCAAGCAAGTAAGTCTTATCCTGATGTGATCAAAAAACTCATCCAAGCATACTATGTAACAACATTTTATAATGTCTATCTTTGCAAATCATATTCCCTTTGTTTTGTGTAAACAAAGACCTGGGATTATGAACACCATGGTATACATCTGTAACCAACTGGTGAATAGATTATGATCGTCATCATCCTTCTGTTTTGTGTAAACAAAGACCTGGGTTGAAGGCACCTCTGTTTTATGAAAGTAAAGATCTGGTGACCTGATGATGATCATATCTCAGCTCTCAAAAGAATCCATTGTGATCAAATGTATATTAACTTCAGAGCTTTTGCATCAATGCATTAATGAGATGTAACATACATCTCAAGATAGAACTTATAACTTAAAGTACATAGTTTAAAAGTGTGAAAAAGTGATGTTTTGACTCACAAATGGAGGACAAACTCGAATGTGACTTGAATGTGGAACTCATAATTGTCTATCTTTAATCAACATCAAAACATGATAATCAGCATGACTAGTTGACAACATACTGTTGCTTGAATTTATGTGGAACACCATACTTGCAATCAGCACTAGATACAGGTCTCATTTAATCAAACAAATTAACACAGGAAGGTGCTTAGTGTCATAGTATGATCCCATTATATGTATATATATGCTTTTACATAAGTTTGTTATTCATTCTTTTTGTTCATAAATGTAGTTACGTTACTTTCAGTTCTGTTGGACAGACTAATGTCTTTCATGCTATTTCCCAGATAAATTTATGATAAATGCATCAGTTCATCATTAATCACAAATTTAGGGGGAGTAGTCAATGCATGAAATAGTGTAATCAAAATTGTCAAAATCAAAAAGTCAAATGAAGGAATTGGAACTTGAGCACTAACTTGGCTGTTGGATACATGAGGTTCTTCAAGTTAAATTTTTCTTGCACATTTGCCATGTAGATAAAGCCAACAAGGTTCAAAAACAACAAATGATTCTAGCATTTTGTTAGAATCATACAAAATTTGTACTTCAGCACAAGCTACAGTGCAAATTTGTACTTCCGCAAATGCTACAGTGCAAAACGTGATGTGATTAAAATATATCCATCCGTAGATTGGTATCCTACGGACGTGCTGATATTTTAAAAGTACATCTTATTTCCATGGATTGGTAATCTATGGAAAATCAAATTTAGGCATCCGTAGATGACCTACGGAAGAATTAAAATATGAGGAACAATAAATTCCACGGAAGGGTAATAAAGGAAGAGGAACCCACTTCATTTAATAAATGAAATTAATAAGTCCGAGGGAGCATAAATGATGTTTTTGACCTAAGAATTCATTATTCACTTTTTCAGAGAACTTGATTTCAACAAACTTCTCCCTTCTTTCAACAAACATTCAAAATACCGAATCAAAACATCAAACCAAAATCATAAACTTGATTTCAGATCTTTGTTTTCAAGGTAAAACATATCAAAATCATCAATAATGAACTGATTAATTCATTATTATCTTCAAAAACTCTTCACATTCTTATGTCTGATAATTGTGTTCTAACCTAATCTTGTTCATTCTTATGAACAGATGGCTAATCGATTCGCTAGAGAGCACAACGTATGTGCGTTTCTAAATGCTGACGACCCTGTATCGGAAGGTTGTCGAGATATCATCAGATACTTAAGACAAACAAGGCTGTTCTATGCACTGACAGCAGAACCTGTGATTCATCAACAACATATTATCGATTTCTGGAATTCAGCAGTACTAGAGGAAGAAGTAGATAGTGAGGTAATAGTTGCTGTGGTGAGGAATGAACGGATGAGGGTTACTGAACAAATCATTAGAAGGGTGCTATAATTAGGTAAACAAGAGGCGGGTCACCCTGATGTGTGTGAGAACGAATACATAGAAAAGATCTTCTATCTGATGGGGTATGATGGTGATTATGACAAAGGAGAGATCAAGAAAGGGAGACTGTGCAAGCCCTACCGATTCCTATGTCACACTTACCTGAAGTGCATTTCAAACAGGAAATCCGGATTGGATAGGTTTTCAAGGCATATTTCCTCTGGAATCATTGGAATATTTGAAGGGAGGACCTATAATTACGTAAAATACATCTTTGGTTGTTTATGTGATCAAGTCAAAGTACAGAAACCAGACAAGATTTTCATGTTTCCGAGGTTCCTTCAACTGATCATTAATGCTGAGTTGGTGATGTATTTGTACAAGCTCATCTAGGAAGATCTGTGTTGAATAAGATCAGTGGGAAGTATGAAGGTGAAGATATGCCCATGTTTGCACATGTGGCGGATCCTAATGCCAACATTCCTCAAGAGCTAGTGTATGATGATTAACAGGATAACTCCCCTGCTACTAATGAGCCAGCTACTCACTCTCACTCTCAATCACCAATTCATCCACAACCTCCAACACCCCGACCTAAATCACCTATCAGTGAAAACACCGTGCTCATCTCAAGTGAAAACACCGTGCCCATCTCAAGTGAAAACACTGTGCCCATCTCTCCCATTCACCCTCAATCACCAATACCCCAACATACACCAACACCACAAAATCAATCACCTGAAAATGTCCATACAGAACCTATTTCTTCTACTCATTCCCAAGTCTCAGTCCACTCTGGAGAGACAGAATTAGACTCCCAAGCAAGTACTGTTCCACTCTCAATCAGCCAATCTCAAACTCCTGTTCTCTCTAATAACACTGAACCAGTTTCACCAACATCTGATGCTCAACACCAACCCCAACCTCATCAAGAACCAGCAAATGTAGCAGCTAATTATAGCTCAAGCTCTGCAAGTATAGCTCCAGCTGAAGGTGATAATGCTGAAATTGCTGAATTTAATCAAGAAGATAAAGGGGAAGCAAACTATGTTGATGTCATTGCCTATCATGAAGATGACCTATATGATGAGGACATTAATGTAAGCAAGAGTTATTTGGTGGCTGAGTACAACAAATTGACAATCAAGTCTAACAAGAGTCGGGAAAGAATAAGGGAACTAAAAAGAATGTTGAAGGAGAAGGAGGAGATGTTGACCAAACAAGAAGCATCAATTAAAAGATTAAGGGAAGATGCTGTAACTGATCATGAGGTTATAGATGCTCTGCATCAGTTGGTGGATGAATTAAAAGAAGCTTGTAAAAATGAGAAGTCTGAAAGGGAGCAGCTGATGATCGAGGTCAACAAAACAAACAACTCTTTGAGCAACCAATTGGAGATCCTGAAAAAGAAAGATCAAGAAATTGATGAGCTGAAACAGAGAATTCATGCACTTGAAGCAAGTACTCCAACAACAAAACCAACAACAGAATCTACTAAAGCATCAAAGCCCATCATTCAATACAACAGGAAAAGAAAGTACTAGGGAGCATTCAAAAGGGAAGTGATTGAAATTGAAGATTCTCTAAAAAGATCAAAGCTTATGTCTCCTGAACACACTCTATTAGTAGATTTATCTACTGTGAAGGCTAAGACTCATGCTGAAGAAGAGAGTGATGAAGAATGGAATGAGCTGACCAAGATGGAATCTCCAAAGAAACAACAAGAAAAGGAAGAAAAACTGATGACTACAACAGACATTTTGGAAGAAAGGCCAAAATCTGCCATGTTCATGACTCTGATCAACCATGGCTTTCCCTATGACATGGTTGAAAGATTGAGTATGAATGAGATGAAGGAAGTTCTTAAAGAGTTTGAGATTGCAAGACTTATGATTCCAAACTGTAATTATGAAACCTTCATAGAATATCAGTCAATTGAAAAAACAAAGAAAGAGCTGGGTCACTGTGATACAGCAAAATTAAATAAATACAATATGACATGTTGGTTACAAGGACATAACTACAAAATACATGAGTTGAAAGGAAGGACAGTGGGGGAATTGAGGAGAATGATGGAGCATGTTATGAAGGTTGAACTAGAAACTGGAGTAAGATTTAGAACTGAAGCTCCAAATCCTGCCCATGATTATCAAGCCAAAATTCCTGCTAAACCAGTAACTTTTGAAAGCAAAGATCAGCACAAAGGAATAGAAAAGCTCATCAGAGAACCAAGAGAAGTGATTCCTAGAAAGGTATGGCCACTAGGCACTACAGTAAGGGAGATTACTGAACAGAAATCAACTTTGATAGAACTATTCGATCATCTCACAACTCCCAGTTCTGTTGAAGAAAATAGGATTATGGCCTGTAAATATGATCCAGACTAGGATTGTGCAGTTATTAAAAGAATATCAGGAAGGATTGAATACTATCATGATGTAGAAAGATCACTGCGCTTACCTGAATGTGACATCAAGGATCTTCAAAGCCTAATCATCTCCAACTACCCAATACACCCAAGAGGTAGGGATTTCTCTGTATCAGTGGGTAAGCTGAAAACAAAGTTCAAAGATGATGTTATTAAAGAGGCAAAAAGAGATGATGCTGAGCATAGAAGAAGAAAGCAAGGGCAGAAAAGATCAAAATCCAACTTCTCTACATTGATTGATGATGAACTCCTTAAGAGAGTTGGATACTCAAACAGACAAACAGCAGCAGTAAAGATCATTGATGGCAATCAATATACATTCCCCATAACTGAATGGGGATATGTTAAGAAAACAAAAGAGTTAGTGTTGCTAAGGAATGAAGAAAAGAAGAAAGCTGAAAGGATAAGAATTTTTGATCCCGTAGAAATCAAACTTCTTCACCCCAGTTATACTTCATATCTGCATGACAAGTACTTTGCTAAGGTGACTGATGAAAAAGGTCAAAATGACCTATGCCTGTATGTGCACTTAATTCAAGTGATTGACAAATTACATGCAAAGGCATATAAAAGAAGAAGATATGAAGCAGGTCAGCTAATTGGAGCTCAACTCAAAGAAGTATCTGAACTTAGAATCTCTGAACAAGATGAACTAGAGATAGTTCACAACAACAGTATTTTGGAAACCCTTACGACTGAAGAAGATGTTCTGGGTTTAAGTTATGAAACTCTAAAGAGGATCAGCAAGATGGAGATTAAGTACAAGTATGATGACCAGAAGGCTGCAGTCTCATACTTTTATAACAAGATTATTACAAGAGTTAAAGAACTTACAAGCCTGAAGAGCTGATCTCAAAGTTGCTAAGCCTAAGGGGGAGTATTGTTAGATCTAGGAACAATAGGTCTAGATCTTTTGTATAGGCTTAGCACTTTAATCAATCTCTTGTAATAAGTTCTTTTGAATTAATCAATTTTGTATGCATTATATATATATAGGTTAACCCATAACTGTGTTGATTTGTATATGTGATTACAGGATGAACATCATACTTAGTCAAATTTCATGAAAATTTGACCAAGTGTAAGAACCATCTACGGATGAACATTTGTGTTCTTCCGTAGATAATGTTCTTACACAAAGTACATCCGAAGATCTTCCGCGGAAGATCAAAGATTTATGGATGAACAACTTGCATTCCAATGAAGTTCAAGTTAAGACTCCTGCGGAAGGCAAAACTCCTACGGAAGACAAAGTTACTGCGGAAAGGAAAACTTCCATGGTAGACCAACACTTGATTGCACTTCACCAAGTACATCAAGTCAACAAGTCAATCACTGAGTGATGTCATAAAGTCAACTTTTACGGATGATTTTAACTCAGTCAGAGAATGTTACATCATAACATTCTCTGAGTAACTTTCTTACCACGATAAGAAAGTTACTGATTCCAAGAGATTTACTGTAACCCTAGTAGTAAATCCCTAAGCCTATAAATACAACGTATAGGCTCACACTTTCACACGACTGAATACCTAACAATATACGTCAATCAATACGATCACGAAAACCCTAGCAGCCGTCACATCAATTACACCAAAATCATCAACAAACATCATCATTGTTAGCAATTACTGTTTGAATTCTTTTGTAATCATTAATCAGTGTTTTTAATGAAATACATTTGAATCAAATCATGTTCATTCACTCATTGCAATTTATTGTTCTATTCTTCATTTGAATATTCAATTACGTTTGTTATTACATATTCAATTAATCAAACAACTAATAGTGATAATTCCACGATTGCTATTAGAACTGAATCTAATACTGATAATTCCTGATTGCGATCCATGGATTCACATCCTTTTATGATGGATTGTCAGCAGAAGATGTTAGAGACATCAACTCCACTAGTTCTGGCACGTTTATGACCAACACTAAAGAGGAGGATTGGTTGTTATTAGAGAAGTTGAGCATAAATTGAAAAAGGCAAGCTCAATCTCGTAAGAAGTCTAGGAACATAATTACCATAGATTCCACTACCACTGCGAGAGTTGATCCACTGGAGCGAAAATTCTTCAATTTGGGTCAGCCAGGAGGTAAGGTAGCTATTAAAGCTACTAGTTCGTTCAATATATGTCTAGGATGTGGGGAAGCAAGGCATATTGCTCGGGATTGTCCAGATTTAGATGTGGTTTTAAAGGAGGTAAATTATGATAGGGTGATAAGCAACCATATACTAACATGAACTCCAATACCTATCACCCATGTTTGAAGAATGATCCAAACTTCCGATACAGTAACCTAGATGAACCCAAATTTTCTAGGTAATGCTCATCAACAATATCAGAATAGGTCAAATGATCAAAATGGTTAGTACAATCATGGGAATTACAATAGGGGTGGTTAGAAAAATTATCAAAGCATTCAAGATAAATGTACATCAGGAGTAAACTCAGAACCAACAAACAGGGAGCTCTTGGAATTCTTGAAAGAGATGAAGAAGTCCAATGAGGTTCATGACAAGAGTCATAAAGCTCTTACCAAACAAATGGGACAACTGGCTAAGGAGGTTCCTATCTTGAAGAAAAGTTCATGTAAGCTGCCGATGATACCCAGAGGAACCCTACTCATCCGTTTGCATCATCCAGTTACTTAGGTGCCAAGAACTCATCTGTTAATTAGGTAAGTACTCTTCGGCCTGGAAAGGTATATACGAACTCATCACCACCCTTTATGGAAGGAGATACCACGGAAACGTGTGTTACTTGTGATATGGATCAGGTGGAGTTGAGTCAAGCCATAGAAGAAGACAGTGAGTTGATGGCACTTCATGATGGTAAACCAACCTAGACTTACCATGTGGAAACATTGTCTGATAGTATTAATACAAAGTTGGAACCATCATTGAAGTCACATCCCACCATAGAGCTCAAGGAACTACCAAAGCCCTTAAAGTATGCATTTGTTGGATCCAATAACACCCTCCCGGTGATTATCGCATCCAACCTATCTGAAAAGAACGGGAAGGCTCTGGTGGAGGTGTTGATAGAGCATTGGGTAGCGATTGGTTGGACAATTGCTAATTTGAGAGGAATAAGACCATCTATTGTTATGCGTAAGATTATTACAGAAGAGGGAATCAAGCCAACTAGGGATGCTCAAAGAATATTAAATCCGAACATGCGGGAGGTGGTGAAGAAAGAGGTATTGAAGTGGCTCAATGCATGTATTGTCTATCTAATTTCTGATAGCGAGTGGGTTAGCCCAACCCAAACAGGCCCTAAGTAAGCCTGCATCCAGATTGTTCAGAGTGCAAACGGTGAAGAGGTAGCCACTCGACCGGTAATAGTGGTGTATTTGTATTGATCATCGGAAGCTGAATGCTGCAACTTCCAAAGACCATTTACCATTACCTTTCATTGACCAAATTATTGTAAAACTATCAGGCCAACGATTATATTGCTTTTTAGATGGATATCCGGGGAACCAAATTACAATTCATCAAGAGGACCAATATAAAACCACTTTCACGTGTCCATATGGTACTTTCGGGATGCCATTTGTTTTGTGTAACGACCCCGCCACCTTTCAAAGGTGCATGATGAGTATCTTTTCAGATATGATGGGGGATTCTATGGAAATCTTTATGGATGATTTTTCAATTTTTTCCACATCTTTTGATTCATGCTTAATTCAATTGAAAAAAGTGTTAAAAAGATACATAAAAGCAAATTTGGTACTAAGTTGGGAGAAGAGCCATTTTATGGTTCAAGAGGTATCGTGTTGGGCCACGTTGCTTTGAGTCAGGGGATAGAGGTTGATAGGCCAAAAGTGCAGTTTATATCCACTCTACCACCACCAACGAACATCAAGGGCATAAGGTCATTTTTAGGGCATGTTGGTTTTTATAGATGTTTCATTAAAAATTTTAGTGTGATGATAAAACTGTTGTGTAATTTGCTTTTAAAAGAGGTACCTTTTAACTTTGAATTCAAGTGTTTAAATGCGTTTAACATTTTAAAAGAAAAGTTGGTGGAAGCCCTAATTTTGTAGTCACCGGATTGGTCACATCCCTTTGAAATAATGTGTGACGCTAGTGACTTTGCAGTTGGTGCAGTTCTAGGACAATGGGTGGATAAGAAACTGGTGGCCATTTACTATGCAAGTAAAACTCTTTCTAATGCACAGTTGAACTACACAACCATAGAAAAGAATTACTTGAAGTTGTCTATGCACTAGACAAATTTCGTTCGTATATTTGGGGTAGTAAGATTATTGTGTATTCTAATCATTCCGCTGTTAGGTACTTAATAGATAAGAAGGATGCCAAGCCTCGGTTGATTCAGTGAATATTGCTATTGCAAGAATTTGACCTCGAGATACTGGATAAGAAAGGAAAGGAAAATGTGGTAGCTGACCACTTGTCAAGAATAATCCATAATTTGGATGAACATGAACTAGAAATTAACGAAACTTTCCCTCATGAGCACTTATTGTCCGTTTCTACTACTTCTGAGTTGTGGTATGCTAACTTTGTCAACTATTGTGTTGCAGGTATAATTCTTGAACATTGGTCAAAGAAGAAAAAGAAACATTTTGTGTCACGAGCAAAGAACTTGGGAAGATCTAGATTTGTTCAAGATCAGGGCTAATCAACTAATCAGAACATGCGTGGTAGATTCGGAGATACCGGATATGTTACGGTTCGTACATGCATCTCATGTGGTGGCCATTTCAGTGGCAAGGCATCGAGTGCTACAATGTGGGCTCTTTTGGCATACTATTTATAAGGATGCGTTTGAATTTGCAAAAACATGTGCAAAATGCCAAAAGATGGGTAGCATTACAAAACGAAATGAGATGCCCATGCAACCCATCCTAGTGATCGACATCTTTTATGTTTGGGGGATTCATTTCATGGGACCCTTTCCCAACTCATTTGTCAATTTGTACATTTTAGTGGCAGTTGATTATGTTTCCAAGTGGGTGGAGGCGATTGCCACTAAAACAAATAACCACAGTGTAGTTCGCAAGTTTGTTCAATCAAACATCTTTTTGCGATAGGGAGTACCGAGCGTGATCTTAAGTGATGGGGGCTCCCATTTTAAAAATTTCAACTTTGGTAAATTACTCAAGAGGTATGGTGTGGATCATCGGATTGCCACTCCATATCACCCGCAAACAAGTACAAGTGGTCAAGTAGAGGTGTCTAATAGGCAAATAATAGAAATTTTGTAGAAAATAGTGCGACGTGATGGCAAGGATTGGTCAAACAAACTTAATGACGCCTTGTGGGCATATCACACTGCATATAAAACACCTATTGGAACCACCCCTTATCGGTTAGTTTATGGGAAGGGTTGTCATTTACCGGTAGAAATAGCTGATCACGCATTGTGGGCCATTAAAGAAGCTAACTTTGATTATGATACTACAGGAAAGTTAAGGCAGCTGAGTTTAACTAAGTTGGAGGAGTTGCGAGAGGAAGCATATGCGAGTGCATCTACTTAAAAGGATAAGATGAAACATATGCACGATGCAAAAATTTAGCTAAAAGAACTTCAAGTAGGGAATTGGGTCTGGCTCTACAACTCTCGCCTGAAATTATTCCAAGCAAGTTAAAGATTAAATGACCGGTCCGCACATTATCACTTGAATTAGGAATTCAGGTGAAATTGAGATTAAAGATTTCGAAGACCACATTCGACATGTGGTTAATGGTCACCGGTTAAAGCCGTACTTGTGACGAATGATTTGAATGGGCCGGATAGGCAAATCGATGACCTTTTGTCGGTTAGTATCCAGGTTTCTAACCCTATCTAGAGGTTGGGGTAACAACGAGTCAAGCTATAGACTTCGTTAATGTAGCGCTTTCGAGAGGCAACCCGTGGTTTGCCCGTTGAACCACGTAAGTGTGGGGATGTCACCCGATCAGGTACGTATTCACTATTAGTTTGAGTCGAGGATGACTCTGTTTAGAAGTTGGGCGTGGAAGATGAACTCGAGTGTACAAATAGATGAAGTTGAAATTTGGTTTTGTTTAGTTATAAAATTTTGAACTCGTTTAAAGTAAATAAAAAAAATTTAAAATTGGCCGACTGTAGGCACATGGCCATCGTAACCTATGGTGGCAAGTGACTGCTCACGAAAGAAAGGTCCCACTGTAACCTACGGTGGGAATGGGTCTTACGGTGGCAACAGAGAGAAAATAAAAAAAAGAGGAAAACTTTTTTTGGGGGGGGGGGGGTTCTTTTGCACATCTATCAAACTCGATTTTTCCCTAATAACAACACCTGTTATCAGATTTCAAGCCCACTTTCCTTACTTTTCTTCACCTTCTTCAACCAATTCTCTCAAGAACACCAAAATACCCAAATCTTAAATTATTTCAAATCTTCATCAAATCACATGGTTATGGGATGTATCTCACTTACTTTTTCGAGAGGAACAAGAATCCACTAGTAGTTTCCTCCGATTCGTGATCGTTGGGTGTAGATCTAAGAGAGAGTGGCGAACCCTAAGTTTCAAAGTTGGGATTTTTCACTTCCGGGTTGGTTTTCTTGCAATTGAAGTCTATGTTAGCATTTTTAAACCACAAAGGTATGTTCTTTATTACCACATTGCATGAGTTTGTGGAGTATTGAAGTTTTCGAAGTGGGTTTACATGAATAGTGTTATCTTCGTTGGGTTATGGGTAATGAATGTAGTTAAGTGTTGGTGTGAACATATTTTTGAGAAATAGACGATATGGGTGATTCTAGTGGTGATTATTAAATCTTTATCTATATATATATAATAAATGAAAGGGGTTTAGCCACGTGGCATAATTTTAAGCATTGTGTTGCCACATGGTACTTTTATAGCATATGCTTGCCACGTGGCGTTTTATTAGCAATTTAATTTTAAAAGAAAACTCGTGAATACTATTTAAAATTATTAAATGTCTAATTAAATAGTATTCTAAAATTAGAATTTAGAATTTAATGATTGAAATGGAAATTAGAAACTTAAAATTTTAAATTTAATCTGCAATTTAATCTAATATTTTATCTAAAAATAATTAACTAAATTAGGCGAAATTTAAAATTTAAAACTAATAATTTAATTATTAAAACATAGCATATGTGATCGATGTCGAAGTATCAACCAAATAAGATGTTAATTATGTGTTCCTATTCACCTTAAACTAGTTAGGGTAAGTAGGGTTGTCGATCCTCGTGGAATTAGTGGTCGGTGTATTGCGAATCGATTTATATGAAAACAAATAGTCGAATTACTAAATTACTTAAACCTAGTGCCTCTTGGCTGTAAAGATTGGATTTTTAGAATGATTATCAAATTAATTACTAAAACAAATTGGAAAGATTCAAACTTGATTAAGAAAACAATTATAAGAAAAAGCAATCAACTTTGGATCTTTGTTCGGTTTTCGGTAATCGTTTAATTTAACTTGATGGAAAATCCTTAATAGGGATTCTAAACGTGGAATGATTAAATGATATCAATAATCAAGACTTAATAGGTCTTAATACACAATACCAATTCAATTAGAAACCAAAACTTGCAATCATGTAATTCCCGGAAAATTAAATGACATTCAATAAAGGTTAACCAAAATCATTGTTTAAATAATCAAAACATAAGTTAAACTTATAAAAGAACTTAAGGGGTTCTAAAGTTTAATCCCAACAAAGTTAAACATAAACAAAAACCTAATCACACAAAATCTAATACCCGAAGTCGATCACGAGAAGATTAGCCACTCATCGTTCTTGAATGATCTTCAAAATCGTTGTTGATTTGCATTCCGGATGATTGGATTATGTTTGTGAAGGTTGGAATGGTGATTTGGTAGTCTAAGAACGCCCAAAAATCGTCTCCAAGCGTATTAGGTCGAATAAGGGGCAAGTGGTTGCTAAAAGATAATGAAAATACGTTTTTATAGGGTTTTAAAAACCCTCCCAGCGTAGCCTACGCTGCCACCCATTCTGCTGAAATTTTTCTTGTGCTGGCGTAGCCTACGGTGGCTGTAGTAGGCTACGGTGGAAGCCTTTCTGCTGCACTTTGAATCTTTAGTTTCTGATCCTTCAAAGACATAGTTTCTCCATGTAAGCTTCCAACTTGCTTGTTTTACCTACAAAATCACTTCCCATGCATAGTTAACCTATTCAACTTAATCACATGCATATAAACGACTAATAATACGTAATATTTGACGTTTAAACATTTATAATGTCATTTCAACGCCCGTACATCACATCCCCACACTTAACCTTTGCTTGCCTTCAAGCAAATCTAATTCAAACATTTAAGGACATTACAAACCAAAATCCTTAACTATGTCTTAGCTATGGTACCAAGTCATACCCCATTCTAGACCAACAACAATAACGTTTGGTTAGCAAGTAAAAGATGTGACACTTCATTCAAAATGGAATCTGCCTAATTAAACCTAACAAGCTTTCGGCTTTTATTGTCATGCAACACACCCCTCACCATTGTTCACTACTCTCGGTTTATTTCTGGATTGGTGAAAATTACACCAATATATCACTCAAAAGGTCGATATGTGAAACTTTGCTGTCATATGCTTGGGTGACGATCAAAGTTCCACGGTAACACATAGACAATGCACAAATCAAAAGGACTTATGGGTTTTGGGCTTAGGGTAAGGTAGGAATGCTCGGCTGTGAATGTGGCTGAAATATAACAAAAATCAACGCAAAACCACTCTTGACACTCTTATTGATATAACTATTACTCACATAAACAAAACATGGGTATACCTTTAATCCGCAACCCATAACTTGCATTTTCAAAATTTTATTTTATTTTATTTTATTTTATTTTATTTTTTTAACTAACACAATAAAACAATTACTGAATTAATACTAATGTTATCAACAGTGGTAAGTCAACTTGGAAACAAAAATTGATTTGGGCTGTAAAGATATGGGTTTGTCAAAATAAACGGTTTAAGGCTCGAAAGTGGCTACTATGGTGAATTTCAGGTAAGGTGGTAAAACAAGAAATGCTATTAAAAGAAAAGGGAAATCCTAAATTGCCTCTATCATTTATGTGCATTTATCAAGTCTACCATCTCAGCATGCATCAAATCACACAAGTTCTGAAACAACGAATCATATGACCTACACTCGACAATTGAACAAATTTGTATGTGAACTAACAACCTAATAGGCTTCAACTCTCACCAAGTGGCAAATAAGGTTGCCGATATGTGCATGCTTTTATTATACCAATAGCCTGTTAACCCTAACTAGGCAATTCTCAAATTTTTCTAAAAACCTTGCTAAACCTGATTATTTTTGCTATCTTAGAATTAGACCATGACTACGGACCATTACATCAACATGTCAAGGATCAATTGGTATGCTTGTCGTTTTCGTGTCAGATTGGATTGCTTTAAAACAATAAAAAATTTTCAAATTTCCCTCATCCCTACACTTGAGATACATTGTCCTCAATGTATGGTATTTAAGTTAAGTGTGTAAATTATTCTTTGCAAGTCAATTTATTTGATTAATCAACACGAATGACTTCCCAACCCGAACAGACCCGGGCAAAAACATAACCATTCCCAACACATAATAATAACACCACCAAAATAAAAACACAAGCTACTTAAAAAAACACACTAAACATAAAGCATAAGAATCAATGTCGAGTTGCCTCCCGATTAGCGCTAAGTTTTAGGTCTTCAGCCAGACCGTACCTGCGACCACTCATGGTGGTCGAGTAGGATGCTTGTCTCCGGTATTCTTAAAATATATTTTCTTCAAATGATCCGGTGGGTCTTCAACTAAATCGTATGTTTGCCCAAACATCAATGCCTCAACACCGCCATTTATAGGATCAAGTGGATCGCCAACTTTTTTCATAATTTTAGGCATCTCATCTTTTGTTTCTACCTTCATAATTGGTTCTTTATTATCTTTTAAATTCACCATTTCCTTCAAATTTACATGCTTATCCCTGTTATACTTAAAACCATTCTCAAAATTGATGTCCCCACATACATGTGAAATGCAAGTAGGAACACACACGTTAGTCATATCTGCCACAAAAACATTATCATTAACACAATAATTGATTGTCTTGGAAAATACATCAAAACATAACTTACAGGTTTTGTAGGTCATGTTAATTGTTCCATCCCGACAATTTATTTGAGCATTAGCAGTTGCTAAAAATGGTCGACCCAATATGACCTTAGATTGCTCGTTTGTCCTCACTGGGGCATAATCAAGCACCATAAAGTCTACTGGGTAGTAGAATTCTCCCAACTTGATTATCACATTCTTTACCATTCCCCGTGGTCGTTTTTGGGTCAAGTCAGCTAACACCAACGTGTTGTCAACTTCCTCTAGAAGACCAAACTCATACTGATCGTATAACATACCTGGCAAGATACTAACAGCTGCTCCATAATCCAAAAGTGCTCTTTTTATCTTCAACTTGCCTACTTTGATTGGAATGATGGGTGCTCCTGGGTCACCCTCTTCCATTGTATCGGCTTTCTCTTCCTTATCTGCAACTTGTTGTGAAAAAGAACTAAAGTCATTGTCAATAATTTTAGAGTCAAGAAGGATACTAACCGAATTGATGTGAACATTTCTTAAATTTTCTGTGTTGGTTCTTTGATGTTGAGGATTGATCATGGTATCACTCGGTAGCTTTCCAGGGTTCCTTTTAATTTGAGCCACATCCTCTACAAGTTGACCCACTTGTTTGTTTAATGCTTCAATAGCTTTGTCTTTTATTTCATTCTCCCTCTTGTTCTCTTGCATGTTTTCCTTCATCATATTCATCAAAGCATCTAACTTTGCATTTATAGATTCTTTACCACCAGTTACTCCAGTTTGAGAATTAGATTGATAACTTCGTGATGAACTTCCTTGTTGGCCCCATGGTTGGAACTTCCTTGAAAATTAAGGTTCATCTGGTTTGAAGCATTTCCATACTGAAAGTGTGGATGATTCCTCAAACTGGGGTGATAAGTATTGGAGTTCATATCAAATTGTTTTCTCTCTCCATATACTTGATTCAACTCTTCATGTTGACCTAAAAGCAACGGACACTCTACACTTGCATGTCCTAACTTGGCCAGTTGTTTTTCCAAAAATGCAATTCTTTCTTTAGCCTCATAATCGGTGGTGGTTGACCTTGCTGGAGCGGGCTTTGACCGTCTACTAGCCGAAGCTTGAGCTTTGGAATTCTTGCACATTCTTTCTAGGAATTCCCAATCCATATCTTCATGATTTGATAAGAATGTTCCATTACTTGTAGAATATAAGTATTTCCTTTCCTCCGGTGTTAGTCCATCTGAAAATGCTTTAATCAATTCTCACTTCTCAATACCATGATGAGGACACATGCGGATCAACTCCTTGAATCTCGTAAACGCCTCATGAAACTGTTCATCCATTTGTTGTTGGAAAGATCTAATGGCATCTCTTGCATCACTTGTTTTTCCCATAGAATAGTATTCTTCAAGAAATACCCTTTGCATCTCTTGCCAAGTATGAATACTATTGTTATGTAAAGTGAGGAACCACTGCTTCGCTCTATCTTTCAAGGTGAATTGGAAAAGCCTCACTCTATCCTCATCTTGAGTGAAATGATTACCTCCAATTGTGCTACAAATGGCATCAAACTCAGCTAAGTGCACATATGGTTCCTCAGATGCAGATCCTCTAAATGGTGGAAGAATCGTGAGGTATTGTGGGCGAACCTCAAAAGTTCTCCCTCTTCGATTAGGAGGCACAATAGGATTAGGGTTCTCCGAAATAGCAGGCTTAAAGTGGCTATCAACACCCCTCACATATGCTTGATTAGGTCTTCTTGGGCGATTAACGTTATCATTACCGCGACCCCTATATTGATTAAAGGCCGGTTGTGCATTCCATTCGTGTTAATCATAACCCCAATTGTTGTCATCCCTCTCATGTCAATTATTGTCGTCCATATTACCGCCCTAATTACCATAACCATCATCGTAATGGTTATAATCATTGTTATCCCAATCATCTTCATTGTTCTCATTACCCGTATGAACACTATGCATACTCACATGGTCTTCATAATTACCCCTACCACCTTGATTCAGATTAGGTGGTGCTCTTCGGTTTTGATTTGGGTTGAAGTTATCACGAACTTGAAAAGGCGGTTGGTTTTGGTTTTGATTTCTATTACCAAGATTGTTAGGTGGGTGTTGGTTGTCGGGTTGGTTTTGATTTTGGTTGTGTGGAGGAGGGTTTGGATGTTGGGGTGGTGGTTGTTGAGTAGGTGGTGGTAGGATGTTTGGATTCTCCATTTGAGTCGAATTTGAGGAACTATTGGCTGCTTGATCAATAGCTTGTGAAATTGATGTAGTTGGTATCCTTGATCTATGCAGAACACGGTTGTACCTTTCTGATTTATCTATCTATGGATCGAACACTAGTGGTGATTTTCTACCCAAGTTTTGGGTATGCATGCAATCCTGTCACCTGCACACTTAAAACACACCAAGCGTAACAAGGAGATAATAAAATAAAGCAAGAACAATTAAACAAAACAAAAAAAAATAAATCAAATAACAAAAAACCAAGCGCACCGATTCCCCGGCAACGGCGCCAAAATTTGATCGATGTCAAAGTATCAACCAAATAAGATGTTAATTATGTGTTCCTATTCACCTTAAACTAGTTAGGGTAAGTAGGGTTGTCGATCCTCGTGGAATTAGTGGTCGGTGTATTGCGAATCGATTTATATGAAAACAAATAGCCGAATTACTAAATTACTTAAACCTAGTGCCTCTTGGCTGTAAAGATTGGATTTTTAGAATGATTATCAAATTAATTACTAAAACAAATTGGAAAGATTCAAACTTGATTAAAAAAACAATTATAAGAAAAAGCAATCAACTTTGGATCTTGGTTTGGTTTTTGGTAATCGTTTAATTTAACTTGATGGAAAATCCTTAATAGGGATTCTAAACGTGGAATGATTAAATGATATCAATAATCAAGACTTAATAGGTCTTAATACACAATACCAATTCAATTAGAAACCAAAACTTGCAATCATGTAATTCCCGGAAAATTCAATGACATTCAATAAAGGTTAACCAAAATCATTGTTTAAATAATCAAAACATAAGTTAAACTTATAAAAGAACTTAAGGGGTTCTAAAGTTTAATCCCAACAAAGTTAAACATAAACAAATACCTAATCACACAAAACCTAATACCCGAAGTCGATCACGAGAAGATTAGCCGCTCATCGTTCTTGAATGATCTTCAAAATCATTGTTGATTTGTATTCCGGATGATTGGATTATGTTTGGGAAGGTTGGAATGGTGATTTGGTAGTCTAAGAACGCCCAAAAATCGTCTCCAAGCGTATTAGGTCGAATAGCGGGCAAGTGGTTGCTAAAAGATAATGAAAATACGTTTTTATAGGGTTTTAAAAACCCTCCCAGCGTAGCCTACGCCAGACAGCGTAGCCTACGCTGGCACCCATTCTGCTGAAAATTTTCTTGTGCTGGCGTAGCCTACGGTGGCTGTAGTAGGCTACGGTGGAAGCCTTTCTGCTGCACTTTGAATCTTTATTTTCTGACCCTTCCAAGACATAGTTTCTCCATGTAAGCTTCCAACTTGCTTGTTTTACCTACAAAATCACTTCCCATGCATAGTTAACCTATTCAACTTAATTGCATGCATATAAACGACTAATAATACGTAATATTTGACGTTTAAACATTTATAATGTCATTTCAACACCCGTACATCAATATGTAGTTCACAAATTTTAAATTCCAATAATAACAATCAGAGATTTTTGGGTTATAATTTCAGATTTTGTAAATGTTTAACATTTCAATAATATCAAATAATATTTGTCCTCATTAGATATTATTATATAATTATTTTATTATATATATAAAAACTTTTTTTTTCTGATTATTATTCTTTCACTATCAAAATCATTGATAATTCTATAAAAATTTTTTTTCTATGAACAAAAAATATATGTATTACGCATGAAAAATTTCTCTTATTTCTCTATTATACATAAGGCTAAAATTTTATCAACTATAATATTGTATATTGAAAATAATTATATTAAAAATCCTTTATTTCTGATACTTTGTTTTGGGATAATAATCATAGAGTTTCATTTAATGTTATTATAGTATTTTTTAAAAGTACCGTACGAAATTATAGCCATGATTTGTTTTCCATTTATTACGCCTATAATATTTTAATCTAATATTTAAAAATTACACCCCTTAAATTACTAAAAAAAATACTTATTTCAATAAAATAGTTTAATCCTTATACAACTATTTTGGATCCTATAAAAGGAAAAGTTAAAAATCTCATTACTATAATTTATATAGTTACAAGTTTTCAAAAATCAATTTATATTAATAAACAGCTAAACAAATCATCCTTAATTTCCATTTACATTATAACTACAATTAGCCAACAATTTCATCAATATTATCCTAAAATATCATTGCAAGACCGTTTGAAGGGTGAGCAACTCAGTTTTCACAATGAGGAGAGACTTAGAACACTTAACAGATCAAATAGGGAATTCGCAGGATAGTTTGATACTAGGATAACGCAAGTAAGCAAGAGATAGAAATCTTAAGAACAAGGAAATTGGTTTTCAAGGAAGATGTATATTGCTCTCAAGTTCTATTACAAGTGTTACTAAAGCATAGAAATAAAATACAAGAACCTGAGATACTTTATACTACATCCTACAGCCGGCCATACTTTGAAAGCCAGCTAGAAACACTAATCTGGACAACAAGATCAATGTAAAGTCAAAAGGCAGATTGCCTTTTGACATGTGACTATGACATGCCATAGCTCACATCCTATTGTAATACAAAAAGGATAAAAGTACATAAAGTAGAAAGTTACAGACTCAAGACTTTAATGTATAGCTTCCTAAAGCATGGACCTTTTCACCAACTTGTATAAAGTTGGTGAGCGTGCAGAGTGGCAGCGGAAAGTTGGTCAGCTTTCTGAAAAGTTGTTGATCACAGAGAGCATGTCTTCTCTGTCTTCGAAAGAAATCAGTCTTCTATCTTTGAGGCTTCGGAAGACTTTGTCTTCTAAGCTTCGGAAGACTTTGTCTTCTAAGCTTCGGAAGACTTCATCTTTAGCTTCGAAAGAAATGGTCTTTTGGCTTTGGAAGATTTTACACTTGTGTAAATTTTCTTGTTGAGTGTAAAACTTCCGAAGTAACTTCTACCATGCATAATGTGCATGCATGCAGGAGTCACCCTGACTGTTTTTAGTGCATCAGCCTCTTCTATAATCCTTACAAACTCCCCCTAGGCTGATGCTACCAAAACAGAGAAGTTCTTCGGCAGTTGATAGTCCTCATTAGGATCAGAAGCATTCCCTTCTTCATCAGTTGATCTGGATCCTTCAGACTCTCATAGAACCTTCATATGTCAAAGAGATCATGCAAAGGTAGATCAAGCATGTCCTGCCAGAGATAGACATCTTGACCACCTTGATCTCTGACTACATGCCATCTGTCTGGATTTGTAGCAAAAGTCCAGGATAGAATGGGTCATCCTGATGCAAGAGGCTCAACCTGAATTGGAGTTTATTGGTCAGCTGTTGTTGCACATACTCAGGATGTTTTGACTCATCCTGAGGTGATGAGGTGGATGCCTTAGACTTTTTTTTTTTTCTTCTGTCCCTTTTGATGGCCATCCTCTTCCTCACTATATACTTTAACTGAGGAGCTTGGCCTGCAGCACCAGATTGACTTTTTGTGCTCTCCTCAGTTGGATCCTTATTCCCCATTTGATCAGTAGGAGGGGACTTAGAACCCTGCTATGGGTTAGAAGATAAAGTTGGCTCAGTTGTAGCTTCAGGTTCAGGCTGTGTTGTCTCTTCAACCTTAACCTCAACTTCAGGTGCAGCTTGACTTGGTGGAGAATGCAAGTCCACAAGCTGACCTTCTTTGATCTTCTGCTTGATTCTCCTGATGTGCTCATCCATTATGGATAGAGACATAGGACCAAGTCTCCTTCCAGAGAACCCATACAGCTTCAAGAAGCTCACCATCTTCAGTCTGTCAGCAGACTTCTTCTTTTGGGCTCTGATGTTGGCTTTTGCTTTAGCAGCTTCCTCTCTTATTTTCCTTTTAACTGCTTTTCTTTGGGTTTGATCCTCTTCATCAAGCTATGTTTAGGTACTCAAACTCAATGTATTCAAATGAGAGAGGATTGAGAGCTGCTGCTTGATAGAGTCCTGTGGCACTCAGATAAGCAATCATCTTTTGTCTTTCTTGTTCCCTGCTTATCTGAGTTTCTTCCTCTTCAACAGCAACAGACTCTTTCTCATGACTTTCAGGAACTGGAGAGAGGACAAGAGCTCTTTGTTGTCTTTTTCTTTTTCTCTCTTCTTTGATTTTAAGGAGCAAATCTACTGCCTCAGCCTCCTTCCTCTCTTTATACAGCTCCCTGTCTGCCAGTTCATCTAGTTCTGCCAAGGGGAGAGAAATTATCTCATCAATGTTATAGTTCCTGAGTCCCAGATAGTTCAACTTGGCTACCCTTAACTCATCATTCTGAGTATCAGTCCTATAGGTAGCCCTGATTGCAGCTTGCATGAACCTTGGGACTTCTCCTGATCTTTCTCCCCTAGCCTTCCTCTTCCTCTCTCTCTTCTCCTCCTTAATCTCCTCAGGAGTCATCTTCCTTTTCCTTTTGTCAATTGTGGGCCTGTATGACTCAGGGTGGAGAGAGCTTTGGCCTGCAGATGGTTTTGATGAGCTTGAGCTCTGGCCAGAGAGAGGTTGTGAGACACCTTCACTAGCAGGTGTGTCACTGAGGGTACTGGGTGTAGAGGGTGAGCCTGTCTCAAGGTTCACAGGTTCTTCTGCTGGGCCTTCAATTGAGGTTTCCCCTTCGAAGCTAATCTTAGGGTCTACCTCAATATCCAGTTACCAACAGTTTTTCCTGCTAGCCTCTGTCTATATAAAATTGCTCTTTATCTGAATTCCCTCATAACCCATTCTTGGATCACCTCAGCTAGTCTGCTAGCCTGTCTATTTTGGCTTGGATTGATGAAAGGCAGACCAACCAATTTCATACCATCATGGAAACTCAAGGTCTGAAAGTTGAAGAGTTCCTGCTGCCCCTAAGCCCTTGATAGCACCAATGCCATTCTTGAAGAGTCATACCACCATCCCATTATTGGATTTTCAGCTAGATGGGATGGGGCAGGCATGGACATTGGAATTCCTTCCTCAAATAATTGTTGAAGGAAGGCCTCCACATCAGTGTGTGCTTGAGGAAGTTGTTGAGTCTGGACAACTGCAAGTGAGGGTGGTGAATCCTTATTGTCCATACTTATGATAGAACTTCCAGGTTCTGTGGTTGTAGGGACTTTCTCCCCCTTTTCGGTAGCATCACCCACTTTCATAGGTGAGTTAGAGGTCAAGTCCACTACTTCCACAGGTTCTTGTGGACCTGGTTGAGTGTGTCTTAATGGTTTCTCAGCTAGCTTGCCCTTAAGATCGGTGATCTCAAGTTGCTGGTCATTGACCTTCTTCTGTAAGGCAGTCACTTGAGATTCCAAGTGAGTAACCTTTGAGACCAAAGAGCTGCATATATTTTCTAGTTGTTGCACCTTTAGTTTCAGACTCCCCTCATCTTCAGATGAAGAATCATGGGGGGATGAGAGAGTTGGACTGATGACTTCTCCCTCATCACCAGCATAGAATTCTTGGCTGCTGGATTTCCTCTGCTCACTGACAACTTTAGGTGAAGTGTTAATGGGCTGAGTTGCCATGGTTGAGGTCTTAATGATGTAATCACTAGCAGTAGTGAGAGCCTCTTCCATATGGATCTCCTAAACTTGTTCAGGAAGATCCACCTTAGTTTGGGGTGGATGATTTGGGCTAGATATGGGGGTAGTAGGAGCACTCATCTCTCCTTAAGTATGGGTGAAGAAGAGAGACTCATGGTACTCACTACATCCCATATCTTCATCATCATAGAATTCAGTGTCCACTTCTTCTTGCATGGGTGGTGATATGGGGGCCTTCTTAGACTGAATAACTTGAGCAGGGGTTCGTTTGTGTTTTCTATAGTAGGTGATGGTTATTGTATGTTGTTGGGGTGGATGAGAAATAACAGGTGTGGGTTCAACACTAGCTGGTGCTGCTAGGTTGTTACCTTGAGCAATAAGCTCTAACATTTTTGGGACAAGGGCTGTTTCTACCCCAGAGAATCCCACAGTTGGTTTTCTCATTGTTTTGAAGATGTCGGGCTTCATCTGTCCCAATTTAAGAGTTTTACCTGTTCCCCTCAACTGTGAGCCCAGTTCACAGTTGAGAATGTGCTGGACATATCTAGGGAACATGTAATACTCCAAGGAGTCCAAGTTAGATAGTAAATTTAGGTAAACAAAGTGAGAATACCTAAACTTGACCCCCTGAACTAGTCCATGGACTATGAAGGACAACTCCTCAAAAATCTGGTCCCATCCTCCATGCTTGTTGGACAAGCTGTGTATAATAACATAGAGGAGGGACTTCCACTGGGAAGAGACCTTCCCTTTGCTGAAGGTTATGACTGAGAAGTCTCCTTCATATCCCATCGGTGCAAAAGACTGATTTACAACAGATTTAGGAAAGGACAAATCACCTTCTGCATCATCCAGCTGAAGATGGTCGTTGATGATGGCCGGAGTAATGAAGATTGTCCTCCCCTGCACTGTGGCAGACAGTGCCTTCTCTCCATTCATGGTGACCTTTTGGTAGGTCCGCCAGAAGTCTAACAACTAATCCTCATAGAGAGGAGGATCAATGGTGAGGGAGGTGAAGTAGTTTGTCAAAGAAAGAAAACGACAAATCTCTAAGAAAGCAGGATCTTTCTCAGAGTCCAGAAGAGCAACTTGATTGTGTTGCCTATGAAGTTGCGTGGAGAAATCGGGTTGGTTTCTGCGGTTTAGATTGGCCATTTGAGAGAGCTTCGTCAAGAAGAAAGGTAAGAACAGGGTCAGTTTCTGGATGAATTTAGGTTAGAAAAGTGTTGCAGATGATGAGAGAAAAATAAAAGAGGGGGAAACCATTGGGTATATATATGAAATGGATTTGAGACAAGGTTAATGCGAAAGGATAAACTTTGAAATCCGGATGTCGGTCCCACCTCTGAAAAAGTGCGCAAAAGTAGTTTTCTTAGAAGTCGATATCTTCCGAAGGTAATTTGGCTTCGGAAGTTTTGATAAAAGCTTTCGAGGCCAATTTGGCCTTGGAAGATATTTCTCAGAGTTTTGAAAATTTTGCTTCGGAAAAAAAATACTTAGAGAATTCTTCTCTTTTCAGAGATAAGTACTTTCGGAAGGGAATTGTTCTTTAATATCATTTAAAATACTTGAAGAAAATTTGGCTTTGGAAGATATTCAGAAAATTTCTTCCGAAGGTAAATTGTCATAAGTAGTTAGTTGATATTAAAGACATAATTTTCTTTCGAAGGTAACTTAGTTTCATCCGAAGAAAAGAGGTTCAAAATTCTGAAAAATCTAAGAAATATTTTTAAAACAATCTTCCTCCAAGTTAATTAGGGGCTTATGAAGGTGATAAAATAGACAACTGATGACAATAGATTTTAGAAATAATATTGAATTTAAGTTTAAGAAAAAAAAGCTACTCAAAGTTTATCATCCCAATAGCTGATATAAGATACTTAAATCTCTGTTCATCAAAGGCTTTAGTGAACAGATCAGCATATTGTTCATTTGTGTGAACTTTGACCGGTTTGATTAACCCTTTTTCAAAATTATCTCTTATTAAACGATACCTGATGTTGATATGCTTGGTCCTTGAGTGCTGCACAGGATTCTCTGTAATAGAGATAGCACTATTGTTGTCTATGTGGATGGGAGTCTCTTTGAAGTTGAATCCATAATCTAGCATCTGATTTTGAATCCAAAGCACTTGAGCATAGCAGCTTGCAGCAACAATGTATTCAGCTTCAGCAGTTGATGTAGATACACAGGATTGTTTCTTGCATTGCCATGAGACTATCCATCCACCAAGAAATTGACATCCCCCTCATGTAGACTTTGCAGTCATATTGCAGCCACCATAGTCACTATCTGTATATGCATACAGATTGAAGTCAGAATTCTTTGGATACCAAAGGCCAAGTGATGGAGCACCTTTGAGGTATCTTAAAATTCTCTTGACAGAAACCAGGTGTGACATCCTGGGATTGGCTTGATATCTAGCACAGATACATGTGGCAAACATGATATCAGGCCTGCTGGCAGTAAGGTACATGAAAGACCCAAGCATAGCTCTGTATAGATGCTCGTCTACACACTCCCCCTTAGGTCAGGTCCAAGGGAGTGATTTCTTGCTATGGGAGTCTTTGCAACCTTGCAGTCAGTCATGCTGAATCTTGTAAGTACGTCCTGAACATACTTTGACTGACTTATGAAGATGCCATTGTCAACCTGCTTCACTTGAATTCCTAGAAAGAAATTGAGTTCCCCCATGGCACTCATTTCAAATCTATTCTTCATCAGCTTCTCAAAGACTTTGGAGAGCCTTGGATTAGTTGACCCAAAGATAATGTCATCTACATACACTTGAACCAGCATCAAGTCATTTCCTGTTCCTTTGATGAAGAGAGTTCCATCTATAGTACCCCTTCTGTAACCATGCTGACAAAGGTACTAAGATAGAGTCTCATACCACTTCCTTGGAGCTTGGTGCAACCCATATAGAGCTTTATCAAGCTTGTAGACATAATCAGGATGATCAAGATCTGCAAAACCAGGTGGTTGTTTGACATACACCTCCTCATCAATCACCCCATATACAAAAGTACACTTGACATCAAGTTGGTAGACCTTGAAATTCTTGGATGCAGGAAAGGCTAGGAATATCCTAACAGCTTCAAGTCTTGCTACTGGAGCAAAAACATCAGTGTAATCAATTCCTTCTTCCTGAGTATACCCTTGAACAACTAGTCTTGCCTTGTTCTTGATGACAAGTCCTCTATCATCCTTCTTGTTCCTAAACACCCATTTGGTTCCTATCGTAGTCTTCCCAGGAGGAAGAGGACATAGGTTCCAAACCTTCTATCTTTTGAATTGAAGTAGTTCCTCCTGCATTGCTTCAACCCATCTTCCATCTTTCAAAGCCTCCTCAACTTTCTTTGGCTCTACTTGAGATAGAAACAAAAGTAGAGACAAACATTTTTGTCATGGGTTTGTCCTCTTGTTCTTACCCCCTTGTTAACTTCACCAATGATGTTTGTGGTAGGGTGAGACTTGTGGATCCTTAGTTGAGGGATCACAGCAAGTTGGTTGGAGAGATCCAAATTTGAGAAATTTTGATCAAGCAAAGCAGATTCACCCACCACATCAGCACACTTATCAAAAGAAGCTTGATCCAATGAGTGTGTGACATCAATGACGTTGTCTTCCATGGAGTCAGCATCAAGGAATTCTTGATCACTATCACCATTTCTATTTTCTTTTACATTTTGAACTCCTTCCCTTTGGTTCTGTGCCTCTGAGCTGGAATTTGCAGGCACTTCAGATGTATCAGCAGGATTTGTCATTGTTATGATGACAGGAGCTCCATCTGCAGAGTTAGTTACCACTGGAGCTAAAGTAGAGTAACTTGAAGGTCTTCTCAGCTCAAATCTTGGATCGGGATCTTGTGTTGATGGATTACCTGTAGATCCTAAAACAATCTCACAAGACTTGTTAAAACAGTTAGTAACTAAATCAAGATCAAACAGCCAATCAGGACCAGAACCTCTCACACAAGGAGTGTGTTCATTGAAAGTCACATTGGCTGACTCATCAACAATTTTAGTTATGAGATTGTACACTCTGTAAGCTTTAGCTTGAGAAGAGTATCTAATGAAGTATCCATCATCTGATTTCTCATCAAATTTGGCTATCTGATCTCAGGTATTCAAGATGGTGCAAGGAGATCCAAATGATTTGAGGAAACCAATGAAAGGTCTCCTTTTGTGCCAAAGTTTATAAGGAGTCTTACCATGAGTCTTAACTACTAAAACTCTGTTCTGCACATAGCAAGCAGTGTTTACTGCTTCTGCCCAGAAGGTGATAGGCAGTTTAGAGTCAGACAACATAGTTCTTGTAGCTTCAATTAGTGTCCTGTTTCTCCTCTCAGCAATACCATTTTGCTGAGTTGTCCTGGCAGCACTATATTGTCTTGAAATACCCTTTTCATCCCAAAATGTATCAAGGATTTGGTTCTTAAATTTAGTTCCTTGATCATATCTTATGATCTTGACCTTGTGATCAGATTGATTCTTAATCTTCAGAATGAAATTCTTCAATATCTCAGGAGTCTCATCCTTAGTTCTAAGGAAAAAGACCCAAGTGAATCTAGTGAACTCATTTGTGATCACTAAACAGTATGAGGTCCTTCCTAAACTCATTACACTGGTAGGGCCAAAAAGATCCATATGTAACAAGTGTAGGGGAGTAGTGATGAAGTTTCTTTCCTTTAGCTTGCGAGACACTTTATGCTGCTTCCTTTTCAGGCATGCAACACAATGGTCATCACTTGTAAACTCTTTCTTTGGCATTCCAGTTACCAGATCATTCTTAATTAATTTACTCAGGTTTTTAAAGTTTACATGGCACATTCTTTTATGCTAGAGAAAAGACTCATCACTATTTGCTTTAGACAGAAAGCAAGACACTTCTCCAGAGGGAGAAGTTTCATGCAAATCCATCTTGTACATGTTCCCTTTCCTGGGTGCTCTGAGCAGAATATGCTCTTAAGGAATGACCACCCCGGGCTTGAGAACGATGCACTCATGCTCAGTAAAGAGCATGTTATGCTTTTGATCACGAAATTGGGTTGCACTCAGTAGATTGTACCCAAGCTCCTTGACAAAGTTTACCTTCTCAATGCAGAGCTTACCATTTATGACCATGCCCCTTCCTGTGATGTAACCTCCTGCATCTCCTCCAAAAGCAACAGGCCCTCCATCAATCTTTTCAAAATTTTAGAGTAGAGAGCCATTGCCTGTCATGTGCCTGGAACAGCCACTGTCAATGATCCACACATTCCTGTTGGTCTTTAGCTGTTCCTGCACAAAAAGAGATGATTAGTTACATTTGGAAACCCAAGCCTTGCTGGTCTTGGGCTCAATAATGTCAACAGAAGACAATGCAACATTAATTGATCCTATGTTCAAGCTTTGAGGATTAGCAGCTGCTGTTGATGAAGAACTTTCAGTCACATGGTCTTTCTTTGTCTTCCACACCACCTTTGGAAGCTTAGACATGACCTTCAACACTTCGGAAGTTTTGACAACTTTGGAAGTTTTGGAGACTGGACCTTTGGAAGATCTTGCTTTCACTGCAGCAGACTTCAGTACTTCGGAAGCATTCCTTTCTTCCGAGACCAATTTTTCTTCCGAAGGCAAGTTTTCACTTGTCTTCTTCTTCACCTTAGAACTTCCGAGAGGAACAACATTTCTTTCAGAAGTTGGATTCTTCTTAATCTTTTCAGAAGATTTCTTCTTGATCATGTGGATAGTGCTTTTAGGATTGTAGATGCAATCCTTAGCCAAATGAGAAGTACTGCCACACATGACACAGTCAAACTGCATTCTTTTGGAAGCCTTTTTTGAGAGCAAGACTGATCTTGATCACTTTCCACTTTCTTCTTCTTCTTCAAAGATGAAGTAGCAAGTCTTTTAGGGAGAGACTTGCTGCTGGATGTGGATGGTTCAGATTGTGCAGCAGTGGTACACAACAAATCAGCTTTCTTCTTGTTGTTGTTGGGTTGAGGTTGACAGGAACTAGAACCCCTGGTACTAGGATTCATAGTTGAGTCTTCAGCTTTTACCACCTCAAATCCTGCAGAGATGAATACTTGTTTCTGCTTAGAATCAAAGGTGGCCTTGATCTCCTGAGCTTTCTTGGACTTTCTCTTTGCTCTTCTGATCAAGGTCTTCCTCTTGGACTTTGATAACCCAATAGAATTTCTCTCCTCAGGAGAATAGTGACCCTTCTTAGGATGATCTTCTTCACTCTTCTCAGAACCATCCTTCACTATCTCCTCTTCATCCTCTTCACTCATAGGGTCTATAAGGGGAAGCTCATCTTCACAAGTTCCATACCTTGGAGATCTTACAGATAGTAAGGAGTGTGGAGGAGCTATCTCAGTAGATCCTAGTCCCTGCTTATTCTGATAACACACGTTGGAATGCAGAGATGAAGATATCATGTTCTTGAAGGTCTTTTCTTCAAGAACACATTTTTCTGCCCTGGTTTTGCTGATCACAAGCTCAGCTTGGCATTCAGTTATTCAGTTAACTTAGTGATGAAATCTTTAATCCGAGTCCTGTAGTTAGTGTGTTCATGTTTGAGAGTTGAAATGGTTTTCTCTAAATCTTCTATTTTTAGTTTATATCCATTTTCAGCTTTTTTGAAATCAGATTTTAAGATATTTAAGGACTCAAGATCAGACCTCATTTCTAAGTTATAGGACCTGTATCTATTTACTTTAGCAATACATTCAGGAGTGCAAAGATGTTCCAATACCTTGGCTTCATCATGATCAGCCATCAGTGCTTGATTTGGAGATGCATCTTTAACTTGAAAGCTCCAGTCAAAACCTCCTTCTTCAACAGCAACAACAGCTTGCTGCTTTGGCTTCTCATTCTAGTTCACTCCTTCAATGTAGTTTGGTCTGGCTTGTGCTTGGCCACCATTTGTCCTAGGTGCCTTGCACTCCCTAGCAAAGTGTCCTATTTGGTTGCAGTTAAAACACTTCACCTTGCTTTTGTCCAGTCCAAACTTTCCACCCGCTGTTTTGCTAGGAAACTTCCTCCCTATCCGCTTGTAGAACTTCTTGGCTTTGTGAGTGAGAAGAGCCATCTGCTGGACTATCTCCATGTACTCTAGATCATCTGGATGGATACAGTCCAGGTCTTCATGAGTCAGGAGAAAGCTGCCTGAACTTTCATCAGCAGACACAAAAGCATGAGAAGAGCTTGTCTCTAGGAATAGACTTCCTTGGATGTAGCTCTCCTTTGGTGTCTCAGGAAAGGTGATGAAAGGACTCTTTTGTAAGTTATCAGGGTAGCAGATAAGATGATGTTGTGGTTCTCTGCAATCCCTTTCAACCACATGAAGGGCTTAACCCTGCTGATTGCTGGAGTTACCAGATGGATTTTGCATGTTCATCTCCATCTGGTAGCCACTGAGGATACCATACAACACTGTAAGAGTAAGAGTCTTGAGGTTCTCAGTCCTCTTGATGACAACACAGTAGTGAGTCTACTGTCTGGGAAGAGAGGACATGAACTTCCTCACAATATCCCTGTTCTCAAGAGTTATTCCAACATCCATTAGAGTATCCACAATCTTAACATACCTAAAGTACTAAGTCATGGTTTCACCTGTCTTGTAGGTGAAATTCTCCAACTACTGCTTCAGGAGGTCCTTTTTGTTCTCCTTAGCTTCAGAAGACCCCTCATACATGAGCTTTAGTGCATCCCATAACTGCTTGGCAGTTTTGCACATTTTGAAGCCCCTGTAGATAGAGTTGGAAAGAGCAGTTTGGAGGGCAGTCATGGCCTTATGATCGATATCTATCTTCTTTCTATCTTCTTCATAATAGTCAGCCACCTCTGGGATCATGCCACCTCCAGCTGCTGCTGAAGAGGTGCATGGAATGTATGGTCCAGAGACAACAGATTCCCACATCCTGGAGTCTTGAGACTTGATGAAGCCTTTCATTCTTTGACACCAAGTATCAAAGTCTTCAGGAGTGATCAGTGGGGACTTTGTCATTGTGCCAGTTTCCATATCAGCCTTTGAAAGAGCTGCCATTTGAGTTGTTAAGTATTTTGTGAAAAACTTAGAGATCTAAGATGGTGAGATCTTACAATCAAGAGCCTGGAATGCTCTGATTCCAATTGTAGGACCGTTTGAAGGGTGAGCAACTCAGTTTTCACAATGAGGAGATACTTAGAACACTTAACAGATCAAATAGGGAGCTCGAAGGATAGTTTGATACTAGGATAACACAAGTAAGCAAGAGACAGAAAGCTTAAGAACAAGGTAATTGGTTTTCAAGGAAGATGTATATTGCTCTCAAGTTCTATTACAAGTGTTACTAAAGCATAGAAATAAAATACAAGAACCTGAGATACTTTATACTACATCCTACAGCCGGCCATACTTTGAAAGCTAGCTGGGAACACTAATCTAGACAACAAGATCAATGTAAAGTCAAAAGACAGATTGCCTTTTGATATGTGACTATAACATGCCATAGCTCATATCCTATTGTAATTTAAAAAGGATAAAAGTACATAAAGTAGAATGTTACAGACTCAAGACCTTAATGTACAGCTTCCTAAAGCATGGACCTTTTAACCAACTTGTATAAGTTGGTGAGACTACAAAGTGGTAGCAGAAATTTGGTTAGCTTTTTCTGAAAAGTTGTTGGTCAGAGAAAGCATGACTTCTCTGTCTTCGGAAGAAATCAGTCTTCTATCTTTGAGGCTTCGGAAGACTTTGTCTTCTAAGCTTCGGAAGACTTCATCTTTGGCTTCGGAAGATTTGGTCTTTGGCTTCGGAAGATTTTACACTTAGTGTAATTTCTTTGCAGTGTGTAAAACTTCCGAAGTAACTTCTACCATGCACAAAGTGCATGCATGCAGGAGACACCCTGATTGTTTTAAGAGCATTAGCCTCTTTCAATTAACTTACAGTAACTGTATTAGTCGTTAATTTCATCAATCAACTAATAAACCCATTATTACTATCCATTTATATCATAGTAACTACAATTAGGTTAGATTAAAAATCTTATTGAAGATCATTTCTTACCATGCTGTTGATGTGACTTATGTTTTAGCAATAATTTACCACATGACATATTCTCAGCAAACAATTGTCACGTGTGGTCTTCTTAAAAATATGGTTTAAAAAAATAAGATTGAGTTTATTAGAATTAGGAATCTAAGTCAATTATTTAAAACCAAAAATTTATGTATTCTTTGATTGAAAATATATTTTCAAAAATTATTACAGTTTAAAATACTATAATTTGTTATTTATTTATTCAACAAACATTGATTTATACAAAGGATAATGACCTTTCACCTTTTAATATTTCTATATATTTATTTTTCATAATTTATAAAATTCATCTGCATGTATATATTTTTAACCAATTCATAGGTTTTTATATTGATATTTAACAAATCTGGAAGTTATCAAAGTAAACAAACGACTTAATTATCGTGTTTGTATTTACAATTTAGTTATGTCATATTTGGTAAACATTGTAAGTCAAACGGTCAGATTATTAATTGATATCATCTTTTTTTGATTTTGCTTTCTTTTTAGGAAACTACAATGCAAGGAAATATTTTAAAATGTTGGTTTCCTAGGTTTCACAAGCTACTAACTGAATCAGGTTTTTGTTTTATAAATTCCTACGTGTCTATCTTAAAAGTAGGGATTATATCTTTTAGTAATACTGGAAAATATACTTTTAACCCTACAATTTCTTTAATATTATCATGACTATTACTTTTTAAATGTATTTAGTGATAATTTTAAATTTTTTCAATGGTTAGTGTAACATATGCTAGTAAGTAGATACATGATGCAATTGGGTTGATAAACATTTGTATAATTCAATGGTTTGGAAAAAAATAGGAGGGGACATGATAATGTCTTAGTCAATTAAACATGTTTGATAAATGGAACAAGTGTGGGGATGGATGTTTAATCCACACTTGGTTTACTAGTTGATTGTGACTAACTTGACTTGTTTGGTGGATCATTATTGCATGTGTGTAGATGGAAAGTTTTGGGAAGGAAAAGGCGGGACCTTCGAAAAAGGCGAAGAAAGCAAACCCGCCATTGGTAATAAGGGAAGAACCGATGCCACAACGAAAAGAAGAAATACTTGAAGATGTACCCAAATGGAAAGGGGGTCCCTAAAGCAAACTTCACCCTAAGTTTCAACCGACATTGTGGGAGGAAGAGATGTCTGGAATGAGAGACCGAAAAGAAGCTTACTTGATAGAAAAAGAAGAGCCTGAAGCCCTATTTTCCCATCATAGGGTATATGAAAGATTTGCATCATTGGGGTGGGAGGCTATGTTAAAGTGTTATGACCATGAGGAAGACAAACTGTTTGTACGAGCCATTGATGAATGGGTAAGTACACTTCAGTTACAGGGAACCAAGAATAGAGAGCAAATGAAGTTGGTGGGTGATTGTCAAGGTCGCAAGGTAACAATATCGATAACCAATCTGAAGAAACTGACACCCTTTGACTAACTGCCAATGAGTCAGTATGAATTTCCCTCTAAAGACACCATTTGGAATAAACCGGACAAAGCCTAATGTGGGAATTGATGAAAGAAACGCTCATCAAGCCGGGAAAAACGATCACCATGAAGAGGGTAGATCTGAAGAAGGAAGCAAGATTGATTCAAACCATTATAACATAGAATATGATGCCTCGAAGGGGGGGGGGGATAAAGATTCGGTTTGGTTTTGTGATGTACCCATTCTTTACTCCATCATGACCGGAGTAGGACCGAGATAGGGAGAGATCAATGCAACAGTATCATAGGTGTTGGAGAGATAACAAGCAAACACTTACAAGATTAAATAGGGAACCGACTATAGGAAACAAAAAACTAAAGGAAAGAACACAAACAAGAACAAAGAAGATGGTTTTCAAAGATGTTGTATATTGCTCTCAAGTGTTCAACCAAAGTTACAAGACTGATACATGAGACACTTTATACTACAAACTACAGCCGACCATACTTTGAACACCAGTTGGAAATAATAATCTAGACAACAAGATCAATGTAGAGTCAAAAGGCTGATTGCCTTTTGCCTTGTGACTATGACATGCCATAGCTCACATCCTAATATACTACAAAAAGGTAAAAGTACAATAGTAGAAAGTTACGGAGAAAAGACCTTAATCTACAGTTGACAAAAGTATGGACCTTTTCACCAACTTACAGACAGAAGCTTTGGAAGACTTTATCTTTGGCTTTGAAAGATATGGACTTTTGGCTTCGGAAGATTTTATACTTAGTATAATTCACTGAGTTGTATAAAATCTTTCAAGGTAACTTCCTTGTACTGCAGTGTTGCATGGTGAAAGCTCTTTGGTTGCAGCAACCTCAAAGTGTGATCCTTATGACCGGTGAGCATAAGATCTCATTCTACTACTTAGCCATAATGAACATTTGACTAGCTCGCATCACCAAGGGTAAGCAGATCATTTCCCACTGTAGGTTGATTCAAGCTTTGTTCAAATACTTCAAGGTTATCAATCACTCGTTATTTGAAAGGCCAACGAACTACATTGTCAAGGATTTGGAACCATTCGATGTAATCCTCATGGCATAGGTAGGTTGGGAATGGAGTTGTAATGATCGGTATGCAAGGTGCAAACTTAAGAATGGAGTAAAGATTAATGTGAAAAGGCTGGATGCACAACCACTGGAACCAAGAGATGTAAGAGAAGCTAAAAGTGAAGATAGTGTGTAAGAGTATGATTTAAATAACCCACATGAGGTAGAGGGGCGAATCACAAGACCCCCATACCCGATGCCTGATGACATGTGGACTCGGGTTCAAGAGTGTAGGCCAGAAGGATTTGACATGTGGCCTAGTTACAATCAGAACAATTGGGATTAGCAACAACATAGCAGGTTGCAAGCCGAAGATGCGCTCAAGCGGTGATTGCAAATCAAAATCATTGGCATCGTGTTAACCTTGTTCATCAAGAAATTCAAGTCAACAACAATTGGGAATCTCATCAATAGCTTGGATACCATGAAGTTTATCATTGAGGAGAAACTTTTTTGTAGGCTCCACCACCGGTCAACTACCTCACTCTTCCACCCTATGATGGAGTGGAGAGGTTGTCGAGACCCAAGTGGCACCACTCGGAGTGGATTGATCCGATACAGTTTCAGTAACAGCAGCTCGAGATGCAATGACGTCAGCAACAACAAGTTGGAGAAGGAAGCAGTAGCGAAGCACAAGAGGGTGCATTCTATTTCTGTGAATGGATGGACGAGTTGAACAACATGTTTGGGCCGTGCCAATCACAATACTTTGGGCTCAATCGCTTATCGTGATTGTTCTGATTGAGTAGGTCCAATTGCTCCAATTTGATTTAGGTTATCTTACATGTTTAAGTATTTCTGTTTTGGGTTAGTGGCACGAACAGTCAAACTATTGGGGGGATGGTTGGTGTTTGAACTCTTCTTATTTTATTCGTAGGAAATCAATAGCTTGTATATGCTTGTTTGGTTAGTGAGTCCGAGTCTGTAAGTTGAGAACCTTGGGGGAGTGTTCGGGGTTGGTAAAGATCACAAGAAGTCAGGTTGAATTTGAAATAACCATACATTGGGGACAATGTATCCCAAGTGTGGGGATGGGGGAACCCAGGTAGACATATTTTGGAGAAATGGAAATTTAGACAAAACTAAAAATTTTTAAAATTTTTTCTCTAAAATGCTAACCTTGGAAGAGGTTTTTGGTAATGGTTAATTCCTTTAATGTTTAAAATCCAAGATGCTTTTGAAAGTTGGAAAGGGAATGCCTAACTAGGGTAAGCAAACCTTAGGTGTAGTAAACTTGCACATTTCATGTCGGTAATCCGAATCCACCGTTTTCATTTGTGAGAAGCCTTTTTCTTTGTTGCTGATCTGAATTGCTTATTTGATTATGCAAGGATGTTTGTTAGTAGTACAACTTGTGGAGCACCTGCATTTCGAGACTCGCGACTGTGATTCACATGAAAATGATTGTGGCAATAGGATTACCCATAGAACAATCCCATAGGAGCCACCTACCTGATAATTATCAATTAGTCACCAATTTTGAGCCTCTTTCCTCATTTCTTTTGTTTAAACCCAATATCATGACCGTTAAGACTTTTGTTAGCCTTTTCGTGTGTTTACCCTTGTGATGGAACTTGAATTAGTAAATTATGATTGAATAGTAATTAAGTTTGAATTGTTTCTAGTATTGAGTTGTAGTGGAAGGCAGCTAAGTTAAAGTGAAATCCGTTGTGCGTTAGTAGTCCTGAAAAAAAATGAGAAAAAACCAAGAAAAATTGTTAAAGTAAGTTAGGTTGAATGATATAGTTATGAGACAAGAAAAAAGATGGTGTTTAGCATGTAAGTTATGTTGATAAGCATTGTAGTTTGTTTTGGAATTGAATAAGTAGCTAGTTCAAGTTTTCAATCATTCTAGTCATGATTTCCCAAATATTTCCTACCCTAACCTAAGCATAACACTACAACCTTGTGAAACCTTCATGATTGGTGTGAAGTCTCGCGTTGGTGGAGAAGCTATTGTTTTACAAGCCTATGCTCACTAGTTTGTATCATTGCATGAGGGTTCATAAATATCCGGCACATCCTTTGCCCAATTTAGCAAGAACATTGAGTGGAGAGAACGATTGTGAGGTGTGTGATATGTGCAAAGGAGCAACCTACAGTTCGGTAGTCCTAGTTGGCAATCTGATAGGTTAGAGGATTATGCTTGTTACTTGGTTGTTTTTACTAACAAGGAAGTGGGTATGACCGTGAACCTTAATCGGGGTTACTAGTTGTGTGTCTAAGTTTTGAAATTGTTGAGCCAAATTGGTAGGTTTAAAAGCAGTCTCGCTTGAGGGCAAGCGAGAGACAAGTGTGGGGATGTGATGTTTGGGTGTTTGAATGGGTTCTAACCGTATTAATTATAAGGTTTTGATGAGTTTACTTGTTAGAAAGAGTTTATTGCGTGTGTATTTATGTTTCACAGGTATTGGGAGCTAAAGGACGTAACGAGAGTCAATTGAGAAGTCATAGGTTGAAGTTGTGCAAACCCGAGCAAAAGATAAGAAAGAAGCACAAAAGATGAAGAAGAAAATGATTGGCCATCGTAGGACCCTTGGCCGCCATAACTTACGGTGGCCTTGGGGAGAAAAAAACAGTATCCCACCACCGTAACCTACAGTGGTGGGAAGACTAACAGTACAACATATGTTAGAAAATATCAGTAAGCCGCTAATGTAACTTATGGTGGTCACATGACCTACGGTACACGACGCTCTGAAATTTTACAAAAAGATGAGAAATCTAGGTTTTGACCTACCATTTCATTCCCAACCGTCTCCAAGTCCCAATAACGATTCCAAGCAATACCAAAGACTTCCTGAGGCAATTTCAAGGTTCATAATCTTATTTTTATCATTTGGTTTGATTCTTTAATGTTTAGAACAATGTTTTCATTAGTTTTCGTGTTGATTTTCATTGCCATGTCCAACTAAACCATCCGTGATCTTCTCCGGTGGTAGTGTTTGTGTACGGTTGACTTGTTCTTGTGTTTTCAATTGGGTTTTTGTTGAACTTGGCATATTAAGCCAAGTGACTTTATATGTCAATTAGAACTTTTAAAATATTTATGTTGATTGAAACCTACGTTTTGGTTTTTGTGAGTGTTCTAGATTTCTTTACATCGGGAAGCCTCACAAGGGTGAGGATTGGCTTTGTTAATGTATGTTGGGTATGATCTGAGTATTTCATTTACAACAGTCTCATTCAATCCCATTAGGTCTACCTAAACCAATGATGATTATGTCTATGTGACCATTCGCGAACATCTAAGACAAGTCGGTAGTTGCAAATCTGAACCCGGAGAGGATTACTGTAAGGTATTTGAAAGAGGTTGATGCACTCAAAACAGACAAGGTGTTTCGTGCATGCATGCACGTTGTGCATGGTAGAAGTTACTTCGGAAGTTTTACACACTGCAAAGAAATTTCTCTAAGGGTAAAATCCTCCGAAGCCAAAGACCAAATCTTCCGAAGCCAAAGATGAAGTCCTCCGAAGCTTAGAAGACAAAGTCTTCTGAAGCCTCACAGATAGAAGACTGATTTCTTTCGAATACAGAGAACACATGCTTTCTCTGATCAACAACTTTTTAGAAAAGCTGACCAACTTTCCGCTGCCACTCTACAGACTCACCAACTTATACAAGTTGGTGAAAAGGTCCATGCTTTAGGAAGCTGTAGATTATAGTCTTGAGTCTGTAACTTTTTACTTTATGTAGTTTTATCCTTTTTGTATTACATTAGAATGTGAGCTATGGCATGTCATAGTCACTAGTCGAAAGGCAATCTACCTTTTGACTTTACATTGATCTTGTTGTCTAGATTAGTGTTTCCAGCTGGCCTTGAAAGTATGGCCAGATTTAGGATGTAGTATAAAGTATCTCAGGTCCTTGTATTTTATTTCTATGCTTTGTAACACTTGTAAAAGAACTTGAGAGCAATATACTTTATCCTTGAAAACCAATCTTCTTTGTTGTTCTTAAGTTTCTGTCTCTCTTTGTTTACTTGTGTTTCTTAGTATCACAATAAAAGTTTCAGTTCACTATTTGATCTGTTAAGTGTTATAAGTCTCTCCTCATTACGAAATTGATTTCCATTGAACACCTTCACCGGTCCTGTAATTGGTATCAGATCTTTCCGGGGCTCTTGATTGTAAGATCTCACCATCTTAGATCTCTCAGTTTTTCACAAAACACTTAACAGCTCAAATGGCAGCTCTCTCAAAGGCTAATATGGAAACTAGCACTATGACAAAGTCCCCACTGATCACTCCTGAAGACTTTGATACTTGGTGTCAAAGAATAGAAGGCTTCATCAAGTCTCAAGACTCCAGGATGTGGGAATCTGTTGTCTCCGGACCTTACATTCCATGCACCTCTTCAGTTGCTGCTGGAGGTGGTATGATTCCAAAAGAGGCGGCTGACTATTCTGAAGAAGATAGAAAGAAGATTGATATCGATCAGAAGGCCATGACTGCCCTCCAAACTGCTCTTTCTAACTCCATCTACAGGGGATTCAAGAAGTGTAAAACTGCCAAGCAGTTATGGGATGCACTAAAGCTCATGTATGAGGGGTCCTCTGAAGCAAAAGAGAACAAAAAGGACCTCTTGAAGCAGCAGTTTGAGAACTTCACCTACAAGACAGGAGAAACCATGACTCAACAATACTTCAGGTATGTTGAGATTGTGGATATTCTAATGGATGTTGGAGTAACTCTTGAGAACAGGGACATTGTGAGGAAATTCAAGTCCTCTCTTCCCAGACAGTGGACCCCATTACTGTGTTATTATCAAGAGGACTGAGAACCTCAAGACTCTTACTCTTACATATTTGTATGGTATCCTCAGTGGCTAGCAGATGGAGATGAACATACAAAATCCATCTAGTAACTCCAGCAATCAGCAGAGTTCAGCCCTCCATGTGGTTGAAATGGATTGCAGAGAACCACAACATCATCTCATCTGCTACCTTGACAACTCACAAAAGGGTCCTTTCATCACCTTCCCTAAGACACCAAGGGAGAGCTACATCCAAAGAAGTCCATTCTAAGAGACAAGCTCTTCTCATGCCTTTGTGTCTTTTGACGAGAGTTCAGGCAACTTTCTCTTCACCCTTGAAGACCTGGACTATATCCATCCAGATGATCTGGAGTACATAGAGATAGTCCAGTAGATGGCTCTTCTCACTCACAGAGCCAAGAAGTTCTACAAAAGAATAGGGAGGAAGTTTCCTAGCAATGCAGCTAGTGTAAAGTTTGGACTGGACAAAAGCAAGGTGAAGTGTTTCAACTGCAACCAAATGGGACATTTTGCTAGGGAGTGCAAGGCACCTAGAACAAATGGTGGCCAAACACAACCAGACCAAACTACACTGAAGGAGCCAAACAGAATGAGAAGCAAAAGCAACAAGCTACAGTTGCTGTTGATGAAGGAGACTTTGACTGGAGCTTTCAGGTGGAAGATGCGTCTCCAAATCAAGCACTGATGGCAGACCATGATGAAGCCAAGGTATTGGAATATCTTTGTACTCTTGAATGCATTGCTAAAGTAAATAGATGGATGTCCTATAACTTCGAAATGAGATCTGATCTTGAGTCTTTAAATATCTTAAAATCTGACTTCAAAAGAGCTGAAAATGGATATAAACTAAAAATAGAAGATTTAGAGAAAACCATTTCAACTAAAAATAGAAGATTTAGAGAAAACCATTTCAACTCTTAAACATGAACATACTAACTACAGGACTCAGATCAAAGATCTCATCACTAAGTTAACTGACCTTCAAGAACATGATATCCTCATCTCTGCATGCCAAAGTTTGTTACTAGAATAAGAAGGGACTAAATCTACTGAGATAGCTCCTCCACACTCCTTATTATCAGTAAGATCTCCAAGGTGTGGATGTGAAGATGAGCTTCCCCTCATAGACTCCATAAGTGAAGAGGATGAAGAGGAGATAGTGAAGGATGGATTTGAGAAGAGTGAAGAAGATCATCCTAAGAAGGGTCACTATTCTCCTGAGGAGAGAAATGCAATTGGGATGACCAAGTCTAAGAGAAAGAACTTGATAAGAAGAGCCAAGAGAAAGTCCAAGAAAGCTCAAGAGATCAAGGCCATTTTAAACTCAAAGCAGAAACAAGTGTTTATTTCTGCAGGATTTGAAGTGGTAAAGGCTGAAAACTCAACTATGAATCCTAGTACCAGGGATTCTAGTTCTTGTCAAACTCATCCCAACAACAAGAAGAAGGCTGATTTGTTGTGTACCACTGCTGCACAACCTGAACCTTCCATATCCAGAGCAAGTCACTCCATAAAAGGCTTGCTACTTCATCTGTGAAGAAGAAGATGGAATGGAAAGTGATCAAGATCAGTCTTGCTCTCAAAGGAAGACTTCCAGAAGAATGCAGATGGTTTGTGTCATGTGTGGCAGTACTTCTCATTTGGGTAAGGATTGCATTTACAATCCTAAAAGCACTGTCCACATGATCAAGAAGAAAACTTCTGAGAAGATCAAGAAGAAGACAACTTCTAAAAGAAAAGCTTTTCCTCTCGGAAGTTCCAAAGTGAAAAAAAAGGCAAGTGAAAACTTGCCTTCGGAAGAAAAATTGGTCTCAGAAGCAAGAAATGCTTCCAAAGTACTGAAGCCTGCTGTAGTAAAAGCAAGATCTTCCAAAGGTCAAGTCTCGAAGACTTCCGAAGTTGTCAAAACTTCTGAAGTATTTAAGGTCAAGTCTAAGCTTGCAAAGGTGGTGTGGAAGACAAAGAAAGACCATGCGACTGAAAGTTCTTCATCAACAACAGCTGCTGATCCTCAATGCTTGAACATAGGATCAATTACTGTTGCATTGTCTTTTGTTGATATTGATGAGCCCAAGACCAGCAAGGCTTGGGTTTCCAAATGAATCATCTTTTTTTGTGCAGGAACAGCTAAAGACTAACAGGAATGTGTAGATCATTGACAGTGGTTGTTCCAGGCACATGACAGGCAATGGCTCTCTACTCCAAAATTTTGACAAAATTGATGGAGGGCCTGTTGCTTTTGGAGGAGATGTAGGAGGTTACATTACTGGAAGGGGCATGGTCACAAATGATAAGCTCTGCATTAAGAAGATTAACTTTGTCAAGGAGCTTGGATACAATCTACTGAGTGTATCCTAATTTTATGATAAAAAACATAACATGCTTTTTACTGAGCATGAGTGCATTGTTCTCAAGCCCGGGGTGGTCATTCCTTAGGAGCATATACTGCTCAGAGCCCCCAAGAAAGGGAACATGTACAAGATGGATTTGCATGAAACTTCCCCTTTAGGAGAAATGTCTTGCTTTCTGTCTAAAGCAAATAGTGATGAGTCTTTTCTCTGGCATAAAAGAATGTGCCATGTAAACTTTAATAACATGAATAAATTAATTAAGAATGATTTGGTAACTGGAATGCCAAAGAAAGATTTTGCATGTGATGATCATTGTGTTGCATGCCTGAAAGGGAAGCAGCATAAGGTATCTCACAAGCCAAAGAAAAGAAACTCCATCACTACTCCCCTACACTTGTTACATATGTATCTTTATGGCCCCACTGGTGTAATGAGTCTAGGAAGGACATTATACTGTTTAGTGATCACATATGATTTTACTAGATTCACTTGGGTCTTTTTCCTTAGAACTAAGGATGAGACTCCTGAGATCTTAAAGAATTTCATTCTGAAGATTGAGAATCAATCTGATCACAAGGTCAAGATCATAAGATGTGATCAAGGAACTGAATTTAAGAACCAAATTCTTGATACATTTTGTGATGAAAAGGGTATTTCAAGACAATATAGTGCTGCCATGCCTCCTCCACAAAATGGTGTTGCTGAGAGAAGAAACATGACACTAATTGAAGCTACAAGAACTATGTTGTTTGACTCTAAACTGCCTATCACCTTCTGGGCAGAAGCGGTGAACACTGCTTGCTATGTGCAGAACAGAGTTTTAGTAGTTAAGACTCATGGTAAGACTCCTTATGAACTGTGGCACAAAAGGAGACCTTTCATTGGTTTCCTCAGATCATTTGGATGTCCTTGCACAATCTTGAATACCAAAGATCAGCTAGTCAAATTTGATGAGAAATCAGATAATGGATACTTTATTGGATACTCTTCTCAAGCCAAGGCTTATAGAGTATACAATATCAGAACTAGAATAGTTAATGAGTCAGCCAATTTGACTTTCAATGAACACACCCCTTGTGTGAGAGGTTCTGGTCCAGATTGGTTGTTTGATCTTGATTTAGTTACCAACTATTTTAACAAATCTTGTGAGAATGTTTCAGAATCTACAGGTAACCTATCAACTGAAGATCCTAACCCAAGATTTGAGTTGAGAAGACCTTCAAATCAATCTACTTTAGCTCCAGTGGTAATAAATTTTGCAAATGGAGCCCCTATCAGCACAACAATGATAAATCCTGCTGATATATCTGAATTGCCATCAAATTCCAGCTCAGAGGCACAAAACCTAAGGGAAGGAGCTTCAAATGTAGAAGAAAGTGGTAATGGTGACAGTGATCAAGAATTCCTTGATGCTGACAATCATTCCATGGAAGGCAACATCATTGATGTCACACACTCATTGGATCAAGTTTCTCTTGATAAATATGCTGATGTGGTGGGTGAATCTACTATACCTAATCAAAATTTTTCAAATTTATATCTCTCCAACCAACTTGCTGTGATCCCTCAACTAAGGATCCACAAGTCTCACCGCACCACAAACATCATTGGTGAAGTTGACAAGGGGGTAAGAACAAGAGGACAAACCAATGACAAAAATGTTTGTCTCTACTCTTGTTTCTTATCCCAAGTAGAGCCAATGAAAGTGGAGGAGGCTTTAAAGGATGGAAGTTGGGTTGAAGCTATGTAGGAGGAGCAGCTTCAATTCAAAAGGCAAAAGGTTTGGAACCTATGTCCTCTTCCTCCAGGGAAGACTACCATAGGAACCAAGTGAGTATTAAAGAACAAGAAAGGTGATAAAGGACTTGCCATCAAGAACAAGGCAAGACTAGTTGTTCAAGGGTATACTCAAGAGAAAGGGATTGACTACACTGTTGTCTTTGCTCCAGTAGCAAGACTAGAAGCTGTTAGGATATTCCTAGCCTTTGCTGCATCCAAGAATTTCAAGGTCTACCAACTTGATGTCAAGTGTACTTTTCTATATAGGGTGATTGATGAAGAGGTGTATGTCAAACAACCACCTGGTTTTGCAGATCCAGATCATCCTAATTATGTCTGCAAGCTTGATAAAGCTCTCTATGGGTTGTACCAGGCTCCAAGGAAGTGGTATGAGACTCTATCTCAGTACCTATGTCAACATGGTTACAAAAGGTGTACTATAGATGGAACTCTCTTCATCAAAGGAACAGGAAATGACTTGATGCTAGTTCAAGTTTATGTTGATAACATTATCTTTGGGTCAACTAATCCAAAGCTCTGCAAAGACTTTGAGAAGTGATGAAAAATAGATTTGAAATGAGTTCCATGGGAGAACTCAATTTCTTTCTAGCAATTCAAGTGAAGCAGATTGATAATGGCATCTTCATAAGTCAGTCAAAGTATGTTCAGGACATACTGTCTAGATTCAGCATGACTGACTACAAGGTTGCAAAGACACCCATAGTAAGAAACCACTTCCTTGGACCTGACCTTGAGGGGGAGTGTGTGGATGACCATCTCTACAGGGCTATGATTGGGTCTCTTATGTACCTCACTTCCAGCAGGCCTGATATCATGTTTGCCACATGCATTTGTGCTAGATATCAAGCCAACCACAGGATGTCACACCTGGTTACTGTCAAGAGAATTCTAAAATATCTCAAAGGTGCGCCATCACTAGGTATTTGGTATCCAAAGAATTCTGACTTCAATCTGTATGCAATACAGATAGTGACTATGGTTGCTAAAATATGACTGCAAAGTCTACATCAGGGGGATGTCAATTTCTTGGTGGAAGGATAGTCTCATGGCAATGCAAGAAACAATCCTGTGTATCTGCATCAACTGCTGAAGCTGAATATATTGCTGCTGCTAGCTACTGTGCTCAAGTGCTTTGGATTCAGAATCAGATGCTAGACTATGGATTCAACTTCAAGGAGACTTCCATCCACATAGACAACAATAGTGCTATTTCTATTACAGAGAATCCTATTCAGCACTAAAGGACCAAGTATATCAACATCAGGAAACACCTTAATCTGCTTTCAAACTTGGACTCCCTGGAATACTACATGTTCCCTGTCTGGGTTCACAATTGAGGGAAACAGGTAGAATTCTAAAATTGGGACAAATGAAGGCCGGTATCTTTAAAATAATGAGAAAACCAATTGTGGGATTCTCTGGGGTAGAAACAGCCCTTGTCCCAAAAATGTTAGAGCTCATTGCTCAAGGTGACAACCTAGCAGCACCAGTTAGTGTTGAACCCACACCTGTTGTCTCTCAACCACCATCTCAACCTATAATAACCATCACCTACTCAAGAAAACACAAACGAAGCCTTGCTCAAGCTATTCAGTTTGAGCAGGTCCCTATACTATCACCCATGCAAGAGGAAGTGGACACTGGAGCTCCTACTTCCCTTGAGGAGCAAACCACTCCCATCTCTCATATTATTAGTGCTAAGGTTCCTTATGCTCAGCCTGATGAGCTCACAACCCCAACTGCCTTAAGCCTTCACTTAGAGTCTCAAAACTCTAGTGAACAACCTTCAAGGGACAGCTACCATCCCCAGCCTCTTGATCTCAACCAACCAATCCCTAACCTTGAATTCTATGATGATAAAGACATGGTATTTAGTGAGTACCATGAGTCTCTCTTCTCCATCCTTGCTCAAGGAGAGATGAGTGCTCCTGCCATTCCCATGTCTAGCCCACATCATCCACCCCAAACCGAGGTGGATCTCTTTAAACAAGTTCAGGAGGTCCATATGGAAGAGGCTCACACTATTGCTAGTAATTACATCATTCAGACCTCAACCATGGCAACTCAACCTATGACACTTCACTTAAAGCTGTCAATGAGCAGAGGAAATCCAGCAGCCAAGAATACTATGCTGGTGATAAGGAAGAAGACATCAGTCCAATTCTCTCATCCCCATGATTCCTCATCTGAAGATGAGGGGAGTCTGAAACTAAAGGTGCAACAACTTGAAGAATTATGCACCTCTTTAGTCTCCAAGGTCCGTCACTTGGAATCTCAAGTGACTACCTTACAGAAGAGGGTCAATGACCAACAACTTGAGATCACCGATCTCAAGGGCAAGCTAGCAGAGAGACCATCAACACAAACTCAACCAGGTCCACAAGAACATGTGGAAGCAGTGGACTTGACCTCCAGCTCACCTATGCAAGTGGGTGATGCTACCAAAAAAGGGGAGAAAGTCTTTATAACCACAGAACCTAGGAGTTCTGTCATGAGTATGGACAATGAGGACTCACCACCCTCACTTGTAGTTGTCCAGACTCAACAACTTCCTCAGGCTCACATTGATATAGAGGCCATATTTAAACAATTGTTTAAGGAAGGAATTCCAATGTCCATGCCTGCCCCATCCCACCTAGCTGAAAATCCAATAATGGGATGGTGGTATGATAACTCAAGAATGGCATTGGTGCTATCAAGAGCTCAGGGGCAGCAGGAACTCTTCAACTTTCAGACCCTGAGTTTCCATGATGGTATGAACTTGGTTAACCTACCCTTAATCAATCCAAGCCAAAATAGACGGGCTGGCAGGTTAGCTGAGGTGATTCAAGAATGGGTGCTGAATGAATTCAGACAAATAGCAAAATTATATAGACATAGGCTAGTAGGGAAAACTGTTGGTCAACTGGATACTAAGTCAGACCCTAAGATTAGCTTCAAAGGGGAAACCTCAGTTGAAGGCCTAGTAGTAGAACATGTGAACCTTAAGACAGGCTCACCCTCAGCACCAGTACCCTCAGTGACACACCTGCAGGTGAAGGTGTATCACAACCTCTCTCTGGCTAGAGCTCAAGCTCATCACAACCATCAGCAGGCCAAAGCTCTATCCACCCTGAGTCATATAGGTCAACAATTGACAAAGAGAAAAGGAAAATGACTCATGAGGAGATTGAGGAGGAGAAGAGAGAGAGGAAGAGGAAGGCCAGGGGAGAGAAATCTGGAGAAGTCTTAAGCTTCATGCAAGCTGCAATCAGGGCTGCTCATAGGCCTGATACTTAGGATGATGAGTTAAGAGCAGCCAGATTAAACTATCTGGTATTGAGAAATTACAACATAGATGAAATTATCTCTTTCCCCTTAGCAGAATTAGATGAACTGGCAGACAAAGAGCTGTATAAAGAGAGGAAGGAGGCTGAGGCAGCAGAACTGCTCCTCAAAATCAAAGAAGAGAGAAGAAGAAAGAAACAACATAAAGCTCATGTACTCTCTCCAGTTCATGAAAGTCTTGAGAAGGAGTCTGTGGCAGTTGAAGATAAAAAAACTCAGATAGGCAGTGAACAAGAAAGACAGAAAATTATAGCCTATCTGAGTGCCACAGGTCTTTACCAGGCAGCAATTCTCAACCCCCTCTCATATGAATATATTGAGTTTGAGTACTTCAAAAAGCTTGATAAAGAGGCTCAAACTCAAAGAAAAGCTATTAAGAGAAAAATGAGGGAGGAGGATGCTAAAACAAGAGCCACCATCAGAGCACAAGAAAAGAAGTCTGCTGACAGACTAAAGATGGTGAGCTTCTTGAAGCTATATGGGTTCTCTGGAAGGAGACTTGGTCCTATGTCTCTATCCACAATGGATGTGCACATCAGGAGGATCTAGCAAAAGATCAAGGAAGGTCAGCTTGTTGACTTGCATTCTCCACCAAGTCCAGCTGCACCTGAAGTTGAGGTGAAGGTTGAAGAGACATCACAACTTGAACCTGAAGCTACACTCAAGCCAACTTCATCTTTTGACCCACAGCAGGGTTCTAAATCCGCCCCTTTTGAACCAATGGGGGATAAGGACCCAACTGAGGAGAATACAGAAAGCCAAACTGGTGCTGTGGGCCACACTCCTCAGTTAAAGTATAAAGTGAGGAAAAGGATGGCCATCAGAAGGGACAAAAGGAAGAAAAAAAAGTCCAAGGCATCCTCCTCAACATCTCAGGATAAGTAATAACATCCTAAGAAAGTGCACTAAGAGGGTGCTCAACCAACTCCATTTAAAATAGAGCCTCCTGCATCTGGAAGAGCAACTATGTCCTGATCTTACACTGCTGATCAAGACACGAGGACTGCAAACAGACAAGCATCCTCTCTGTTTTGGTAGCATCAGCCTAGGGGGAGTTTGTAAGGTATTTGAAAGAGGCTGATGCACTCAAAACAGTCAAAGTGCTTCCTGCATGCATGCACTTTGTGCATGGTAGAAGTTACTGCGGAAGTATTACACACTGCAAAGAAATTTGTCTAAGTGTAAAATCTTCCGAAGCCAAAGACCAAATCTTCCGAAGCCTAAGATGAAGTCTTCCGAAGCTTAGAAGACAAAGTCTTCCGAAGCCTCAAAGATAGAAGACTAATTTCTTCTTAAGACAGAGAAGACATGCTTTCTCTGATCAACAACTTTTCAGAAAAGCTGACCAACTTTTCGCTGCCACTCTGTAGACTCACCAACTTATACAAGTTGGTGAAAAGGTTCATGTTTAGAAAGCTGTAGATTATGGTCTTGAGTCTGTAACTTTCTACTTTATGTATTTTTATCCTTTTTGTATTACATTATGATGTGAGCTATGACATGTCATAGTCACCGGTCAAAAGGCAATCTACCTTTTGACTTTAAATTGATCTTGTTGTCTAGATTAGTGTTTCCAGCTGGCCTTCAAAGTATGGCCGGCTGTAGGATGCAGTATAAAGTATCTTAGGTCCTTGTATTTTATTTCTATGCTTTGTAACACCTGTAAAAGAACTTGAGCAATATACTTTATCCTTGAAAACCAATCTTCTTTGTTGTTCTTAAGTTTCTGTCTCTCTTTGTTTACTTGTGTTTCTTTGTATAACTATAAAAGTTCCAGGTTCCTATTTGATATGTTAAGTGTTCTAAGTCTCTCCTTATTGTAAAACTGATTTACATTAAACACCTTCACCTGTCCTGCAATTACCTTTCCAATTATTGTTTTACATCCAATCCAAATTCAAATTAGTTTTACCTTTAACATTAGTTTTCTTTTCAACTCATTCTTAATTAGTTTCCAAATCGTAAATCAAGCTTTTCACTTTCCACATATTCCTGGTTCTCCCTAACAAAGATCTATGAGTCTGTCTGATCTGATATGATAAACTCTCGAAAACTATTAGTTACGTGTGTCCAAATGGTATCTGTTAAGTACAAGGTGTCATCCTGATCATGTATGTTTTTCACGGATTTGTTCACGTCAAAGGTAACTGTCTTATCCACAACTCGTAAGGTTAGCTTGCCGTGAAGGACATCAATCAACACCCTTGCAGTAGCCAAGCAAGGTTGTCCTAAGATCAATGGGACCTTCTCGTCCTCGTCCATATCTAAGATCACAAAATCAAAAGGAAAAACAAACTTATCCACCTTAACGAGCATGTTCTCTATAATCCCTCGCGGGTACTTCACAGACCTATTAGCCAACTAAATGCTCATGCATGTCGGTACTGGCTCACTTAGGTCTAGCTTAGCGAACATAGAATATGGCATCAAGTTAATGTTAGCATCGAGATCTGCCGATGGCAGTGCTCACAAAACAAACCACCTATGATACGTGGAATAGTGAAACTACCCAGAAACTTAACATCACAGTTTAGATCTGCTCCAACTTCTTCTTATTTGTGAGCAGATCCTTCAGAAACTTAGCATAATTAGGCATATGTTATAATGCGTCTACAAAAGGTAAGTTCACCTTGAGTTGCTTAAACATCTCAAGTAAGTTTCCGTACTATTCCTCGGACTGATGATGAACCAATCGCCCTGGATATGGAACTTTGTCAAAGTGGACTAATTGTTCCTTCACCTTCTTTTGTTCAGCAAGCTTCTTTATCGGCTCCTCTGACTGTGCTATATTTGTTGGGCGTAGCCTCTCATGCACCTTGCCAGCAGGAGCCTCCATCTCTATCTCCTTATCAACCTCCTCCTCAGCCATTGGTGGAGACTCGACAACACCAGACGACTTACCACTTTGAGTCATCAGGGCCTTCACATGCACGTTCGGATTCTTCACTACATTACTAGGTATGCCTCTAGGTTTCCTTTCCTGAAACAAATATGATAAGTGGCCCACAGTTCTTTCTATATTCTGTAATAATGCTCCTTGATTCTTGATCATGGCCTCATTCTCTTGGACCTAATCTGGTATGCCTGATCTGTAGCCTATGCTTCCTTATAGCTAGTGTCATCCCACGCCATGAATTGAGCTAACATTTGTGACTGTTGTATCATCATATCCTAGAGGATGGGCTTCTTCTCGCCCTGACCTATGCCATTGGTCTAACCACTACTCGAACTTTGATTCTGAAATAAACCTTGAGTACACGGTTGAAAACCCGGTGGGTTTCCACTCCTCTAGTTCTGCTGATTCCTCCAACCAGGATTATAGGAATTACCGAAGGCAATTCCTTGCATCCGGTTGGGATTGCTGACAAAGTCGACATGTTCCTAAAAACTATCCATAGAAATGGGACAATCAATTGTATCATCTTAGTCAATGCCTCAACCTAGGCGGCTAAAGCAGTGCTAGAATCAAGTTGATGCACTCCACGCTGAGCAGCAACTAGGCTCAGGAGTCAGGATACTCATAACTACTCATAGCTAGGTCCTTGAACATGGTGTTTCACACCTCAACAGTCTTGGTGGTCATCAAATTACCACTTGCAGTAGTATCTAGCATGTTACTCGTCGTAGGAGTAACTCTAGTGTAGAACTTCTCAATCAACGCCCAATCCTCCAAACCGTGATGTGGACACTTGTGCACTAGCTCCTTGAAACGCTCCCAGGTCTCATAAAAAGTCTCTCCTGATTTCTATTGAAATGAATGAATCATGCTCCTCATATGAGTGGTCTTCGAAGGGGGAAAGTTCTTACACAAGAACTTGTCTTGCATATCAACCCATGTGGTGATAGATCCTGTGGGCAAGGACTCAAGCCAACTGTGTGCACGATCAGTAAGAGAGAATGGAAAGAGACGCAACTTACATATGTCCTCGGAGACACCGTTCACGTGAAAGGTGTCACAAATCCTCGTGAAGCGAGCTAAATAAGAGTTAGGGTCTTCAACATGTAACCCGTGAAACTGAACAGTTTCATGACCACGGAAATGATTTGAGGAGGGATTTTCCAATTGTTGGTAGTGACAGGTGAATGTGAAATACTAGACCTAGCTCCGGCAAAAGTGGGCTTGGCGTAGTCGGTAATCACTATCCTCACCGGTGGTTGTTCGTCTGCCATTGTGGAATCTGTAGCGTTAGTGGATATAGTATCGTAGGAATCTTCCTCGATCTCAAGCTCTATGTCAGAATCGTTCGAATGTCGATCAAACGCATGCTCTGGATCGTCAAGTGGCTGAAACGGGTGTGGCATATAAACTAAAAGATAATTGAAAACGAAAGGAAATTTACCTAATTGACTAAGACACAAATAAATAAAAACACAAAATACTAACTAAAGGCATAATTAACAAATAAGGAAAATTAAACTAAGTTATAAAATAAATAAATAAATCTAAATAGAAAGCAAAAGATTAGATCCCTGACTCGGGTCGTTCTCAAAATCGCCAAATCACTGTACCCGGCAGCGGCGCAAAAAACTTGATATGTGAAAATGTATATAATATTTTATTAACAAAACCTTTTTCATAAATTAGTTTTTAAATGAAAATTCCCAACTAAACTTCACACAAACGGCAAGTGTATCGGTCGCGATATAGTAGAGTTTATGTAAATCTGGATATCGAACCCTAGAGACACGTTTGGCGGCTTTCTATACTAAACCTCTATCGACTTCTAACATAATTAATTAAATTACTTGAAGTAATTATTAATAAACAAAATAAGCAATTTAAAGAAAATAACAAATCTAAACACGTGTAAAAAAAAATAACAAATAAGAATTCAAACTTAGAACTTGAAGACGATCTAATATGCGAAATAACTACCTACGTAGGAATCCAACTAAAATTTAATGACATAAAGGCAATGACTCGTATAACTATCTCCAAAAAATACGAATCTAGTGTTAACTAGGTATATTGCTACTCACTAAGAAAACCAAAGACACATGCGAAGTACTAGATAGATTTAATAAAATGTCTAATGTAAGATTGCCCCTAGGTTTTCTACCATAATGTTTTCAAGATTGTATTCTACAACTCTAAAACAAAGGACAACTCAATTAGATTTAATTAAATACCCTAAAACACTAACACCACCTGTAAACCATACAAGGAATGGGTAGAAGGTTTTAAGCAATATCTATCACCCCTAGATTTTAGATAAGGTAGAACATTGAAAATAATATCAAATCATAGCCAAAACCTTTAAGATTATCTCTAATCAAAGCTTAAAATTAATAACAAAAAGTAATAAATTTAAACATGTAAAACCTAATCAAGATTTCACGTACTCAATCAAGATCAAACATGCACGAGCAGGAAAATAACTTTCAAGCATAAAACAATACACATGTTCATATTTAATTGAAAAATAATTAAGTTCTAAGATTAATAAACAAATATACGAAATCAAAACCGAGTCTTTAATCAAAATATATTAGTTTCCAACCAATAGTACTAAGAAATTTAGCCACTCATAATGTTTGTAAATATTAAGAACAATAATTAAGATTCAAACTTTAGAAGCATAAATGAGAGAATCTACAAAACAAATAAATAATAAAGAAAAGGAGCCGAAACCGAATGATTTTCAATGCATGAATGCTACAATTTTTGCTCTCCGATCTTGCTTTTTTTTTTTTGTTTTAAGATTTCTCTCCAATCGTACTCAAAAGCTCCCTAGTTGAATGAATCTAAAGTGCCTCCATCTATATGAAATTTATTTCTTTTCTGCGTGAATGCTTGTGTGCCTCCCCCCCCCCCCCCCCCCCCCCCCCCCCCGCCCTAGGGTTTCTTTATTTTTATTTGCACCCCATGCGTAAGCCTCCAAGTAGCCGCCTTTGACTTTTTCCCTCATATCTTGTAATGGACTTTTTTTTTTATTTGGATTTTAACATTTAAAATCAAACGTTGAGTAGCCTTCTTTGAAATTTCACCAAATATATGAAATAATTTTTTTGATCAAACCCACGTGGACTAGAAGTTCATATCTGAACTTCTTTTTGTTATTAACTAGTTTTTTTTACCCGCGCGTTGCGGTGGCATTGTACAAGTCGTGATAAAGTATAGAATATTATCGACCCAACTTATTTTCGAACTAAATTTATGTCAAAATGTAATGTAATTCAAAACTATGTTGGCGGATGAAAATGCATTATGCTTGACATGACTCTAAACAAAATTTACATTGAAATTTAAACTAACTCAAAACATACATAAAATATGCAGGTAGGGTGGTCCGCATGTGGTGTGATTGAGAATAGACTACAATCGCTCCAACCTGTAATCAAGCAAAATATAGGTCGAAATGTATAGTAACTTGTATTTATAATATCTAGCACCCAAACTCATGCATGTTACGAGAAATCCGGCATCCTCAGTTTAGATTAAATGTTACGTTAAGATATAAATAAAGTAAGAACGGCACAACGAATTTCGTAAAAAAAAAAGATAAAATGCAACATTTTATATAAAAATGAAAGCGTGAAATAATTTTGATGATCTCTTGTACGTTTCAAAATGTTTGATATAAATGGTTAAAGGTTATTTAAATTTAAATCAAAGCATATATATAGTAGAAGTATTACATAAATTTTGTGATCACATTATAAAAAATTCAAAAGTGAGTTGCTATTTGTAATACATAGTTGTAAGGGTTACAAATAAATAAAGCTTTAAATAATATTATAATTTTTTTAAGGGGGTATTATGTAAATAGATTGAATCTTAGGGGTGATTGACTAAATTAAACTATAAAAGACACAAAAGAAAAGGCGCCTCAAAGAATCGAACCTTGGCCTTGTCTAACAACCCGAAAACCCAGAACCACTAAACCAACAAACCAATTAGTAATCCTATCCAACATTTGCTTGATATACAAAGCAAAAATAACAATAAACCAATAAGAAAAGACCATTGTTGTCACACCTCGTTGATCGGGACCGGCCGTGACTGACTGATATCACACAATGCAGCGGCATAATGATAACATTACTTAAATATTTCTAGTCAAACGATACAACGACTACATGGCATCCGAGCCATTACAATTAATAATTAAATATTGTCTAAACCCAATACAACAGCTAATTAAATTGTCTCGTGAATTAACAAATAGGAAGGGCGGGTTAATATCCATAATTTGACTAGGTCAACTCCTATCCATGATTACCTGCTTAGTTACTCTTCTCCTGAAATACACACCCAAAATACGTCAACGTAATGTTGGTGAGCTCATAAGTTTATGACGCATGACATAACACAACAAAATAAATTAATGAACGATATTATTGGTGCACAAAATAATGTATCACAATCAAACCTTGACCCGGGTGACCCTCCCGAATGCTAAAACATCCCCTAACCCATACCCCTTATTGTTATGGGCTCAAGCGTGCACTGCTAAGCATGGTTAATCTGTACTAATTTGTGACACAATGATTATTGAATCTTAATGGGGGGTTTCCCTATCCCAAGGGCCCATTGTGTGCGGAGGATTCCCCAAATAGTACTATCCACAAATCATGCGGCTCCCCATGGAGTTAATGATTGAGCTATTGTTCGGGGATAAGAGCAGTAATATTGCACCGTAAAATAGTTTTCAAGAGTATGTATTTCACCCAAAAGTTTAAGTAAAAAGGGTTCATGAGACTCACCTTAGCTTGCTTCTGAAGTAGGCGTTTGTGGTCTAGAGGGAGCTACCGACCGGTAGGGTTCCTAAGTTCATTTTATAAGTATTAGTTTCCATTTAAATTAGCCATCAAGGCCCAACCCTTATGTTTTAGGTTCATCTCATGCGTTAGGTGATTTATGTTACATGTGTGTATTTTAAGGCAGAATTTTAAAGTTTTAGTATCTTAATGTAGTCTTAAATTTTAATTAGGGTTATTTCATCATGTTTTCAGATTATATTAGTGCTTATGAGTGGTATTGGGCTCTAACTCAGTAAGGTTTCTTTGGTTGACATGTTTGGTCCCTCAACTTTGGTAATTTGACATTTTTAACCCTTAAGTTCAGGATTTGGCGTTGTTAACAGTTTTTGGTGACTCTTATTGTTTCATGTGATTCTAGTTACTAAAATAAGTTTTTCTTTATGTCTCTTGGTTTTTTTTACGGGTTCAATGGCTTGTTTCCTGATTAGGTGTTTCGGGAAGTAGGAATTTAGGGTTTTTATAATTTGAATTGTTGAGTTGCCTAAATGATGCTTATTTTTAGTTATAAGTTATTTGAAGTGTTAGTCTCTGAAATAACATGGTCTTGTTCATAGAGTTGGTGAGTTGGGTATTAAGTTTTTAAATGCGTGCCGGGTTCGGGAACGTTATATAATATAGGATTTTAAGGTAATTGGATTATTAAATTCTGAATCGTTCTTTGAGCACGAGGTTTATAAGTTACTAGAAAACTTTAGTTTTATTAATTTAAGGGTTTTCATAAATTTATTCATTATTTTTCTTTCTAGTGAAACGTTAGTTTTCTTAAATAATCGTTATATTTTAAATAAATTCATAGAAAATTCTATAATTAATAATATTTGATTTGTAGCTTATTTTTAACATTATTTGGTTATTAGATACTGTATTTTTAAGTCTTAGGTGGTTTTAGGTCGGTTTTGGTATTCTAACGTTCGGGGCTCGGTTTTTAACGGGTTTTTAGGTTGGGGTCAAATTTTGGTCCAATTTAGTCATTTAATACCTTATAATACTCAGGTTAACTTTTTGGTTCTGGAGATTTCTTGTTTTTGGCTCAAGGTGACGTTTTAACAAATTTTTACCTTTTTAACATGAATATACTTTATATTTTTGTTTACCAAGCAAACATGCTCTATAAATTATGAAATTAAATTTTTAGGTGATTCATATCATTCTAAATCTGCTTAAATTCTTCACATACGAATTATATGCATTTTTGACATTTCCGTTAAGTCTACCGGTTAGTTTCGTTAAGTGTCCGTTAAGTCCCGGTTTTGGATTTCTAGGTGTTTTAATCTGATTTCTCCATTCCCAAACATTTTAATATCATAAATAGCTTCTAAATGATCCCCTAATTTCAGTAACTCACTCCCCCAACTCTTTCTTTCATTTTTTTCTCAAAATCATATATTCTTGAGTTTTTGTATATTTTATAAAACGTGAAATTCATAGTTTTAGATTATGAAACTTCATCTTCATCTTAAGATGGTCTCAAATGACTTCCAGAAATATTTAGTTTAAAATTTTAGGCTTAGGTAATGCACTTTTGTATTTTTGCAAAAATCGGGTTTTCGGGTGGACCATATTTGCTTAAAAACTGTTTTTGTGAGCAAAGGGGTTTTGAAAAGGCTTTGCATATCTTTTAATTACTTAAAAACTTAGTGTTTTAGACTTTCAAAAGTCTTTGGAGGGTGTTGCGGGGTTGGTTGAGTCACCAACGTGATGAAACGCGATGTTACGCGTGTTTTCGGGTAGCACAGGTTACCTTGTCGTGTGAGGTGGGTGTGATGATTGCGTGGGCTGTCAATGAAGCTTGAAATGGTGGGAGAATTCTGTTTAAAATGGTTGATTATTTCAGGTTGAAAGGTCAATGGATTGTAGATGAGAACTTGAAGATGTATGGATGTGTGGGTGTGTGTGGTCAAGTGATGCTTACCTTAGCTTTTGGGGTTGATGGTGCTCGATTTTGGCTGCTTCTTGGCTTCAAAATGGCTGGAGTTTGACTCTTGATGAAGGCAAGAGAGTATGATAGAGTTGAGAGTGTTTATAGGAAGTTGGGTTATGAAGTGAATGTGGGGGTGGTGGTGTTTGAAGAGGCTTTGGCCGAATGGGGTAGGGGTTAGGAATCCAAAGTATTGGTTAACTCAAGATTTGGTAGGATTTGGTGTGATCTTTGGATGCAATAGCAAGTTTCCTAGGATTTTAGGTGATCTACGGGTCATGAGATTGGGTGGTTTGGGTGGTGATGAGACAAATCAAAGTAAAGTATGTATTTCCATATGCATGCATGTGTCATATGGTGTGTGTATGTATATGTGTATACGATTTAGTGTGTGTTATGGGTGTGTGTACGCGACGGGTGAGTGTGTGTGACGGGCGTGTGTGTGTTTCGTGTGCATGTGCATGCATGTATACGTATATGTATGTGTGGCATAGATATTTATGTATATATGTTTATGAGTGAGTTAATCTTGTTTGCTTAATATTTACCTCTTGTTTGCTTAATATTTACTGCATGGTTAGTTTTTTTGTTTTATTTATAAGATGAGAGTATTTGGTGGGTTTACTATTTAGTCTAGAGTTATTATGACTTTTACCCTTATATTCATATGTTATACTTTTGCGTGGGTTTTTATAAATTTTGTTTTTTAGTTAAGGATGAGGTTTAATAAATTATAAGTTTTTATTTTATTTTATTATAGTTATTAATTATATTGTTTTTCATGTAGTTGGGTATTCGGTCATTCTTAATTAACTTGTCTTATTAGGTTAACTCTAGATTGCTAATTAACATAATCTACTTATAATCACCTATCATTTATCTGTTTGGCTGACACCTTATCTCACTAGGGTATCGGGCCTAAAGCCCACTAGTGTTGGTAATTCACGATCAATATTACAACATGGCCCAATGGCCCGTTAGGGTTTCATCGGTCAAGCCCATTTATCATCGTGGCCCAATGACCAATTTAAAGGTTGATGGGCTTAAGCCTATTATGGTGTGTGTGTATCCATGTCTAGGAGTTTAATTTTGTTGGGCCCATTACTTGGGCTTCTGATGTGATCGTTGTGTGGCCTAAAAAAATTTTTTCCAGGCCCAAAATCATGGTTGTCACATCCTCCCCTATTTACACAAATTTTGTCCTCGAAACTTGCTTAGGGTTTGTCTATCGATTCTTACTCTATTCCTAACGACACATGGGGTTAGTTAGCTATCAAAACCCATATAGCAATAACTGGTCATTATCAATAGAAATATATATAAAGTCAATTTATTGCGATGCCGAGTTAGGGATTTTACAGACTTTCTCTTGGGTTACATTGTTAGGGGTTTTGGGCTCAAACAAGTGCGGGTATTTCTTTCTGATTTCACTTTCTGGTTCCCAAGTGAACTCAGGGGCTCGTCACGAGTTCCATTTGACCTTCACAATCAGAATCTTACCACGCCTGAGTCTTTTTTCCCGTCTTCCCAAGATTTCGAGTGGTTCCTCAACAAATTGAAGCTTTTCATTAATTTGCACTTCAGTGTATGGCATGATCAAGTTTTCATTGGATAGGCACTTCCTGAGATTTGAAACATGGAACGTGTCATGGATTCCTCCTAGTTGTTTCGGTAGTTCCAGTTTATAGGCAACGGGTCATATTCTTTCGAGAATTTTGAAGGGTCCAATGTACCACGGGCTTAATTTCCCTCTCTTTCCAAACCTGATTAATCCTTTCCATGGGATACCTTTAGCTCCCCGGTCTCCTACTTGAAATTCCAAGGGTTTACGTCGTCTATCGGCATAGCTCTTCTGTCGATCTCTTGCTGCAGCTAGGCGTTCATGAATTTGGTGTATCTTGTCTCTGGTTTCTTGCACGATTTCTGGACCGGTCAGTTGGCTTTCTCCCGTTTCGGCCCAGCAGATTGGGGATCGACACTTACGCCCATAAAGCGCTTCAAAAGGAGAGGCTCCTATGCTTGTATGGTAGCTATTATTGTAGGAAAATTCGGCTAATGGTAAGTGAGCGTCCCAACTTCCACCAAAATCAATCACGCACGCTCTCAACATGTCTTCTAACATTTGAATTGTCCTTTCACTCTGACCGTCGGTCTGAGGGTGATAGGCGGTGCTTAAGTCTAGGTGCGTTCCTAAAGCCTGCTGAAACGATTGCCAGAATCAAGAGGTAAATCGACTATCACGATCCGAGATGATTGATGGGGCACTCCATATCGTGACACAACTTCGTCGACGTATATCTTTGCTAGTTTCGCCATCTTGTAGTCTTCCCTTATTGCCAGGAAGTGTGCCGATTTGGTCAATCTATCCACTATTACCCATATAGCGTCGTGCCCTCTTAGGGTTCGGGGAAGCTTTGTAACAAAATCCATGGTAATCCTTTCCCATTTCCATTCCGGTATCTCCGGCTGTTGGAGTAATCCAGATGGCTTTTGATACTCTACCTTCACTTTGGAGCAAGTTAAGCACTTTCCCACATATGTGGCTATCTCCCTTTTCATTCCCGGCCACCAATAGTTTGTCTTTAGGTCTTTATACATCTTGCCACTACCAGGGTGAATGGAATACTTTGATTTGTGTGCTTCATCTAAAACGGTGTCTCTTAGCCCTCCTAGTTTCGGGATCCATGCTCTCCCATTCATCCTCATTATGCCATCATCTTGGGTGTCTAACTGTTTCTCCATTCCTTTTAATCCTTCTTTCTCATAGTTCTCTTCATTCAGGGCCTCCTTTTGAGTTCTTCGTATTTGATCCATCAAATTGATCCGTGACTTCATCCGCAAGGCACGTAACCTAAGCGGTTTGGCTCTCTCCTTCCTGCTTAAAGCGTCGGCTACCACGTTTGCCTTACCAGGGTGGTATCGGATTTCACAGTCATAGTTGTTAAGCAACTCCACCCACCTTCTCTGTCGCATGTTTAACATCTTTTGATCAAAGATGTTTTGTAAGCTTTTATGGTTGGTGAAGATCACACACTTTGTACCATACAGGTAATGCCTCCAGATCTTAAGTGCAAACACCACGGCTCCTAACTCTAAATCATACGTGGTGTAATTTTGTTCGTGCACTTTTAGTTGTCGTGAAGCATATGCTATTACCTTATTTCATTGCATCAAGACACAGCCGAGTCCTTGATGTGAGGCATCACAATACACAGTAAAGTCATCGGTTCCTTCAGGTAACGAGAGGATTGGTACACTATATAGCTTCTGCTTTAAGGTTTTGAAAGCTTCCTGTTCTTTAGCTTCCCATTTGAACTTGATATTTTTCTGGGTTAGGTATGTCAATGGTTTGGCAATTTTTGAGAAATTTTCTATAAATCTTCAGTAGTAACCAGCTAACCCTAGAAACTATCATACCTCTGTGGGGGTCTTAGGTGCTTCCCACCTTTTGATTGCCTCTATCTTGACACGGTCGACTTGAATTCCTTTTTCGCTCACTATATGACCCAGAAACTGTACCCTTCGCATCCAAAACTCGCACTTTGAAAACTTTGCATATAACTGTTCCTTTCGGAGTGTCTCTAAGACCAATCTCAGGTGTTGCTTGTGTTCAGCCTCTGTCTTGGAGTATATCAGGATATCATCTATAAAGACTACTACAAATTTGTCTAAGTATGGTTTACACACTCTATTTATGAGATCCATAAATGCAGCAGGTGCGTTGGTTAAACCAAAGGGCATTACCAGAAACTCATAATGCCCATACCTAGTTCTAAATGCAGTCTTTGGCACATCTTCTTCTTCGATTCTTAACTGGTGATATCCCGATCTTAAATCTATTTTGGAGAAGTATCGCGACCCTTGGAGTTGGTCAAATAAGTCATCAATCCTTGGGAGTGGGTATCGATTCTTGATCGTGACCTTATTTAATTCTCTGTAGTCAATGCACATCCTTAGGGTTCCATCCTTCTTTTTGACGAATAGAACCGGAACTCCCCACGGTGAGAAACTTGGCCTGATGAACCCTTTATCCATAAGTTCCTGCAGTTGCGCCATTAACTCCTGCATCTCTGAAGGGGCTAACCTGTAGGGTGATTTAGCCACTGGTGCAGCTCCTGGTATTAGGTCTATGTGAAACTCAACTCGTCTTTGCGGAGGGAATCCCGGTAGCTCATCGGGAAACACGTCTGCGAACTCTGACACTACAGGGACGTCCTCAAGTCGTTTTTCCTTTTCGGTAGTCATTACATAAGCTTGGTATGCCACGCACCCCTTTCGTAGGCAGTTATTAGCTTTTATTCATGATATGATGTTCATGCCTTGCCTTGGCCTTTCGCTGTATATCACAAGAGTTCTTCCTTCAGGCAAGGGAATTTTTAATAATTTCTTATCGCATATAATCTCGGCCCTGTTCTTTGCCAACCAATCCATGCCTACTACTATGTCAAACCCTCCTAGCTCTACGGGTATTAGGTCTATAGAAAACTCATGTTCATCCAATTCTAATGTGCACCCCATAATTGTTTCATCTGCTTTGACTAATGTTCCATTGGCTAGTTCTATGGTATACGTGTCGGATAACCGAGATGAATTCAATTCAATTCTTGGTCTAAAGTTTGTAGAAACAAAACTCTTATTGGCCCTAATGTCAAACAGTACATAAGCATAATGATTATTTACCAAGAACGTACCAGTTACGACCTCAGGTTCCTCCCTAGCAACTTCCGCATTCATCACGAATGCTCTCCCCTTAGGTCGTCCAACCGTTGGCTTCTTAGCTTTCAGTTTGGGGTAGTCGGGGCGGATGTGCCCAGTCTCGCCACACTCATGGCACCTTATGGGCCTGGTAGTTACTGATTTACATTCTCTAGCAAAATGGCCCAGTTTGTTGCATTTGTAGCACACGGTAGTCTTGCCCTCTTGTACTGGGTTCTTAGTTGCTGCCCTTGCCTTACATTGCCCTACATGATGAAGTCCACATTTTCCATAGAATGGTTGCTTTCCTAGATAGCGTTTCTTCTCTCCTAGTTGTCGGTTAGTCACACTCCTCCCATTTGAACTTCCACTCATAGCCCGGAAGTTCTCCCATTTTCTACTCCTTTCACTCCTTCACATCTCACCACCTCATCGTTTAATGTTGCTAAAATCTCTACCGTTTCATGAACGTTCTCGGCTTAGCTGCCTTCACCATACCTCTAATTTTTTGGGTTATGCCCTACACACACCTACCAATCTTCTTGGATTCAGGCGTTACCAAATGCGGTACCAGTAAGGACAGTTCATTAAATCGGTTGGTGTATTCCAAGTGTGTGGTGCCCTTCATCTCTAAACTTAAGAACTCAGCCTCCATCTTCTCAATTTCATTGATCAGACAGTAACGTTCCACCATCAAGCTCTTAAACTCTTCCCATCTTATACGGTTTACCGCTTTTCTCCCTCGGGTTTGTAACAGGGTGTTCCACCAGCTTAAAGCTCGATTCTTGAGTGTGTGTGTGGCAAATCTTACTTTGTTTATCTCTGCACAGTCACTTATATCTAGCACTGCCTCCATCTCCTCTAACCATCTGATTGTTCCGGTCGCGCCCTCATTTCCATAGTAATCTCTTGGTTTGCATGCCATAGAGGCCTTGTAGTTGCAGCCAGTTCCTACACGATCTCCTTTTTCTCTTTCCTCTTCATTGTTGTTTCCATGGGTGCCATTATTGCCATCCTCATTCACCTCTCCCACATGAGGTGTCTCATGGTTGCGTTCGGCGTTGACATGGGCGGTGATGGCGGGAAGGGCGTTAGTGATAGCTTCAGCAATGAGTTGTTGGAGCCTAGCTTCTTGGTTAGTGTTGGGATTAGCATTAGGGTTGTTTTGGGTGTGATGGGTGTTGTCGGTGTTGGCGGTTGTGGGTTCGTGTGCGGGTTGGTACGTGCCCCTGATCGGGTGGTGACACCACCCCTAGCATTTGGAACACGTCCTCGGCCTCTTCCCCTCGGCATAGCTAAAAATAACCAATTTTTTTTTTAAAATTCAAGAGTTTAATGTATATATGCAATTTATTATAATACCACAACCATACTAATAATCACATCATGCATATCATGAAATTTAAACATCCAATCAAATATCCATAAATAGTCTTAACCATAGCAATACGGGTTACAAAATTTAAATAAATTCAAATTACAATCGAGTGTGATATAAGTGAACATTCACCCATATCCTACAGAATACATTGTTCATTTAAAATTAAACAATACATAATTAAATAAATAAAAGACATCAATGGTGGCGGCGACGGCGGGGATGGTAGTTCAGTCCACACTTTTGCGCAACTCGATAGAGTTTCTTCCTCATCTTGGCCATTAGAGACACGGCCTCGTCTCTCTCCTGCTTTAAGGCATCGAATTGCTAGTGTCGGCACCATACTTCCTCCTTGGCGTAATCTCCAGTCAGCGGCCGACTAGAATAGCACGCCGACTCAGCATGTGGGTCAGCAAAAACCTGGTGTGACGCGCTAGAATAGCACGCCGACTCAGCGTGTGGGTCGGTGTAGTATGCCGATGGACCCATATGAAAGCTATGAAGCGCTACCGCGTCGCGCCCATAGGGCCCAACCGGATATGATAGGGCCGGCTGTGGTGGGGGCGGCAATGATGGCACGTCAGGCTTCGGCGGTGGCCCGGTCAGTCCTGTAACCAGGTTACCCCATTCCTGCTGGAATGTGGGGACGGGTCGAACGGACATTCGTATGGTTTGTCTCGCAGGAGGTGCCACGCCCTCATCCCAGCCAGGTCGTAGGGAACTGGCCCGAGCAGTCGCAGATGACTCAGAAGAGTCCTCCGATGGTTCCGACTCCTCCATTTCCCAATCCTCTCTAGGATCGGGCATCATGTGCTCATAGGGGGCCGAAGGGTACTATTTAGGGTCCCCATACTTTGGCCCGAGGGGGGCATACTCCCCAATCTCATGAGACTGGGGGCGTCTCGAAGGTCCTACACCCATGTCGGGCGCATAAGTGGGCGGTGGAATGGTAGTCTGGTAGTAGTGTGGTGGGACATCGGGCGAGTCACTGATGCATATTGTCTTTCCCTTACTCTAGTTTCCTGACATCTAATTAATAAACAATTTAAATGGCATGTGAAAAGTTATAGAGTAATTATAATCAAATCAAAAGTTCAAATTAACAATTATTCGAAATATAAAGTAATACCAATTAGTGATAAACCTCCTTCTCGGGTCTTAGCTTAAGGGGGGTGGGGGTTCTAGTTATTAGCTCCTCTTAAGTCCCTATCGTGCGGTTAAAGCCTAGGTATCTTATGGTAAGAACCTAATTCGCTGAAACCATTGGCTCTGATACCAATCTATGACACCCCGTTGATCGGGACCGGTCGTGACTGACTGATATCACACAATGCAGCGGCATAATGATAACATTACTTAAATATTTCCAGTCAAACGATACAACGAGTACGTTGCATCCATTACTAGTTAAATATTGTCTAAACCCAATACAATAGCTAATTAAATTGCCTCGTGAATTAATAAATAGGAAGGGCAGGTTAATCTCCATAATTTGACTAAGTCAACTCCTATCCATGACACCTGCTTAGTTACTCTTCTCCTGAAATACACACCCAAAATACGTCAACATAATGTTGGTGAGCTCATAAGTTTATGACGCATGACATAACACAAAATAAATTATTGAACAATATTATTGGTGCACAAAATAATGTATCACAATCAAACCTGGACCCGGGTGACCCTCCCCGAGTGCTAAAACATCCCCTAACCCATACCCCTTATTGTTATGGGCTCAAGCGTGCACTGCTAAGCATGGTTAATCTGTACTAATTTGTGACACAATGATTATTGAATCTTAATGGGGGGTTTCCCTATCCCGAGGGTCCATTGTGTGCGGGGGATTACCCAAATAGTACTATCCACAAATCACGCGGCTCCCCATGGAGTTAATGATTGTGCTATTGTTCGGGGATATGAGCAGTAATATTGCACCATAAAATAGTTTTCAAGAGTATGTATTCTACCCAAAAGTTTAAGTAAAAAGGGTTCATGAGACTCACCTTAGCTTGCTTCTGAAGTAGGCGTTTGTGGTCTAGAGGGAGCTACCGACCGGCAGGGTTCCTAAGTTCATTTTATAAATATTAGTTTTCATTTAAATTAACCATCAAGGCCTAACCCTTATGTTTTAGGTTCATCTCATGCGTTAGGTGATTTATGTTACATGTGTGTATTTTAAGGCAGAATTTTGAAGTTTAGTATCTTAATGTAGTCTTAAATTTTAATTGGGGTTATTTTATCATGTTTTCAGATTATATTAGTGCTTATGATTGGTATTGGGCTCCAACTCAGTAAGGTTTCTTTGGTTGACTTGTTTGGTCCCACAACTTTGGTAAGTTGACATTTTTAACCCTTAAGTTTGGGATTTGGCGTTTTTATCAATTTTTGGTGACTCTTATTGTTTCATGTGATTCTAGTTATTGAAATAAGTTTTTCTTTATGTCTCTTGGTTTTTTTTACGGGTTCAATGGCTTGTTTCCTAATTAGGTGTTTCGGGAAGTAGGAATTTAGGGTTTTTATAATTTGGATTGTTGAGTTGCCTAAATGATACTTATTTTTAGTTATAACTTATTTGAAGTGTTAGTCTCTGAAATGCGTGCCGGGTCGTGTTTCGGAAACGTTATATAATATAGGATTTTAAGGTAATTGGTTTTATTAAATTCTAAATCGTTCTTTGAGCACGAGGTTTATAAGTTACTGGAAAACTTTAGTTTTATTAATTTAAGGGTTTTCATAAATTTATTCATTATTTTTCTTTCTAGTGAAACGTTAGTTTTCTTAAATAATCGTTATAGTTTGAATAAATTCTTAGAAAATTCTATAATTAATAATATTTGATTTGTAGCTTATTTTTAACATTATTTGGTCATTAGATACTGTATTTTTAAGTCTTAGGTGGTTTTAGGTCGATTTTAGTATTCTAACGTTCGGGGCTCGGTTTTTAACGGGTTTTTAGGTTCGGGTCAAATTTTGGTCCACTTTAGTCATTTAATACCTTATAATACTCAGGTTAACTTTTTGGTTCTGGAGATTTCTTGTTTTTGGCTCAAGGTCACGTTTTTATGAAGTTTTACCTTTTTAACATGAATATGCTTTATATTTTTGTTTACCAAGCAAACATGCTCTATAAATTTTAAAATTAAATTTTAGGTGCTTCATATCATTCTAAATCTGCTTAAATTCTTCACATTCGAATTATATGCATTTTTGACATTTCCGTTAAGTCTACCGGTTAGTTTCGTTAAGTGTCCGTTAAGTCCCGGTTTTGGATTTCTAGGTGTTTTATTCTGATTTCTCCCTTACCAAACATTTAAATATCATAAATAACTTCTAAATGATCCCCTAATTTCAGTAACTCACTCCCCCAACTCTTTCTTTCATTTTTTTTCTCAAAATCATATATTCTTGAGTTTTTGTATATTTTATAGAACGTGTAATTCATAGTTTTAGATTATGAAACTTCATCTTCATCTTAAGATGGTCTCAAATAACTTCCAGAAATATTTAGTTTAAAAGTTTAGGCTTAGGTAATGCACTTTTGTATTTTTGCAAAAATCAGGTTTTCGGGTTGACCATATTTGCTTAAAAACCGTTTTTGTGAGCAAAAGGGTTTTGAAAAGGCTTTGCATATCTTTTACTTACTTAAAAACTTAGTGTTTTAGACTTTCAAAAGTCTTTGGGGGGTGTTGCGGGATTGGTTGAGTCACCAACGTGATGAAACGCGATTGTTTTCGGTTAGCACGGGTTACCTTGTCGTGTGAGGTGGGCGTGATGATTGCGTGGGCTGTCAATGAAGCTTGAAATGGTGGGAGAAGTCTGTTCAAAATGGTTGGTTAGTTCAGGTATAAAGGTCAATGGATTGTAGATGAGAACTTGAAGATGTATGGATGTGTGGGTGTGTGTGCTCAAGTGATGCTTACCTTAGCTTTTGGGGTTGATGGTGCTTGATTTTGGGCTGCTTCTTGGCTTCAAAATGGCTGGAGTTTGACTCTTGATGAAGGCAAGAGAGTATGATAGAGTTGAGAGTGTTTAGAGGGAGTAGGGTTATGAAGTGAATGTGGGGGTGGTGGTGTTTGAAGAGGGTTCTGCCGAATGGGGTAGGGGTTGGGAATCCAAAGTCTTGGTTAACTCAAGATTTGGCAGGATTTGGTGTGATCTTTGGATACAATAACAAGTTTCCTAGGATTTTAGGTGATCTAGGGGTCATGGGATTGGGTGGTTTGGGTGGTGATGAGACAAATCAAAGTAAAGTATGTATTTCCATATGCATGCATGTGTCGTATGGTGTGTGTATGTATATGTGTATACGATTTAGTGTGTGTGTTATGGGTGTGTGTGTGCGACGGGTGAGTGTGTGTGACGGGTGTGTGTGTTTCGTGTGCATATGCATGCATGTATACGTATGTGTATGTGTGGCATAGATATTTATGTATATATGTTTATGAGTGAGTTAATCTTGTTTGGTTAATATTTATTTCATGGTTATTTTTTTGTTTTATTTATAAGATGAGAGTATTGGGTGGGTTTACTATTTAGTCTAGAGTTATTATGACTTTTACCTTTGTATTCATAGGTTATACTTTTGCATGGGTTTTTATAATTTTTTTTTAAATTAAGGCTGAGGTTTAATGAATTATAAGTTTTTATTTTATTTTATTATAGTTATTTATTATATTGTTTTCCATGTAGTTGGGTATTCGGTTATTCTTAATTAACTTGTCTTATTAGGTTAACTCTAGATTGCTAATTAATATAATCTACTTATAATCACTTATCATTTATCTGTTTGGCTGACACCTTATCTCACTAGGGTATCGGGCCTAAAGCCCACTAGTGTTGGTAATTCACGATCAATATTACAACATGGCCCAATGGCCCATTAGGGCTTTATGGGTCAAGCCATTTATTATCGTGGCCCAATGACCAGTTTAAAGTTGATGGGCTTAAGCACATTATGGTGTGTGTGTGTATCCATGTCTAGGAGTTTAATTTTATTGGGCTCATTACTTGGGCTTCTGATGTGATCGTTGTGTGGCCTAAAAAAAATTTTTCCAGGCCCAAAATCGGGGTTTTTACAATTGTAGATACTGTCCATCATGATTTATATATATATATATATATATATATATATATATATATATATATATATATATACCTATAACATAAATATTATTAATTGTTTGTTTTAAACAAATAGTTTAAGTGTATTATACAAATTAACATGTGATATATGTTTAGAGTTTCATTTATTAAAAATTAATTTTCAGAGCTTATGCTATCTTAAAACATATAAAGTACGAATATGAACCATATATGAACAAAATTATATAAAAACTATTTTAAATTTACTAAAAAGTGTAGGAAATTTTTATATTTAATATGTATAATTTAGACCACATCAGAAGGTGAGATAAAGGACTATTTACTGGATTTTCTCAAAAAAAAAAAAAACAACTTTCCCTATAAATAGGCTCGTGTAATTCATGTTCAGTTGCAATCATATTTATCGGGTATAACGGAGTCTGCAAATAAGTAATTATTCATCTAGATAACTTGTTTTTAAAAAAGATTAATAATAAAATACATATCCACCACGACCAATAATAGCCAATATTCATTCCGACGTTATACTTTCAGATCTTGGCCATGCCATGCCTCTTGATAGATATCCACGTAAAGTTTTATTTATACGAAATTCAGGAAATATTTTAAAGATTCACATCTAAAAAATAAATTAAATAGTTAATTAAATTTAAAATTAATTAAAATAAAATAATAACTTTTTCATAAAAAAAGAGTTACCTTAAACAACCATATAAATCCTTTCAACGAGTAATCTTGTTGGACTCAACAAGTGCATTGAAGGATAATGCTTGTCATAATTAAACATAATGTGTTCTAACAACCAAACAATCATTAACTAACATATTAGTATCATTAACATTCATAACAGACATTAATCATTGTATAAATTTATTTTCCAGGTTTATAGATAAAAGAATTTTTGCACAAGTGTCCACAACGGATGTAAAACTATCTTCTGCGGATGAACAAGTTTATGCAGCGGATGAAGAACAAGTCCAAGTGTCTACAACGGATGACCATCACACATACAGCGGATAACCAATGTCCACAGCTGATGAACTATCCACAGAGGATGTTCATCCACAATGGATGAACACTCCACAGCGGACAACTAACAAGACAAACATTCAACAAGTGTTCATAGCGGACAACATCCAAGACACAACGGATAGCTTATTCAACATCCACAGCGGACGACTTATCATTCTCAGCGGACAGTCTATCATCCACAGTGGACGACTTATAGACTTAGGATTTTATGTAATTTAATTTTACATAAGGGTATTTTAGTTACTGTACATAGCTTTTTGTATAGCCTATAAATAGCAGTATACCCTAATCCTTTGTAAGCTTTTGAACAATTATCAATCAAACAAGCATTTATCATTCAGAGCATTCAATCACACACAATCACACATACACACACACAGATATTCATATCTTTGATCATGGGTTTCCGAACCATGTTCTTAGAATGTTGAATATATAACAATCTGTTGTTATATTGTGAGAGATTGAAAAGATCCTTGGGGGAAGCTCATTTTGTTCTTGTTCTTATTCATAAAGTTCAAAATCAAAGTCACTGAGTTTTCATTTGGTGGTATCAGAGCCTTACTCAAATCAAACACCTGATTTTTTATCCTCTCATTGAACACAATGACATCCGTGGTTCATTAGCTTCATAACATACATTTTTGAGCTTAAAAATCTTCACAAAAACATTCTTCTACTCCAAATATTCAAAAAATGCATAAAATATGATTCATTAATATGTTTTTGAGCATTTTGTAGAAGAATTTGTGTTGTTAAAGCTCTAAACAACATTCAAACACTGTTTTTCAAAACAGAATCATCACAAAACCTCAAAAATCTCATCGGTTCTAAGGGTTTTTGATAAAACAGTCATAATGTACTGTTTCATCAAGTTTTCATCATACAAACATTGTTTTGAACATTTTGAAACATTCAAAGTATTTAAAATCATCATATTCAAGTGTATACACACTTGAATCAGGTTTTTGCTCTTCAATCAACATACTGATTGATTTTGTGAAGAACATCATAGCTACCAACAAACCCTAGGATAAACCCTAGTTTTTATTCATACACAACCTTCATAATATACGTTGATTGTGTTGGTTTCAGCATCGAAACAAAGAAGAAACATATTCTTCTTTTGTATTTTTGAAAAAGTAACTTTTTAATCTAAAAAGTTAATTTTTAAAAACATATTATTTTTTTTAGGGTTTTGACTTTTTGACTGACATCATTAAAAAGTTATTGGGTGATTGACATTCCTTAAACAGAATATTCCTTTATTCAACCGAAGACTTGACTGTGACATTTCATAGGATATTAATTAATTAATTCACTTCAATTAATTAATTCTTTATTCGGTAAAGTTTAAAAGTGACAAATCTGTAACAAACAAATCGATAAATTAAATTTAGTATTGAGCTAAATCAACAAACAAATTTGACTTAAATCGTTAAGTTTAAAATTTAACAACCATGTTTGATGAAATTTCAGGGTCAAACAGTGGTCTCAAACCACCAAGACTCAAGAACAAAGCAGACTTTAAACAGTGGAAAATCATGTTCAGAAATTGGATCATTTTCTAAGACCCAGATCTATGGACATCCATAACCAGGGACCTTACATTCCTGTGACTCTTAGTCTAGATTACAACATACACAAACCAGTTAGATTGAAAAGTGTAGCTGGTGATGACCTTAAGAAGGTCAAAACAGACATGAAAACTTATAGCATCTTGGCTATGGCCTTACCCTTTGAGATTCTAACAAGAGTCGAGAACTTCAAAACAGCCCATGAACTATGGAAGGTTCTTCACACTATGTGTGAAGGCAGTGATGAAATAAGGGAAATCAAAAAGGAAAAGTTGAGAACCCAATATGAAACCTTTCATCATGTTCAAGGAGAATCCATACCATAATAGCTTCATAGATTTGTTCAAAATATAAATCTGTGGAGATCAACAAAAAGATGTTGCATACACTTCCAGAGAGCTGGACTCAGTCAGTGTATCTGATAAAAGCAACATTGAATCTTGAAGCATTATCATTAGATGCTCTAGTTGTCAAAGTAGAGGCACTAGAGTTAGATGAAAGATCCAGAAACAACAGTACAATCAGACATGTTGAATATTACAAATTCAAGGAAATGCAACAAACAGACAGTGCTTTATTGACTAGCACTGGGGAGGAGGAAGATGAAGAATTCATGGATTCTAGTGAAACATCATTCTTTTCTGCTCCTGAATCATCACAGAACAAACAAAAGTCCAAAAAGACTAGTGTACATGCTTCCCATGAAGCTACACCTCAAAGTAAACAACATCCACAAGCTTCTAGCTCCAGCGAACAACATACAGCTAAGATTCAAAACATTCACAAATTTAAGAAACCCATGGATGCACTAACAATCATCTTGCAAAGTGAGGAGCAAAAGGCAGCTTTTGCAGCTTTTTCAACAAGCTTTGAAGCTTATTTTGGGGCCAACTTGACTCCCTCTCAAATCATACAACAAGACTTGGATGAATTGCCTCTTGATATGATTGAAGAAATGGATCTTCAATGGTCAATGGCAATGATAGCATACAGATCCAAGAAGTTCCTACAAAGGAACATGGGTTTAAGCATTGATAAGAAAACCAAGATTGGTTTTGATAAAACCAAGGTGAGATGCTACAACTGTCAACTGTATTGTCACTACTCCAGAGAATGTCAACAACCTAGAGATGATAGAAACACCCAACAAACACAAACATCCAGTAGCTATCACTCAAATAGACTAATACCACCACCCATCAGTATTCTTGTTTCCCCAGCACCAGCCCAAATCACACAATACAGCCCCAACCAACATTCAAAATCATCTACAATGATCATCAAACAAGATGGTGAATGTGATCGAAGTATGTATGAGGTAGAGATCCAATCTCCTGATCATGCTCTCATGGGAAACATAAAGGATAAAATCTCTGAAATCCCAAAATAGGTAATGGAGAATCTCTGTACACAAGCATGTATTGACGAAGTCACTAGATATAGAGAGCATGCTGATCAACTTTCAAAGAAAGTGATTGAAACGATCATTTTAAATGACAGTTTAAAATAGAGCGAAAACAATATGAAATTAAAATACTATCACTTAAAAATAATTTAGACAAACTTTTGTCTGAAAAGTAACACTTGCAGCTCAAGTAGAGAAACTCTCTTAATCATTGACTCAATTAAAAACATTACAAGCTGAAACTGAAGTGAAACTTCAGAAATTTCAGGTGAGCAATATGAAGTTTGAAGAACTTTTTGCTCAACAAAGGGCTTTTAAAGACCCTTCAGGATTGGGATACATTAAGGTCAATCCACGTTATAATGACAATTATATTCAACTTCCTGAATCCATGACCAACAAACAAGGAGATTCATTTCATCCCCTTGATAGGACTGATGAATCCAAACCATCATCATCATCATCCAAATCAGCTTTGATATCAAAACACCTTTGATAAAATTTGTTAAGAGTCTAGCACCACCACAAATCAAATCAACAGACTTTTATCAAGGAGAAAACAATGAGTATGATGAACAAACAACTGATGAAGATGATGAGGACTTATTGTAGGATGAGTCAGATCAACCAATTACTGAAACCAAAAAGGTTTCAAGTGTAGTTGATGCACCAATCAAACAAACAAAGAAGACACAAGTTTTTGATATCTGGTCAGGGGGTAGAAAGACTAAATCTTCCACTTTTTTCAGCAAACACACGAACAAAGGGAAAAGAAAAATACCTATTTAGTCAAAACAACCAACTATAACTTTTGAAATACCTTTAAAATCAAATTTAAAATAAAAAGTTTCTAACAAACAGAGTACTACAAATCTGCCCTTGTGTGAGTGGTGTGATCAATACACTCACACTATAGAGAGGTGCAAATATGGCAAGTACTGCAAATACTGTAACATGAACAATCGCAGTACTGAATCATGCCACTTTCATAATTATTTATCAATCTGTGAAAGAAACAATCACAGTACTATAAATTACTTTTTTAACAAAACAAATAAGAAGTAAACCAAACAAAATCAAGTTGAGAAATCATTTAAGAAACAGATAGTTGTTCTTAACAAGAACAAAGGAGGAGCACCAAGACAAACTCCTCACACAAAAGTTTCTTTAAAAAATGATAAAACATTTTATGATAACTTTAAAATAAACAAGAGACATAAGTCTCAAACAGAGTCACATCTGACATCAGCTCTCAAAGGAGAAGAGAAAGCACTTCTCCAGACAAAGCTAAAAAAACACAAAGGAAATCTAGTGTATCTAGAACTCCTAAACCGTCAGACAATGCCACAATAGAAGAAATATGTGTTATGGAAATTGTTCCCTCATTTGGGATTTTAAAAGCAAACATGGAGGAAACATAGCCTTTGGAGGTGATAAAACAGGTGGAATGATTACAAGAGAAGGAACAGTATCCAATGGGTTGATAAGCCTTGAAAATGTCAACTACTGCTCTAATCTCTAGTTCATTCTTCTCAGTGTATCCCAAATCTATGATAAGGGATATGCAACCTTGTTTGACTCCAACAACTGCTACATCCTCATGCCGGGTTTTCAAATTCCTGAAGACTGTATCCTTTTGAAAACACCTCGTCAAACAACACATACATAGTTGAATGAACATTGTTTCAGCATCAACTCCTGAATCATGTTTATTATAAAAAAAAAACAGAAGATGTTTCTCAATAATGGCATAGGCAATTGGGTCACTCAAATTTTAACAGAATGAATCAACTTGTAAAGGGAGACTTAATAATAGGTTTACCACAAAAAAAATTCTTCTATACAGACCACTTAACTGCATGTCTAAAAGACAAACAACACAAAGTGTCCCATAATTCAAAATTGGTAAACTCTAACAAAACACCACTTAAATTGCTTCATATGGACTTATTTGGTCCAACAAACATCCTAAGCATAGGAAAGAAGCAATACTGTCTTGTATTATTAGATGACTATTCTAGATTCACCTAGGTTTTCTTTCTACTACATAAGTCAGATCATCAGAAATTATCAAATTATTTATCACTAAGATTGAGAATCAATTGGATCTTAAAGTTAAATCTTTAAAAAGTTATAATGGTACTGAATTTAAGATTGACTTAATTTCCTTTTTTTGTGCAGAGAAAGAAATAAGTCATCAATTCAGTGTAGCAAGAACTTCTTAGCAAAATGGAGTAGCTGAAAGAAGAAACATAACATTAGTACAATCAGCCAGATCTATGCTAGCTGACTCTCTATTACCAATATCATTTTTGGGTTAAGCAATCAATACAGCTTGCGGCATTCAAAATATAACATTAATCATTAAAGATCAAAACAAAACTCCATATGAGTTAATGTTTAAAAGAAATCCATTCATCAGCTTTCTTAAAGCATTTGGATGTTCAGTTTCAATATTAAACACTAGATAACATTTATCCAAGTTTGCTCCTAAAGCAGATGAAGGATTCTGCAGGACCGTTTGAAGGTGTTTAATGCAAATCAGTTTCACAATGATGAGCGACTTAGAACACTTAACAGATCAAATAGGGAACTGGAACCTTTATGGTGATGCTAAGAACAACACAATTAAGCAAGAGATAGAAACTTAAGAACAACAAGATTGGTTTTCAAGGATAAAGTATATTGCTCTCAAGTTCTATTACAAGTGTTACCAAGCATGAAAATAAAATACAAGAACCTGAGATACTTTATACTACATCCTACAGCCGGCCATACTTGGAAAGCCAGCCAGAAACACTAATCTAGACAACAAGATCAATGTAAAATCAAAAGGCAGATTGCATTTTGACTAGTGACTATGAGATGCCATAGCTCATATCTTATTGTAATACAAAAAGGATAAAAGTACATAAAGTAGAAAGTTACAGACTCAAGACCTTAATCTACAGTTTCCTAAAACATGAACCTTTTCAACAACTTGTATAAGTTGGTGAGTCTGCAAAGTGGCAGCGGAAAGTTGGTCAGCTTTTCTGAAAAGTTGTTGATCACAGAAAGCATGTCTTCTCTGTCATCGGAAGAAATCAGTCTTCTATATTTGAGGCTTCAGAAGACTTTGTCTTCTAAGCTTCGGAAGACTTCATTTTTGGCTTCGGAAGAATTGGTCTTTGGCTTCGGAAGATTTTACACTTAGAGTAATTTCTTTGTAGTGTGTAAAACTTTCGAAGTAACTTCTACCATGCACAAAGTGCATGCATGCAGAAGACTTCTTGACTATTTTGTATGCATCAACCTCTTTGAAATACCTTACAAACTCCCCCTAGGCTGATGCTACCAAAATAGATAGGATGCTTAGCAGTTTGCAGTCCTCATGTCTTGATCAACAGTGTATAATTAGGACATGGATGGTCTTCCACATGCAAGAGGCTTTTCTTCTGAATGAAGTTGATTGAGCAGTCTTTTAATGCACTTTCTCAGGATGTTATTACTCATCCTAAGGAGTTGAGGAGGATGCCTTGGACTTCTTTTTCTTCCTTTTGTCCCTTCTGATGGCCATCATTTTCCTCACTTTATATTTCAACTGAGGAGTTTGGCCTGCATCACCAGATTGTCTTTCTGTGCTCTCCTCAGTTAGGTCCTTATTCCCCATTTGATCAGTAGGAGAGGATTTAGAACCCTGCTATGGGTCAGAAGATAAAGTTGGCTTAGGTGTAGCTTGAGGTTCAGGTTGTCTTGTCTCTTCAACCTTCACCTAAACTTCAGGTGCAGCTGGACTTGGTGGAGAATGCAAGTCAACAAGCTGACCTTCTTTGATCTTCTGCTTGATCCTCCTGATGTGCTCATCCATTATGGATAGAGACATAGGACCAAGTCTCCTTCCAGAGAACCCATACAGCTTCAAGAAGCTCACCACTTTAGTCTGTCAGCAGACTTCTTCTCTTGAGCTCTGATGGTGTCTCTTGTTTTAGCAGCTTCCTCTCTCATTTTTCTCTATACTGCTTTTCTTTGAGTTTGAGCCTATTCATCAAGCTGTTTTAGGTACTCAAACTCAATATATTCAAATGAGAGGGGATTGAGGGTTGCTGCCACATAGAGACCTATGGCACTCAGATAAGCTATCATCTTCTGTCTTCCTTGTTCCCTGCTTATCTGAGTTTCTTCCTCTTCAACTGCCACAGACTCTTTCTCAGTACGTTCATGAACTGCAGAGAGGACAGGAGCTTTTTGTTGTTTCTTTCTTTTTCTCTCTTCTTTGATTTTGAGGAGCAGTTCTACTGCCTCAGTCTCCTTCCTCTCTTTGTACAGCTCCTTGTCTGCCTGTTCATCTAACTCTGCCAAAGGAAGAGAAATTATTTCATCTATGTTGTAGTTCCTAAGTCCTAGATAGTTCAATTTGGCTGCTCTTAACTCATCATTCTGAGTATCAAGCCTATGAGCAGCCCTGATTGCAGCTTGCATGAAGCTTGGGACTTCACCAGATCTTTCTCCCCTGGCCTTACTCTTCCTGTCTCTCTTCTCCTCCTTAATATCCTCAGGAGTCATTTTCCTTTTTCCTTTGTCAATTGTTGGCCTATATGACTCAGGGTGGAGAGAGCTTTGGCCTGCAGATGGTTGTGATGAGCTTGAGCTCTAGCCAGAGAGAGGTTGTGATACACCTTCACCTGCAGGTGTGTCACTGAGGGTACTGGGTGTTGAGGGTGAGCCTGTCTCAAGGTTCACTAGTTCTTTTGCTGGGCCTTCAACTGAGGTTTCCCCTTCGAAGCTAATCTTAGGGTGTGCCTTAGTATCCGGTTGACCAACAGTTTTCCCTGCTAGACTCTGTCTATATAATATTGCTCTTTGTCTGAATTCCCTCAGCACCCATTCTTGGATCACCTCAGCTAACCTGCCAGCCTATGTGTTTTGGCTTGGATTGATGAAGGGCAGGTTAACCAAGTTCATATCATCATGGAAACTCAGGGTCTTAAAGACGAATAGTTCCTGCTGCCCCTTAGCCCTTGATAGCACCAATGCCATTCTTGAGTTATCATACCACCATCCCATAATTGGATTTTCAGCTAAGTGGGATGGGGCAGGCATGGACATTGGAATTTCTTCCTTAAACAATTATTGAAATAAGGCCTCCACATCAGTGTGAGCCTAAGGAAGTTGTTGAGTCTGGACAACTGCAAGTGAGGGTGGTGAGTCCTCATTGTCCATACTCATGACAGAACTCCCAGGTTCTGTTGTTGTAGAGACTTTCTCCCCCTTTTTGGTAGCATCACCCACTTGCCTAGGTGAGCTGGAGGTCAAATCCACTACTTCCACAAGTTCTTATGGACCTGGTTGAGTTTGTCTTAATGGTCTCTCAGCTAGCTTGCCCTTGAGATCGGTGATCTCAAGTTGCTGGTCATTGACCTTCTTCTGTAAGGTAGTCGCTTGAGATTCCAAGTGACTCACCTTGGAGACCAAAAAGGTGCATAAGTCTTCTAATTGTTGCACCTTTAGTTTCAAACTCCCCTCATCTTCAAATGAAGAATCATGGGGGGATGAGAAAGTTTGACTGATGTCTTCTTCCTCATCACCAGCATAGTATTCTTGGTTGCTGGATTTCCTCTGCTCACTGACAGCTTCAAGTGAAGTGTCAATGGGCTGAGTTGCCTTGGTTGAGGTCTTAATGATGTAATCACTAGCAGTAGTGAGAGCCTCGTCCATATGGACCTCCTGAACTTGTTCAGGGAGATCCACCATAGTTTGGGGTGGATGATGTGGGCTAGAAATATGAGTGGCAGGCTCATTCATCTCTCCTTGAGAAAGGGTGGAGAAGAGAGACTCATGGTACTCACTGAATCCCATGTCTTCATCATCATAGAATTCAAGGTTTGGGATTGGTTGGTTGAGATCTAAAGGCTGGGGATGGTAACTGTCCCATGAAGGTTTTTCACTAGAGTTTTGAGACTCTGAGTGAAGGCTTAAGGCAGTTTGGGTTATGAGCTCATCAGGCTGAGCATGAGGAACCTCAGCACTGATAGTATGAGAAATGGTAGTGGTTTGCTCCTCAAGGGAAGTAGGAGCTCCAGTGTCCACTCCCTCCTCCATGGGTAATAATATAGGGGCCTGCTCAGACTGAATAGCTTGAGCAGGGGTTCGTTTGTGTTTTCTGGAGTAGGTGGTGGTTATTGTAGGTTCAGATAGTGGTTCAGAAACAACAAGTGTGGGTTCAATACTAGCTGGTGCTGCTAGGTTGTTACCTTGACCAATGAGCTCTAACATTTTGGGGACAAGGGCTGTTCGTACCCTAGAGAATCCCACAGTTGGTTTTCTCATGATTTTAAAGATGCCGGGCTTTATCTGTCCCAATTTAAGAGTTTTACCTGTTCCCCTCAACTGTGAGCCGAGTTCACAGTTGAGAATGTGCTAGACATATCTAGGGAACATGTAATACTCTAAGGAGTCCAAGTTTGAAAGCAAATTAAGGTAAACAAAGTGCGAATACCTGAACTTGACCCCTTGAACCAATCCATGGACTATGAAGGACAAATCCTCAGGAATCCGGTCCCATCCTCCATGCTTGTTGGACAAGCTGTGTATGATGACATGGAGGAGGTACTTTCACTGGGAAGAGACCTTCCCTTTCCTGAAGGTTCTGACTGAAAAGTCTCCTTCATATCCTATCTACGCAAAGGACTAATTAACAGCAGATTTATGAAAGGACACATCACTTTCTGCATCATCCAGCTGAAGATGGGTGTTGATGATGGCTGGAGTGATAAAGATTGTCCTCCCCTACACTGTGGCAGACAGTGCCTTCTCCCCGTCCATGGTGACCTTTTGGCAGGTCCGCCAGAAGTCCAGCAGATGATCCTCACAAAGAGGAGGATCAATGGTGAGGGAGGTGAAGTAGTTTGTCAAAGAAAGGAAATGACAAACCTCTGAGAAACAAGATCTTTCTCAGAGTTCAACAGCGCAACCTGATTGTGTTGCCTGTGAAGTTGCATGGAGAAATCAGGTTGGTTTCTACAATTTAGGTTGGCCATTTCAGAGAGCTTCGTCAAGAAGGAAGATAAGAACAAAGGCGGTTTCTGGGTGAATTTAGGTTAGCAGGATATTGCAGATGAAGAGAGAAAAGTGAAAGAGTGGGAAACCATTGAGTACATATATGAAATGGATTTGAGACAAAGTTAATGCGAAAGGATAAACTTTGAAATCCGGATGTCGGTCCCACCTCTGAAACAGTGCCGAAAAGTAGTTTTCTTGGAAGTCGAAATCTTCCGAAGGTAATTTGGCTTCGAAAGTTTTGATAAAAGCTTTCGAGGCCAATTTGGCTTCGGAAGATATTTTTCTAAGAGTTTTGAAAATTTTGATTCGGAAGAAAAATACTTAGAGTATTTCTTTTCTCTTTTTAGAGAAAGTACTTTCGGAAGAAAATTGTCCTTTAATAGCATATAAGTACTTATGAAAAATTGGCTTCGAAAGATATTTAGAGAATTTCTTCCGAAGACAAATTGTTATAAGTAGTTATTTGATATTGAATACATAATTTGCTTCCGAAGGTAACTTAGTTTCTTCCGAAAGAAATGATGTTCAAAATTTTCAAAAATCTAAGGAATATTTTCTAAAACAATCTTCTTCCAAGATAGTTAGGGGCTTATGAAGGTGATAAAATAGACAACTAAGGACACACAGATTTTAGAAATAATATTGAATTTAAGTTTAAGAAAAAGCTACTCAAAGTTAATCATCCCAATAGATGATATGAGATACTTAAATCTTTCTTCATCAAAAGCTTTGGTGAACAAATCAGCATATTGTTCATTTGTGTGAACTTTGACTAGTTTGATTAACCCCTTTTCAAAATTATCTCTAATTAAATGATATCTAATTTTGATATGCTTGGTCCTTGAGTGCTACACAGGATTCTCTGTAATAGAGATAGCACTATTGTTGTCTATATGGATGGGAGTCTTCTTGAAGTTGAATCCACAGTCCAGCATCTGATTCTGAATCCAAAGCACTTGAGCACAGCAGCTGGCAGCAGCAATGTATTCAGCTTCAGCAGTTGATGCAGATACACAGGATTGTTTCTTGCATTGCCATGAGACTATTCTTCCACCAAGAAATTGACATCCCCCTGATGTAGACTTTATAGTCATGTTGAAGCCACCATAGTCACTATTTGTATATGCATACAGATTGAAGTCAGAATTCTTTGGATACCAAAAGCCTAGTGATAGAGCACCTTTGAGGTATCTTAAAATTCTCCTGACAGCAACCAGGTGTGACATCCTGGGGTTGGCTTGATATCTAGCATAGATACATGTGGCAAACATGATATAAGGCCTATTGGTAGTGAGGTACATGAGAGACCCAATCATAGCCCTGCAGAGATGCTCATTCACACACTCCCTCTTAAGGTCAGATCCAAGAGAGTGGTTTCTGGCTATGGGAGTATTTGCAACCTTGCAGCAGTCATGCTGAATCTTGTAAGTATGTCCTGAACATACTTTGACTGACTTATGAAGATGCCATTATCAACTTGCTTCACTTGAATTCCTAGAAAGAAATTGAGTCCCCCATGGCACTCATTTCAAATCTATTCTTCATCAGCTTCTCAAAGTCTTTGTAGAGCTTTAGATTAGTTGACCCAAAGATAATGTCATCAACATAAACTTGAACCAGCATCAAGTCATTTCCTGTTCCTTTGATAAAGAGAGTTCCATCTATAATACCCCTTCTGTAACCATGCTGACATAGGTACTGAGATAGAGTCTCATACGACTTCCTTGGAGCTTGGTGCAACCCATATAGAGCTTTATAAAGCTTGTAGACATAATCAGGATGATCTGGATCTACAAAACCAGGTGGTTGTTTGACATACACCTCTTCATCAATCACCCATATAAGAAAGCACACTTGACATCAAGTTGGTAGACCTTGAAATTCTTGGATGCAGCAAATTCTAGGAATATCCTAACAGCTTCAAGTCTTGCTACTGGAGCAAAGTTATCAGTGTAATCAATCCCTTCTTCCTAAGTATACCCTTGAACAACTTGTCTTGCCTTGTTCTTCATGACAAGTCCTTTATCATCTTTCTTGTTCCTGAACACCCATTTGGTTCCTATAGTAGTCTTCCCTAGAGGAAGAGGACATAGGTTCCAAACCTTCTGTCTTTTGAATTGAAGTAGCTCCTCCTGCAAAGCTTCAACCCAACTTCCATCCTTCAGAGCCTCGTCAACTTTCTTTGGCTCTACTTGGGATAGGAAACAAGAGTATAGACAAAAATTTTTGTCATGGGTTTGTCCTCTTGTTCTTATTCCCTTATCAACTTCACCAATGATGTTTGTGGTGGGGAGAGACTTGTGGATCCTTAGTTGAGGGATCACAGCAAGTTTGTTGGAGCGATCTAAATTTGAAAAATTTTGATCAGGCAGAGTAGATTCACCCACCACATCAGCACACTTATCAAGAGAAACTTGATCCAATGAATGTGTGACATGAATGATGTTGTCTTCCATGGAATGATTATCAGCATCAAGGAATTCTTGATCACTATCACCTTTACCACTTTCTTCTCCATTTGAAGCTCCTTCTCTTTGGTTTTGTGTCTCTGAGCTGGAATTTGAAGGCATTTCAGATGTATCAGCAGTATTTGTCATTGTTGTGCTGATAGGAGCTCCATCTGTAGAATTTGTTACCACTGGAGCTGAAGTAGATTTATTTGAAGGTCTTCTTAGCTCAAATCTTGGGTCAGGATCTTCTGTTGATAGGTTACCTGTAGATCCTAAAACATTCTCACAAGACTTGTTAAAATAGTTGGTAACTAAATCAAGATCAAACAGCCAATCAGGACCAGAACCTCTCACACAAGGGGAGTGTTCATTGAAAGTCACATTGGCTGACTCATCAACTATTCTAGTTCTGAGATTGTATACTCTATAAGCCTTGGCTTGAGAAAAGTATTCAATAAAGTATCCATCATCTGATTTCTCATCAAATTTGGCTATGTGATATCTGGTATTCAAAATGGTGCAAGGACATCCAATGATCTGAGGAAACCAATGAACGGTCTCTTTTTGTGCCATAGTTCATAAGGAGTCTTACTATGAGTCTTAACTACTAAAACTCTGTTCTATACATAGCAAGCAGTGTTCACTACTTCTGCCAAGAAGGTGATGGGCAGTTTAGAGTCAGACAACATAGTTCTTGCAGCTTCAATTAGGATACTATTTCTTCTCTTAGCAACACCATTCTGCTGAGGAGTCCTAGTAGCACTATATTGTCTTGAAATACCCTTCTCATCACAAAATGTATCAAGGATTTGGTTCTTAAATTCAGTTCCTTGATCATATCTTATGATCTTGACCTTGTGATCAGATTGATTCTCAATCTTCATAATGAAATTCTCCAATATCTCAGGAGTCTCATCCTTAGTTTTAAGGAAAAAGACCCAAGTGAATCTAGTAAAATCATCTGTGATCACTAAATAGTATGAGGTCCTTTCTAAACTCATTACACTCGTGGGGCCAAAAAGATCCATATGTAACAAGTGTAAGGGAGTAGTGATGGAGTTTTTTTCCTTTGGCTTGTGAGATACCTTATGCTGCTTCCCTTTCAGGCATGCAACACAATGATCATCACTTGTAAACTCTTTCTTTGGCATTCCAGTTACCAAATCATTCTTAAATAATTTATTCATGTTTTTAAAGTTTACATGGCATATTATTTTATGCCAGAGAAAAGACTCATCACTATTTGCTTTAGATAGAAAGCAAGACACTTCTCCTGAAGGATAAGTTTCCTGCAAGTCCATCTTGTACATGTTCCCTTTCTTGGGGGATCTGAGCAGGATATGCTCTTGAGGAATGACTACCCCGAGCTTGAGAACAGGATAGGCTTTTTGTAATACATTAGGATGCTTTTTGTAATACATTAGGATGTGAGCTATGGCATGTCAATTCGTGGGGGCTCTGAGCAGGATATGCTCTTTAGGAAACTGTAGATTATGATTTTGAGTCTGTAACTTTCTACTTTATGTACTTTTATCCTTTTTGTAATACATTAGGATGTGAGCTATGGCATGTCATGGTCACTAGTCAAAAGGCAATCTACCTTTTGACTTTACATTGACCTTGTTGTCTAGATTAGTGTTTTCAGCTGGCCTTCAAAGTATGGTCGGCTGTAAGATGTAGTATAAAGTATCTAAGGTCCTTGTATTTTATTTTCTATGCTTTGTAACACTTGTAAAAGAACTTGAGAGAAATATAGTTTATCCTTAAAAAACCATTACTTGTTCTTGCTTCTGTTTTTTTTTTCTTGTTTGCTTGTGTTTCTTAGTATCACTCTAAAGGTTACAGTTCCCTATTTAATCTGTTAAGTGTCTAATTCTCTCCTCATTGTGAAACTGATTGCATTGAACTCCTTCACCGGTCCCGCAATTGGTATCAGAGCTTTCCAGGCTCTTGATTGTAAGATCTCACCATCTTAGATCTCTTAGTTTTCACAAAACACTTAACAACTCAAATGGCAGCTCTCACAAAGGCTGATATGGAAACCGGCACCATGACAAATTCCCCAGTGATTAATTCGAAAGACTTTGACACTTGGTGTCAAAGAATGGAAGGCTTCATCAAGTCACAAGACTCTAGGATGTGGGAATCTGTTGTCTCTGAACCTTAAATTCCATGCACCTCTTCAGCTGCTGTTGGAGGTGGCATGATACCAAAAGAGTTACCTGACTTTTCTGCATAAGATAGAAAGAACATTGATATCAACCAGAAAGCCATGACTGCTATCCAAACTGCTCTTCAAAACTTTATTTACAGGGGCTTCAAGAAGTGTAAAACTGCTAAGCAGTTATGGGATGCACTGAAGCTCATGTATGAGGGGTCCTCTGAAGCAAAAGAAAACAAAAAGGACCTCTTAAAGCAACAGATTGAGAATTTCACCTACAAAACAGGTTAACCATGACTCAACAATACTTTAGGTATGTTGAGATTGTGGACACAAAAGGGTCCTTTCATCACCTTCCCTTAGACACCAAGGGAATGCTACATCCAAGGAAGCCCATTCCAAGAGACAAGCTCTTCTCACGCTTTTGTGTCTGCTGATGAAAGTTCAGGCAACTTTCTCTTTACCGTTGAAGACCTGGACTGTATCCATCTAGATGATCTGGAGTATATGGAGATAGTCCAGCAGATAGCTCTTCTCAGTCATAGAGCAAAAAAGTTCTACAAGAGAACAGGGAGGAAGTTTCCTAGCAATGCAGCCACTGGAAAGTTTGGACTAGATAAAAGCAAAGTGAAGTGTTTCAATTGTATTTAGTCTCCAAGGTCAGTCACTTGGAATCTCAAGTGACCATCTTACAGAAAAGGGTCAATGCCCAGCAACTTGAGATCACCGATCTCAAGGGCAAGCTAGCTGAGAGACCAACAAGACAAACTCAACCAGGTCCACAAGAACCTGTGAAAGTAGTAGACTTGACCTCCAGCTCACCTATGCAAGTGGGTGATGCTAGCAAAAAGAGGGAGAAAGTCTCTACAACCGCAGAACCTGGGAGTTCTGTCATGAGTATGGACAATGAGGACTCACCACCCTCACTTGTAGTTGTCCAGACTCAACAACTTCCTCAGGCTCACACTGATGTGGAGGCCATAATTCAACAACTATTTGAGGAAGGAATTCCAATGGCCATGTCTGCCCCATTCTACCAAGCTGAAAATCCAATAATAGGAAGGTGGTATAACAGCTCAAGAATGACATTGGTGCTATCAAGATCTAAGGGGCAGTAGGAGCTCTTCAACTTTCAGATCTTGAGTTTCCATGATGGTATGAACTTAGGTTAACTGATTGCATTAAACTCCTTCACCAGTCCTGTAAACAAACATATCCAGAGGAACATCAACCCCCAGTCCATCATCATCAACACCGGTGATCAATCAACCACAACCTTCTGGTGACGCTCAACAAAGTAAACAAATAAGGTCACATCATCCAGACAATATTGAAGAAGAAGAAGATGACTATCATTCATTACCAGATACACATCATGATGATGAAATCTTAGATTTCTTTCATGATTCACCACAAACATACAATGAACCTTCACATCTAGATAATCCCACCACTTCAAATACCCTTGCTCATCCATCAACACTAGATCAAACAATCAACAATCTTGATTCAACTATCCCTGTTGATTAGACTGAAGCACTCAAAGACAACAGTTAGATAGAAGCAATGCAAGAGGAACTATAACAATTCAGAAAGCAAGAAGTTTGGCAGTTAATTGACCTTCCTAAAGGTCAATATGCCATAAGGACAAGATGGCTATTTAGAAACAAGGCAGATGATCGAGGGATTGTCATCAGAAACAAAGCTAGGCTTATTGCCCAAGGATACACTCAAGAGGAAGGCATTGATTATGATGATGCCTTTGCTCCTGTAGCTAGACTAGAGGCAATAAGAGTGTTCCTTGCATATGCATCATCCAAGAATTTCACTGTCTTCCAAATGGATGTCAAATGTAGCTCACCATAAGGGTTTGAAGACCCATTCTTTCCTCACAGAGTCTACAAGTTGGATAAAGCTCTGTATGGTCTTCCTCAAACACCTGGAAAATGGTATGAAACTTTATCTAAGCTTCTATTACAGAATGGGTACACAAGAGGAAAGATTGATCAGACATTCTTCTTGAAAAAAAAAGGACAAGACTTGTTACTTGTACAAGTCTATGTGGATGACATCATATTTGGCTCCCTCAACATACAACTTTATAGAGAGTTTGAAGCTCTTATGCAATCAAAATTACAAATGAGCTCAATGGGAGAACTCACTTTCTTCCTTGGTCTACAAGTTCAACAATCTTCCGAAGGAATTTTCATCAACCAAGGCAAATATGTGACTCAGATCTTAAAAGAAATACAATATGACTGATTGCACATCAAGCAAAACAACATTTGCAACTGAAGTTTGGTCCAGATCCAGAAGACACATCAGTAGATGAAAAGCTCTACAAATCTATGATAGGCTCCGTGATGTATCTAATAGCAAGCAGACGAGACATCATTTATGCATTTTGCATGTGTGCCAGATACCAAGCAGATCCAAAAGAATCACACATCAATGCAGTAAAAAAAAATCTTTAGATACTTAAAATACAAACTAGTACTTGGTTTGTGGTATCCTAAAGATGGAGATTTCTCTTTATATGCATACACATATAGTGATTATGGTGGATGCAATCAAAAGAAAAAATCCACAACAGGAGGTTGTCAGTTTCTTGGATCAAGATTGATCTCCTGGCAGTGCAAGAAACAAACAAATGTGTCTGTGTCAAAAGCTAAAGTAGAATATATAGCTGCTTCTGCATGCTGTTCTCAAGTGCTTTGGATTCAAAACCAAATGCTTGATTATGGCTTTAATTTTCTTAAAACACCCATACACATAAACAATTCTACTGCCATGTTTATCACTGACAATCCTGTTCAACATTCTAAAACCAAACACATAGACATCAGATATCACTTTTTGAGAGATTATTCAAAAAAGGGTCTGATAAAGTTGATCAAGGTTCATAGAGAAAATTAAATGGCTGGCCTTTCCATTTGATTCAACAAGATTTAAATTTCTGGTATGATCAACTATGAACCCAACAAGTAATATTTTCAAACATTAACATACAACAAGAATGAGTTTTTCAAAGTCAAGGTTTCTTAGTCAACATCCACTCTTTCAAACTCAAGATATTAAACAACCATTTAGTTTTCCAAATAACAAACAAGTTTGAAACATACATGACACCACATGAGATATGATAGTACACTAGTTTATTTATTCTCTTGAGTCATTTTCCACTAATAAAGACTGACCATACTTTTTTGATGTGTGGATAGGCTCAGCATGGGACACATAATATCACATACAAAAGTGAAGAACTAAAATCTCATGATTGTGTGGTAAGCAAACACCCATATTGGTTTATGGTAAGTATTGGTCTATCCAATATAAATTGCTTGGAAAGTAACTGCTATACACCAAATGAAATAGTTTATAATTTGCTCAATCATTCATGTGTCTCCTTTGTTATGATTATCATAGACCTGGAGTACACTCAAGCATTCTTTTTTATGCTAAGCACAGACCCGAATGACCTATATTATGATCCAAAAAAATTCCCAAAAAGGAACACATCCTTCTTGGTGAACAATCAATAAAGTCTTTTAGACTACATTCCTAGTGAATGAATTAAAAAGAATCCCAAAGTGGATCTCCTTCCAAAGTGAAGTTAAAAGAATCCCAATATGGATCAAACAATCAGGATCACATTTGAGCATTTATACTCCTAAGTAACTAGGTCATAAGTATTGCAACAGCTTTCTAGTATATTTTGAGGAGGATTGATCTTAACATAGACTCATGTCAGGGGTACATACAAATTATCTCAATACACCCAAAACATGATAAACCACTCACTGTTTCAATCAATCATTAATAACATGCATGAGTTTAACATGACAACAACATCTACAATCAACATTGTATTAGTCTATGTCTATTCTTAACAACCATTCAAACAACTCAATAGAATTTTTTACTAGTATGATCTCATGTCATATGCAAATGATTCATATCCAAGCATAAAAAACATTCATTTATTAGTTAGATAAAATGTTATCTTTCTAAAAGTGTATCATGCAAACAATAAAATTGGACTTTGATAATTTCCATTACAACAATTTCAAATTTTTGACATTTTATAAAGGTTTTTATAAATATGCAAAAATTTAGGGGGAGAAAATGAACATGAAAATATCAAAGGCAGCAAAATATATGGATAAGTCATACAATTTAAAAATTGAAATATTAAAATTTTGAGTTTTAAATAAACTCATGTCAAGCCAGCACTCAAACACAGCAGTTTGACACATATAGATGCACAATATTGCTTGTGAGTGATATTTTATCATTCATATATTGATCATATTAAAATTATTAAATTTTTAGCAAACATTAAAATTTTGAAACATTTCAAAATAATTTTCAATCAAAACAGAAAACTAAGTCTCTACAGCGTATGTATTAAGTTACATAGCTGATGAGCAAAATTTTCAAAACAAACAAAATTTTTTGAAAATTTGTCAACTGTTGACACAACCGGCATACAAACATACATCCACTGCAGAAAAAGTGAACAAATAAACATTCAAAATACACCAAGTGTTTATAGCGGATACACAAACATGCATCCGCTATGCATCAATAAACATACAAGTGTTCACGCGCATGATGTTAGTAAAGCATCCGTTGTGAATACATGAATATTTCATAGCGCATGACTAAATTTAGTCATCTATTGTTGAAACAGTGTAAGTGTATACAGTGTATGCACACTTGTAATCATACGTTGTACACAACCACAAAATCACATGAAGTTTCCACAACGCACGACAAATTTGTCATCCGATGTGAACAATCAAACAATCATTCAAGTGTTCAGAGCGCATGAACAAATGTTCATCTGCTTTGGAAACAGTGGTCAAACACATCATATGACTTTTTAGTCATCAGTTGTGAACTTCAAATTTCAATCAAGTGTGCATAGCGCATGACCAATTGACCATCCGCCGTGAACACAGTAAAACATACAAGGGGTCCAACGCGTACAAGTTTAAAATTTTACAGCGGACGCACTGTTCACAAAGCGCATGTGTATTTCACAGCACATGACTTAAAATTAAATTTTAAGTTAAACTGTTCACACAACGTACACATACACTGTACCCACAGTGGATAGTCATTTTGTCCGTTGTATATATACATCAACACTTGTCATTTTTTCATTCATCACGAGTGTGTGAGAGAAAATTCAAATTTCTAAAACTTTGCAAACAGTGTGATAAACCCTTAAACCCCTGATCTTCTAAAACCCAAAATCTATTTGGTTTTTCTACCGATTCACGATCAAATAGGTATAACAACACCATTCTAATCATCAAACACTTATTAAAACATCTTTTTCAATGATTACGATTCGCACTTTGTTAGACCTAAGTCAAACATTGAACCAAAACCAAAACATGAATCAATTGATGTTTTAAATCAAATCCAACCCTAAATATTTGTTAGATAACCTTAGTCCAATGTGTAATGATTCATAATTTGATGCAATTTGATTAAGTGTTCCTCGGGTTTATGAACAGTCATGATGTTCATAAAAAATCAGTCAAAATTATATTTTTGATCTTCAAAATTGTTAAATATAAGTTGAAATGTGTTATAAACTTTCAAACATGTTCAAAATCAGTTACAAACAAGCATAGTTAGTTAATTTGGCATAACATTCATCACAACATCATTAAATTCATAAGCATTCATTGTGCATTCAATGAAGGTTTTGACTTTAACAGTCAAAATAAAAGTTTTCAAGTTAAGCTTGTATGAAATGATATCAGTGTATATTATGACACAAACAACTCTTTGTGATAAAACAAACATTGATGTGCAAAGCTTAGATCAATCAGCCATGGAACAGATAGTGCAACTTCCAATCACTTTCAATTATGATGATCAGAAGAGTGCAGTTCAGTACTTCACTAAACACATAATGAACTGTCTTAATGCGTTAAAGATTACTCCTCTAGCTGATCGAGTAAAGGAAGCTGAGAAAGACAAGATCAAAGAGAAAGATGTTGAAGAGTCTCTTAAAGCTACAGAAAAAGTGCAGAAAAGTGCAGATCAAGCTGGTCCATCTCATTCTTGAAGGTTTCCAACAATCAAACAGGCAAAACAACAATCACACATAGCTAACCACACAAACAATCAAAGCATCAAATCACATATAATAGACATAACAAACAAATCATAACATCAATTATTCATGTATATCATACATATCTTCAAACATAACAACACTCACATAAGTAACAAGTCATACAAGCAAACATACATGAATAAGAACATAAAAGGTAATCTGATTACACATGTGTAATTAGTTAAATTGTTAATCACTCAATCATACAATCATACATGGAAGCTATCAATCAAATCATTTAATGTAAGGGAAATCATGCAATTATTCAAATCATAGACAAATAAACATTGTTCACTAACAATCAAAGAGGAAAATCAAATCAATCGTACATACCTAACCAAGCATAACAGATATATCAAACATATCTAAAGATTAATCATTCATTAAAATCATGCATATAAACATACACAACGACAATCTTGCAAGAAATACATCATACAAGCAAACATATTCAAAGTAGAATATATATTACAATCTGATTACACATGTGTAATCAGAATAACAGTCAATCAGTCAATCATGCAAAACATTCAAACAATCATTCAAACAATCTAAGTTGATCACACAACCACTGCAATCATTCATAACAAACACAAACACACATTAATACTAACAAACACAACAATAACAAGCAAACATCAAAAGATGGAAGCATCATCCTTAGGGGGAGTATTGTTGGACTTATTAAGTGCATTGAATGATAATGCTTGCCATAATCAAACAGAATGTATTTTAACATCCAAACAATCATTAACTAACACATTAGTATCATTAACATTCATAACAAACACCAATCATTATGTAAATTTCTTTTTCAGGTTTGTAGATAAAAGAATTTTTGCACAAGTGTCCACCGCGGACGAGGAACTATCCACAGCGGATGAACAAGTTTATGTAGCAGATGAAGAACAAGTCCAAGTGTCTACAGCGGATAACCATCACACATACAGCGAATGACCAATGTCCACAGCTGATGAATTGTCCACAGCGGATGTTCATTCACAAGGGATGAACACTCCACAACGGATAGCTACCAAGACAAACATTGAACAAGTGTTCACAGCGGACAGCATCCAAGACACAACAGATAGCTTATTCAACATTCACAGCGGACGACTTATCATCCACAGCGAACAGTCTATCACCCACAGCGGACGACTTATAAACTTAGGATTTTATGTAATTTTATTTTGCATAAGGGTATTTTAGTAACTGTACATAGCTTTTTGTATAGGCTATAAATAGCAGTATAGCCTAATCCTTTGTAAGCTTTTGAACAATTATCAATCAAACAAGCATTTATCATTCAGAGCATTCAAACACTAGCAATCACACACAATCACACAATCACACATACACACACATGGATATTCATATCTTTGATCATGGGTTTCTGCACCATGTTCTTAGAGTGTTGAATATATAACAATCTGTTGTTATATTTTGAGAGATTGAAAAGATCCTTGGGGAAACTTATTTTGATCTTGTTGTTGTTCATAAAGTTCAAAATCAAGTCATTAAGTTTTCATCAAATCTAACTTCAAATCACCCTTACGGTGAGCTTTTTGGTGTTTCAATAAAGTATCGTGAATAAATGGGTATGTGCGTCGCCATATAACTGAATGCCATGGATAATCATTTGAGGCTTGAAAATGGTTAATCAAATCTAAAAAACTACTATTTAAATTGTTCTAGCTTTCTAACCCCCAAAATCATTGTTCAACCAGTAATAGTAAACAAACACGAATGGCTTCCATGTCATCTAAATACTCAATTTTTGGTTCAAAAACATATTTTAAAATACGCACTGTCAGTTTAATAACACCATTTTGACCAAATACCCAATCTACAAAATAAGGTGTTTTGGATATATTAAATTTTCTTCTAGATTCTTTAAATTTAAATCCACTTATTAGAAATAATTCTTTTAGCCCGAATGTTAACTCAATAGCTTTAACCAAAAACTTTATAGCCATTTCTGGGTTTTCACAGGGAATCTAATGTTGTAACATTACGTGTACTACTACTGGATCGTTATTAATACAATTACATAATAACCAGTTTTTAAAACATGTGAAATTAATAATTTGTAGCTAATTTGGATGCTTTTGTAAGTGTAACGAAATATTTTAATTGACAATAAGATTCATTCTAATAGACACATGACCCGTGAAATAATCTCGCGTCAAATACATTTTTATAGTATTATATATCGTAAAAATAAATTGTGAATGTATAAAAAGGTATAATAATACTTACCTATATATCCATAATATTGTAATTTTTGTTAAACTTCAAAATCGACCACTTCACCGTTCGTATAACTCTCGAATCTCCACTATATGTTATTCTTCATGACCGTATCGCTATAAATAAAGAAAATTTAATAGAGCGATATTCTAGTCACATTGTTGCGCCTTGGTATCGCCTGGAATGATGAGCGATCAGTATTGAAACTTGAAATATTTCTTATCTTGTACCCGACGATATTACAGTCACATCGTTGTGCCATCGTATCGCCTAGAATAATGTGATATCGCCTAGAATGTCACGATATCGCCTCGAAGAACATGGTATCGCGTAGAATAGTGTGCGGGCGATACGTATGTCAAATCATCTCGCCTCTCTATCGCCTATTGCTTCGTGTCTTCCACTATTGATACTAGCGATACGGATGTGATAAATTTATCTCTTACATATCTTTACTTTTAGTCAAATCATAATCTATTTTAATATTTATCGTTAACCGTGAACCAATCATTTATGGACACGTTGGCGATATATGAGTCAAATAATATCTCTGTAATATGGCTGATATATCTTTAAATATCGCTGACATAGCACAACTTTTAAATATTTAATTTTATTTTTCTTATTTTATGTTTTAAAAACTAGTATAAATGGATCGTTAAATTCGTGTAAGATCAACAAACTCTTCAATAGTTTTTTTTTATAAAACGACTCACTCTTCAATATCTATGAAATTTATTTTTTATAAAACGCCCACTCATAAATCTCTCAAAAACTCTTTAATTTTCTTACTTTATCTACATAACACTGATCAAAAAATGTAGTCATTTACAAGAGGATTCTTTATGGATCATAGACATTAGCACCTTGTGCCTTGTTTACTTTAGGTTTTTGCTTAGCAAAACAAATGAGAAATTGATGTAGGTATTGAGACGTCAAAAATGTAGGTTTTGTTAAACCAATAGATCTATCATTATTTATCATGACTATAATGAATACATGATTGTGTTATCATCTAGTTTATCTAACTATGCACACACATAATTACAAATGATAACATAGGATGTCTTGGATTGAATCTTGAAATAGAATAACAATGAATAACAATGATTGAATATTAAATCACGTGATCTCTCCAAAATATAAATTTGAAAATGGGCTATGAATACTCACTTGATAAGTGTGATTGATTTTAAAACTTAGAGTATGAGAATAAACACCAATGGTTTCCCTCAAGGTCAACATAAGAGTGGTGTCTTAAATTATAATAATATAATTCAAGGATGCAACATGAATTAGAGTTTCAATTGGGATTTGTGTTTAGTAATTAAAATAGTATAGTTAGTTAATTTATATAACTTGATTCAATTAACAAATTGATTAATTAAATTAATTTTAAAAAATAATAATGATTAATTAGTTTTAAAATAATATGACTGCTTGTATACATTTAGTTAAAAAGAACTAAAATAAATTGATTAAATAATTGAGGTTGAAGATAATATTGAATAATAGAGGTGTTAAATATTATTTGAATATTTAATTTAAATAAATGATAGAGTTTTAATATTAAGAAAATAAAAAAAATAATTAATTTAGTAATTAATTATTTAATTTTGCTCTAAAGTAAATAATTGAATAATCAATTTGAAACATTTGCAAAACATTGATACAGAATGTTTTGAAATAGTTTGGGTTTTACATAAGATTTAATACATACAAATACATTATTAATGTTTTATAAAATTTATAAGCTTTTATAAATAAATAAAATGTGACATTAAAATATTATAATAATTTTAAGGAATCACATAATAATTTCTAGGTCAAGTTATTTAACAAAATAATTTTTCTTTAATATAATAATCACCTTAAAAATTTTTTGTGGAATTTAAAATTCAAAAGTAAGCTATTTAAAAATGGCAGGGGGTGCCCGGGGTCGAACCCGAGTCCCCTGTGCAATTTTTGAAATTTGTAACCAGTGGGCCAAAGCCCCAAGGATTTTGTCCATGAAATAAAATATATAATGTCATAACCCTACTATTAGCAGAAACATGAGGATGTGACGGACGATATCGTCGTAACACATTGGGTGTCTAAGAGAATCTCTAAAGTAATTATTCGTCAATGGATCATGACGTCGCCCGACACAAAAGAACAAGTGTTAAGAACAATTAATACCATAACGTTATTCCATAAATTCACAAATAATCTAGAAGTTCAAAACTAGAACAAACAATACAAGATTAATCCAAAACAATTACAAATCCAACGAGAATAACAAATAGTCCAAAACTAATGTTTTAGTGTCTAATGCTTTTGAAGGAGCGGTCTCGTCTAGAGTCTATTTGTGACAACCATGAAACTTAGCACGTAATAATAATAATTATATACAAATAATAGACTTTATTTTCACTAGTGATATTTTTTTTAAATATTAAGTTATTAAATTTTAGATACAATCTTTAATCATTCGTTATAAGTTCAACTTATACACAAGGTTCATAAGTTAAATTAATAGGCTTTGTTAAACACCTAAAAACATCTTTGTTTCTAACTCAAAACTCTTATAGAACTTACTCATAACACCTTGTTAACTAACTCAAACCTATAACCAACTATTACCAATTAACATTTACTAAAGTAAAACTAGTTAACACACTCATATTACCTAACCTAATAAGCTAAATTAACCACCTAAACTCACAACATACCTATCTTAATTAAATAATTAAATCTACACTTATCCCATAGGATAAGAATTGGAGAAGATAATGATGCATGAAATTATTACAACTCAAGCCATATAAACCTATGTAGCTCTAACACATAACCACCTGGCCACCACCAACCAAAAACCACATCGGCCACCACCTTAAACATCCATTTAAATCCAAATAAATATCCACTAAACTTATTCAATTCAACTTAATATGAAAGAAAGAAATACAAATCAAGATAAGAAAGCATGCGTGCCACCAATCCAACATAGCATGCTCCCAAAACCCAAAATCGTTTTCTTAAACGCCACTTCACTAGATGCCATCATCACCACCGCCCAAGGCCATGCTCTCACAGCCAACTTCCACCAACCATCATCCATCGGCTTCCTTATAAAACTCCATACATACATGCATCAATTTGATACAACATACATACATGTCCCGATCGACGACATCACCGGTCCGTCACCCCATCCCTTTGCCACCTATCTTGTCACCGTAGCACCACCCAAATGACCCACCCCTCGGCTCCCTCTCACTCTACACAATCACACACATACAACTCTCTTTCTATAAACTTTAACCAAACTACCAAAACTAATGTTAATTACCACCTTCCAGCCCCTCTCTTGCCTTCTACAACCACCCTAGACCACCATGGCACCACCCCCAACCACCGTTGCACCACCGTTTTGCCATATGAACCCTCCGCCAACTTTTCTCTCTCTAGAACCGACACTTTTTCTCTCTAGAAATTAGTTACGTAACACTCGGAGAAACGAGTATTGAATATTACTTAACATTCTGAGAGGATCGAAGGTAGTATAATAACTTACCGAGTTTTATATTTGTTTTTACCTTTATCTTAATTCTAATTTAAAAATCATGTTTTATAAGTTTATTTAGCAACATTAATAAAACATGGACATAAATTATTAATAACAGGTTCTCACAATAAATTATGGTGTTAAAATGATTAAGAACTTAAATATAGTAATTTTATAAAATATGTAATTCATATTCAAAGTTCTAATAAAAATTGATAGGATCCGGGATTCGAATCATATTTAAATACTCTAAAAAGTAACTCCATATAATATGAGAAAGTTAAAACTAAATTTTTATAACTTTTTCAATATTATTTAATAATTTTTACTAATTATTCGATTCATTGAAAATACTACTTTAAACGTGTAAAAACTCTAAAGATAATTATTTTAGGTTGAAAATAGTAAACATAGTTTATTATAACATCTTTATGATTTATTTTATATCATCTTCGAATTTCTAAACATAAATAAGTTGAAAGTGATAATTGATTGACAATGTTAACATAAACTTTATGTTATTAAATATAAACTACGATACAAATATATTTGTTGAGGTCAACTAATATTATTTAACAAGAAGTAAATTATTCTATTAATTTATTTACAAACCAGTATGAGAATTATTATTATTATTATTATTATTATTATTATTATTATTATTATTATTATTATTATTATTATTATTATTATTATTATTATCATTATCATCATCATTGTGTAAATAATAATACACTTATATTATTGCTAATGTTCAGCTTTGAGAATGTTGTTCAATACCTAAAACAATATATAAATACTATTAAGTTTAAAATTGAGATGTTAACGCTATTGCTCTAATAATTACTATTGTTACTAGATCTATTAGTAATACTTTTATCATATGAACAATAATACTAAAGCTTAATTATATAAATACAATATATACATACTCACAATGTGAATTAATAAGAATATATAAACTATTTATACGAATAGAATCTTCAAACTATTTATACAAAAATAAGTCTAATTAGATTATGATTAAATAAGTTCTAATAATAACAAGAAAATAACTATGTGCATGCATCTATATATTAAATACATATAAATTCTAATTAATTTAGTAAATCAAAATAATTATACATGTAACATTAATATCATTGAACAAAATACATCTTAATAATAATATTGAAAGACTCACTTAAGCTAATACAAAGAGCTCAACCGCACATGTGATAGTGTTATTGCTTTGCTAAGGACTGATGTTAAATGTACAATTAGGATTGCAATGGTGAGTTCCTACACATAGTTATGAGATTTCAACATTGACATACGAATACTTTTAAGAGAAACCAGGTGAGTCTTCGTAGCCCCTTTTTACTTAAATTACTTTTGGGGTGAAAAGCATGCTCGTTTTTATGTGATGTGCAATTATTTAAGACTTTCTTTTGCTATTATGCACATGCACCGACTGTTGTTTTACACAACCATTAATTCTGAATAGAACCAACGGATCGTATGGGTAGTACTACTTGGGAATCCCCCACGCACAGTGTGTCCTATTGTTAGGCAAACAAACACTGAGACATCCAGTGCCGCTAAGCCTGTAATGTCTACGCGGCATATTATCTGCACATGTTTACTCTTTGATAGTTTGGGTGTTGCTATTCGGGGATTCAATCAATATTAGATGGGGATTGGATAACCGGGTACAGGGTTAGTTGTGGACTTACTTAATTGGCATCGTACGTGTTAATCTCTATTTCATTAAACCTGCGAACTCACCAACTATTTTTAGTTGACACTTTCAGTATGCTTTTCGGGAACCGGAAACCAAAGATATTTTGGCTAGTTATATATTTTGAAGAACCTCACATAGCAGTTGTACCAAGTTCTAGAAGCCCAGACTATTAAGTATTTAAGAATGTATTTGATGTAATAAAGGTTCTATTATTCTCTTGTAAACAATGTTGTTCTTGATATTCAGTCTAGTCGCACCCCCGTTGCTTCCGCTGTGTGCTGAAAAGTGGGGGTGTGACACTATTGTCCAAGTACGTAAGCATTGATAACTAAAAAGACATGCTCTAAAAGTCAGCATACGTTGGTGAGTTCACAGGTTTAAAAGTACAAATAAGTTGTCGTGTAAGTCTTGTACAAAATGTGTGTGTGTATGAGAACATAGAAGTCATAGAAACCAACATAAGTTTATGACTAGTCGAAGTCCAGATAACCGGATTATATTCACCCTAGGGCACGCACAGGCCACATTAGTCTTAGCTAGCATACCAACAACAAGGGTGGGGTGTCACCCATTAGTACTAAGAATACTTTTCCACGACAGTCAAGTACAAGTCCAAAATAAGACTAAACACTCAAGATGGGAATCTAAACTCGATCCTATGACTCAAACCACACATGACAGTCCAATCCAAGTCCAAAACAAGATTTAACACGGCATAGTCCAAAACCAATAAGCATGCTTTTCCCCCGAGTAAAACATATTAAAAGGGCCCGTGAAACTCACCTCAAAATTGTACAGTACAAGGCCCACAAAAACTAAAGCAAGTAAATATAGATAACAAACCAACATAAGATTACTAAAGGTCAAAAAAACCTAATTGGTTGTAATCCTCGTAATCCAGTCCTTGATGCTCATCCAAGTTCTTATTTTATTAATACATTAATTCATTTATTATTTTAACTTCAATTTCCAACATTAATTCTCAATCCTGATTTATTTTTAGTTTTCATGTCCTCAACATGTACCATTGTCATTGACGTTCCGAAATGTACATTTATTAATTCAAGTTTGTTGACGTATGAATCTTATATGTTGTTATCCTTTAATGCCTTAGAATCCATCTTTAGACCCAACTTTTAACTTATTTTAGTTAATTAGCCCAAATTCTTAACATTTAAGTTTAGTAAAAATATTTCAGCTTGTAAAGCCGATCGCGCACCAGTGTTACGTAGACTATTTGGAGGTCGGAAAGGTAATGAAATACTGCATAATACGAACTGCTTGAAAGATAAGATCTTAAAATAACTTCCAGAAAAAGAATCACCTCAAATGGACTAAGTATGAGGGAGATATGACTCAGCGAACACAACCTAACATTCTGCCCGAATTTAACAGCTTTGACCTTTCATTTTGTTTATTGTGTTTGGAGGACCAAACGACGTTGAAATGACACGCTTGGATTAGTTAAAGGACTCGCATATCTTTTTTTAGAGTAAAATTTTGGCCTATTTGGACTTAATATGATGGAGGGATAACCTGCACAAAACGTCCCATGTTTCTGACAGCAAGCTGTCCAGTTTCTTAATCTTGTCCCTTTGCATCCCAAACCTTAATATTTGACCATTGTCTACCCGAGACCTTAAAGAAAGTTTGTTACATTAACTAGTTGACAAAACCTTGTATTAGACACTAAAATTATCACTAATATCCAGTCCCAAAACAGTTAGTTTAAGTTCAATCTTACGGTTCTCATTCTTAGTTAATCGTCACATAGTTTTGATTACCCAACGCGTCTATCCATTCAAGAAGCAAGATTCATGTTTTTAATAAAAGATTATGGACCCCAGAAGTATATTAAGTCTAGATCTCATAAGTTTATAACCAAATATAATAAATCCAAGAACATATGAACATCTAAAACTAGACTTTTAACAATTTCGAAAAATCAACGCCCGGCATGCCTAATTCTTCACGATTCAATGCCTAAAACCAAGAATGAAAGATTATTAGATGATGATTTTGATGTTAAATGATTAATAACAACAAGAACATGAACAAGAAAAGATAAAATCATCAAAATAAACGGTTTTCTTATCGGAGATGGTGTAGATGATTAAGTCTTGCATAAAAATCAACCTTTAATACTAGAATATCATCAAAATCAAAGCAATTGATGATCATGGTGATCGATTGAAATGAAGAAAAAGAAGAGGATGGATGGCATCTGCTAGGGTTTTCTCTAGAGAGAAAACTTAGATAGAAATTTGCAAAAATGAAATAATAAAAAAACAAGAGGGAACGCCCCCCTTCTTTTGAAAGAATTCAGCCAAGGGGGGCCATGGGTGGGCCTCCCGGGCCCTTTGTCCATCTCGTCTAATTACATCTCGTCACGATCCGCGTGTCATTCAACTTTCATGTTTTTAAATTCTATGCGTTATTACAATTCAAATGGACTATTATATGCAATATAAATTACTTAATTTATATATTTTTAAATTAAATTATGTATATTTTGTAAGCTTTAGGCAAAGCTCACGTGTTCGATTTTTGTTGCGTTCTTAATTTAAATTTTAATATTTTACATATTGCCAAACCTTAATCAAGACCAAATTGCATAATTATCGTACTACATTCAGAAAAGTGAACCTGTCACCCATCCTAGGCCCATTAGAATATATTAAGAGCATAATACACAGTTCTAGAACATAACATGTCCAAACGCGTCTAATATACTATACTTATATCAAGCTCACATTAGGTTAACATTCAAATCAATAACCACATTAAGACCAAGTCAAAGTCAAAAATTCAATGTCAAAGATCAATGCACCTATTTAGGTGACGGATGCCACATATAAGTCAGATTTAATAAAATACCTATAGATGTCACATGTAAGTTAGATTTAATAAAAATACCCAAATGATATAAACCCTAGAATCGAATTCAATTCAATCGAACATCAATTTGATATTATTGATAGAAATAAACTTGGGGCTTTTGTTCCTTTAATGAAATTGAGTGTATGAACATGTTTAATTACCTGGAATGTAAATAAAATCAATGAATTTAAGAAGAGCTAGGTCGCGACTCAAACAAAAATTATAATCCGAGTTGATGAGCTTGATATGCTGCAATTTGACGGTTTGTAAGGTTCCAAAAGTGATGAGAATGGAAAGCCCTAGATTAATTGTGATCAAATAAAATATATAAGTCAGATTTAATAAAAATCCCCAAATGATATAGACCCTAGAATCAAATTCAATCCAATCGAATATCAATTCGATATTGTTAACAGAAATAACTTAGGGCTTTTGATTCCTTAATAAAATCTAGTGTATGAACACGTTTAATTACCTGGATTGAAAATGAAATCGATGAATTTAAGAAGAACTAGGTCACGACAGAAAGAAAAATCAGAATCCGAGTTGATAAGCTTGATATGTTGAAATTGGATAGTTTGTACAGTTTTCAGAAGTGATAAGAATGGAAAGCCCTCGCTTAATTGTGATCAAAAGCGCTCGGAAGGGGTCTTTTGCAAAAGTTGCAAGTCGGGATGGTTAAGATAAAAGAATTCAACGTGTGAGTGTGTTATTTGTGCAATTGATGATTTAGAAAGGTTGAAAGGACCGATTAGGGTATTTGACCTATGTTAAATAGCAATGATTTCATTAATTTCCTCTTGAAGGCGTTGTGAGTTTGTTTCTGCTATAACCACTCGAATTTGATATAGTCTTTGCTGTTACGTGTCACACCCTCAAAATCCACGTGCGGAGTTTTACCACGAGGCGTGTGAACAAACCAGGATCACAGTCACTAGTTACTCAGAACGACACTATATGCCACATTTAAAAATAAAACCAATCAAAGTTCAAACTTTAAAACCATGCAAAAGCGTTTTGTAAATAAGACAAACCCAAAGTATATAAATGTAAAATTTGGCAAAACACGTGCCAACCCATTATTTAAATCCCATAAATAAAATTCAAATGTCATGACTTAAGATGAAGTCTTAGAATGCATGCTGGACCCGTGATGTGCTCCTAATGTGAGAATAGCATACTAAAAGGTCAACACAATGGTTGGTGAGTTCAAGAGTTTACGTTTAATCATAAACAGTAATAATTTGTATAACATAAGAAGTGTATTAAAATAGATAGCTAGTCTATATTCACAAGTAATAACAATAGTGATTTCGCGATCGAAGCTAACTGCGTTGCGTTTGTTGCCTTCTGTCACAACTTACCAGGTCGTGACAATGATTGTGTTTAGGACAATATTGCACCCGTTTGACCTCGAGTCGCACAGGTGGGGCTTGTCAAACCCAGTAGTACTACCCAAGACTTCCCGCTAATTACCATTATTAACGATCCGAAAGTGTGAGGACTTTCAAGGTATTATGCACTATGTTAAAACATACACAACTTATAATAATAATAATATAGTGTTTGCGAAAAAGTATGCTACCTCCCCCGGAAGAGAGTTTATAAAATAGTGGGGCATGAACTCACCTGATGTGCAAAGATAATGATAAGAGAGAACTGATAATGGAGGGAAAGAGAACCCTTCAAAGGTTACCTAGAACACGCAAGTACATAAGTACGTGTGCATAGAAAACTTAACAACCCTAGGTGCTCAATAAACACATTGACCCAAGACTTTGAAAAACAAGACTCATTTAACCTAGTTGACCCGTTGACCCGTTGGTGACATATTAATTGAAATCTCATTTAATCAAGCGTATCAACTTATCATACATGATTATTAAACAAACTATTCACATATATCACATCATCAACCCAAGTTCAACCTAGATCATCATACAACTCATGCGAATATCAAACAATCAACATGCTCAACACAATTATAAATATATCACAACTAATAAATCATTCATGAAGTCTAATCATGCACAACATGCCATGTGAAGCCACTCATGACTTCACATCCTAAACCCTGCCAATCCTACTAAGTAGGGGCCTTAGATTCGCACGCGTGTATGACAATCATAATCACATTAATCAACAGGATTCATTCCAACCAACAAATACAATAATGATCAAGTCCAATCCCAAACATGATTTCCTAATCACTAACCATAATTCATTATCATGTATAATCACCAAGAACCTAAATTCCTTAAATGACCAATCAAGCATCCATGCAATCCAAGTAACACATTCCACCACATTAGACATCATCCATAAGCATTCTAACATGACCCTATCACCATAAACATGCCCACATCATCATATCCAATGATCTTCAAAAATAAAGTTTCCCTTTTGGGAAAGTAACACCCAAAAGCAATCTAACATCCAATTCCTTCATAATTTCATCAACTTTATACCTATTCAAGTTCATAACATACATTCTAACATGATAATCATAACTAATTCATCAAAATTCCCAATCATCATGCATAAAAGTTTCCACTTATAGTAAGTTATGATCAACACATCAATTTCATGAATTTTCTTATATAAACCATGTAAACTAACATCCAAGCAATGTATCTAACATCATACAATCATCAAATCATGAATTCCAAGAACAAAAAGTTTCCTCTTAAGGTAATGTGCAAGATTTATGATCAAATCATAGATTTCTTGCAAAATTAACATGATCTAACATTCATACAATCTAACCAACATCAAATTAACATCTAACAATCATCAATTTCACTTTTTCATCATCAATTTCGAATTAGGGTTCTTCAAGAACAAAAACCATGAAAAACTAATCAAAACTAACCTTTAGGTGTGCTTAGATGATGATTAACACTTGAAAACAACTTGTAATACTTGAAACCACTTGGAATTTGACTTGTGCACTTGTTCTTGGATCAAAATCGCAAGGTGAGGGTGTTGGGAGGGGGGTTACGGCTGCAATGGGGGTTTGGGGCTACGGTTGGGTTTAATTTTGTTTATATATGGTAACTTTTAATTTCATTCCAATTACAAAATAAACCCCATTGTTTATATTTTATAAAAACTAATCTTTTTAACACTTTTTAAAAGGTTTTAACTACAAAATATAAACATTACTAATCAACAATAATAATCATATACATTTTCAACTAATAGCAAAACATATGAGATCATAGTTACACGTTGTCACGTTATCAAGTAAAATTCACAAACAATAACTTAAAATGCATGAACCACATAACCACAACTAATAATCAACATTATTATTTAGGTTATCATTTGTTTACCATAGATAATTGTTATTAAGTCACCAACGTTCAACGACAACTAGTGTGTGCTCACTACACGTGTATGCAAGACCTAAAAGAACTAACGGAGTTTGGTAACGGAAAATTACCAGATGTCACATTACGAGTCAAATTAATTTGATTATTATGATTTTAGGTCAATGATTTTAGTTAATTGATTTAATTTCAAGTGACACCCATTTTGACTTTGAATACATATTTCAATTTTTAGGTTTAACAATGAATGTTCACTGATGAATTCGAATTGATTGGGTCCTTGGTTCTAAACTGATTCGTGATAGAAGGATGATAGTTCAATCGGGTCTAAATCAGTTTTTTTGCGTGTTTGGTGGTCGTAAGAATTCAGCGAGAGGCTAGTCGGAGTTCACAGGGTCAACGAGGTGGAGGGTTGGGTGTTTGAAATATTTACACATTGGTCCCTATAATTTTAAAACTTATTATTTATGTGTAAACATTTATGATAAAGTTTCAAAAACTATATTTTGATCCTTGAAAATTTATAGGTCCATTACTTTATGTAAAAACACTCTAAAACAAGTTTTATTATTACACATTACACCCTAGACTTTATAAAACTTAATTAAAAATAAATCATTTTATTAGTTTATAATACTTTATAATTTTTATAAATCTTGTAAAAGATTTATAATATAATAGTTTAATTGAATAATTAAATCTCATAAGTGATAAATAAAACTTTGTAGCTTTAATTTATCTTATAAATTATTTTAAGTAACTATAAATTTATTAAATGATTTCATAAGTGAAAACTGAATAATACAATTCATAATATTGTTTAAATAACACTTTTACTGTATTTGAATCATTAGAATAAATCAAATCATTAAATGATGATTTTTTTTCCATATAAAAATCAAAATGGGTTTGTTTTTAGGTTTATGATTTGAAAATGATCCACTTTGGTATCTTATTGAATAAAAATAAGTAAATGTTACATCTCATTTATTGTTAAAGCGTATTCTTTATTAGAAAAAGAAAGACTTCTTTTAGGATTTTCTGTTAATTTTTAATGTTTTTGACTCTTTGATAACTTTATAAAATAAAGAAATATGATGAGTCATGAAAATAATCAAATTTTGATATATTTAGGTTTTCATTTAGGGTTAATCATGCTAGTTGATTGTAATAAAAACTCGAACCTACTATGATCAAATGATTTAGTTATAATATCTCCAAAAATAAAATATTATCATAAATCAACTTGATTATAGCTTGAATCAACTTGATTATATTTTTTCAGCATAATCTCTCAAAAAATAATATCTTATCTTAATGTGCTTAATTTTTTAATGTTGTATTGGGTTATTAGTTATAAACATAGCAATTGTATTATTAATGTGAATTAGTGTGTGCAAAAAATTAAACCCATAGTCAAGGATCGGGTTTTGAATCCATAAAACTTGAGAATAACAAGAGGATACAGCAATGTACTCAGCTTCTATAGTTGAAAATTGACATGTTTGTCTACTTCTTGCTCTACACTACCATGACACTAGTCTTGAACCAAGGAATTAGCAATAAGAAGATGCGGACTTTCTGTTGAACTTACTACCACCATAATCATTGTTAGTGTATGCATATATATTGAAGCCATCTTTTTAGGATACCATTAACCAATTTTTGGTTTTCCTTTATGGTATCTAATGCATTTATAGCACTGACATGTGATTCCTTTGGAACTTGCAGCCCCCATCACGACCACCCCTCCCTTTCTCCCTTTGCTCACGATCAGCCCCTCACACATATCAAACCCATCAATTCTTCCTTGATTTAATCCACAGAATTATGTTAAGGAGTCTCAATTGTGATCAGTTATGTGATTTGGGTAAGAGTTACCATCAATGTTTCATCTTTTTCCTGAAGTTTGATTTCATACAAATCCTAGTTCATCCAATCAATCTTATAACATGAAATTGATGTAACTGAGTGTTGTAGTTAGTCTAGAATCATACAAATGTTGATATTTTCATGGATTACGCAAGAAAATGGTGATTCAAATGTCCAGTTCATAACTTATCCAAAGATGAAACTTTAGTTTCTCGAAACATTAAATTTTGATATCTAATAATGTTTGTTGTGTTATGATGATTATTATAGATTACATGAATCATATAATTAATGAATTATTGATTTGATTTATGTAATGTGGATTGTTAGATCACATCCTCTTAATGAGAAAACTTTGTAATTGTGATTATGATGTTTAATAGTTTGAGCATGCATGGAGTGACAGGATCATGATATGATGGTTATTGGGGTGATGATATGTGTTTGCTATGCTAAATGTAATGGATGCATAAGTTAGTTTATATGTTAGGAAACTTGAATTGATGAATTTGGTAGAATTGTATGATTGCGTGTACATCTATGCTAGATGACAATATGGTGCTGTATTGACTAGAATAATGTTAGTGACTAGGTTTACATGATAGAACCTTGTTGTGGATATGTGTGTTTGATCAATATGAAAAAATTAGAAAATCATTTTTGGTTTATGTTATACTTTGAATGCTATGATGTGATAACGAATACCATACACACATGCAGATCTGAGGCCTGGTAGCAAGTTTACTTCACATGGCATGTGATGAGTAGCCTAAACCCTGTGTGTATCCAGGTTGCATGATAGTAACATATGTAGTTATCACATGGAAATCTGAAGTAATTGGTTAATATATGATTGAAATGTACAAGCTAGTTATAATTATGGATTTGTATGTGTTGTATGGTAGGTCTTACTAGTATGGAAAACTTGTTATAGTTTAGAACTCATTATGTGTGATATGTCAATGTATGTGTGATACATGAATGTACTTAATTAAACTCATGAATGTCAGACTTATTAACTATAAACAAACATGATTTTATTTAACATGTCACCAGCGGGTCAACTAGGTTGAACTTGGTCAACATTTCTAAATGCATGAATCAATGGGATTGATTGTACACTTAAGGTTTTATTAACCAACCCCTCCTACATGTACTTATGTAGTCACATGTTTTAGGTAACTTGTGATAGGTTATCATATAGTTTGAGCTCCATTTAATTGTTCCTTTATATGCATAAAGTGAGTTCACTGCCTTACTTTTATATACTCCCTTTGGGGGAGAAAACATACTTAAAATGCTTTACTTTATAAGTTTTGTATTGCATGTTATAAAGTGTAGTTTTACCATGTCAATACTCTTTGGGATTGTTAATTATGGTTAATTAGCAGGAAATATTGGGTAGTACTAATGTGCTTAACAAACCCCACCCATAATACTGGAGGTCAAGCGGGTGCAACTTGTCCTAAACTACAAACACATTGTCATGAATTGATAAGTCATGATGAAAGGCAAACAAACGAGCACAGTTTGTTTCAATCGTGAAAACATTGTGGTTTTATGTTTATCTCATATATTAGCTATTTATTTCATTACACGCTGCTTATGTTATTACAACTCAATGTTTTGCTTAATTACAAAAACATGAACTCATCCATCCTTTGTTGACACTTTAGTATGTCTTTCTCATGTCACTAATCACAGGTGTGTTATGAGCATATCATGGTCACTTGGCAGACAAACATTTTCAACTACGTAAACTATTACTTGCATTTAAAACTTAAGTGATGACCATATAGATACAACACCTAAATTGATATGGATGATGACCATATAGATACAACACTTAAATTGAACTGAAAATACTTGACAATTGCCAACGACGACAAGATAATAATTATATTCCTCTTTCTTTATTTTGTTTAATCAAATGAATAAATTTGTGTGATATCAACATAAATAGTAACAATGTTTAGAAGCTCACTGATTTCTTAATTACAATATAGTTTATATTTAATAGTTAGATCATCCCATTTATTTAATTCCTCGTAGCATGTCATACCCCTGCTTATAGCGGAAACACGAGGATGTAACGGATGGGATCATCATGTCTCATTGATAGTTAATATAGATGCATTAAATGATGCAAAACCAACGTGTCATAACATCAACCGACACAAATGGAGACTTGTGTCATAGTTAGTAAATTCCATGACATATATAGTCAAACAGGTCTAATGATTTTGAATCCCACAACTCGGGAACAAGTAAAGGCATTAACATCCACAATTGGTAACATAAAATGAACACACATGTTTGAAATGCTAGAACAAGTCTATCATGAAATCCGTAGGGTCATCACTAATGGATCAACTCTAGCTATACTTGATGATTGTTGTTGCTAGAAAAGATATGCTCAAAGGTCAAAACATGGTTGGTGAGTTTGCAAGTTTACGTAATGAATAAAAATTGATGCTGTTAAAATGTTTGTAGGATATAAATGTATACAGTTATAAGCAAGCGATATCACATGTAATCATGATCATTACAACCAAGCCTAAGACGTACACACAGATCTTGTCAGAACATATTCACCCTAGGGTCTGTTCATGACCACCGTTAGTACCAACTAGTATACCAACAAACAGGGGTGGGGGCGTCAACTTGCAGGACTGGTCGAGGAGGTCAATGCAACAGTTTAACACGATGTTTGGAGAGTGAACTTGATGGATAACACTTACAGGATCAAATAGGGAACTGACTATTTGGAAACTAAGAACTTAAAATAAAAGAACACAAGCAGATGGTTTTCAAGAATGCTGTAAATTGCTCTTAAATTCTATTGCAAAGTTACAAGTGATTAAAAGAAATACAAGACTCAAGTTACTTTGTACTACATCCTATAGCCGGCCATACTATGAAGGCCAGTTGGATACACTAATCTAGACAACAAGATCAATGTACAGTTAAAAGGCAGCTTGCCTTTTGACATGTGACCATGACATGTCATAGCTCACATCCTAATGTATTACAAAAAGGATAAAAGGTACAAAGTAGAAAGTTACAAACACCATACCATAATCTACATTTTACTAAAGCATGGAACTTTTCACCAACTTGTGCAAGTTGGTGAGTCTTTAGAGTGGCAACGGAAAGTTGGTCAGCTTTCTGATAAAGTAGATAAGATAAAGCATGTCTTCTCTATCTTTGAAAGAAATCAGTCTTCTGTTCTCTTGGCTTCGGAAGACTTTGTCTTCTAAGCTTGGGAAGACTTCATCTTTGACTTCAAAAGATTTTGGTCAGCTTCGGAAGATTTTACACTTAGAATATTTCTTATGAGAAGTGTAAAACTTCCGAAGTAACTTCTGCAATGCTATGGTTGAATCAGCCTTTTAAGTATACCTTACAAACTCCCCCTAGGCTTATGCTACCAAATCAGAAAAGGATACTCAGAAATTGATAGTCTTCATTAGGATCAAGGCCATGCCTTTCTTCATCAATTGGTCCAGATCCCTCAGACTCTCATATCATCTTCTCATGTCATAGAGATCATTCAAAGGGATATCAAACATGTCTTGCCAGAAATAGACATCTTGGCCTACATAATCTCTGTTGACATACCATCTATCTTGATTTGCTTCAAAGCTCTAGGACAGAATGGGTCTTTCAACTACAAGAGGCTCTGCTTGAGATGGAGTTAGTTGAGAGCCTTTTCTTGAGCAACCTCAAGATATTCTGACTCATTCTGAGGTGCGGAAGTGGATGCCTTGGACTTCTTCTTCTTTTTCTTGTCCCTTCTAATGGCCATCATTTTCCTCTTTCTATACTTTAACTAAGAAGAGTGGCCCGCAGCAACAAACGATCTTTCTGTATTCTCCTCAGTTGGGTCCCTTTCCTCCACATGTTCAGAAGCAAGAGATTTAGAACCCTGCTAAGGTTCAGAAGATGAATTTGGCTTAGATGTAGCTTCAGGATCATGTTGTGTTGTCTCTTGGTGTTCCACTTTCACCTCAACTTTAGGTGCAGCTTGACTAGGTGGAGAATGCAAGTCAACTAGTTGATCTTCTTTTATCATCTACTTGATTCTTCTTATATGCTCATCCATTGTGGATAGAGACATAGGACCAAGTCTCCTTCCGGAGAACCCAAACAGATTCAAAAAGCTCACCATTTTCTGTCTATCAGCAGACTTCTTCTTTTGTGCTCTAATGATGGCTCTTTACTTAGTAGCCTCCTCTCTCATTTTCCTCTTCACAGCTTTTCTTTGGATTTGAGCTTCTTCTTCCAACTGTTTGAGGTATTCAAATTCAATATACTCTAATAAGAGAGGGTGAAGGGCTGCTGCCTGATAAAGACCTTTGGCACTCAGACAGGTTATCATCTTTTTTCTTTCTTGTTCTCTTCCTATTTGAGTTTGTTCTTATTGTACAGCCACACTCTATTTTTCAGGACTTTCTTGAACTGGAGAAAGGGCAGGGTTTGTAGAGTTTCTTTCTCTTTCTTTCTTCTTTGATTTGGAGGAGCAGTTCTACAGCAACCTCCTCCTCTCCTTTGTCAACTCTGTGTCAGCCAGTCCATTCAATTTTTCTAATGGGAGATAGATGAGTTCATCAATATTGTAATTCCTTAATCCCAGATAATTTAATCTAGCTACCCTTAACTCATCATCTTGAATGTTAGGCCTGTGGGCAGCCCTAATTGTAGCTTGCATGAAGCTTGGGATTTCTCCCGTTTTCTCTCCCCTAGCCTTCCTCTTCCTCTCCCTTTTCTCCTTCTCAATCTCCTCAAGAGTCATTTTTCTTTTTTCCTTTGTCAATTATTGGCCTGTATGACCCAGGGTGGAGAGAGCTTTGGCCTTGTGATGGTTGTACTGAGCTTGAACTCTAGCCAGGGTGAGGTTGTGAGAAACCTATACTAGCAGGTGTTTCACTGAGGGTACTGGATGCTGAGGTTGAGCCTGTCTCAAGGTTCACAGGTCCACTACTAGGCCTTCAACCAAGGTTTTCCTTTCGAAGCTAATCTTAGGGTTTATCTAAGTATCCAGTTGACCAACAGTTTTCCATGCTAGCCTCTATCTATATAGTTTTGCTCTATTTCTGAACACTTGCAGCACCCAATCTTGAATCGTCTCAGCTAATCTGCCAGCCTGTCTGTTTTGGCTTAGGTTGACAAGTTGCAAATCAACTAGTGGGAAACTCTCATAGAATCTCATGGTCTGAAAATTGAAGACCTCTTGTTGCCCTTGAGCTCTAGAGAGTACCAAGGCCTTTCTTGTATTGTCATACCAGCAGGGTAGGATGGGGCAGACATGGCTCTTGTAATTTCTTCCTCAAAGAGTTCCTGTAGTATGGCCTCCATATTAGTGTGAGCCTGAGCAAGTTGTTGAGTCTGGACAACTGCAAGATTAGTAGGACCATTTGGAGATAAGTAGGGCCATTCGAGATCACCAAAAAGAGTTGGTCTCGTGGCTTATAAATTAAGTTTACCTCAGGAGTTAAACGACATGCATGATACGCTTCACATACCAAATCTTAAGAGACATTTAGCAAGCAGATCTTTTCATGTGCCAATCGATGATATCTAAATAGATGACAAACTTCATTTAGTGGAGGAACGATTAGAAATCATGGATAGAAAGATTAAGAAGCTGAACTATAGTAAATCTCGAATGTTAGGGCTCAATGGAACTCTAAGCAAGGCCTTAAGTTTACATGGAAACGGAAAGATCAGATGAAACTTAAATATCCGTATTTATTTACGTATAGAGTTTGGGAACTAACTCCAGCTAAATTTCGGAACGAAATTTTCTCAACTGGTGGACACTGTGACATCTGTCACTCTCAAGTCCGTTATTTTACCCGAAACCCATTATCATTCAATTATTGTATTTATTATCTTCATGTTATTAATATGTTCGTGATTGTGTTAATTGATATCGTCAACTCGTCGCGATAAATTCTAATTTATAAAATTATAAATTAGAGTAATATTATATTTTTTATTACTATTATTATATATTATTATTAATGAAAACTTATCAAAATCGTGCTCGCAACGCCGTAAATTATGAACGCGCTAATATTGTATTGTGTCACGTCATAACCCATATAAATATTTTTTTAAATTGGTTCATTAAGGGTTACCTTATTACGTTTGGGTTAGATAAAAATAAAATAAAGGTTTAATGTATCATTTCACTAAACTTGAGGGGATTAATTTCTTTATTGTTAAGGGTCTAAATTGCAAATACTATATATATATATATATATATATATATATATATATATATATATATATATATATATATATATAAATGTGTCGACCTCCTAAACCTAAAATCCTTCCGGTCGACGTGAGCCCCTCAAGCACCCTCTATCGACCGCGGCCGCCGCAACCATCATGATAGCTGCCAATCGTTGATGATTTGCAGCCGAAACCAAAGGTAGTCTTCGCTCTCTTGTCCCTATCTCCATTCGTCTCCTTACGTTTGTTCATTTTCGTTCGCGTTTCGGTTCGGGAGACGTTTATGAATGTATGTCGTGGGGGTTGTGTGTATGTATAGATTCAGCGTGTGTGTGTGCTGCAGTGTGTGTGTGCGCTGCAGTGTGTGCGTGCACAGAAGTGTGTGTGAGTGTGTGCTGGAGTGTGTGTGTATGTGTGTGTGTTGCACTACGTGTGTTGTGTGTGCTTCTGTGTGTGTTGTGTTTAATTTGTGTGTGTTTGTGTGTTAAAAGAATGTGTGTTTAAATATAATTATGTATATGTATGTGAAGGTGTGTGTGATTCTATGATATGTATACATATAATCATGTGTGAATATTGAATGGTACGTGCGAGTATATATAAGGGATGAGCGTGTGTAAGTGTTCACGCATGTGTGTGTATAATTGTAGATATATATAAAAATTGTGCGAGGTTATGAAATTATAAGTGGGTGCGTTCATATGAAAATATATATTTATATTTACTTATACACACACACACATATATATATATATATATATATATGCCATGGTGTGTGTAGATATGCAACAGTGTGTGTGTTTAATGTGTACGTTGTGCATTTTGTATATATCTTGTGTGTATGGGTGTGTATGTATGAGTGTGTATGAATGTAAATATATATGTTGTGGGTGTTTAAGCAATGTGTGTGTTGGTTGGTGTATATTAATATATGTATGAGTCCATGTTGTTATATATGTGTGCATATTAATGTATATGTGTGTGATTATAAGTGTGCGTGTGATATATGTATATATATATATATATATATTGCAATATTTATATAAATATTGCATGGGAACATCAACTCGAATATATAACAATATATATATGTATGTACTGTGTGTGATTAACGGATGGAATAAGTATAAAAACATCATCTGGGGTGGATCGAGTAATTTATTTATAAAAATATAAATATGTATACTTAGTTTGTACCTTTGAGCTAATTATATACATATATATATATAAATATATGTAAACTTATGTGTAATTATGTGAGTATTCGAATTGTTATATATATATACACACACACACACACATTATGAGCGAGTCGCGCAATAAATCTGAACCGACTCGAGATGGAAATGAAATTATTATAACGCTTATTGAACGTGTTTATAAGTTCAATTATCTTCTATCATAGGTACTCGATTGTTGGTTCGCATACGTTATTTGAAGTCTATCACTTTCTTTTATTATTGCCCGTATCCAATCAAGGTGAGTTTCGCGACCCCGTTTTATTACAATTATTTACTAACATCACGGGGGAAAAGTATGCTCAACCCTTTTTATGCTGTGAACTCTTTACAATTTTGGACAATTGTGTTTACTGTTGATAAGTAGATATCTAGTACATGCATGAGTTTTCTGTGTGGTTTTTTATTCACAACTATTTAACTCCTGTGTTGGGGCCTACGGACAGGTATTGATAGTACTATTGGGCTGACACCCCCATCCTTGTTTGTTGGTATACTAGTTGGGACTGACAATGGCCACGAACGGGCCCTAGGGTGAATATGTTCCGACAAGATCTGCGTGGTTCGTCATAGGTTTAGTTGTGAGGCTCATGTTTACATGTGATATTCCTTGCCTATAACTGTATGCACTTATGTTAGTCAAACAATTACACAGCAACAAGTTTATTTATTATTTAAACCTGTGAACTCACCAACAATATGTTAACCTTTTTGAGCATATTTTTTTAGGTAACATTAATCGAGGTTAGCAAATGATGAGGCCTTAGTGACGACCTAAGGAATTCGAGCTAGGCTTGCTTTGACATTATAAACTATGATCGTTGACTTGTTTGTCATTTTGAATATTGTTTTACTTAGACTTGTTTCCGGGTTGTGGGAATTCATTTGGGAATTCATTTGGATTATGTTGTTTAACTATGTTGTCGTGAATTGACTAACCACGACACAAGTCACCATTTGTGTCGGGTGACGTCATGACACGTTATTTATATCATTTAAGGCTCTCTATTAATTAACAATGTGTTATGACGATCCCGTCCGTTACATCCTCGTGTTTCCGCTATAAGCGAGGGTGTGACAGATTGGTATCAAAGCAATTGGTTATAGAGAATTAGGTGGAACACTCGACCTAGACTATAACCTAAGCACCCGCATGTAGTATGCATAATAGGATTATGTGTGCAATAATATATATGTGAACATTCTAAGTGCATTATTGGCTATGCTTGCATAGTCTGTCTTACAAGCTATCTGCGGCATACTTATTTGAGATAGTTATGGGCTGTGTATCATGTAATTCTACCTTGAGGAAGCTTTAGGTAAGCGCGTCCCTTTGTTATGCATTTGACTTATATTCGAATTGGATTTATAAGTGCTACTACAAGAACTCTTCTAAGGCTTAGGTTGTAAGCCAAACTTTATTCCGTGAGTCTGTCGATGTCACATAGGCTCCCTTATTCACAACTTGTTAGGTTGAATCTTTGAAGACGGACACGCCGGCTAATACGACACCAGTAAACAAGAGACGCGACGTAGTCAAATTTGATGACTACTTCCTCAGATCTCAGATTATGCTTCATGAATTCCTTCATTTGTTCATTGACCAAATGAATTCTTTTTCAATCGATTACTTTGTACAAATACTGTTAATAAGCCCTTGGTTAGTGACCATATTCTTGATTTCTCCAATCATGGAAAATACTATGTACTTCATAAGATATGTTAGCTCAGATAGGAGGAACTGGGGGGACCACGCAAAGCAAATTACCATTACGGGTGCACACGTAATTGCAATTTGCAGTGCATGCGAACCTTGGCAAATCTTGCCATGAGATAACAGTCATAGTTAGTACAAATCTTCCATTCTATACTTCGAGACACTAAAGTCTCATTCATTATAAGACTTTGTTAATGACGAGGAAACATGCATAACCTTTACTCTTATGTGAGCTCTAATCTAACTAGAGACTACATGGGGATTCATATTGTGACACTAGACCTATTCCCTGTAAGACGGTGCTTCTTTTAGCATTTCAGAAATTATGCAATTGACTGTTTGTTTGGAATGTACATGGCCTTTGAAGAGTTGTAGCAGAGTAATGATACTCCCTTCACATGTATTATGAAGCATTAGTAGTTTGAACATTCTAGCATTATGCTTTGATGGAGTAATCGGATGTCACATGACCGGTTTAAGTGTTGTTCTTGGTATATCGTGGATGTGGTGGGAACGCTGCAGGGAACCCTATATATAAGCATCACCGGTATACTAAGAATGTGCCTGAACTTGGCTATGTGATGATCTTGATTAATTGAAGTAGGAAATGGTAGACATGATAAGGTAACAGGGTTGGTTGTACATACAAGGGATTCTTGATCTGATAGTCAAAAGAGTATGATGGAAAAGTGGAAGCAGTAAGTCTGACCCGTTGGATTGAGAAAAATGAAAATTATAATGGGTATCAACATCTATGCTAAAAACAAGAGGATAAAGTATGTTGCTTACTCACTAATGGGTAAATCACTGACATGGTAGAATGCCCTAGCTCAAGTCTAAGGTAGTGAGGCTACGATAGCCATGGTTTGAGATAAGCTCAAAGCTTTGGTGACTGAGGACTAGTGCCCGATGAATGAGATGTAGAGGTTAGAGTAAGAATTCTGGAATCGTGTAATAATGGGGCCAGTAATGCTCCTTATAAGGACAAAATTCATAAGTTGGCAAAGCTGGTGTCACACCTTATGGCATCTTGATCAAGAAGGATTGGCATGGACATTGGGAAAATCTAGTGAGTAGTGAAAAGAAGTTGCAGAGTCGAACGAGCAAGCCAATGGTAAGGTAGACTAGTAGGCCAATGTTCTGAACCTAGCTATGTCGGTTGATACGGTTAAGCCAGCATGCATTAAACGTGGATGCTATGAATGTGAGATTCCCGACCATTACCATAATTTATGCCCTAGGCTGAGCCGGATAGCTGAACAAGTTGGAAACAATAAAAAAAAGTTAGGTGATGGTTATAACCAGGAATTTAGAATAGCGCAATTATGAAAATAAAGATCATGTGAATTAAGGTAATACAGCTCGCGATCTCACATTTGTGATTGGAGCAAACGGTGCTCGTCAATACCCAAATATTGTTACAGGCACGTATCTTATCATCAATCAATATGCATCTGTTAAACAGGAGTAGAAGATAGCTTCGATTCTTTCAAATTCACTCTTTCATTTGACATGAACCCTAGTTCCTTAAAAATTAGTTAGTCGGTTGAGATGAAATTTGTAATAATTAGAGGTTGTACAGAAGTTCAAGAAGCTCATGTCCTTGACATAAAGATAATATCGTTTGGATTGGTTACCGAACTATGAAGCCAAGATAGTTCATCGAGAGAAGGTGGTACATAATTTTCTATCAAATAGTGAAATGCTGAAGATTCAAGAAGAATGCCCTGAAAATTATTTTAGACTCATTTCTTGCATGAAGCAAGAAAGTTGAAAGATATCCCTATTTTACGATATTCCTCAAAGAATTTTCCTAATGACTTATCAAGATTGCCCTTTTCTCTTCAGATAGAATTGCATAATGATTTGACCCTCTACCGACTGGCACCATCAGAGATGCAGGGATACTCGAGCAAATTGCAAGAGTTGTTAGGTAAGGGTTCTGTCCAACCAAGTCACTTACCATAGGAAACACCGATATTGTTCATTAAGAAAAAGGGTGGGTCGTTTCAGATGTGCATAGAATATCAGAAATCGAATAAGTTGACCATCAAGAATTGATATTATTTTCTCAGTATCGGTGACCTACTCGACCAGTTGTGGGGAGCAAGGTACCTTTCAAAGATTGATATTGGGTCAGTTTATCATCAATTGAGGGTTCACAAAGACAATATACCGAAGACAGTTTTAGGACTCGTTATGGACATTTCTAGTTCTTAGTTATGTCGTTTGGTCTAACAAATACTACCATAGTACTTATAGACTTGATGAAATGACTATGTAAGCCGTACCTTAGCAGTTTGTGATTATGTTTATAGATGATATTTTCATCTATTTGTGATCAAAGAAAGAGCACGAGTAACACCTAAAGGGATACTAAAACTATTGGAAAAATAGATACTCTACACCAAATCCTCCAATGTAAGTTCTGATTATGGGAAGCAAAGTTTCTAGGTCACGCAGTCAATGAGAAGGGGACTCACGTTGACCCTGGAAATATCAAGCGGTTAAAAAGTGGGATACACCTAAGACGCTTTGGGAAATTCGACAGTTCTTTCAATTGACCGGATAATATCGACGGTTCATGATGAATTTCTAAACGAAGGCCTAATCATTGACAAAGTTAACCTAAAAGAGTATGAAATTCAATTGGCGATCGAAGCGAAAAAAGGCTTCACCAAACAATAAAGGACAATTTGCGTAACAAGCCAATATTAACTATTCCTGAAGGGTCAAATGATTTGGTTATATTCTATGACGCATCACATCAAGGACTTTGTTGCGTTCTGATGCAGAAAGACTAAAAGATCGACTATTGACAGCTTAAAATTTGCGAAAGAAATTATACGACGCATGACTTGGAATTGGGTGCTGTAGTGTTTGCACTTAAGATTTGAAGACACTATCTATATAGAATGAAGTGTTTTATCTATACAGATCAAAGAGCCTTCAACGTATTTTTTTTATGAAGGAATTAAATATGCGTCAGAGGTGATGGTTTGAGTTGATCAGCGATTATGATTGTGAGAGTTGATATCATCAGGGGAAGGCGAACGTAGTGGTTGATTTGTTGAGTAGAAAGGGCATGTTAAACCTTTATGTGCACGAGTTTTGAGAATGCCTATACAATCAAACCTAAAGACTTAGAGTTTAATGGCAAATGATGAAGCACTAAATGAGGAGAATGTTGCAAGTGAGGGTTTCGTTTGTTAGATAAACAGATGAAATGCAAGGAGGATGGCGTACAATACTCCGTGGGTCGTATATTGGTGCCAAAGTGGGAAACGTACAGGAATTAGTTATGAACTAGGCATATAAGTAGAGATACTCTGTTCGTCCTAGCATGAACAAAATGCATCTGGATCTTAAAGAGTTATAGTGGTAGCCAGGTATGAAAAAGGATGTTGCCTCTTATGTTGAAAGATGCCTAACTTGCTCTAAGGTTAAAGCAGAACATTAGAAACCTTCATGATTTATAAAGCAAACGAAAATCCTTGAATGGAAACAAGAGAACATAACAATGGATTTCATTACCAAGTTGTCGAGTACAAGTAGTGGGTATGATTCAATTTGGGTTATTGTAGATCGAATGACAAAGCTCACTCATTTATTACCAATTCGAGAAGATTATAAAATGGAAAAGCTAGCAAGGATCTAGGTGAATGAAATTATGGCTAGAGAAGTAATGTGTGTAACGATCATATTAGATCGTGATAGTCGGTTCACGTCATAGTTTTGATTGACTTTTCAGAAAGTAATTGGAACTCGGTTAGATGTAAGTACCGCTTATCACCCACAAACAGATGGACCAAGAGAACGTAGAATTCAAACCCTCGAAGACATGCTTAGGGTATATGTAATAGATTTTAGTGGATACTGGGATATCATTGGTTAAGTTCTCATATAACAACATCTATCATACAAGCACTAGATGCACTCTGTTTGAGGTGTTGTATGAAAGGAAGTGTAGATCGTAAGTATGTTGGCCTATAGTTGGTGAAAGTTAATTGATAGGGCCTGAGATCATTCAGGATACAACCAATAAGATATTTCAAATTAAAGATAGACTCAAACCAACCAGAGATTGTTAGAAAAGATACGTTGATAATTAACAAAAACCTTTTGAGTTTTGTGTGAAAGACCGAGTTCAGTGGAAAGTTCGTCCTTGGAATAAATTGTTTAGTTTGGAAAGAAGAAAAACTATCTCCAAGATAAGTAGGACCATTCGGAGATAAGTAGGGCCATTCGAGATCACCAAAAAGAGTTGGTCTCGTGGCTTATAAATTAAGTTTACCTCAGGAGTTAAACGACATGCATGATACGCTTCACATACCAAATCTTAAGAGACATTTAGCAAGCAGATCTTTTCATGTGCCAATCGATGATATCTAAATAGATGACAAACTTCATTTAGTGGAGGAACCATTAGAAATCATGGATAGAAAGATTAAGAAGATGAACTATAGTAAAACCCGAATGTTAGGGCTCGATGGAACTCTAAGCAAGGCCTTAAGTTTACATGGAAACGGAAAGATCAGATGAAACTTAAATATCCGTATTTATTTACGTATAGAGTTTGGGAACTAACTCCAGCTAAATTTCGGAACGAAATTTTCTCAACTAGTGGATACTGTGACATCTGTCACTCTCAAGTCCGTTATTTTACCCAAAACCCATTATCATTCAATTATTGTATTTATTATCTTCATGTTATTAATATGTTCGTGATTGTGTTAATTGATATCGTCAACTCGTCGCGATAAATTCTAATTTATAAAATTATAAATTAGAGTAATATTATATTTATTATTACTATTATTATATATTATTATTAATGAAAACTTATCAAAATCGTGCTCGCAACGCCGTAAATTATGAACGCGCTAATATTATATTGTGTCACGTCATAACCCATATAAATATTTTTTTAAATTGGTTCATTAAGGGTTACCTTATTACTTTTGGGTTAGATAAAAATAAAATAAAGGTTTAATGTGTCATTTAACTAAACTTGAGGGGATTAATTTCTTTATTGTTAAGGGTCTAAATTGCAAATACTATATATATATATATATATATATATATATATATATATATATATATATATATATATATATATATATATATATATATATATATAAATGTATCGACCTCCTAAACCTAAAAATCTCCCGTCGCCGTGAGCCCCTCTAGCGCCCTCTATCGACCGCGACCGCTGCAACCATCATGATAGCTGCCAATCGTTGATGATTTGCCGCCGAAACCAAAGGTAGTCTTCGCTCTCTTGTCCCTATCTCCATTCGTCTCCTTACGTTTGTTCATTTTCATTCGCGTTTCGGTTCGGGAGACGTTTATGAATGTATGTTGTGGGGGTTGTGTGTATGTATAGATTCAGCGTGTGTGTGTGCTGCAGTGTGTGTGCGCGCTGCAGTGTGTGCGTGCACAGAAGTGTGTGTGAGTGTGTGCTGGAGTGTGTGTGTGTGTGTGTGTTGCACTACGTGTGTTGTGTGTGCTTCTGTGTGTGTTGTGTTTAATTTGTGTGTGTTTGTGTGTTAAAAGAATGTGTGTTTAAATATAACTATGTATATGTATGTGAAGGTGTGTGTGATTCTATGATATGTATACATATAATCATGTGTGAATATTGAATGGTACGTGCGAGTATATATAAGGGATGAGCGTGTAAGTGTTCACGCATGTGTGTGTATAATTGTAGATATATATAAAAATTGTGCGAGGTTATGAAATTATAAGTGGGTGCGTTCATATGAAAATATATATTTATATTTACTTATACACACATATATATACATATATATATATATATATATATATATATATATATATGCCATGGTGTGTGTAGATATGCAACAGTGTGTGTGTTTAATGTGTACGTTGTGCATTTTGTATATATCTTGTGTGTATGGGTGTGTATGTATGAGTGTGTATGAATGTAAATATATATGTTGTGGGTGTTTAAGCAATGTGTGTGTTGGTTGGTGTATATTAATATATGTATTTGTTATATATGTGTGCATATTAATGTATATGTGTGTGATTATAAGTGTGCGTGTGATATATGTATATATATATATTGCAATATTTATATAAATATTGCATGGGAACATCAACTCGAATATATAACAATATATATGCATGTACTGTGTGTGATTAACGGATGGAATAAGTATAAAAACATCATCTGGGGTGGATCGAGTAATTTATTTATAAAAATATAAACTTGTATACTTAGTTTGTACCTTTGAGCTAATTATATACATATATAAATATATATATATATATATATATATATATATAAACTTGTGTGTAATTATGTGAGTATTCGAATTGTTATATATATATATATACACACACACACACATTATGAGCGAGTCGCGCAATAATTCTGAACCGACTCGAGATGGAAATGAAATTATTATAAAGCTTATTGAACGTGTTTATAAGTTTAATTATCTTCTATCACAGGTGCTCGATTGTTGGTTCGCATACGTTATTTGAAGTCTATCACTTTCTTTTATTATTGCTCGTATCCAATCAAGGTGAGTTTCGCGGCCCCGTTTTATTACAATTATTTTCTAACATCAAGGGGAAAAGTATGCTCAACCTTTTTTATGTTGTAAACTATTTACAATTTTGGACAATTGTGTTTACTGTTGGTAAGTAGATATCTAGTACATGCATAAGTATTCTGTGTGGTTCTTTATTCACAACTATTTAACTCTTGTGTTGGAGCCGACGGACAGGTATTGATAGTACTATTGGGCTGACACCCCCACCCTTGTTTGTTAGTATACTAGCTGGGACTGACAGTGGCCACGAACGGCCCTAGGGTGAATATGTTCCCACAAGATCTGTGTGGTTCGTCATAGGTTTAGTTGTGAGGCTCATGTTTACATGTGATATTGCTTGCATATAACTGTATGCACTTATGTCCTGTCAAATAATTACACAGCATCAAGTTTATTTATTATTTAAACCTGCGAACTCACCAACAATATGCTAACCTTTTTGAGCATATTTTTCAGGTAACATTAATCGAGGTTAGCAAATGATGAGGCCTTAGTGACGACCTAAGGAATTCGAGCTAGGCTTGCTTTGACATTATAAACTATGATCGTTGACTTGTTTGTCATTTTGAATATTGTTTTACTTAGACTTGTTTCCGAGTTGTGGGAATTCATTTGGATTATGTTGTTTGACTATGCTGTCGTGAATTGACCAACCACGACACAAGTCACCATTTGTGTCGGGTGACGTCATGACACGTTATTTATATCATTTAATGCTCTCTATTAATTAACAATGTGTTATGAAGATCCCGTCCGTTACATCCTCGTGTTTCCGCTATAAGCGAGGGTGTGACAACTAGCTGGTGCTGCTAGGTTGTCACCTTGAGCAATGAGCTCAAACATTTTTGGTACAAGGGCTGTTTCTACCCCAAAGAATCCTACAGTAGGTTTTCTTATTATTTTAAAGATGTCGGGCTTCATCCGTCCCAATTTAAGAACATTACCTGTTCCCCTTAACTGTGAGCCTAGTTCACAGTTAAGAATGTGCTGGACATATATAGGGAACATGTAATATTCTAAGGAGTCCAAGTTAGCAAGCAGATTGGTATAAACAAACTGTGAATACCTAAACTTGACCCCCTAAACCATCCCATGGAAAATATAGGAAAGGTCTTCAGGAATTTGATCCCATCCTCCATGTTTGTTGGATAGGCTGTGAATGACCACATAGAGGAGGTACTTCCACTGGGAGGAGACCTTCCCTTTCCTCAAGGTTCTTACTGAGTAGTCCCTCTCATAGCCCATCTGACCAAATGATTGGTTAACAACAGATTTTGGGAAGGATAAGTCACCTTCTACATCATCCACATGAGATGAGTGTTTATGGAGACTGAAGTGATGAAAATTGTCCTATCGTGCACTTTGGCAGATAGTGCGTTCTCCCCGTCTATGGTGACCTCTAGAAAGGTCCGTCAGAACTCCAGAAGTTGGTCCTCATAGAGAGGAGGATCAATAGTGAGGGAGGTGAAGTAGTTTGACAGAGACAAGATGCGGCAAACCTCTGAGAAATCAGGATCTTTCTTAGAGTGCAACAGAGCAACCTGATTATGCTGCCTGTGAAGTAGCTTTTAGGTGAAAGAAGTTTAGAACAAAAGTGGTTTTGGGGAATTTAGGTTATAGAATTTGCAGATGAAGGAAATAGTGAGGAAAGAGGAACCGTTGAGAGTATATGTATGAATTGGATTTGAAACAAAGTTAATGTGTTAAGTATAAACTTTGAAATCCATATGTTGGTCCCACCTCTGAAAAAGTGCCAAAAAAAGGTAGTTTTCTTGAAAGTCGAAAATCTTGCGAAGGTATTTTGTCTTTGGAAGTTTTTCAAAAACTTCCGAAGCCAATTTCAACTTCGAAAGATATTTCTTAGAGTTAGAAGAATTTTCTTTGGAAGAAATTTTCTTAGAGAATATTTGCTTCTGAAGTATAGTTTGTTTTGATAGACATTAAGTACCAAAAGTTTTATTCAAGAATAAATCTTCCGAGACTAATTTGCTTCGAAAAAAATTGTTCTTAATTCATATAAGTGTTTTAATCTTCGGAAGAAATTTCTCAAATTTCTTCCGAAGGTAATTTACTTATTTAAGCTGAAGACATAAGTTTCTTACGAAGTTATTTTAATGTCTTTCAAAATATATTATACTTCAAATTCTTTTAAGTCTAAGAAATATCAGTTAGAAAAACTTTCTCTCAAGATAAGTGGACTTATATGTGTGATGAAATAGAAAGTCTAAGGAACATTAAAGACACATTTTAGAAAATAATTCTGAAATTAATTTAAGAAAATTTACTCAAAGTTAATCATCCCAATAGCTGATATTAGATATTTAAATCTCTTTTCATCAAATGCTTTAGTGAACAAATCAGCATATTGTTCATTTGTGTTAACTTTGACCAGTTTTATCAAGCTTTTCTCAAAATTATCTCTTATCAAATGATACCTAATATTTATGTGCTTTGTCTTGGAGGGCTGCATAGGATTCTCTGTAATTGAGATAGTAGTGTTGTTGTCTATGTGGATGAGAGTCTCCTTGAAGTTAAATCCATAGTCCAGCATCTGATTCGAATCCAAAGCACTTGAGCACAGCAGCTTGCAACAGCAATGTATTCAGCTTTAGCAGTTGATGTAGACATAAAGGATTATTTCTTGCATTGCCATGAGACTATCCTTCCACCAAGGAACTGACATCCCCCTGATATAGACTTTGCAGTCATATTGCATCCACCATAGTCACTATCTGTATATGCATACAGATTGAAGTCAGAACATTTTGGATACCAAAGTCTCAGTTTGGGAGCACCTTTGAGATATCTAAGTATTCTCTTGACAACAACTAGGTGTGACATCTTAGGGTTGGCTTGATATCTTGCACAAATACAAGTGGCAAACATGATATCAGGCCACTTGCTGTGAGGTACATAAGTGACCTAATCATTGCCCTGTAGAGGTGTTCATCAACACACTCCCCCTCAATGTCAGGACCTAAAGAGTGGTTTCTTGCTATGGGAGTCTTAGCAACATTACAGTCAGTTAGATGAAATATGGTCATTATGTCTTGTACATACTTAGATTGGTTTATGAAGATACCATTGTCCACCTGCTTCACTTGAATTCTTAGAAAGAAATTAAGTTCCTCCATGGCAATCATTTCTAATCTATTCTTTAGCTTCTCAAACTCTTTGTAGAGACTTGGATTAGGTGACCCAAAGATGATGTCATCTACATAAACTTAAAGCAGAATCAACCTATTCCCTATTCCTATAAGGACAAGTGTGCAATCAATGGTACCTCTCTTGAAACCATGTTTGACAAGGTACAGTGACAGTATCTCATACCACTTCCTTGGAGCCTGATGCAACCCATAGAGAGCTTTGTCAACCTTGCAGACATAATCAGGATGATCTGGGTCTACAAAGCCAGGTGGTTGTTTGACATACACTTCCTCTTCAATCACACCATATAGAAAAGCACACTTGACATCAAGTTGGTAGACTTTGAAATCCATGGATGCAGCAATAGCGAGGAATATCCTAACAGCTTCAAGTCTTGCTACTGGAGCAAAAACATTAGTGTAGTCAATCCCTTCTTCTTGAGTGTACCCTTGAACAACTAGTCTAGCCTTGGTTTTGATGACAAGTCCTCTATCATCCTTCTTGTTTCTAAAAACCCATTTGGTTCCTATGGTAGTCTTCCCATGAAGAAGAGGACATAGGTTTCAAACCTTCTGTCTTTTGAATTGAAGCAGCTCCTCCTGCATTACTTCAACCCAACTTCCATCCTTCAAATCCTCATCAATCTTCTTAGGCTCTATCTGAGACAAGAAACAAGAGTGCAGACAAACATTTTTATCATGGGTTTGTCCACTTGTTCTCACTCCTGTCTCAACATCTCCAATGATGTTTGTGGTAGGGTGAGACTTGTGGATTCTTAGCTGAGGAATCACAGCAAGTTGATTTGACAGATCTAAATTTGTGAAATTTAGATCTGGTGATTGAGGATCACCCAACACATCAGCACACTTATCAAGGTTGACTTGATACAATGAGTGTGTGACATCATTGATGTTATCTTGAGTGGAGAGATCTTCAGTATCATGGAATTCTTGGTCAGAATCACCATCTCCACATACTCCTTCCTTCAAGATTTTAGGAGTCTCATCCTTAGTTCTAAGAAAAAAGACCCAAGTATATCTTGTAAAGTCATCTGTGATCACAAGACAATATGAAGTTTTTCCTAAACTCATTACACTTGTGGGGCCAAACAGATCCAAGTGTAACAAGTGAAGAAGCGTAATGATAGAGTTGACTTCCTTTGGCTTCTGAGACAATTTGTGTTGCTTTCCTTTCAGACATGCAACACAATGGTTATCACTTGTAAACTCTTTCTTTGGTATTCCAGTTACCAAATCATTCTTAATTAATTTATTCATGTTCTTAAAGTTTACATGGCACATTCTTTTATGCCAGAGGAAGGACTGATCACTATTGGCTTTAGACAGAAAGCAGTAAACTTTTCCAGAAGAGAAGGTTCCTTGCAAGTCAATCTTGTACATGTTCCTTTTCCTGGGGCCTCTGAGCAGGATATGCTCCTGAGGAATGACCACCCCGGGCTTAAGAACAATGCACTCATGTTCAGTGAAGAACATGTTATGCTTTTGGTCACAAAATTGAGATACAGTTAGAAGATTATACTCAAGCTCCTTGAGAAAGTTTACCTTCTCAATACTGAGCTTATCATTTGTAACCTTGCCCCTTCAAGTGATGTAACCACCAGATTCTCCTCCAAAAGCAACTAGCCCTCCATCAAACTTCTTAAAGTTTTGCAACAAGGACTCATTGCCTGTCATGTGCCTGGAACAGCCACTATCAATGATCCATACATTCCTTTTGGCCTTGATTGTTCCTGCACAGAAAGAGATGGTTAGTTACATTTGGATACCCAAGCCTTGCTTGTCTTGGGTTCATTAATATTAACAAAAGATAAATCAATAGTTATGTATCCTATGTTTAAGCATTGGGGATCTTGAGTTGTTGATGATGAGAAAACTTCAGTCACTTGGCCTTCCTTCATCTTCCATACCATCTTGGAAAGACTAGACTTGGCCTTCAATGCTTCAGAAGTTTTTACAACTTTGGAAGTTTTACAGACTGACATAGCTCCAGAACTGCTCCCCAAGATTAAAGATGAAAGAAAGAAAAAAAAACTCTACAAAGCTTCTATCCTCTCTCTAGTTCAAGAAAGTCATGAGAAATAAACTATGGCTGTAGAACAAGAACAAGCTCAAATAGTCAGAGAACAAGAGAGACAAAAGATGATAACATATCTGAGTGCCACAGGTCTCTATTAGGCAGTAGCTTGATGTGTTGTAAAACACATCCAATTTATTTCACGTTTTCGGGTTATGTTTGTTTGAATTTTAGTTATTTTTATTAGTTTTTACTTATCGTTCGTTATTTTGCGCTTAAATAGGTGCTCGAGTGATTGAAGTGACGAAAATGCATTGAAAACGAAGAAAAGAGCCAAAGGAGGGAAACACCAACACTTAGAATTTTTTCTAAGTGTCAAACTCAAAGTTTCTGAAAATTTCAATCTACGCGATACACACAGACTGAGGTTTCATCCGTGCGTATAGCATAGATCAATTATTAGGGTTTTGTAATTTTTTAATAACCCTATACGCACAGCAGGAGGGCTTCACCTGTGCGTATAACATAGATGGTGTTTTCCGGAAAATTTTAGAAAGTTGTATTTAAACAACTTTTCTCAACCAAAACAAGGAGTTCGACTACCAGCCGTTTCACGAGCATTCTGATGGACGAATTGAAACTTTTGGAAGGATTTGAGGCCAAGGATTGAAGCTAGGATCATAGAAGCGCTTGCTAACGTTTGATTTCGGGTTTTTATCTTCATAACTTTGTTTATCTAGACTTTGTTTTAAACATGTTTATCTTGTTTTCATTGTTGAAGTTGATGTTTCTACTGAATATGAGTAGCTAAGATCATAAAGCTACCTAGGATAATGATTGGTTTGTGTTAACTCAAATGGATTTTGGCTATTGAACGTGTTTTGTGGTTAATGCTTATGTAATGACTTTTATTCAATCTATGGGATGAGTTTGAATGTTTTGGTATAATTATTGATGATTCCTATATTCCATATGCTTGTTGTTGAACGTCTTTCATAAAAACTTGCATATCTAGATCGATTACTTTGTGTTTTTGATATGTTGATGGTTTGCTAGACGTAGTGACCATAGGAATTGGGTTGAATTGATTGCTAAGCCTTAATGCTCTTCTTGATTTGATTCCGAGAGGTAATGATTAATCGAATTGTGCTTGTGATTAGTTGCTTAGAGATAAACGGTTCGAAAGAAGGTTTCTCTAAGGTAGTTAATTGCATTGCTTTTCGTGTCCAATAGATTGTTTAAAGGTTACCCCTTTCATTGTCTATGAATTGTGTTAGTTAGATTGAGAGATTAGCTATCAATCGGGTGCATAAGTGTTGTCAAATTGACTTAGCGGTAATTTGAATAATCGGTAGTTTCACTCATCTTCTTAGTTTTCCTTTTGGTAACATCCGGAGAATGATCCGGGATCCATTAAGTATCTTAAAAGTTTGTTTCATTAGATCCCGATTCCGTAATAGTTCAGTAGCCATTTGAAGTTCGAGGGTCACAAATCAGGATTCACCTAGGTAGTGTTTTTCTTATTCGTGATTTTCTAAGAGTTTCTGTTTCCTCATTCACTAATTTGTAAGTCGAGTGTTTAATCAATAAATAACAAAATAGTTTATTTATCTAGGTTCCTTATTAAAAAGAAATCTCCCCCCCCCAAGTATTTAATTTATTTTGTTTTGTTCTTTCCGAGTCTAGTTTATTCTATAATAGTGTCTTTAGGGTTCGATTCCGGTCTTTCTTAGTCTTGTCTACATTCAATTAGGTTCACTTGCCTATCTAGTGGTCTAGGTCTAGGTTTTCTTGGATTAAATTTGAGTTCTTACATTGTGTCTAATTCAGTTTATTTTGTTTAGATCACTTTGTGAGCATCAAGTTTTTGGCGCCGTTGCCGGGGACGCTTAAGTTTAGAGTTTTCTAGATTTGGTTAGGTTAAGCTTTGGTTAAGAGTTTTCCTTATTTTTTTAAGTTTATTTCTTTTTAGCCTGGAGTCAGTAGATCTTTTTAGTTTATCTACTATTTCTTCTTAGTTCTTTTTCTTCTATTTTTCTTTTCAGTTGCATGCCACACACCCGTTCGAAAGGATCACCTGAGTTTTCTGCTTTTTCTGATCCTGAGCGAGAGTACCACGAGAGGCACGCTACACCTTGTGCGCGTTTACGTGCATTCTTAAATTCTAAGTTAAGTTCCATTCCTCTTCCTGAGCTAAGTCCAATGGGTGATGCTAACCTACCTAGGCGTACCATTCACGAGAGAGCATCTAATGGTTTCACTGGAGGCAGATCGTCGATCGACCGTCCCACGATTAATAACACGAACAACTGGCAGATTCCTTTGTATGTCATGTCTATAATCACAAACGCTACCCAGTTCCACGGACTGGTCTTCTTCTCTTCCTGTTAACTCTGCAGGGTCGAGCTGCTTCGTGGCTCGACACATTACCCGAGGATTCTATCACCACTTGGGCTGATTTGCAGACAAAATTTCTTAAGAAGTATTATCCACCATCTAGGGCCACGCGAATTAGGGAGCAGATTCACTCTTTTCGCATGGATCCTGATGAACCTTACTACATGGCATGTGAACGTTTCAACATGCTTCGAAGTAGATTCCCTCAGCATGGATTGACCGAGTGGGCACTTGTGGAGAAGTTCTATAACGGTCTCACCTATGCAACTCAACTCATGTTCAATACTGCCGCGGGAGGACACATTATGGAGAAAAAGACTGTAGAAGAGTGTGAGGAGATGTTTGAGAGTTTTGCATTGGCTGAGCAGTAGCATCCACAAGCTAGGAATTCCATTCCTAGTACTAGAACCCCCGCTTCTTCCTCGAGGGGTGTTCATCACGTCACAACTGATACTAGTGTGGCTGCTGCCTTAGAAGCCATGCAACGTGAAATCCGAGACCTAAAAATGAGCGTTAATAAGTGTGAGGTGTGTAGAGGTGGCCATGATACGAGAGAGTGTCTGGTTATGAGTCAAGAGCAAGTTGATTTCGTGAGTGGTCAGGGTAGGGGTTCGAGTGGTGCATTTTCTGTTCTTATAATCAGGGTTGGAGAAGTCACCCTAACTTTGGTTTGAGATCTGGAGGAAACCCACATGGCTTTCAGCAAAGGCACAATCAGCTGGGTGGAGGAGATGCAAGCACCAATACGGGTGCTAGTGGGGATATGGACAAGGAGTTGAAGGACATACTCGCTACCCAGACTTAGCTACTCACTCAACTAATCAATAAAGATCAAGAAACTCAGAAAAGGTTGAGCGAGTGTGACGTTCTACTGAAGAGTCAACAATCCGCTTTCCTGGACTTGCAGCGTTCCGTAGGTGACATAGCTAAGAAATGGAAGAGGAGGCGAACAGGAGAAGCATGTGATACAAGAAGAAGAGGAAGTGGATGAGGAGATTAAGATGGAGACTCCAGGAGGGGTACAACAAGGGCTAGACCCAACAATTACAATGCATCGTAGTGAGTCTCCACAGGAGGAAATAGTGGAGAAGAGGAAGGTTGAGGTAAAGAAGACAAATCCTGAGATAGATTTGAGCCGAGTTCCATATCCTGCTCGTCTGATGAAACAAAAATTTGCTAAGGATTATGGACACTTACTGGAGTTGTTCAAACAACTAAAAATCAATCTTCTATTCATAGAGGCACTCCAGCATATGCCTAAATATACCAAATTTCTTAAGGATCTTCTTTCCAACAAGAAGAAGCTGGAGGACCTCTCAATCGTTACTCTGAGTGAACATTGTTCTACGGTGGTGCAGAGTAAACTGCCAGAGAAATTAGCAGATCCGAGTATTTTGACTATCCCGTGTTTGTTTGGTAGTTCTACTGTGAACCACGCGTTGGCTGATCTTGGTGCTACCATAAATTTGATGCCTTACTCGATTTATAAAAAGCTAGACCTTGGAGATCCGACCCCAACGCGCATGAGCATATCTTTAGCTGATCGATCGGTTAAATATCCACGGGGTATTGTAGAGAATTTATTGGTGAAAGTAAACAAATTTGTGTTCCCCGTGGATTTCGTCATCCTTAACATGGAAGCTGACGATAGAGTCCCTCTCATTTTGGGATGCCCCTTCTTACGCACAGCTAAGGCATTGATTGATGTCCATGAAGGTAAGATCACACTTCGTGTAGGGGTGGAAAGCATCACTTTTGATGTCTCTAAGGTGATGAACCATTCTTGTAGTCAAGAGGATTCAGTCTATTTTCTTGATGCGTTCTTTTCTCACATGGATCGTTGTTTGGACTACATCAGTGGAGTAGATCTGTTGCCCACATCTGACCTTGATGAGGAGAGCCAGGAAGTTAAGATAAAGGGTGGTCACGCTCCTACTCTTAGCTACCAGGCCACTGAGATTCCTCAGTATCTAGAGGTATTTTTTGTTGGAGATGTTACTGAGGAAGGGAGGAAACCCAAAGTAGAAACACCCCCATCTCTAAAGTTGAAGGAGTTGCCATCACATCTAGAATACGCATTTCTAGATGGTGAAGCAGGTTTACGCATCATCATATCTTCACATCTGACGGAGGACGAGAAAAGAAGGTTGATTAAAGCACTCAAGGAGAATAAACAGGCGATTGCGTGGAAACTCACTGATATTAAGGGCATCAGCTCTTCCTTCTGCACGCATAAAATACTCATGAAGGATGAGTATAAGCCTGTTGTTCAGAGATAGAGAAGACTCAACCAACATGACAGAAATGGTGAAAGAGGAGGTTCTCAGGCTCCTCGATGCAGGATTGATGTATCCCATTTCTGATTCCACTGGGGTGAGCCTGGTTCAGGTAGTCCCGAAGAAAGGGGGGATGACAGTAATCATGACTAATAAAAATAAGTTGATCCCCTCAAGAATAGTCACTGGATGGAGGGTTTGTATCGATTACAGGAAACTAAATGAAGCGACTAGAAAAGACCATTTCCCCCTTCCATTCATTGATCAGATGTTGGAGCGTCTATCTGGGCAGAAGTTTTACTATTTCCTAGATGGTTTCTCTGGTTATTTCCACATTCCCATTGCACTAGAGGATCAAGAAAAAACCACTTTTACATGCCCACATAGGACTTTTGCATACCGCCATATGCCGTTTGGGTTGTGTAATGCTCCAGCCACTTTCTAAAGGTGTATGGTGGCTATCTACCAAGACATGATAGAGAAATCCATGGAGGTGTTTATTGATGATTTCTCCGTGTTTGGGAGCTCATTTGATCATTGTTTAGAGAATTTAGAGAGAATGTTAAGGAGATGTGTAGAGACAAACTTATTGTTGAATTAGGAGAAGTGTCATTTCATGGTGACTGAGGGGATTGTTCTTGGGCACAAGATTTCACGTGAGGGTATTGAGGTGGATAGGGCTAAGATAGAAACCATAAGTCGACTCCCTCCACCAACCAATGTGAAATCCATTCGTAGTTTTCTAGGTCATGCAGGATTTTATCGTAGGTTCATTCGCGATTTCTCAAAAATTACTCGACCCATGACCCGCCTTCTTGAGAAGGATGTTCCATTTGTCTTTGACAAGGAATGTCTTAAGGCGTTTGAGTTTCTAAAGGAGCAGCTTACGAGCGCCCCTATTCTTGTGGCTCCCGACTGGAGTTTACCCTTCGAGGTGATGTGTGATGCTAGTGACTATGCAGTCGGGGCCGTTTTAGGTCAAATGAAGAATAAACACTTCCATCCTATCTATTACGCAAGTAAGACACTAAATGAAGCTCAGGAGAACTATTCGACTACTGAGAAGGAGCTTCTAGCGGTTGTCTTCGCATTCGACATGTTCCGATCCTATCTCGTGCTTTCTAAGACCATTGTGTACACCGACCATGCAGCTTTGTGCTATCTTTTCACAAAGAAAGATGCCAAACCATGAATTATACGATGGATCTTACTTCTTTCTGAGTTTGACATTGAAATTAAGGACAAGAAGGGAGCTGAGAATGTAGCAGCGGATCACCTCTCGCGATTAGAGGATCCGAATAGAGAGGAGATACGTGAGGAAGCCATTGGGGACATATTCCCCCGTGAGGACTTGAAGTACATGAAAGCAGAGGAGGAAGGTATGCCATGGTTTTCTAATTTGGCGAATTACTTGGCCGATGGTGTAGTGATTGGAGGAATGACAACTCAGCAGCGAAAGAAGTTCTTTTCAGATGATAAACACTACATATGGGATGCACCTTACTTATTTCATGTGAGTGTTGATAGGTTATTGATAAGATATGTGAGTAAAGAGGAAGGATTGGAGATCCTTAAGCACTGCCATAAGGGTTTGACAGGAGGTCATCATGGGCCATCATACACAGCAAAGAAGGTGTTAGATTGTGGGTTTTATTGGCCGACAGTGTTTAATGATGCGAGTGAGTTAGTGAAGAGTTGTGATGCGTGTCAGCGGTCCGGTAACATTTCTAAGCGTAATGAGATGCCTCAAAACCCGATTCAAATAGTAACATTTATTGGCCGTTTCCCGCGTCTAGAGGAAATAGGTACATTCTTGTGGCTATAGATTATGTGTCCAAATGGGTTGAGGCTCAAGCATTGCCCACTAACAATGCGAAATTAGCCCTATTGTTTCTGAGGAAATTGTTTAGTAGGTTTGGTACTCCTAGGGCATTAATTAGTGATAGAGGAACACATTTTTGTAATGTGCAAATATAGAAGGTGTTAGCATGTTATGGAGTTACACATAGATTATCCACCGCCTCTCATCCCCAAACTAGTGGTCAAGTAGAAAATGCAAATAGGGGTATTAAGAGGATTTTAGAAAAGACCATCGGAACAAATCATAAGGATTGGGCGGATTTGCTAGATGATGCACTATGGGCTTTTAGAACAGCATTTAAAATGCCTATAGGGACCACACCTTTTAGGATAGTTTATGGTAAGATGTGTCATTTACAGGTAGAGTTAGAGCATAGAGCATTATGGGCGCTTAAGGCACTTAACCTTGATTTGTCTAAGTCAGGTAGGAACCGCTATCTACAGTTAAGTGAGTTAGAGGAAATTAGAGATGAAGCATATGATAGATCTTGGAGTTATAAGGAAAGAACTAAGTCGTTGCATGATAGAAAGTTGAAAAAGGTGAAAGAGTTTAAGTGTGGGGATAAAGTGTTGCTATATAATTCAAGATTGAAACTATTCAAGGGAAAGCTTAAAGCTAGGTGGAGAGGACCATTTACAGTTAAAGAGGTGTTTCCATATGGTGTGATTGAAATTCAAGACGATTCCAAAAGTTCATGGAGAATGAATGGACACCGATTGAAACATTACATAGGAGAGTCCATGGAGAACGAGACCGAGGAGGATGTAGCCCTCCAAGATGTTTCTAAGATTTAACAAGTGAGAGTTTGCTTTCGGGTTGCTTCCCGAATGTAGAGTTTGTAAAAATTTCATGTTTATCTGATGTTAGTTTATCTGTGTGTTCATTTTTTTGTTTTCGTATGTTTTTGGGTGCTATGCTTTGGTTTTGTTTTTTTTGTTTTGTAGGAATTCTTACCTAATTGAAGAAAGAATCGAGAAAGAATGAAGTTTCAGATACATAATGGAGCAGCAGCACATGCCGGTGCCCCCGTGGTATACATACCCCTACCAGGGGTATCTTCCATACTACGGAGATTATGGAGGGCAAGGTGGTGCTGGCGGCATGGGTGTCGCCAATGATCAGGAAGATTAGACTGCCTGAATGGAACAAGACTCACGTGGATTCTCATCGCATACACAAGGGGAGTCTGTTCCATTTTATCACGCTTTACTTTATTTGCTTTTGTTTGTTTCGTTTCTTTATAGTCGTTTGTTTAATTGGTTTGTTGCGTAGTCTTTCAAGCCGCATTGAGGACAATGTGTGTGTTAAGTGTGGGTATGGGGGATTTACGTGTTTCTATAACGTGTTTCTTAAAATAAATAAATAAATAAATAATAAAAAATAAAAATAAAAAAAAACGGACAAAATGTTTTCGAAAAAGTTGTGCAAATTGTATGGAAAATGATAGAAAAATTGGGGATTGGTTTTCAATCTAAAAAAAATTTAATTATTTTCCAAATAAACAGTAATGGATCACTTGGTAATCAGCCAGTTTCCCGGCTAGCTTTGATGGTTTCTTTAAATGTTTTCAAAAAAATGACCTATTTGAATCAAGAAATCTCATGGGTTGTCATGTTAGGAGAAACAGGAATGCCTTAACTAAATAATTAGGCACCGGTGTAAACTTTAGAACTTACACTAGTTAAGGGTGATTGCCATAGAAGTGATTCATAGCACGCCTCTTTCTTTTCAGGAAAATAATTCCGAAAGAAGTGGCGCTTCACCAAATATATCGCATCGAGCATTAGACCAAGAAAAAAAAACGAAAAAAGTAAGCCAACAACTTACGTGTTACCCTCCGGGATGGCGACTTGGAGGATACACCCATGGGTGAGGTGAACTTGTGAAAAAAAAATGCACCGGTTTATGCCTGCTAATCCATTCAGCATTCATTCACTCTGATATGGCAATGATTCTTAAGTAGAATAAGTTCTTTAGTCTGCATTCTTAGGAGAACTCTAATAGGGTTAGCTTGTGCCTCGTCAAGTAATTAATTAAACACGCTGAAATATAGCTTCCTAAGTGTGAGACCCTGTAGATAAATTGACAACACTTAAACGTAAACAGACACGAGAAGAAACTCGATTAGTTAGTGTGTGGGTGAATTGGAAACAATACCGATGATTACTATGACCTGTTGCTTGTTTGTGGAAATAATTTGAATGTTTTATTATGATTGAAAATTGAATTCCTAATTATGATTCATCGCATACTTTTTCGAGGACGAAAAAAGATTAAGTGTGGGTATTTTTGATGTGTTGTAAAATACATCCATTTTATTTTACGTTTTCGGGTTACTTTTGTTTGAATTTAAGTTAGTTTTGTTAGTTTTTACTTATCGTTCTTTATTTTGTGTTTAAATTGGTGCTCGAGTGATTGAAGTGACGAAAACGCGTTGAAAACGAAGAAAAGAGCCAAAGGAGGGAAATCACCAACACTTAGAATTTTTTCTAAGTGTCAAACTCAAAGTTTCTGAAAATTTCAATCTACGCGACACGCACTGACTGAGGTTTCATCCACGCGTATAGCATAGATCAATTATTAGGGTTTTGTAATTTTTTAATCTACGCGATACACACAGCAGGAGGGCTTCACCTGCGCGTATAGCATATATGGTGTTTTCCGGTAAATTTTAGAAAGTTGTATTTAAACAACTTTTCTCAACTAAAACAAGGAGTTCGACTACCAGCCGTTTCAAGAGCATTCTGAAGGACGAATTGAAGCTTTTGGAAGGATTTGAGGCCAAGGATTAAAGCTAGGATCATAGAAACGCTTGCTAACGTTTGATTTCGGGTTTTTATCTTCATAACTTTGTTTATCTAGACTTTGTTTTGAACATGTTTATCTTGTTTACATTGTTGAAGTTGATGCTTCTATTGAATATGAGTAGCTAAGATCATAAAGCTACCTAAGGTGATGATTGGTTTGTGTTAACTCAAATGGATTTTGGCTATTGAACGTGTTTTGTGGTTAATGCTTATGTAATGACTTTTATTCAATCTATGGGATGAGTTTGAATGTTTTGGTATAATTATTGATGATTCCTATATTCCATATGCTTGTTGTTGAATGTCTTTCATAAAAACTTGCATAACTAGATCGATTACTTTGTGTTTTTGATTTTTTGATGTTTGCTAGACGTAGTGACCATAGGAATTGGGTTGAATTGATTGTTAAGCCTTAATGCTCTTCTTGATTTGATTCCAAGAGGTGATGATTAATCGAATTGTTCTTGTGATTAGTTGCTTTGAGATAAATGGTTCGAAAGAAGGTTTCTCTAAGCTAGTTAATTGCATTGCTTTTCGTGTCCAATAGATCGTTTAAAGGTTACCCCCTTTCATTGTCCATGAATTGTGTTAGTTAGATCGAGAGATTAGCTATCAATCGGGTGCATAAGTGTTGTCAAATTGACTTAGCGGTAATTTGAATAATCGGTAGTTTCACTCATCTTCTTAGTTTTCCTTTTGGTCACATCCGGAGGATCCGGGATCCATTAAGTATCTTAGAAGTTTGTTTCACTGGATCCCGATTCTGCAATAGTTCAGTAGCCATTTGAAGTGCGAGGGTCACAATTCAGGATTCACCTAGGTAGTGTTTTTCTTATTTGTGATTTTCTAAGAGTTTCTGTTTCCTCATTTACTAATTTGTAAGTCGAGTGTTTAATCAATAAATAACAAAATAGTTTATTTAAGAAATCTTCCCCCCCCCCCCATTATTTAATTTATTTTGTTTTGTCCTTTCCGAGTCTAGTTTATTCTATAATAGTGTCTTTAGGGTTCGATTCCGGTCTTCCTTAGTCTTGTCTACATTCGATTAGGTTCACTTGCCTATCTAGTGGTCTAGGTCTAGGTTTTCTTGGGTTAAATTTGAGTTCTTAGATTGTGCCTAATTGAGGTTATTTTGTTTAGATCACTTTGTGAGCATCATAGCTCTTTGCCCTCTCTTATTTGAGTATATTGAGTTTGAATACCTCAAATTGCTGGAAGAAGAAGCTCAAACCAAAAGAAAAGCTATTAAGAGGAAAATGAGAGAGGAGGCTGATAAATCAAGAGCCACCATCAGAGCATAAGAAAAGAAGTCTACGGATAGACAGAAGATGGTGGGCTTCATGAAGCTGTTCGGGTTCTCCGGAAGGAGACTTGGTCCTATGTCTCTATCCACAATGGATGAGCATATCAGAAGGATGAAGTAGAAGATAAAAGAAGGTCAGCTGGTTGACTTGCATTCTCCACCTAGTCAAGCTGCACCTGAAGTTGAGGTGAAGGTTGAACCCCAAGAGACAACACAACCTGATCATGAAGCTACATCTAAGCCAAGAAGAATAAATCTATCTCTACACCTCAGGATGAGTCAGAACATACTGAGGGTGAACAAGAAGAGGTTGTTCAACCAACTCCTATTCAAGTAGAGCCTCTTGCAACTAGAAGACTCATTCTGTCTTGCAGCTTTGCTGCAAATCTTGACAGATGGTATGTTATCAGGGATCAAGGAGGTCAAGATGTCTACTTCTGGCAGGACATGCTTGATCTTCCTGTACATGATCTTTTTGATATGAGGAGATACTATGAGAGTATGAAGGATCTTGACCAATTAATGAAGAAAGGAATGGTCTTGATCCTAATGAGGAATGTCAACATCTAAGTATTCTCTATGTTTTGATAGCATCAGCCTAGGGGGAGTTTGTAAGGCTAAAATTGAAAGGCTGATGCAACCAATGTAATCAAAGAGCTTCCTGCTTGCATGCATGTACTCAGCAGAAGTTACTTCGAAAGTTTTACACTCCTCACATAAGAAATATTCTAAGTGTAAAATCTTCCGAAGCCAAGACTAAAATCTTCTGAAGCCAAAGATGAAGTCTTCCGAAGCATAGAAGACAAAGTCTTCCAAAGCCTAGAGACTGAAGACTGATTTCTTTCAAATACAGATAAGACATGCTTTCTCTCATCAACTTTTTTAGAAAGCTGACCAACTTACCGCTGCCACTCTGAAGACTCACCAACTTATACAAGTTGGTGAAAAGGTCCATGCTTTAGTAAACTGTAGATTATGGTATGGTGAAAAGGTCCATGCTTTAGTAAACTGTAGATTATGGTATGGTGTCTGTAACTTTCTACTTTATACCTTTTATCCTTTTTGTAATATATTAGAATGTGAGCTATGGTATGTCATAGTCACATGTCAAAAGGCAATCTATCCTTTGACTTTACATTAATCTTGTTGTCTAGATTAGTATAGCCACCTGGCATTCAAAGTATGGCCGGCTGTAGGATATATTATATAGTATCTCAGGTCTTTTATTCTTATATATCCTTTGTAACTCTTGTAACTGAACTTGAGAGCAATATATAAAATTTTTGAAAAACCATCTGAGTTGTTCTTATGTTCTTTACTTTAAGTTCTTAGTTTCAATATAGTTGGTTCCCTATTTGATCCTGTAAATGTTTTCCAATAGTTCACTATCCAAACATCCAGTGAAACTGTTGCATTGACCTCCCCAATCGGTCCTGCAAAACCCCCTAAAATCTAGGTAATAAGTGATTTCTAACCACAAATACCATCCATACTTTCACTAATCTTGTTGGGATAATATATTTGTCTTAAAGACTTTTGTAATGTACATAATTGTTTTCTTAATTCAATTTTTTCAAGAAATATATTTAGATTTTTTAATTTACATCATAACGCACCGAGCCAATACCGACTAAAATCGAATTCCCAAAAAATACGCAACAGTCGTACCACCACAACACGCGGGCATTTCCACTAGTATATATATATATACACATGGCATACCTACCAACACACATTACACACACCACAAACACTCAAATTACACACACATTATACACACCATGAATATATATAAAAAAATACACACACTGTTACATACATGCGTATATGATAGAACAACACATCATAATATATATATATATATATATATATATATATATATAATAACACCACACATTTCTTGCACACAATAGAACACACACAAAAAGAAGTCAAACACACACACTACACACTCACACACACTTATACACACCCAAAATCGAATACACACCCACACACACTCACACATACTCACAACACACACATACAATCGACTTCGCACTACATACAGCCGCACACCACCATGACACCACCATAACACCATCAACACCACCATGTCGCAACAACACAACCATGCACACACGACTACACCGCCATGCACCACCGAATCATACCGAACCGAAAAACGATAACAAAAACTTCACGAAACGAAGCAATCAACGAACGTTTACTAGCAAAACGGCGCAGCGGAGAGACGAGGACAGTTGACGGTAGTCGACGGCAAAAGGGGGTTGCTCGGTGTGTTGTTTGTGAAATGTAATCACAAGCATATTAATTACACAAAAATAATGAATGCATAGCCGAAAGATAACGAACTTCGGTTAATTAACAGAACAGAGAGTGATGGGTGTTACGGTATCCCCTAGTTGAGTGAATTTCTTCCCAAAATTCAGCTGAAGTTAGATATTGAATCTCTATCCGTAAAAATATGCGGATATTTAGGTTTCCTCCAATCTTCCTCTCCCATGCAAACTCAGGTCCTCGCTTGGAGTTCCATCGAACCCTAACATTTGGAAAGATGTTGCGCTTCAACCTCTTAATTTCTCTTTCCATAATTTCGATTGGTTCCTCCACAAAATGAAGTTTCTCATCAATCTATTTTCCTCAATCAGTACGTGAAAAGATCCTTCGGTCAAACATTTCTTAAGATTCGATACATGAAATGTATCGCGTACGTCACTAAGTTCTTAAGGTAACTTTAACTGATACACCTCAGTACCAATTCTTTTAGTGCTCTCGAATGGCCTCACATACCTAAGAGATAACCTTCCTTTCTTTCTAAATCGTACAATACATTTCCAGGAAGAAACCTTTAACAAGATGTGATCTCGTACATAGAAGTCTAACGGTTTTCATAGATTATCAATATATATTTTTTTTTGATAATATTTAGTTGCCTTGAGTCTACCTTTGATTTGAAAAATCTTATCGGTTGTTTCCTGAATAATCTTAGGATATTCTAACTAGCTTTCACCAACTTTCGCCCAACATATAGATGACTGTACTTCTTTCCATACAACACCTTAGACAAAGCACACCCGATGCTAGTGTGATAACCCTTATTGTAGGAGAACTCAATCAATGGCAAATGAATATCTCAACTCCCATTAAAGTCAATCACATACGCCCTGAGCATGTTCTCAAGGGTTAGAATAGTATGTTCGTTTTGGCTGTCCGTTTATGGATGGTAAGTAGTGTTTAGGTCTAATCAAATGTCCATTGCCTTCTAAAGAGTCCGCTAGAATCGTGATTTAAACCAGTTATCATGATCCGATATGATCAACATAGGCATCCCATGCCTAGCCATAATCTCATTCTTATATAGCCTCGCTAACTTTTCCATCTTATAATCTCGCGGATTGGTAAGAAATGAGCGGATTTCGTCATTCAATTCACAACAACCCAAATAAAATCATGTTTACTACTAGTTCTGGGCAACATAGTGATGATACCTATCGCTACATTCTCCCATTTTCATTCGAGAATTTTTGGTTGTTGCAATAGTCCTGACGGTTTCTGATGTTCGGCTTTAACTTTGGAACATGCTAAACATTCACTTAATACATTGTTATATCTTTCTTCATACTTTTCCAACAATACAATTCTTCAAGGTTTTGATACATCTTGTCTTCACAAGGATGGACAGGGTATCTCAACTTGTGAGCCTGGTTCATGATTACAGTTTGTACATTTCCCCACCTAGGTACCTGTATATATTATGCAAAATATCATACATCATCCTCTTAAAATCCATTTGATTATCCAACCTACAAAACTCCTCACTCGCAACAATCTCTTCTTTCAGTTCTTCACCTTGTGCTGTCAGGATTTGAGCCTTAAGCTTTGATTGAATGGTCACTCCCACAGCTCGTGGACCTAAGGGTTTAATACACTCCTTCCAACTCAACGCATCAACTACCGTATTTACATCCCCTGAATGATATCGTATTTTACAATCATACTCTTTGAGAAGCTCACCCATCATATCTCACACATGTTTAATTCTTTCTGATCGAAGATGTGTTAAAGGCTATTATTATCGATATAAATGGCACATTTCTTCCATATAGGTAGTGCCTCCAAACCTTAGTTGCAAACACTACGGCAATCGGTTCCAAATCATGGGTCGTGTAATTCCTCTTGTGATTTTTGAGCTTTCGGGAGGCATAAGCGATTACCTTTTCCATTCGCATTAGAAAACACCCAATTCCTTGATATGATGCATCCCATAATATCATGGAATTATTTAACCCGTTAGGAATAGTCAATATCGATGCGTTGCACAACTTGTCTTTAAATGTTTCGAAAAGCCTCTTCCTACTGAGACCCCAATCGAATTTCTTATCCTTTTACGTTAGCATCTTCAATGGTTGGGCAATCTTTGGCAAATTCACAATGAATCATCGATAGAATCTAGCCAATCCCAAGAATTGCCCGATTTCTGAATACTTCTTAGGTGTATCCCACCTCTTAACTACTTCAATCTTTCCCAGATCAACATGGATTCCCTTTTCATTGACCACGTGACTGAGAAACTTCACTTCACACAACAGACTCTCGCTTATAGAATTTGGGACACATTTTCTCTTCTCCCTCTACTTTAGAATCACCATTAGGTGTTGCTCATGCTTTTTCTTTAATCGATAATAGATGAGGATATCATCTATAAACAAAATCTCAAACGTATCCTGGTATGGCTTACATACTCAATTCATTAAATCCATGAATACTACAAAAGCGTCTGTGAAACCAAACAACATAACCAAGAACTCGTAATTTCCATAACAAGTCCTAAAGGTTGTCTTCGGATATCATCTTCTTGAACCCTCAACTGATTATAACCTAACTAGAGATCAATCTTTGAGAAGTATGTTGCTTCCTGCATGCAACTGATCAAATTGATCATAATTTATGGGGAGACGGGTTTCGATAGTCAACTTGTTCAACTTTCGATAATCTATGCACAACAAGAACGACCCATCCTTCTTTTTAACCAAATGATCAGTGCTCCCCACAACGAGTGACTAGGTCAAAAAAAACTTTCCCGAGAGTTATTGTAGTGGCTTGATAATTTATGCATTTTTGAGGGTGCTAACCGATAGGGTGTCCTTGCAACAGGAGTTGCTCCAGGAATCATATCATTATAGAATTCTACTTGATGATGAGGGGGGAAATACTAATAAGTCATTAGGAAAATCCTTTGGAAAATCACGTACAATAGATTCATCTTTCAACTTTCTTTCTTTTGTCTTCTTTTCTACCACATGTGCTAGAAATGCATAACATCATTTTTTTAGGCATCAACAAATCTTCATGCAAGAAATGAGTTTTAGAACCCTTTTTAGGTCGTTCTCCTTAAACCTTAAGCAATTCGACATTAGATCGAGAATTACGTATCACATTTTCCCGACGGACTACCTCAGCTTCATGTTTCGATAATCAAACAAATGGTATTAAATCTATGCCAAAGGCATGATCTTCCTGTTCTTCTGTGCAACCTCTAATTATTAGCATTGGCCATATCAATCGCATAACTAATTTCTAAGTAAATATAGTTCATGACAAGCAAAGGAGTAATTCTAGAAGGATCAAAATGATCATCTATCCTGGTATCAAGTAACACAGACCTGTAATAATCGTTGAGGAGGTTCGTACCCATACCAATGGTTGGGACTTGGCGAGCGTCTTCCGCTTAAATCGCAAATGCATGACCACGTGCTGGATTTCCATGATTTTCATGAACTTGATTTCCGTAGTCTTCCCAGTCCCTAATTTCAAATGATAGCCACTACTTAAGTCTATCTGTTCCCAACTTATTTCGGTGCCCGGTTTAGCCTAGGACACACATTACAATTATGACTAAGGCCTTCATCTTTTGGTTTCAAGCATAGTTACTGATATCCATTATAGTTTCCATTTTTCTCAATCTAAAGAGTTAAGCCTAGTGCTCAAGCTTTCTTATCATACCCTTTTGACTAGCACATCAAGATTTCCTTGTATGTACAACCAATCCTGTTACCTTAACATTTCCACCATTTCTTACTCCAATTAATCAGGATCATCACATAGCGTAGTTCAGGCACATTCTTAGTATATCAATGATGCTTATATATAGGGCTCCCCATAGCATTCCCTCCACATCCACAGTATATCGAGAATAGTGCTTAAACTGGTTACGCGACATCATATTACTCCATCAAGCCATAATGCTAGAATGTTCAAACTGCTAATGCTCCAAGTCTTAACATTAATCCAATGAACAAGGTAATACATTTGTAGGGAGTATCATCTCTATGTTGCAACAATCCGCAGACCATGTACGTTTCAAACAAATAGTCAATTACACAATCACTGAAATGCTAGAAGGAGCATCATCTCACTGGGACTAGGACTGGTGTCATAATATGAATCCCATGAAGGCTTCAGGTAGATTAGAACTTGCAATAAAGTAAAGGTTATAGATGTTTACTCATCATTAATAAAGTCTTATAAAGACTAAGACTCCAGTGTCCCAAGGTATAGAATGGAAGATTTGTACTAACTATGATCGTCATCTCAAGGTAAGATTTGCTAGGCTTCGCATAAACTGCAAATTGCTATTACATGTGCACCCGTAATGGTAATTTGCTTTGCATGGTCACTCCTAGATCCTCCTACCTGAGTTAAGACATCTTGTCAAGTATAGAGTACTACACATGATTGGAAAATCAAGGATATGGTCACTAACCAAGGGTTAATTAACCAAAATTGTATAGAGGGATTGATTGAAAAAACACAGTTGGGCAAGGAACAGTCGAAGAAATCCATTTACTGTAATCCAAAATCCGATAAAGTAGTCATCTGACCTAAATACGTCGTGTCTTTTATCTACTAGTGTCGTGTTAGTCAACATGTTCGTTTCATAAGATTCAACCCAACAAGTTGTAAATATGGGCGCCTATAGCAAATGTGATATCGACAGACGCAAGGAATAAAGGTTGGACTAACAACCTAAGTCCTTAATAGAGTTCTTATAGCATCACTTAACAATCCAAACTAAATATAAGTCAAACATATAACAATAGGATGCGTTTATCGAATGCATTCTCAAGGTACACATAGATGATACAATGCCCACAACTTTCGTAAATAAGTATATCATTAATAGCACGTAGGACAGGCTAGTAAGCATAGCCAATAATACGCTTAAAACATTCACATGTATATAATTGCACACATAATCCTATTTTGCACACTACATGTGGGTATTTAGGTTATCGTCTAGGCTGAGTGTTCCACCTAATTCTTTATAACCAATGACTCTAATACCAATTTATCACTCCCTCGCTTATAGCGGAAACACGAGAATGTAATGGACGGGATCGTCATAACACATTGACTGTTAATAGAGATGCATTAATGATGATAAACCAACGTGTCATGACATCACCCAACACAAATGGAGACTTGTGTCACGGTTAGTCAATTTCACGACAAACATAGTCAACAAGCAAAATGAATTTGAATCCCACAACCTGGGAACAAATAAAGGTAAACATGTCCAACAACGGTAACTTAAAGTAAAACATAATTGTTTGAAATGCTAGAGCAAGTTTAAAATGTATTCCTTAGGGTCATCTCTAAGGCATCGACTCAAGCTATCCTCGATAATTGTTACCTGAAAAAATATGCTCAAAAAGGTCAACATATGTTGGTGAGTTTGCAGGTTTAAATAATGAATAAAACTTGATTATGTGTAATAGTTTGTAGGACATGAGTGTATACGGTTATAAGCAAGCAATATCGCATGTAAACATGAGCCTTACAACTAAACCTATTACGTACACACAGATCTTGTCAGAACATACTCCCCCTAGAACCCGTTCGTGGCCACTGTCAGTCACAACTAGCATACCAACAAACAAGGGTGGGGATATCAGCCCAGTACTATCAATACCTGTTCGTCGGCTCCAACACCAAAGTTAAATAGTAGTGAATAAAAAACCACATAGAAAACTCATGCATGTACCAAATATAAACTTGCAAAACAGTAACACATAGTCCCAAGTGAATAAATGATGTCACAGCAAGAAAGTGTTGAGCATACTTTTCCCCCATGGTGTTTACAAAATGATTGTAAGAAAACAGGGCTGTGAAACTCACCTTGGTTGGTATGGCAATTAATGAAATCAAACAGGCTTCTAGCAACATGAGTAAACCCTAGCAATCAAACACCTATAACAATATATAATTGAACTTGTAACACGTCTAATAAGCATTATAACACATTCAATCTTTCTCCGGTCGATTCTAACTTGGCGCACGACTCACACCATAAATATATATATATATATACACACACACACACACATACCTAAATAATCTGATTACTCCCATTATTAAACACAATTATATATATATATATATATATATATATATATATATATATATATATATATATATATATATATATATATGCATAGGAATGAGTTCTTGTAACCCACCATAATTGTAATAACTCTTTAACTCATCTTATAACCATTGATTTTATGAATTTTGTCCATTTTTAATAATAGATGGTTCAGATTAGATGAGGGATAAATAAGTATTTTTAACCAATGTACTTTACCTTTTTGAGTTTGTACTACATCTATGATTGTCAGATACTTATTTTTTTCTTTCTAAAGCTAATATCATCTTTTTCAATTCATTTGAATACACACCCATCTATTTCATCTATTCATATTAGGTTTTAAAAATCACTTATCTCTTTATTATTGATGCCATCATCATCATTATTATCCTCCATTAAAGATCTTGTGTTTTTTCTCATCTTCGTTCTTCAAAACCCACCACAAGTTTCACTAATCCACTCACACATATCTCTCTCTAGCACACAAAAAACTTACAATCACACCACCATTACCAGTCGTCCACCTCCAAACCACCATCACCACCGATCGACCTCCACTAACTCACCTCTTACCGACCATCACTAGCACACCACCATCACCGCTACAACACCATCCCTTCAAGCGCTCTTCCTCCTCGAGATGTGCAAAACCTGCTTTCATATCACCACCAGTCAACCTCCACACCACCATCATCGGCTGGATCAGAGGATTATTGGGCAAATGGGTTGATTTTGATCAATTAGGCTACTGGTTGTATATTTGAGTATGATTCGGGTCATCCGATCGGGTATGGGGTCAGGTTTAAGGAAAAGGATACTTCGAATTTTGGGGGTCGTTTTACTCGAAGACTTTTGCCATGGTAATGTTATAATTAAGATCAAATTTCATTTTTATTGCATTTTCTTGATGAATTCTCTTGTAAAAGATTTGATGGTGGTTGAAAAATGGTTACCGAGATATTTTGACTTTTCAAAGTTAATATAAAGATTATTAATTTAATGTTAGCTGTGTGATTTATTGTATGTTTTAGAAAGTAGAGTTTGTTGATTGTTTTATCTTTTTCATATTTCAGAACTAATGTTAGTTTTGATAATAAAACTCAGTGTTAGTTTGACTTTGAGTCAAACTACATACTTATAAATTTGAAATTGGTATGAACATTCTTATGAATTTAGCATGAACTCTATTTGATGACCTTGTTGAGGTGGATAATGGTTGGCAATTACAGTACTTATTTTTATGCATAGAGTACTACATGTTAAGCTGGATACTAACCGGTAATTATAGAATATATTTTTAAACATATTGTACTACTATCTATGTTGGATACTACATCGTAATATTTTTCATTTTATTAAGTTTTATTTACGTTGGTTTTTTATATACGTTTCTTCTATGCAATTCAATATAAGTAATTTTCAATATGATGTAATTAATCGTAAGTAATTACAAATATGATGTAATTCATTGTAATTATTTATGATTTGCATTCAAATAAACATGATTTAATCCATTGTAATTAAGTATTTCCGTTGCATGAACTTTGTTGTAAGAAGCTATTATGTTTCTGATTTTTCTAGATTTTAGTATGCTTTTATGTTCTATTCTGGGTGATTCTGTTAATATACTAGTTAGTATTATATTAAATTTAATTTCTTGAATTCTACGGTCAAAATATGTTTTATTTTTGTTTGCTTTATATACGTTTCTTCAATGTAATTCACTATAGGTAATTATAATTTGATGTAATTTACTATAAGTATTAGATTTTACATTTAAATGAACAGGATGTAATTCAATACGTTATATTTTATCATTGTAATCTTGAAATGTAAATATTCTATTAGGTTTATGCACTTTTTTTGCACAAATAGGATGATAACGGTGATACATCAAGCTAAAAGTTATTTAAAGATTGGATTTGCATTTGAAAGGGATTTGAACTCATTTTATTAGGTTAATTTTTGTGGGGTTCTATATATTTTTCTTCAATATAACTCACTGTAAGTAGTTACAATATGATATGATTTACTATAAGTATTAGGATTTGTATTCAAAGAACATGATGTAATTCATTGTAAATAAGTAAATCTCTTTCATGAATTTTATTTTAACCAACTCTTTATTTTTTCCTGATGGTGTAATATCGGGTATTTAATGGTGCAATGTCGTTTCGTTGTTATTGGTTTACGTTGGTGTAATGTCGTTTGTTTGTTGTAATGACTGTTTACTTTTAGTTGGAGTGGTGTAATATTGGATGTTTAATGGTGCAAGTTGATGTTTTCATTACAACTTTGCTAAAAGGGTACATTAGTATAACATTTAAACTTGATGTAACTATGTACAGGCGATACATTTTTATTACACGGTGTAAAAACTAAACTCGTGAAATTTCCACCCCATAACTATATGAGAAATAAAGAGAAAAATACAACGAGTTTTATGATATTATTTTTATAAAATAATAATAATGTATAAAAAAGATATGAAAGTTATAAAAACTAGGGGGTAAACTTTTAAAGATAAAAAGAAATGTAGGTAGTGACAAGTGTCACAACAATATTAAATCTGATTTTTCCATGTTATAAGCAAATATCCAAAATGCCCTTTCACATTAAAAGATATGGTGTGACACTTGGCATCATCTTGTGCATTTGATTATTAATCTACCACTGGGATCTAGTTAATGGGTTCTTACAATTAGTATGGGTTCTTAATATAACCAAACCCTATATGCATATAATGAGTATATATATATATATACATATATATATAGGAATTGGATCTTTTGCTAACTCATCAAAATTGTGAGAACTCCATAACTCATTCGCAACCTTAGATTTAACATAAAAAATATCAGATCCAATTTAATGGTATAGATCAATTAAGGAGAAAAAGGTAATTTTGCTCTTATGTACTTTCTGTAGACTTCTTTCTTGTTGTCAGATTCTATGTTCCCCATTTTCACAAAATTAATATTTTCTTCACAAAAGTAAATCATCATCTTTCTCTCTCAAACAACAACAATCTTTTTTGTTTTTGTGTTTGAATTGCACCACCACCATTTCAATCAGATCAAGATCAACCATTACCACATTGTTTTTGACATCGCGCGCTACCGTAGTATGTTGTCTTTGTCACCAATGCCACCGTTATCGCCATCGTCTTTGTCGCCACCACCATTGAGGTTTATACCTGGGTTATCTTTGTCACCACCATCGTGGTTCAGATTATCAAACCATCTAGAGTGATATCAACCACCACCACATCCCCGCCGCCACTTCCATCATCTTTGTCACTATCGCCTTCCCGGTTCAGATCTGGGTTCTTTCTCTTGAGTGGGTTTTTCTTGCACTTCAGATCTAGATTCGTTCTCCTTGTCACCACCACCAGTTTTGTCTACACCACCATAATGGTTCAGATCTCAACTTCTATATGGTTTTTTTTGCTTTCAATTTTGCTTTTTTATGTTTGTAGTGTGTACTAACTTATAGTGTTTAAAATATTTGTATCTCTATTTATTTAATTTGGTTTATGTTAATGTTTAAATCATTTAGAAATTGTTTTAATGTGGTTTCATAGAAATTGTAAATGTTACTTATAGTGGTGTAATTACAATATACAGGTGTATTTTTGTTATTTCAGTTTGACTACAGTGGTGTAACACATGGTTTATATGTTGTAAAATGGTTTTTTAGGTGTTGAAAATTGTAGTTAAATGGTGCAACTACAACCGTCCAAACAAAACCACAAAAGAATGTGAAGACTATATGGGAACTAAACCACAAAATGGTCTTGTTATCAATACACTATGTTTCATCATTGTAATCTTGAAATTTAGATATATTTTTGTATATGCAATACACTATTTATAGTAATGTAAGTACGGGTTCTTAACTTAAGATTCTAAACTAAATCTATCTATTCTTTAAGAAATGGTATGTTGTATATGATTATGTGTTTTACATTGACATTACACCCTTTTACATTGACGTAATTCACTGTAAGTAACTATAAATAAGATGTAATTCACAATAAATAATTACAAATATGTATTTTCAATTTTGAGTGTAATGCAATTACAGTGTAAGTATTATTTATAGTAATGTATTTATGATATAATGATGTATTGTGTAGTTTCGTTATAGTGGTGTAACATGTGGTTTTAGATGTTGTAAATGGTTTTTATGTGTTGCAAATGCTAGTTACAATAATGTAATTACAAGAGTTCAAACTAAATCATAAAAAAAACGTCGAGACTATATGTGAATTATAGAGAAAAATGAGACGAGTTTAATAGTCTAGTTATTATAAATAAATAACAATTTATAAAAAAGTTATAAAGGTTTAAATATAAAAGGGGTAAAATTTTTAAAATCAAAAAAAAAGAAATAGATAGAATAACATAGGGACGCATGTCAAAATTCTAGTGAATCTAAATTTTAGTGGGATGGATTAAATGACCTTTATACCCTTTTCTATTAAAATAAAAAAAACAAAGTGAAAAAATCTTGTCCATTGAAATTTTGATCAATGGTATGGAGATGAGTTAAACAGTTCTTACAATAAGGTAGGGTTCTCATTTGAACCTTACCCTATATAGAGGGGAAGGTTCAAATGAAAAGCAAGAGAAATTATGTAAACCAATGAACCAAATCTACACCTTTGATGTTTAAGATCAATAGCTTAGATTTGTTTGACTTCTTCAACACATGGTCCCACAAAAGTACAAATTTCTAAATTTTTTATTCAAAAAAAATCTAAACCATTGATTTTAATAAATCAAAGGCTACATTTGGTTTATTGGTTTACATAATTTCTTTTGGTTTTCATTTGAACTCAATCCTATAAATATATATATATATAGGGGAGGGTTCCTTAGAAAACCAATAGTTATGTGAAAACCAAAGAAAACTATGGAAACCAATAACATAATTCATAATTTTTTTGTTATTTTAATTGTTAAGATGTTATTTAAGTATTTTGTACAAATATTTTGAGCATACATACGAGAATGAAGAGTCTTACGTATACGTAACACTATGTCGAATGAAAAATGGTTACATATACGTAACCTATGTGTGACGTATATGGAAAACCAAGCTAAGGTTTTTATTTGATCGATATTTTTATTTATATATACTTTGTGGTGATAAAAAAAATTAATATATTATATGATCGTTTTCATTGGTTTTCTCTAGTTTTCTCATAACTTTGTGGTTTTTTTAGGATCCCTCCTCTATATATATATATATATATATATATATATATATATATATACACACACACACACACACACACACACACACCCCACTATCATTTACATATATATTTATATATTTAAAATTATATGTTCCTACATGACACATGCATTATTTCAACGGGATAAAACATTTATGCCATATCATCTCATATATGCATTTATTAATCATTATTTCCTACTTTAGCTTATTTTAGTTGTTTAAATTATTACCCTCAATTTAGTAATTTAGAAAGTATTTAGCATACATTACACATTTGCACACAAATTTTGTAAAATCAGTTTGTAGGTTGAAACGATAACGAAGTGACATGAGACCAATTGGATTTTAAAGATAACACATGAAATGAATTTTCTGGAGTAAATCACATCATTTTGATAAAAATTAAGAAAGATATGTGTTTCTAGAGTCGGACCAAACAATCTACCAGAAATTCAGTTTTACCCAATCTTTTTGTATCAACTCTTTGGAAGCTCAAACCTTCATGGTTTTTGACGAGACCTATTGGGTTGAAAAGTAGACTATTTGAACTTAGTTTTAGACTTCAAATTCGTCCATTTTTGACTTTGTATGACCAAGTTATTACCCGTATAAAATGACCCAATTTTCTAACAACAAGCTGTCTAAAATACAACAATTATCATTTGATCACAATCCCCCAATTATTAACTATTATTGACCCAAGAAACCAACCGACACTTATTTCATGTTCCAATTGACATGCTAACACACACATATGACATGACACCTGCATATATATATATTTATAATATACAAATACATACATCCACATACATACTTATATATCACATATATACTTAACCTTACAATGAACATACTCCATATATATATATAAATAGTACAACATACATGCACAATATAATATATATATATATACACATGATATACCTACCAACACACATTACACACACACAATAAACACTCAAATTACACACACATTATACACACCATGAATATATATAAGCAAACACACACACTATTACATACATGGGCATATGAAAGAACAACACACCATAATATATATATATATATATATATATATATATATAATAACGCCACACATTTCTTGCACACAATAGAACACACACAAAAAGAAGTCAAACACACACACTACACACTCACACACACTTATACACACCCACAATCAGACACACACCCACACACACTCACACGCACTCACGACACACACCACCATGACACCACCATTACACCACCATAACACCATCAACACCACCATGCCGCAACTACACGACCATACACACATGACTACACCGCCGTGCACCACCGAATCAATAACACCATCAACACCACCATGCCGCAACTAGACGACCATACACACACAACTACACCGCCGTGCACCATCGAATCATACTGAACCAAAAAACAATAAAAAAACTTAACGAAATGAAGCAGTCAACAAACGTTTACCTGCGAAACAATGCAACGGAGAGACGAGGACGATTGACGGCATTCGACGGCAAAAGGGGGCTGCTCGGTTTGGTGGTCGACGGTAGGGAGGGTGGGCGACGGTTTCACGACGGGTGGGGAGGTTAAATACGGTTTTTGCCCGATTTTAACTTATATATATAATAATAATAATAAAATTTACATTTTAAACCCTAAATTATTTAAAAATGAATTCTTTTTAGTTTGAAAAATATTTATTTTAAACCCTGAACTTTTTGTTTCTATTTTTATTTAAACCAAACTTTAATACATAACCCTTAACAAACCAACTTAAAGAAATTATATATACGAGAAATGATGTGACGAATATAATATTAGTGTGTTTAAGATTTGCGGTGTCACGAGCACGATTTGCTAGATTTTTCGCGAAAGATACAATAATAATAATAATTATATTAATAATAATAGTAATCTAATTCATTATTTTATAAATTAAAATTGCACGCGACTACTAGCGATGTCAAAAATGTAATCATGAGCATATTAATTACACAAAATTAATGAATGCATAGCCGAAAGATAACGAACTTCAGTTAACTAACAGAATTGAAAGTGATGGGTGTCACAAGTCCCCACACTCTTTCAAGATTTAGAACCGGTCCCCTTTTATTTCCTTTTACAACACCCACGGTTCTTTTATAAAAAAAAACTAGGGCATTAATTATTTTGAATTAAAAACACCACAGGCTTTTATAGTACGCGATGCCATAATCACAGTGTTTTGTGTGTATATATATATACACGCATGTATTATAAGTCTATCATTCCTTGATCAAAACTTGTGATGACTATCAATCAAGCTTAGGGCATATTTCATCTTCAACAACTCACTAGGTAGACTTGTCGACTAAACCTCTACAATTGTGAAAAAAATAGAGAATTGAATTGCTACAACGAGCGCTTCACATGACCAAGAACACTGAAAAATTATCAGATCTCTCACACCTGTTAGCTCATATCTCTCAAGAAACTATTCAATTTATAAACTTTCTGTTTACTTTTTAGTCATTAACACTTAAGTCTTCTATGTATATGTTAATTAAGGCTTTGATAGAACCACTTGGCTCTTAATTAAATCGTTGTAGGTACATTTTGATTATGATATTCGTCACTTCCCCTATGTATCATATTGAGGGATGTCATTAACATCATCATCCTACCAACTATAAACTTATATCTTCGCAAAGAATTATCTGCTTCAATCCCTAATCATCATATTCCCTAAACCGATCATTTTACACGTGAACCTCTTAGTGTCATTTTTGCTAAAGAATGATCACAAACCCTCAATCCCTTTAAGCACAATCTAAAGTGCTAGAGTTATTGATATGCAGAATTATCTTTTTAATTATTAAATGGAGATACAAACCCATATAAAATTAGCATTCCTTACATCTATGCCATTTCCTAAACCCTCAATGCTATATCCATAGTATACGAAAATGTAGCACATTCTAACCTTCGTACCTCGTAGTCTTGATTATGGAACCATAGACTTACTATTTAGGATTACTTAATTCGAGCAAGCAAAAGCAGGAACTTGAAAATGGAAGGTTATTTTAAAACATTTTACTCTATTACAGCTAATGCCTATGGAAGACTTACATGAAAATTTTATTTTTAGTTTGGAGGATTTCGTTATCCAAAAGAGTGCCTTGCAACAAGTGGGCTATCAAAAGACATAATTTTATGACTTATTATCAATAACCCGAATACAACAAGAAGATAAATATGCAGTTACATAGAAGAGAAGTTGTACCTTAGTGAACCATAGTCAGGGTTAAAAGTTGTTCTTCGTTTTCATAAATCTCCTATATGAGAAAACTTTAGCACCCTATCCTAGAACTTGACGTGAAGATCCAATCATTCCACTTTGTTGGAAGTTACTCAATGCACGTTTGAGGAGTTTGGAATGTTTAGCAACTACTTCATGACTAGACATCTATCAAAACAAAGATTATACAGTTACATCAAAATAATTTTTAAAAGATGTATTATTTAATTGAGATACGGATATATATGGAGAAATAGATGTGATAGGGATTTTTTTTTTTAAAGATATAAACTTACAAAATAATGTTTTATTCAAATAAACATGCACAAAATAAAAGGTTTAAAGAGTCTTCTTAAAAGAGAACTTCAACCTAACAAAATTATAAATCATTTAATTCAAAATTTAAATTATTATTGCATAGATAACATGCATTTTTTGAGGTCACTTTAGTTTTGGACGGTATTGTCCACTATAGTCTTGAAATGAAGAAAACAAAAATAAACTAAAAATAATGTCACAAGTCAAGTAGATAAGGAACCAACTAGATAAAGGATTTAGTTAGCATATGTCATCACGATATTTATATATATTAAAAAAGTTTAAATTGACGATAACCAAGTCATCAACATGTGCAATTGATGACATAATCCATCGTGATTTAATCTCCTTCATTACTATCATAGTCCCTGTTATGATAAATTTCCAATTTTAGATCAAAGACTCCCATCCATGAATATATTTAAGATGGTGGCTGGTTATTTGTAGGTAGCAAAATAATGAATTAGAGGTACACGAGAAGGGTAGATCCATATAGTTCAACCTTAAATGGTCGTTTATGGCCTCTCCTGTCGTTTTGGGTTGATTGCAATAATATTTCATTCTAATCATGGTAAAAAAATAAAAGATACATTTGATTTGATGTTTTCAAGAATATACAAGAAGGGTAGACCCATAACTATGGTCCTTTTGTCATTGCCATTAACCATATTTTTGACTTGGAATTCGTGTGATACATTCGTTTAAGACTATTAACATGACTAAGAAATATATACCATAAAGGGTTATCATACGAGTATATGTTCCTTGAAGATAAGTTGCAAAACGATATCAAACACCTATCCTATTTTATCGGTGAATATGAAACAAGAAAGTAAGGTTAGTATATCAATGATGTAAGTGTAGACTTGGGCAAAAAAACCGGGTACGGACCCGACCCGGCGAACCCGACCCGGACCCGGGTCCGGGTACAACCCGGTATAGGGTGTACCCGGTTTGGAACCGAAAATACCCGGTGGGTAGGAACCGGTTATGGGTTTTTATATTTTTTTAGAACCCGAACCGTACCCGACCCGACCCGACCCGACCCGGACCCGACCCGATCGTACCCGGGTCCAACCCGGTTTTTACCGTTTTTCGGGTTTTTTTAAAAAACTAGCCGTTTTTAACGGCTATATAGCCGTTGGATCTCATTTTTGACCGTTTTTTTTGTTTTTTTGCCCCCTAAGGTAGTATAAATAGGTGTGGGTTGGTTTGATTGAGTACCCAACTCTCAAACGCAAAAACATACGCAAAAAAACGCAAAAAATACTCTAGTTTACTCTCGTTTTACATTTTCACTCTCTCGTTTTACACTTTTCACTGTCTTGAATCTTGTTATGGCTCAATCACAATCTTCCGTTGGTCAAAGTTCGTCCAACGCTCCAACCGTCGTTCGTGTTCTTCCACACAATCGTAACATGGATGTATGGTGCAATTGGGATATGGTTGAGTTGAGTGACGGGTCTGTAAAGGCTCGTTGCAAGTTTTGTGGAGCTTTGCTTGCTAAAGATTCTAACACGACTTTAAGCAAACACATTAGCAAGAAGTTTTGTAAGTCGTTGAAAAGTAATCCGGATTCGCAACAAACACAATTAGGTGGAGACGGTGGAATCTTTAATTACGACGTTAATAGGGTTCGAGATCGAATGGCGAAGTTCGTGATTCAAGAAGCTTTGCCTTTTAGTCACTTCGACAATCCTCGTTTGACCAACTTAATTCGAGAGACGCTTCAATCTCGTTACAACCATGTAAGTCGTACTACCCTTAGACGTTATTGTTTAAAATTATGGAATCAAGCAAAAAATGATTTAATTGTATTATTTGAAAATTTAAATACCGGTGTAAACTTAACTAGTGACGTTTGGTCGGCTCCACACGGTTTACCCGAATCGTACCTTTGCGTCACCGCTCATTGGGTAGATCCCAAATCATGGCAATTGATGAAACGTTCGATTGCGTTTGATCTTTTTCCGTATCCACACACCGGAGAATTTTTGTTTTACTTTTTGGATAATGTAATAACTACTTTTAATTTACAAAATAAAATTTTTTCAATGGCATTTGATAACGCTTCCAACAACACAACCGCGGTTGAAAAATTAAAATTAAAATATCTTCCGACTGCAAACGGTGATTTTTTCCATACTCGTTGTGTTGCACATATTATTAATTTAGTAGTGCAAGACGGTCTATCCGTGCAATTTGTTGATAACTTTATTAAAGCTTTTCGATTTATGTTACATGACGTTTATAAAAAAAGTAGAAGAAGATATCAAGATTATAAAAAACTTTGTAAGGATACGGACTCTGTATTTTTAGGTCCTAATTGGGATGTACCTACTCGGTGGAATTCGACTTGTCACATGTTTAATTGTGCTTTAAAACAAAAGGGAACTTTGAAAGCTTTTCATAATAGTCTTTCGGATAATGGTGAAGCCGACCCATTTCCGGATGCGGGTTGGAAAAATGTTCAAAGTCTATCCGATTTTCTTGAGGTGTTTAAAAACTCAACAACAAAATTATCGGGAGTTTATTATCCCACTAGTTATTCGGTGGTTCAAGAATTATATTTCATGGCTTTGAATTTTAAAAATTTTCAATATAAAAATGATATGTTTACACAAATGATAGAACCAATGAAAGAAAAGTTTAAAAAATATTTTGAGGAGTTACCACCCGTTTTTACTTGTGCCGCCGCTTTAAATCCGTTTTTAAATGTTGCTGGGGTTGAATGTTTGACAGACGAGATAAATGACAATTTAGATATGCATGACGAAAACCCCAATTTTTCAAGGGATGCCAAAAAAAGTTTTAATGCAAGCTTGAAAACAATATATAATTTTTATTTAAATAGATATGGGCCTAACGTAAATATAACCACACCAAGAGAATCAACCTCAAATGCTAGTACCTCGATGAAAGACCCGGTTATAACCATGTTGAATGTTGTTCGGGATGTGACGGCTAAACGACAAAGGGGTAACACCCCAACAAGTGAGCTCGGTAGATATAGTGCTACGGATTTTATTTCCACTATGACTACCGAAGATTATCGTGCATTCGATATTTTGGCTTGGTGGAAAGGAAAGGAATCTCAATTTCCGATTCTTTCCGCTATGGCCCGTGATTTACTAAGCGTCCAAGCTTCTACGGTAGCTTCGGAATCTGCGTTTTCTCTTAGTGGCAGGGTAATCTCATTACGGAGAACAAGACTAACTCCAGAAGCGGTTGAGATGTGCATTTGTTTAAAGGATCACTTAGACGCGATGGATCGTATACAAGACCAAACAAGCCTCGAAGATGAAATTGCACTCGAAGCTAAAGTACACGATGAAGAGGTAGAAGAAGGAGTATCTTCTGGCATATCGGATGAAGAATTAGCATTTGATCAAGCGTCTCGTAGTAAATAAACATTAGACGATAACTTAAATAAAAGTTTTATGTTATTTTTTATTGATCGATTTATGTATTTTTAAGTTGTTTAAATAAATAAATGAAAAATTAATGTTTATTTAATATTGTTAAATAAAAACAACATTAATATTATTAATAATAATAACAATAATAATATTATTAATAAGAACAGCAACAACAAAAACAAACAAAAACAAAAACAACAATAATATTATTAATAATAATAACAATAATACTTATTATGATTTATAATAATAATAACAAAAACAACAACAACAAGTCAATAATAATAATAATAATAATAATAATAATAATAATAATAATAATAATAATAATGATTTATATTAGTAAAAACAACAAAAAATAAAAAAAAAAATTCAAAAACCCGATTATACCCGGGTTCCGTACCCGACCCGGACCCGACCCGACCCTAACCGGGTATGTCGGGTAGGGTAATAGCTTGGGTGAACCCGACCCGGGTTCGAACCCGGTTCCACCCGTACCCGGGTACGAAAAAAACCGGTTGGGCCGAACCCGGTTTCAACCCGGTTTCGGGTATTGGGCCGGACCCGGTTTGCCCACCTCTATGTAAGTGTATAAACTCCTTCAGTATTTATATTATTAAAATTTAATTTTCTATCTCTAATTTTGGTCACTAAGTTACAAAATATCAATTAGTGATAACGTCCTATTAATATAGTCGCAAAATTAACACGTGTATTTCTTTTTAAAATATTAAGTTATTTAACTCAATAATTCAAATGAGATACGAGATATAAACAGACAAGTTATTTAAAATATCATTTAGAATAAAAACAAACAGAGCATCAATCAAGAATCATATCAATATCATCATATTATATGTTTTTTATTTATAAAATTATAGACTAATTTTAGTAATAATCCAAACTAGTTACATATCAATATAGAATTTACAAGCCACCTTTGTGGAGGGAGATGATATTAAGCAGCAGGTTTAGGTGATGGCCAAGCATTCCAGTTGTTGTTGGTGGGCTTTGGAGAGAGGTTGGTGAACTCCAAAGCCTGCAACCTGAGTTCAATCGGGTAGTCTGCGATGCAACCGATTCGCGGTCCGGCCCCCGTTGACCACTTAAGAGATAGCTGGTTTCCTAGTTGGTATGAACAAGCAGCCTTCTTTGAATTGATCCTCTCTAGTATTGCTTTCTTTGGCACTTCCGACTTGGGGCTGCGTAGACCCCCCGAGAGACTCCTTTTGTAATTCGTCGCGTTCTTCTTGTCAACCGCTTCAGAAAACAATATTTCCTCCTTGCGATCGTTAGTTTCAGGGATCGGCGTTCCAGTTTTTAGCCCGCCTTTAGTCGTACCCTTGTCTTCATATGCTTCAGAATCTTCATTTGCCTTTTGAATCTGACCACAAGTAGTTAAAATGTTATTTTTATTAAAATATTGATATGACAGTTGGAAGTAAAATCAATGTATATTAAGGTAAATAAATGAGGATGCATACATCAACAGTGTCAAGATCAACACCATTTTCCTTGAGAAATGATAAGAACAAGTTTAGGGTGTCCTCTGTTGGACGGTAGTGTCCACTATAAGGAGAAATAGTCTGCAGATGATAATAAATAAAAATATATAAAACGTTAGCTGGCAATTAGGTAAGAACTAAATAAAGGATTAGGTAAGAAATAAATCATGATATATAGTTAAAATATGTATATTAACAATGTTCATATTTGACCAAGATGAACCATGCCATCATTAAAAATCAATTCAGCACTTCTAGTGCTGTAAACAAACCGAACGTACATGAACGAGGCATTGTTCGTGTTCGTTTATTAAAAAAATAACTTGTTCATGAATTATTCACGAACGCTTACCAAACAAAATTTTATTTTTCTAGTTTGTGTTCGTTCATTAAGGAAATTAATCTGTTCATGAATTGTTCACGAACATAAACGAACACAAATAAGGCAAGTGAAGACACGCAAATATTCATAAATATTAATGAACGCAAATGAAATTTCCTTAAATAAACAAATACAAACCATCATATGTTGATTTTATAATTAAAATTATAAACATTATGTAATATCCACCAAGTATAAATAAGTACGTAACATAATTATCACCAACATAACTTTTTATTAAACAAACAGAAACAAACGTTAACGAACACATTATCGAACGTTTACGAACATAAACGAACGAATGCAACCCCTGTTCATATTTGTTCATTTAACAAAACGAACGGAATATTCTTGTTCGTGTTCGTTCTTTATTAAACGACGAACATAAAAGAGCTGAAAGTTCGGTTCGTTTACAACTCTAATCACTTCACAAAATACATTTTCTGTTTCATATGCTATGAAAAATTAGTATCACTTAGCAAACTATTTTCATTTGACCAATTAATAATAAAATTTCCACCTATACAATTGGTTGTACCTTGAGTACTCCCTTCTCAACATCAAGCCTTCCAGCAGCAAAAGTAGCTCCTCCAGCAAGAAAGCTCGAATGATGAAAACTTCCTTTCTTTTTCTGTTAATTGCAATAAATCAAAGCCTTAACCATCCGCAAGCGTCCCATAAAACAAACAAACAAACAAACAAACAATATGGTGTGCTTTTGCGGAAACTAACCTCGCCAACATAGAGCCTCTTAGAGGTGCTCATTACAAAAATCCATTTTCCTCCATTTTTTGTGTCGAGGAGGAGTTGGGTTTGACGGTGCATGATTTTTCCTTCAACCATGATGTACTCGTAATGCTCCCTCTCTTGCTGTTTAGATTAACAATCTTAAATGTATTATTATAAAATCATAATGTGAAGTTATAGATCATCGTCAAAAAGAACATACGGGTCCGAGATACTTGATACACTGTTGTCGAAGCTTTGATCTTGGGCATTCTTTTAGATCGACCTCCTTTCCATCTCCAACATCCAACCTGCCACGAAATGAAAGTTAAAAAGTTTTCTTAGTTTTCTACCATCTACACATTAACTCTGATTTTCAGTTCTCATTAGTGAATCCCTTAGTTTGTACCATCTGTTATCTGTTATATGTGGGATTTACTAGGTATGTCCGGTTGTTACATTCATTGCAATTCATAACCAAACCTATAAAACGTACATGCATACATCCCCCATCACATGATAAAAAAAACCATCAAGAATTTTTAGCCAAACTGGTTAAAGTTGAGATACACATGACATGTTGATATAGGAAAATCATGCGTTCAAGTCCTACTCTAAGCAAAAATTGCTTAAAGTTGAGCCAATGGGTTTTTTTAGTAAAGGATTTCTTCCTAAGGCGGTTGGGGTGCGGTCTGGACAAGTGGGCTCTATTAAAATAACACCTATCATCCAAAACCAGGGTCATACATTTGCTGTTAGAAAAAAAACATGATAAAAAAACCATTTCCAATAAAGGTATCTTATACTTCCACATCCTTCTTAATTATTTTCAATCTAATGATATAACAACCATACTCGACAAAATTGACCACTATTAACTTTCAACTTTAACATGTGGGGTCGTAACATAACTCCAAAATACTTTATGTAAAGATGGCAATGTGTAACATGTGGTTCCTGACAATTTCTTAGTCTTTATATAATGTTCATAATGTGGAGGACATAACTATTCATCTTTATATGACCACATTAATTTAAATCACTGTTATAAAATAACTTAGTAGTCATGTAAGGTATATTTCAATTTATAAAGGGTATACATACATACGTACCAATAGAAAAAAGGCTGGCCAGCATCAGCTTTACACCACTCTTCATAGTAAATGTGCAAGCTATGCCCGTAACGGTGTCTCGGATCGATCTGAAATTAAAAACAATTAAATGCTTGATTTTATGCTCAATAATATATATAAATAAAAATTGTATGTGTTCCCTCTTGTTCCTTTTAATTACGAAATTGCCAACGTCACCATTTAGATATTCATTTATCTTGGTCAAGTGTTTAGATTGATTTGTATGATTCACACCTTTTAGAAAAAATTATATGAAATTAGATAAAAAGTAAAAAACCCCTTTTTTCCCCTTGTTCCGGTTAACAATTTCACACCTTTTTAAAAAAATATGGTATTTGATATAAAAAAATATTTATGTACACAACAGACATATATAAAAAAAGAAAAAGTAGAAATATAATAAATCCAAGACTTACAGCTTCAATCCAGTGTTGAAAGGCCAATTTATGAGCTTTGCCATCAAGTGACAAGCCCTTACCCACCTGCCACAACACAAAAATATACATTTGACCCAATAATGAACATAAACAGCTACCTTTTACTAACAACAATCAAAATCATAACCACGTTTCATTCTACCTTCGATCATCTGTCTGTCTGTTTGTTTGTTTGATATATATATACACACACACACACGCATACCTTAGAAGCGTTCAAAGAGATTCTGCTCCACCGAGAAGCTGCCGATTCAGGTTTTTCAAAATTGAAGAAGGAAACTGTGCTATGATTTAATCTGGCGAAATCAATCGCTTGCCACCTTCAAAAATTCAACGCTAAATTCTCATTGACTTTTGCAGAAATCAATAAATAAAATAACCTATTTTTAAAAAAACCACAAATATATAACCCTGCTCCGGAAAATAATTGTTATCTTAATCGGACTCATCTATTTATTTCCGGGCATAACCGCATCCTATCATTACTAGAGAACACACCGACTCAACTCTTAACATTTTACTAAAAGTGAGATTTTAAAACCATGACCTTCATAGTCATAGATAGCTTAACTTAACTGATTAGGCTAAGGCTAAGAATCATCAAAGTATTTATATTATGTTTTTTATTTTTATTTTTATAATTAAATTAAAAATAATTATTTTTTTTTAAATTTTCAATTAAATAATAATTTTTAATACTTTTATTATTATTGTTTCTCACTTCCATCGCAACTATTTTTAAAATAATTAAAACATTTATAGCAGTTGATCATTAACTTTGCCCAATCATCCGGTCATAATCACTTATAACATAAAAAAAACAATCACATAAATATTTAAAAAAAAAAAAAAAAAAAACTACTCTACTCTTTATTAGTAAAAAATAATAATAATAATAAGGAAATTGTTGAATGGAGTATGAATAAGAAGCAGCAGAGAGGAGTACCAGAGTTCCTCAGCAACAACAGCAGAATCAGCCAAAAGGCGACGGGTGCGATAACCTCTGTAGTACTTCTGGAGCTTCATAGCTGCGGCATCGGAGGGAGAAGAAGGGGTTGCCGGAGACGGAGGCTCAATGGCTCCCATTTCCGAGTACACACAAGAAAACCCTGCTGATCTGCTCTTCAGATCAAACCTTGAATGCCCCCCTCTGCTGCTTTCCACCTCCATTACACACTCTCACAATTCACAAACAAAGAGAGAGAGAGAGAGAGAGAGATGGTGATGCTGATGCTACTAGTGGGTTTTGTTTTTTTATAGTTGAAGTCCTGTTTTTTTATAGTTGAATTTAATTTATGGGGTGGGGGGAGTTATTGCACCATTATTATTATATATTATAAAACCAAGACCCACTTTGAAATACTACACCAGTGGTGTAACAAAAATATGTATTTTTTAGTTTCATCAAATATGCTTTTTGTTTATAGTTTCTCTTTTGAAGGTATACTAGTGTGTTTTGCTCGTGTGTTGCGTTGCTCGGATAAAATTTATATCGAAACTTATGTGGAAATAAACACATAACAGTGGTTTATTCGAAATATAAAAAACAATTTTAATGTTTTTGAAAAAGAAAACTAAAAATATATTATACTTGGACCGTACTTTTTGGCTGCGCATTGCGAGACTTGGTTTTGTATAAAACTTAAATCAAAACGTACGTAGAGATAGTTACGTTGTAACAATATATTGGTAATTTCCAAAAATCATTACTTTGTCATTTAAAAATTAATAATAGTTTATATTTAACATGGGTTAGTTATTAATAATATTTTATATTTAACACGGGTCAGTTTCGAATGAAACCTACGCCTAAACGTAGATTAAAATAAGAACGTCTTGATCGTGTATCTGGAATCTAAAGAAACATTATATATTTTAAGTTAACTGAAAAATATAAAATACAATAAAAAATTATTTTATATATATTAATTATGTATGTCGGTGTGTATAGTAGATTTATTAATTTTTTAATACTAAATATATTATTTATGTATGTGGTGTGTACAGTAGATTTATTAATTTTTTAATACTTAATTTTGTTTATGTTTTAAGTTATAATTCATTCATTAGAGCAAATAGTTGATTTTGGTTTAGAGGTTTCACCACCATCCTTACACATGCGCGCCTCAAGATCGAAGCTTTCTTCTAATATTTCTGTATTTCTTCATTTCTTTGATTTTTAACTTTAGTTTTTAAAACATTGACACTATAGGTCATATGTTTCCTTGCTTTTTTTTGTATTTTGTTTTTCATTATCCTTAACTCTATTTAAAGTCTTCTATTATTTAACGGTACACACAATAATTTTTATATATCTCTATTTTGTTTGAAGGAAATCATCTCCATCTCTTCAATAATATGTTTTAACTTTTCCTTTATATTTTTATTTTTTTTCTTTTTATAATTTTTTTATTCTTTTATTATTTATTGAAACATAAGTGCTACGCACGGATCACAATTCTATAAAAAACCAAACCCAAAAGAGACCCGCAGGAAGGAACGCGGGGTCTTGAATCCTAATTATAATAATATAATAATTCAAAGCAAAAGCAACCAAATGCCCAGAATGAACGCTCAGAAGCTGTCATGCATTTTAGAGTTGTACGTTATGCTTTAAGAATGTGTTGTTTGATAGTAAATTTCTCAAAATTAAAATTTTGCCATCATTTCTAGCTTTTATCTACATTCTATTCGAATAAAGTTAATAAAATGTTCCTAAGTCATGCGGCTGACTTTTTGGTTTAGTGCTTACAACAGTAAAATCGTAATAGTTTTTATAGAGGTTATTAATAGTAGAGTATATTATTATTTGTATCCCCAATATTTTCGTATTTTAACTATTTGTGTCACACCATGATTCACAGCCACGACCAGTTGTATCAATCACATAACATTAAATAGCGGAATACTTACATTCAATACCATCAAAACTAGATTGAATTAAAACTTTAACATCATTACATAAATCCACACGTCCATCACGTTCGAATATAAACATAAATTAAGCACGCAGCCCCAAGCATGTTTAATTCAGTCGACATCTTCTACATGAAGATCTTATTTATTCATAATCGTTAGGTCTTCTCGACCTAGCTAATGTCTCCAGGCACCTCCTACACTTGCATCATGAGCTAAAACACGTCAAGAAAACTATCATTTTGGGCATATTTTTTAGAGGTGGGACTAACATACGGATTTAAAAGTTTATTATTAACAAATTAACTTTGTTTCAAATCCAATTCATACATATACGCTCAGCGGTTCCTCTTTGCTCACTATCTCCTTCATCTGCAAATTTCTCTAACCTAAATTCTCCAAAACCATCTTTGTTCTTGCATTCCTTCACCAGAAAGCTACGTGAAAATGGCCAACCTTAATCGCAGAAACCAATCCGATTTTTCCATGCATCTTCACAGGCAACACAATCAGGTTGCTCTGTTGAACTCTGAGAAAGATCCTGGCTTCTCAGAGGTTTTTCGCTTCTTGTATTTGTTGAACTATTTCACATCCCTTACTATTGATCCTTCTCTCTATGAAGATCAACTTTTGGAGTTCTGGCGAACCTATCAAGTGGTCACCATGGATGGAGAGAAGACACTCTCTGCCATAGTTCAAGGTAGGACAATCTTCATCACTTCAGCTTTCATAAACACTCATCTCATACTGGATGATACAAAAGGTGATTTGTCCTTCCTTAAATCTGCTTTTAATCATTCCTTTGGTAATATTTGCTATGAGGGGGACTACTCGTAAGAACCTTCAGGAAAGGGAAGGTCTCCTCCCAGTGGAGGATGGGACCAAATTTCCGAAAATCTTTCCTACATAGTCCATAGAATGGTTCAGGGAGTCAAGTTTAGGTATTCACAATTTGTTTATACTAATTTGCTTGCAAACTTAGACTACTTAGAATATTACATGTTCCCTAAATATATCCAGCATATTCTTAACAGTAAAATAGGCACACAGTTAAGGGGAACTGATGATGTTCTTAAATTGTGACAGATGAAGCCCCACATCTTTAAAATAATATGAAAACCTATTGTGTGATTCTTTGGGTAGAAACGGCCCTTGTCCCAAAAATGTTAGAGCTCATTGCTCAAAGTGACAATCTAGCAGCACCAGCTAGTGTTGAACCCACACCTGCTACCTCTCAGCAATCCTCTCAGCCTCAAATAACCATCACCTACCAAATAAAATCCAAACGAACCCCTACACAGGCTATTCCGCCTATGCAGGCCCCCATATCACCAACCATGGAAAAGAAAATGGACATTATAGTTCCCACTTCGCCTGAGTAGCAAACCACTCCCATCTCACAAATTATAAGTGCTGAGGTTACTTATGCTCAGCCTGATGAACTCATTACCTCAACAGCCTTAAGCCTTCGCTCTAAGTCTCAAAACTCAAGTGAACAACTTTCAGGGAACAGTTACCATCCCTAGCTTTTGGATCTTAACCAACCCCTTCCCAACCTTGAATTTTATGATAATGAAGACATGTGATTCAGTAAGTACCATGAGTCTCTGTTCTTCACCTTTGCTTAAGAAGAGATTAGTGCTCCTGCTTCTCCCATGTCTAGCCCAAATCATCCACCCTAAACTGAGGTGGATCTACCTAAACAAGTTTAAGAGGTCCATATGGAAAAGGCTCTCACTTCAGCAAGTGGTTACATCTTTAAGACATCAACTATGACAACCCAGCCCCTTAACACTTCAACTGAAGGTGTCATTGAGCAGGGGAAATCCGGCAGTCAAAAACAATATGCTGGTGATTAGGAAAAATACCTTGATCCAATTCTCTCATCCCCCCATGATTCTTCATTTGAAGATGAGTGGAGTCTTCAACTAAAGGTGCAACAACTATCACAAACTTGCACGTATTTAGTTTCTAAGGCTAGTTATCGATCACTGATCTCAAGGGCAAGTTAGCTGAGAGACTATGACCAGCAACTTGAGATCACCGATATCAAAGGCACGTTAGCTGAGAGACCACCAAGTCAATCTCAACCAGGTCCATAAGAACATATGAAAGTGGTGAACTTAACCTCCAGCTCACATATGTAAGTGGGTGATGATAACAAAAAGGGGGGAGAAAGTCCCTACAACCACAGAACCTAGGAGTTCATTCCAGAGTATGGACAATAAAGATTCACCACCCTCACTTGTAGTTGCCCAGACTCAACAACTTACTCAAACTCACACTGATGTGTAGGCCATACTACAAGAATTATTTGAGCAAGGAATTCCAAGGGCCATGTTTGCCCCATCCTACTCTCTTGAAAATCCAATAGTGAAATGATGGTATGATGCTGCAAGAAAGGCCTTGGTGCTCTCTAGGTCTCAGGGGCAGCAATAAGCCTCTAACTATCAGACCCTGAGATTATATGAGAGTGTAATTTTAGTTGATCTGCCACTAGTCAATCCAAGCAACAATAGAAAAGCTGGCAGATTGGTTGAAAAGATTCAAGAAATGCACGATCGAAGTTGGTCTCTCAACAAAAGTTTTATCTCTCAAAATCACCTGATATATGAAGCAGAATCTCTTAACTACGTTGATAATAATATACTAAGTTAATGAACACGTAAAATGGTTTTCAAGATACTTGTATATATTACTTTTCAACTCAGTGTTACAATACTCTTACAAGCATTCACTCTTACTTGGAGAGTTACAATGAGAAACTATATATACTACTATCTACAGCCGGTTATACTTGAAAAACCAGCTGCAAATTACAACTAGACAAATACGACATTGCTAGAAGTAAGGTGTCTAAGATAAACTAATATCCTAGATTAGGTTGTCATGACATGCCCATGACTTACCTTTTGTTACAAGCTAAAGTTGGTAACTGTACTAATTGATAAAGGTGAACAGTGGATTAAAGTATGGTCAACTACATGGGCGTGGTAAATCGCCATGCATTATATCAGAGTTGGCAGCAAGTGTCAGTCGGACCATACTTATATCCACTAGTTCATAGTTGATTATTCTGAAGCTTAAATGGCTTCGGAAGAATGAGTTCTTCCGAAGCCATTTATACTTTGGAAGAATCAACTTCTTCCGAGACTTCTGTAAGTCTTCATGACTTAATTCTTTGGAAGGTTCGTCAAACCTCCACTGAACAATTTGCTTTCGAATATTGAGGGGCTTGTTTGATAGTTTGTCCCCTTTCCTAGTGTCCAGTAGAGTCACCAGTATTTTTCTCAACTTCTTTTCTTTTTACTTGAGAGTATCAAAGTTGATTGCAAGAAGTTGAAGAGCTTGGTATAGTGTTCCCCTAGGCAAATCAAGAAATTCATCTTTTGTGAGGGAACATGAAGAGCAGTCAATGAACTTTAGTGTAATTGACTCTTCCTCACAAGAGACTTCGCTCAAGGTTGTGCAGTTGGTCAGCTTTCTCTTGATCTACTTGTATTCCTCTAAGGTCAGAGGCTTGGATGGTTTAAAGGATGGCTTGGGTAATGGTTGGGTTCTGGGTTGTGTTTTGGGTTTCAGGATGGGTAATGGTGGTGGTTGTTGAGAGACAATGGATGAGGGTGTAGGTAAGGTTGATGGTTCAGGGGTGTAAGGTTCAGTAAAAGGTTCGGTTTTGATGTGGAAGGGAAAAGGTGTGGATTCAGGTTTTGCTGGTTGAGGTTTGGGTGTTTGTTTGGGTACCATCCTCTGCACATCTTGAGATTGAATCACCTCCTTCCTTTATCTTAAATGAATGTCAGCTTTGATTTCACTGACATGTCGTTGTAGGATCTTCTCTGACATGGGACCTACTTGCCTGCCTGTGAAGACGTGCGCCCTGAGATAAGCTTTCATTCAAGCTTTGTCTCCCATCTTTTTGGCAGCCGCAAGTTGGGCCTCTTCCTCCTTCTTTTTCTTCTCCTTTAGCTTTTCTCTGGCAGCCTTCTTCCTCGACTTGTTGATTTGATCTTATTTTTTATGAAAAAGAAACAAGATCATGTCATATTCATAAGGAGTCAGCTCCTCCTGAAAATAGCCCCTTGAGCATTGGAAGGCTATCCTCTCCATCATTTCTCTTTGCTCAATCTCTTCCTTTTTTCTCCTTCTCTCTTCCTCTATGGCCAACCTTGCTGCTTCTTCTTCTTCCTTTTGTAGCAGGGTTGCCTTTTCCAACAGCACAAGCTCATCATGTGGGAGTAGAAGCATTTCTTCATTAACCACTCCCAGGCTGATGATTCTGTCTATCACCTCTCCTCTCCTACTATTGTTAATAGACTCTTGAGCTGCTGTTGCTGCTTGCCGCTAGCAATTTCCCAGTATCAAGTCTACATTTCGTCTTTAGCTTCTCTAACATTTCCTTCTCAAGAAGCTCCTCAACAGTTATTTTCCTTTTTTACTTTAGGATTTGAGTAAGATTCAGCCTTTGGGGATTCTGGCTTAGTGAATTCAGGTTGGGGAGAGAGGGGTGAACTTGTGGTGGTTGTTGTGTTTGAGAGAGAGGGGTTTTGAGAAAGGTCTCACTGTTTATCTCAGAGGCTAAGGCAAGAATGGCCTCTGTGATGAGCAGATCATCGGAGAAAGTAGACAGGTCAACTATTACTTCAGCAGCTTGAATTTCTGCTTCGAAAGAAATTGGAATTTCACTACCTGACCCAACTGAGTCAGTTGCTGGGCCATCAGTCCTTATTTCCCCTTCGAAGTCAATTTCAGGTTCAATAGGGACCTTAGGTTGATCAACTTCCTCCTCGAATGTAGGTGGTGCACTCAACCTTTAAAACTTTTTAGCTCCAAAGTAGGCAATGACAACATCTGGGAAGGGTTGTTCAAGGGAGGAGCGTATCAGAAATTTGGTTAAAAATCTATTGAGGTTAATAAGCATCCTTGGGTCAACTTGAATTGTAATGGGAGGAGGCTGAGGGAAGATAGCTGCAGGGTGTTGTTGTGCAGGGTAATATGAAGATAGGGAGTTTGTGATGGCCAGGCTTGGTTTCTCATGTCTTTGTTTCTGTACATTCTCCCCCTTTTTGGTAGCATCATCTTGAGAAGTAGGTGAGCTACAGGAAGAGCTTAAAGAAACTTGAATTGGTACGTGCCTAACAGACTTCTCAATTTGTTTCTCAACTCATTGGTACGTGACTTGTGGATCCTGAGTTGAGGGATCATAGCAATTTGATTGGAGAGATCTAAATTTGAAAAATTTAGATCAGATAGTAAAGAGTCACCCACCACATCAGCACACTTATCAAGAGAAGCTTGATCCAATGAATGTGTGACATCATTGATGTTGTCTTCCATGGAGTGATTGTCAGCATCAAGAAATTCTTGATCACTGTCACCACTACCACTTCCTCCTACATTTGAAGCTACTTCATTTGAGTTTTATGCCTTTGAGCTGGAGTTTGAAGGCACCTCAGATGTATCTGCTAGATTTGTCATGGTTGTGCCAATAGGAACTCCATCTACAGGGTTTGTTACCACTGGAGCTGAAGTAGTATGATTTGAAGGTCTTCTCAGCTCAAATCTTGGGTCAGGATCTCCTGTTGATAAGATACCTGTAGATCCTGAAACATTCTCACAAGACTTGTTAAAACAGTTAGTAACTAAGTCAAAATCAAACAACCAATCTGGACCAGAACCTTTCACACAAGGAGTGTGCTCATTAAAGGTCACATTGGCTGACTCTTCAACTACTCTAGTTCTGAGATTGTATACTATATAAACCTTAGCTTGGGAAGAGTATCCAATAAAATATCCATCATCTGATTTCTCAGCAAATTTGACTACTTGATCTTTGGTATTCAAGATTGTGCAAGGCCATTTAAATGATCTGAGGAAACCAATGAAAGGTTTCCTTTTGTAACACAGTTGATAAGCAATCTTACCATGAGTCTTAACCACCAAAACTTTGTTCTGCAGATAACAAGCAGTGTTCACTGCTTTTGCCCAAAAGGTGATGGGCAGTTTAGAGTCAAACAACATGGTTCTTGCCGCTTCAATTAGTGTCCTGTTTCTCCTCTCAGCAACACCATTCTGTTGAGAAGTCATGGGAGCACTATATTGTCATGTAATACCCTTTTCATCACAAAATGTATCAAGGATTTGATTCTTAAATTTAGTTCCTTAATCACATCTTATGGTCTTGACCTTGTGATCAAATTGATTCTTAATTCTCAGAATGAAATTCTTCAAGATCTCAGGAGTCTCATCCTTAGTTTTAAGGAAAAAGACTCAAGTGAATCTTGTAAAATCATCTGTGATCACTAAACAGTATGAGGTCCTTCCTAGACTCATTACACTGGTGGGCCCAAAGAGATCCATATGTAATAAGTGTAGTGGAGTAGTGATGGAGTTTCTTTCCTTTGGCTTGTGAGATACCTTGTGTTGCTTCCCTTTCAGGCATGCAACACAATGGTCATCACTTGTAAAATTTTTCTTTGGCATTGCAGTTACCAAATCATTCTTAATTAATTTATTTATGTTTTTAAAGTTTACATGGCACATTCTTTTATGCCAGAGGAAAGACTCATCACTATTTGCTTTAGATAGAAAGCAAGAAATTTCTCCTGAAGGGGATGTTTCCTGCAAATCCATCTTGTACATGTTCCCTTTCTTGCAAGCCATCAAGACAGAATACTGATTTCTTCCAAAGACAGAGAAGACATGCTTTCTCTGATCTACTTTTTCAGAAAGCTGACCAACTTTCCGCTGCCACTCTGATGACTCACCAACTTTCATAAGTTTATGAAAATGTCCATGCTTTAGTAAACTGTAGATTATTATTTTGTGTCTGCAGCTTTCTACTTTATGTACTTTTTATCCTTTTTGTAATATATTAGGATGTGAGCTATGGCATGTTATAGTCACTAGTCAAAAGGCAATCTGCCTTTTGACTTTACATTGATTTTGTTGTCTAGATTAGTGTTTCCAGCTGGCCTTCAAAGTATGGCAGGTTGTAGGATGTAGTATAAAGTATCTCAAGTCATTGTATCTTATTTCATGCTTTGTAACACTTGTAAAAAAACTTGAGAGTAATATACTTATTTCTTGAATACCATATTCAGTTGTTTTTCTTAGTGTTGTCTCATTGTTTGCTTGTGTTCTCATAGCATCATAATATTGTTCCAGTTCCCTATTTGATCTGTTAAGTGTTCTAACTCTCTTCTCATTATGAAACTAGTTGTATTGACCTCCCTTCAATGGTTATGCAAAGGGTATTTTAGCATGTCGGTGGAAGAAGGGTTTGAGGAGGGAGATGTCGGTGCGGAACCATGAGCGGGATTGGTTGTGGGTTTTGGGGTCGTGGACGTGGTTGCTGGTGCAGGTGCAAAGGTCCATGGTGAAGTGGTGGTGCTCAAAGAAGCAGTTGGTGAGGAGGTCACGGTTGAATTGCAGTGGGAGGTGGTGGATCTGGACCCATCGGCAGAACTAAAGGGGGGTCCGGGGGGTCAGTTGACCCACCGACATTCACACAAGATCCAATTGTCTGATGTCTTTTTATGTTTAACCCCTAAAATTGTTAGTAAAATAGATGAAATGAAGAAGGAAAAGGTAAATAAAGTGTTGATCTAAAGTTGGTTTTGATTGTAAGAAGCTGATAAAGAGCAGAGGACCGTAGAAAGAAGTGAAGGAGGATTAACTACAAAAGTAAACAACTATTTTATTACTAAACCCCTTTACTCTTTTCATCATTTTCCAACGCAGACGTCAATTCATGATTCTTCATATTGTCATATTCATGATTCTTCATATTGATACAACATCATTATGATATATAGTAATTTTTTATCTTAAATTTATAGCTAGATTGATGTTCAAAAATATATGGGGTTTTTAAGAGTAGGTAGATTGCTTCACTTGAAAATTTAAACTTAACGAGTTCGAATTTAAACAATCTATTAATATGAGTTTTCTTTAGGAGTTAAATTGTTTAAAGTTTTTTATTGCACAATTTACAAACCCTTGAATCAATATATATCAAGTGCAAATGCTAGATAAGAATGAAAAGTTATTTAACGTGCTCGTAAGTCAGATATGTTTGTATAATTTTGTTTAAGATTTAAACTTTCTACATTTCCTAAAAACCTTGGAAGTTTTGGAGGTTTATTACCTCTAATTATTCAATTAACTTCTAGCTGTGTATCAATAAAACCCTATCATAATTACAGGTAGCAGGTTGAATAAGAGAAAACAACTTGTTTAATATTTTTATAGGAAGAGTTTACAACCAAATGCAACATGCAGAAGACACACTAAAACAATCATAAACGCTCAAATACATTGTTATTCATCATGGTGTTTAATGTAATGGAAGTAAAACCAAACTCTCTTTAGATCTTACTGGCAAATTCAAGGCCCTCCTTGGCAAGTATGTCCAAGCTAGAGGCAGCAGGTTGGGCTTTGGCAACTTTGGCTATGGCTTGGTTCTCCTCGGGTGCACCACCTTCAAGAAACGCACCCACAACCTTGCCATCCTTGATCCAGTACGACCCAAACTTGGCTTTTGCTGATGCTGGATCATGGTCACCAAAGATAACAGCATCACCAACATTATCGCCATAAAACTGCCATGATAGATCAAATGAACGCGAATAGAAGTATGGAAGGTAGTCATAAGCTTCAATATCCTTCCCTTGCTCACTAGCAAAAATAGCCTTCATAAACACGTAAACGTTAGCACTTTATTTGTTTATTTTTGTTGATTTCACATGCAAAAAGTAAGGCAAAAATTAATAGGACTGATTACCTTGACAGCGTGTTCTGCAGATTTGCGGGAATGGTCAACATGCTCAACTCTTCTAATGTCACCATACATTTTCATTGGGAAAGTAGCAACATCACCAACAGCATATACATCAGGAACGCTTGTTTTGAAAAATGCATCGGTCTGAAATTAACAAGATAATAAGAAATAGTGAATTTGTTGATTCTAGGCATGCCATGCTTGATGTTATGAATAATTAACCAATTGTTGCCTTCTTTTTCAAGTTGATTAAAATTTCTTCAAAATCTTTGCCTATTAAGTTTGATTATCTACTAGTTAGCCTCCAAACAAAATAACAAGCAATTTTGATAGATGATGGCCATCAATCCAAAATATATAACCAGGAAATGTTCCTAGTCCTGCAAAGTCCCTACAATAGTATACTTATACAAGTGACAGAATGGGCGGGTCAGGTAAAGGTTCGGGTCAAAATGATTACTGTCCTGGTAGAGTTTGAATTGAATTGAGTCACGGATTATGTTGACCCAAAACAATTTTTATCCAATTCTCTCTTTTTTAAATTTTTATATATATATAGTTACCCTATCCATTATGGTAATATAGATTATAGTATTTAAATTTGTTAGTACAGAAAAATTAATTAAAAAGAATTTTTTTTTTGTTGAATAAAATGATATATGTTTCTCTTCAGGACTTTCAACGTATTTCTTTCAAGCTAATCATTATTTATTTTAGGAGTTTTGCCCATTACAGATTAACCTGAATCGACCCATTCTGGAGAGATCAAAACTAACACTTCTAGTTTATTCAAAATGAGTAATATTTGTATAACATGTTGGCCAAATTCCCCCACCACCCACCCTACCTCACATGAATGTAACCTAAGATAAAATATATAAAAGAAAAGAATGAGAGGGAAATTGGAATTGATAAAAAGATTATACACAAACCTTAATTCCACCTTTGTCCTCTTCAACCTGTCCTTTGAATAGATTTGTAAGGGGCCTGGCACCAACACCAACTACCACAATATCTGCTTCTAGCACCCTTCCATCCTTAAGTTTTACTTCTTTCACCTGAGATATTGAAATTGCAGCTATTACAGAATGCACACAAAGTGAGAATCCTAAGGATTTCAGTTTCACTAGTACAAACCTCTCCGTTGTCATTCTTGGTAAAGCCGGAAGCAACTGTACCCTTGATGATAGTTACTCCCTTTTTCTCATAATAACCCTCATAGAAAGCAGCAATATCAGCAGTGAATAGACGAGGCACTGTTTATACACGACACAAACTTACAGAATTGCTAAGCTAATTTTGAAACTTATACTAAAAATGGGTTTATATTTACAGAATTGCTAAGCTAATTTTGATACTTATACTAAAAATGGGTTTATATATCGGGTAATAATCAAGGGTAATATACTTAACCTGAAAAAGGATCAAAAGTTACCTAAAGTGTATTTTTATGTACATATACATCTTCCTAAATCCATCCATTCAAAAAACTAGATTACTGTAGTAAAGAGTTTTTGTACTCATTTTTAACAAGTCAAGCATTTAAAAGAAAAAAAAACAAGAGGAAACAAAACACTTGCAAGTCATCCTAATCCGTTTTGACATGCGAAAAGAATTTTAAAATCCGCTATGGCATGTTACTTATTTTGCCACATAAATACCACACATATAATGTTGGACTTAATTGGGTTTGTTGACATGTAACCAAATGGGTCACGAGTCAATGGGTGGGTTGGTCTAGTGTGGAGTCGGTTTAGGGTTATTATTAGTTTTGGTAATTGTCTTTTAATTGGTATTGCTTAGAATTTGGTAAGGAGAGACTGAGTTTGATTTACTTTCCTAAGCTTAGTCTAATTAGGTTTCTTGTTCTTTAAGAGTCTAGAGTATTATAAATAGGGGTCTTTAATTTATTGTAATAGTATGTTTTCATTCATATATCAATAAAACAGACGTTAGAAAGATTCTAAAGAAATCATCATTTTCTTTTTTCTTTTTTTGTTTCTCAAAATAGTTTGTGATTCTTCGTTAGGTGTGTGTAATCAAGGGCCTAATTTCCAAGAACTGGTATCAGAGCATGGTAAAAAAGCGGGTTTGACAGTCGACTTTCGAGAGGGAGAGCAGCCTTTGGCTGCACATCTACCATTAGAGCCATTTTTTTGAGGCGCCTAAGAGCTGCTACTTGGCTACTTGGTGCTGGTCATGACTTATATTGGTGTTTCTTGGGCCATTAAATGGTCGACAGTAGCAGCAGTAGGAGGTTTTGATCAACAACAGGTTTTTGATCAGTCTATCAGCAGGCAGACTCAGTCTTAACAAACAACAGGGCAGGTGGTGATTGTTGGACTTGATCGAGTTTGTTTACATATAACCGAATGGGTCATGGCGCAACGTTTGGGTCGGTCTAATGTGAAGTCAGTTAAGGGTTATTATTAGTTTTGGTAATTGTCGTTTAATTGGTATTGTATAGTATATGGAAGAGAGAGAGCGTTTGATTTACTTTCCTAAGTTGAGTCTAAATAGGCTTCTTGTTCTTTAAGGGTCTAGATTATTTATAAAGAGATGTCTTTGGTTTATTGTAATGGTGTGTTTCATTGATATATTAATAAAAGAGACATGGGAGGGATTCCACAAAAAAAAATCATTAAGTTCTTTGTTCTTGTTGCTCATAATAGTTCATGATTCTTGATTGGGCGTGCTCAATCAAGGGCCTGATTTTCAACATATAAAATAAAATTAAACAAAGAGCTGTATGGACTTACTGCACCATGGTTCTGGGTAAACCATTTTAACATCAAAGTTGTTGATTCTCAATACAGCACTAAGCTCAAGACCAATGTATCCTCCCCCAACGACAACAGCCTTCCCATTTTTCTTTGCCTTTATAGCTTCTACAAGTCTATCAGCATCATCAATCTCTCTCAAATAAAGAATATTTTTGGCATCAGCTCCTTCAACTTTGAAGTCTGTCAGTTTGAGAACCTGAAAGTAGATTGAGATTTATAGATGTGAAGAAGAAGAGAAGTTGGTTACTATTTCAGAGCTTACTGTGGAGCCAGTGGCGATGATTAGAATTGTATATTTGAAGGTTTCACCGGCTGCACTAGTAAGAGTTTTTGAAGCAAGATCTGCCTTCACTATCTCCGTGTTAAGAATCAACTCAATCCCTGTTATAGAAGCATTACGTGGTTATAGATAAGAAAACATAAGATATCTCATCTTTTATTTTATATAGGCACATACAAACACCAAATGTACCTTTCTCTGTGTACCACTCTGGTAATAGTTTCTCTCCTCCACTTCCAACACAGACATGAAACCCTGGAAGTCTGGCAGCTCCTGAAGCAAAATAATAGATCAAGAAAAACAATAGTTAGAACACCACATATATCTTTATAGCAGAACTACTATCAGACCTTGACTTACCTTCAGGAAACAAATAAGCTTTACTTAGCGCAGGGCGTTCATATGGAGCCACCTACAAGATCCAAAGAGAATAAGCTTAGCAAAATCATATAAATTGTTATACATAATAAGCTAGGATTACTAATACAATAAAAACAAAAGAGGCCAATATTTTAATTAGAATTAAAATAACTGATAATAGAAAGAGCCATAGTACAGGATCCTGCTGGAAGCAAAATTGCCACCTCAAGTAATCTATTAATTAGACAACATTGAAAAATAGAAGGTACAAGATCTCATTTGGATAAAACAATATTTAAGAGAAGGTTATTTGTCTTCATCTTTGAATTTCTACAGAACTCACCAATCTTATTAAAAAGTTCCAGAAACGCCATGGATATAGGTAATTTGTTGAACCATGTATGGGAAAGATTTAAAGAATGACCTTGGGTGGTAAACGCTTGAGTTTGGTGATTAGGGAATGCTCCTTTATTCATTACTCTCACTATTCAGCTTACAAAATAGAATTCCAAATGACTCCTCATTCCTCAACCACAATGGTAATTACTTGTCAATCCTAACAATGAGTTCTTCTGGCAATTCTGGTAAAGCTGACAAACTCTTTAGCTATTTATTTATGGCCAAAGCAACAGTTTTTTTTTCTTTTTCTTTTTAGTTTGAATCAACCAAAACATGATGACCTTCATATAGATAAGGTGGGCAAGAGAGACAACATAAGAAATAAAAATGTCCTGTCACTAATATCTTCAAGCATGAATGAATAATACATTCCAAAGTTCAACAAATTAGCACACATATTTTAAAGATAATTCCACCAGTTTTTAAGAACTAAACAAAGAGACACAAAAACTGATGAACATACCGCCTCCTTAGAAATGATTACTAGCTCGCCAGGTTGGACACCTTGCTTTGCAAACTCCCTGGCAGCATAACCCTGCAAGTACAACAGCAAACTTTAAATGAATCACACAGATCTACAATTGTGCACAAAATATTTGATATACAGCAATGGCAATAAACGTAGAATGATTCTCCATTGTTAGATTTCCAAGCCGAAATTCTAATACTAAAGGCTTAATTAAAGACACCACTTTCATAATAAATGGGATACAAAAGCCAAATCCAATTTTTCAGTTTACTTCTCTCCAAACTAACTACTTTACAAGTGTACATGTGTCCTCAGTTACATATTGTAATACAGAATCATATACTTGTAAAACTAAGGTGGTAATATAGAGACCGACCAATCTAAAAGGATGTACACTTTAGTAGTTGGATGTCAAACAAGTTACTTTATGACTTGCAACTCCAGGTCCTCATTACAACAAGGAGCTGTGTTGAATTGTGAGGGGCTGATGACCAAATACCTAAGTGTTTTGCTACTGACTGAAGTTGATGCTGAAAGCCAATGTTACTACCGATAAGATGTTAATGCTGAAGACCAAACTTTACTGCTGATGGTAAAGTTGATACCAAGGTCAAGAGATTGTGCTGAAGAGACAAAGTTAATATTAAGATCAAAGTTAGTAGCGATGGTGAGTTACTACCGAAGATCATTATTACTACCAAGGCATTAATACTACTGAAGGACAAGTTACTACTGATTAATCTGTTACTACTGAGAAACAATATTGGTGCTGAAGCACGTTGCCAAGTCAAGACCGTTAATGTGTCCTCATGTGATTAGTTCATTCATGTTTTCATGTAATTAAACCTGTCATAGCTAGAAGTTAGGAGAAGTTAATCCTAGTTAATCGTTTACAGCCACTTTAGAATTAGTGGGTTGAAACTAACTAACTAACTAACTGCTTCCATTCTCTTTGTAATTATAGCATTGTAATCTCTGTCAGAGGACAAGAGTGTATGAGTAATCTTTTCAAATAATACAATTAAATTTGGAGTATATCTTGGTGCTATTGTTGCTTTGATTGATGATTGAACATTAACTTAGTCGGCTTGTTATATATTTCCCACTGTGTATCACATAAATAATCAACTAAGTCTCTTGAACATAACCACTTGACCGATCCTGACATATAACAACAGAACAATTGTAGCTCTCATTCTGTGAGGACTTAAATAGCTACACACATAAGTTATACACAGACACATATACATAGATATAACTATATGAGCATGTGTGTATCTATATGACAGTAATCTTTTTTGCTCTCACCAAAGGAGCTTATCTTCTCAAAATTTAAGTGTGAAGCCATGAATATCAACAAATTCCATTAGCCGTTAACACAAAAACTATAATCAAATTGTAAATTTTGCCCTTTCCTTTCCTGGATGAGATTTTCAATCCAGTCCTACCTCTTAATGGATTATAGCCACTTAACAGTTAAGAGGTAACCGTAATACTGAATAGTTAACGCTACCTCTTAACCATTCGGCATTAACCATTACCGGATAGCGGCTACCAAACAGCCCCTACGTGTTAGAAAGAAAACGATCACATATTCACATATGCTCCATCTAGAACTGTGTTAAGATGTAAATTCTGTCAGCATGTACAGATCAACAGTAGACGCATACAAAATGATTAAAAAAACACACAAATCTCAGATCTCTATTAGACGAGGGTGATAGGCAACCTACAAACTCTGTAAAACGAAATCCATTCAATCGTAATCAACTCCTACATCAATCAATCAATCAATCAATCAACCAGTGATGGAAAAGCAGAGATGAACAGAAGAAACTCACGGCAGATACACCACCGCCGACGATGACATACTTGAAAGACTTTTCCGCCATTGATGAAAATAACGTATGACTAGTGAGTGTATCTGGCTCTGAAATTGGGATTGGGATCGGGATGGTGGTATATAGAGAGAGGGTAGTCAAATGAGGCGTCGACACGTGGACGATGATCAACCGAGTTAATTGTCGTGACCGTAGGATCGCCACGATGGGTTTTCTTATTCTCTTTCTCTTTCTCTTTCTCTCTCTTTCTTTCTTTATTTAGCAGACCACTGAGCTGGTAAAATGGTGTGGTTGACTGTTGGTTTGATTGGGGTTGGTTGGTTCGTTGGAATAATATTATTGATAATAATAATACGGCATGTTTAGACCCGTTAAATGTTTTTAAAATTTAAGACTAGTAGCCATTTACAATGTATATCTAAAATAGAGGGTATATTATACTATATTATTTTGTTATTATTTTAAATGGAAGATGCCTTGATAGTCATTTACAATATATATTTAGAGTAGAAGGGACAAATAGTCAAACATAATGGTACAATTTTTTTAAAAAAATTTAAAATGTTTGATGCGGGTGAGAATCCATGACTATAACCCATTCTAGGATTAGATACAATGAGACCCGTGTTGATGATTATTCAAAAATTAAAAATATTTAATTCCTTGATTATTTAGTATTTTATTTATAATTATTATATATTTTATTTATTTGGTTTATTAATTTTGATTTTTAGGGTTGTTAGGATCTAGTATAATTATTAGGGTTTGCTTTTGTTTGTGATGAGTTTTTGTTGATTGAATTGAATTAAAGAACTTGTGTTCTTGAACTTTTGTGATTTTTTATGACTTTGATTAACTTTTGTTCTTGAGTAATTTGATTGTTTTTGTAACTAAATCAATGTTCATTTTACAACTAAATTCCTTCAAAATGCCTCCATCCTCAAACAATCTATTAAAATATTCTTGCCGGACAAGGCCTCAGTGTCTTTATGTAAAAGGGTTCCTTGCACTTCATCTAAACCAATAAAATTTTAATGTATGTCCAGTGAAGGCACCCCCACCTCCATCCATATCTTGACCCATGTAAAAACAACGATGCCATCTGATAATTGTGTCGTGGTCATTTTCGCCACTAATGTTATTTTTCTTAACTTATACATGGTAGGATAACTACACAAAAGGTCGGACGCCTTTATAGTAAGGTCAAACGTTTGTACAAAAGAGTTGGGCTCTCTATAGTAGGGTTAGGCGTCTTTATAGTAATGTCGAACGCCTATACATAAAAATGTTGGATACCTCTACGCAAATGGTTGAGAGCCTCTACGCAAATGGTTGGGTGTTTACACAAAGGGTCGAAGACCTCTATAGTAAGGTCAGACGCCTCTATAGTACGGTCAAGCGCCTCTGTAGTAGGATCGAGTTCCTCTATAGTAGGGTTGTACACTTACACAAAAGGGTCGATCGCCTTTACGTGTTGAGACGTCAACATCTTGTGTGATAGGAACATTCTAGTAGATTGAGGAAGAGAAGTTTTATAGAAAAAGGGAAATTTTAAAAATTTTAACTTTTATAAGATAGGGAAATTTTATTTATTATTTTTTTTCTTTTTCAAAACTTTTAACAAATCCCCTCACCTCCACACTTGAGATGTATATTGTCCCCAATGTACTACCTAAATGTTACTAATGGTGTGAAAACAAGGAAATTTCAAAATCAAAACCAATCTTATTATATTCATGAACCATTTACAATCGGGGACTCACCCATTAATAACCAAAATTTAAAACTAACTACAAATTAACTATTTCTAACGACTCATAAAGGAAACAAATGCACATAATTATTTCTTTGTGGCAAGATCTTCAATTATGCAAGTGATCATCAACATCTTATCTGCAAACCTACAAAACAAGATAAAAATCGTGTAGATGCGAACCTCTCACATCACGATTAACACAAAAAATGTTTAATTGTTGCATTTTTTTGTTTATCTCTAACACCACATATATAAATCAACAAGGCATCCCCTTCCTCACACATAAAGCATTACATAATCCTCAATGCACCCTTTAAGTAGAAATTTGATTAAAAATAATTAACTTTTTAAATATAATTAGAAAAAAATCACTTTAAACATAAAAGTCCCAACTCACTTTCGTAGGCATCATAGTTGCATTTAACATATGCAATAAGCCTTTTAAACCACCCAGTATGCCCGAGTTGACAAGTGTAGTCTCGTAAGGGTTTCTAGTGAACACACTCACAAAGTTCTCCGAGTTACCTCTCGAAAAGCGCTAAGTTTTAGGTCTTTAGCTAGACCATACCTGATATTCGTTATGGTGGTCTTAGCGCATATTTTCGTACTCAATTCCCAACTGTTGATTCATGAAGAGAATGAAGCCAACGAAAGCTCAGGAATTCAGCACTAGGTTGTCAACTGCCGAATTCTATCAATTGCTGAACCACTGCCGATTAGCACTGAAAGTGATGAAGTACTGATTGACTATTTATCAACACTTAAACGGATGAGCTGCTAATCAACTGCAACATTAGACAAGACTATCTGTACCGAAGTATAATGGCGGCCGTTGTGTTCTACCTTTTTGAGACAACATAGTACCGAAACCATTAACTTCTGATATGCTGATTGCCTGTCTGTGTTGTAGATACCTTTTCCTAAACCAGGAATAGATGTAAAGTGATTTATTCTTTGTGTTTAACTTTCATAGTATAAATAATTAATACTTGTATAGTTTAGAGGTAAGCTTGTTAGCCCACTTGTTTATATGCTAATTATAACAATTTGTACTCAGAAAAAATTAATCAAGTGTATACTTCGAAAGAATATCTCGTGTCTATGTTGTTACTCAAAGTATGTGTGTTTGTTAGTATGGTAGTTGACTTATTCCGTATTTGTCATCTGCTGATCACTAAAAAAGTCTTGTTAGTCCATAGCTCGATCCAACACCAACAAATGATCAAAAGTTGACATGTCAGCTCCATAGTTGCTTTCCAATGATAAGCATATAAATTAAGAAATTATTACACATCCACTATGTAATAAGTTGTCTGACATCTTGAATTCCCACCTTCCTAATCTTTATCCTGAAACCTTCTTCCCCAACTTTATTGCTTGGATTAATAAGTATGAAAGGAGGTTAAGTCCAGTATAAACTTTGATTATATCAATCACTGACTCTTAAAAAGATTTCATGGCTTCAGTTGAACCTGCATATTCATTTTTTCGCTCTGGAAGATCCATCAGCTCTCCCCGATATTAGCATCATAACCATCAACCATCACTCATTCTACACATGGCTCTTCAACAAATGTGGGAATTTGTATCGTATTAATCTTCATGACCTCATCCCCGACTTTAAAAGATGGTGAGATGGACTCCTCTGATTCTTATTTTCAGCAATAACGTGTCACGCATGATAGTTAAGTAGTATAATCATTGTTGATCTGAAAGATGATATTATGATAACAACTTATCGATCTCGGGCAATATCAAATCCAATCAAGTAGTACTTTCCTCCTCCTCAGATTGAAAAGCATATTAAAATGGCTTAACATTCTGGATAGTTTAGGAAATTAACATTGATTCTGATCCTCGTATATCAGCTGGGAGTATTTGTGATGGTAGTCATTATAATTGATAACTTGAGCTAAATGTCATCTCTGGTTTATAGTTGTTGCAATCTCAATCTTACTCAAAATTGTAATCCCATGTGACTTATAACGTTTTTGATAATCTGATGGAAGAGGTGGTTCATAGTGTGGATAATATGAGTTGGTTTCTTCATATTCGTAGTTTGCCCTCACATATCACATTTGTCTCCTATATTCAGAAAATCTTCTTTTTATGTTTTTTATATTTGCTCTCGAACATTGAACAATCTTGAACCCAATAATAAATGCTTCCGCAACACATACATGGATCATTCTCCCAATCCCAATCCATGATGATATCCAAATTCTTGAGATTCTACTAAGCCTGCAAAGAAACTACCAGTAAGAAGCAAATATAACACATAATTCTAAATGGCAAAAAGAATAACCAAACTAAAAAAAACAAGAACAAGAAAATCTTTTTGGTTTTTTATGAAATTAAAAAAAAGCAAATAAAATCATGGACCAACTGCGCTTTCAACTGAGGTTTCCCCTTCGAAGCTAATTTTAGGGTCCAACTCAGTATCCAGTTAACCAACTGTTTTCCCTACTAGCCTCTATCTATATATACTTGTTCTTCTTCTGAACTCCTCTAACACTATCTTTAATCCTCTCTGCTAACCTGTTAGTCTATTTGTGTTGGCTTAGATTGACAAGTGGCAAGGTTAGTAGAAGAAAGCTTGCATAGAATCCCAGGTTATAGATATTGAGGATCTTTTGTTGACCCTGGGATCTAGAAAGTACCAAGGCCTTTCTATCAATGTCATGCCTCCATCCTTTGATTGGGTTATCAGCAAGATTGGATGGAGGTGACATGGCCCTTGATATAACACCCTCCTCAAATAGGCTTTGAAGAATGGCATCCATACTAATGTGGGTCAGAGGAGGTTGTTGAGTCTGCACAATCGCAAAAGAGGTTAGTGAGTCCTTACTGTCCATACTCTGGGTAGTGCTTCCACGTTCTGTGGTTGCAGTGACTTTCTCCCCATTTATGGTAGCATCACCTATCTACACAAGTGAGCTAGAGGTTAAGTCAACCATATCCATAGGTTCTTATGGCTATATGAGCACGCATAGCAGGAATCTTAGCTAACTTGCCTTTGAGATCGGTGATCTCAAGTTGCTGATTAGCAACCTGCCTTTGTAAGGTGATCACCTGAGATTCCAGATGACCAACCATTAAAAACAAATAAGTTCAGATGTTTTGAAATGATTGCACTTGTAGTTTTGATTCCACTCATCTTCTTCAGAAGAATCATAGGGGGATGAGAGTACATAACCAAAGTCAGCACTCTCACCACCAAAAATTGTTTCTTGGTCTCTAGGTTTCCCGTGCTCAATGACAACTTCATAAGAAGTGCCACAGAGCTGGGTTGCCATGGTTGAGGTCTTAAGGATGTAATCACTTACAAAAGTGAGAGCATCTTCCACATGGACCTTTTGAACTTGCTTAGAGAGGTCCACCTTAGTAATGGGTGGATGATGTAGGCTGGACATGGGAGTTGTAGGAGCACTCATCTTTCCTTGAATATGGTAGGAGAAGAGAGACTCATGGTACTCACTGAATCCCATATCCTTATCATCATAGAATTCAAGGTTTGGGATTGGTTGGTTTAGATCAAGAGGCCGGGGATGGTAACTGTCCCTTGAAGGTTGATCATCTGAGTGTTGAGACTTAGAGTGATGGCTTAAGGCCTTGGTGATAAGCTCATCAGGCTGAGCATGAGTAACCTTAACACTGATATAAGAGGATGTGAGTGGTCTACTCCTCAGGAGAAGTGGGAGCTCTGGTGTCCACTTGCTCCGTTATGGGTGGATGTATAGGGGCTTACTCACTCTACTTAGAATGAGCAAGGGTTTGTTTGGTTTTTCTTTGATAGGTGATTGATACAGTAGGCTGTGAGGGTGGAAGAGATACATGTGTGGGTTCAACATTGGCTAGGACTCTTAGTTTTCACCTGGAGCAAGTTGCTTTAAGATTTGTGGGATAATGGCTGTTTTAACCCCGAAAAAACTAGTAGTGGTTTTTCTCATTATCTTAAAGATGTCGAGCTTCATCTGTACTAATTTTAGAATATTACCCATTCTCTTCAACTGTGTGCCCAGTTTACAGTTAAGAATACAGTTGAGAATATGCTGAACATATCTAGAGAACATATAATACTCAAGGGAGTTTAAGTTTACAAGAAGATTTGTATATACAAAATGAGAATACCTAAACTTGACTTCTTGGATCATTCCATGGACTATGAAGGAAAGGTCTTCTAGAACCTTGTCCTATCCTTCATGTTTGTTGGATAAGGAGTGGATGACAACATGGAGGAGCTATTTCCACTGCAATGAGACCTTTCCCTTCCTGTAGGTCCTAACGGAGTAGTTCACTTCATAGCCCATCAGCTGGAATGTCCTATTAACATCTTCCTTGGGGAAGGACAGTTCACCATCTTCATCATCCAGTTGTAGGTGACGGTTGATCAAGGCTAGAGTGATGAAAACTGTCCTCCCATGCACTGATGTAGACAGTGCCTTCTAATCATCAATGAGTACTTCTTGGTAAGTCCTTTAGAATTCTAGGAGTTAATTTTTATAGAGCGGAGGATCTATGGTGAGGGCGGTGAGGTATGAAAAGCGGGAAAGAAATAGGCAGATTTCTGAAAAACCAGTATCATTTGAAGCATCTAACAGAGCAACCTGGTTATGTTGCCTGTGTAGCTGTATGGCAAAAGGAGCAGGCTGGTTTTAGGGTTCAGGGTTGCCATTTGTGGAGCTTTTATGAGAGGATGGAAGAAAAAATGGTTTGATGAGAATTTTGGTTTGATCAATGTGGATGAGGTAGAAGAAGATAGAGTGAGAACTGTTGTAGAGGCTATTTATGGTCTTTGATTTGAGGCAAAGTTATTTTGTAAGATAAACTTTGAAATCCAAAGTCAGTCCCACCATTAAGAAAGTGCCCAGAATAGTAGTTATCTAAAATGTTAAAAATCTTCTGAATATAATTTTTCTTAGGAAGTTTAACGAAAAACTTCCAAACTAAATTGGCTTTAAAAGATATTTCTCATTTTGAGAAGAATAGCTTTGGAAGAAAATAACTTAGAATAATTTTCTTCCGAGATAGATTTGGTTTCGGACGATATTAAGCTTTAGAAGTAAAAACTTCCAAGACTAAATTGCTTTAGAAAGAAAATTTTCCTTCAAAACGTATAAGTACTTAGAAGCAGTTTTAAGCTTTGGAAGATATTCTGAATTCTCTTTTAAAGATTAATTCCTTAGTAAGTAGTTATTAGTTTGGAAGACATATATTTCTTCCGAATTCAATATAATTTCTTCTAAAAGAAGATCTGTCCAAACTTCTTAAAATTCAAAGGAATATTTTCTTTGAAAAACTTTCTTTCGAAGATAAACAGTGTTTATATGAATGATAAAATTTGTCAACAAGAAGAATACACATCATTTGAAAAAAGAATTTTGAAATTTATTTAGGAAAATCTACTCAAGGTTAGTCATCCTAATATCTTATATAAGATTTTTAAATCTCTATTTATAAAATGCTTTTGTGAATAGACTCAATAAGTGTCCTATTTCTCACCCAGCAACACATTCCGTTGAGGAGTTCTAAGCGCACTATATTGTCTTGAAATATCTTTTTCATCATAAAATGAATCAAGTATTTGATTTTTGAATTCAGTTCCTTGATCCCATCTTATGGTCTTGACCTTGTGATCAGATTGATTCTTAATTTTCATAATGAAAGACTTCAAGATTTCAGGAGTCTCATCCTTACTTCTAAGAAAGAAGACCCAAGTATATCTTGTGAAATCACTTATGATCACAAGGGAATATGAAGTTCTTCCTAAATTCATTACACTTGTGGGGCCAAAGAGATCTAAGTGTAACAAGTGAAGCCTTATAAGGGTGAATCTTTCAAAATCGAAACCTTTAAGGAAAACTATAAGATTATTATTTCATTGATGGCAACCTAAGTGTGATGCTTACGTTTGTAGTTACTTTTGATGAAGATGGGAGGACAAGTTATCTATTCAGGACCATTAGGCCATCAATCTCACAAGCTTGTGAAGCATTTTGAAGTGAGTGTATTATATCAATTCAACTTTACTACTATATATAGTTGTTGTGGGTAGAAAATATTAGCCATAATATTGGGACTTCAGGTTAAACTTTCCATAAAATGTTATTTCCTATAGGCTATTCCAGGAGTTCCAAAGATCAAGAAGAATTATAATCCTGCTACATGGGTGTTGGAAGTCACTTCTTCTTTAGTTGAAAATGAACTTAATGTTGACTATGCTCAGATTTACCTCAACTCCACCCTTTATCAGTAAATTTTACATCTTGAATTTAGTATGTGATTGTTTTCTTAATTTTTATATCTAAAATACTCATTAAAGTTATATGACAATTTTAGGGCCATTGAAAAACTAATTAGGGAGCTTAGTACCCCTCCAAGGGACTCAAAGGGTTTACTTTTTCCAACTAAGTACGCTCAACCATTTATCATACAATACAAAGCCTGTTTGTGGAAACAACATTGGTCGTATTGGAGGAACCCACAATACAATCTGGTTCGCTTCATCACCACTATTGCTATGGCTGTTCTCTTTGCTGCTATTTTCTTCAAAAAGGGTGAAAAAATGTATGGAGATTTCACAAGGATGGTTACACTAACTATAATTGTTAAGATATTATTGGACACATATAACTCTTAGCTTTGTTTCCCTTCTTTGGCTTTTCTGACTCAAGAACAAAAAAAATATGATAACAACTTATTAAACTCTCTTTTCGATTGATATTTTGTTACATGCACCTTTTAACCAAGTGTCATTATATTGTGTTCATCTTTATATGGTGTTACGCAACAACTTAGCTCGAGTGTTTGTGCACACAGACAACAAATACAAGACCTTATAGATTTAGCCGGTGCTCTCTATGCTGTTGTTCTCTTTCTTGGAGCTTTGAATAAGAATAATGTGCAACCTATTGTTGCTATAGAGAGAACAGTTTTCTATCGTGAAAGGGCTGCAGGGATGTATTCATCATTACCTTATGCACTTGCCCAGGTAATGATTAGATAAGACGAGATTTTCATTAGAGATGGTAAAGTGGGTGGGTTAAACGTGTTTGATAATGGACTGTATTAGGTTGAGTTGTTTAGTAAACATTTTAATCATCCATTTCTATAATTATTTACGTCTTCAATTACAAAAGCCATGAAATTATAACTAATAACAGTATAAGGTTTGTATTAATGTGATTTAGGAGGTACAACAATAAAACACTTTAGCCATATTGCTGTCCTATTTAAACCTTTCATAGGGGTGAAACTAAAATCTCTAATATCCTCTGAGTTCAATTTCTTAGTGAGATAGTAACTCAAATGTTGACTCTATGCAGGTGACCATAGAGTCTATATATATTGCGATTCAGACTACTACTTATGCCTTCTTTTTGTACCCGATGTTTGGATTCGAGAGGAAGGCGGCCAAGCTTTTTTCTTTCTATTACTACTTGTTTACGAGTATCATCTACTTCACTCTATTTGGCATGATGGCTATGGCATTGACACCAACATCTGAGATTTCTTCTGTTTTGATATTGTTTTTCACCTGCATTTGGAACTTGTTCTCTGGTTTCTTAGTCCCAAGGCCGGTATGTCACTATATATGCCCTTCTCTTTTCAAGTGTAAGCGTCATTGTTGAAGTTAAAAACATAAAAATAAAATAAAGTATCATGAATGTAAACTCTTCCCTCACCCCAGCAAATAAATGAATTTATCTCTTATTTGAACAACACTATTCATCATCCCTCTACAAAATATCCATTGAACACTTTTTGCATTAACAAAACAACAAATAGTAAGCAATTTGTTCGTCTTTACCTCTAGACCTATAAAAGTTTTAAAATATTTAAAGACTTAAGAACTTCCATTAATAATAGAAAGATATTACATTTTGTAGGTTTTCATATACTTTCATTATTATAAAACAAATGCGTTGAACTAATAAACTTACTATGGATATTATTGTAGCAAATACCAACATGGTGCAGGTGGTATTACTGGGCAAATCCTCTAAGCTGGACGGTGTATGGTCTCTTAACTAGCCAGGTTGGTAAGGACACTAACATGGTGGAGGTGCTTGGGGCTGGTAATATGACCATTAAAGAATTCATCAAAGAGGAATTGGGTTATGAGTATGACTTCCTTCCACTTGTGGCAATAGCACATATCGGTTGGATCCTTCTCTTTTTCTTTGCTTTCTTCTGTGCTATCAAATATCTTAACTTTCAAAAAAGATAACATTTGAGCCATTCCTTTTACTTTATACATGTAATCAATGTTTCTCTAATAAATACTCATCAATAATAATGAAAAAAGTTCTTAAATACTTACAAGTCTAGTGTAATGAGTAGTGGCATGCTGTATGGATACTCGTCTCATTGAATACGATTGGAAATCCACTTGATCATATTACTTTTGTTTATCTTCAACTCAACGTATAAATTCATGAATCAATCATGTATAAATAATTAATATTTTATACTCATAGTTACTTATCAAAATGAGTTGTCCTTGCATCTCAACCCTATTTAGCCTTAAGATCATGTGAGAATGGGTCATTACGATTATAATGCTATCCAAGCAAGTGTTTTTACTCAATCTATTTATTATAATAAAAGAGGGTTTTGAGTTGCCACTTGTCATAATATTAGACCTCCTAAGCCTAATTTTCTCGATTTTCTCTCATATTAAATATTTACATTAACTACTAATTATATTATTTAATTATTTTGAAATTAAAATAGTTTTTAATAAATTAAGAAATAGTTTTTTTTATAAATGTAACTTTTAAAAAAATAATTTTTTGTTTAACATATGTAATTTTTTAAAATATCAAACTTTATTAAAAATACAAAATATTTGAAATCAATTCTTTTAGAAATTAAATTTTTATGAACCATAAGAAAATTTAAAATTCAAAGTTACAATAAGAAATTTTTAGAAAATGACATTTCTCTAAACCATTTTGGTTTTGAACGAATTTTTTAAATTTTTTTAGATTTAAAAAATGTAAAACAAAAGTTCAAAGAAAATAATATCATTTTTTTACTTATAGTATTTACTCATACGTAATTTCAATCATATCATATTTCAAAATATTATTTTATAATTAATATTTTTTTATTACTATTTATTTAATATTTTATTTATTCAACCCTTGTAATACACGGGATATTAATCTAGTATTATATATAACAAAGGAGATCGAAATGATTAATAATGACCAAACCATATTTTAACTCATGTATAGCTCATGATCTATGTGTGAGTGTTTTGAATCATTCAATAAGATTGGACATACATGATATTATGGTAACTAAATGGAGAAAAACAAAAAAAGTCATGATACAATATTAAATAAAATTAATTGTGTTGTTGACTAATATATACAAATGATATGCATATCTAAGACACCCCATCGGTGTTAGTGGAAGTAGGATACACATAAAGGACGATGCAACCCCTCCGTAAGATGTTGGCATATTGATAGTCTGTCGAAACATGAAGAACACGAAGCTCGCAACTCAGACCTTTTCACTAACATAATGTGCATCTATCTCAACATGATTTTGTGTTGGTGTTGAACTGGGTTCTCTGATAGATATACAACATAGAGATATCATAATACACTATGATTGCTTGATAAATGGGAACTGATAATTCCAAAAAGATGTTTTATATACACCTTGTGTCAACAATAGTATTTGCTATAGCCTTTTATCCTCGGCCTCATCACTAGATCATGAAATAGTTTCTTAACTTTAAAACACCCATGAGTCAAATTAGCACCTAGAGATGGGGCAACCCCCGATATAAGAGTAGGCGGTAAGTGACGTCCACTTGAAAGGATTAATTACTAAAGCATGAGATGTAGTACCACGAATATAGCAAAGAATCCATTCTAGCAACTATTTATAATACAACATAAGTTTTCACCGTTCTTGCTTACTTATGTTTTCGCATGAGCTTGATGTTCTCACATGATCCTTGAAGTTTTCACATGACTTATTTTTTTATTTGCCAAGCCTCTTGGTTTGACCTCTACAATCTCCCCCTAGTCTCGATGAATCAAAAGCTTTCAGAAATCAGCATTATCACTCTGGTAACCGCCTCCACTAACATAATATCCTTTCCCTAAATCTTTATGATAAACTTTTATGTTGACTTTACCTCCTTTTGATCTAGTCCTTATCTTCAGCCTTTTTTCTTAACAAGATTTTTTAAAATGTAGTTTGTATCCAGATCTTTACTTGATCTTTTAGAAAATGTCTTAGGAGGATGATCCTTAAAAATATTTCTAAGTTGTAAGATGAACTCATGTGTAATTTTCACATCTTTATTTTCACTTTCATCTTCGGTACTCGAGAATACACTTTAAGAATGTAACACATGTCCCTTCTCCTTCCCAAATTTATTAAAATTTGATCTTGTTCAACCATGTATGAATGTTTATCTAGGAACTTTTTTTAAATTTCTTTTAAAACAAACTCAAAATATTTTGGATGTTTTTCAAATTTTTCAAAAAAATTCAAACACTTATATTAAATAAAAAAATATTTTTGTGAATTTTATATTATAGGATCGTATTTCTCAAAAGTGGTTATTAACATCCTACAATTGTATTTAAAAGAAGACTGGTTAAGTTAATTGTGAATACCTTTTGTCCATTTACACTCATGCTTTGTTCTTTTCTAAGACAAGCATGTTATGATGATTATCATATTTTAATTCGATTATATGAAATCAATGGATCCTATGATCAAAAACCGTATAGAATACCTACTCACCCTAATTTGACTTAAACCTTTCACCTTTGAGCATCACTAGCCTGAGATATGTTTCTAAACATGAAATTTAACAAGTTTTAGGACATACAAGCCATAAGGTCTTATATTGCCTTTCAAGATGTTTAGAACTTACATACCGATCTGGTCTTAAAAGCCCCATCTTTTGAATCTGCATTCCAAGTCAATTCATATTCTTTGAAAAAAAAATATTTACCATATAATATCTATGCTATTTGGGGTATATTTTCTTTTTATGTGCACATTAACATCTTTTTATTCCTATATGGCATATGGCATATTTTTCCTCTTATTGTCCTTTTGATCAGTTTTTATTCTTCTTTTCTTTTTCTTTCTGATTTTTCTTCTTTATGTAGTGTGTGTGTGTGTGTGTATATATATATATATATATATATGAGAATCACACCCCAACCGACGGCGGAATATGTCGGGTTGTGTAGATTATCCATAACACGTGACACTATTAAAGTGATAATTTATTTAATCAACCCAATTATATAAGTCTTACAAAGAAACCATAAATTATACGAACAAATAAAACATAAAATAAAATAAAGTATGATTTGTTAACTAGGTTCACAAGCATCCTAAATGTCATTTTCTTGTAAGCATCTCAAGCGGCATTTCCTGCGACATGTATAAAATAAAGGTCAACTAGAAAGTTGGTGAGTAAATATATGTTTTGTTACATATACTATATTTAAAACACGATTCAAGAGTCAAAGTATGAATTCAAGCAAGTATGATTAAACCAAATGCATTGATCAAACCTTTGTTGACAAGTGTCCCTAACCAACGGGTTAGACTAAAAATTTCGGTTTCGATACCCAAATGCCGGCCCGTTTGGGCGGGTGTCAAACCAATAGCGCTATCATCGTAACCTTAGGCTTTAGAAAGTTAATGATCACATGCTAGCAAGTAAGTAAGCAAGATTGACAACCACATGAAAGATTAATCCAATAAGTTTATCACAAAATCATAGAATACACACAAGACTTAATTGAATCGTATGATTTGCAAGAAAGATATAGAATTGAATACGTATACATGTCACATCCCAAAACATAAAAGGAAAAGGGATTATGAATACTCACATTGAGTTCTTAAGTATGAGTTGGATTTATGACTTGATTAATAGGAATGGTGAAGCCCTAAATTAGCATGATTATGTGTATTAGAACTTATGTTTAAGGTTATGGTTATGGGTATTAACCTTAGTAATAAAGAAATCAAATGCATAGGAAAAGAATAGTTGTTGCAATGTTAAAACAGATTTGGACAGATTATTGTTACAGTTTCATATAATTATTAAAAATATCAAACCTTAAGTAAAAATTCTTAAACTCACGAGTCTACTATTTTAGGGTGTTATGAACAACTTTTATTTAGAAAAGTTTTTCAAATTTGGATCAGAAACCGACCAAAACAGCAGTGCAAAGCAAAAGGTGCAAATATGCGCACTTACTTTGTAGAAGCTGTTGCCGAGTCAGTCGTCCGATAGAATTAGAAGTCGTGTGGACTATGGTTAGAAAGATAATTCGATGAACTTGTTTATGGAATCTGAGTTTGATACTTTTTGATTTAGTATGACCAAGTTATGGTCGTTTGAAGTTGTAACAGATTCTGTCCAAAATCAACGGTAGCACTTACGTGAACCTTTTAGGGTTTTAAAAATAAAAAGAGCGTATAATAAATTTTTATTGAGTGTATAGATGATAATAGAAGATTATGGTTGAATAAAACCATGAGAAGTTTTATTATAAAGTTGCTTAGAATCACTTAGAAATTAAGAGAGTAATAATAACATTAAAATTAAGAATACGGTTGCTACCTTGAGAATGGCGAACGGATTTGAAACTTTTAAAGGCTTCAATAGGGAATTGAGGTTGAAAGTTTCTTGAGGTTGTATAGAGGGTGAAGAAAGAAAACTCACTTGTAAGTTAAGAAGAGTTGGTGCAAAAAAATTGGTGCTACAAAGGTTAGTATTTATAGGTAGGGAGATGAGGGTTATAAATGGAGAGGTTTTATGAGTATAATTAAGACTGAGGTTATAAATGGAGAGTTTTTATTAGTATAATTAAGATTGAAGAATTATGGATGGATCATAAATAAGTCAAATGTGAGTAATTTTGGTCTTTCAAATTTTCTAAAAAAATGGAATGTTTATAAAATTAATTTTATAAAAAGTTTGTATCAAAGTTGTAAAATTAAAGATTTTTTTGAATCATTTTAAGGACTTTAAAATAGTTAATATTTTTTTTATAAAAGTATAATAATTATAAACTTTTAAAAAAATATTATGATTAAGAATCTTTATAAAAACTAAGGATGGAAATCCATAAGAATTTTGTTTTATTATACATGCGCATAAAATATACATGGCATACTTTTATAAGAATTTATGAATGTAGTAATAAAATGAATTCTAGAATTAATATATAAAAACTTTATGATATTATTAATCTAGTCGAGTGCCCAAAGCGGATTGAAGAGATTGCCAAAAAAGATGAATCGACCATCACGATAAGAAATAATGCTCAGAGGTACACCATGTCGACACACTATCTCATTAACATAGATTCGAGCAAGTTTCTCAACTCGGTATTCCTCACGAATAGGTAAGAAGTGAGCTGATTTAGTCAAGCGGTCAACAATCACCCAAATACTGTCATGACCACTGTTTGTGCTTGGAAGTTTAGTAACGAAATCCATAGCCACACATTCCCACTTCCAAGAAGGAATTTCGGGTTGCACAAGTAAACCAGAAGGTCGTTGATGTTTGGCTTTAACCTTGGAACAGGTAAGGCACTTTGCTACAAAAATAGCAATGTCCTTTTTCATGCCAGGCCACCAATATTGACAACGAAGATCCTTGTACATTTTATCAGCTCCAGGATGGATAGGATAACGAGTATTATGAGCCTCATTCATCAAAAGGGTACGAAGATTTTCACGATTTGGAACCCAAATACTATTCAAAAAATACAATAGACCGTCAGGTTTGGTTTCTAATTGAAGTTCGACACCGCACGACATTTCGTCATACATGTTACCTTTCGTGACTGAAACATGTTGAGCTTCCAAAATACGAGTTTGGATATCAGATTTGATTTGTATGCTTTGAATTAAAATAGACTTGGCGTGGTCCTTACGACTAAGGGCATCGGCTACAACATTCGCTTTGCCCGGATGATAGCGAATCTTGCAGTCGTAATCGTTGAGTAGTTCGACCCATCGTCGTTCTCTCATGTTAAGCTCTTTTTGGTTGAAGATGTGTTGAAGACTTTTATAGTTGGTAAAAATCACACATTTAGTACCATAAAGGTAATGTCTCCAAATTTTCAAAGCGAAAACAACCGCACCAAGTTCGAGATCATGCGTTGTATAGTTTCTCTCATGAATTTTAAGTTGTCTCGAGGCGTAAGCTATTAGCTTACCATGTTGCATGAGAACACAACCAAGACTTTGGTTTGATACATCACAATAGACTACAAAATCATCATTTCCATCGAGAAGAGTTAGGATGAGAGCATCACGTAACTTTCGCTTAAGTGTTTGAAATGCATGCTCTTGCTTAGGACCCCACTCGTATGGCTTGCCTTTGTGTGTTAACACAGTGAGTGGTAAAGCAATCTTGGAGAAGTTTGAAATAAAACGTCGATATTATCCCGCTAAGCCTAGAAAAGAACGAACTTCGGTAGGGGTAGTTGGTGTACTCCAATTCTTAACGGCCTCGATTTTAGCGGGATCTACATGAATACCCTTTTCATTGACAACGTATCCCAAGAATTGAACTTCCTTAAGCCAAAATTCACACTTGGAGAACTTAGCATATAGTTGTTCTCTTCTTAGAAGGTCAAGAATCAGGCGTAGGTGTTGCTCATGATCGGATTTGGTTTTGGAGTAGATTAAGATATCATCAATGAAGACAATCACAAACTTATCAAAATACGTTTGCAAACACAGTTCATAAGATCCATAAATACCGCGGGTGCATTGGTTAATCCGAAGGGCATACCATAAACTCGTAGTGACCATACCTTATAAGAAAGGCGGTTTTCGGTATGTCATCTTCATGAACACGAAGTTGATGATACCCAGAACGAAGATCGATTTTAGAGAAACAAGTGGCACCTTGAAGTTGATCAAAAAGATCGTCAATTCTAGGCAAAGGATAACGATTCTTGATGGTGAGCTTGTTGAGTTCACGATACTTGATACACATGCGAAAAGATCCATCTTTTTTCTTTACGAATAGAACAGGTGCACCCCAAGGTGAAGAGCTTGGACGAATAAAACCTTTGTCAGACAACTCTTGTAGCTGACTAGCCGGCTCTTGCATCTCTGAAGGTGTAAGACGATAAGGAGATTTGGCCACAGGAATTGCACCGGGTATAAGGTCAATGCGAAACTCGACTTGTCGAATAGGAGGAAGACCAGATATATCGTCACGGAACACTTAAGGAAAATTTTGAATAATAGGAATGTCTTGTATCTTCTTCTCTTTTCCTTTAGCTTCCACAATATGTGCTAAGAAAGCCACATACTTCTTACGCAAATACTTTTGGGCTTTTGTGCAAGACATAAGTTTAAGCCCATTAGAAGGTTTTTCACCATAGATTTGTAAGACTTGACCATCCATGAGAGGAATTCGGAGATACTTATCAAAACAAACAACTTCAGCATGGTGTTTTGATAACCAATCCATTCCTACTATGATATCAAAACTACCTAATTGCATGGGTATGAGATCGATGGAGAAGTTATATTCGTTGAGTTCAAGAGTGCAGTCACAAATAACAGAGTCAATGGTAATGGATTTACCATTAGCTACCTCTACCGTGAAGGTTTTTTCTAATTTAGCACGCATGGTAGCAAGTAAAGGTTCAAAATCAAATGACACAAAACTTTTATCGGCTCTAGTATCAAACAGAATAGAAGCATATTGGTTATTAACTAGATATGTACCATTAACCACATCGTTGTTGGCTTGGGCTTGATTAGCATTGATGTTGAATGCACGGCCACGTGCACCTTGGTTGGCTTGGTTGGCTAGAGAGTTGTTCCCATTGACAAGTTGTGGGCACATACGAAGGTAATGGGTTGGGTCACCACATCGGAAACAAGCACGCCCATTGTTTATGGGTTGGGTATTAGGTGGAACAATGAGTGGGACATTAGGTTGATTGATTTGAGGTTGAATATGCTGATGACAAGTGGTGTAAAAATGACCCAAACGACCACATTTGGTGCATTGACGACATGGGGTTGCGAGAGGATGGTGATATGAGCAGGTGTTACACAAGGGAAAGGTTTCGGTGTAAGGCTTTTTGGTGGGTTGAGTGATAGGAACAACTTGGGTTACGGATGTGACTGATATGACTGGTGTAGTAACAGCATAGTTATGATGAGTGGGCTTACGTTTCTTTTTGTTATGGGATGAAGATTCGGCCTTAACCTCTTTGGACGGTTCCATTGTGGCTTTATGGAAAGCTTTCTTTGAACCCTTTCTTGTTAAAGTCTCCGCCTTAACATGGTTGTCGGTAAGGGTCGCAGCCAAATGAATCGCATCCTCAAGTGTGGCAGGGTCTCTACCCCACACGATATCTTGGATTTGCATCGGAAGTCCCTCGGTATATTTCTCAATGGCTCGAGAAAGTGGGGTAACTAAATGAGGAACCAAAAGACTCAGCTCATGAAAACGAGTGGTGTAGGCTAGGTTTTCCCCGCTTTCTTGCTTAAGATCCCAAAATTTAGCCTCAAGTTTCTTGACTTCATTCCGGGGGCAAAATTCACGGGTCATAAGATCCTTGACTTCGTTCCAAGGTAGTGCTAAAGCAGCTTCCACCCCACGGGTACGTTTCTCACAATTCCACCAAGTTAATGCCCTCTTTTGTAGGACACTTGTAGCATAGCGGACCTTGAGATTTTCAGGGCAGTCGCTATTGATGAAAGTGTTCTCCATGCTTTCGAACCATTGGAGAAGTGCGGTAGCTCCTTCAGACCCACTGTACTTTGGAGGATTACAAGAGTTGAAATGCTTCATGGTACATCGAGGTGGGTTAGCAATATTTGGGTTAGCAGGAGCAATGTTGAGTTGTTGTTGGATTTGAGCCATCAATTTCGGGAGAACTTCCGCCATTTGGTTAGCGATGAGAGCTGCCATTTTTCGGCTAGAGTTTCAGAAACGACGTTGTTGACGACTGCTTGAAGCCATACTTCATGAAATAAAAAGAGCGAGTTTTTGAGACTTAGAGTATGGATTGGTTAAAATAAATAGCATTACGTGAGATATCATGAATACTAGGTTAAAGGAAAAATCATATAAGATCAATAGTATGAATCATAAGATTTAACATAGGATATCAAAGAGTTTGGAGAGATGATTAAGTATGGATTCTAACCCTTAAAGAGCACCATGACTTATCAAAGTGTTTAAGTTCTAATGATGTGTGTTTGACATGCTTTGGCCTAATAGGCTACGACACTCTCATCGGGAATCCCTAGGTAGGCATCGGGATCCATCGGTAGATTTGAATTTATATGCAATGCCAACCTAGATAGGAACCCTGACTACCGGTGCCTATCACCCTTCCGGTTACTACATATCCGTCACTTGGACTAAGACTTTGACAAGAATGGAATTTTAAAATTTAGTATAGTAAAATTTTTCATAGAATAAAGTAGGGTAAGATGAAATAACACATATAGACATAGGATTTTAGCATGAACACGTGAGGCAACTCACGTTTGGGCCACCTAAGATTATAGTCTAGGTCATTGTGTCTAATAACCTAATTCCCTATAATCATGGCTCTGATACCAATCTGTCACACCCCAACCGACGGCGGAATATGTCGGATTGTGTAGATTGTCCATAACACGTGACACTATTAAAGTGATAATTCATTTAATCAACCCAATTATATAAGTCTTACAAAGAAACCATAAATTGTACGAACAAATAAAACATAAAATAAAATAAAGTTTGATTTGTTAACTAGGTCCACAAGCATCCTAAATGTCATTTTGTTGTAAGCATCTCATGCGGCATTTCCTGCGACATGTATAAAATAAAGGTCAATTAGAAAGTTGGTGAGTAAACATATGTTTTGTTACATATACTAGATTTAAAACACGATTCAAGAGTCAAAGTATGAATTCAAGCAAGTATGATTAAACCAAATGCACTGATCAAACCTTTGTTGACAAGTGTCCCTAACCAACGGGTTAGACTAAAAATTTCGGTTTCGATACCCAAATGCCATCTACAACGGCCCGTTTGGGCTGGTGTCAAACCAATAGCGCTATCATCGTAACCTTAGGCTTTAGAAAGTTAATGATCACATGCTAGCAAGTAAGTAAGCAAGATTGACAACCACATGAAAGATTAATCCAATAAGTTTATCACAAAATCATAGAATACACACAAGACTTAATTGAATCGTATGATTTGCAAGAAAGATATAGAATTGAATACGTATACATGTCACATCCCAAAACATAAAAGGAAAAGGGATTATGAATACTCACATTGAGTTCTTAAGTATGAGTTGGATTTATGACTTGATTAATAGGAATGGTGAAGCCCTAAATTAGCATGATTATGTGTATTAGAACTTATGTTTAAGGTTATGGTTATGGGTATTAACCTTAGTAATAAAGAAATCAAATGCATAGGAAAAGAATAGTTGTTGCAATGTTAAAACAGATTTGGACAGATTATTGTTACAGTTTCATATAATTATTAAAAATATCAAACCTTAAGTAAAAATTCTTAAACTCACGAGTCTACTATTTTAGGGTGTTATGAACAACTTTTATTTAGAAAAGTTTTTCAAATTTGGATCAGAAACCGACCAAAACAGCAGTGCAAAGCAAAAGGTGCAAATATGCGCACTTACTTTGTAGAAGCTGTTGCCGAGTCAGTCGTCCGATAGAATTAGAAGTCGTGTGAACTATGGTTAGAAAGATATTTCGATGAACTTGTTTATGGAATCTGAGTTTGATACTTTTTGATTTAGTATGACCAAGTTATGGTCGTTTGAAGTTGTAACAGATTCTGTCCAAAATCAACGGTAGCACTTACGTGAACCTTTTAGGGTTTTAAAAATAAAAAGCGCGTATAATAAATTTTTATTGAGTGTATAGATGATAATAGAAGATTATGGTTGAATAAAACCATGAGAAGTTTTATTATAAAGCTGCTTAGAATCATTTAGAAATTAAGAGAGTAATAATAACATTAAAATTAAGAATACGGTTGCTACCTTGAGAATGGCGAACGGATTTGAAACTTTTAAAGGCTTTAATAGGGAATTGAGGTTGAAAGTTTCTTGAGGTTGTATAGAGGGTGAAGAAAGAAAACTCTCTTGTAAGTTAAGAAGAGTTGGTGCAAAAAAATTGGTGCTACAAAGGTTAGTATTTATAGGTAGGAAGATGAGGGTTATAAATGGAGAGGTTTTATGAGTATAATTAAAATTGAGGTTATAAATGGAGAGTTTTTATTAGTATAATTAAGATTGAAGAATTATGGATGGATCATAAATAAGTCAAATGTGAGTAATTTTGGTCTTTCCAATTTTCTAAAAAAAATGGAATGTTTATAAAATTAATTTTATAAAAAGTTTGTATCAAAGTTGTAAAATTAAAGATTTTTTTGAATCATTTTAAGGACTTTAAAATAGTTAATATTTTTTTTTATAAAAGTATAATAATTATAAACTTTTATAAAAATATTATGATTAAGAATCTTTATAAAACTAAGGATGGAAATCCATAAGAGTTTTGTTTTATTATACATGCGCATAAAATATACATGGCATAGTTTTATAAGAATTTAAGAACTTTAGTAATAAAATGAATTCTAGAATTAATATATAAAAACTTTATGATATTATTAATCTAGTCGAGTGCCCAAAGCGGATTGAAGAGATTGCCAAAAACGAGAGATGAATCGACCATCACGATAAGAAATAATGCTTAGAGGTACACCATGTCGACACACTATCTCATTAACATAGATTCGAGCAAGTTTCTCAACTCGGTATTCCTCACGAATAGGTAAGAAGTGAGCTGATTTAGTCAAGTGGTCAACAATCACCCAAATACTGTCATGACCACTGGATGTGCGTGGAAGTTTAGTAACAAAATCCATAGCCACACATTCCCACTTCCAAGAAGGAATTTCGGGTTGCACAAGTAAACCAGAAGGTCGTTGATGTTCTGCTTTAACCTTGGAACAGGTAAGGCACTTTGCTACAAAAATAGCAATGTCCTTTTTCATGCCAGGCCACCAATATTGACAACGAAGATCCTTGTACATTTTATCAGCTCCAAGATGGATAGAATAATGAGTATTATGAGCCTCATTCATCAAAAGGGTATGAAGATTTTCACGATTCGGAACCCAAATACTATTCAAAAAATACAATAGACCATCGGGTTTGGTTTCTAATTGAAGTTCGACACCGCACGACATTTCGTCATACATGTTACCTTTCGTGACTGAAACATGTTGAGCTTCCAAAATACGAGTTTGGATATCAGATTTGATTTGTATGCTTTGAATTAAAATAGACTTGGCGTGGTCCTTATGACTAAGGGCATCGGTTACAACATTCGCTTTGCCCGGATGATAGCGAATCTTGCAGTCGTAATCGTTGAGTAGTTCGACCCATCATCGTTCTCTCATGTTAAGCTCTTTTTGGTTGAAGATGTGTTGAAGACTTTTATAGTCGGTAAAAATCACACATTTAGTACCATAAAGGTAATGTCTCCAAATTTTCAAAGCGAAAACAACCGCACCAAGTTCGAGATCATGCGTTGTATAGTTTCTCTCATGAATTTTAAGTTGTCTCGAGGCGTAAGCTATTAGCTTACCATGTTGCATGAGAACACAACCGAGACCTTGGTTTGATGCATCACAATAGACTACAAAATCATCATTTCCATCAGGAAGAGTTAGGATGAGAGCATCACGTAACTTTCGCTTAAGTGTTTGAAATGCATTCTCTTGCTTAGGACCCCACTCGTATGGCTTGCCTTTGTGTGTTAACACAGTGAGTGGTAAAGCAATCTTGAGAAAATATAAGTCCAAAAATTATGAACTAAAAGTGTACTAACTTAATATTTCTGGAAGTTTAAAGAGACCACCTCATGTCATAAATAAATTTTTATAACTTAAACATATGTATTTCATATTTTATGAATAATACAAAATTTTAAAAACAAGTATTTTTGAGAAAAATAAAAGAAATAAGTTGGTGATTTAAGTTTCTAAAATTATGGTGTCATTTAGAGTTACTTATGATGTTAAAATGCTTGGGAAGGAAAAAATCAGATCAAAACACTTAGAAATTCAAAACCAAGACTTATTTGGGACTTAACGAGACTAACCAAGCTAGGTAACGAAAATAGTGAAACTATGAAATTTTGGTTATATAAAAATTCCAGTAGACTTATCATACTATCAAAAGCATAGAAATCAAATTTCATAATTTTTAGAATTTATTTCATTGGTAAAAAAATACAAAAGATATCCTCTATAAAATAATGAAAATTGTTAAAAACGGGTTTAAGAGCAACATTAGTGAAAACTATAGAACTTAAGAATGATTATAAGAATATTAAAGCCATATATGACAAAAAGTTGACCAAAGTCAACCGAAACCGAAAACCCGTTAAAAACCGAAAACCGAACGTTAAAATACAAAAATCAACAAAAACACCTTTAGATATTAAAATCCAGTAACTAATGGCCTAATAATGATAAAATAAAATAAATAAAAATGGTTAAACTAAGAAACTAAATATTTTCCGGTAAGATATGACCAACTAACTCAAAGAACAACCCAAAATTTAATAAAAACCAATAACTTTAAAAATACATTATATAACACGTCTGAAACGCTACCCGATACATGTTTAAAAACTCAATACACAATTCACCAATCCTATGAACAAGACCATAATATTTCAGAGACTAACTAAAACTCTAAATAATTTATAACTAAAAACAAATATCATTTGGACATCTCAACAACCTAAATTGTGAAAATCTTAAATTCCTACTCCCCGAAACGCCCAACCAGAAAACAAGCCATTAAACCCGTAAAGAAAAACAAAAAGACACAAATATAAACTTATTTCAGTAACTCAAATCACTTGAAACAATAAAAGTCATCATAATTGATTGAAATGTCAAATTCCAAACTTTAGGGTTAAAAAGTGTCAATTTAGCAAAGTTGAAAGACCAAACTTGCCAACTAATTAACCCTTGATGTTTTGAGAACTTATCACACTCATAAGAAAAAAAATAATCTGAACTTATAAAATATTAGACTAGGCTTAAGCAAACATGAAGATAAGAACACAAAACCAAAGACTTAAAACGAGATTACACATATGTAATGGAAATCATCAAGCCAAGTATGATAAATGTAAAACATGAGGGTTGGACTTAATTTATCACTTAGTAAGGTACTAATTCACTTGAAATAAACATAGGAACCCTCCCGATTGATAGCATCCAAACTTTACAACCAACCACGTGATCAACCTCCAAGTGAGTCTCATGAACCTTTTTTTTTTTACTTTAAAACTTTTGAGGTGAAATACATACTCATTGTTTATTATTATTATGTGGTGCAATACTACCTGCTCTTGTCCCTGAACGGAGCATAATTATTAACTTCATTAGTAGCCCGCGTGATTTGTGGATAGTACTATTTGGGGAATCCCCTGCACGCAATGGGCCCTTTATGTAGAGAAACCCCCCCATTGAGATTCAATAATCATTGTGTCACAAATTAGTGCCTTTTAACCGTGCTTAGCAGGACACATTAAACCCTACCATTTAGTAGTGACGGGTTAGGGGATATTTTAATACTCGGGCAAGTAAGTCCGGGTCAGGATTGATTGTGATACATTCTATAGTGCACCATGGATATTATAATATAGTCAATGACTTTACTGAAATTATTAAATATTATAACTGTCATGAAAGGTAACGTGTCATAAACTCACGAGCTCACCAACATTATGTTGACGTATTTTAGGTGTGTATTTTAGGTGAAGTTTAAATGACAGCCGTTAAAAGGATAGGTGCCGCCATAGATGGACCTTTGGAGACTTAGCCACCGCCCTATCCGCTTTATTATCGATGAACAATGAATTTAATGTTTAGTATTCGAATATTCAGACAATTTAACTTATGGATATTTTAAATGATGTAATGATTAAGCTTGAATGTATTTAATTTTCACTGCATTGTGATGATATCAGTCGGTCATGGCCAAACCCGGTCAACAGGGTGTGACGGTACTACTCAAGTACTAACGTGTTAATAGAGACAGCATGAACTTTTTAAAACAACACCAATAAAAGTGTCATGTCATTGACGTCGCAATGACATGTCAGAAATGCTCGGGGTAATAGAGTACTATGTCAAAAGGGATAGTATGACTACCTATCATGTAATATATTAATAAAAGTTTATTTTATCATTTAAAGAAACATGCAATAATGAGAAGTTTATAAAATTTATTGCATGCTAAAAGTCTCAATAACATGAACTATTAATCCAAATGGGTCAAACAGAATAGAACTAAATAAATAAAGGTTCCTAAATGATATAAATGCTCAAAGGCTAAACGGGTCGTATCAACAGAACCAAGAAAAAACACTAAAAATCCATACTACAAAGTAATGAAAAACATAATTTATACTATAATAAATAATAATAATAAAAAACTAGAATGCATACCTTAGTTTAGCAAAGCAAAAATAGACAAGGTTGAGTCATCTGAAGTTATGTTAGAACCTACACTTAATTACCTTGAATTAGATTTAACATAGTTCCCTTTAGTTGTCTTATTTGTTCGTTAACTGATGTTCCAGCGACAAGAAGCTTTATAAAAATATTTGAATCATTGTTAAATCCTTTTATTCATATGTTTGATTAGATGATTATCCAAAAGTATTATATTATTAGTCTTTCAACTATCTAAACATATATTATATGTACATCTAACTAATGTACATAAAGCTATGGAAAAAGATTAAATTATTGCATTTTATTCCTTAAGGAAAAAATAATATTTCTAAAAATGTCTTTATTTTTAAACCGTTTCACTATTGTATCTCATATAATAACAAAAAGAAAACAAAAATGCACGAGGCTATTACACTGTTCAATTGGTTTCTAAAATAAGAGTAAATTACACGGAATGGTTCCTGTGGTTTGATCAAAATTTTGGATTTGGTTATTAAAAATTACAAATATAATACCTAATGTTATGTTTATCTTTAATCAATGATCAATACTCTATTAGTTTAGTTAGTGATATTAAATTTTTTTTAAATGACTATTTTACTTGTGGGGATCATCAATATATTTTAAATTTTTTCATTATAAATATGTTTATTATTTAACAAACAAATAAAAAATGTTTTTAAAGAAGTCTTCTGTTTAAATATTATTTTTAACCTTTTGACTTTTAAGCGTCTTTCTTAAAACTTTTCTATTTTTAAAGATATTTTTAATAACTTTGTCTTACAATCATTTGGTTTTTTAAATGTAATTTTTAAAATTATTTATTTTCAAGATATTATTTTTAAAAATGTTTGTTTATTGAATGTTGTTAAAAGATATTAAAAAAGGCGTTTAACACTAAATTTGTTTAAAGATGTTCATAATTTTGAGAATTTTTTTTAAATATATTCTAAAAATGAATGGTTTTAAAAATAAAAAAAAAACCTTAGAAAACCAACTAGTTAAAAAAACATTTAACAAATCAAATGGTTTTAAGAACGATGTTTAGAAAATGAAGGGTTTAAAAACCAAACATTTCAAAAAACATGTTTTTAATTTTTTTTATTTGTGTTATTAAAACATATTTGTATTATATAATAAAAATATTAATAATGAAGTAATAAAACAATATAAAAATGGAAAACTATAAAAAACAAAAATATAAAACTTTCTTTAACAAAAATAATACTTTAGATAAAAGGTAAATTTAATAGATGGCTAATACGAGTAAAATATTAAGTTTGATAATATTTAACATCACTAACGGTTGACAATAGATCTAGGGACCATAAATGAAAGAGAAAAAACATTAGGGACTATATTAAAAAATATAAACTTTAAGGACCAAAATCAAATTTTCAACATAACCATGTAATTTACTCTTAAAATAAAGAGTAAATTCCGCTTTTGGTCTCTGTGGTTTGGTCACTTTAACCTATTCAGTGAAAAAAGTAATCTTTTATTATATCATGCCCCGTGGTTTAATTTTTATAATGGTTTTGGTCCTTGGCACTAACTCTGTTAGTTTTTCCTGTTAACTCCAAGGGTATTTTGGTCATTTTACATGCAAGGACTATTCTTGTAAATTATTAAGATAACTTTAGGGATTGTTTTTGTAATATGTATAAAATAATTAAAAAATATAAATATAAATTCTAAGAACAAAACATAAAATCAAGAAACCCTAAATTCCCCCACACAACCGACCCGCCACCATCGCCGAACAACCACCATCGCCGGGCAACCAACCTCTCCACCGTCTTCTTCCTTATCGATCTCTTTCCCCCTCGATTTCACAGCCTTCACCTTGATTTCATAACCTAAAACCCCAAACATACAACCAAAACTCAACTCACCGGTGCATACAGAACCTTCTGCTTCGGCCTCTTTTCCACCGGCTCCGGTCTCCACCGGACCAAGCCGATTGAATGGGAGTTCACCGGCGAATACGTATAGACGACATGTTGATGTTGTTGTTGTTGCTACTACTGTTGTTTACATTAGAATTGGAGCTACTGTTATGGTTGTAGGAGACATATGAAGAAGATGATGAGACATTGACCCACTGCTTCTGCCACCTCCTCACCAAGCCGGTGAAAACCGGCGCCGAGCCGTATCAGGACAACGATCGGCTGGTGCGTGAGCGGATTCCTTTCCATAGAGCCGAGGGTGTACGCACAGAGACAAGTGTTGGAGAGTTGGTTGCCCGGCGATGGTGGTTGCCAGGCGATGGTCCGGTGATGGTGGCTGGTCGGTTGTGTAGGGGAATTTAGGGTTTTTTGATTTTATGTTTTGTTCTTAGAATTTATATTTATGCTTTTTAATTATTTTATACATATATACATATTACAAAAACAATCCCTGAAGTTATCTTAATAATTTACAAGAATAGTCCTTGCATGTAGAATGACCAAAATACCCTTGAAGTTAACAGGAAAAACTAACAGAGTTAGTGCCAAGAACTAAAACCGTTATAAAAATTAAACCACTGGCCATGATATGACAAAAGATTTCTTTTTGGACTGAATTGGTTAAAGTGACCAAACCACAAGGACAAAAAACAAAATTTACTCTAAAATAAATTAGGAGTGACGAGTAAATAATGGCTTTTACTCTGGTCCACAATAGCAAAATAAAAGTTACTTATCCACCAAATTATTTATAACCCAATTTATAGATCTATATCAGATTCATAGGTGTACCAAGTTCATAATAGTGATAATATACCCCACTAATTATTTTCATAACCAAGTTTGATGGACACTTTCTTCAATTGGAGTGTGAATACAATTGTGTATTAGTGTCCAGAAAAATAAAAAATCAACGACTTAGCACAAAAAGAAGTAAATGAATCGGTGACTTGTAAATTTCAAGTAATACTTGGTCACTAGAATGGGTCAATCAACAAACAGCCATATTGGTATAGTTTATGTGCATACATAACATAAACAGTGTGTCAAATTCATTATCTGAATTCTGGCATCGGTTAAAACTGCCCCTTATGATGTAGGGGATCGATGATCTAACACATTGAACTGAGATCAATATTTGGTGCTGAACCTTGTAAACGAACAATTAGGGGGTCTTTCAGGAAATGTTAAACAAAAGTTTTTCCCTTGTCTTTTTGGTCACTTTTACTTTTTAGTTATTTTGTTTAGGATAGGCGGCGTGAACTCTGATTCGATCCGGGTGGTACATTTTCCTTTCCATGTTACTAGTGGAAATAAAGCAAGAAAATCAATGAAAAAACAAGAAAAAAGGTATCAGATTGGCGTCGGCACGTTCAGTCTCCACTATTTTCAGTATGTATTTCTACAATGAAAATCAATGCAAGAAGAAGGACGACAACGGAATCGGATTACGTGAAATGCCTTGTTCTTTCTCTAATAATCTGCAGCCCCATGTACCTGTCAAGGTTGAACAACACCAAAATAGCCCCCAACCAAGGGAGTGGTTATGTTGGAAGATTAGATATGCCCCATCGCCTTGTTATTTAACTGAGCTCTATAAGCCGTTACGCCGATAGCTACAGGTTGGTCAAGACTCAGGATTTCGTTTAGCGTTGTGGCATGTAGATTAGAGTCGTAAAGCTTACTAAAGAAATTTATTTGGTTGAAGTAGCTCTTTCCTGAGATGTCTTTCAAGCTGAAGAAGGAAGGGCGCTTTCCTTCGTTGAACACAAGACAAGACAAAGGGGGACAAACCCAATCCCTTAATTCTTTAATCCCAATTCAATTGTTGTTTGATGCAATCATAGATAGTTATAATCGTCTTCTTCTTTCTTTCTTAATAAGAAGTTCTTATCTTTCTATTTTCTTTGAAATGCATGATTTCTGTGGATGAGACTTTCTATGGAAAGAGGATATGAAGAAGTAAGACCATCAGTAACATTCGTGAATTTTCAGGTAACTTTATAGCCTATACGTTAAACTCAAAAACTCTAACTCTCGTCAAACCGTAATATTTTCAATTAAATTTGGGCTATTAGCTGATGTGCCTTAGACTTAATTGGGGATTAGATTAAGTACATATTTACATATTATGAACTTTAGTGCATCAGTGCAATTACGTGATAATTAATGATGATAGCAAATAATAACCTTTGACATATTATTTGAGCATGCAATCACGCATGAAGCTACCAACTTTGCATGAATTTTTAATCATTAAACAAAATTCTTAGCACGTTAACATACCAAGTTTAATGCAACATGACATCTATTAGTATTTCATGAACGAAACTATAAACCTGACTCTGACATTTATACAAAATTTGATGGTTCTAGTAACCCAAAAATCTCACTAGTCATTCGAAAACCTCATATACATAGCTAATGATCACATAAGAAAATCGTCAAGCATGAATCACCAATTCCATTAACATAAATTGGCAAATTCAAGAACGTAAATAAAACCATATTCATGCACTCATGATACTCGATTTATTGAGGCCAAAAACAACCCCAAAACCAAAACACTCTTAAGACTCCCAATACATAATGCTAGATACTAGGGAGACTAAACCATAAACTAGTGGGTAATAGAATAACTAAAACATCACCTCATGGCTGTCAAAAAGATCCTGCAACACGCCCTCCTGCTACTCGATGGAGGCTGCTGAAAGCACCATCAAATCACCACCATAATCCCTCCAACTCTTGGTTAAAAAGGGTAGAAAGAACCATTATACATGTAGGATAAACCAGGGGTAAAAGGCATACACAAACCTCTCATCATAATAGTCAAGGTGAGTAGGAATTAGGTGCAAAAGATGACTGATTTGCTGCTTTCCCTTGGCTCAAGAACCTGCAACTCCAGCTTCCCAAGAAAAGCCTCACAATCACCATCCCTTCTAGTTCAAAGATGCCAAGCATCTAATGATGGCATCTCTTCCCAGATTTTCCTATATAATAACCCTTAATATCAGTTTGTTCCACACACCAAAACCCCACTCATCAGATAGTAAAATAGTTCAAGTAGTCCAGCTACTGCTGCTGCGATCGTGAGAAGGAGGAAGAGCTCAAGTGCACGGTTTGGACCTCTAACACGCGTTTCTTCTTGCACCAACACTTACCAACGGGTATGAACTTAAAACCACTTAAACTAAACCTTTTAAATGATATATTAGTTGTTAATAAGGTCCATGACAGTTAGAAAACAAAGTCCAGGAAAGAACATGTAACCGGTCAAAATAGGGTTTTTAGGACTACTCATACGTTGCAGAACTGAAGTCACCCTAAGCACACACTTAAACCACGATTTGAAACATTAAATAGATACTTTTCACACTTAGTTTTAGTTCTTTAACATGTGTGATACTCAATCTTTAGTTAAAAACTTAGAAGACATAACAACAAGGTTGTGAAACTAACATGAACAACAACCTGATAGATTCATAGACCCGACTTTAAGAGGCAGTAACTTGGTTAAAAATAAAAATAAACCAAATGAGGTGTTTCTTGAGCCTAGAATTATTTTCAACATGTTAGCTTTTAAACCCAACTGGTCTCGTAATTTTACATGGAGATTTGGTCTCCCAAAAGTGCAAAATAAAATGCAGTGTCAAAAGTAACTTTTTCTAACAGAATATTGACCTGACTTTACAAGGCCATAAACTTGTCAATGCTTAACCAACAAATGTGATTTTTGTGTCAAAGTTAGCTTAATGTCTTAGCTTTCCAACGCATATACGCAAACCTGTTAATAATTAGTTTTAGATCCCCATCCGACCAAGATACGAACAACTGTCCAGAAAATGTGCAGCAGTGAACATTTACTTAGGAGTTATAGTTGGTCATTATAATGCATCAATGCACTTTACAAGTAGACGTATAAAAATATGACCTATGGGTAATAACCTAGATATTAGATGGATAGAAACCTCTCACTACCATAAGTATAACACACACACAATACTAAACAAGTATACACAACCTCTAACATAATATACTACCTGACAAACTTTACAAATAAACTCAGCGGTTTAATCTAAGACAAATTACACATTGACGTACTAAACTTACCGATGAACCCTATGTATATATATATGTAGGAAGCACACTGGTTTAGCATTATCACACTCCAGAGCAAGGAATCACTAAACCACTCAACAACAACAGTGAGTTCTCGTAGCCCCTTTTTCCTTTTAAATGCTTTTGGGGGAGAAACACGTTGCAACAACATTTGAATCATTGCTTTATATGTTATGTCTGTTACTTGAATATTGCATGAGTTTGCCTTATCATTATCACACGCTAAATTCCCCATTCACACAACGCAACCAATTAACTCTTGGATAGAGACGTTGGAACATATTGATAGTACTATCGGGGTAGGCACCCCCATTCTCTAGACTCGTTGGACGCGTCAATCAACGGTCACTCACATTGAATGTTTATTTCTACAACAACAACAGCCAATACTCGTGATAAGTAGTGGAGGGGTTTTTAGTTTTTTCATAGCTGTAGTTTTGGTTGTGGGCTCATGGCTATATGGCTTGTATTTACATTCATATATAATGTTTGATTCAATTTTACTTACTACCGCTTACTATAACAACTGTTTATCAAGTCTCAACTCTACGAGCTCACCAACTTTTAGTTGACCTATTTTAGGGTGTTTTTCAGGTGATAATTAAGTGTGCTAGCTTGGAAGTCAATCTTTTGCGCATCTAGGCTACAATGAAAGATTGCTTAATATAGATTTATTATTTAAGTCCATATGTGTAATCTTTATTTTGTAACCTTAGACATTGATGTAGAACCTATATCTTTTGAATGCATTACGTTTAGTATTTTCTCGTACCATGTGTTCTTAAGATACTTCGTTCGTCACTCACTCGCGTTTCCGCCTTGGCGAGGGTGTGACACCATCAAAGAGAGTACCCTGCTGCGCCTTTATTAGTCTGATGACGTTCTTCTGTTTATGTTCTTCTTTCTTCTTTCTCCTGCTTGCGAATTTTTCCATGCGCTGATTCAGGAGCATTCTTCTTTCTAAAAAAAGTATGGTTCTGCTACTGTGATGAATTCCCGGGTTGTAACAGCAGAGGCATTGGGTTTTTCTGTACAGCAGCCAGCTAGTGGTATTCTTGGTGCCAGAGGTGATTGGGGTTGGGGCTCTTGGTGGTTGTTGAGAATCTATATAAGAATCACATGGCGGACATTGATGCAGTGTGATGATGATGATTGCAAGTGGTTGCAGGGCTGATTCAGTCACCGAACAATTTGAATTAACAATGCAAGAAGCCGTAACGTGCACGCATATACAGAACATATACAATTAGTGTAGGAGCAGCATTGTTATCTTGAGTATGAATCGTAAGCTAATCAGAACCAAATAAACTTGAGCTGGCTAAACTTTTTGATCTATAATCACACTTAAACAATCCAGAAGAGGCAACAATAACAGTCCACCATGTGTGACCGGAGGTGTAGATTGTGGGTACGAATTACCAAACTTTAAATAAAAACTTTACCAAGCAGGATTCAAAAGAAAGGAACTGTTCGAGGACGACAGTGGATGGTGATGTGGTGTGCAGTGAACGATCATTAGAATGAAAAGGTTGATTTGTGATGGTTGGCTTCAATGGTGGTTCATGAGTGATGGCAGGTCAACATGGCTCACATAGGAAGAGGGAGCAGATTGAGAGTAGAGGCGGGTGTCATGAGCTGAAATCAATGGTTGAAGAGGTATAAATCGACTTTTCAGGAGTGGGGGAGAAGAGATGACATCTCGTTCTCCTCGCAATGTTGCAACGTCGTTGTGGCAGATGGGGATTAAAACCCCTTTTTCTTTGTGAATTTGTTTCCGGAAGTGGGAGCAAAAGTTTTAAACTATACAAATCCCAAATGGGTTGATTAGGTCAACAAACAATCTTCTCCACGTTCACCTTTTACTTTAGTTAGTATGTGTATTAATTCAGGTATTAACTAATCGTTATTAACACCTCAACTAGTCGACCTCCCCCCCCCCCCCCCCCCCCCCCCCCCCAAAAAAAAACACACGCCCACACCCACCCCTCCCAAACCATCCTAGTATGCCATCAATTGTTCATCAATTTTGGCATCAATTTTTAATTGATTTCGGCATCTGTTATGTCATGCATAAAACCATGAATTTACGACTAATATTTTAAGAATGGGAATAGCATGCAAACATTACAAAGTTGGTCAAGAAATGACCCACACGTATTACATACGCTAATGAGTACACCTTTTTGGAGAGTTAAATTTTACAATCACATGAGTTTTTACTGATGTGAATGGATCCAATGATCTCATGTTCAAGCCTAGGCATCACCTTCCTTGCTCTAGGGACACTATGATTTACCTCCACCATGTAAATCCAAACATTCATACTTCTTACAAAGAATTTTCCTTTAATAATAACCACCCTACAAGAAACCTACTGCATATATAATACTGCACAATACAACTTACATACTTTTTATCTTTGATGGAGATGTATAAACTTACACTTCTCTTTCTAAAACATTAGACTCTTTCATTGATGAGGGTTCTGATCGTCTGTTTGCTATGCCACATGATAACCAATGTTTCAATGTGTAGCGATGACTTGGAAACCCCACCATGTTGCAGGTTCAAAGTGCATCTTCGAGATTTACATCTTGCTATTCTAACTTGGTTTAAGAAGTGCCTATCATTGAGCTGTGGTTTATTCATAAAAACAAATAGGTCAAACTTTAAAATAGGCTCATATGTGCTATACATATGTACACTTGCATACACGTGTATACATACATCAACCATGTGACCAAGGTGGCCCAATAACCAAGAGGTTCTGGTCCATTAGAAACGTAGGTGTTTAAATGTGTTGTTTGATGTGCGTCTTAGCCTTTCCAGGAAAAAAAACTATGCGTGTACGTATATGTGATTTTCATGAGATGCGCCAAGAGGGGAAAATTTTTCACAATTTTTATTGGATGGAAATATTATAATTCCATTATCATTTACCTCAGGAATATCAAAGTCTCTATCTTTAGCATCACATATATCCAGGGACAATTTCCGAAGCATCGGCAGCTGTTTTCATCACAATACAGTGTTAGATATATACTACTGTACAGAAAAAGTTGGAGTTGTAGATAATGTATCTATACACACACATACCTTGGTGATTGCATCACCAATAAATCCTTTCTGAATCCCCAAACCCTGAATTTAAAGGTTAAAAGTAAGCAGCCAAGTTTAGAAATAAGGTTTGCAAGTTGAAACTTAAGTCTCTCTCATGTGGTTTCAACACTAGTTAGAAACTAAAGATCACACAATTTTCATGTTGTTATTGTTACTATTTACAAATAACATCTTATAGAGTAGTGGGGACTTGGTAAAGAGGATAGTTTAAGGGAGCTCACATTGTGGCGCAGCAATACATCTTCAAGGGCATGGCAGTCAAAAAGAGCCTCGACACCATTACTTGTCACTTGCCCGCATTCCTAGAAAAGTACTAACAATAATCAGTCACATGAATTCCCTTTTTGTATGCAGAAAACGATTTAGAAGGTGAAATGTTGGCGTGTATGATAGAATAAATTCCAATTATATCCTTAAGAGATAAAAGCATGGATCATATGTATGTCATTATATGAATGCAAAGTAAAATTGGAACTAGGTTAAGCTATATATATTGTTTCCCTCTGGGAGAGTACTCTCCACAGAAAAGGTCATAAAACTATCAGGATGATTCACCAAAAGAATACAATATTTCTACTTTGCATGGAGATGCATCAACAGCTTTCTGAAACAATTATTTATATGGGAGTATGGGATACGAATTTTATGTAGAAGGCTTACAGGTTAAAAATAGATTTGGTGATTATAACCCATTTACTTAGTATGGGTTGAGTGGTAGTATTTTATATCATGTGGGCCAAATTAGAAAATTAGCTAAAAGGGAAAACGGTTGAAAGCCACCCAAAGTCTATTTTTATCGTTCACAACCTCTTGATTTATTTATCCAAAGATTTATATTATTCTTGTTTCTGGAATCACAGTTCACTGAAGATTATTATAAATTATTTAAAAATACAGGGATTAAGCTGATTTCAGGTCAACCTACCCTGGTCCGACCTGGTTCAACAAGCATTAAAAATGACAAATTTCAACCAAAACATGTTTAATATTTACAACTAAAAGATTCCATGATACATCATTTACAATCAGCATTTCGGTAGACATGGCTGGAACGACTACCAACCCATGAGCTGGGTGTTCATTTCAACATTTTAAGCATAAATCTATAGTATCAAATAAAAGAAGGTTTCTTTTGCCACTTGTCACTCTCTTAAACCACCATTTTGACACTTGTCATTCAACCTGGCAAAACAAACCCGTTATTATAATTTTGGGTCCTTATGGGTATTTTCAAAAACAACATGGGTCAAAGTGGGCTCAAATAATTGTTCATGGGTCAGGATGGGTCATAGAATTAAAAATATAAATACACTACGGGTCAGGATGGGTAAAATAAAAGAAAGCGGGTCACCCTCAATTCCTTAAATCACCGGACCATCATTCTAATTCTCAAGTTCTCAGACTCTCGGTTCTTAGTTTTTTCACTTCTCAAAACCACCGAACCATCAAATCTCCGAATTCCGACACATCTCCGGCGACTTTCGAAACCCTACAAACTACAAAGGCTTGCATTCGTCAAGTCGGCAGATCTCCGGTTACTCGATGAGGTTCGAAACCCTACACAATCAAAGACAAACAATCGTTGGCAATCACGGGCATTCACTCGCTGATAGTCTCTCGAAACTCCTTCAATAACCAGTGCTATCAAGAATAAGATTATAGAGACAAATCTGATTGTTGCTATGTCGTTTTGCCGATAACCGGTAATTTTTCAAACCCTCCTCTTGATTTTGATTTGGTATGAAAATCAATGAATGCGCTCAGGTTAATGGACATTCTCTATGTTTTAGATTGAAGTATTTCTATATGATTATGTATCAATGAAGTAATATATAAATTTTGTATCAGAGGTTGAGTTTGTCTTACGAATTTGTGGTCTTATGGTTGTGGGTTGTAGGGTATACATGTTAATAGATTGCATGTTAATAAGTTCATCATAAATATTAAATTGAATTTGGAATTCAAGTTAACATAAGGTATCCGATATTGCTAATCCATGTTGAGTTAAACTTCGCTACTGTAAGTAAAACAGTTAAGGTTTATTTAACAAAATAAACATCATGTTAAGTTTAATTTTTATACTACTTATTATGAAGTATAAATTATAAAATAGAACTTGAAATTGAATTTAAGGGAAGTTGTCACCAAAGAAAATCTATTATTGTACATGTATTCCCTTATATGTGTAGTGTAAAAGAGAATAAAGAAGTGATCAGTTATTTCTATCAAGTACATATAAGTAATTATGTATCATGCATAATTATTGTGTGAGATCCCTAGTAAAATTGAGAATTTTGATATTTTTGGGTTTGACCCGTCCTGACCCGACCCATCCTGACCCGAACTCATTTTGACCCGAACCCATCCTGACCCGTTTCTGACCTGAACCCATTCTGACCCGAACCCGTCCTTACCCGAAGCCGTTCTGACCCGACACCTAACCCGACCCGACCCGACCCGACCCGACCCGACCCTTTTGCCAGGCCTACTTGTCATTATTTTAAACATCTTCACTTCATTTTCCCTCCAAAAGGGCATTATGTTAATTTAAACACTCAAACTAATTTTTCTCTCTTAATAAAAATCAATTTTATTAAATGATACATTTCTCTCCATCATCTAGATTTTTTAAAATCAAACTATGTTATTAAAATTAAACTTTATTAAGTAAATCAAAAATCACATCTTTTTATTAACATAGAAATCATAAAAAAAACAAAATTTTTATACAATATGAAATTTTTTAAAACACTAAACCTTTTTGAAATAAAATATTTTAAATCGGTCCCTTTTAAAAAATTATAAAAAATATGAAATTTTCTAAAAGCAGTTTTAATAAAACTACCAGAATAATTAAAAACCCAAGTTTTTAATAAACAAGATTCTTACAAACAATAAATTTTTTATAAATAAAATCTTAACACGAATGTTTAAAAATAAAACTATTTAGATAAGAGAGTTAAAAAAAATAGTATAGTTGTTTTATTTCTTGAACTATTACGTATATATAATTTTAATCATATCTTATATTAAAATATCGTATTATAACTACTCGTGTTTATTACAAACTATAATCCGCTTAATAAATGGGTTTCTAGCCTATCTATTTATCTGTATATCTATCTATCTATAAAAAAATCTAAAATAAAACTTGACACTATTGTAAGTTTATCATACAAACTTTCTCATTTCTCTTTATTATTATTAATAATATTGAATACTAATAATATTAGTCATACCATTTTCAAATTAAAAAATATATAATTTAATAAATTAAAACCTTTTTTTTAATTAAAAACACACTTTTTAAAAACAAAAGTTTTATAAAATACAGAATACACCAAACTTTTTTTTTTAATATATTATTTTTTTTAATACAAAATATTTAAAACCTATATTGTTTTATAAAATAAAAGTTTAAGAAAAATACATTATTGTTTATTTACTTAAAGTAGCTATTGACATACAATTATAATCATATTTTATCTTCAAATATGGTTTTATAAATTATAAATTTCTATTACTAATTATTTTGTATTTTATTCATTCAACCCGTGTAATACATAGGGTACTAACCTAGTAAAGCATATAATAAACAAGACATACAGAAGACATGGCTCCATGAGAATTACATTTCAAAGCAATTAAGTTTCTTAAACACGCTTCACTAGAGTATTACAAAAGAGGTATTAGTTGCAAACCTCTAGATGAATAGATATCAAACCCGGCCAGCCACTTGAAATGATCATTTGTGATTCTACAAAGGCAAAACAAAAATTACAATAGAGATCATATTATACGCTTGAAGGAAATATACATTTAGTTATATAGTGGAGGACTTAGTTATATAGTGGAGGACAGAGATCATACATGAGAGAATAAAACAAAAACAGAGGGTAACCCATTAAATGATATGCAAAGATAAAACTAAGCCGAAAATCATGCAATCGAACACTGAATGTGTGTAGTATATATCATGAGTAACGGGTTGCAAGCTCAAGGTAGGTAGAGTATAATGTTACACATGAATATATTAACGAGAGTATATTTTGTTTATTTTGTATTCATTTGATTGCTGATGTTTAGGGATTTCTTAGCTGTGTTATTGGGATTCCTGTGTATAGTTTCCATTTCTAGATTAGGGAAGTTATTTAATTATTGTGTATATATTTCTGGGAATGATGAAATGGAAAGGCATCGACTGTTTTCAGTCACATACCATTCTCTTACATGGTATCACGAGACCAGGCACAAACCTAGCCCTTCCGTTCCAATTTTGTAGCCCTTTTCTTCCTCCTCCCTCCTACAACTCATTCCCATGGCTGAAGAATCCAACACAAATCCCACCAACAACCAACCTGCCACCCCTACACCGACCAAGGTCCTTCATCCTTCTTATACTGTCACTGACATTTAGCGCAAAGTCAGGATTCTAGATGGAACCAATAAAATTGTTCCAGTTGCACGCCCGAGGATACAAAGTCATGGCTCATATTGACGGAACCCCACCACCGGCAAAAACAGATCCGGCTTACGAGTCTTGGTCTGAACTTGATGCAGCCGTCTTACAATGGATCTACGGAACCTTGTCTGACGAATATCTGGTACGTGTGCTCCAACTCCACTACTCTTGAAGCTTGGAACCGACTCAAAACCATTTTCCTCAACAAGGGTTCACGAGCGGCTGCACTTGAGCATGAATTTAATAACCTTACCCTCAAGTCCATGCCCTTACTCGAGTCCTACTATCAAAAACTTCGGGATCTTGGAAATCAGTTGAACGATGTTGATTGCCCTGTTAATGAGAAGAGATTAGTGTTACAACTTGTCCTTGGTTTACCGGCTGAGTTTGACACCATTGGAGCCTTCATCAACCAAAATCTTCCTGGGAATCCGCTTGTAACATGCTGCAACTCGAGAGTCAGCGACAAGCCACTCGTGAGAGTCTCTCACCCTCGATAGCCTTGGCAGCAGTCTGAAAAAATCAGCCCTCTGACCAAACTCATGGAACTCGGCGCCGTGGGGCTAACAGGCCCGCTGCCAGCAACCGTCGACCCGCTGCTCAAACTAATTCCCATGGTCATGCCCATACAAATCAGCCACCGCACCGCCCCTACTCCTACAGGACGGTTGGGCCACCTCCTTACTGGGCCTACTGGACACCTCCACCATGTCCCTTTCCAACCTAGTCCGGTTGGGCCCAACCCTGGAACGCCCCTCCATCAGCCAAAGTGGGCTCTAAACAGCCAGCCCAGTCAACAGCCGGAGATAATAATGTAGCTCATCTGGCTTCGGTGGACCCATTGGAACCAACACAACTCGGTAAAGCTCTTCTGGCAATTAAGGGTGTTCAAAAAATCCGATATCCGAAAATATCCGAAATCCGATCCATATCCAAATCCGAATAAACCAATCCGAATTCTTATTCGGATATTCGGATCGGATCTCATCCGAATCCGAATTCCTTATTCGGATTTCGGATTTCATAATTTTTTATTCGGATTGTTCGGATTATTCGGATATCCGATTAATCCGAATAAGAATTCAACTATGTTTTTAGCCTAATACTTATTAGCCAACTAGCTATTATATTTTCAACTCAATATCAAAGAATATTAACACATTTTAGTCATCTAATCCTAAATAATTATACAATAATCGATTGTTCTTCTAAATTAGAGATTATAATCGTCGGGTTTTATATAATTACCTATTATGTTTTAATTTGGGTTCACATCAAATTTGTATTTTCACATTTTATATCTGTTGTTATGATTTTAAACTTATAAAATGTTAAGAATAAAAAAGTTAGCAAAAAAAAAATTAAGAATAAAAAAATAAAAAATTTTGTTATTTAGTTTATTCGGATTATTCGGATAAATTTGGATTATTCGGATATATATCGAATCCGATCCGAATTGAATTCGGATAGATTCGGATCGGATAGAGATATCCCTATTCGGATCGGATCGGATTTCGGATGGGGTCCTGAAATTTTCATATCCGAATAATCCGATCCGAATAATCCGAATAATCCGTTATACGATCCGATGAACACCCCTACTGGCAATGACAATGGATGATGGAGATAACCAGTGGTATATGGACTCGAGTGCATCTGATCATCTCACCGGCGACATAGGTAAAATTCATTCCCCATTATTATCTTGTTCCACGGGTGCGATTTTTGTAGGTAATGGCGCGCGCATACCAGTTTATGGATCAGGAAACTCCACCCTTCCCCTAAAGAATATCCTCTACACCCCAAATGTTATCAAAAATCTAATTTCCGTAAGAAAATTTACTATTGATAACCACGTTTCCGTTGAATTTGATCCTAATGGTTTTTCTGTGAAGGAACTCAAGACTGGCAAGATCCTAACTCATCACAATAGTTCAAGCCATCTTTACCCTATCACATATCCGGCGTCAAATCAAACGGTTCCAACTGCTCTCACTACCATTGCTCAAGATCCTTGGCATGATCGTTTAGGCCATCCAGGGATTCCGGCGTTTAATTATCTTGTTTCAAATAAATCAATTTCTTGTATTAAACGTGCTAAGAATCTAGTTTGCAATTCATGTCAACTTTCAAAGCACAAACGATTACCCTTTTGTGTGTCTTAATCTACAACTATATTACCATTTGATATTGTCCATTATGATTTGTGGACCTCACCTATCACAAGTAAAACAGGATACAAATATTATATGGTGTTAGTAGATGACTTCACTCACTACATATGGGTTTTCCCACTTAAATTCAAATCCGAAACATTCCAAAAATTCTCAAATTTTCACAAGTATATTAAAACTCAATTTAACATAGTCATACGATCTTTTCCATGCTTTTTAGGGAGTGAATTTGACAACCACTCATTTAAAAATTTTGCAAAGAAAAATGGCCTTCAATTTCGCTTCTCTTGTCCCCAAACTTCTCAACAAAATGGCAAGTCTGAACGAATGATTCGCCGTTTAAATGAAATAATGCTTAGCCTTCTCACCCATGCTTCATTACCACCAACTTTCTCGGTAGAAGCTTTACATACAGCCTGTTATCTTCATAACATCCTCCCAACCTCGGTACTCAACTACCAAACCCCCACCGCAGCTCTCTACCTCAAACAACCCACGTATGATCACCTCCGAGTGTTCGGTTGTACATGTTACCCAAACACCTCCTCTACTAGATCAAACAAACTCTCCTTCAGATCTACAAAATGTGTTTTCCTTGGTTACCCTACCGATTTCAGTGGTTACCGCTGTCTCGAACTATCCACCGGAAAATTAATCTTAAGCCGACATGTTACATTTGATGAACAATCCTTCCTATATGCCAACCCCACCCTCTCCCCCTCCAAACTACTCCTTCCTTGATCCTTCACCACTCATCAATCAATCACCTACAAACCCACCATCACAACCCATAACTCCGCTGCCCAATCCTCCCACTTACCAGCCCCTTCCCTCTACAACCATATCAAACTCTTCAACCCAAACCTCCTCTACTATCCCTGCACCACCACCCCTTCATTTCACCTACCAACACAGACATCAAAAACCACCTCTGCCCACAGCCATAGCCCCCACCAGACCCCCACACAACCTGCCCCAAACCCGTCTGTCTCCACACATCCAATGACCACACAGACAAAAGATGGAACTATCCGAAGTCGTGCACCTGTAAACTTACACATCAATTCCAACAACCCATGTCCCCCCTACCATCATCCCACCTCAAAGCCTTAACTGATCCTAACTGGCGTGCAGCCATGACCGACGAATATCAAGCCTTAATGGACAATCATACATGTGGCTATTTCGTCACAAATTTAATGCTGATGGCTCCCTTCAAAGACATAAAGCTCGTTTAGTTGTCAATGGAAAAAGCCAGCAAATTGGGATTGATTGCGAAGACACATTCAGCCCCGTAGTCAAACCTACCACAATTCGTACCGTCTTGAGCCTAGCCATCTCAAGCGGGTGGCCAATACATCAACTTGATGTGAAAAATGCCTTCCTGCATGGTGACCTAAATGAAACAGTATACATGTTCCAGCCACCTGGGTTTGTCAATCAACAGTTTCCTCAACATGTGTGCCAGTTAACTAAGTCGTTATATGGTTTGAAATAGGCACCGAGGGCATGGTATGAACGTTTTGCTACCTATTTGATTAAATGTGGATTTAAACCAGCCATGAGTGACACATCACTTTTTGTGTATAAACGAGGTACTGAAATGGCTTATTTGCTCTTATATGTTGATGATATAATCATGACAGCATCATCAGACAAGCTACTGCAACACATTATTACCTCTCTATCCACAGAATTTAGAATGACTGATTTGAGGCATCTACATCACTTCCTCGGAATTAATGTCTCCAAACACAAAAATGGCTTATTCCTCTCCCAAACAAAATATGCCGAGGACATTTTAGCAAGAGCAAACATGACGGATTGTAAACCGCGCACCACACCGGTTGACACATCCTCAAAATTAATTGCTACAAGTGGAAATTTGTTGCCAGACGGTACACTATATCGACAACTGGCCGGCGCCCTGCAATACATTACTTTTACTCGCCCGGACCTAACGTATGCGGTGCAACAAATATGCTTATTCATGCATGCCCCCCGTGACTCCCATTTTCAATTCTTGAAACGTGTACTATGTTATCTAAAAAGGACCACAAGTCACGGTTTGCACATCTCACCCTCCCGATCACATAAACTCGTCGCCTATTCTGATGCTGATTGGGGAGGCTGCCCAGACTCACGACGATCAACTTCGGGCTACTGTGTATTCCTCGGGGACAATCTCGTCTCATGGTCCTCTAAAAGACAACCTACTATATCCAAATCTTCCGCGGAGGCTGAATATAGAGGCGTCGCAAACGTTGTTGCTGAAACCACATGGCTACGCAACCTGCTTCTAGAGCTCTCGGTTCCAACCCGACAGGCCACTCTCGTCTACTGTGACAATATCTCTGCCGTATATTTATCAGAAAACCCCGTTCAACACCAACAAACTAAACATGTGGAGCTTGACATTCATTTTGTGCGCGAAAAAGTCAGAATTGGTGTTGTTCGTGTCTTGCATATCCCTGCGGATTTTCAATTCGCTGACATCTTCACCAAAGGTCTTCCTAGGCAACTGTTCTCCCACTTTCGATCCAGTCTGTGCATTCGCACACCGCCTGCTCAAACTGAGGGGGTGTATTAACGAAAGTATATTTTGTATATTTTGTATTCATTTGATTGCTGATGTTTAGCGATTTCTTAGCTGTGTTAGTGGGATTCCTGTGTATAGTTTTCATTTCTAGATTAGGGAAGTTATTTAATGTATTGTGCATATATTTCTGGGAATGATGAAATGGAAAGGCATCGGCTGTTTTCAGTCGCATACCATTCTCTTACGGAATACCCCCTAGTACAGTCTAATACTTTTAAGTGCATCTCGTCAGATACCAACCACAAGTGAGTGGTGAGGATCAACCTGCAGCTTGATCTTGAAAAGAGAAACAAACCAAAGGCTTGATTGTGGTTTAGTCAAGACATCAACAAATTTTCTCCGGGCTAGCTCAATTGGTTAAAAGTAGAGTGCTTTGCACCCTTTATAAAGAATAGGTCTAGTGTTGATCCTTGTGGTTGACACCCTCCATTGCCTTGGCATTGAGTGAGTCCAATTTACATCTCACAAGTTGGGCCTTAGCAGATCGGGCATGGGCTGTTTAGCATGTCCGGTATCACACATAATGATAAAATACTAGACCCATTTGTATCAACTAGTATCATTCTCTAATGAGTTTTGGACATCATGGCAAACAACAAAATAGAGTCTCGTGTGGTGGATATGGCTCAGTTTTGAACTAAGGTCGACGAATTACTTCCCTCGTTGGGCGACTCCATGAAGAACCAACAGGTGGCAATGCCGTAGGAAACCTAAAGAATAAGCACCCCCTTGATTCACAAGTTAGTTGAAACAGGTAACAAGGCAGTTCAAGTTCTGATGGTCCCATTGGTATGATTACAGAAAGCTGATCAAAGTCGGTTGATACAGGGTATTATACAGCAAGAATAACTGCCCAAAGCAATTTTATGCGCATTGGCCCGATATGATTGGAGCTTGAGATGAACCTATTCCAATCATGGGTAGAAATTAAGAGGAAGATTTTGGACCGTTCTCAATTGTCACAAGAAGGCAATTTACATGAACACGTTTTACAATTGGCAACACTTGCAAGTAATTCCGGAAAATAAAGCATAAAAGGTATTGCATATTGATTGTACGTATAATCGGGTTACAAAGAGGCTCTGTATATAGAGAATAATATTTCATTTGGTTATCTTCTAGATATGATAATTATATATGTTGGGTTTTAAGGAACAGATCAAAGAAAACCTCTTTGTTGCAATTGCCATTGATGATACAACTGTTACTGAGAAATTGTAGATGCTATTTAATGCTACTTGGTGCTGTTGTTGAAGGCTTCATGTTTGCAAGTGAAGCTATGAAGCAAATCCACTACTAATGAAGAGTAGTGCAACTGAGCATGCTATGAACAATGGCTGCTATGCTCATTCGTCTGACTACCATCAGTTGTGTAAACTTGGTATATTAAATCTGAAAAGTGTATATACAAAGTGTGGAGCACCTTTATTTATAGAGGGAAAGACCTAAACTATGGGCCATGGCTAAACCTACTAAATGGACTAAACTATTACATATTAAACTCTATTCGAGTCTTTTGGAGGGGTTTCGCGAAGATGTCAACGAGTTGAAATTCCCTCTTGATTATGGAATCACACAAATAAGGTGCAACTGCTTGCATTAGGGTATTATATATGGTAAAATCTCTATGATGGTACAGTAAGTAAACAACTAAGGCAATTCTGAACCCACTCCTGCAACTCTCATTGTATAAGTGCATCGTAAGCTTAAAAACCCTATAACTAACTCTATAAGCTAGGATTTTCATTTATTACTCGTCTTACATCCACACAGCACATAATGTTTTTTTTTTTTCAAAAGACTTCTGAATAAACATGTAACCTCCTCAACATTGCCTAATTTCATGCAAGCAAATAAAGGAATAAGATGATGGCTTCAAACCTGAATTCAAAAGTCTGCATCCCCGTAACGAAAGCTCAATCAAGTTTGCACAATTTTGACTCAGCCTAATCAAATCAGCATTGCTCATCCATGGTGCTACTCTTTCAAGTCTCAACTTTCTCAAATTTGGCAGGCTGACATTAAAACTACATGAAGATGTCTCACCAAGACAATGGCATAATGCTAATGATTTTAGGTGTTGCAGGGATTCCAGTATATTTACTATGAGATCATCAGAAATCACCTGCCACAGTTCAGCAAAGAAAGTGACCTTAACTTCGCTGAATACAAAATTATATACATCCTTTTTGTGCATATTTGCATACCTGAAAATACAGAACTACGGACTCCAGTAAAGGACAAGTAACAGGGAGATTTTTCAGCCCATCATGGCCCAACAATCCACCTAAGCCCACTTCTATTGATTTAAGCAATGAAATGGCAGGCTTCAAATCCTCAAGTAACAAGTATGAAAATCCCCACCCAACACTAATTTCATCTAACTTGCACAACTTCCCAAGCTCAAGGTAAAGGTTTTTGCTTTCAGTTTTACTTCCTTGCTGAAGCAAATTTTTACATCCTCTTGCTTTTAAACACTTTAAACCTGGATTTTTGTCTATAACATTAGCCACAGCAGCAGCAGAAACCTGAAATTCAAAGCATTGATTAATAAAATCCATACAATGATGACAAGTATACAGTTTTCCTTGACAATGTTTACAAACCTTGGTATTGGAAACATCAAGCACCTCCAATGAAGAACCAAAGAAACTAAAAAGGCAATCATCAACAACTTCAGTGTCCCTCAAACAAAGATCCTTTAACATGTAGGCTTGAGACATTAACTTGAATAAAGATGTCATGTTGATGCCTGTTTTGAGAGTACACTTTTGTCTTAACTCAAAATTGCTTGAACAGGAAAACATTTTGAAGGACTGAAGATATTCATATGAATGTGTGTGACCACCGTAGAACAACATAGTTGTGATTAAAAGCAGTTCAGTCAACTTAGGCAACCTTTCAGTTTCTTTTATTACCTAACTCATCACATCTGCTCTCCTAATCACTTGCAGATCTTCTATCTCAAAATAACGTTTGCAAATTTGATATGAGGGCGATGGCTGCAGAACCACACTTGGCCACCAAAACACAACAAAACGGTAATATCCTAGCAGTAATAACCTCCTATTTTGTCAAGACCTTCTACTAATGTGCATATGCAGTTACTATAAGAATTTAGTATCATTGAATTTTTCATGTGCCCTCATTCCTCCACAATATCAATATTTATAATACAATTATATGACCTAATCAACAACCTAGGGCTGGCTTCCTTACTCAACAGTCTAGGGCCGGCCGCCTTTACACATGTGGGTCGAGCCCGGTATACGCAAATAGTTACAAAGCCTACTAGAAGGTCCACAGGATCATCATAAAGTAGTGACTGCTAATTTGTCTTACAACGTAGTTTATTCTCTCTTTTTTATATACCTTCTATAAGTTGACAAAATCTGTGTTGCAATAGAACAAGTTAGTGGAACTGCCTGTTGTCATTGAAGCTGCCTTGTTGCCTAAACTTTTTAGGATAATAATCCTACTATACAGAACAACACTTCCAGTATGAATTAGTAAGTGTTACAAAAAAATTTACTGCGTCAATAGCCAACAGCCAAAATATACATGCCTATTCGTGTCAATTTGTATAGCATGAACAGAAGTAGATTAAAAATAAATGAACAGCTGTTCAGAAAATTATGTAAGAAATAAATTGCGCACCTTTGCAGCCACCCATATGCAGCATTTTAATATTAGAACCCTGGGGAACACTATGTTCTGTAGTGGCATGATCATCACTAGCATTTAAAGAACAAAGAGCCAGAATAGATTGTTGTCCAAAATAAGTGCCACAGGCCACAATGGAGTCTAGCTTCAAACATCTGCATATAAGTGAGGATATGCCAGCATCACTCACTGAGGTACAGCCTTTAAGGCTTATGTAGGTTAAGGAAACACAGATATCAGATATGCTTCGGAGGTCAGAATCTGTCACAAAAGATAAGATGAAAAGTAAGCACACTGGTCAAAACCAAGTACAACAAAGTGACAAACGTATTTGCAGATTAACTGTAGGTGATGAAACAGCAGGTGTATTAAGGTTATTACAGTAGAGGCCCAATTGAAAGAAAAATGATAGATGTGGAAATTTGAAATAGATACTTAGGAATGTGCATCTGGATTATGTTTAATCTGGAAAGGGGCCAAATGGGCCGATAAAAAAATTAGCTAAAAAGAAACAGCCAGGTCCTTATCATGTTAGATAGCAGGCTTGGATTTTCTTGCACAGAAACCCACCTATTCTGACCAGGGAGAACAGATGTGAAAGAAATACTCTTTAATCCTTGATCTGTAATGTAACATAGGAGTTATCCTTTTCAATTCAGAGAGATCTCAAACACAGACCTTGGTAAAATACATTAAACTTAGTATTATCAAAATGATCTGAACTTTTATTTTTGAACATGAAAGCCACTAAGATTACTGGTACATAGGTGCAATAGGTTCATAGTTCCCTACGGTGTATTTTTAATGTATACAATCTCCTAAATTGCTTTACTAAAAGATTTACTCACATCGTAAATATATTGTTTTTGTATCATACTCATGCATTAACTGTTTTGTAAAGAGAACAAGGAAGGTGTTCTAGGTTCAACCTAGCCCAACCCAGCCCATTCGTTTGGACATGAACTAGAAATGGCCTGTTTTGACCCACCACCCCACCCGCCATTACCACCTATGATAAAATAAGCGATATATGAGAGATTCATGAACACCCTAACAATCCCCAAAAATTCGTAGTAGTCATTTAAGATTTCTTTAACATTAGCACATAAATGATTATCATGCCACCCTGTGTTAGGAAAATTCTCATTTTGTTCCTTAGCAAAACCTATCCCACAAGCTGGCATGAGTAAAGTTGAGATGTATAGTTTATACCGGTGACATCAATGCGTCCCTCCAGAGTGAGCTTTGTAATATTGGATGGCAATGGTTTAGACCATAAAGCATGCAAAGGAGAACTAACTGAGTCAAATGATGATGCAACTGAGGGCATTTGTGTGATTATTACAGGACTGAGATCCACAGTTAAGTCGATATCACAAAGCAATGGACATCTGTCCACCAGAAGCTGCAATAATTTTCTTGTCCTTAATCTTAAATGATTAGCTGCCTTCAATTTTGTTAAGGATGGAAATGACTTGCTAAAGCATTCAACAGCATCCTCGAGATGTAGCATGGGACAATTGGAGATATCTATCTCATGCACCGCTTCAAAAGTCAAATTTGACCACATCTCACATGAAATTTTAAAAGCATTTCCACTAAGAGGTTCATGATTGATAAGTGATTGGACAATTTTTTTTCTCAACAAGGGTTCCATGCTATAAGAAGATGGGAGCATTGACAAGAGAAGAATAGTTGGTGTAATCTGTAGACAGCCTTCAAGATCCACTCGCTTCAAGGATGCAAAACAAACTACTATTACACATACAAATAAACTCCTAAAATACAACATTTAAACTAATAATTTTCGAGATGTTAAATATTTTTGACTGCTAACTATTTAGAATTTATGATAATCATATAGCTCTTATTTATTTGGAAAATAATCAAGAGGGAGTGTGGTTATGATCTATGAGGGAAGATAATGTGTAAGTCACAAACTTTTTTTTTACAATAAGGAATTTTGGCAACTTTGATGTGTAAATTTTGGTGGTTGCTCTCCAATTTGAGTACCCATAATTTTTTATATTTTATGGAGTATGTTCATATCTAAGACGAAGAAAACCAAGGGACACAAAACTCAATAACTTCAAATACAACATTTGAATAGAGTCCAAGAAGTTAAAGTGTAATCGATCAAATATTCTAACTAATGTATGACCCAAATTGAAATGGCTGGCCATCCTATCTTAAAAGAAGAAACCAGTTACACCCCTACAGCATCCGCTTTTCAGCCAGACAATATTGATAAACAATGTTTTAACTAATGTCATCTGATTTATGCTTTTAGTCATTTGGAAGATCACAGGTTGGATGTGCCATTTGTGGTTAATGCTCTCTTAATCACTCAGTTAATGTAATCATTCGAACAAGATACCCAAAACATTCGCTCACTGTCTATTTACAGACTGTCAATTAAATGCCAAAACTCCTTTCACTAGTTAACTTAGGCCTAAGAGAGAACCTGATTCAGAAAGTAGAGTAAAACATCACTGAAACGAGTGGCTGCATTACATGCACACCTGAGTGAACTCAGTCAAACGAATTTTAAGAATAAGCAAGTCACTGTCTCCTTGTGCGTCCATTATATGTGTAACAGGTTGTTCCAGCAGGGTAAGGGCCCCACAGGAGCTTTCATTAGAACACGTGGATAAGGACTGATAGGTGCTTTTCCCTACAAAACAGATCGATTTAAACAAATCTTTTAAAGATATTTATGAATCACTAAGCACGTGTAGCATTTACCAAAAAGATGCTAATGTGAACGACGCGGAAAATTTTGAACATACCAGCAGCGAACCATAGTGGCAGAAGGCTAATACGGATCTGTAAATGCACAAAAGGCGGGTGAATTATAAACATTATTAATATAATACCCCAAATATTCTGAAACTGGATGTAAGCATCTGAAGAATATTAAATAAAGTAATCATGTCAATAAAATAATCATGTCAGGGGAGACGTTAATTCTTAAAGTATAGCCTTGGTTTTAAAAAGTGAGAAGCGGAACGAGGCGACAAGGTCTAAAATCGAGGCGCAAGGAGCAAATCGCAAAAGCGCAAGGCTTTTCGCACGCAAGGCGCAAGGTTTTTATATAAGTTTTTTTTATATATTTATCATAGGTTTTTAGAATGACCCACCAAAATGTAGTTATTAATAAGCTTTATGTATTATTAAATGTACAAATAGCCTATATTTATAATCTATAAAACTATATGTATAACATATTTATACATAAAATAAAAAAATAGTAAATATAAACTCCATATTACTTAAATAGATAGTATATCCACTTCATAAGCAATTTAAATTACAAAAGTCAAAGAGAACTCGAAAAGATAAAACATAATGAGTAAAAAATTACATTTGATTAAATTGAACTAAAAGATAAAGAAATATAGAAACTAAAGTTACAGAAAAGTTGAAATATCTAGCTTGAGAGAAAAAATTGAGATTTAGACTTTTAATTTTTATATCAAAATAAAGGCAAAAACAAATTCACACTTCCCAATACATGTGTCTTCCTCCACTTTCCAATACACTTTTCTAGACAACGGCTTTCTTATACACTTCCTTTTGCCATATTTCGTTTCTAGTTTCAAAACCACCACCACTCCAGCTTCGTCCATCTCTTTTCCACCGCCCTTATCTTCGACAGGTTGGTTCTTCGTCTCGGTGAGGTTCCTCACAGTTCTCTCTTTTTTACCCATCCTCACTCGTAGATGGTCGCATGTACATGAGGCGCAGAAGTCATCACTCGTCGCATCCTCTAGAATCGCACAAAGGTATGAGCTTCCTGTACACCCCTCGTCTTAAGTAGCTCGAAGCGCATCAGTAATCGCCTAAGGTCACCTTGCGCCTAGGCGCGCCTCAGGCGAGCTTTTTAAAACCAAGAGTGTAGCTCTAAAAGACAATGATCAGAATTCTTAAAACATTCACATTATAAACAAGCATATTAAGATGTAGAGAAACAAAGCATTCTTGATCATGAGAAACCAAATTGAGAGCCTGACAATGTCTACAAAACCCAACAGACTATCAAGTTGCAAAATAGAACCATCAACTAAATGGAAAACCAAACAAAGATATAGAACAAGGATGTTAGCACAAAGTAATATGCACAATCAAATGCAAAGCACATTCTTTTGAAGATGGAAGATCAAGATGGATCCATGAGGATTTTTTTGGCCATTCAACTTATATTTGCTTTTCAAGATATAATGGTTAAAAAAAGGAGTAAAGCAAAGAGCGGAAAATAACCAACAAAATAAATGCTAAATGATAATGGAAATAAAGGTGATATGTTTCTATAATTTCAATTAACAATAAAACATTTCTGTGTACCTGCTTCAAAAGGGTGATACATACATCTTCAGAACAGCGTTCTTTGTTAGCAGCAATCCAAGCCAGAAGGATATCACAAAGCTGTTTTTCACTGAGGACATCAAAAACACTATTATGTGATGTTTTACACCTTGAAACATTTTGGCTATAGAAAATTCAAATCAACCTATCAACAGTCAGATGTGGATGATTTATAGTAGAAAGCAGCAAATCATGTGGAACATCAACAAAGGAGCGACATGACAAGGCCCAAATCTGCACAAACAGTTTTCTTTTATTAAACAATATAAGTAGTTCTACATAATTAACCAAAATATTTAATGACATCTATCATGCAGAGTTGGAACTTTAGATAGATCATTAAATACCAAAGTTCCTTTATATTTACCTTAAAAGCATCATGGTAATCACCTCAACCTTTCACCTATGGTCTACAAACATCCATGTTAAAAAACTTTCTAGATTACATATATCTTACTATCTTCTTTTAACTAGCAACAATATAAAGATAGCTCATTTCTATAATGTTGTAGATTTCCATGTTTGCATGTATCATGACCCTATTCAGTTTGTTGGCCTAAGGAGAATCAGAGAAAAATCAATCTACTCATATACAAAGAAGATGCCCCCATCCTATGTGGCCTATCATTTTCTAGTACAAGAAACTTAAACTAAGATTAAGCATTGATGCGATATATCCTTTACCAAAATATCTTCTACATACTTTTTATAAAATAAAAAAAATGGGTCATGTAGTTCAAATTCCCAAACTAATTGAACCAATCCAAAGAATACCATCTTATAAGAAAATTCAGAAGGAATAAGTGATGTAATACACGTACAAAGTTCTTTGCAAGATAATTTGTGCATAGTTCACGAAGATAGTCCACTGCAATGCATAACACTTCAGTTTATCAGGCATATGACCAACAAGATCTTGCAAATCAACCATTTCTATTAATACCAAAAAGTAGTAAACAATGGTGGAAGGATAGAGATGCTTTTGTATGTCTACATAGATGTCCTTTAGCACACTTGGTACTTAGGTATACAGTTATTACCTTAGTATGTCAGGCCCTAGTGTAAGATTAAGGTTATGGACTTAGGGGAGCTAGGACTGCCCATTTAGGTGTGTTTTAGCATAGTTGTTACTTAGGTGGACATTTGCTTACCTAGCATACCTTGCCTTGGATTGTCTCTACACTTTTGTTCTTTAGCTCTATGTTGATTACCTTGTGTGTATACTTTATTTCACTTAGCCTAGCTAGGGATTTTGTAGTCCCTACATCATGACTAAACCAGATATTATTCATGCTCTATATATGTAAGTAAAGTACATAATAAATGGTAAAACTCAAGTCTTTCCGTGGCATACGCAAGTTTTTTTTAGCCTTTCTTTCTGATTTTACGAAAATGTGAATGCCATTTCCTTGTGGTAGAAGGAACGACCACAACTTTGTTTTTAGTTCTTTTAGCCTTTGAATCATCATTTTCATAGCCGGATGAATTTGTTGTTAATGTAAATATGTGTCATTTTTGTATCCATATAAATTTATTGTCATAAAAAAAGATAATAGAAAATTTCTAGCTTCTTAGCATTTAAACTCACCGAGCTCAACCCCAAACTCCCAGAAACTAACAAGATCACTAAGTTGCACCAAAGGAACTCCAGTTACCGATAAGGCCTTGGTCAACCACATCTTACATTGTGAGAGAACCATCTCCATACCAAAATAAAGGGAGCCCTGTATTACAGAATAACACACATCACATCATAATTCATATACAATGTTTAGGTCAACCTATTTGATGGACTTTTGAAAATCCAAGAAAATGTGATTGTCAAATAGAGTACCAAGTAAGGCAAATAAACAACAATGAAACTCCATATAGCCAAATTGGGAAACTTTGGTATGCAAATAACAAATGTAGGCATGTTAGATTCTACACATAGCTTATATTTGTGAGTCATAACGCAACATTAACATCATAGATCTAATGATTAAGAACCTAAGGAATTCAATCTTGTAAAAGATTAAAAATCCTAACTTCTTGGTCAAATGTCACAACACAAAGGAGATATGGAAAGAACAATATATCATAACTGAGAACTACTATAAGGATGACAGCTAAAATCATTCCAGTACAATCAGTGAGTTTGACGTGGTAATTTTTTTCACGAAAATCAACTATCAGCGAAATTACGCTTTAATAACTAAGATACTTATTCTGCATAGAGAATATGCTTTAGTGACTATGTAAGAGTAAAAGAGATAGAAAGATTCTAAAATGTAAATTTATTAGAAAAAATGGATAATAAGAGCGGATAGATATCACCCATAATGAGATTTCCAAGATTTTACTAGTTATTTAGATAATAAATGGAGGAGCCGCATGATGAACCAAGTCTTGTAAACATATATAGTAAGATACAAAGAGAAAAAGAAACTGAAATCTGTGTATAACTGTCAGCAAAAAATCTATTTTACATCCCAGGAATTCAAGCTTAGTACTTTTGATAATCAAATCTAAGTGTGATTTTCAGCTCTCTTCTGTCCAAAACAATAATATTTCTTTTATACTCTTTAATAGTCAATATCATGACTTTTTTACCAAGCAAACCACTCATATGTTTGAAGTAAATAGAACCCTTTTGACACTTGAAAGTTCCACTTCCTGAATATGAGCTGGAAATGGGACATGAACACCTTTAGAGGTGAACTGTGATTGAGCTTGGTAGAGTAAATAGTATCAATATCAATGTTTAATCTAAGGGGGTGAAAAAGAATGGATGGTGGTAAAAGAAGAAAATCATGAGGTAAATACAATAGCAACTAAGAAGGCAATAACATGTTTTAGTTGTTCCAAAACCAAAGAACAAACCATTTATACCTCAAATACAGACAGAAAATTTTCTGAGGTGACATCCAGCGGAGAACCAAACAATGAAGCCAGGAGACTCAAAAATGTTGACCGGTTCCACTGAACTAAGACTTCAACGTCTGGATCACTAATGATAAATAAACAAATAAGAAAAGAGAAAAATTAATGAAACAAGAAGCTGATGGATACATCTTTGAAGTATCTTTTCTGGGTGTACCTAGTTTCTTAGTGAAAAAAGGTAAAACTAGATGTACCACTCAGAAGTACTAGGTCAATATTACATCATCTGCATCTATAGAACACATAGTATTGGAATACTTTCTAAAAATTTGAGCAATTTAGAAACCTCCATATTAACAGAAAGAAGTGAATTCTGGCTTAACAGAGTAGAAAATTCACATTCAAATCAACATTGACACGAAAGCATTTGAGTCGCACAATAAACTGATTTAACAAGCATATACTGCATATAACTTAACTAGTGTCAAATACTTAGCAGGTGTTTGGCTGTGAGCTGATATCGATTATCGTGATTTGAAGTTGCAAAACCCTTTTTTGAGCACAATGATGTTGGTTTTAATCTTCAGTTTATATAAGGTCAAAATAATCCGACTTAAATGATAATGTGACGATTTCTAGCAATAATGATAATCAATCTACTTGTGAAATACGAAGGAGAAGAAGAATGAAAACAATATAGTGGAAATAGGATGAATTTTCAATTGGTCTGTGAGAGAATTACCTGAAGTTTCCTCCAAGAAGCCCATGGAAATAGGATGAATTTTCAATTAGTCTGTCAAAAGCTCAAAATGCTAAAATTTCAAGAGCTCAAGATTGAATTAATAAAACCTAGAATAGAAATCATCCTTTACCTGCTTCTGTGAGCTTTAACTTTAACGATTCTGTGTTGGAGGATTGACGAAAAGTTCCAGTTGTGAACATCCGTTGTTGATATCATCAGTGCATCTTCATGTTGATACTCCGCAGGCTCATGAAGATCTATGCATTTCAGAACCACCGATGCATCGTCGCAACCGTCGTCTGGAGCCATCGACTGCTACCAACTAGCAACTGTCTATCACTGCATCTTCATCTTGCTTAGTAAAAGGCAAAGACTTCGATTTTATGTAAAAACTAGGATTAGACTCGCCCGTCGGAGCCCCGTCGCAGCGACCGGCTTTGTGCCTAAAAATGTCGATTACTCATGTGTTATCCTTTCCTTTACACATCACGTCGTAAACAGGACTTCGTACTCACGTGTTGTCTCACGTGTTGTCGTGTAAATTTGACTCGGTATAAATTAAAGTAGGGTATTGTCGTGAATTTACATTAGTAAAATTCAAAACTTTAAATAGAAGAACAAAACCATTTGGTAAATTAACATTGAAACTTTGAAAAAAACTTAAACCATTAAAAATCCGACATCAAAACAAATTTTTAACATTGATAAGATTTAATATTTAAAATCGAAACCATTAAAAAAATACACTAAAATGGCAAATTTGTTAAAGAAATCAATAAAAAAGAAAATTAAATAGTTTATAGAAACAAATATTTATACTACTATATAATACATATTAGAATGATAAGATAATAATTTCATTTAAAGTGTAAGACACCTATACAACATTTTAAACATAGAGTATAAGTGCTTTATGTAATAATTCTATTTTTACCCCCATTTAATTAACTTTTTCTAGTTATTGTATTATTTAATACACATTATTAATAAATTATTTAATAATATGATATTATTTAATTCACTTCATTAAGTTTTATTTTATTTATAATAAAATAAATTGACATTTAAATTTATAATTACTAATCACATTTTTAAAACTAAAGTTTTATTTTATTTATAATAATATAAATTGATATTTAAATTTATAATTACCAATTATATTTTTTTAACTAAATACAATTTAAATTAAGTATAATTTTATTTAAATACTTATATCTATACTACTTTATAATAAATCTCTCTAGATAGAGATGTAATTTTAACAAGCATACAAGTTTTAAATCAACGTGTACAAAGAAGTGTAAGATATTTAAAAGAGGTAGAATAGAGAATTGATTAAGATTTTAATATATTTTAGGTGGCAATATGATAAATTTATTAATTAAATTTTATATACCTTGGCATTTTTGCCCTTCTCTCTTTTATTTATTTAATAAACATTATTAATACATTATCTAAAAATATAATATTATTTAATTCACTTCATTAAATTTTATTTTATTTATGATACTATAAATTGATATTTAAATTTATATTTACTAATTATATTTTTATAATTAAATATTATTTAAATTAAGTATTATTTTATTTAAATATTTAAGTATATAAATTATATATATATATCTTCATGTTTATAATAACTATAATACTAATATTTTTCTCGGAACATATTGTGAGTTTAATAGTTTTAATATTTATCTATATCTTTTATAATAGAAATGAAAGGATGATTGAATGATAATTTTACATATGGATTAGTACATCCATATGAAAAGTTATGCTTAAATTTCAAAAAAATTAACAATTTTATTTCATTTGTACCCTTACAATAAACTATAATATATGATGCTTATAATACAAATGCTGAAGCATATACACATAGCCAAACAAAACCATCATTTACTTTCAATTGCTTTGATTCACAGCAATTGAGCACTAATCCCTCTTCCTCTATCACTTGCCGGTTGTTAAAAGCTCAATAACAATACAGATGGTAATTTGTTATGACCATTTATCCATTAACTTTCTCCATTCTATGCAAATCAACGCTGAAAGCTGCCTCCGATGATCATAAAACTCTAAACTAAATTCATAAAACAAAACCCCCCTAAAATCTAGGTAATAAATGATTTCAACCACAAATCCCACCCATGCTTTCACTAATCTTGTTGAGATAATATAGTTGTCTTAAAGAAATTTGTAATATACATAATTGTTTTCTTTCATTTAATTTTTCAATAATTATATTTTGATTTTTTAATTTACATCATAACGCACCGAACCGATACTAACTACAATCGAATTCCCAAAAAATCGCGCAACAGCCGTACCGCCGCAATGCGCGGGCATTTCCACTAGTTTTTAAGAAAGGCAAAATAGACAACAAAATAAACAACAAAAAACATCAAGGGATTTGAACCCAGTATGAATACTTCAAAGGAAGAAGTCTTAACCTTGAGACCAAAATCAATTGATATGTTTTATACTCGTTCACTTAAGATATATGTAAATCCAAGGTCGTGTGGCACAATTTCATTGGCCACCGACCTTGCTTTTTAAGTATATAGTAATGCGAGCCCTACTAGCAAGCTTTTACCCTGCTCTTCGGAGAATATTATGTGGTTTTGGGATCAGCATTTTTTAGTTTTATTTTAGGAGAGAAATGAAAGAAAATTAAGGAATAGTAAAGGCTTGTGTTCTTGAGTTTTTAAAAGTTAGAAAAGAATTTTAGTAATCTTCTCACCTAACTTTACTTTCAAATGAAAAGAAATAGAAGAAATAAATAAAAACACATAAAAATCTTCACATGTTATTTGGACATACAAAAAGTGGTCTTTAAAATAAAAAGTGAAAAACTAATTATTTAACCTACCGGTACGGTCAAAACCGAGCGTTAAATGGTTAATCGCTAAAATATCGATTTTTGACATACAATTACAAAACTGTTATTTTTCTAGTAGTATAAGGGGTTGTTTGTTTTTCTGAAAAATGTCTGCGCAGGCTCTTTTGTCTACGCCGCGCAGACTACGAGCAAACAATGCCAACTGTTTGTTTTTCGAAAACATTTTATTAAAAAATGTCTGTGCGAGCTCTTTTTGGTGCAGACTTGGTCCAACCACTTCTAAGGTCTGCAGAGCTCTTCTTAAACACCACCACCCACTAACACCCACCACCACCACCACCGGCCGTCGCCACCACCGTCCACCTCCGCCACTAGCCACCGTCCGCCTCCACCCTCGTCCACCTCCGCCACCAGCCACCTTCTACCGCCACCACCGTCCTCCGCCACCACCCACCACCACCACCATCCAGTGCCGTTGTCCACCACCATCACCACCATCCGTACACCACCACTAGTTTATTTTAATAATTCACAGACGTTAAAAAACAAACAGTCTTCTTCTTGCAGACTGCAAAGGTTTGGTACACCTCTTCTGCTACAGATGTCTACAGATCTGGTTCGCAGACTGCAGACATTTTACCTTTTCAAAAACAAACACTACCTAAGTCTACATACATGATAAAATAGGGTGCGAAAGTTTCAAATGATAATCTATGCTTTATTTGTGTAGTAAAAGTTTAAAAGTATGATTTTACCTAGATCATAGTAAATGTTGTATACATCTGATGAGTTGATAGCAACATCGTTACGTACATGTAACAACGGTTTTATGCAACAGAAGTGTTACGTAACAGCCTTTTTCCGTATACGTAGCAGTATTGTTACAGAGATGCAACAATAGTCTTATGAATTTGTAACATGATGTTTACATATTCATCTTCTTCATCTTGAATACCAAGAACACCAACAACACACACTAGTGTGTGTATTTATGTATACAAAAAATCCATGATTTCATCTAATTCTTGATGTGATTTATTTGAAAATCATGATGAAACAAATAAAAAATCACTAAAATCATGGTCTTGAACTCATATAACATCAATTTGATCACTCTCAAGAAAATTTATGTGATTTTTCTTTAATTGGACTTCTCAACAAACATACACATCTTCATGAGTTACGTATGCGTATGTAACGCTGGTGAACTTTTCATCTTCATTAAATGATTAACATTTTTTTAATTTTTTTATGAAAGAGGGAAACAAAGAAAGTTCTCATTAATTTTTTTTATTTTTATGTTATTTTTTGTTTTATAATATATTTATTATATTTTCATTATTTACAATTTGCCATTGAAAACTTGTGGCTCATATTATCTTAGAGTTCTTACAAAAGAAAAAAGTTCTCATTTGAACTCTCTCATATATATATATATATATGGAATGGTTAAAATGAGAACCCGTTTTTATGAGAACCTATTAACCCTATTTAGTCCATTGATTTATTTTAGAAGAAATGAGATAATTACATGTGTCCATTTGGCTTTTTTAATTGATAAGGATAATTTGGTCATTTTATCAACCCAAGAAAATTCATGTTGAATATAGTGGTGAGAAGTGTCACCACCTAACTTTCTTTTTCCTTTGATACTTTTTTATTTTTTATAAAAATAACTTTACACTCAATTTTTTTATACATTTATAACTCTTTTATACTATATTATTTTTTTATAAAAATTATATCATTAAACTCATATCATTTTTTCCCTTTAATTACCATACAGTCTCGATATTTTTTTGTGATTTAGTTTAGACGTCTATAGTTACATTATTGTAATTAGTATTTGCAACACTTAAAAAAACTACATTACAACATCTAAAACCACGTTACACTACTATAATAAAATATACCACTGTTATCACATTAAAATAACAAAAATACACCATTTTAGCATAATTGCATTACACTCAAAGCAATAAAATACGTTACTGCAAAAACAAACCCTACTATGTACTCTATTACAAAAACATATTATATTCACTTATTTAAAATGTGTGACATCCGTCACTCTAAGAACCGTTAATTAACCCGAAGTTCGTTATTATTCAAATAATGCACTAAATATTTTCTCGCGAAATTAATTTCTTCATGATGTTATTAAATGATATGGTTAGCTAGTCACGTTAAACTCTAAATTATATAAACTAATAAATTCGATTAATATTAATATTAATATTATTATTATTATTATCAATAATATTATTATTGTTATTATTATTATTATTATTATTATTATTATTATTATTATTATCATTAATATTAATATTATTGTTATTATTATTATAATATGAATATTTTCATTCGCGTAAAAGCTACCAAAATACGCGTGAGTAGTAGGAAACTTTGAATGCACTAACACTATCCTAGCTTCACGTCATGGTTCGTGTACACAAATAACCTAAATGAATTCGTTAAAGGCTTACGAATTTAAAAGTTTGGAATATATAAAATAAAATTTTATAGTTTAGGGTTTATATTGTCATTTAATTAAACTTAAGGGATTAATTATCTTAAAGTTGAGGGACTAAATTGCAACCATGAAGCCTCCAGGTAGATTAGAACTTACATAGAAGTAAAGGTTATAGATGTTTGCTCATCATTAACAAAGTCTTATAAGGACTGAGACTCAAGTGTCCCAATGACACGTTGCACTTTCTAGCATTTCATTAACTATGCAATTGAATATTTGTTTGGGATGTGCATGGTATTCGGAGAGTTGCATCGGAGTGATGATACTCTTTGCACATGTATTAACTTGTTCATTGGATTGATCTTAAGACTTGGAGCATTAGCAGTTTGAAAGTTCTAGCATTATGCCTTGATGGCGTAATCGGATGTCGTGTAACCAGTTTAAGCATTGTTCTCAGTATATCATGGATGTGGTGGGAACGCTACGGGGAACCCTATATTTAAGCGTCACCGATATACTAAGAATGTTTTTGAACTAGGCTATGTGATGATCTTGATTAATTGGAGTAAGAAATTGTGGAAGTGATAAGGTAACGGGATTGGGTGTACATACAAGGGATTCTTGACCCGATAGTCAAAAGAGTATGAGTGAAAAGGGGAAGCAGTAAGTTTAACCCGTTGGATTGAGAAAAATGGAAGCTATAATGGGTATCAACATATATGCTAAAAACCAGAAGATAAATTATGTTGCTTACTCACTATTAGGTAAATCACTAACATGGTAGAATACCCAAGTTCAAGCTTGAGGTAGGGACGCTACGATAGCAATGACCTGGGATGACCTCAAAGCTTGGTAACTGAGTACTACTACCCGATGATTAAAATGCAAAAGTTAGAGTTGGAAATTCTAGAATTATGTAATGGTGGGGTCGGGTAATGCTCCTTATACCAACAAACTCCATGAGTTGGCGAAGTTGATGTCACACCTTATGGCACCTGGATTAGAGAGGATTGAAAAGAACATTAGGAGAGTTTAGTGAGTAGCAAAAAGAAGTTGGAGAGTTGAACAAGTAAAGTAGTGTGAAGGCAGACAAGAAGGCCAAGGTTGTGAACCCTAGTTGTTTAGAAAACAATTACTAAATAGAGATGGCAAATGGTAAATTGGTAGAGGCTAAGGAAATAATAATGTTACACCTTAGTACTGGAAAATCATGCGCTTGCCAAAGACTTAATACCGTCTAAAATTGGAAAGTTTTGACGTGGTAGTGGGTAGGGATTGATTATCAAAACGCGAAGCTAAGATAGTTTGCCTGGAAAAATAGTACATATTTCTCTATTGAATGGCAAAGTACTCTGATTCATGGAAAACGACCTAGAAAGAATTTGAGATTCATTCTTTGCATGAAGGCTCGCCGATGCTTAAAGAAGCGGTGTCACACATTTCTAGCATATGAAGTGGAAAAGAAAGCAAAAGAAAGAAAGTTACACTATATTCCCCTCGTAGAAACTTTTCAGAGGTGTTTACCGGTGACTTAACGGGATTTCCCCCTCATCGTCAAGTAGAAACCTGGATTGATCTAATCCCTAGAGCAACCCTCATAGCAAGAATTAGTGAGTCAACTACAAAAGCTTTTGGATAAAGGTTTCATTTGTTCTAGTCAGTCATCATGAGAAGCATCGATTTTGTTTATCAAAAAGAAGGATGGGTCGTTCCGAATGTGTACAGATTATTGAGAGTTGAACAAGTTGACTATCAAAAACCAATATCCTCTCCCTATGGTTGATAATCTATGTAATTAGTTGCAAAGAGCAACGTACTTTTCAAAGATTGATCTCTGGTCAAGTTATTTTCAGTTGAGGGTTCAAGAATATCCTATTTGAAGACAACCTTTAAGACTCGTAATAGAAATTACAAGTTCTTAGTTATGTTGTTTTGTTTGACAAGAGCTCTCGCAGTATTCATGGATTTAATGAATCGAGCAAGTAATTCGTACCACGATAAGTTGTGTTATGTCCATAGATGATATCATCATCTATTTACGATCAAAGAAAGAGCATGAGTAACACCTAATGGTGATTTTAAAGTTATGGGATAAGAGAAGCTTTATCCGAAATTCTCTAAGTGAGAAGTTCTAGATTGTGTGAATAAATTTTTTTTGGTCAAGTGATTAATGAGGAGCGAATTCACGTTGACCCGGGTAAGATTGTAGGGGTCAAGAAGTGGAGCACACCTAAGACGCCTTCGAAAATTCAGCATTCCTTGGAATTGGCCGTGTACTACGGATGGTTCATTGAGAATTTCTCCAAGATTGCTCAACCATGGATGATGTTAGCCCAAAAATGATAAGAAATGGGGTCTGAGTAGGAAGAGACTTTTCAAACATTAAAGGACAAGTTATGTAACACACTGATATTGATCTTTTGGATGGGTCAAATGATTTTGTGGTATTCTGCGACGCGTCATAGCAAGGACTTGTTTGCGTTCTAATGTAGAAAGACAAAGTAATCGCTTATGCCTCTTGGTAACTAAAAAAAATTAATTACAAGAGGAATTATTCGACGTAAGGTTTGGAATTGGGTGCTATAGTGTTTGCACTTAAGATTTGGAGACGCTATCTCTATGAAACGAAATGTGTCATCTATACCGATCATAAAAGCCTCCAATGTATTTTGATCAAAGGAATTGAACATGAGTCAGAGGCGATGAGTTGAGCTCCTCCGCGATTATGATTGTGGGATTCGATATCATTTCGGAAAGACAAATGTGGTGCTGACAAATTGAGAAGAAAGGAGCATGTTAAAACCTTTGCATGCATGAGCTTTAGGAATAACCACACAATTAAACTTAAAGACTCAGATTTTAACTGCAAAGGGTGAGTCACTAACAAAGGAGAATGTAACAAGTGAAGATTTTTATGGGTTAGATAAACAAATGGAACGCAAGGGGAATGGTGTAAAATACTTCGTGGTTCGAATATGGATACCAAAATGGGGAAAAGTGTGATAACTAGTTGTGAACGAGGTACACAAGTCGGGTACTCCGTCTATCCTGACGCACACAAGATTTATCAAGATCTTAAGGAATTTTATTGTTGGCCAGGTACGAAGAAGGATATTGCCACTTATATTAGTGAGTTTTTAACCTGTTTTAAGGTTAAAGAAGAACATTAGAATGCTTTGAGATTATTGGAAACACCAAAAATTCTTGAATAGAAATTGGAGAATATAGTGACATATTTCATTACTAAGTTGCCAAGGACAAGTAGTGGACATGGCTCGACTTGGGTTATTGTGGACCCAATGATGAAATTCACTCATTTCTTACCAATTTGAGAAGATTACGAAATAGAGAAGTTTGTAAGGAGCTATGAGAAGGAAGTTGTGGCTAGGCATGGGGTGCTTGTATCGATCATATCGGATCGTAATAATCGGTTTATGTCACGGTTCCAACAGACTCTTTATAAGGCAATGGGCACTCGGTTAGACCTATATGTCGCTTCTCATCCACAAATAGATGGTCAAAGTGAATGTATTATCCAGACTCTTGAAGAGACGCTGAGGACATGTGTGATTGATTTAGGTGGGAGTTGGGACACTTATTTATCATTGATTAATTTTCCCTATAATAATAGTCACCACATGAGTAACAAATGTGCTCTGTTTGAGGCACTATACGAGAAAAAGTGTCGTTCACCGGTATGTTGGGCCGAAGTCAATGAAAGTCGGTTAACAAGTCTTAAGATCATTTAGGAAGCAACCAATAAGGTGTTCCAAATCAAAGATAGGCTCAAAGTAGTCAAAGATTGTCAGAAAAGTTATGTTGATAAACAACAGAAACTTTTAGAATGATGTTGGGAGATCATGCCTTGTTGAAAGTCCTTGGAAAGGAATCGACGATTCAAAAAGAAAGGTAAATTAGCTCCAAGATATATAGGACCATTCGAGATCACCGAAAGAATTATCTTGTGACTTATCGACTAAAGTTACTTCACGAGTTAGGTGATGTGCATGAATACGTTTCATTTATCGAATCTTAAGAAGTGTTTGTTTGATGGTTCTTTTCATGTGCCAATCGAGTAAATCTAAATCAATGATAAACTCCATTATGTAAAGGAACCAATAGAAATTCTGGATATATAAGTTAAGTAGTTGAAGCAGTAAGATTCCAATATCAGCATTTAATTGAACTCTATGTGAGGCCCTAAGTTTTACTTGAGCGCGGGGAGACCAAATGAAACCTAAATATTCACATCAGTTTATGGATAGAGTTTCATGATCTAATTCCAGTTGAATTTCGAGACGAAATTCTCTCAAACGGGGGATAATGTGACATCAGTCACTCTAAGAACTGTTAATTAACCCGAAGTTCGTTATTATTCAAATAATGCACTAAATATTTTCTCGCAAAATTAATTTGTTCATGATGTTATTAAATGATATGGTTTGCTAGTCGCGTTAAACTCTAAATTATATAAACTAATAAATTCAATTAATATTAATATTATTATTATTATTATTATTATTATTATTGTTATTATTATTATAATATGAATATTTTCATTCGCGTAAAATCTACCAAAATACGAGTGAGTAGCGGGAAACTTTGAATGCACTAATACTTTCCTGGCTTCACGTCATGGTTCGTGTACACAAATAACCTATATGAACTCGTTAAAGGCTTACGAATTTAAAAGTTTGGAATATATAAAATAAAATTTAATAGTTTAGTGTTTAAATTGTCATTTAATTAAACTTAAGGGATTAATTATCTTAAAGTTGAGGGACTAAATTGCAATTGTGTTATATATGTATATATTAAACGTATACACTCAACCACAATGGAAACCCTAACCAGCCATCGACCACCACCGTACGCGGGCCGTCTTTCGAGCGCGGTTGCCGTCGTTCAACCACCAAAAGTCGCCGGGGAGTGTTTCCGATCACTGTCGTCCCTCGGAAACCCTGTCCGTAGGTAAGAAATTCGAAATCGTTTGAGTTTAGTTTCATTTTGTCTCGGTTACTGTTCGTTTTGTTCGGGTTCGGGTTCGGTTTGGACTAGCTATGTGTGGTTGCGACAGCGTATATATGTGTACGGTAATGGTGTCCGTGCGTTGTGCATGTTCCGGTGGTTTGCGGCTGAGAAAAAGAAGCGAGAGCAGGCCGTTGTGTGTTTGTAAGTGTAACAGTGTGTGTGCGGGTGTGTGTATGTGTGTTCAAAACCGTGTATGTGTGAGTGTGAGTTATATGTTTTAGTGTGTGTGTACTCGGTTTGTTTGTATGTATAATCGTGTGTGTGTGATTTCATATTTTGTATATGGATATATATATATTCCGAGTGTGTGTCGGTGTGTGTTGTGCGTGAGTTAAGTGTGTGTGTGTATATGTAATCTGTGTGATTGAATGTATGTATATGAGTATGATTCATGTGCGTTTGTATATCCTTGTATATTAATATAAGTGTATACATATATATGTTATGGTATGTCCTTTTTACACATATATATATGTATGGACGTAACAGTGTGTATGGTTATATATATATATATATATATATATATATATATATATATATATGTATATTCATGAAGTGTGTATAATGTGTTGTGTGTAATTACAGTATTTATTGTGTGTAATGTGTGTTGATGGGTATATTATGTCCGTATGTATACATATATAATATATATGTATTGTATGTGGGTGTTAGTACGAGTATCTAAATATATACATATATAGTACGTAAATAGGAAGATATGAAATTGCGTGTATTTCTATGAATATATATATATATATATATGTATATATAAATGCATATATATAAATACATATATATAAATGCATAAATGGTGGAATAAGTATAAGAAATAATAATAATAATAATAATAATAATAATAATAATAATAATAATAATAATAATAATAATATGTTGTAAAGCAAAGATGACATGTATTAATCATATTAGTATCGAGTTATTTATTTAAAATAAAAACAAATATTTTTTTTAGTGTGAGTCGCACGCCAAACCCAAACTGAATCAAGAACGATCGAGCGCGTAATAATGTTTGTTAGACGTGTTACAAGTTTAATTATTCTCTACTATAGGTGCTTGGTTGTTCGATTCACTCATGATATTCGAGAGAAAAAAGTATGCTCAACCATTTTTATGCTATAAACTTATTTATTCATTTGGGACTATGTGTTACTGTTTTTCAAATTTATATCTGGTACATGCATGAGTTTTCTGTGTGATTTTTTATTCACAACTATTCAACTCCGGTGTTGGAGCCGACGGACACGTATTGATAGTACTATTAGGCTGACACCCCCACCCTTGTTTGTTAGTATACTAGTTGAGACTGACAGTGGCCACGGACGGGCCCTAGGGTGAATATGTTCCGACAAGATCTGTGTGTACGTCATAGGTTTAGTTGTGAGGCTTATGTTTACATGTGATATTGTATATATACACATTTGCAAAGGTCGGTGGTGGCTCCACCGGCCTTGCCACGTGTCAAAACCTGATTGGGTCGCAAGCTTCTGTATTTTTTTTTTTGGATTTTTCCGGTGGCTCTTAACAATAAATAATTATTCTGTGAAACATAACTGATTCCTAAGCTTGGTGTAGTGGTTAGATTTCTTTTCTTTAAATGTAGCTAGCTTGAGGTCGTGGGTTCAACCCCTCCGCGTGTGCTTTTTTGTCTTCTTTGGTTTTTTTTTTTATTTTATAATTTCCTTACATTAGTTTCTTTTAAATTACCTTTTATCTCTTACTTTTAATATTTATTTCTTTTAAATTACCTCATATCTTTTGCTTTTTAATATTTATTTCTTTTAAATTACCTTTTATCTTTTACTTTCTAATATTTGTTTCATTTAAATTACCTTTTCTAAGCGTAACGTAGATTGTACGTGTCACAACGTTTCGTTAAATTGTGCTACTTCACAAAACTCATTATAAAAATTGAACTTCAGGTTGATCTAAGTTTTGATATAAATTTTGTTCGGAAAAAAATGGACTTTTAGTTTCGGTTCAAGCTTTCTACGTTTCGATATAAAGTTTGTTCGGAAACGAGTTAGGTCAAATAAAATAGGTATCGTTGTTGTAATAATTTTATAATGAGTTTTGTCAATTGTAATACATACTTTACCACGTCACGTATGGTCCCGTCGCAACGCGCGGCGGGTAAAAATACTAGTTGCTTGCTTATAACTGTATACACTTATGTCCTATAAACTATTACACAGCATCAAGTTTATTTATTACTTCAACCTGCGAACTCACAAACAATATGTTAACCTTTTTGATCATATCTTTTCAGGTAATAATCAGCAAGGATAGCTAGGTATGATGCCTTAGTGATGACCTAAGGAAATCAAGCTAGGATTGCATGACATTATAAACAATGATTGATGATTTGCATTTTATCGTTCTGAATTTAGTTTTTACTTAGACTTGTTCATGGGTTGTGGGAATACAACTTGATTATTCTTGTTTGACTATGTTGTCGTGAAATTGACTAACCACGGCACAAGTCACCATTTGTGTCGTGTGACGTCATGACACGTTATTACATCATTTATGCTTCTCTATTAATTAACAATGTGTTATGACGATCCCGTCCATTACATCCTCGTGTTTCCGCTACAAGCGGGGGTGTTACAAAAAATGATTACTTTATAAAACATTTACTTCACAAAAACTTCAAACTCAAAATAAGCTGTTGTGATATTCAAATTAAAAATTTTCAAATAATTACACAAAAACAAACCTAAATCTATAAGCATCAGAAACACTAAAACTTGTTACAATAAATTAATATAATTACATTATATTGTAATTATTTACAGTAATTTACATCATGTTCATTTAAATGCTAATTCTAATACTTACAGTAAATTACATCATGTTTGTAATTAATTATACTAAATTACATCAAATTAATTTATAACAAACACACTTTTCACATTTGATTTGATGTTTTACATGTGTCACCAAACAAGTTACCTGTTAACATCAGCATATTCAACGACTTTAGCAATCAAAGAAATATTCATAAAACCAACAAACCAAAATATAAGATATGGAAATTCATATAATAATTAAAACAAGAATTACAAAATAATAACGTGTATTGTGTTTTATGGATACTAACTATTAGATGTGGAAATTCATATAATAATTAAAACATAATCTTCATTTAAATATAAATCCTAGTAGTTACAGTAAATTACATTATATTTGTAATTATTTACAGTGAATTACATCAAAGAAATATTCATAAAACCAACAAAAATAAAATTAAAAAGATGCAATAATCGTTATGTTTCTTGCTCACAATCACAAAAGTCTAAACCTTATTAACTTATTTCCAAAAACCTATATCTCAAATTCATAACCAAAAACCTAAAATTCATCAAACACACAAAACCGAAAACCAACACTAATGTATTATAATATTATTTCACACACACCTTCAATGTTTTAATATTAAATAATGCAAGCCACATCCATGAGCAAAATCAAGGGTTACAAGAATTATAGTATGGTAACATAAGGGTTATAGCATTTTTTAAATGAACTAAACAAAAGATACAAAAAATTATACATTCTCACAAAATTATAACATACTATTGATATCAAAATCAACGTCTCTTAAGATCATCAATTCATAATCATCAAACTAAATAGAAGAAATTTTATAAAAAAACAAATGTTTCCAACTTTCAAAATCAAAACAATCCAAAGACCCATATAATAAGCCCCAATAGCACAAAGCTTTTTACATACCAAAATTCAGCCATGGACCCACCGATTTTTCTTTGTTCAAAGATAAATCCCCATATATTTAAATTAAATTAAATTTGAATAAAAGGTAAAACCATAGAAACCCATGACTAGATTAAGTTCACAAAAACCTTTTGATTTGCTTTGGCGCCTGCTTGACCGCCATAACACCCACCACCTTCGACTCCATCAGTGTTTCAATCATAGTTCTAACAGTGTTTTCGTCACTACCAACGGTTGAGGATTCGTAACGTCAGTGACGGTTTTCCGGTGAGTTGAATCGGAAGTTGGACTATGGATTCAATTTTAAGGAGACTCCCTTCCACATAAACAACAACAGTGCTATCTCTATCACAGAGAATCCAGTGCAACACTCAAAGACAAAGCACATCGACATAGGTATCATTTGATAAGAGATAATTTTGAAAAAGGCTTGGTAAAGCTGTTCAAAGTTAACACAAATGAACAATATGCTGATCTATTTATTAAGGTGTTGTATGTTTATTCTGCAGCAAAATTTATAGACATCTACCGGAGAAGAGGTGGACCAAACGTCTACAATCTGTAAGAAGAAGATTGTTTGTTTTTTAACATCTGTAGACTGCAAAAATAGTTTGTAATTAAAACCTGCAAACAAAACCCTAAACCAAATCACAAACCATACTACATAAACGACAAATCAAACAAAAACTTAAACCAAATCACAAACCATAAACCATATCACAAACCTTACCCTCAAGATTTGGGATTTTGGAGGCTGTAGGGGGCAGCGACCGTGAAGGTGGAGGCGGCGACGCTACGGTGGCAGTGAAGGTGGAGGCGGCAACAGGCTGCGTGGGACGGTGAAAGGCTGCTAGGGCGATGGGATGGGAGGGCTACTAGGGCTACGGGCTGCACGGTGACGGGAGGGCTGCTAGGGCTGCAGTGGCTGGCGGTGGCCGGCGGAGGCTGTGAAGATGAGGGGGAAGGAGGATGAATCTGGTTTAGGTCTTTATTTGAAACTAAAGAATGAGAAGAAGGTAGAAGTGAATGGGTTATGTCTTTTTCACGCAGAACTCAGGAAGACCTTTTTAATGAAAAGTGTTCCAAAAATAAACAATCTACGGACCTCAACGTCTACGTGTGACCTGGGTGACGCAAACAAAAGATGTCAGGAAGTGCTTCTTAGAAAAAACAAACAGCACTTAAGCCTTTTGTTGAATAGAGATTTAAGTATCTGGTATCAGCTATTGGGATGATTTACTTTGAGTAGTTTTTCTTAAATTAATTTTATGACTATTTTCTATTATGTGCGTCTTTAAAGTTATCTATTTCATCACTAATATAAGCTTGTTTATCTTGAAAGAAAATTTTTTTGAATGATATTTCTTAGAATTTTAAGAATTTGAAATATATTTTCTTTTGAAAGATATTAACTTGACTTCGGAAGAAATTTATATCATCATTTTAAATAACTACTTCCTTAGAAATTTACCTTCGAAAGAAATTTAATTATATCTTCCGAAGCTTAAATATTTCTTCTAAGTACTTATGTGTTTTGAAGGATAATTTTCTTTCAAAATCAATTCACTCTCGAAAGATTTTTTCACTCTTTGAATAAAATTTCTGAAGTTTAATATTTTTCAAAACCAAATATATATCGGAAGCATTTTTACTCTAAGTATTTTACTTCCGAAACAATTTTTGTCAAACTAAGAAATATCTTCCGAAATCAAAATTGGCTTTGGAAGTTTTTGTTAAACTTTCCAAGACAAATAACCTTCGGAAGATTTTCTACTTTCATGATAATTACCTTTTTGGGCACTTTTTTAACGGTGGAACCGACGTCCGGATTTCAAAGTTTATTCTTTGTAATAACTTTGATTCAAATCCATGACCATAAATTACCTCTTCAAAGGATCTCATTAAATCTACTTCATGCTCATCCATATTGATTAAGCCCTAAATTTCAACCTAACCAATGTACTTATTATTCTTTCTCATTCTTTCTCATTAAAGCTTCATACATGACCAATCTTGAAACCCCAAACCAGCCAACACCTTTTGTCATTAGCTGCACATACAACACAACCAAGTTGCTCTATTAGATGCTTCCAAAGACACTAGTTTCTCAGATATTTGCATCTTTCTATCTCGCTCATCATACCTCACCGCCTTTACCATAGATCCTCTATTTTATGAGGATCATCTGCTAGAATTCTGGAGAACTTGCCGAGAAGTTATCATGGACGGTGAGAAGGCACTGTGTGCATCAATGTAAGGGAGGATAGTTTTCATCACTCCAGCCTCAATCAACTGCCATTTTACAACCGGATGATGAAGACGGTGAAATGTCCTTCCCCAAGGAAAAAGTCAACCAGACATTCCGGCTGATGGCTACGAAGGTGACTACTCTGTTAAGACCTTCAGGAAGGGTAAGGTCTCATCACAGTGGAAATATGTCCTCAATGTCATCATCCACTCATTATGCAACAAACTTGGAGGATGGGACCATGTTCCAGAAGACCTTTCCTTCATAGTCCATGGAATGGTCCAGGGAGTCAAGTTCAAGTATTCTCACTTCATATATACAAATCTTCTTGCTAACTTGATCTCCCTTGAGTATTACATGTTTCGTAGATATGTTCAATACATTCTCAACTATGAACTGGGCACACAATTGACAGGAACATGTAATATTCTAAAATTGGTTCAGATGAAGACCGACATCTTAAAAATAATAAGGAAAACCACTACTGGATTTTCGAGGTAGAAACAACCCTTGTCCCTCAAATGTTAAAGCAAACTGCTCTAGGTGACAACTTAACAGTCCCAGCCAATGTTGAAGGCCCACCTACATCTGCTTCACCCTCAAGGCCAACTATATCCATCACCTACCAAAGAAAAATCCTTCGAACCCTTGCTCCCTCTAAGTAGAGTGAGCAAGCTCATGTACATCCACCCTTACTGGAAATAGTGGACATTAGAGCTCCCACTTCTCTAGGGGAGCAGACCACTCCCATCTTTTCTAATATTAATGCTGAGGTTCCTTATGCTCAGCCTGATGAGCTCATTACCCAAGCTAAAAGCCTTCATTCTGAGTCTCAAAACTCAAGTGAACAACCTTTAGGGGACAGTTACCATCCCTAGCCTCTAGATATCAACCAACCATTTACTAACCTTGACTTCTATAATGATGAAGATTTGGATTTCAATGAGTACCATGAGTCTCTCTTCCCCTCCCTTACTCAAAGAGAGATGAGTGCTCCGTCAACACCCTAACTAGCCCACATCATCTAACCCCAACTGCGATGGACTCTTCTGAACATGCTCAGGAAGTCCATATGGAAGATGCTCTTACTTCAACAAGTGATTCCATCATTAAAACCTCAACCATTACAACTCAACCCCTTGACATTTCTCTTGAAGCTATCATGGAGTAGAGGAAATCCAGAAGACAAGAACAAATCCCTACAGGTGAGGGAACTGACTCTGGTCATATTCTCTCACCTCCATGATTCTTCTGATGAAGATGAGGGGAGTCTGGAACTAAAGGTGCAACAACTGTCTACACTCTACACCTATTTAGTCTCTAAGGTAAGTCACCTGGAATCTCAGGTGACTATCCTTCAAAGGCAAGTTCTTAATTAGCAAATTGAGATTATCAATCTCAAGGGCAAGTTAGCTGAGAGGCCTATAAGGCAAGCTCAACCAAGACCACAAGAACCTATGAAAGTGGTAGACCTAACCTCTAGCTTACCTATGCAAGTGCATGATGCTATCAAAAAAGGGGAGAAAGTCTTAACTACAACCATAGAACCTGGGAGTTCTGCTAAGAGAATGGACAACGAGGACTCACCACCCACATTTGTAGTTATCCAGACTCAACAACCTCCTTAGGCCCACATCAATGTGGATGCCATGTTTTAATGTCTATTTGAGGAGGGAATTCCAAGAGCATTGTCAACCCCATCCTACCCTGCTAACAACCTAATAGTGGGATGGGGTTATGATGCTGACAGAAGAGCCTTGGTACTCTTTAGGTCTTAGGAGCAATAATAAGTCTTTAATTTTCAAACTCTGAGATACTATGAGATTTTCTCTCTTGTTAACCTGACACTTGCCAATCCAAGTCATAATAGGCGAGCTGAAAAGTTACAAGAGAGAATCCAGCAAAGGGTGCTTGAATAATTCAGAAGAATATCAAAATTATATAGATAGAGGCTAGCAGGAAAAACTATTGGTTAACTAGATACTAAGACAGAGCCTAAGATTAGCTTCAAAGGGGAAATCTTAGTTGAAGGCCCTATAGTAGAACCTGTGAACCTTAAGATGGGATCTACTTTAGCACCCAATACCCTTAGTGAAACACCAGCAGGTGAAGGTGTCTTACAACCTCTCCCTGGCTAGAGCTCAATTGTAGAACCAAGACAAAAAAGTGAAACCTCTCTCTACTCTGAGTCATACAGGCTAGAAATTGACAAAGGGAAAAGGAAAATGACTCCTGAGGAGATTGAGTAGGAGAAAAGGGAGAGGAAGAGGAAAGCAAGAGGAAAGAGAACAACAGAGGCTCCCAGCTTTATGCAAGCTGCAATCAGGGCTGTCCATAGGCCAAACACTCAGGAGGATGAGTTAATGGCAGCTAGATTGAATTATTTGGGATCTAGGAACTATAATATTGATGAAATAATCTCTCTTCCCTTAGATGAATTGAATGAACTAGTAGACATTGAAGTTTCAAAAGAGAGGAGGGAGGTTGAGGCTGCAGAATTGCTCCTCAAGATCAAAGAAGAAAGAAAAAAAAATGATTATATAAAGCTTATGTTCTCTCCCAGTTCAAGAAAGTTCTGAGAAAGAGATTGTGGCTGTTGAACAAGAAACTCAGGTGGATAGGGAACAAGAAAGACAGAACATGATAACCTATCTGAGTGCCATAGATCTCTATCTGTCAGTAGCTCTACACCCTCTCTCATTTGAGTACATAGAGTTTGAATACCTCAAGCAGCTGGAACAAGAAGCTCAAACAGAAAGAAAAACTACTAAAAGGAAGATGAGAGAGGAGGCTGCTAAGTTAAGAGCCACCATCAAAGCTATTGAGAAAAAGTCTACTGATAGAATGAAGATGCTGAGCTTTTTGAAGTTGTATGGGTTCTCTAGAAAGAGACTTGGTCCTATATCTCTATCTACTATGGATGAGCATATCAGAAGTATCAAGTAAAAAATCAAGGAGGGTGAGCTAGTAGACTTGCATTCTCCACCAAGTCAGACTGCACCTGAAGCTGAGGTGAAGGTTGAACCACAAGAGACAGCACAACCTGATCCTAGAGCTGCATCTAAGCCAGCTTCATTTTCTAACCCACAGTAGGGTCTTGTGAGACATCCGGTCAAATCATATCAACTTCTATACGAGTCTAGCCTAATAATAATTTTAGTTTTATTATTATTTATTGTGTTTGACTATTTGAAGACCTAAGTTGACGATCTTAACGAACCATGAGTCAGTTACCCGTATAATAATAATAATAATAATAATAATAATAATCTTTCTACTCTAATAAAAGGGTAACTTAGGGTGACACGTGTCAGCACCACATTTCATCTCATCAAAATTTTCCCGCTTCTCTCTCCAATTAAATTATTACCTTAATTACCAATAATATTATTTAACCCTTTTTAGAATAAAAATAGTTTTTTAATAAATTAAGAAAAAAATCTTTTTATTGATATTATTTCCAAAAAATAAATTTTTATAAAACATCAAACTTTTTTAAAATTAATGTTTTTAAAAAGTAATTTTTTTATAAACCAAAAATAATTAAAATTAAATATTATAATAAGAATTTTTTTTTAATTTTGAATATGATTTGTTTTGAAACAAAATAGTTTTATTATGTTTAATATTTTATTAGTTAAACCCGTGTAATACACGGGTTTACTATAGCTAGTAATAATAATAAAAGATGACAACTAGCATCTTTTACATCTTCTTATAAACATCTTATAAAAACTAGTTAGAAATATAAAATGGGATCTTTTGATTAATGAAATTATTTGAAAAGTAGGTTAAAAACTTTAAGAATGTTATTAAAAAAAACTTATATTAAACTAATGGAAAATGACGTTTTGTGAAGAATATAGAAAAATACGAGCAACGACGAAAAATTACGGGTTGAAACGTGACCCTTTTACAAGAAATCAAGCCTTTTTAAATAAAAATTGAATCTAAAAAATTATATATTTCAAGAATATTTTATGATTTATAAAACAAGAATTTTAAATAAAATTACAACTCTAGACGTATGGACCAAAAGCTAGTCACTCTATTTCGCAAAAGCCGTAAAAAGTACCAAATATTGCTAAAAATGGACATTATAGTAACAAGACTATTTTGACAACTCTAAAATCATGATTTTATTAAGAAAAATAGGAGACTTGGGTGGAAAAACAAATATAATTAATTAGTACAAACTGGGTAAAGTTATTGAATAAAACGTTAAAGCTGACAACTATGTAAAAATTATGACCTTATGTTTTATAACTTAAATTATTAGGTTGAGAAATGTAGTTGTTCTCTTAAGAAATAAACTTAAGGCTTGGAATCAATTAGTGAAGTCATTAGACGTCTAGTTAGTTAAGCATTATGTGTTGAAGGTTAGCGTCAAGATGATAAGGTAAATATATTATATCATATCTTATAATAATTTAAGACTCAATTTCTTTAGAAAGATACTTAAATAAATAATAATTTTTTTTAAAATGCAACGAGTCTTTTAAAACTTTATGTAATGATTTTAAAAACATTTTTCTTTGAGACTAAGTAAGTTGGGTGAACAGCATTCTCATGAGCATATTTTTAGATTATTAATTAAATCCTTCGCGTTTAGGATCTTGATTGATCGGTGCGAGACACCCTTCATCTATTACTTAACCGCGTTCGAAGGTGAGTTCTTCGGCCCCATTTTAAATATTGTTTTATTTAAATTGGGGGAAAAGCATGATTTTATAGTATGATGGGTAAACGGGATTAAATATAATGTTATGAATGTATAAGTTGGGTCAATGGTATAGGTGTAGTACCCTCAGTGACATACCTGCTGGTGAAAGTGTCTCACAACCTCTCTCTTGCCATAGCTCAAGCTCATCACAACCATCTGCAGGCCAAAGCTCTCTCCACCCTGAGTCATACAGGCCCACTATTGACAAAGGGGAAAAAAAGATGACTACTGAGGAAATTGCAGAGGAGAAGAGAGAGAGGAAGAGGAAAGCCAGGGGAGAAAGATCAAGAGAAGTCCCAGGCTTCATGCAAGCTGTAATCAGGGCTGCCCATAGGACTGATACTCAGAATGATGAGTTAAGGGTAGTCAGATTAAATTATCTAGGACTTAGGAACTACAACATTGATGAAATCATTTCTCTCCCCTTGGCAGATCTTGATGAACTGACAGACAGGGAGTTGTACAAAGAGAGGAAGGAGGCTGAGGCAGTAGAACTGCTCTTCAAAATCAAAGAAGAGAGAAAAAGAAAAAGACAACAAAGAGCTCCTGTCCTCTCTCCAGTTCATGAAAGTCCTGAGAAAGAGTCTATGGCTGTTGAAGAGGAAGAAACTCAGATAAGCAGGGAACAAAAAAGACAAAAGATGATTGCTTATCTGAGTGCCACAAGGCAGCAACTCTCAATCCCTTCTCATTTGAGTACATTGAGTTTGAGTACCTAAAACAGCTTGATGAAGAGGCTTAAACTCAAAGAAAAGCAACTAAAAGGAAAATGAGAGAGGAAGCTGCTAAATCAAGAGCCACCATCAGAGCCCAAGAGAAGAAGTTTGCTGACAGACTGAAGATGGTGAGCTTCTTGAAGCTGTATGGGTTCTCTGGAAGGAGACTTGGTCCTATGTCTCTATCCATAATGGATGAGCATATTAGGAGGATCAAGCAGAAGATCAAAAAAGGTCAGCTTGTGGACTTGCATTCTCCACCAAGTCCAGCTGCACCTGAAGTTAAGGTTAAAGTTGAAGAGACAACACAGCCAGAACCTGAAGATACAACTGAGCCAACTTCATCTTCTGACCCACAACAGGGTTCTAAGTCCCCTCCTACTGATCAAATGGGGAGTAAGGACCTAACTGAGGAAAGCACAAAAAGTCAATCTGGTGCTGCAGGCCAAGCTCCTCAGTTGAAGTATAGAGTGAGGAAGAGGATAGCCATCAGAAGGGACAGAAGAAAGAAGAAGAAGTCCAAGGCATCCACCTCACCAATCAACTCCAATTCAGGTTGAGCCCCTTGCATCAGGAAGACCCATTCTGTCCTGGACTTTTGCTGTAAATCCAGACAGATGGTATGTAGTCAGAGATCAAGGTGGTTAAGATGTCTATCTCTCGCAGGACATGCTTGATCTACCACTGCATGATCTCTTCGACATGAGAAGGTTCTATGAGAGTTTGAAGGATCCAGATCAACTAATGAAGAAGGGAATGCTTCTGATCCTAATGATGACTATCAACTGCTGAAGAACTTCTCTATTTTGGTAGCATCAGCCTAGGGGGAGCTTGTAAGGATTATAGAAAAGGTTGATGCACTCAAAACAGTCAGGGTGTCTCCTGCATGCATGCACCTTGTGCATGGTAGAAGTTACTTCAGAAGTTTTACACTCTACAAGAAAATTACACAAGTGTAAAATCTTCCGAAGCCAAAAGACCAATTCTTCCGAAGCCAAAGATGAAGTCTTCCGAAGCTTAGAAGACAAAGTCTTCCAAAGCCTCAAAGATAAAAGACTGATTTCTTCCGAAGACAGAGAAGACATGCTCTCTGTGATCAATAACTTTTCAGAATAGCTGACCAACTTTCTGCTGCCATTCTGCAGGCTCACCAACTTTACACAAGTTGGTGAAAAGGTCCATGCTTTAGGAAGCTGTAGGTTAAGGTCTTGAGTCTGTAACTTTCTACTTTATGTACTTTTATCCTTTTTGTATTACAATAGGATGTGAGCTATGGCATATCATAGTCACATGTCAAAAGGCAATCTGCCTTTTGACTTTTCATTGATCTTGTTGTCTAGATTGGTGATTCCAGTTGGTTTTCAAAGTATGGCCGGCTGTAAGAGGTAGTATAAAGTATCTCAGGTTCTTGTATTTTATTTTCTATGCTTTGTAACACTTGTAATAGAACTTGAGAGCAATATACATCTTCGTTGAAAACCAATTATCTTGTTCTTAAGCTTTCTATCTTGTGTTTACTTGTGTTATTCTAGTATCATCTTAACCTGCCAGTTCCCTATTTGATCTGTTATGTGTTCTAAGTATCTCTTCATTGTGAAAACTGAGTTGCTCACCCTTGAAACGGTCCTGCAACAATTAATAAAAATCAAACAATGCATTATACTCAAAATATTATTTGTATCTTGATATACAGATCAAAATACAATAAGTGTTTTTAGGGTTTTTAGCAGGGTTACAAAATAAGAAAGAAAATATTCTGTTTATAGGCCTTATACATGACTTATACATTGACTAAACTATCCTAATATTATTACATCATATAATCTAAGTCAAAAGTACAAAAACAAAATAAGTATTTCTTTTCTAGTCGCCCGTATTTATGTTTAGTTCATCCGCATTTGTTTAATGCGGATGACTATTGACTTGTCCGCATTTCTTTCTTCATAAGTATTTGTGATTGTTCATCCGCATTTCTCTAATGCGGATGACTAAATACTTAGCTGCATCTTTTGTGTCATCCGTATTTGACAAATGCGGATGAACAACATGTTTCTTTTTCTGCTCTATCCGTATTTCATCCTCAGCCACATTTCTTTAACGCTTGGTAATTATATCCAAACAAAACAAAAATTCCAACCACCACTTGAATTGATATGCATGATCCTTTAGGAGTCTAAATGATATCCTAACAAAAGAAAAATTCCAACCACCACTTGAATTGATATGCATGATCCTTTAGGTGTCTAAATGATTTAATGGAAAATGGTAAAAGGTAGAAAATAAACATAAATGACAACCTAGTCAATAGAAGCAATAGGGCTATTAGTGATAACTTGATATCAATGATAACCGAGTTACTGTCAATAAAGTTTTTGTTTAAGATTTTCCTCTTAATATAACTAAATAACTTTTGACAGTTACACTAGCCAAATCATCAGTCATCAATTATATTAAACATCACGTAAGTCAATGGTATCAAGATGTTGAAATGATGTCTATCTTAAGTAATGAGGGTTTAAGTATCATTACGAGCAATAACATACATTTAGGAATAGATTGTGGGTGGGTGTGTTCTTCTTAAGAGTAAAAAAGAAAAAAGAAAAAAAGATAGTTTTAAGGTTATAACGATAACACTAAGAGATGTGATAAGATGCAGTTGTCTTCTGGTTTGATTACATGGGGGTGATGGTGCAGGATCGGTTTTTGTCACTCAACACAAGTATTATCTCTCAAACTCACTAAGTCACTCGGTTAGATGAAGCGGTAATCCCTTAAGAGTTGATAGTAATATACTAAGTGAACAAAACACAAGAAGATAGTTTTTCAAGATACTTGTATATATTACTTCTCAACTCAAAGTGTTACAAGACTCTTACAAGCATGTTTACAGAATTACAATAAGAAACTATATATACTACTATCTACAGCCGGTTATACTTTAATACCAGCTGGAAACTTACAACTAAAGCAAATACTACACTGCTAAAGGTAAGGTATCCTAGATAAAATAATATCTAAGATTTGGTAGTCATGACATGTGCATGACTTACCTTTTGTCACTAACTAAAGTTGGTAACTGTACTAACTAATAAGGAATGAACAGTGGAATAAAGTATGGTCAACTACATGGGCGTGGGAAAGCGCCATGCAGTATATCAGAGATTGCAACGGATCTTTCAGAAGGACTATACTTATGTCCACTGGTTCATAGTAGGTTTTTCCGAAGGTTAACTGGCCTCGGAAGAACGAGTTCTTCTGAAGCCACTTATACTTCGAAAGAGTCTACTTCTTCAGAGGCTTGATGATCTTCAGGACTTCATACTTCGGAAGTCTTTGTCTTCAACTCTTTTAAGTGTTGAACTTCGGAAGAAGGAAGCCTTTGTCTTTGGAAGTTAGAGGCAGCTTTGAATCAGCTAACATGGTTCGAGCAGCCTTAATAAGTGTCCTATTTCTCCTCTTAGCAACACCATTTTGTTGAGGAGTTCTAGGAGCACTATATTGTCTGGCAATCCCTTTTGAGTTACAGAATGAGTCAAGAACTTGATTCTTAAACTCAGTCCCTTGATCACTTCTAATAATCTTAACCTTGTAATCAATTTGATTTTCTATTTTAAGAATAAAAGATTTTAAGGTTTCAGCAGTTTCATCTTTAGTTCTTAAAAAGAATACCCATGTAAATCTAGTAAAATCATCAACGATCACAAGGCAGTATGATTTTTTTCCAATGCTCATTATACTTGTGGGACCAAATAGATCCATGTGCAATAAGTGTAATGGAGTGGTGATAGAGTTAACTACTTTGGATTTATGAGATGCTCTGTGTTGCTTTCTTTTCAGACATGCAACATAGTTATCTTTGCAGAGAAATTCCTTTTTAGGCAAACCATGTACCAAGTTATTTTTAACCAATTTATTCATGGTTTTAAAATTTACATGACACATTCGTTTATGCCATAAAGTTGACTCATCACTATCAGCTTTGGAAAGAAAGCATGATACTTCACCTAATGGGGAAGCATTGTTCATATCCAGCTTGTACATATCCCCTTTTCTGGGAGATCTAAGAAGCACTAATTCTTGAGGAATTGTCATCCCAGGTTTGAGGATAATGCACTCATGTTCTGTGAAAAGCATTTGGTGCTTTTGATCACAAAACTAAGAAACACTCAAGAGATTATGTTCAAGCTGCTTGACAAAGTTTACTTTGTCGATTCTTAACTTGCCGTTGGATACACTTCCTCTGCCAGAAATGTATCCTCCAGCCTCACCTCCAAATTGAACAGGACCTCCATTAAAATGTTGAAATTGTTGAATAAGAGATCTGTTCCCAGTCATGTGCCTGGAGCATCCACTATCTACAATCCATACATTGTCATTTTTGTCATGTGGATGTCCCTACACATAAAGTGAAAAAGTTAGTTTTTATTGGAAACCCAAGCCTTGCTGGTCTTGGGCTTTTCCAATGATGAGGATTTAATTGAACCAAAGTGTATGCATGGAGGTTCAATAGATGTTTGTGAAGAAGAGGTTTGGGCTGCAGCATCTTGTTTGATCTTCCAATCCATCCCTTGGCTGATCAATGTAGATGAGCTTGATGAAGCTTGGGCAGCATAGCATACCTCTGAGGCTTCTTTCTTCTCGGAAGAAGCTTTCCTCACCTTTTCTTCCGAAGCAGTCTTTTTTTCGGAAGGTTTCAAAGGAATTCTTTTGTTCTTTTGACTTTTCTTAGCCTTATCTTCCGAAGCTATTTTCCCTTCGGAAGAATGAGTTTCTTCCGAAAGCAACTTTGCTTCGGAAACAATCTTTCCTTTCCTCATCACTTGTACCATGTGATAGGGTCCAAATGTGAAACCCTCCTTGACTCCTTCTTTCTTAATAATATTTGCATAATGTGTGCTTGCAGAATTATAGTAACAATCTTTTGCCATATGGTTTTGCAGACCACACATTATGCAAAACCTTTGTGGGATGTGAAGGCTGTTGTTTCTTGCTCTTTTTGTCTTCATCAACAGTCCTCTCCTTTAACTTCTGATCCTTTAGTAGGACAGGAGTGCTTGTATTACACTCCTTTCTAGGATCAGAGTTTCCAACCACCTGGAACCCGACTGACATGAACACACGCTTTTGTTTTGGGTCTATCTTCAGCTTGGATTCAGCCACTTTCTTGGCAGTTTTTCTGGCTGCCTTAGCCTTGTTTCTTCTGGCTTTGGTGGTTAGGGGTTGATCATCACAGGTGGGAATGGGTTGATTTACCTGATCCTTCCCAGTGATGGTCTCTATAGTTGCATCACTCTTCAACTCATGAGGTGGTGGGTCAACAGTTGGAACCTCTTGCTCTTTGGTCCCACATCTTGGTTGTCTGATAGACTCATAAGAATGTGATGGAGCAATTTCATTGGTTCCCAATCCACCTTTGTTTTGATAACAAGTTTTTGAGTGGGAGGATGTTGCAAGAATGGCTTGGAAGTTTTGCTCAGAGATAGCGTGCTTCCTGACTTGTGCCTCAGCTGTGACTAGCTGGGCTTGAGCCTCACTCAATTTGGAGATTAAATCTTTGATTTGAGTCTTATAGTTGGTATGTTCATGTTTTAAAAAGGACATAGTTTTCTCCAACTTTTTAATTTTCATTTTAAGTTAGATTCAGCCCTTTTAAAATCACTTTTAAGGATATTCAAAGACTCAATATCAGATTTAATTTCCATATTGTAGTCCTGATACAATTTAACTTTAGCAATGCAAGCTGGAGTACAAAGGTGTTCATATACCTTGCTGTCATCAGTTCCAGCCATCAATGCTTGAGCAGGAGTCACATCCTGCACCATGAAGCTCTAGTCCAGCTCTTGAGCAACAGCAGCTGTGTGTTGTTCAGTTGACTTCCCGGTGGCTTTAGGTGTGGAGGGATGTGTGGAGGCTTGAGAGGTTCTCGGATTAGATTTGGGAGCCTTTCATTCCCTGGCAAAGTGGCCAAGTTGGTTGCAGTTGTAACATTTAGCCTTTGTCTTGTCAAACCCAAACTTGCTGTTAGTTGGGTTTTGGGGAAATTGTCTTCCAGTTCTCTTAAAGAACTTCTTTGCCCTGTAAGTTAACAGAGCCATCTGTTGGACAATATCCATGTACTCAACATCATCTGGGCTGAAACATTCTAGATCATCAAAGCAAAACTGAAAATCACTTGAATGCCCATTTCCTGAGACAAAGGCACAACTAGCCTGGAAAGGACTTGACTGAGCCTGTTGAGACCTTGGAGTCTCAGGAAAGGTAATGTATGGCCTAGAAGAACAGGATGGCTGCTGGGAGTAAGTCAGGTACTACTGAGGTTGGGGGTTCTTGAGCCTTCAGCAACCATTAAAGCATTGTTAGCAGGAAGGCTTGAGAGTCTGCTCACCTGGTGGCCTCTCTTGTTTTCCATCTCTACACGGTATCCATCAAGGATGCCATAAAGTTCAGTCATCGTGAGAGAGTTTAAGTTCTCTGTCCTCTTAATAGAGACATAGTAGAAAGTTCACTCATTTGGAAGTGCACTCATGAACTTTCTCGAGATATCTCTCATCTCAAAAGTCACTCCCACAGACTGAAGTGATGAAATAAGATCCATATACCTGAACTATTGCTGGCTAAGGGTCTCTCCAACAATATAAGTAAAGTTTTCAAACTGTTGCTTCAGGGAATCTTTCTTGGAGTCATTGGAGCTGGCATACATCTGATACAAAGCATTAAAGAGTTCTTTGGCTGACTGGCAATGCTCAAATCCCACCATGATGGAGTTGGGTATGGCAGTCATAAGAACAGTCATTGCTTTTCTATCGATCTCTAGTCGCTTGTGGTCATCATCAGAATAGTCTTCAACAGCCTTCTCTATCATAGCACCATTTCTAGTCGGTGCAGCAACCTTTGGCTTGTAAGGGCCATTGGTGATAGATTTCCACATCATGCTGTCTTGATACCTAATGAAACCTTCAATACGTCTGCTCAAAGATCTGAAGTTGTTAGGGGTGATGATGGGTGCTTCAGACATCATCCCCACTTCACCTTCAGATGATTTTTGGTTGAGGGCCATTTTGAGTGAGGTGAAAGTCTGAGTAAAGAAAAAGGTTGATTTGGATGGTAAGATCTCACAATCAAGAGCCTAAGAAGCTCTGATACCAATTGCAGGATCGGTTTTTGTCACTCAACACAAGTATTATCTCTCAAACTCGCTAAGTCACTCGGTTAGATGAAGCAGAATCCCTGAAGAGTTGATAGTAATATACTAAGTGAACAAAACACAAGAAGATAGTTTTTCAAGATACTTGTATATATTACTTCTCAACTCAAAGTGTTACAAGACTCTTACAAGCATGTTTACAGAGTTACAATGAGAAACTATATATACTACTATTTACAGCTGGTTATACTTTGATACCAGCTGGAAACTTACAACTAAAGCAAATACTACATTGCTAAAGGTAAGGTATCCTAGATAAAATAATATCTAAGATTTGGTAGTCATGACATATCCATGACTTACGTTTTGTCACTAACTAAAGTTGGTAACTGTAATAACTAATAAGGAATGAACAATGCAATAAAGTATGGTCAACTACATGGACGTGGGAAAGTGTCATGCAGTATATCAAAGATTGCAGCGGATCTGTCAGAAGGACCATACTTATGTCCACTGGTTCATAGTAGGTTCTTCCGAAGGTTAACTAGCCACGGAAGAACAAGTTCTTCTGAAGCCACTTATACTTCGGAAGAGTCTACTTCTTTCGAGGCTTGATGATCTTTAAGACTTCATACTTCGGAAGTCTTTGTCTTGAACTCTTTTAAGTGTTGAACTTCGGAAGAAGGAAGACTTTGTCTTCGGAAGTTAGAGTTCCTCTTCGGAAGCTCTTTCAGCCTTGAGCTTCGGAAGTTCACCTTTTGCCTTCGAAAGTTCTTCATCAGTTGCACCAATAATGTTCTAAGTGTTTGTTTTGGTTGCAGCAGCCTTACTTGATCCAACAGATGGTTTGGGATTGATATCTTATAGGTCTCAGTTTCAAACATAACTCAAGAGGTTTTTCCCAATAACGATGGATGAGTTTCCTTTTCCATTGTGTTCCTAGGTAAATATAGCTTGATACGTCAAAATAAGTATGAACAGTTAACATTACATCTTAGAAAGGCTCACTCGAATATTAATGATAGTTTCAGACACTGTTAAAAAATAAGAGATGCGAGAATATTACAAAAAAAGTTTAGTTCATCATGTGTGCATTGTTAAGTTTTTTTTTTTGAACGGCATAAATTATATATAAAAAAAACTAGCGAAAAGCTAGCAAGCAGGAGTACATTACAAAAGAAAATATAAAAAACTAAAATCACGCCAATGACCCCAATCTAGACAAGTGACTTTTCCTCTATATTTAATCCAAATAAACGATGACACTAAAATATTTTCAAATACCGCATCCACACCACGATTGCCGTTCTTGAACATACGATCATTCCTCCAAATCCAAATGTGTCACATGATAGCGGTGTGCATTGTTAAATTACCTCATTTTGTTACATAGAGATGTGAATCAAAATAATTAAAAATACCAAAACAAAAATTAAATTATGTGCAATAAAATTAATTGCACCGCTCACTACATCCTATAACAATGAGGCACGCAATACATATTCATATCGTTATCTAAATGGTTTAATGTCAATTCGTTTCAACCATACAATAATGAATGCGACACCAAACTTTCTCTTTATAACTCCAACTTGTATTTCACCAAGTCATAGTAGTCTACCCAAGCAATTAATGTCCTTTTCTCCATTGTGAATTGTGAATATAAATATATATATATATATATATATATATATATATATAGAAAGATAGATGACCATTTCGTGTATCTATATTCTTTATTACTAATTATCAGACCATCCTGGTACTCTAGTAACGGAGGTAGCTATGAGTGGCGGTTTTTATTCAGAAGATGATGATCAAGGAGAAGAGGGGTGCAATGGAAGGAGTAAACATGTACATGATAATAAGTTGGCAGATAGTGTGCTTGAGGCTACGAATGATGTTCATGTCAATTTCTTGAGGAGAATAAAAGACAGATTTCACAGGTAAAATTTCTTTTTTGATTTATTTCGACATCATTATTATTGCACAGATATTATCCATCTTGTTTAACTTTTTTTGGTTTTCATAAAACTTGTATCTTACAAAACAAAATATAAAACGTCTATAATGATGATAAATAACTACATCATTTGAATTACAATGAAGACGAACGATTATTTGTATGATCTAAACATTTAGGTCATAGGTTTTAAAAACTCTTCTTTTTTTTTTTTTTAAACGGCAAATCTATTCTATACCAAATTACATTATTGTTTGGTTTTAAACCTAAGACCTTCCTATAAAAGGCAAAGTATCTATCAAATATGCTAGCCCCACATTGGCTTTAAAAACTCTTCAAGATTAGAGTTTGTAATAAATTTCTTCTAATGTTATAGCTAGTTTAAAACATCCGATCTATATATTAAAATGATTAATTTAAGTAGAGTAAGAAAATTGATCTATAATTAGCAGACTAGGAAAATTAAGAGGCTAGGATACTTCTGCAAGCTCCTTTTGGGATTCAGTTTTTATCAGCCCTGTCTTTTAAATAAAAAATATTTACTACATACGCTTAATGTAAAAAACCATGGGTCTTCGTGTCTTATATATGTATGACTGTTTTTGTATTTTCATACATGATATGTATATGTATATGTATATGTATATGTATATGTATATGTATATGTATATGTATATGTATATGTATATGTATGCATACTAGTGTATGTATGTGAACATATATTTTATGAAAAAGTATTGAGAAGTTATACATATGTTTTTATCTTTTTATAGATGATGTCAAATATGTGTGCATGGAGAGATATAAGAAAAAATGCTACCTTCTTAAGAAAGCTTGGAAAATCTTCTCTTTCCAGTTATATAATTTCCCAAAATCTTTTAGAAGTAAATAACTTTCTCATTCGTCATTATTTATTAAAAAAGTTGCATCGTGAAATGAATCATTATTAAAAAATTTCTCCATACCAAAACTGATTTGATATTCGTATGTGTAATCAGATGATATTGCATTTATGTAATATGATTATATTATATAAGAAAGTGTTTAAATAAAATTCATGTCACAAACCCGGTTTAAATAATACAACAAAAACCATCTTAAGATCACAACATCGACTCAAAATTCGTGAATCAACCATGGTCAACTTTCGAACTATCCTAAATATTATCTTATAAAAAAACTAAGCAATCTGTTTCGAAGTAAATATGTACAACATTTATCACCAGGTTACAACGTCATGGGTTATTTTATTATGTATGTAGTATAAGAACTAGTGTTTTATATAGATTTGGCCTTAATGCATGACATCACTATATTATTAAAACTAGGATATATCTCATGTATTACACATGTTAAATTATTAAAAAATAAATGATAATTCACTTATACTTTTCTTATTGAAATTAGGTATTACACTATATTAGTTCATAAAAAATGAAAATTATTGTTGTAATTCCGAAATATCCAAATCAATACATATTTATATACAGCATTTGATTGGAATTGATGATTTCACTATCTTTAGCAAAATTCAAAATTTTTAAGTCTATTTACACTTTAGACTCTAAGTTAACTAATCACTAAAATAAAAATAACTATACCCGATAACACTAAGTATATTATATATTTGTTGCTTCGCACATTTCACACGATTTGATCACTTTTTAAGTCTATTTATACTTTAAACTCTAAGTTAACTAATCACTATAATAAAAATAACTATACCTGATAACACTAAGTATAAAAATAACTATACCCTCCGTGCATAAACGCACAAAAGCCATGCGACGTCCTTTTTTTTACTTCACACGATTTGATCACTTTGGAACGTAAACTTTCCCTACATATATGTATGAAAATTTTACTACACAAAATGTTGTTTTTATGCAAAGGGTACAAAATAATAACAACCATTAATCTTAGAGATGAACGGTTCAGATTTAATATAGAATAACCACGTAAGGAATGAGACTAGAGGGACAAATTTGGAAATAACTAACAATTGTTGAATTTTTTTCAAACTCCCCCTTTTTTTAAATGCATATAACTCTTTAATACAATATTATTTAAAAAAAATACACCATAAATTCAAACATTTTATCCTTTTTAATAATTAGTGTAGTATTGCTATAATTTTTTTTGAAAAAAATAAACATTTTATTAAAAAGTTCTATATACTGTGCATATAACTTGCGTGATTATAACTACGTAATTATGAACATAACTTGCGTAATTATAAACATAACTTGCGTAATAATCATAATTTGCGTACATATAAATATAACTTGAGTAATTTCTTTTATAACGCGAGTAATTTTACTTTGCGTAATAATAAATATAATTTGCGTAATATCGCTAGTTGTTTTTTCATTTTGTCTATAATCAATATTGTGAGCTAATCGGGTAAACATCAAGTGTAAATATTTGATAATATGTTATAAAAATTGCTAATCATAACAAAATTAAAGGTTGAGATTATTACTTGTCAAATTGTAAGTAGGCATGTAAATAAACCAAATGTTCATGAACTATTTGGCATAAAGTTCATTTATGATCATTTGTTGATAAACGAATGAAAACCTCACAAAAATTGTTGTTTATTCAATTAAATGAGCGAACATAAACACATGTTTATATACTATTCATTCATTTATGTTCGTGAACTTATACTTGTTCATATATGTTTGTTCCCTTTGTTCATTTATACAGATATGTTAATATATTATATATAAATGGTAGGATGTGTTAATATTCGAAGTCAAGGGCGTATTATGTTAAAATTAGAAACCTTGTTGAACGGGATTTTAATTTCCACTAATACATGTTTTCTCTAACTTCTATCAAAACCTAAAAGAATTATAATGTATTAGACTTGTTAGTTTGTATTAATTAATCATCATTTAGGCTTTTTTGTGTTTATTTATGTTTATTTAATTATGTTTGTTTGTTTTGAAGTCAATAGTGTATTATGCTAAAACTAGAAACCTAAAAGTTGAACGAGATTTCAATTTCCACTAACACACATTTTCTCTAATGTCAATCAAAACCTAAAAAGATTATGATGCATTACACTTGTTGGTTTGTATTTATTAATCATCATTTAGGCATTTTGTTCTCTTTGTTTATATTTGTTTAATTATATTTGTTTATATATTTTTTCGTTTGTGTTTGTGAATTATTCTTTTAACTTTTTAATAAAATAATATGAATGAACACTAATATTTTAATTTTCTTAAGAGTAAGTTACTATTTGTCCCTTACGTTTGCAAATATTAACTACCTAAATCCCTCACTTTATGTTTTTATTTTTGTGTCTATTTGAGTCCAAATGACTAACACTGTTAGTGTTTCTATTATACTATTATAAAAATGACTAAATTTCCGCTAAGAATAAATAAAAGAAAATTTGTGAGACCCATCACTTGAAAACACTTCTTTCACCAAACACCACCACCGTAACACACACATACACACACATAATATCCCTCTCATCTCTCCATCACCACCACCATCAAAGCCAACCATCACAGCCATCTTATGTATCAACTTATAAGTCACATAAGCAAATAACCCTAAAGAAAGATGGAAGTTTTATAGTCCTTTGTGAGCCACGGGCCGGAAAGATCGGTAAGTTGTCGTCGGTGACGGTGGCGATCAGAGCACCGACGAGAAAGGGAGAAGATTAGGCTGCAATAACGGTGGCGATTAGGGGTATCACCTAAGCTCAAAGCAAACTCCATGTTTTCTCTGTCTAGAACAGCTGGTTTTTATTTTTAGAAGTGTTGTTAAGTTTTGTCTAACATAAGATCTGTGGTGATATGAGAAGTATCTAAAGGACAAAAGGGGACTTATATAAATGATGTTCTAGGATATATACAGGATGTGTCTAATAGGTATATGAGATGGGGATTGTGGTGGCGGCGATGGGGGTTGTGGTGGCGACAGTGATGTGGTGGCGGCGCTGGGGGATGTGGTGGCGGGCCTGGTGGTAATGGGGAAACGATAGTGGGCCTGATGGCGATGGGGCTGCGATGGTGGGGTTAGTGGCGATGGGCGGCTGTGTGGTGGTAATGGGCTAGTGTGGTGGCGGAGTGGGTGAAGAAGAGATGGTTGTATAGATTAGGTTTAGTTATCATTGGACACGTCTAGTGACTCGAAAGGTACTTTTGTCATTTAACAAATGTTAACAGAGATATGTAATGTTGTAAGGGTGTTGCACTCAAATGAAAACAAAAATAAAAAGTCAAAGTAGCAAAATGAGGTTTTTAAACATCAAAGATTCAATTAGTTAATATTGGCAAACGTAAGGAATGCAAATTATAATTTACTATTTTTTTAATGAATGAACATAACCAAAAAGTCGTGTTTGGTTATGTGTTCATGTGAAGTGAAACTCAATTGTACAAATATAAACATGTTGATATCCATGTTCTTTCGATTCATTACGGGCTTAATTATAAATATTAACTATTATCAAATAAATTTTAGTTTTATTTATTACAATCTAATTTAATGATATTTTAAAATTGTTATTCAAACATGACATCGTTAGATTTAGTGAAGATAATGATAGATTGATTTCATTAAATAGTTCACCTCCTCAACTGCCTTGTGACAGGTCACATTCAAGCATTTATTAGGATACGGTTGACAATCATATTCTTAATTTAATAGGTGGTTTTGACTAATCGTAAGATTTGTTTGGATAGGTTATTGCGTTTTATATATCATTTTTTAAAATAACACTAACTATTTTTCCCTCTAGCGTTACGAGACGAGAATTTTACAACGTAAGTTTCGTCGTTTCTCTCTAGCGCCATGTGACATGATTTTGTTTGTTATTAAGTTTCGACCCAGGTGTTTTATATTTTTTAAATTATAGAATGAAAGTTGTTCCCGTGCGTCATCTAGTGAGAGTTTGATCATTTTCCCTATACAATAAGAGCATTCACATTATGTTGTTTATATTTATGTAAATTTATTTTTTATATTTTAAAGAAATAGTTGTAAATGATTGTGAGTGTAGTAGAGAGAAAAGTTACTCTTACAAATTTTTTAATATTTTTGAAAGTGGTTACGAGTAGAGTATAGTGAAAATATAATTATAAAAGTATAAAAAAATATTATTTAATTGAAAAGTAAAAAAAAAAGTAGTATTTTTTGTGTAATTATAAATATAAAGATATAAATCTGATTTGAATGCTCTAAGTGAAATGTGTTTAGGCGTCATCGCCTTAGCTCGTCGAAAAACATTAAAACGACTGTCAAAACCATTTCCGATAATATCAATACCGATAAATGATGTATTTGCTCATGACTAGTTAGCTTAGTCATGGTACCGCAATGATAACATCACTCGCTAGAGCCTACTACAAATTTATTTACTAAAAAATTATTTCATAACCTTAACAAAAGCTAAAGACAATCTTCTATTCATTTCTTTAAAAAAATTAATGAACAAAAGTTATTTATAAAAAACATTAGAAAATAAAACAGGTTAAAAGTGTACATTATATATTGTATGAGGGGTGAAAATGTAAATATAAAAATCTAAACTGTTATATTTTGTGGCAAAACAATATAAAACAGAACTATTATGGCTAAAGTTTTAAAAAGTTTACTATTCCTCAAAGTTGAAGTTGTGTTATAATATATATATATATATATATATATATATTATAATATATATATATATATATTATAATATATATATATATACACACATATATGTATATATACATAAGGTTGGTTTCAAATTAAAGCAAAGAGAAATTATATAAACCTATAAATCAAATCTTCACATTTGATTTATAAAATTCAATGCATCATATTTGTTTGACTTTTTGTACACGTGTTTTAATAAAAATATAATTTTTTATTATTTTTTTCAAAAAATGTGAGTAATAAATATTCATAAATCAAAGATGGAGATCTGCTTTATTGGTTTGCATAATTTTTTTTGTTTTTCATTTGAACCCAACCTATATATATATATATATATATATATATATATATATATATATAGGGGAGAGATCAAATGAAAACCATGATTATAATTGAAAACTGTGAAAACCACTACTATCTAATCACATAATTGATAATTGATTTAACCTTTTAATTATTTAAAGTATATTTGATTAAACTTTAATCCTACTTTTTGAGGTCATTATATACGAAACAACTTACGTATACGTAACTTGTATGATTTACATGTACGCAACTCATAGTTGTACACTTGGTAACACATGCTTACATATACATAACCCCTACATATATGTAACTCTTAGTTGTACACTTTGTAATACGTACTTACATATATGTAACCCATAGTTTTCATGATTTTCATTTATAATATGGTTTTCATTTAATCCCTCCTATATATATATATATGTATATATATATGTGTATATATATATATGTATATATATGTATATATAGGGGATGGTTCAAATAAAAACCATGATAAATTGTGTAAAGCAATAAACCAAATCTTTATCTTTGATTTATTTAAATCAATAGCTCAGATTTTTTTGAATAAAAAAATCAAAAGTTTGTGCTTTTGTGGGACCATGTGTTGAAAAATTCAAACAAATCTGAGCCATTGTTCTTTAAAATCAAAGGTGGAGATTTAATTTATTGGTTTACATAATTTCATTTGGTTTACAAAATAACTCATCCCTATATATATATATATATACATGCATACATATACATATACATATATATATATATATATATATAGAGAGAGAGAGAGAGAGAGTTAGGTTCAAATGTAAAATAAGAGAAATTATGTGAACTAAAAAACCAAATCTCCTCCTTTAATATTTAAGATCAATGACTCAGATTTGTTTAACTTTTTCCACACATGTTTCTAAAAAAGTACAAACTTTTGATTTTTTTATTCAAATAAATCTGAGCCATTGATTTTAAATATTAAAGTTGAAGATTAGGTTTGTTGGTTTACACAATTTCTTTTGTTTTACAATCTAACCCAACCATATATATATATGGGAGGGTTCAATGGGAAAAACCAAAAAAATAGAGAACTATGAAACTAATCCTAACCACACATTTTAATGTAAAAAAAATTCAAAGAAAAAAATAAAAAAAAGTAAAAACGCAGTCATATGATTTCAACGTATAAAGGAAAAGAAAAGTAATTTCACATGTGAAAATCGATATATTTAAAAAAAGAGAGTTAATTTCACAAGTTAAATCAACTTGATGTTCTTATTTATTTTTTTATTATTTATTTATTTTTTAAATTGCGATAAAATAAGTTTTTTTTTTGGAAGTTTTTGAAATTAAAATGTGTGGCTAAGATTGGTTTTCTACTTCTCTCTATTTTTATTCCATTTTGAACCTCCATCTATATCTATATATATATGTATGTATATATATATATATGTATATATATATATATGTATGTGTATATATATATATATATATATATATATATATATATATGTATGTATGTACACACACACATATGTATGCACACACATGTAGGGTTGAGTACGAATGTTAATAATTTGTTATAGTGATAGACTGTTTTAATCCATCAAGATTAATCAAAATTATTATTTTTGTTGTATTAACATCATTAAACATATAGAAAATTTTTTTGTGTATATGTTTAAATTCACAATTATAAAAAATTAAGATATTTGTAAGTTATCTATTCATAAATATTGATTGGTGTAAGTATAACTTACAACTTACAATTGTCAATTTACGCATACACATAAAAAAAATTATAATGTTGTATATGTGTAATAATATTATTTGAAAAACTTAATAATTTTGATTGGTCTTGACAGGTGAACACAGATTATCGAAATAACAAAGGTTTAACTTTAGTTCCCTTTTCTATGTATGCATATATATATAGAGGAAGGTTAAACTAAAGACTAATTCTTGCCTAAAAAAGCTTAAAACATGCTGTCTTTTTTTGATATTGTGTGTCTGCTTTAAAATTTTTGTTGTCCGATTGAGATTTATAAAGTTTGTTTTAAAATTTATGTTGTTTGATAGAATTTTATGTTGTTTGATTGAATTTATACTGTCTCTTTGAAATTGTGTTTTTGGTTTTATACTAGAAAAATAAAATTTTTTAGTTATCAGGATTGGTTTATCATCGATGATAGATCCAACTATAGGCCAAGTCGATTCCAACACCGCTTGAATGAGTTTAATTGAATGTTCATTTGAGCCGGTTTTGAGGTGGTTAAAAGCATTCTTAGTGTACTTGGAATTTAGTTCTAATTTAATTCTATACTTATATAAGTATAGGAGAGAGTTTCTTTGTTAACCCTCTATCATTGCGATAACTAGTTTTAACTCGTCAACATCAATCAAAATTATTATTTTTTTGTTTAATAACATTATTGAATATTTACAACATGATGTTCTTATATGTATGTGTACATACAAAAATATAAAAGTTAAGAATGGTGTAAGTTACACTTGTAAATATATGTAGTTGTAGGTGTAACTTAGTTATACATGTTTTAATATTTTTACACTTGTGAACTTATAGATATACATAAAAGAACATATTTTTTTATATTTGTAATAATATACTTCAACAATAAATAATGAATTTAATTGACCTTGATGTGTTATTGTAAGTTATCACAATAACTAAGGGTTAATAAATAATCTTAATCATATATATATGTACAGGGTAAGATTTCTTTGTTATCTATTATTTATTGCCATAACCTGTTAACCCTAATTTAGCAAACACTTACACTAAAATTATGTAGTGTAACTAACTTTTACACCGCACTACACGGTGATGTAATGATTTTCCTATCATTTTTAAAATTTTCGTGCTTTTTTTAAAAAAATTTCACCCATTTTTAGAACATCTTTAACTTTTTGATATGATGTTAATTTTTAAAACAAATTACACCATTAAATAGATCGTTATATAATCTTTAATTTGAGTATAGTCTTGCTATATTTTTTTGAAAACTTTTTTTAACGTTCGTCGTGTAACATTAATTTTACACTATAACTCTAACTTCCAGTAGTGACGTGAACTGCTGTGAACCACTAGTTGGGTTAATGAGGTTATCATAATAAGTGTTAATATTTGATCCCTATCCTATATGTATATATATATGTGTGTATACATATATATGTGTATGTTTGTATGTGTATAAAATAATAATGCTTAAAGAAAACATAGTACTGACCTCAAACATAATGCTTAAAGAAAATAATAATGCTTAAAGAAAACATTGTACCAATCCCTAACATACAAATCAACTAAGAAGAGGATCATTTTGAAAACAAACAAACCTACCTAGCAAATTTCACAACTATGATTTGGGCCCTGGGGTTGGGGGGTTTGTGGTTTTGGGGGGGGGGGTGTAGGATTGAGGCCTACCTTACTTATCTAATAGGATAGAGATACTAATGACTGAATTGTCTAGTTTATAGTAAAATGATACAGTTTAGAATATCTTTGTGTGTAGGGATGGGATCGAAACACCAAAGATTGAAGTGAGATACGAGAACTTATCAGTTGAAGGAGATGCTTATGTTGGTGATAGAGCTCTTCCATCTCTCTATAATGTCATTTATAACTCAATTGAGGTACACTTTCTAACAACCTCGTTTTTTGGTTATTATCTTTTTAAAATTTATGTTCGCTTACTAATTAATATAAAATACAAAATTGAAGAGCATACTACAATTGATTAGACTCACTCCTACCAAGAAGAGAAATGTGAAGATCCTCCAATCCATTGACGGAATTATTCGTCCATCAAGGTATCTTTATGTATTCTTTAAAATTTAATTCAAGTATTGTGATAATTTCACCATGCTAAAATATTATAAATTCTATACTCTACTAAAAATATTACTAAATACAGGATGACACTGCTTTTAGGTCCACCAGGTGCAGGTAAAACTACATTGCTGCTAGCTCTAGCCGCGAAACTTGATCATGCTCTCAAAGTAATATTATCCTTTCTAGATCTTTTACCACTTCTTCAAAGCTTCGTTGTGTTTTTTCATTGTCAAAAGATTGTTTCTTGAAGCAGGTGTCGGGAAATGTTACATATTGTGGCCACAAACTGCATGAATTTATTCCTCAACGTACATGTGCTTATATAAGTCCCCATAACCTTCATACCGGGGAGATGACGGTCAGAGAAACACTAGATTTTTCGAGACGATGCATGGGTGTTGGGCCAAGATATAAAATACTTATGAATATCTTAAAGGAAGATACAGTACTAGGAACTAAAGCGGTTAACGATGCGTTCATGGATATTACAACACTGCCAGGCAGAGATACCAATTTGATCACTGAATATGTTCTTAAGGTTATTACCTAATTTCTCATGTTTTCTTTGTGCAAATTGCAATAAATAAAATATATTCTAACTTGATTTCTAATTTCAGACTAAACATAAGCGTATGAAATTGTTTATTTTGGGTTGGTCCTACAAAAAACTTGTTATACGATGACAACGTTTTGAAACCAATTCTTAATTTTACATACTAGTTAGAATAAAGTGAATGTATGTTGCATTTTGTTAGTTTGACTTCATAGGTCGAAACTTAATTAAGTTGGAAACTATTATATATTCTTATTAGATACTGGGGTTGGAAACTTGTGCTGATATAATGGTTGGGGATCAAATGAGAAGGGGTATCTCTGGAGGAGAAAAGAAACGCGGCACTACTGGTATGTTATTTGTTCACACAAGTATGTTCATTTAAAAAACTGTTACTTTTTTTTACATCTTTTCATAAATTTGTTGGAAACCCACTTTCTTAAGTGTTACTACATGATTATTATTACTGCATGCAATTAGAGTATAAATTGGTTTGCATCCTAGTCTTCATGTCTAACCAAAAGATCTCATGTGACCTTATTAAGGAAAATTTGTATACCCTTGCAAACTCCATCCCTAGGAAATACCCCAAGGCTATAGGATCTTTGGATTTAAACTATTGCACCATTAGGTTTTAAATTAAATTATGATTTTACTTCCTGTGGTTTGCAATCCATCTTAATTAACTTCAACACACTAACACCGTTAAAAAATTCTGTTAAATACAAGAGCATTTTAGTAAAATGGCTAATATTGTAATTCACTCTGACTTCTTTATTGTAATATGTAATTATAAATTAAATAACTAAAAAAATACCACAAATAACTCTCTCTCTTTACTCTCTAGTGCCATCCTACCGACCACCACCAAAGCAACGCCCAACGACCACCTCGAAGCAGTGTCTGACGACGACCACCACCACCCCACACCATCACAAGTGACCACCAGCACTCCAATCTTTCTCTCTTGCTGTAATCTCTAATTTATACATGGTGGTAGCTTAATAGAAGCCCTAATCAAGCCACTACCATCACTACGAGCTCCTCAACACCGGCGGTGACCACTCGCGCTCCAAACCCCAACCAAAACCGCCTTCCCCGGCCCTATAGCATTCATGTTTTGGACTTTTGTTAGCTTTCAGAGATTTCTCTCTGTAAACGATGGTGATGAACTTTGGTAGTGAACAATGATAGGGTTTGATGGAAGAGGTTGAACGATGGTGGTGGTCGTTTAGGGTTTAATCAAAGGGGTGGGTTTAGGGCTCAAGTGACAATAGGAGTTGTAGGGTTTTTAAAAGGAGGTGGGGCAATGGTGGTGGTGTTGATTTAGCTGAAGCAATTGATGATGATTTTTGTGTGGTGGTGGGTTTTTGTTGATTGTAGAAAGATGATAAAGGGGTGGTGTGGCAGGTGGTGGACCAACATTTCAGGGGCCTAAACCAAAATAAAATTTTGGGGCCCTCATCTATATATTATTCTAATCAATATGGGTCTCGAATTAGTGACATAAAAAAATTGTTTATACTTTGACTGAAAACAACTTAATTAAGCCAAACAAAATTAATTGCAAAAGAGCATATTAAATAATTAGCAAACAAAAGTAGATTAATATAAAGAGAAAAATCAATTGCAAATATAGATTAAAATCAAAACAAACAACAGTCGATTCAATTGTCAAAAGAACAATAGTAGATTAAAAAGATTAAGCATAAATTATTCTCAGACAATAATAGTTAGTAGATTATATGATTAATTGTAAAAAATAATTTTAAATTGATGAACCTAAAAAAAACCATCAATGGTGAAAAGTCGATAAAATAAGTTTTGTAAGTTGACCTTTATGAACCAAGTTTCATACGTCGACTTTGATAAACATTCAATCATTTTGTTTTCCTTCTTATTTATCTCTAGAAACACAAATATTGATAGGATAACATATATTTTTAGCTTAAATATAGAAAAAAGTAGCTTTTTTGTAATTTTGGGGGGCCTAAAACGGCTGCTTTAGTGGTATGTACTATAGATACGCAACATTGGTGATGGTGATGGTGGGGGTGGTGGCGACAGCGAAGATGGTAGTGTTGGCCGACGTTTAAAAGTTGGAAGATTGGTGTGTGGAAGAAGAAGACGATGAGTACAGTATGGTTTTTTGTATAAAGTAGTTTGATTAAATTACATTATTAGTCCCTATTAGTTAGATGACTAAAATTCACTTCTAATTAATGAAATAATTTAATAGTGTTAGTGAGATAGAGTTAATAGAGATGGATTGCAAACTATAGAGAGTAAAATCATAATTTTGAAACCTTTGAAGACAAATGGTTATTTGAACTAAAACACTAAAAATAAAAGTGAAGTTTACTCTAAACTTTAATATACTAACTGCAATTCTATAATATGAAAGAACTTATGTACACAAGTTATTATATTCGGTAATAAGATAATTGAAAAAAATGATTTAGGTTGTTTCTATTCATTAGTAATGTAAAATTTTTATTTCTAAGGGGACATCCTACTAGAGAAGTGATGTTTCTCAAAACCAAAAGGTTGGTGGCCTTAATCATGTAGAAGGCAAAAGTGGTAATGTATTTATGTTAAAAATTTAAGAATAGCTATTAAATGATTTACATTTTGTTCATATTAGCTATGATATATTAAAAATGAAACATAACTGAAATAGCTCATTAAAAATGATTTGACACCTCTGCAATCCCCCAATTATATATATATATATATGTATATATATGTATATATGTAAATTCACATGTGTTAAAAAACTAACATGTGTAATTTGAAACTACACACAATACATATTTACACTATGTACATGTGATATGTTTTCAATACATAAATTTACATATATACATAAAGGACCATAGTGTTATAAATGTGTAATAATATTATTTCAATAATAAAAATTATTATTTTGGGTTGTCATAACTAATTTTCGTACGTTTACATTTTAAAATTAGTTATTAAATGACACATTTCTTATATATACATATATATAAAACACACCGGTCGATATCTATAGTAATTTTTTATTATCATTTTATTATATAGTTATTTGAGTTATACACTAACTAGTAAGAATGTAAAACAAAACAATCCGTCACGTGTGATTTGTTAGTTGTTTTTTACCCACATCTTCCGACTTTATTCATACATTACTCTGCAAATTTAGTTGTCACAAACATTGGCTATTATGGTCCACAAGGCCACATTTTTACACTAATACACTTTATTTCTCTTGTCAAAATTTGAAGGTTCTTTAAATTAGTTTTATGATACTAGATTATTATAATCGTATGATTTAACTATTATATTATATAATTCCTATTAACTCTTTGTTGCATCTTATTTCTTTAAATACAATTTTAATGTTATAACCTTTTGTTACCTATGAAAGTTTTACTTTAAATTTTAATTTATCTTTTTAACAACTTTTGATATTGAATATTTAAAAACCTTGCGTACATACTAAATTATAAGTATTGAAACATAATATTTTATAAAATTCGAAATAAACCATTGTTAAGTACTTTGGCATATAAATGTTCCAATATATATATCTTTTGAAAACTGTAGAGTATAAGCTATCTAATCACAAGCGTACAATTTCTCAAAATTACTATACTTTTAATATTATTAGTACCTTCAATCATATTTAAATTTTCTCTTATAACTTCTAAAGTATAGTATTTCATAAAATTAAAAATACAACGTTATGACGTGTTTATTATGTATATTTTGATATAGTTTTTTGGAACAAACCTACGTGAAGTATTATATATTTTTTATTCTTTTCTGAAACAATTATTTTTTTTCCAAATTTGAAAATAACTTTGCGATATGTTTATCCTACCTATGTTTTAATTTATCTTTTAGTTAAACCCAAGCTACAACAACAAGCGATAATTAATACTAGCTGACATTTAACATTAACACATTTTACAGGAGAGATGTTAGTTGGGCCAGCAAATGTGTTTTTCATGGATGAAATATCGACGGGACTAGACAGTGCAACCACTTTTCGTATCACAAAGTTCTTAAGACAGATGGTACATGTAATGGACTTAACAATGGTGATCTCTCTTTTGCAACCTGACCCCGAGACATACAAACTTTTCGATGATGTGATATTGCTGTCAGAAGGCGAAATTGTGTACCAAGGTCCTTGCGAAAATGTTTTAGAATTTTTTGAGTGCATGGGATTTAAGTGCCCAGAAAGGAAGGGGGTAGCTGACTTCCTTCAAGAGGTGATTTCAAAGAAAGACCAAGAGCAATACTGGTTCAACAAAAATCAAGCTTACCAATACATCACGATCACTGAATTCGCACGGGCGTTCAAGTCTTTTCACGTTGGACAGAAACTCGTAAGAGATATTAATATTCCTTATGATAAGTCCAAAATACATCCTAATGCTTTGGTAAAAGAAAAATATGGTATATCAAATCTTGAACTACTAAAAGCATGCTTCGATAGAGAATGGTTGTTATCGAAGCGCAACTCTTTTCTTTATATATTTAAGACATTCCAGTTGACGTTTATGTCACTAGTAGGCATGGCTATGTTTTTCAGAACTGAAATGCATGTGGGAAGTTTGGAAGATGGAGGGAAGTTTTTTGGTGCACTTTTTTTTGGTCTTCTTATTGTAATGTTTAACGGGATGGCTGAGCTTGCATTGACAGTTATGCGACTTCCAGTTTTTTATAAACAAAGAGATTCGTTGTTTTACCCCGCATGGGCCTTTGCTCTTCCGATTTGGTTGCTTAGAATCCCTTTATCTTTTATGGAAGCAGGTATTTGGGTGGTTCTTACATACTACACTATAGGGTTTGCTCCAAGTTTCACCAGGTAAAATAACAATACATGACTTGTGCTAAACTTTATTTACGTTTAGTATCTAACAGTTCTTTTGTTCTAGGTTCGCTAAACAGTTCTTGACTTACTTTAGCATACATCAAATGGCTCTCTCCCTTTTTCGATTGATTGCTGCTGTTGCAAGAACAGAAATAATTTCAAACACTTTGGGTGCTTTCACCATGTTGTTGATAGTCACCCTTGGAGGATTCATAGTAGCTAAGGGTACGTACAAATTTTAATCCAATATATATTCTGAAAAATTTCTTTCATGTATAAAGCAAATTGACAAATATAGTGATTCAACTTCAGATGATAGCGAGCCATGGATATCGTGGGGATTTTATGCCTCCCCAATGATGTATGCCCAAAATGCCTTGGTTATAAATGAGTTCCTTGACAAAAGATGGAGTGTTGTAAGTTAACTCTAGATGATATTCTTCGACATAATAGAAAGTTTTGATTTTTCTGGACAATATTCGTTTGATAATCAATTAAAGTCTCTTTTTTGCAGGTTAATATAGATCCACGAATTAATGCATCAACTATTGGGACAGCCCTTCTCAAATCAAGAAGTTTTTTTACTGTGGAGTGCTGGTTTTGGATATCTGTTGGAGCCCTCCTTGGGTTTTCAATACTCTTCAACATATTATTTACCGTTGCACTTACGCTCTTGAATCGTATGTTACCAAATTTCCATTCAGTCTCCCACTATTGAAATTTAATGTTGTGGGTCTTTTCTTTCAGCCTTTCATGATGCTAAACCTATTATTAGAGAGGAAAATGATGTGATGATTTCAATGAATGACAACAGAAAAAAGGTTTACGAAGGTGAGTATGTGCCTTTTAGTATCATGTTTTTTAGCCTTACTAAACATGTAGAATATCTTTTGACATGTTGTTAATAATTATGAAGGTATTGATATGCCAGTGAGAAGCACCTTAGGAGGAAATAGTTCAACCAATGGAAAAAGAGGAATGGTTTTACCATTTCATCCTTTATCGCTTGCTTTCAACCACGTGAACTACTACATCGATACACCTTATGTTAGTCACTCTTTTAAAGTTTGTCATTTTTTGTGTTTGCTCTTCACAACTTTATTGTATCTAATAAAAATAATTCATACATATTAGAAAGAATCAAGCTAAAAGATGAAACTAATTAAAAAAGAAACGAGTCAAATGTGTTGAATGCGTTATATAATGAAAAGTCATCGAACATGTAATGAGATGCTAATAACCTGACTAATCACTTTATTAGAATAAATTTTAGATTATTATTCAAATACCATAGGTTTTTTGATCATATCTAACATGCTAATGATCCAAAGAAAAAAACAGAAAACAAAATATGTTGAAGGCCAGTTTGCCACCCTAATAATTACTATTATATGACTAGGAAATGAAGGCTAGAGGGGTTATAGATACTCGGCTACAATTACTCAAGGATGTTAGTGGTGCTTTCAGACCAGGGATATTGACTGCACTTATAGGAGTTAGTGGTGCTGGAAAGACAACCTTGATGGATGTGTTAGCAGGTCGAAAGACTGGCGGGTACATTGAAGGAGATATCTATGTTTCAGGATATCCAAAGAATCAATCGACATTTGCTCGTGTTAGTGGTTATTGTGAACAAAACGACATTCATTCACCAAATGTCACTGTCTATGAATCTCTTTTATACTCCGCATGGCTCCGCCTATCTTCAGATGTTAATACAAGTACACGTAAGGTATTACTTTTACTTTTGTGTTTTTCGTGGCATATAAGTATCAATAGTTAAGTCTATAAATATATTTACCCTTTTCTGCTTGTATTGAAGATTATTGTAAATTGTAGATATTTGTTGATGAGTTGATGGAACTAGTTGAGCTTCATCCTTTGAGAAATGCTATGGTTGGGCTTCCAGGAGTAAATGGTCTTACAATAGAACAACGAAAGAGATTGACGATAGCAGTAGAGTTGGTGGCAAACCCATCCATCATTTTCATGGATGAACCAACATCTGGTCTTGATGCTAGATCTGCAGCCATTGTAATGCGTACCGTAAGAAACACAGTTGACACCGGAAGGACTGTAGTTTGCACAATTCACCAACCAAGCATAGACGTTTTTGAATCTTTTGACGAGGTTTGTAGCATACAAAGTAGAGTTTGTATGATTAGGTAATTTAGGTGAAATGGTCACGTGGGGTTGATCTATAAAAAATACTATATATGTTGTCCATTTTAAATAAAATTTATAAGTAGTGTGTTGATTGTGTTTTTACATGAAGAATATTAAAAAATTAATATGAGTTATTAAATAAAATGATTTTAGTCGTTTATTTTAATTGAAAATTGTGATCCGATTGAGATAAAACAAACCTATGAAACCAATTAGCTTATGAATGGGTCAGAATTATCACTTCTAAGGCATCATTTAAAAATATATTTCATTGTTGCTAATATGAGGGTCTTGCATACGTTCACAGTTACTTTTGATGAAGATTGGAGGACAAATTATCTACGCAGGACCATTAGGTAACCAATCGCATAAGCTTGTGGAGCATTTTGAAGTAAGTGTGTTATATCATTTCACATAAGTACTATATATATTTGTTATAGGGATTTTTAAGTAAAACAATTTATTTGATATAGGCTATTCCAGGAGTCCCAAAGATCAAGAATGGTTATAATCCTGCGACATGGGTGCTGGAAGTGACTTCTTCTTCAACTGATATTCAACTTAATGTTGACTATGCTCAAATTTACGCTAATTCCACCCTCTATCAGTAATTTCTAGATCTTATTTCTGGTGTAATAGTTTTCCTCGTACATTACTAATTATTGAATATTTAGGGACAATCAAAAACTAATCATGGAACTTAGTCTCCCTCCAAGTGGTTCAAAGGATCTTTGTTTTAGAACCAAGTACACACAACCGTTTATCGTACAATGCAAAGCCTGTTTGTGGAAACAACACTGGTCATATTGGAGGAACCCACAGTATAACCTCATTCGCTTTATCACCACCATCGTCATCGCTGGTCTATTTGCTGCTATTTTCTTTAAAAGAGGTGAAAAAATGTATGGCCCTACATGCTAAGCTTCATAATTCGTAATATAATCACTTATTCTTCTTAAGTCAAGGAAACACACTCAATACATTGCACTTTCCTTTTCTTGTTTGTAATGCCAATGACTTTAGAATGTGCTTGTAGCAAGTTACTTAACTGTTAGTTTGTGTATACAGACAAAAACTGCAAGATCTTCTAGATTTGTTGGGAGCTTTATATGCTGTTGCCATCTTCCTTGGAGCCATAAATGAAAACGCTGTGCAACCTATTGTCGATGTGGAGAGAACAGTTTTCTATCGTGAACGGGCCGCTGGAATGTACTCATCCTTACCTTACGCACTTGCCCAGGTGATGAAACTAACTGCCTAAACTTTTTAGAGTAAATTACAAATATTGTCCTTTAAATATACTCAAAATTACGGATCTTATCCTTAAACTTTGAAAATTACACTGGATGTCCTTTATTTGAAAAATTGTAACACTTTCCGTCCTTTTCACCTAACTGATGTTAAACATTTCTGTTAAGTTTATGGTAAATGACATTTTTGCCCTTGTCTTTAAAGGACAAAATATGTAACTTATCCTAATCATCTATTTTCTTTTTTTCTTTTATTGATTTACTTACTTTTCTTTTTTCTTTTTTTTATCACCATTTTTATTTTACAACTTATCTTAAATATAATTAATAACTTAGTTTTAATTGTAAAAAAATTAATTTCATTTATTGGTTTTAATATATTACAATTTTGCTATTTGCTAAATTTAGTTAAATACTGGTAGAACAAATAAAATTTAAAGATTACCTAATAGTTTTTCTAAAAATAAAAATTACCTAAACTAGAAATATAATTTACAGAAATTAATAAAACATATGATTAAAACATAAACTAGAACATACATGGGTTTAAACAAATCCGATTAATGAAAAATTTAAAGAACACCTAATAGTTTTTCACTAATATATTATTTTGTTTCTTTATGTTTTTATTTACTTTACTTAACTTTTTCTTCTTTCTCTCATATAAAAATTTTTGTTTTATAAACTTATCTTAAGTATTATTAATTAATTAATTTAAATATTTTATTAAATTCAAAATTTATTTATAGATTATTAAATTATTTAATGTTTTCATTTGTTTACTTTAGTTATTTCACATTAGATAAAAATTAAATTAGTAACGGTTTGTTACACCGTCGCTTTTTAACATTTTTGGTATAAAAATTTCAACTCTATCAAACAGTTTGTTTTACGTATTATATTAAAAACCTATCGAATGTCGTATGAAATTGGGCCATGACTTTTTATTTTACTTAGTTATAATTATTCTATGTTAGGTCTTATATATAATTAGGCTTTGCTTAATATATAAAGTCTTTAATTGTTCTTATTTTAAAGTTCGCTTCTGTTTTAATTTTTAGTGGTTTATGTTTGATTTATAATAAATTAAAACCCATTAGTAATCGTTTAAAAAAACCCAAAATATAAGTGCGTTTAATTAAATAACATTCCTGTTTTTATTTAATTAAAAATTCAAAGTAGTTGTTTGGACTTGCACTATGGTGAACTTTTAGATGGGTTGGACACTATTTTATAAAAAAAAGAGAGAGAGAAAAATGTTAAAAGACAAACCGAAGACACGACCCGACATGTAGAACAACCCACTGACCCATGTTGCCACCCTATTTTTTATTTTTCTAAAATTAATTGGGCCAATAATATTTTAACACCTCACAATATATTTTTTTAATTTTTTATTAGTATACTTAAGGCTTGAATTTCTTCCCCGATCTGTTTGCTTCTTTTATAGAAAATTTTAATACATAATCTTTTTATTTTTTCTAATTATTTTTACATAAATCTTATTGAAAATGGAATTTTTAAAATATATTTTTATTATAAAATAAATACTAGCCATCTCATGAATATTCTAATAGAGAATAGTAATTTATTATATATTTTAATATAATAAAAACCAATCATAACTCATATTGGATGATTAAAAATAACTAGTTAATAATATTTAAGATAAGTATTTAAGATAAAAAATGGTTAAAAATAAAAAAATAATGAAAAGTAAAGTTAATAAAATAAGCACACAAAGAAAGAAAATAAAAGATTCATAAAAGTTACACATTTTGTTCTTTTGAGGGTTAGGGGCAAAATGGGTATTTATTAAAATGTAACAGAAAAAATTAACTTCTATTAGTAAAAATAACAAAAAGCGTTATAAATTTTCAAATAAAGGATACTCAGTGTAATTATGAAAGTTTAAGGACAATATCCGTAATTTTGGGCATACTTAAAGGACAAAATTTATAATTTACTCAACTTTTTACTACTTAATAAATAAATGAGAGTTTATTTTTATTGAATACTAACTTTTGCAGGTGGTTATAGAGTCTATATATATTGCAATTCAGACTTGTATTTATGTCATCTTTCTATACCCAATGATGGGGTTTGAGTGGACTGCTGCTAAATTTTTATGGTTCTACTACTATTTGTTTATGAGTTTCTTCTACTTCACTTTATTTGGCATGATGACTATGGCATTAACACCAAACCCACAGATCTCAGCCATTTTGATATACTTTTTCGTGTGCCTTTGGAACTTGTTCTCTGGCTTCATCATCCCACGACCGGTATATATTATGTCATTCTCTACACCCTTTTCCCTTCAAAAATCACTATATTATAAGTTGGTTGGTGGTCTGGGTACACAATCTTATCTACTATTACTTTATACGAGCTTTATAAACGACTAACAAGATAAATTTTATTAGAGAAATCATATTTGTATAATGATACTATAATATGAAGAGATATTGGATGTTTAATGCATTCAATACATGAATTTTAACCCACTGCACTATTTTGGTGTGATTTTTTAAAAAACTTAAATAGCTTTCCAACTTAGTGATGAACATAACGTAAAGAATTGCGCTTACTAGTCCAAATCCCCAGGTTTACCTATCTATCTTGAAAATGAACAAGTTTGAATGGTTCTACTTTAAGCTATAACAATTGTCTTAAATCTTAACGTTCTAATACCCTTTTCGGTCCACCAATCATGTACATTCTTTAGTATTGTGATCATTATGATAACAAAGTAATAAACTTATTTCAAATATGCAGCAAACACCAATATGGTGCAGGTGGTATTACTGGGCAAACCCTTTTAGCTGGACAATGTACGGACTGATAACAAGTCAAATTGGTGACAACAATTACACGTTTGACGTGCCTGGAGTAAGTAACAAGACAGTTAAAGGATTCCTCAAAGAAAGTTTCGGGTACGATTATGATTTCCTTTCTGTGGTAGCATTAGCACATGTTGGTTGGATCCTTCTGTTTTTCTTTACTTTCGTGTATGCCATCAAGTTTCTGAATTTCCAACATAGATGAAATTGGGTCGTTCGATATATATCTATGTACTCAATTTGTTTTTCACATAGAAATTTACCAAATATATTGAAAATTCGATGACAATTGTAAAACTAAACATCAAGGGGGAAGTGTTGTAATAATGGCTAATACCAATAATAAAGTTTAGTAATAATAAATGGTCTAAAGACCGACCAATTGTTGTGATGAATGACTTGAATGCCAACTATTTTTTCCACTTAGCCTTTTAGTTTATCTAGTTGCACAAATGCTATTTAGATATTCTTCGGTATCTGACTCTATAAGCTTCTAAATAAGGTCATTATGCTTCTATGATGTATTTACGGAATTTGAATCATTATATACACTGTTTTGAATAATTTATCCGATAATTTCAACAAAATTACCTATGGACGTACCAGTATAATGTTAAATTAACCATGGTAGCTAAAATATTAATTTAACATACCGAAAATCCCATGTATTATTTATACATTACGTTACTTATATAAAATGAGTAAATAATTTTACAAATTCACGTTTCATATTGATCTCATTATATTATGTTCTTGAGGCTTTAAAATTGTAAACTTAGTGTTTAGCCATATCAGATCATAAATCAGATAGCTTGTTCTTATTTAATAAATTGTTAATTGCAGCGAGAGATTGGTATCAAGTTAATCAATGAAGAACACTCTGTTGACCAAATTAATAACTCAAGAACAATATAATTTAATATTCACAAATCATTATATAGGCAAACTCATATGCGTAGATGTGCATTAGGGTTTCGTTGTCACATTGATTAAATACAATTACTTAGCTAAACTATACCTAACCAATCTCTACGTAAACGAAATAATATGTTTCATTAGAGATTATTCTAAATGAAGACCACTCATCATCAACTATTTACTTAGATCTGTAGTTTAGATTAAACTGAATTTGTGATTAGGAATCGTAAGAGTCAAGAACAGAGAGTCGGTATTTTATTGAAAGGATTATATTGATTACATTGTGATTAGGGGTATTTATACCCTTACAATATGACAGTTAATTAACTGTAAGTAACATTAATGGTAACTACCAAACTAACTATAACTAACTAACGGTGTTAAGTGTGGTGTAGGGTGTGCCCTAGGTGTCACACCCCGGGCCCAAGTAAGGTGGAACGTCACAGATTGGCAACACGTATGGCAGCGGAAACTAACCATCATAAGAGCACACAAGGAGAGAAATCACATGGCATTACATTAAATTTCTAACAACCCAATTACAATGGTCAAAAGCTGGTCATAACAGTAATTAATCCAAATTAAAGTAAATCCATAAGTTTAACAAACATTCAAACAAATTGTCCAACGATAGATTCAAACTAATTAATGCCATGTGGTGGTCACGGAACTAGGTCATCCAAAGAGTTTCTCCAACTATTCCAAGCTTCCATCAAAGATTACCTGAAACATGCTCAAAAGATTTTTGTGTCAACTAAAAAGTTGGTGAATTCAAGTGCTTAAAGTTTAAAAACAAAAGGACTCCTTAGAATCCATAAATTAATTTTAAAATCATAAGTATCACTGTTGTTGGGTCACAATCAACCCTGCACTTAGTCCCGGCTAGCCTCTTCTAAATTTGTGTTAATACCGGTTAACCCATAGGGATAACTGAGCCTCAGACAGTGAACCATACCTGTTGGATGGTCCACCTTAGTATCTTATAATACCTGTCACATGACACAAACGACCCCGTGGGATCTTAGTGTGGTACCCTTCCATTAAGTCATTGGGTCATGACAAAAGGCACTGTATGTGGGGGATTCCCCAAGTAGATCTACCCATATAGAACAAGCGGTTCACACAAAAATTAATGAATGTGATACAGTTTAAGAGCAGGTTCAACATTAACCACAACATACAAGTATCATACAATAGCATGTAAATGATTTCAGTTTAAGCATAGCATGCTTCATCCCAAAACATTAGTAAAAAGGGGACACTAGAACTCACCTTAGGGTTAAGTCAACGGTTCCTTGAGCAAAGAAAGATTCAATCCTAGCACCCTATCATCAGGATTCAAGTAATAAGCTATATGATCTATGGTCATTATAAGAGTAACTAGGTTGATTTATGGTTAAATGTTCAACTAACTTTGGTTCTTTAACAATCGCGTTAAAAAGTTTCCTTTTTAGGTAAGTTTGGGTTTTCTTTATGTAGATGACAAGTTTTTAATATTTAAATCAGTTTGATAAGGTGATGATAAGTTTACCAAAAAATTTTAGTCACAGGTTGGTCAATTATGGTGAAATTGCAGAATTTGCACTTTAGTCCCTCAAGTTTCACAATTTACAGTTTTTACCCTATTGTTTGATTTCTATCATTTCATGACTCATTATGGCCCTTAATAATTTCCAGAAGTTTTGAATAATACAAATGGCCTATTTTAACTCTAATTTTTCATTATTTTAATTGAAGAATTTAAAATACATATTACTAGTTACCGGTTACGGTTAAACCGACAATTTAACGTCCAGTTTTAAATCTTTTAAATTTTTAACCCATAAGACTTATGTATTACTTTTTAAAGTCTTCTAATAAACTTTGTAATCTGTTTTAAATGGGGTTTTTGATTCATTAAAGCCAAAAGCTTCGGTTTGCAAGAAATCGTTTGTAAAATCGTTTTTACCCGGAACCGAACATTCTTAGTTGATTTTTCTTCAAAATATTTACCAAATTTCCACCTTCGGGTCTCTAAGTTACTGAAATTACATGAATTATATTGTTTTAGGCTTGTTACACAATTTTTAGAATTTTTCTCCAAAATCTCCCGGTTTAGGCTTATTGTGCTAATTAAATTCATAAAAATTACAATTTAACTCAATAAATCACCAAATTCGGTTTTTAACACTAAAATATATATTTTAGGTCCTGAAACTTATAAAATTTGATATTTGTTAAGTTTTACCTATATTTTCCAATTTTTGGGTCCTAGTTTTAACCCTTTTAGACCATTTTACCACACTTTTCAACATGTTTACCTAAAGTCACGAATTTTATATGTTTAATATCATCAAACCACTGGAAAAAAGCTTCAACTCACGGATTCATATATACAAGTCACCATTGTTGCTTTTAGAGGGTGTTAATCACCTTTTACACATGTGTAATCGATATATTTTGAGCATAATCATCACCAAACCATTATGTAACTTTTAAACCAGCTTCATATAGAGTTCATAAACTATTTTAGAGCAGATTTTAGCATAGGTTGAAAGGCTTTTCAAAACAGGTGGGTTTTTGGTGCTAAACCCACGAAAAAGAGGGGTTTCAAGGTGAAATCGGGTGCACCAACCCTTGATTCATGATTGTTCTTAACATATACCTTCTTGTGAGGTCAAGAGTTCTTCAAAAACAGTAAGGTAGCAGCAAGTTTCTGTTTTGAACAAGAAAGGTAAGATTTTTGAGAGAAAAGTGAAGAAAAACACAAGATATAGTCTCATTCGGGTATAATGATGCTTACACTTCGGATGTTCCATGATTTTGGGATGATTTCAAGAGTGTGAGAGCTGTTGAACCTCGAGCTTAAGCTGAAACACCTTGTTCTTGCAAGAACCTTGCTTGAAAACTCACCAAAACCCACTTTCTAGCTTGTTTTGCACTTGGTCGATGCTTGGTTGATGTTGTTCTTTGAAAATATTGTTGAGAGGAAGAAGAAAATGCATAGAAATGGAGGATAGAAGGCTGGAATTTGAGAGAGAGAGGAGAAGGAGAGGTTGAGAGAATATGCATGTATGGGGAAGAGGGGTGAAATGAAGTGTGTAGGTGGGTTTGTTGTATTCAAGGAAGTGAGGTGAGTGGAGGAAAAGAGGGTGGCCGAAATGGGGGTGGTTGGGGTGTTTTAATTTGAATTTTTATTTGTGTTTTATTAATTAGAGTATGTTGTTAGTAGTATAATTTTTATTATGTAGTGTTAGTTGGTAGTAGATTATTGTTTTTAAGTTTTTAAGTGTAATAGTATATATATATAATTTAATGTTGAAATTTGATATATTATTAACACTCATGATTTATTTTACCTTGAAATTAAATTTTATCACCTAATTAATATTTTTCAAGGATCATCTAATAATTTCTAGACTAAGACAAGACATAAAGGTATCATCTAAGAAAATCAAGCATGTAATCAAATAATCATGTAAAAATAATAATAATAATAATAATACTGAGAATGAAATAATGTTAAATTAAATTTAGGGTTAGGGTTGGACCTATGCGTTGGTTGTTACACTAGGGTTCCCAAACATGGTGGTGCTTAGGTTGTCGGTGATGTGTATCAAATTTAATCCAACAAGATTCTCCTTAAATTTGTCATCCTCAAGTTTAATGTTCCATGCGTTCTTGTATGATCTATCAAAGATTATCTATACTTAATCTTCATCCACACTAACATTCATGTCATCATTCTTGCACTTGCATTCACTACTCCTTTCTCACGTCCTTCTTGTCTTTATTCAACATATATCTTGCACTTTTGAACCTCCTTATTTAATTAATTTGTTTTCCACAAATCTTTGTTGTTTACTAGCTTTGATCCTTTACAGAACAACTTCAAATGTTGCTTCACACAACTTTCTTTAGTTGTCTCACACAACTTTATCATTCTTGAGTCACAAAAAGATTATTACACCATTTCAAACCTGAATCACTTAAATGTTGATCGTTCACGTAATTTGCTTTCATAGTCTTCTTTTAACCGAGTCACATGGTGTTTTCTTTGCTTAATTCCTTCATGGTTTGATCGAGTCACACGATTCAATTTCTTGTGGTTGTGTCACACAATTTGATCGCTTCACATGTTTTGGTTTCTTCTCTTTGATCACATCACACGACCACAGCTAATTATCCCTTCACTAGATTGATTGAATGTACCCTTCATAAGTTACTCCCATGTCACATGGGTAGGTTTGATCGTATCACACGATCATTTTCCTTTTTACCTTGATAACATTCAATTTGTGACTTATCTTTTGTATTTGTTGCTTCTTGATGATTATGATTGGAACCTGTTTGATCTTCACGATCTTGTTGAAATGTTCCTCGTCCACATCCACTTCCATTTCCTTGTTTGAATCTTCCTCTATTATTATTTTGACTAAAATTATCTTTACGTTCATTTCTTCCTTTGTGGCGTGTAAACAACAACTTGTTCAAATAATCTATTTCTTTATCCTCCTTGTAACGAATTCTTTCTTCGTATGTTTTTAGTCTTCCAATTGTCTCCTCGAAAGATATGGTATCTAAATCCGAATATTGTTCTATAGATGCAACTATTTGTAAGAATCGTTCGGGCAATGAATTTAAAAATTTTTGTACCAACATTGCATCATCGAATGTTGACCCAAGATTGTTAGCCTTTGATGCGATACTGTTTAGTCTTCCCACAAATTTATCAATTGTCTCATTATCTTTTATTTTCATCATTTCAAATTCTGAATGTAGACTTTGATTTTTTGCCTTTTTCACTCGGTCTACTCCCACATGTCTAGTCTTTAATGCATCCCATATTTGTCCCGCGGTTTTAAATTTTGAGACTTGGAGTGTCAAATCCTCCTATAATGCTTGAAATAGATATGCAATAGTAGTCTTGTCCTTTTTCATGTCAGGTTGAGTTTCAATAGCAGGTTCAATTTGTTCCCATAACCTATTTACTTTGAGAATAACTTTTATACGGATTGACCATACATTCTTCCTTCCAATCCTGATTTATTCTTGTCTTCGTCTCCCATAATATCTTGATGTATGATCTTAATGATGTTGGTTTAAAAATTAATCTTATTCAAAACTTAGTGGGCTAAAATGAATAATCACAACCTTGCGCCCTTTTAAATAAAACTTTAATCCTCTGTCCTTGATTGTAAAAATCAAAAATTTATTTGACTCTGTCTTTAGAAACATGATATTTTTCAAATAGGGTTTTTGGTCTTTAAGGTCTCCGATGAAACCCTCACGATTCGAAGATTCCGATCATTTGAATACTTCACGATTTCAAGGGAGAAACGAGATGATTATGAGATCGATCTGCACCAAAGAAACCTGTGATGATTTTGATATCCTTTTCCTTTGGTGTTATGAATTTCAAGTCGATTTCGTCTCTTCTTCTATGCACAATTTCTGAATTCTAACGGTCCTTCGCGGAACTGAATGACAATAGACTTTTGTTTAAAAGGTATGTTGGCTTTGAGTTTTGATTTTGGTTTCTATGTTCACAGCAGTCTTTGTTTTGTCTTCACGATCGACACACTCAATCTTCTTTTTTCGACAATCGATTCACTCGATTTCTTTCTGTCTGGTATGATCGAATCGCTCGATCTTCTTCTTCATAGGGTGTTCCCAAGAGCATCACGCTCTGATACTAATTGTAGTTTAGATTAAACTGAATTTGTGATTAGGAATCGTAAGAGTCAAGAACAGAGAGTCGGTATTTTATTGAAGGATTATATTGATTACAATGTGATTAGGGGTATTTATACCTTTACAATATGGCAGTTAATTAACTATAACTAACATTAATGGTAACTACCAAACTAACTATAACTAACTAACGGTGTTAAGTGTGGTGTAGGGCCTGCCCTAGGGTTGCCAATGGTGGTGGTGCATGGGTTGTCGGTGATGTGTATCAAATTTAATCCAACAAGATCTTCATTTGATAACACGTCTTCATCAACATTAAGTATTTAATTGTAGGATTCCAACATTAACACAACCTAGCAGTAGCAATTGTAAGGTCGAAATTTATGGTCTAAATTTAAGTTGATGTATATACAAGAAACTAAGTACAAGTTTGAACATTTCGAAGATGAAATGAATAAATTTGTTTGAAGTTAATAGGTCCATACGACATTATAAATCTCGTACAAAACTACTAGTTTCGTACAAATGTGTTAAACGATTAATTTCGCATACTTATACTTAATATACATATATATATACACACACCATGTTATTTGTAATTTTCATATGCTTCTGAATGCTTGTACTCTAACATTATCATATTTATTCTATTCATTTTATTATTGTTTGTGGTTAGTCAAATCTATTGAAGTTCATATTCTTACATTTTTATGCTTACATTTTTATGCTTATTTGTATTTGTATTTCACTGAAACCTTGATCAATCGGACATTCTACACTTCTGTTGGTTCATTTTGATCAAGTTAGCATGAGATTAATAAGCTTTTAACCTAAAATCTAGTGTTAGAGCTAAGAAATCTTTCTCGAAGAGTTTCTACTTTGCAATAATTTTCAGACACTTGAACGTTCAAGTGGATTAGTATTTGGATTGGATTGATTGTGAAGTAGATAAAATTGATTCAGTGGATCAAATGCTAGTTTAGAATGGATTTGGTAGTGAATTATGATGCTTATAGGATTTTAGCATAGTGAATTGATTTTGCTTTGGAAATTTTGATTAAAAATGATCTAATTATTGTTGTTTGATGCTAAATCAATATTTCAAATTTATTGAGCCTGGATCTTAGGATTCATCATGTTCAAGATAAAAAGTCAAAATTAAAATGGTTGTATGTGTGTGAATCCAAGAAGACAATTAATATATGATGATAATAAGATGATTTCATTGATGTTGATAGAAAAATTACAATGAGAATCATACAATAGAATAGAGAGATCAAACCCACCCAAAGAAGAGTTTCTCTTTGGGTGGATGATTCACACCATAGAAAAGACACACTAAAATACAATAGTGAGTTTTCTATTTATAATAGACTATGAAATATTACATCATTAGCTCTAATTTTGATTATTCTTTTTCTTGTTTTTGACTTTACTTTATTGACTCTTGATTCTTTTCTTTTTCTTCTTTTGATCAACTTGGTCTCTAAATATGCATAATGAGATCTCCAGTCGGCTGCAAATATGATATGGTAAGCTTCAGTTCATCGTCTTGTTTAACTCAACAATACTCCCCTAAACTGATGCTTGCCTAACTTTAATATTAAAGATCTTTTTTGTCACATATCTTCTTGATCAACTGATGTTCTGACACAGTTCACCATAGTTCTCCCCCTCACATTCAACTTCTCCTAATATATTTCCAACAAAGGATAGAATTTCTTGAGAATACATCTTTGGTATTGTTTATGAGTCGTAACATTTTTGGATTACAGTTCATATTATAACTTTAAGGATTAGAATGTATTAGGCATATGACGAGGCTTTGAATTTCAATAAACTACATTAGAAACATGAACTAATCTTGAAACAATTTCCTTTCTTTTGAATCTTTGAAATAAATTGATAACTATCATTTTTTAGATAACTATTATTCTCCTTGATTAAAGTCTGTCTAACTGTCTAACTATCTGCTCAGTAGTAAGACATGTGTGTAAAACATCATCACCGAATGTGAATCTTGATACTTCAGAAAGAGTATCTAATAGTTGTATAAATCCTGTAAAAACTCAATGATTTTGTGACCAAATTTGATTTGATTTGATTTCTTTTCTTTTGAATGCTCAAAATGGATGTGTCTGTTGGTTGCATGTATCTACATTCATGATATTTTTTTCTTAGTCATTTGTACATCAGCATTGGATGTGAAACTGTCATTAGTTTTAGTGATGCAAGCACAACAGTCACATTTGTATTCAACTTTTCATGCATGACCACATACATTCATCCGCATTAGTATGTGGTCAACAGAATTTGTGCAAGCATTCTAACTCAGCCATATTATTTTCATTAAACTCATCTGAATTTCATCATTATCAACCACATTTGCATGCATGGACATCTACATTCATTTCTTGTTGTCTCACATGCATTCGCATTAACTATTAATGCATCCACATTAGTGTCCCATGATATGAGCATTTGATTTCAATAGTCACTAGTCACCCGCATTTGTGATCGGATGACAAATCAGCCTCATTTTTATTGAACTACATCTAAGTTCATGTGCATTTCATCCGCATTTGAAAGAGTTGAATCCACATGATTGGAAAACTCATTTGCATTAGACACGTGAACATCAGCATTTGTTATAAACTGTATCCGTATTAGATTGATCAAACTTCCTTCGCATTTCATCCATGTATAGCTGCATTTGTCAAGCAAACACATGGTTATCAACATTTATGAGAAGCATCCGCATATGATTCCAAAGTTGTAGAACCATCAGCAGCTTTAAACTAATGCGATAATCAACAAATGAATTCGAGCAGAACTAATCCGAGTTTGATGATGAATGATTTAGATCACCCACACAATTGATTAAATGTGAAGCCAATTGATGAACTATCTTATCGATTTTTAACACTAAATTAAATTTTAATAGATCGAATTGTTGATAGTCTTCGAATTGCTGATTTAGCAGTCTCAGATACATAGCATCAAAGACTAATATATCAGTTACAAATGTTATTTGAGACTAAATTTTATGTACCTAATATAAGTAACTGATAATCAATCCCCAAAACTAGGACAACTTATTTAAGACTAAATTTCAGCCTCAAATACACATACACAATAAGAGTTTTTGGAGGGAAGTTTGATGGTAATTGAATTTCAGTACCAAATACGACACCTAAATGGCGTTATTATATGAGTAACTGATAATCGGTCTCTAATAAATAAGGCATATATAAAAGACTAAAAATTAGTTCTTAATGTTCAAAATGCGTACTGAATCAGGGACTGAAATTTAGTCTGTAATGATTTTTGCAATGAATAATGATTAATAACTGATTTACAATCTCTAATTATTTTGTGCAGATTGAGTCATCGTAAAAAATGTATTGAAGACTCAAAATCAGTCTTAAACATATTGTAATTGTTGTTATTTGAAACTTATATCCACTCTCTAAATAAGATTGTAGATGCAATAATTGGGGATTGATATTTAGTCTTTAATAAAGAAAATAAATTTACTACTTTTAGAGAATATATTAGAGACTACAAATCAGTTATTGATATTCATATTGTAAATTGAATCGAGGATTGACTTTCAGTCCGGAATGACTTTCGCATGGGAATAATGATTAAGGATTGTTTATAGTCTCTAATAATACGACACAACTTATATAATTTTAAATAAGGTATTGAAGATTAGAATGCAGTCTTAAGCATGATATCAGTGTATTTATATAAAACAAATATTAAGTCTCTAAAGAGTTATTTAAATGTAATAAATAGGAACTAATATACCGACTAAAACAAAGAAAACACATTTAACTATTTCTAAAAAACATAGTATGGATTACAAATTAGTTACTAAAATTCCTAAAGCAAATCGAAACAGAGGCTGACTTTCAATTTGGAAAGACTTTTTTGTAGAAAATTAATTAATAATAGATTCATATTCTCTAATAATATGACCCAAAGTATACTAATATAAAAAGGGTATTAAAAATAGAAAATCAGTCTCTAAAGTTAAAGTATTTGAAGACAAAAAAGATGATAAACTAACAGAAGACTATTTATGAAAGCTCTGCGCTGCTCTTAATCACTGAAAGAAAAAAAAAATAATATACACCTTTCATATCAATGTTTGTTCAAATGGTATATGAATCAATATAATTTTAATAAATACATAATAGTGAAATTCAATCCAACAAAATAATACAAAAATAAGGTCCAAAGTTCAATAAATACAAAAAACAACACTCATTATCATTCAAACCAACTTTCAACAACATCTCATCAACAATCTCTTTATGCCCAAGTAACACAAGCCTCTATAGTAAGTTCTTCTGAAATTCAACCTTATCACGAATCTATCACGAATCTGAAAACATATTATAATCGGGTTAGCTAAATCATTAAATACAATGATTAAAATTTAGAAACTTTCACCAAAAAATACATAGTTTTTAACTATCGTGCATAGCAAGTCATGTTCATGTCACCTATAAATTACTTACGAGTATACCTGTAAAAAACAGATCGGCTCGGGCAGGGTGCCACATCAGGATAGGTTCGGATCAGGACGTGTCGATTTAAAAAACATATTAGGATTGGTTTAGGTCGGGTCGGGTTGATTATATGTATGTGCACAAAATAAGTTCAAAAAACAACAAGTACACTAAATATCATCAAAGTAGAAAAGATACCTCATATGCCCAAGCCATTGAATCAAATCCAAAACAGAATCAAGTGCTATATGGGTCAAATTAGATAAAAGCTTATTAAATACTACCTATCTTCATATTTACCTGCCACCATTATATCGATAATGAATGTTTGAATAATGTTAAATAATTCTATTAATACATGTATGTCTTAAATATTATTTGAGAAATTAATATAATTAAAACTTTTACAAATTTTAAAGACTTGAACCTTACAAATCATCATCGTCTGACTCAACATCTTCATTATCATTTTTGGATTTATCAATGTCTGAATCATCCAGATTTATCTCTGAACCAAAATCTTCCATACTATGATCAGAATCATCTATCTCATCGTCAATAAAATCATCTATAATGCCATCAAAACCCTGAACATCAACATTTTCAACAATATTTTCGGTAATATCTTCACGAAGAAGGTTGAGATCTTCTAACAAATCTTCTGAAGTTTTGTCTTCCGGAATATCCCATAGGTGTCTATGAGTTTTTCTTTCAATGATTTTCCAATCTGAATTCGGCTTAAGTAGGTCATTTATATAAAATACTTGTTTAGCCTGGTTTGCAAAATAAAAGGATTTTCCTTATAAGCAATCCGGGAAGTGTCTATGCTTATGAAACGAGGTTCAAATATGATATGTTTTCTACGAAGAGCAGTATCAAACCATTTGCATTTAAATAAAATAACATGATAACCTCGTATGAATGACAATTCAATAACTTCGTCGAGATATCCATAATAATCATCTTCAACATCATTATGAACGCCAAGGACCTTTACTCCATAATTTTGTGTTTGCCTGCAATCATCTCTTGACTTAACTATAAATTTAACCCCATTCACTATGTATCCCTTGTGATACGAAACTTGATTATCTGGAAGGAAAGACAATACATATAACTCCTTGTTAATTTGAGATGGATTTAACGTATACGTTTCTCGAATCTATTCTCAATTTAAACATAGTAATCATGTTATTGGAGAGAAATGCAGTTTATAAATTAAAGCAAGTAAATAGGGTGTGATTATTACCTGTTTTGCAAATCAATATGGGAATGTAGACCGTTGTATCTCGAAAAAATCTGATGTTTCAGGATGTTGACTTTGTAAAAACCGTAAGTGTTCTCTGCAACAGTAGGTAAAATATAAATTTATTAACATTTGACATTTAATATTATTCACAAACAAAGATAGAAAAAGACATACTCTATGTACGGTTGAATCTCTTGACAATTATTAAATATAAACCATGTCGCTCTCTTCATAAGATTACTAGGAAGGATACGAACTTCTTTCCTCCCAATACCTTAGCCACTCAATCTGAAAATATCTAATGCGTAGTTTTGAGTGTCAATAGAAATTTTATCATCGTTTCTGACGTGTTTGCCCAACATTGATTCAACACCCCATAAATAATGTGAGCAAAATGTTATAGCTTCTTCAACAATATAACCTTCTGCTATCAAGCCTTCAGGTTTAGCTTTGTTTCTAACATATTTCTTTAAATGGCCATGGTACCTTTCAATCAAATACATCCACCTTGATTGCACTGGTCCTCCTAATATTGCCTCTTCAAGAAGATGAACACACAAGTGCACCATAATTGTAAAAAATGATGGAGGAAATATCCGTTCAAGCTTGCACAAAATCTTAATTATATCTTCTTGTAATGCTTTCAATTCCCTCACGTGTAACGTGACCTCAGTAAGTTTCTTGAAAAACTGAGATAGCTCGACTAATGTATCACGAATTTGTTTGATAAACATTGGTCGAATTGCAATAGGAATTAGGCGTTGTATTAAAACATGACAATCATGTGATTTAAGTCCATATACCTTTCCTTTCTCAACAATCACATTTTTAGCTAAATTTCCAGCATACCCATCTGGTAAACGCACAGACTTGAGTAGATTACAAAATTGTTTTCTCTCATCTTGGGTTAAAACATACATAGCATGTGGTTCAACCCAATGGTCATTCTTCCACACCAAGTGAGGCTCCTTTCAGTTGTTCATATCTTCCAAATCTAGTCGAGCTTTGTCAGTGTCTTTCGTCTTTCCTTCTACGTTTAATAAGGTTCCTAACACATTCTCACACACATTCTTTTCAACATGCATCACGTCTATGTTATGACGAATTAACAACTTCGGCCGGTACGAGAGCTCAAAGAATATGCTTTTCTTTGATCAGTTAAATCATGTGAGTCATGTTTTCTTTTTTTCCCGCCATGAGACTGATGTTTTCCATGATGATGTATAGTGAGATGTTCGAACTGACGTAAGCAATTATCTCCGTTGATAGGTTTAGGTGCAAGCCTAGTCTCTCTCTGTCCATTAAAATCTCGTGATTTCCTCCAAGGGTGATCGAGTGGGAGAAATCGCCTATGACCTACATATGCTATTCTATCTCGTATACGTATACTACTAGCATCTTCATTGCACATCGGACATGCCTTGTATCCACTCGTGCTCCACCCAGACAGGTAACCATACGCAGGAAAATCATTAATTGTCCATAGAAGTGCGGCACGCATGTTGAAGATTTGTTTTGATTCGCAATCATATGTTTCAACACCCTTATCCCATAAAAGTTTCAACTCATCTATGAGTGGATGCAAAAATACATCAATATCCTTTCCTAGGTGAATCTCTTCCAGGAATCAGCAATGTCTACATAAATGAAGCATCAACCATAGATTTCCAAGGAGGCATATTGTATGGCATGAGCACAACAGGGCACATACTATAGGAGAGACTCATGGCCCCAAAAGGATTAAAACCATCACTTGCAAGCCCCAGGCGAACATTTCTAGGATTATTTGCAAAATCAGGAAACATTTTATCAAAGTGTTTCCAAGCCTTTCCTTCTGCCGAATGCCTTAGAACCCCCTCTTTTTTGGTTCTCTATCGATCGTGCCACAACATTTCCTTAGATGTATGTCTTGAAGCATATAAACGCTTAAGTCTACTAGTGATCGGAAAGTAACGCAAGACTTTTACCGGTTTCTTTTTCCCTTTATTATTTTCTTCATAACGACTAGTGTGTACATGATAGGTTCAAATGGATCGATCTGTGATGATATTGTAATGCAAAGATCAATTATAAGCACAAAATAATCAACAAGAGCAAAATACTTCAAAAATTCACAGTGATTTCATTAAAAGCAGTTTGCAATCGGATACAATGTACAGAGAGAGTTCTAACTGAAATTCTTCAAAAGTCTACCTGCACATATAAACAATATCCTATTTATACTAACAATGAAACTAAGGAACATATATTTACACAATAAGTCCCTAAACTATGACAAAAACAAAATCTAAAGACTAAATGCTAATCTTCAAGAGCTCCAACAATACTCCCCCTAAGATTTGCATAGTCTTCAGTCAAAAAAAATCTTCAGGTTCTTCTTTGATTTTGAACATCGGCTTTTCTTTGTATATCTCTATTTCTTTTAATGCTTTCCTTATTGCAGATTTGAATTTTGCTGCCAAAATGCCTTGTTCAGGCTTTGATTCATTTGTCTTTATTTTCATAGCATCCATTACCATCAAGGTTTCTTTTGATAACCCTGCAATGTCAATGTTTGCATAAAATTCTAATGGATCTTGATTATCCTTTGTATGTATCTCTAACACTCCTTTGCTTGATATTCTCATAAATTCTATATTATATACATCTTTCTTGACAATATTTGCATAAGCCAGAGCTTTCCTCAATGAAATCCGCTCCATGGCTGCATTCATCACTTTAATGATTGTCAAGAAATACTTTCTATCATTTTCAGCTGCTTCAGATGACACCCTTTCAAACTTTTGATTTGACAAAAATGAAATGTAACTTGGATGCAAAAGTTTCAACTCAAACACTCCAAACAAACTTATCATATCCTTGTCCCAATCATCTTCATTTCGTACCAACATCAATTGAAATGATTCTGAATCATAAAACCATCTAAGAATAGGTTTTGACGTTTGGGTACCATCTATCACCTTCAATCCTGGATTGGTTACTTTATCAAAATATTTATTACTGAAAGTCTCCAGATAGCTTTCTTTTTCTGATGAGCTTGATTCTTCTTTCTTTCTTTTCTTTAAAGATTGGAAATATAACTTATCTTCTTGATCACATCTTGTTTTCAAAAAGGATACCATTCTTGTGATTCCATAATCCAAAAGTTTCACAAAGTTTTCTCCTCTTGATGACTTGGTTGGATTAATTAGAGGTAACTTGTGTAATTCTTTTAAATCTTGAACTAGAAGAGCAATAATACTAGAGTAAAAATGATATACATCACAAATAGCATTTACTCTCTTGATCAAAAATGCATCAAATACTTCATCATACTTCCATGCAACAATCTTCACTTCTTTAGTATTATCAGGCACAATCATAGCATTTAACAGCTCTGAAATTGATTGTCCTGTTTGCAACACATTCCTCACTATATCACCAGCAGATCTTGCTTTGTTCCACAGTTGTTTTTGATCAATTGAGACTTGATAAGCTTGTTTTTCTTTCTCTAGAAACATTTTCATTAACTCTTGTCTCTGTTCATGACTCTTCTTCACAAGCTCCATGGACTTTATCTCTTGTGGTTTCAAAATTCTTGTTCTTTTGGTGATCTCAAGGTATTGAGGATTGTCTGTATCAAGCACGATCATTTTGTTGTTTTGCTTTTCTGTTTCTTGAAAACTTCTCACTAAATTTCTCAGAGAAGCTCCTTGAAGCCTGTTTAATCTTTTCCTTGGATAATTCCTTGACTGCAGCCACATCCTTAATGCCGGTATGCTCATGTCTTCAGGATTAGGATGATGTAATTCAGACATAGGAATATCATCAATATTTATGCTCTCACTCATCGATGTCCATTCTCCATGTTCTATACAAATTTCATTTGGATCCACCGGAGCAGTTGATTCAGTTAACACGCATTTCTCATATTCTTCGTTTATTTGAGAAACTGTTAACCCATCCAAAAATACACGATTATACTTATTCTTAACAAGGTAATTGTATCTGTCTTCAAAGTCAATTGGAACATCATCTTGAATGTTTTGAATTGGAGATTCAACAAGTTCACACACATCTTCATCTTCGAGTACTTCATTGTACCAATCATCATTAAATTCAGAGTCAATGTCATCTAAAGCTTCAATTTGCTGTTGCATATTTTCTTCATCAGCATACACTGTTTCATCTACAGTTTTCTGAATTTTAGACGAAGCAGCAGATACATCTATAATCACTTCATCAATCTTCCTTTTTCCTTTATCAGCTTCAGAGATCTTTTCAATTATCTCCACTTCTGATTCTGATTCTATCTCTTTCTCTTTTAAATTCTCTTTCAATCTTTCAACTTCTTCATTCAATCTTTTTACTTTCTCTTCAAGATCAGCTACCATCAAATCTTTATTATCAACCTCAGCTTTTAATACATCATTCTCTTCTTGAAGCTTCTTAATCAATTCTTCTTGTTTTGCATTTTTAACTTTCAACTCATCAATTAATTCGTCATCACTATCATCTTCAGTTTGCACAGTTGCATTTTGAGTTTGTTTCCTTATACTTTCATCCACAATAACTATCTGTTCCTCTTGCACATCTTCAGAGGATACATTTATTGGCTCAGATAATATTGCATTAATGTAATCAAAATCAAATGTCTGATTTTGATCTAAACTTTCATCAACATTCTCATTATCAACTTCAAACTCTTCATTTTCAGCTTGCTCATTCATTCCAGATTCATCATCATCATTCTTTTCATTCCTTTCATCAGACATAGTTTCTTCACTATCAACATCTTGAATGGTTTCTTCAACATTCCCACCAACATTAGCATCATCATCATTATCATCATCACTTGATGAGCTTTTATCACCATCTTGCTCATCTTCATCATCATCAACTTCCTCTTCTTCTTCAACAACTTCTTGAATAACAACTTCAATCAAATCATTTGGATTAGCCGGTTCATCCTCAATTAAATAAAAGTGATCTTGATTGATGTCTACTTCATCTCTAGCTACTGCCCTCATGTAATCAAACATTTGAATGTTCTGGGCTCCAGTAACAACAGATAATCTTTTGTACACAGTTTCAAACATGTGTTCTAAATCCAGTCTTTCACTGTTTACCCCATATACATGAAAATCAGGGTGTTCTACATTTATAATCATTTGCAGGAATCTTGGATAGATCAGGTATTTATTTCTCTTTCCTTTCTCCAAATTGAATAAGAACCCATTCATAATCCATCTTGCCATATTAAACCTTCTGTTTGTTGCCAATGCAACAATAGGAGAAGCTATATCAACAGGGAATGAGTTCCATCCTGCACTCCTTTTAGACATAAAATGTTGAAATATATAGCACAGAAGTTTCCAGTGGTTAAAAACTCTGGCTCTGAAGAATTGTTTCTTTGGAAAGTAATCTGGGTGACCCATCATCATGAAAGTATCTCTGCTCTCATTGAAAGAAAATTTTGACAAATCTTGTGCATCATTTTCACCCAGTCTTAATGCTTCTCTGATTGACTCTTAAGATACTTTTATCATTCTATCACCGGTTACAAATCCCCTCAGCACTTTATTGCCTTCTTCATCTCTTTCAATCTCTGCTGTTCTCCAAAATCTCTTAATTAGCCTTGAATATATGACCGGACGAGCACACATAGCATACACATATCTTGTTCTTAACAAGAATCTGATCATTTCTTCATATCCAGTAGCCTCTCTAACTTTTTCCTTTAAGAAAGCAGCTATATTATGCTTGGGCTTAAACTTGAGTTCTGCCATCTGTCATTTACAAAGAAACAATATAAGAATGAATATATTACATTGATGTAAATGTCATAATGATTTATCAATTTTTATCCTATAATACTTAGAAATTTTCTAAGTATTTGATATACTCATTACTCAAATGTATTGGATATAAATCAATTAATAATTTGAGATTAAAACCAAGTAACATATAACAAAATGTTTTTAAAATTTCACTTAATAGATTTTAAATTGTTAAAACTTGATTAATTTTATTCAAATTTTCTAAGAGTTTGAAACACTTACTGTTATATATAAATTCAAGTTTTAAAAATTTATAATCACTAAGTAGTTTGTTTCTTTTTGATTTATGAGATTTAAGAGATGTTTTTGATGATTAAGATTAAACTTTTATTAAAACTTCAATTTTGTCGATTAATTTCATTTTTAAATTTTTATTATTATTTTATTTGACTGATGAGCACAGAATCATCAAAATTTTTTTGTGATGAAATTGAGTTTTGATGATGTCAATCAGGTCGCAAACATATTTATTCAGTAATTTCAAATTCAATTTTGAATAATTTAACACATTTAATCTGAAAATTTCAAATTTCTTAAACCCTTAGGGTTCGAACGCCCGAATAGGGTTCATACGCCCAATCAAATGTGTGTTAAATGTTCTGTGTTTTAATGATTTGAACTCAATATGATGTTTAGCATCAAAATTTATACCTAAATGTCACAATGATTTCAGTAAATCAGTATGAAATATGAAGATAATAATCGTCAGGTGAATGAATAAGAACAGAGTATCAGTGCGAATGAACAAGTGAAATGAGATTCTGTCAAGTGTTGAATTTATATAAGTGTGAAAAACTCTTAGGCGCATGAATACTGTGAAGACGTATGACCACTGTTGAGACGCATGAGGTTTAGGGGCATGACGACTGTACAGGTGTATTAATCCTGTTGAGACGCATGAGACCTAGATGCATGAACTCACTTGGTCAGATTTTTATCAAAGGACTTGGGCGCATGGACACTGTTCAGGCGCATGAGCACTGTTTAGGCGCATGAGCACTGTTCAGGCGCATGACCTAGCCTGAAACGCCTAACACTTGGACAATTTCATGAACCTTCAGTCCGTATGAGAACTGTTTAGGCGCATGGACTTTCAAAGCTTTTACACTTGGAATATTTTCAACATAGAAAGTCTGGTACTGTTTAGGCGCATGAGTTTGTTTGAAACGCCCATTACTTAACCAAATTTTCAGACTTATGACAACTGTTTAGGCGCATGAATTGAAACAAAATGCCCAACACTTGTATATATTCCTGAAATATCAACATACTCCTGAATTAGACTTTTGACCACTGTTTAGGCGTATAAGACCTTTCCATACGTCTAACACTTGGCATTTTTTCACCAAATTCATCCAAATCCTAATTTTGAAAATTTTCATTGTTCATCATAGAATTTCAACCAGGTCAACGTTTGACTTTTTGACTTTAAAAATCTTTGACTTTTTGACTTTTATCATTCAAAAATTTATTTCTCACTCAAAATATACCTTTTATTTCTCAATTAATTTCCCGTCATTTTAGTCTCAAACTTTTGAAATTTTTAAAAATTACAAATAATCTCAGTTCTTTTTTTTTTATTGCAAGAAGCTTTTTCACATTTCAACTTAATTTGAATTCTTTTCAGGTTTATTTTTGAATCATACCAAACAACACATACTTGTAAACATTTAGCCTCATCCTTTTCATCATTCAATCATTTATTTTGAAATTCTTTTTCAATCTTTACTCCCCCTAAACTTTTAAGTTCACAAACTTAGAAGTTTATTTAATTGATGAAAAAGAAAGACAAACCAGTCGTTATCAACATGCCTGCACACATAAAATCATGCAAAAATTAAGATAAAGCAGAATAAGACTCTACACTATACTTATAATGAATCACATGCCTGCAGTGAGATCATATCAGTAAACAATCAGCACATTAACCAAAAAAAATTATGGATAGTCATAGACAATGATTAAATCCTGATCAGGTGTGTTCTATGTCAGCGTTCCCGCAGCAGAGGAGACACTAGATCTAAGGACAGACAATGAGTACTTTGGCAAAGTATCAGCACACCTACTTTTTCAATTCTTGGATTGATTTGGTTTGATTAGATATGACATTATGTGACCCAGTATTAGATTTAGAGAGTCTGACCTTCGTTAAGTAATGCAAGCAAGCACTTTTTCTCAGCTTAAAAACCTGACATATATGAATAACCAGATCTCATGTTTATATCCATTTTTGGACTTTTGAATAGTTTGCGCACATTGGCATCTTTTGAATCAGGTGAGAATATCCAGGTCTGTAATGACTTACAATAGAGGATACCTCGTCACTTCAGGTCTATGATGACTCCTAACAAAAAAGTGAACAGATGCTGTAAACAGATCCCATGGTTAATCATATCATCACCAGGTGTGAGTTTGTAACTTGACAAGCACACAATCAGAAAAGTCAATACCTCTTTTTAGAACTAAGACGGATACACACAAATGCATAATTATTTAGTTAAATCACAAGAATCTACTTGTTCAGTATAATTGCATGAGATTACCTACACATCATATCTGATCACGTCAGACTTTATTAACGAGTAAAGTATGCAACTGATTAAAACTGATGTACTATCATTTCTCACAAAATGCATTGGCAGATTCAATACTAAAATAATAAAATATATTTTTGTATTTTCAATTTATAATTTTCTATTTTGATTTTGCACTTTTCTAATTTTGTATTTGCTTTTTCATTTAGCACACACACACAATATATACAATCAGGCAGTTAATGTTGACAATTTCTCTTTATTTTTCTTATTAAAAGAAGGTAGGGTTATATTCATTTTGAACCATCAAAATCAATTTTCAATATGGTTAATAAGACCAATAGACTCAACCAAATACTCAAACCTTCCTGGTAAAAAGGCTTTTGTAAATAGGTCAGCCAATTGTTTTTCTGTTGATATTTGAATCAAAATGATTAAACCTTTTTCAGAGTTATCTCTGAGAAAATGATATCGAATTTCGATATGCTTTGTTTTTGAATGTTGAACAGGATTAGCTGTTATAAACATAGCAGCAGTGTTATCAATGTAAATTGGATTTTTATGAAAATTGAACCCGTAATCCAGCAGTTGGTTTTGTAACCTTAGAATTTGAGAACATCCTGCTGATGCAGCTATGTACTCAGCTTCTGCAGTTGAGACTGAGACATTTGTTTGTTTCTTACACTGCCATGAGACTAATCTGGGACCCAAAAACTGACAACCACCTGTTGTAGATTTTCTATCTTGACAACATCCCCCATAATCACTATCAGTATATCCATGTAACTCGAAGTTTCCTTCATAAGGATACCATAACCCCTAGAGCCGGTTTTCCTTTGAGATATCTGAATATGCGTTTGACAGTGATAAGGTGAGATTCCTTCGGGTCTGATTGATACCTGGCACAGACACAAACAGCATACATTATATCAGGTCTAGATGCAGTAAGATACATCAAAGATCCAATCATAGATCTGTATAGAGTTTGGTCAATTGATTTTCCTTTTGAATCAGGATCAATCTTGGTGTTAACATCAGTTGGAGTTCTGATTGATTGACAGTCTTGCAGTTTAAACTTTTTCAAGAGCCTGTCAACAAATTTCTCTTGATTGATGAAAATTCCATCTGCAGACTGTTTCACTTGTAAACCAAGAAAAAGGTTTATTTCTCCTATAGAACTCATTTGAAAGCGAGATTTCATGATATTTTTAAATTATTAGCACAATTTCTGACTAGTAGAACCAAATATGATATCATCAACATATACTTGAACACATAAGAGATCATCTGCATCCTTCTTTATGAATAAAGTTGGATCAATTTTCCCTCTTGTGTATCCATTTTGGATCAAGTGCTGTGGCAATGTTTCATACCAGATTCTAGGAGCTTGATGTAGACCATATAACGCTTTGCTCAGCTTGTACACACGATGAGGAAATTCAGTATCTTCAAAACCTTGAGGTTGCTTGACATACACATCATCTGTGATTGGTCCATACAAGAAAGCACCTTTAACATCCATTTGGTACACCTTGAATTTCATATATGAAGCATATGCTAGGAAGACACGAATTGCTTCAAGTCTTGCAACTGGAGCAAACACTTCATCATAATCCACTCCTTCCTCTTGGGTGTAACCTTGTGCTACTAGCCTTGCTTTGTTTCGAACAACAATTCCTCTATCATCTGATTTGTTTCTGAACAACCATTTTGTGCCAATGGCATTTTCTCCTTCAGGCAAATCCACAAGCTTCCACACTTCCTGTTTACGGAACTGTAATAACTCTTCTTGCATAGCCTCAATCCAACTATTGTCCTGTAACGCTTCAGTAATGTTTTTAAGAACAATTTGAGATAGGAAACACGAGTATAAGCAAATGTTTGCTTGTTTGAACTGAGTTCTCGTAGTTCTCTCATTCAAAGGACCAATAATCTGTGATATAGGATGTTTCTTGTGAACACGAGTCATTGGGATCTTATCTTCTTGAACATTCACATCAAGATTAGTCTGGTTCAAGTTGGAAAGCTGATGCAAGAAGTTTGAAGAATGTAGAGTGAAATTCGGAACTTGAGTCGGTGAGTTGATAAAATAATCAAACTTGTCATTAATATCTACATCTTCAGATATAGATGAAGTTCCAGACTCAGGATGTAGAATTTCTGGACCATCATTAGGAATAGGTTGAGAAACATTTGAATTTTGAGAAACTAGAGGTTGTTCTTGAGCTTGTTGAACATGAGATTCTGAATTTAACACAGGTTCTTTAACAAATGAGAAGAATGGATAATCTGGGCTTGAATCATCCATATCATCAAAATCTGAATCATCACTGAAAGATCCAAGATCTCCTACCTGTTTCCTATCGACACACGAAGATTCAAACACGTTAGAATTGAATGAGTTTGATAAAGAATCTAAATCAAATAACCAAGCTGGACCATTTGCAACTGATGGAAATGAATTTTCAAGGAATTTAACATTGAATGTTTTAGTAATAACATTCTTCTTAGAGTTATAAACTCTAAATGCTTTTGAAACTGATGAATGTCCAAGAAAAAATCCATCATCAGATTTTGCTTCAAATTTTCCAATCCGATCATTTGAGTTTAAGATCAAAACCGGGCAACCAAAAGATTTAAGAAAATTTATGTTTGGTTTCCTGCCAAACATCAACTCATAAGGAGTTTTTTGTTTATCTTTCACTAATAAAGTACGATTTTGAACAAAACATGCAGTGGATATGGCTTCATCCTAGAATGTGATTGGAATCTTCACATCTGCTAGCATTACACGAGCTGCCTCAATCAATGTTCTGTTCTTCCTTTCAGCAACTCCATTTTGTTGTGGAGTTCTAGGAGCACTGAACTAATGAGCAATTTCTTTTCATGCACAAAACATGTCGACATTAGCATTTTTAAATTCTGGGCATTATCACTTCGAATGATTTTTACTTTTTGATCTAATTGATTTTCTACTTTAATGATAAACTCTTTTAATAATTCAGCCGTTTCAGATTTAGCATGCAAAAAAAAAACCCAAGTAAATCTTGTAAAGTCATCAATGATAACTAAACAGTAAGATTTCTTTCCAATACTTTGCACATTTACTGGACCGAATAGATCCATGTGCAACATCTGTAGAGGCTTGGAATTTGAGTTTATCAGCTTGGACTTATAAGACGCTCTATGTTGTTTCCCTTTCAAACATGCTTTGCAGAGATCTGATGTAGCAAACTTCTTTGTTGGAATGCCTACTACATGATATCCTGCAGCAAGCTTGTTCATGTTTTTGAAGTTAGAATGTCCGAGACGTCTATGCCAAAGCTGGCTTTCATCATTTGATGCTTGAGCAATTAGGCAAGTTGTTTCTGTTGAAGGATCAACTTGAGACATATCTAGTTTGTATACATCTCGATCATGAACAGCTTTAACAACTACCCATTCCTTGCTAATCCGAAAACCTGGCTTTAAAATGTAACAATGAGAGTCATCAAATAAAGCAGAATATGATTTATCACAAATTTGGGAAACACTTAAAAGATTAAAGTTCAACTGAGCACAATAGTTGACTTTATCAAAGCTAATGATTCCATTTGATACTGTTCCTTCTCAAGTAATCTTTCCACCTGCATCACCTCCAAATGCTACATGTGTACCATCTTTCATCTTAAAGTTTTGAAGTAAGGCATGATTGCCTGTCATATGCCGGCTACACCCACTATCAACATACCACGTGTTTATTGGTCTTTTTGGGCGAACCTGCATTTCAAAGACAATTAAGTTGAGTTATCAACCCAAGCCGAGATGGTCTTGGGCTTGCCATATTTATCAACAATGGTAAACTGCTTAAAATGGAGTTTGTTTATGTCAGGTTTCGTTTGATATTTAGAATTATCAATTCCTTTTCTGACAAATTTCTGATTATCTTTATTTTGTTTAATCCTCAAAACATTAAATCTATTTTCAAGATCCTCATCAAGAAATTTTGAACCATTCGTTGAAACATTCTTAGAAAAATTTTGCTTGGGAAATGTTCCATTGTTCATTCTCACAGATCGTGGAATGAAATTTCCATGTGTATACTATTTTGTTCTCACAGTATAATGATCAACATAATCAGAATTAATTCTTCTGAGAGATCTCAAGCCTAAGGAAGGTTGTTGTGATACACCTTGAAAACCATTGTTTTGATTTCTTTGAAATCATGGATGAATATATTCATTCCTTGGCGAGTTCTTTCTGAAGTAACAATCTTCAGTATTATGATTTCTTTCATCGCACAAGGCATAGTATTTATTGAAATAACACTCAGCAGTTGTGTGATTTGTCATATCACAAATGTGACAGTATTTGTTAAAATAACATTCAGATGTGTTATGATTATACATGTCACAGATGTCACAGTACCTTTGTGAAGAATTAAAGAACTGATGATTAACCCTAGATGTGGATGCCACATTTGATCCTTGTTTAGATTTAGAAGTTGGCAGGTTAATCTGTTGTTTTTGATTTGTGAATTTGGTCTTTTGATTTTTAGGTTTGAGTTTTTGAACATTTTCACAATTCTTTGACTCCTTAGATGCAAATCTTTTATTAACAGCGGAAGACTTAGGACCTGAACCTGTTTTCAGATCAGAGTTAGATTTGATCTTTGGTTTTGATGTTGTTTCAGAAATTATGTTCATGTCAAAAGTTCTTGCTGACACAAACTTCACAGGTTTCAATTGATTCGATTGATCAGTTCTTTGAGTTTGAGAATTTTTAGATTTAACATTTGATTTTCTCCTTCTTTGATTTCTTGATCTTGAAGATATTTTGTTGCTTTGAGAAGGAATTGATTTTTGAGAAGATTCTTTTTCAGATTCTTTAATTTTATGTTCATTTTGATTTGATTCACAAAAGCTTGAATCATCAGAACATGAAGTATCTGATTTCAATTTTTCTTCTTTAGCTTTCCCTTTCTTTTTGTCATTTATTTCAATGACTTTTTCAACACATTGTTCAACAACACATTCATTAGATCCTTTTGGGACAAACAACTTCTTGTTCTTAGGTCGTGGTTCATATGATTTGACTTTTATCGGATGACCATTTTTTATCTTTTCTGAATCCTTCTCCTCAAAGATTTCAATGTTTATCTTTTCAATTTCACTTTCTTCAGTAGATTGCTCTTTCTTTTTCTTTTCATGAAATGCTTTGAGCTTTGCCTTGTTTTCAGGTGAGTGATCATGAGTGTTAAAGTTCTCTGGCAAAGTGTGTGAGATTGATTCAGGCATAGGCTCATGTGTGAAACCTAGACCTGTTTTATCTTTATCTTTTCTCCTATTTACCAGTTGTTCAACTATAGTTTTTGAACTTTTAACTTTTGCAAGATCAACTTGAGTTGCAGCATGTGCCAACTTTTCTTGTTCTAGAATTTTGGTCATCTCTTCAAGTTGCCTTTTTACTTGTTCAAGATCTTTTAAAGTTTTGTTCCATGATGTTTGAAGAGATATGATTTTGTCATCAGAGATTTTATGATCATCTTTGAGTTTGTTGTGCATTAACTCTTCTTGTTTAAGTTTGTCACATATTTTGAATGAGTAGGTTCTGTAGTGTTCAACTTGTTCAAAACATGCTTTTGTGCACATTTTCTCTCTGTCTTCCATTGGAATTTCTGGATAAGATGGTGAAGTTTCAGTATTAGATGATGAGTGTTCAACCTTTGGTTGTTCTGATTGTGCCATGAGAGCAATTTCTTCTGAATCTTCCTTAGGATCAGATTTGTCACTCCAATCATAGCTTTCATTATTGTCTGAATCATCATCTGCCTTTGGATCATTGTCTTCAGACCAGTCTTCATCATTAATTTCAGCAACAAGTGCTAAACCAGAAGTGAGATCAGCTGTAAACTGTTCTGCATAAGCACTCCAGTCATAACCATCCTTGATGCTGACAACTAGAGCTTTCTTTGGCTCTTCAGTTGTTTTTGATTCTTCTTTCAGCTCTAGCATAGGAAGACTCTGATATGGCCTCTGAAAAGTTTTCTGAGACTGATGTTGATATCTTTGACTACTGGAACGTGCTTGATCATTTCCTCCTTGATTTCTTGGAGCTTTGCATTCTCTTGAAAAATGACCATAGCTATTACAGTTGAAACACCTTGATTTTGACTTGTCAAAGCCAACCTTTTTGTTTGCACTTGGCTTATAATTTCTGTTCACATAAGAGTGTTTCTGAGTTTTGTAAGCTATCATCACCATTTGCCAGTTCAAATCCATCTCCTCTACATTATCAGGATCCATCTCAAATAAATCCTGCAAAATTAAATCAACTTGAGTTAGATGGCTACCTTGATAAGCTTGAAAGCTTGCCATGAAAGCAGTAAAAGCAGATTTTGATTCTTCATCCTATAAAAGAATGTTTATGACATCTTTAACTTTGCTAGGTTTAACAGAGTTAGAAGATGGAGTCTCAGTTTAAAGCTTAGGCATTTGAGTTTTAGGAGGAGACGGTGGTTGATTTGTGTAGACAGGAGCACTTGTATACGTTGAGTCAGCAAAGAAACCAGCTCCAACAAACAAATCACCCTCATCTTTTGAAAAACTATCATCTTTAGCCACAAATGCATTCTCCACTGTGTTAGCTGGAGATGCAACATACTTATACTGAGATGTTGATGTGGATCTATCATTGTTCCTTGAACTCTCATCAATTTCAACTGATTCTATTTTGGCAATCAGAAGATCAAGATCCATGGGAAACTTTTTTGTATGCTTCAACAAAGTAACAGTTTGTTTCCATGAAGATGGAAGAGCATTGAGAAGTCTGTCATTGAGATCTTTGAGATCATTCTTCACTCCAACAGTTGACATTTCAGTAATGAGCTGCACAAATCTGTTCATCATTTGATTGATTGTTTCTCTAGAAAGTTGCTCAAATAATTCAAGTTGCCTTTTTAGTTTCTGCTTTTTGAGATCTTGAATCTCTTTACCACCTTCACAAATGATCTTTAAAGCTTTGTACATGGTATACCCAGTCTGATAACTATCAAGTCTTGTTAACACTTCCAAAGGTAAACCCTTGCACATCAGAGAATAAGCTTTAATATCATTTTTAACCTTCTTCAAATCATCACCATGTAAACCATCTTCAGGATATGGTTCTTGAGAGTCTTTGGTGTAAACAAATCCTCTGTCAGGACCATCTAATGAAATAAGAATATGAGGTCCTTTTTCTATTGACTTCCAGAGATCTGTATGAATAGAGTTTAAGTGATGTTTTAATCTGAGAGACCAGTTCTTGAAATCAGCTCTATTCTTCAACTTAGGAACCCTGTTCTCAGAATCTTCAAATTTAGCCATTTTAAGTTTTGAAATTAAGACAAGAAAATGTTTTTTGTTGTTTTAAAGTTTGAAATGAAACAAAGAAATGACAATGTTTTTGAATTTTAGTTTTTGAAAAATTTTCTAAGTGTTGAATGAAACGTCTGAAATCTGATGCGCCTGAATAGTTGTGAAACGCCCACTTTGTACTTGAAACGCCTAAGGGAGTGCCTTGGTAGAATTCTTAAAACGTCCAACCGAAGATGCGCCTGAACAGTTGTCAAACGCCTGAACAGTTGTCAAGCGTCCAAACAGTTGTCAAACGCCTGGAACACGGTTTTCAAAAACGTCCACACAGTGGTAAAGCGTCCAAATAGTGTCAAAACGTCCAACTCTGAAACGCCCAAACAGTATTGATGCGCCTACACAGTTGCAATGCGCCTAAACACTTGAGCAAATTTCAGATGATTTTACCACCCCAAGCTCCTAATTCATCATCTTCATAACAACCTGATCTTATCAAATTCTTCAAAACTTGATTAATTGATCTAAAATCTTCCAATAAGGTAGAATTCAAGTCGTTAATCAATCCTAATTCATCAATTCTCTCAATTAACAACAACAAATCTGAATTTCTGATTGAATTAGAGTTCAACAACGAAGAACAGTTTGCACACAAATCTGATGAAAATTCAGATCTGAATGTAAGAAATCACTCAATTGTGATTCAATTCATGTTTTAGATGATGAAACACAACTGAAATCAACAACTACTTGATCAATTGCTATCAATCACAGATTCAAGTGATTCACAGAGCTCAAAATTTGATTTTAAGCTTCAAATCACTGAACCGAAAGCTCTAATACCATTTGATAGGTTCAAATGGATCGATCTGTGATGATATTGTAATGCAAAGATCAATTATATGCACAAAGTAATCAACAAGAGCAAAATACTTCAAAAATTCACAGTGATTTCATTGAAAGCAGTTTGCAATCGGATATAATATACAGAGAGAGTTCTAACTGAAATTCTTCAAAAGTCTACCTGCACATATAAACAATATCCTATTTATACTAACAATGAAACTAAGGAACATATATTTACACAATAAGTCCCTATAATATGACAAAAACAAAATCTAAAGACTAAATGTTAATCTTCAAGAGCTCCAACAGTACACTGGACAATTTTGTAATCCTTCATTTTCTTTCCAAAATAATGCACAATCATATTTACAAGCATGGATAGATTCATATCCTAGTCTAAGAGTACATAAATATTTTTTTGCCTCATAATGGTTCTTCGGCAAGTTTGCATCCTTGAAAGCCCGATTAAATAAATTTAGAATCATATCCATTGACACATTTGTCATTTTACATGTCGCCTTCATATTCATTAACTCCAGTAAAAATCCTAGTAAAGAAAACTCTTCACACCCTGGGTATAAAGGCTTTTCCATATCGACAAATAACTTCTCCACATTTTGGTTACTATGTTTATCAACATCATCATTAAAGTTTCCAGCTTTGGCTTCACTACCCATAGGAAAAGCACCATCAAGTAACTCATCGACACCGTTATTTGATTCGTTTTCACTACCTCCACACTCACTATTTGTTTCTCTGTTTCATAACCCTGTAGATGTTCACCATGATATACCCATACATTATATGTCAGTTCAAAACCATTATGTATGATATGAGTAGCGACAACACTAGGAATATGTCTTCTTGCATTGCCACAACTTCTACAAGGACAATGTATCCGACCTTCACTATCAATGTATGTTTCACCCCTTTTTGCAAAAGCAAACGCTCCTTTAATGAACGTTGGATCTACCTTATTAGTGATTTTAGTCCAGTTCTTATCCAAAGTCATTGTGAAATACTAAAATGGTTGTATAGTGATGAGACAATAGCTTGGAACAATATTACATACTTCTCAAAATTAAAATCATGTTCTGTCTTTATCTAAACTAGTGGGCTTACCATCAAGGACATGAAATACAATATTATTTTATAAACAAAAGGAAATAAATAGCAAATCTTGCAATTAGTAGGTTACTACCATCAAGAACATGAAAAATAATTCAAATTAAGGTTACAACAATTATTTAAACATAAAAGATTAGTCATATGCAATAGTAAATAAATTATACTTCAAGCTTCAACTAATTAGAAGTGTATTACAATTTATCTGCTCTTGGAAAATTACTTACTATAGATTAAACAAAACTATACTAAAATTCAATTCTAGGAAAACTAGACATGCAGTTTAATTTTGGTAAACTCACACAACTTCACTCATTCTAATCATTCCAAGTTTTTTATGCTGGTTTGGGCATGCACTCGAGTATCATCCTACTCTTGTAAACAAAAACACTTAAGACCTTTTTATTAGCAAATTATTCAAACGACCTTTACTAACTATAGTGTTGAAAACAACATTAACACAAAAAAAGCAAGGGTGACAATCCATTTTTTCTGTATTCATAAAAAAACTAACTTTAAATTTGTTTCGAATATAGAATTATATACCAACCTATACTATCCATAACTGCATACTAAACAATTTTGTTTGTTTTGATGAAAAAAGCAAAAACAATCATGTTTTGTGCGCTTCTAAATGCTTACTTAACTAATGCTCAGCGGGGTTTAAATAAAACAGTTTTAAGATTGTAACTATTCTAATCAACTTTAGACCAAGTGGAAGTGCTTATGTTTAACTCGCAAAATGAAAACAAAACTATAGTGTTAGCATGTTAACATACAAAATGAGCATAAAACTTTGATCACATATTCCAAACTACATAGTAAACCACTTGCACACAAAACTTGGCAATAGTCATTTTAGTGTGTACTCCATTTAGAAAAAGTAATAGTAGACATTTTAGTGTTTAAGCCATTTAGATAAGCTATATATACTTATCTGGCATGTATACTATATATTCTGAAACATTGCTGGGGTGGTAGGTTGTAATCAAGTTCATTAGTTTCATTTATAACACAAAGGGAGTGATGGTAGAGTTTGATCCTGTAAGCACTAAATACACGAAGAACAAAGAATGATTCTTATGCCCGTTGGAGCGGAGGTTATTTAATTTCAAATAAAAAGTTGATCACAAAAGAATTTCAATTCGGTTATAAAGGCAACAGTTAATATAAAGAGCTAGGTTCAATGTGTTAGATGATAAATCCCAATTTTGCTTGCTTTAAAGAAAGTGAATTTATAAATTGTTTTGGCTTTTGTGATATAAAGTGTTAAGAAACAAGACATTAGAATATGTTCTAACCAATGATTATAGGATAGAATGTGGATGAACTATTGATGCTGTGAGAGTCCAAAAAAACAACAAACCAAATTAAATTATTGTGAAGCAATAAAAGTCATGTCAAACATGCGTGGCTCACACAGTCCAAATTTTAACACCTCTAATTTTAAGTAATGTAACAATAGTTGATCTTGGTTAATGTAGAGCAATCTTAGGTAATGTTGGTGAGTCATAGTTAATGTGGTTTTTATGTGCGTGCCAAATAGCATATTCAAACTTGAACCATCATAGTTAATCTAAAGAAATCTTAATTAATGTTGGTGAATCATAGTTAATATGATTTTTATGTGCATGCCAACATTGGTTAAACTTAGTTAATGATAGCCGGTACAAATAATGGGTAAATCTATGTGCAGAAGTGGGTAGCTTATGTATTTGTAAACCAAATGGGTCATTATGGGTAATTATTATTACACAAGATAGTTAAAAATTTAAATTATATATAAGGTAGTAAAAGTTCCAATAGTGTTTATGAAAGGCTCCAATTTTAAACTTAGTTAAGCGTAGTGAATCATTGCCAAACAAAGTGACGATAGAGGACTTATCCAAACTTGAACAATCTTGAAGAAAGCAGGACCATGTAGTGTCAATTCAAGTTTATGCATTGATAATTGGTATTTCAAGATCATCTACAACACCTAATTTTGTCTGTAACTCTATAGTAATTGACATTTTCATCAAACTACAGACAATAACTCACTTTACTCCACCTTACTCATAGTTAAATGTATCAATATGCACTTGGACAATGGAGCCTCAGTAGCCCAATATCCTAAATTCTAAACCATATATAACCAGGTCTGTAGATTTATGCATTCCGGAAGCAATCAACACTAAAGGAAGTTAAGACGACTTAATAGGAAAATCAATACCAAGATAAAAGGCCACACCTAAGACCACCGCCCAAAGTCAAATAATAGCAATGCAAATTATATAGACATAACAGAAAATTCCTTACGTTAGAAACCAGAATCCTGATCGTTTGAAACCTAAGAATGCATGAAATCTACAAAATTCGTATGCTCCTAATTGACAATGGCAAACGGCAAATGACAATCAGAGTCAATTACACTCATAATCAGTTCCAAACCACACCAGATGTCGACAGAAGAGTTAAAATCAAGAAACGTAAGACATAAATTGAAACAAACGCTTAAGATTGAAATAGAAACATCACCTTGAAACCAACGGAGAGGATTGGACGCCTTTGAAATTAGATTGCAATGGCAGAGAGGATTGGCCTTCGGAGCTATGAATTCTAGTGTTCCTTAGAGGAAACAAGAAAATGATTCAGTTGAGTTAAATGCAAATGCAGATTATAAAAGCCAACTAAGCCTTCCATATTCACATCCATCATCAAACAAATATAATAATCAATCCTTTGAAGCAAATTTGAGATAGCAATTGAAGATCAGTGTATAGTTCTTTAAAAGTTTTCTATTTAGGTTCTGTTTATTTTGTTTTTTAATGCCTTTTTTATGGTTTGATCTTTATTTAATACTAATCAATTAAATTAGACAACATAATCCTAACAGTTAAGTTGAATAGAATATAAGTATCATCCTTCATTTTTCTAAGAGAATTATAAAAATCCATAACTTAATTATAAAATGATGGCTATCCTAAGAACTTGACGTAATTCAGGTCCGACTTCATATTTTCTTGTTACAATTTAATGACATAAAATATAGAATAGTAGAATACAAGTGTAATCTATTGGGTATTACCAACCTGATCAACATTAATGAACTATGAGAGGCAACACCAGTGTAATTGTTACATGTAAACTATGAGAGGCAACACCGGTGCATCTTTTTCTAAATACATTTGACCAACAAACCTAGGGGCGCAACAACACCAACAAAAATCTACAACAGGTGATTAACATCTTATGGTCATTTGGACCTTAAATTCAACCTCAAAAGGAACTAAATATAAACAGATAATATGTAATCAATCAATAACAATAACTTGAAGCAAAGTCACAAATCAATAGCATTCCATTACTCCTTCAATTGAATAATCAAACATTCTGCAAGACTACTGAAACATTCTCAAGTGCAACACATCATTTTTGTTTGATTATTTAGGTCAGATATGTCTACGTATTGAACTTCTACCGTAAAAAAAACTCCAACAACATACAACAAAAATAGTGTTGCCATGGAATTGATTACTAGCATTAAACTGCAACTAATTAGATGAAGCCATAACCAATCAAAACAATTTGTTCAAAAATCAAAATCTAAAATTACCTTTAATGCTTCAAAATCAGAGTAGATGCAAGCGATGGAGAAGGTTTCTGAGAGACTAAAATAGGATGGCGATAGAGGGCTTCGTGAAACTAAATAGGATATGATGGAGAGAGATCCGAGAATCAAGTTCTTGAGGAATTGGATGACAACGTGCGAGGGTTTTTGATAAATAAAAAGAAAAAGAAACAATGATGGCTTAGAGGGTGGGTTTTGACTTTTGGGCAAGGGATTTCTATTTAACTTTTATAATTTAAAAGATGCATTATAAATGAAAAACAATAATTGATCATAGGTGGACTGGTAAGCAATTGATCTAATATATTGAAAGCTTGTGTTCGAAACCCAATAGGTATGTTTTTTTTCAGTTTTATTTTACATGCTACAAAAAATTATATATTGAAAGCTTCTGTTCGAAACCCAATAGGTATGTTTTTTTTCAGTTTTATTTTACATGGTACAAAAAATTCGATATTAAGGTGATTTATCAACAAATTACAAATTAGGATCTCAGTAAAAAGTTTAAAAATGAGACATTTACTTTAACCAAATACAAAGATATTAAAATGGGTCTTTTAAAGAAATGTACCGGTAAACATATAATTCCAGTTATTTAAGTTGAGCCTTTAAACTTTTGAAGAGAATGTAATTGGTTGAATTTTTATATATCACAAATAGAAGTCAAAATAAACTAGATAACATATATAAATTTAAATTTTAAATACATTATAGTCATATGTTTTTTACCGGTTTGACTGATCCAACCAATCTGACCAACGGACCTTTAAGACCACTATTTTGATGTCTGGTTCAGAAACAAAACTTACCCAAATCTTGATTTTCAATGGAGCAATGTTAATGAAACTCTTACGACGACTATTTTACATTGAATTGTATTTATGTTTACTAACGTTTAAATATAGTTTTTTAAACGTTATTTGTAAGATGCTGACTCTTCCATTAGTTAAGTGAGTCTTTTCTACGCACAACAACATGCAAATCACAATTACGTACAAAACTAAACTCAAAACAGTAAGAGATCCGCAGCAACACGCAGTCTAAAATTCTGGTTATCAATTAATCATCAATTTGGACCACTTAAGGGTAACTAACTTCAATAACTATTTTATATGTATTCGTTTCATACATAACATAACTTATAAGGCATATCCATTAAATGCTATAAATGATCCAAACACATATGAGCCGTTAAGATTAACTAGGGTATATCGAGAGGATTCAGGTTAATTAGGGTTGATATTATCAATTAGGGCCGCTTAAGGGTAACTAAGGTCAATGTCTATTTTGTTTGTATTCGTTTCAATTATAACATTATCCATACGGCCTATGGCTCATTAAGATTAATTTGGGTGAATTAGGAGTATTAAGGTCATAGAGCGTTGGTATATTAATCATCACAAATTAGGGCCGCTTAAGGGTAACTAAATGACTATTTTATTGTATTCATTTCAAACATAACACGACCTATAAGGCCTATCCACTAAATGCTATCAATGATCCAAACGCATATGACTTGTTAATATTAAGTAGAGGGTATATTTGGAGTATTCAGGCTAACTAGGGTTGACATTATCAATTAATCATCAATTAGGGCAACTTAAGAGTCACTAATGTCAATTACTAATTTATTTGTATTTGTTTCAAACATGACATTACTTATAAAACATATACATTAAATGTTATCAACAATCCAAACATACGTGACCCGTTAAGATTAATTATGGTAAACTGGGAGTATCCTAGTTAAATTGAGTTGATATTATCAACTAATTACGAACTACAGCCAACGTTCAATAAAAGCGGCGCTTCTCGTTCTGGTTGCTTAGTTTTTTTCGGATAGTAATCAGATCCTGTTTTAGAGCTAGTCTAATCGATCTGTAACTCTTCCGGAGGAAGCCTTTTTCCTTGAGTTTTGACGGGTTTCCGCATCTCCTGCAGCTTTGTTGAGTTAAAGTTAACATCGCTCAACTCACTAAACAAGAATGTACCCTACTTAACAGGGACGACCTGATGGGGGGGCGGGGTGGGCGACCACTTAGGGGCCAATCTCCTAAAGACCCTGAATTTTTAAAATTTTCTTTATATTATATATATGTGTGTGTATTTTTAAAAAAAATAAGCTATGAATAAACCCATTAACAAACCCAATATCATTTTAATTCTTTAACCTATTAAACCTTACTTTAGAGCCTTTTAACACTTTAAATAGTTTAGCCCAATACCATTTATCAAATCTAATTTTAATTTAATATAATAATACCTAGATCATTTTGCAGATCATTTTCCTATAATACACACTAAAACCCTTATTCACTCCATAACTTCCTGCCAAAGTTTTACAACAACAAGTGAAATAGGAATGCCAATCCCCTCTATAACCATGTTTCATACGGATGATTTAAACCACATCACCCTTCGGTTCCTTTCTCACGAAACAAACTGCTCTGTATCTCCTCTCTGTGTGCTCTTGAAGTCTCCGGTCCCGTGTGACGAACTTCACTCAATCGATCCATATTTGCGAATTAAGGTATGTATTTTCCGACTTCGTGAACTGATCATGGTGTAATTTTTATCAATTTTGGTTGATTGTAGCTTAATTGTTCTTGTTAGGATACATGTTAATGATAAATTGATGCTTCCATACCCGATGTTCCACCAAAAATACTGATGTTCATGAAAAAGTGTTTGATTTCTAGTTTAGATAATAGACCTGATACTTCTCAAATTGAAATTTTATATGATTTTATAATGTGGTGCTTATTTACAATTTCAACAACCTTTAAGTCTGAAATGAGAGCTTCATATAACCTTTGTTCACTGGTTATCCTTGCTACCCGCTCTCCGTGCACTCCTTTAGGTCATGAGTTCAATTCTTGAAAGGCATACATTTTTACATTCCTTTTAGATATATAAAATCACTTTTATACCTTTGAATATAACAAGTTTTAACCCTATCCCCCCACCCTTACAGCTTCTGCTAGCAAAAAGAATCATGTTATTTGCTAGTTTGGTTGAGATAGATGACAAAACATAATGGTAGGAGATTGCTATTAATCTTGTAGGGCTGCTTGTGTTTAGTATGTACTGTAGCAAAACACAAAGAACCATAATGTTTGAGCACAAATTTGCTGCATTGGAACACCAATGACAACCAACATAATAATACACAATAAAAGATTTGGAAACTGTAACATGGATTATGAACAGAGAGAGCCAATCACATCCATTATTACTAGAAAAAAGAAAACTGTTTGCATCCACCTAAAGTTGCATTTTAGGCACTAAAAACATGAGGACACCTCAAACTGTGTATTTGTTCTAATAGATTTGTCACATTTTTGTGCATCTCCCTACAACATTTTTGTGTACGGTTTGTTTGGGCATTTTACACATGAATCGTAACACCAAGCTTTCCCGTCACCATAGTGAATCTCTGGCCAAACAATAGTTGTAGCTTCTTTCCTGCCATTGTTTCCATGTAGCATATAATTTTTATACATCTAAAGCTTAAGGCACAAAACATTTTCAAGATGGCTTGAAACATATTCAATGTCAATTGAGTTAGAAAATGTCATAATTGAAGCTAATAAGATGCAAGTAATTCTATTGTTGATCATATATAACAGAACTAAACATCCAAGACTAAATATTCTCTTCATATGAGGAAACAGTGTGTAAAAGCTTGGCAACATCCAATTTGAAAAGTTACTTATGTTTTAATGTATGAGCCCAATGATTCGTTCATAACAAACACATGTTTTCTATAATTAATTTTTACTTAGCAGACTCACAACTATTTTGCTCATCCTAACAGCCCCATTAGGTAGTACTTGGACACCAAATAACACTAATCAGTAGCCTCAATTTTAGTTATTGTTTTGCTAAAAATAACACTAAATTGTCGCCTCAATTTTAGTAATTGTCTTGCTCATTCCAATAGCTATATTATGGTGCATTTTGACACCAAACAACACTAAACAACATCCAATAACAGAAACGAAAATCAAATTGGTAGTAAACAGCATCAATTCAATAGCAAAAATGAACTTGGCCATTTAATATGTATAGCAAAATAATAGAGACGGATTAAACTTTAAAGTTACAGAGACCCATGAAGGATCGCACGAAAAAAGTGCTCACAGGTCTACCCAATCCGACCCGTATGAAAAATACCCATATCAATATGTTACCCCACCCAACCATCGATTAATAACCTGCCCAATAAGGACAATATACTTTGATTCCCCTTCTATCTTCCCTTAAATCAATTCATTTACTTATGAAATAGCTGCTAGGTAGGATATCAGTTTCTTTCTTTTATTGATTAACTTAATCTACTTTTCCTTGATTTAGCTTATAATAAATAATAAATTTATAAGACAATTTAGTGTACCAGAATCAATGCTATTGATATCTTTATCAAAATAATTGAAATGCAAGCATTTGCCTATTTAAAGTAGGAGTGCAGTTAAACAAAATCATCTTAATCCAACATTTTAACCCTATAAAATTCATTGCCTACCACTAGATAATGATTCCAAATTGACTATATAACATGAATTGGAGCGGGAGCAGATAATGCGGTCCTGTATAGATACATAAAAACCCAAAAAATATCAAAAGTAAGAATGCCTACCAAGCTTTGTCTCCTTGTGGACAAAATCCGTGGTTTAGGTGTTGTACCTAATAATTCATCCTAAAACCTTTACACAGCACAAAGTGAAAAGAACACTCAGAATTATGTAAATCTAAACATTACTACATAGGGAACAAAAATCAGGCAACATCTCAAACGAAAATCTACAAAATAGTAGCATGCAACCCGGAACATCTAGCTAAAATCTAAATCGAAAGATACGAACAACAAAAAACGAAAATCCTAACCTGTGACAACCACTTGCAAAATGAACGTAATTAGCACAAGCAAAAGGCGTAAAACAATAGGGCGCTACATAAACAACCAAATCTAAACACCAGTCTAACACACGTGCCGGCAGGGAAAAAACCTAAAATAAAAAAAGCCCTAGTAAGTTCGAACCCAGGGTGTCAGGGACACATAAATAAAATAAAATGCTTTAATCACCAGACCAGATCTGCAAATATGGAAAACAGCCAAAATATAAAACTTAATATAAATCATAAAACGCAAAAAATAAAAAACAATAATACTGTAGCCACTGACCAATGCTAATAATATATATTATAATTTGACCCATAATAATGAATACTGACCCAATAGTTTGAACTTTTATTTTTATTTTAGATGTTGAACATTGAATCTAATGATTGCATTGGTTCTCTTTAATTATGTAGTACAATGTGGATACTTTTGTTAGTGACGATGGTTAGTGCCATTACAAGAAAAAGATCTAAAGAACAAGATTCAGGTCAACTTAAAGTTCAGTCAACCATTGATGGTAGTTCATCTGAGATCGTACAGCAACCCACACGTAAACGCAATCGTCGTTCGTCCAACATTGATTCTAATGGTAAATGTTTATTTTTTGTCTTTTTAATATCATATAAGTATCTTCATTTGTAGTGAATAAGAATAATATTTTGAAAAAGCAGTTGTTGTAATCGAACCTATTCCCCAACCAGGTAACTTTTATTTTTGTACAAGGTTAAATTCAATATTTTAGTGATGCATGTTTTTTTATATGAGAAATGATTTTATTTCAATGCACTTTGCTTACTTATAATATTTACTACGGATGTAAATGTACATCCAGATGCGAATCAACCCCGCTCGATCCACCAAAAAGGCGTGGTCGAAGTCCTAATCGTGGTGCTACAAAGACTTTGAAGACGTTGCCTGAGGGTTTTAAAATTTCTTTAACAATGGTCAATGAACATGTTAAAAAAGTAAAGAAATTCATTGGGACTTCAGCTAATCAGTTTGCAACCAAGTGTGGGATCGTAATGCGTAATATATGTCCGATGAACTTTCATAAATGGGAGTCTATTCCCGTCGATGTTATGGAACGAATGTATGAAAAGTTACAAGTAAGTTGTAAATATTATTAACTTTTAATTATGTATTTAGAAGTTATTAACATATTATATTTTCATTCGTAATATAAAAAATATTTTTAATTCTACATTTGGTTTGCATTAAACTATTTTGATGTGTTCCCTATTATATATTCATTGGTGTTGTTCACATATATATTCATGTAGGCATAATTCCTGTTATTGCGAGCAGATAGAGTTTTTATGTAGTATGTGGATGATTACCTACATCGTCAATGGAGACGCACTAGAGGTAAGTTGAGTGCTCACAGGAAGAAGAACGAGGGAAGAACCAATCCACATTTAGCAAGATCAAATATGGATCACAATTGTCGAAGCCCGGAAGATTGGAACCACTTATGTTACAATTGGGAGTTGGAATCAACTCAAGTAAGTTTGCTCAATGCTTGAAACCAATTTATTTATAATTACAGATTACAAACTCTTTATCTTCGTATAATTATTTTCTTTTACGTAAACTACAACAACCCGTAGGCCACAAGGTGTTCATGATTATGTTTTTTAACATTGTCAATCCATGGAAAGATGACTTAGTGTATAAGATTAAAATTAATTTCTCATTTTTTGTATGTTATTACTGTATCGTTAATTACGATATGTATTCTTGATTGATTAGCCATGTATTTTTTAAATTTTGTTTTAGTTTTTAGGTTCTAACATATGTGTTGGGTTTTATAGAAATATAGTATTCAAATGGAAGTTAATCGTCAAGAACAAAGAATTGCAAGTAGAGGAGGCTCACGATCAATTGTGAATCATGTATTTCACATGGTAAGTCTTGAATATTAAAGTTTCAATGTTTTATCTGATTTAGTGAATTAGTTTAGCGGCCTCTGTTTTTTTGAACCATATTTGAAACCTACACATTAGACTTCGATTACTTGTATTAAACTTGAACATAGTATTTGTGTATAACTTAGTAAGTCATTTGACAAGTAAATGTAAACACACATATGTGTAGTACTACTAGTTTTGTCTAGGCAACTTAATTGTCTACTTCTTCATTGTTCTAATTGAGCTTCAATATCAAATAACTAGTGAGCATAATTGTGTACTTGTTTATTTTTCTAATTGAGCATAAACATCGAATAACAAGTGACCTTTATTGTTCTCTTAGCTGTAATTTTGTATATGCAACTTAACCACTAGTTTCATATTTTTTAAAGTATATTTATCTATCTTTATTTAATGTTCTTAAATTTTTATTATCGTAGACAAATTGTGAGACTCAAACGCACCCTACCCCATTTGAAGTATATCGCAAGCTACATTTTAATGCTGAAAAACAAGGATGGCTATACGATTACGTGCGCATTCAATATGTAAGTTATAACTCTCTAGGATCATGTCAACTTGATTATACTTTTAAATATATTAATTGTTTTTCTATACCTTTAATTTTGTTAGGAGAATATTACTCGTCATAAAGAGGAGGAAGTGGCGAAGTTAACTTTAGAAGGCACTACTATAACGACTACCATGCACCACGAGCTAGAAAAAGAGGCAATTCAAAGCGTGTGTGCCAAGGTGAAAACAAGAAAATCAGCATGGATGGTAGGCGTTGGACCGGTACTTAGAAAAAATGATTTGTGGATGACATCATAAGCTTAATAATCTCAACAACCTTCAAGCGAGGCTGAAACTCTTCGAAATCAAGTTGCTTCAGTCGAAGAAAAATTGAAACAAAGCAATGAAAAGTATGATATATTCATGAGTTCGAAGTTTCCATATTTTGAGGGTGTAGCATCCGCAGCTGCGAGTAGTGGAGCAACCGGTTCGGAGGAGCAACTTAATGATGATGTTCGTGCCACTGCCAGTTTGATTTAGTATATTAGCTAAGACATGTTTTTATTGTGTTTGGTTGTTTGATATTTTTTTGGTGTTTGGTTGTTTGTTTTTTATATGATAGTTTAATTTAGTACGTTATCTAAGACATATTTGGTGCTGATTTTAAAGGCTAATCTTTGCAGGATCGGTTTTTGTCACTCAACACAAGTATTATCTCTCAAACTCACAAAGTCACTCGGTTAGATGAAGCAGAATCCTTTAAGAGTTGATCGTAATATACTAAGTGAACAAAACACAAGAAGATAGTTTTTCAAGATACTTGTATATATTACTTCTCAACTCAAAGTGTTACAAGACTCTTACAAGCATGTTTACAGAGTTACAATGAGAAACTATATATACTACTATCCACAGCCGGTTATACTTTGATACCAGCTGGAAACTTGCAACTAAAGCAAATACTACATTGCTAAAGGTAAGGTATCCTAGATAAAATACTACCTAAGATTTGGTAGTCATGACATGTCCATGACTTACCTTTTGTCACTAACTAAAGTTGGTAACTTTACTAATTGATAAGGAAAGAATAGTGGAATAAAGTATGGTCAACTACATGCGCGTGGGAAAGCACCATGCAGTATATCAGAAATTGCAGCGGATCTGTCAAAAGGACCATACTATGTCCACTGGTTCATAGTAGTTTCTTCTGAAGGTTAACTGGTCTTCTGAAGCCACTTATACTTCGAAAGAGTCTACTTCTTCTAAGGCTTGATGATCTTCAGGACTTCATACTTCGAAAGTCTTTGTCTTGACCTCTTCTAAGTGTTGAACTTCAGAAAAAGGAAGACTTTATCTTCAGAAGTTAGAGTTCCTCTTCGAAAGCTCTTTTAGCCTTGACCTTCGGAAGTTCACCATTTGCCTTCAGAAGTTCTTCATCAGTTGCACCAAAAATGTTCTAAGTGTTTGTTTTGGTTGCAGCAGCCTTACTTGATCGAACAAACTCCCCCTAGGCTGATGCTACCAAAACCTCACTTGTTTCTACTTCTCAAAACTTTCAGCACTAAGTAGAGAAGATGTTTATCTATCTCTTCATTCTTTCCAGATCTGGTGCTGAGAAGTTTGTACAAACCCTTCGTAGAAAGCAGATCAAGTCTATCACTTTGAATGATATGTACCTTTTGTTGTGACCCTCTGAAGAGAGTTAGTTGATGGGAGTTGTAGTCATACTCCCATCTAACTATAGATTCCAATTCAGGTGCTTCAACCATTTGAAGAAAGGCTTTGCCTTTGATTGCTGATCCTTCCTTTTCATCCTTCTTTCTCAGCTTCAACTTTTCTTCAATCTTGGCCTTTGCAGTTAGTTTAGCTAGATGAAGACTGCTCAGATGATTTTTGATGTGAGCAGCTACCTCAGAGTTGGAGGGATTGGAGAATGGTTTCTTTGCTAAATCAGCAATATCAAATCTGCTTAAGTGTAGCAGAGAGGAGGCATTAAGCCTGTTGATCTCACCATTCTCTCTTTCCACAACAAAGTTGTGAGAAGAGTCTTCGAACCTCCACTGGACTATCTTCAACAAGAGGTTGGGATAGTAATTTGTCTTCCTTTCTAGTGTCCAGTAGAGTCACCAGCTTTCTTCTTAGCATCTTCTCTTCTTCTTCAAGAAAGTCAGAGTTAGTTGCCAAGAGTTTGAGAGCCTGGTTCAGTGTTCCTCTACGCAGATCAAGGAATTGTTCTCTTGTGAGGGAACATGAGGAGCCATCAATGAAGGTTAGCTTGATGGACCCTTCCTCGCAAGATATATCGCTCAATGTAGTACCTTTGATGATCTTCCTCTTGATCTCCTTAAACTCTTCTAAGGTCAGAGGTTTAGAGGGTTGAGAGGATGACTTGGGTGGCTGTTGGGTAGATGATGGTTGGGTTCTGGGGAATGTTTTGGGTTTAAGTATAAGTAGTGGAGGTGGTTGTTTTGATGGAATTGGTGTGGGAGAGGGTATGGATGATGGTGTGGGCTCAGGAGTGTAAGATTCAGTGGTTGGTTCGGTTTTGATGGGGAAAGGAAGAGGAGTTGGTTCTGGTTGAGGTTGTGGTTGTGGTATGGGTTCAGAAGTCATCCCCTGCATTCTCCTATACATCTCCTTCCTTCTTCCTGAGCGAATGTCAGCCTTGATGTCACTGACATATCGCTGCAGGGTCTTCTCAGACATGGGGCCAACTTGCCTGCCAGAGAAGCCATTGGGCCTGAGATAATCCTTCATCCAGGCTTTATCTCCCATCTTCTTGACGGCTGCAAGTTGAGCTTCTTCTTTCTTCTTCTTCCTCTCCTTCAGCTTTTCCCTAGAAGCCCTCTTTCTCTCTTTGTTCATTTGGTCTTGTTCCTTTTTGAAAAGCCACAAGACCTTATCATTATCGTGAGGAGGAAGTTCCTCAAGAGATAATCCCTTGGAGCTTAGAAAAGCTATCCTTTCATCCCTAAGCTGTTGCTCAGCTTCCTCCTTTTTTCTCTGTTCTTCCTCTTCTAAGGCCAACCTTGCTGCTTCTTCTTGTTCTATCCGCAGCAGGGTTGCCATCTCTAACTCCACCAACTCCTCAAGTGGTAGGAGGAGAGCATCTTCACTAGCTGCACCCAGATTGACAAGTCTATCAATAATCTCCACCCTTCTCTGATTGTTGATAGCCTCTTGATTGACTACAGCTGCTTTGCTACTTGCAGCTAATAGTTTCTCAGAGGGAAGCCTACCTTTTCTTCTAAGCTTTTCCATCCTTTCTTCCTCTTGTAGTTCTTCCGCAGTCAACTTCCTTTTACCCTTAATGTCTTTGGAAGCTTTAGACTTTGGAGGTTCTTGCGTAGAGATTTCAAGTTGGTGGGTGGTGATTTGAGTCTATGATGATGATGATGTTTGAGTGAGAGGTGTTTTGAGAAAGTCTTCACTATTTATCTCAGATGCTAATTCAAGAATTGATTCTGTGATAATTAGTTCATCAAACAGAGAGTATAGACCTTCCACAGCTTGGATCTCAGCTTTGGAAGTTTGAAATACTTCTTCCGCAGCTTTGACTTCAGCTTCGGAAGTTAGTGGCATTTAACTATCTGTCCCAACTGTTTCAGTTGCTGGGCCATCAGTCCCCATATCCCCTTCGAATTCAATCTCAGGTTCAATGTGGACCTTAGGTTGACCAACTTCCTTGACAGTGGTAGATGGTGTATTCCATCTTTGAAGCTCTTCAGCTCCAAAATATGCCAAAGCAACATCTGGGCTTGGCTGTTCAAGGGAGGACTGCATTAGAAATTTGGCTAGGAATCTATTCAAATCAATGAGCATCCTTGGATCCACTTGAAGGATGACAGGAGGAGGCTCGGGGAAAACGGTTGATTGCTGAGCAGGATATCTAGAAGAGAGAGTAGAGAGAACTAAGCTTTGCTGCTCCATGTTTGTTTCACTCTAAACATTCTCCTCCTTTTTTGTAGCATCATCTTGAGAGGTAGATGAGCTAGAGGAGGAAGCCAGAGAGACTTGTACAGATACATGCCTAACAGATCTCTTAATCTGTTTCTCAGCTAGTTGAGCCTTGAGATTTTCAATCTCAAGTTGCTGAGTGGCAGACCTATCCTTTAAAGTCTTAACCCTGGATTCAAGGTTTGAGACTTTAGAAAGTAGGTCTTGAAGAGTGAGTTGCATACTTCCCTCATCTTCTTTAGAAGAATCACGGGGAGATGAGGTAACATACCTAGTATGTTCATCCTCACCACCAGATGTGGTTTCTTGGCGCCCTGGTTTCCCTTACTTAATGATGTCTCTTTTAGAGTCATCAAAAGGCACGGTTGCCGTAGATTCAGTCTTAGATATGTTACCACTGTCCTGAGGGTCCATCGAGGCACCTTCAGTAGTGGCAGCTGAATCTACATGAGTCCCTTCCACACCAGTGGGACTCACCTTAGTTTGGGTTAGCTGATGGGGGCTAGAAATCAGAGATTTCTTTAGGCTCAGTTGATCTTTAGAGATGTTATGGATCAACTTCATTGCCTTGAAGAGACATGATTTCTTCATCAGTACCTATAAGAAGGTCAGTAAAGGATAGGGAAGTTAAGCCTAATGACCCGGGACTTTGATCAATGTCTAATGGCATTAAGCCTATGATGGGGCTGTCCCTTTTTGGCTGCTCAGGAGAGTATAGAGACTCAACCTGAGGGTTTTCAGCTTAGGGTTGGGGCTCATGGGATTGAGACTGAAGAGACTCAATACCCATATTGAGGTCAATTGTGAAGGAAGGTGGGACCTCAGACTGAGTGGGAGCCCATGTTTCCACTCTAACCTTTTTGGATAGAACAGAGGGAACTTGTTCAATTAGAGAAGATTAAACAAGGTTAACTTGGAGCATCTCTGGTATGTAATCTTGATGGGGTGAGAAGGAATAGTTGGGAATGTGGTGGTTATTGCTGTTGTGGGATCATCACCTGTGGGGTTAACAGGGATGTCACCAGGAGCCATTGGCTCAATCATACATGGGAGTAGCTCAGTGTGTCTTCTAGTGAAGTTGGTGGATACCCTCTTCAACACCTTGAAGATGGCCGGCCTCATGTGAGGGACAGTAAGAGCAGCTGCACAGACAAGCTTACTCTGATCCAGCTCACAGTTGCTTATGTGCTGAATAAACCTGGGATACATGTAAAATGTTTCCATCTGAAGATTTCCCATAAGATTGGTCAGCACAAATCTTGAGTAGTTGAAGCGAAGGCCTTTTACCAACCCGTGAACTAGGCATCCTAGTTCATACGGAACTTGATCCCAGCCCCCAGACTTATTCGACACGCAGTGAAGGACTATGTGAAGCAGGAATTTCTAGTTATATGAGAAATTAAACTTGTACACCGTGGATTTGCTCACATCACCACCACATCCCATCTGGGTATATGTGTCATCTAGGTTTGATTTGGGAAATTCCATAGGAGAGCCTTCATCATGAAGCTCAAGATGCTCCCTGATGATTTGTTCGGATATGATTAGTTCCTGGCCACAAATGGTTACAATCTGTTCGTTCCCCGAAAACTCTGCTATTTGGTTTGAGTAAACAGTGGGGTTGACAGTTAGGGCGGTGTAGTAGGTTGATTGGGTAAGGAAGTGGATGATTTCGGCAAAGTCAGCATCCTTAGAAGAGTCAAGGAGTGCGACTTGGTTGTGCTGAGGGTTTAGTGCCATTGATTGAGAAAGTGACAGAGGATATGAGGTTGATGTTGGGAGTAAAACCGAAGATGAAGGAAACTTAGGGCTGTGAAATTGGTAAAAAGATTAAAAGGATAGGTTGGAAGTATTTAAATGGGTGAAATGGTGGATGGATAAGGTGAAATGACAGTTTGGGGTAAGATGTGACAATGGCGGTAAGGTTAAATCCATTTAAAATATTTCGACATCATTAACAATATCTTTGCCTATTTTTCAGAGTGGGGCCCAAAAGATTTTCGTTACACAGTAAAGCTTTCTTCCGAGTGTAAAAGTTTTTCCGAAGGTAATCTTCTTCCGAAGCTAAACTTACTTCCGAAGGTAAATCTATCCAATTTACTTCCGAGAGTAAGAAGGCCTTTCGAGAGGAGAAGCTTATTAAGTTTCGGAAGTAGATTTGATATCTTATCAAATGCTTCTTCCGAGACTAAAAACACTTCGGGAGATAGGATTACCTTGGAGGAATTATCCTTTGGAAGAGATGTATGACATCTTTCGAGGGTTAATTTCTCTTCGGAAGAACTTTCACTTAGTAAAAATTTGAAGAAAAGCCTTTTGTAACAGGGCTTAAAATGTTTTGACAAGAACAAGACACAAATTTCAAAAGATTTTTCAAATGAGATAGACTAATCAATGTTTATCATCCCAATAGCCGTAATAAGATACTTAAATCTTTGTTCATCAAATGCCTTGGTGAACAAATCAGCATATTGTTCATTTGAATCAACTTTGACTAGTTTGATCAAGATTTTCTCATGAATATCTCTAATGAAATGGTACTTGATATCAATGTGCTTTGTCTTGGAGTGCTTAACTGGATTTTCTGTAATAGAAATGGCACTCTTGTTGTCAATGTGAATAGGACTCTCCATGAAATTGAATCCATAATCTAACATCTGGTTTTGAATCCACAGCAGCTGAGCATAGCAACTAGCAGCAGCAATGTATTCAGCTTCTGCAGTAGATGTTAAGACACAGGATTGCTTCTTGCATTGCCATGAGATTATCCTTCCACCAAGAAATTAACATCCTCCTGATGTTGATTTCTTGTTGATGTTGCAGCCACCATAGTCACTATCAGTGTAGCCGTAGAGATTGAAGTTATTGTTCTTTGGATACCAGAGACCTAGTTTAGGTGCTCCTTTGAGATATCTGAGGATTCTCTTGGCAGCAACTAGATGAGACACCTTTGGAGCAGCCTGATATCTTGCACAGATGCAAGTTGCAAACATGATATCAGGTCTACTTACTGTGAGATACATCAGAGATCCAATGATTGCCCTATACTGATATTGATCAGTATCCTCCCCTTCAGAGTCAGGACAAAGATTGTGATTTCTATGTATAGGGGTCTTTGCTGGCTTGCAATCTTTCATATCAAATCTTTCTAAGATGTCTTGAACATACTTAGATTGATTGATAAAGAACCCTTCGTTCATCTGTTTTACCTGAATTCCCAGGAAAAAGTCTATTTTTCCAATAGAACTCATTTCAAATTTCTTCTTCATAATGCTCTCAAAGTCCTTACACATTTGGTCATTTGATGAACCAAATATGATGTCATCAACATAGACTTGCACGAGCAAAATATCTTTCCCAGACTTTCTTATGAATAAAGTCTTGTCAATGGTACCTCTGGTGTAACCATTCTTCAGGAGAAACTGAGACAAAGTCTCGTACCACAGCCTAGGTGCTTGGTGTAGCTCATAGAGAGCTTTATCCAATTTGCACACGTAAGTGGGGTGCTGTGGGTCTTCAAATCCTGGAGGCTGGCACACATAGACTTCCCTATCTATATCCCCATATAGAAAGGCACACTTGACATCAAGCTGGTAGACTGTAAAGTTTTTGGATGCTGCATAAGCAAGAAAGATCCTTACTGCCTTAAGTCTTGCAACAGGTGCAAAGACATCAGTGTAATCAATTCCCTCTTCTTACGTGTATCCTTGAACCACCAGTCTTGCCTTGTTTTTGATGATCAGGCCTCTATCATCTCTTTTGTTCCTGAATACCCATTTGGTGCCTATTGGTACTTGACCGGATGGTAGAGGACATAAGGTCCAAACCTTTTGTCTTTTTAATTGAAGCAATTCCTCTTGCATTGATTCAACCCAGCTACTATCTTTCAATGCTTCTTCTACCTTCTTTGGCTCCATTTGTGGTAAGAAACATGAATACAAACAGACATTCCCATTGTGAGTTTGTCCTCTTGTTCTCAAGCCTTCAGAAACATCTCCAATGATGTTCTCAGCTGGGTGAGTGTTATGAATCCTGAGCCTAGGAATTACATCCAGTTGCATGGATAGATCCAAATTGGACATGTTTTGCTCTGGAACTTGAACACTTGGTCCAGCTGACGTGTCACATTCATTCAATGAGGACTGATTGAATGAAGGAGAGACAGCATCAGTATTAGTTGGTTGTGAAGCAGCATTAATAGTTACTTGTTCCTTCAAAATGCTGATTCCGTCATCTTGGTGTTGTACATCGTTACTGGATAAGTTTTGAGGCTCACTTTGTTGACAACTTGTTGAAGCTCCATGGGATCTTGAGATAGTTATGCTATCAGATCTTCTAATTGTGGGAGCTTGATTTTCAGCATTTCTTGGAGAACTTGGAAGAGGTCTGGGTAGCTCAAACAGTTGGTCATCATCAAAATCACTTTGAGTTCCCGTTCCAGCTGAACATTCTCACAAAAAGGTTTAGAATAGTTTGGAAACAATTCTAAATTAAAGATATGATCAAGTCCATTCCCCTTAACACAAGGAGTGTGCTCATTAACAACAATATTGGATGATTCCTCAAATTGTTGATTTTTAATGTTGTAAACTCTGTAGGCAATAGAGTTGGAGGAATATCCAACAACGATAGCGTCATCCGACTTTTCAGCAAATTTTGCCAAATTGACCTTTGTGTTATGTATGGTACACCTGCTGCCAAAGGACCTGAGAAAGCCAATGAACGGTGGCCTTTTGTTCCACAGCTCATAAGGGGTTTTTCCATATGGCTTAACAACAAGAACTCTATTCTGCACATAGCATGCAGTGCTGACTGCCTCTGCCCAGAATGTTAGAGGCAGCTTTGAATCAGCTAACATGGTTCGAGCAACCTCAATAAGTGTCCTATTTCTCCTCTCAGCAACACCATTTTGTTGAGGAGTTCTAGGAGCATTATACTGTCTGGCAATCCCTTTTGAGTTACAGAATGAGTCAAGAACTTGATTCTTAAACTCTGTCCCTTGATCACTTCTAATAATCTTAACCTTGTGATCAATTTGATTTTCTATTTTAAGAATAAAAGATTTTAAGGTTTCAGCAGTTTCATCTTTAGTTCTTAAAAAGAATACCCATGTAAATCTAGTAAAATCATCAACGATCACAAGACAGTATGATTTCCTTCCAATGCTCATTATACTTGTGGGACCAAATAGATCCATGTGCAATAAGTGTAATGGAGTGGTGATAGAGTTAACTACTTTGGAGTTATGAGATGCTCTGTGTTGCTTTTCTTTCAGACATGCAACACAGTTATCTTTGCAGAGAAATTCCTTTTTAGGCAAACCATGTACCAAATTATTTTTAACCAATTTATTTATGGTTTTAAAATTTACATGACACATTCGTTTATGCCATAAAGTTGACTCATCACCATCAGCTTTGGAAAGAAAGCATTATACTTCACCTATTGGCGAAGCATTGTTCATATCCAGCTTGTACATATCCCCTTTTCTGGGAGATCTAAGAAGCACCAATTCCTGAGGAATTGCCATCTCAGGTTTGAGGATAATGCATTCATGTTCTGTGAAAAGCATTTGGTGCTTTTGATCACAAAACTGAGAAACACTCAAAAGATTGTGTTCAAGCTGCTTGACAAAGTTTACTTTGTCGACTCTTAACTTGCCGTTGGATACACTTCCTCTGCCAGAAATGTATCCTCCAGCCTCACCTCCAAATTGAATAGGATCTCCATCAAAATGTTGAAATTATTGAATAAGAGATCTGTTCCCAGTCATGTGCCTGGAGCATCCACTATCTACAATCCATACATTGTCTTTTTTGTCATGTGGATGTCCCTGCACATAAAGTGAAAAAGTTAGTTTTTATTGGAAACCCAAGCCTTCCTGGTCTTGGGCTTTTCCAATGATGAGGATTTAATTGAACCAAAGTGTATGCATGGAGGTTTAATAGATGTTTGTGAAGAAGAGGTTTGGGCTACAGCATCTTGTTTGATCTTCCAATCCATCCCTTGGCTGATCAATGTAGATGAGCTTGATGAAGCTTGGGCGGCATGGCATACTTCCGAGGCTTCTTTCTTCTCAGAAGAAGCTTTCCTCACCTCTTTTTCCAAAGCAATCTTTTTTTTGGAAGGTTTCAAAGGAATTCTTTTGTTCTTTTGACTTTTCATAGCCTTATCTTCCGAAGCTATTTTCCCTTCGGAAGAATGAGTTTCTTCCGAAAGCAACTTTGCTTCGGAAACAAGCTTTCCTTTCCTCATCACTTGTACCATGTGATAGGGTCCAAATGTGAAACCCTCCTTGACTCCTTCTTTCTTAACATTATTTGCATAATGTGTGCTTGCAGGATTATAGTAACAATCTTTTGCCATATGGTTTTGCGGACCACACATTATGCATGCAATGTTAACCTTTATGAGATGTGAAGACTGTTGTTTCTTGCTCTTTTTGTCTTCATCAACAGTCTTCTCCTTTAACTTCTGATCCTTTAGTAGGACAGGAGTGCTGGTATTACACTCCTTTCCAGGATTAGATTTTCCAACCACCTGGAACCCGACTGAAATGAACACACCCATTTGTTTTGGGTCTATCTTTAGCTTGGATTCAGCCACTTTCTTGGCAGTTTTTCTGGCTGCCTTAGCCCTGTTTCTTCTGGCTTTGGTGGTTAGGGGTTGATCATCACTGGTGGGAATGGGTTGATTTACCTGATCCTTCCCTGTGATGGTCTCCATAGTTGCATCACTCTTCAACTCATGAGGTGGTGGGTCAACAGTTGGAACCTCTTGCTCTTTGGTCCCACATCTTAGTTGTCTGATAGACTCATAAGAATGTGGTGGAGCAATTTCATTAGTTCCCAACCCATTTTTGTTTTGATTACAAGTTTTTGAGTGGGAGGTTGATGCAAGAATGGCTTGGAAGTTTTGCTCAGAGATAGCGTGCTTCCTGGCTTGTGCCTCAACTGTAATTAGCTGGGCTTGAGCCTTACTCAATTTGGAGATTAAATCTTTGATTTGAGTCCTATAGTTGGTATGTTCATGTTTTAAAAAGAACACAGTTTTCTCCAACTCTTCAATTTTCATTTTATAGTTAGATTTAGCATTTTTAAAATCACTTTTAAGGATATTCAAAGACTCAATATCAAATTTAATTTTCATATTGTAGTCCTGATACAATTTAGCTTTAGCAATGCAAGCTGGAGTACAGAGGTGTTCAAATACCTTACTGTCATCAGTTCCAGCCATCAATGCTTGAGCAGGAGTCACATCCTGCCCCATGAAGCTTCAGTCCACCTCTTGAGCAACGACAGCTGTGTGTTGTTCAGTTGACTTCCTGGTGGCTTTAGGTGTGGAGGGATGTGATGAGGCTTAAAGGTTCTCGGATTGGACTTGGGAGCCTTGCATTCCCTGGCAAAGTGGCCAAGTTGGTTACAGTTGTAACATTTAGCCTTTGTCTGTCAAACCCCAACTTGCTGTTAGTTGCGTTTTGGGGAAATTGCCTTCCAGTTCTCTTAAAGAACTTCTTTGCCTTGTAAGTTAACTGAGCCATCTGTTGGACAATATCCATGTACTCAACTTCATCTGGGCTGAAACATTCTAGATCATCAAAGCAAAACTAAAAATCACTGGAATGCCCATTTCCTGAAACAAAGTACAACTGTCCTGGAAAGGACTTGACTGAGCCTGTTGAGACCTTGGAGTCTCAGGAAAGGTAATGTATGGCCCAGAAGAACAGGATGGCTGCTGGGAGTAAGTCAGGTACTGCTGAGGTTGGGGGTTCTTGAGCCTTCAGCAACTATTAAAGCGTTGCTAGCAGGAAGGCTTGAGGGTCTGCTCACCTGGTGGCCTCTTTTGTTTTCCATTTCTACACGGTATCCATCAAGGATGCCATATAGTTCAGTCATCGTGAGAGAGTTTAAGTTCTCTGTCCTCTTGATAGAGACACAGTAGAAAGTCCACTCATTTGGAAGTGCACTCATGAACTTTCTTGAGAGATCTCTCATCTCAAGAGTCACTCCAACAGACTGAAGTGATGAAATAAGATCCATATACCTGAAGTATTGCTGGTTAAGAGTCTCTTCAGCAATATAAGTAAAGTTTTCAAACTGTTGCTTCAGGGAATCTTTCTTGGAGTCATTGGAGCTGGCACACATCTGAGACAAAGCATCAAAGAGTTCTTTGGCTGACTAGCAATGCTCAAATCCCACCATGATGGAGTTGGGTATGGCAGTTATAAGAACAGTCATTGCTTTTCTATCAATCTCTAGTCGCTTGTGGTCTTCATCAGAATAGTCTTCAACATCCTTCTCTATCATAACATCATTTCCAGCCGGTGCTGCAACCTTTGGCTTGTAAGGGCCATTGGTGATAGATTTTCACATCATGCTGTCTTGATACCTAATGAAACCTTCAATACGTCTACTCCAAGATCTGAAGTTTTCAGGGGTGATGATGGGTGCTTTAGACATCGTTCCCATTTCACTTTCAGATGATTTTTGGTTGAGGTCCATTTTGAGTGAAGTGAAAGTATAAGTGAAGAAAAAGGTTGATTTGGATGGTAAGATCTCACAATCAAGAGCCTAAGAAACTTCGATACCAATTGCAGGATCGGTTTTTGTCACTCAACACAAGTATTATCTCTCAAACTCACAAAATCACTCAGTTAGATGAAGCAGAATCCCTTAAGAGTTGATAGTAATATACTAAGTGAACAAAACACAAGAAGATAGTTTTTCAAGATACTTGTATATATTACTTCTCAACTCAAAGTGTTACAAGACTCTTACAAGCATGTTTACAGAGTTACAATGATAAACTATATATACTACTATCTACAGCCGGTTATACTTTGATACCAGCCGGAAACTTACAACTAAAGCAAATACTACATTGCTAAAGGTAAGGTATCCTAGATAAAATACTAGCTAAGATTTGGTAGTAATGACATGTCCATGACTTACCTTTTGTCACTAACTAAAGTTGGTAACTGTACTAACTGATAAGGAATTAATAATGGAATAACGTATGGTCAACTACATGGGCGTGGGAAAGCGCCATGCAGTATATCAAAAATTGCAGCGGATCTGTCAGAAGGACCATACTTATGTCCACTGGTTCATAGTAGGTTTTTCAAAAGGTTAACTGGCTTCGGAAGCCACTTATACTTTGAAAGAATCGACTTCTTTCGAGGCTTGATGATCTTCAGGACTTCATACTTCGGAAGTCTTTGTCTGGAACTCTTCTAAGTGTTGAACTTCGAAAAAAGGAAGACTTTGTTTTTGGAAGTTAGAGTTCCTCTTCGGAAGCTCTTTCAGCCTTGACCTTCGGAAGTTCACCATTTGCCTTCGGAAGTTCTTCATCAGTTGCACCAAAAATGTTCTAAGTGTTTGTTTTGGTTGCAGCAGCCTTACTTGATCCAACAATCTTTCGATTCTAAATATATATATATATATATATATATTAAAGATTGAAAAATTAATTATAAGTTACTGATTATTAGTTTGTAAAAAACATATTTGGGACTGAAAAAGTTATTAAAACATACAGATTTTTAGTCTTCGATACATACGTTTGACATGATATAATATGACATCTAAGATTAAAAGTTAGTCTTGAAAAAACATATTAAATACTAATATGGTATGTTATCAAGTACTAATTATTAGTCTCTAAGGAATACAATAGAGACTGAATGGTTTGTTATCGGGGACTAAATCTCAGTTTGTACAATGTCTTATTAAGTACTGAATTGTCATGAAACCCGGATCTAGTTAAACATATTTGGGACAAAATCGACAAGGTTTAATAATTGATTTTCAGTCTCCAAAAGACTATTATCAAAGACTGATTTTTAGTCACAGATGAAAGATATTTGAGACTAAAATAACTTGAAATTGGGGGATAAATTAAGGACCGAAATTATATGGCCTAGAGATTAAATGTTAGTTCTCATTGGTGGCACACAATTGAGACTGAAATTTAATGACTAATTCTAGTATCTAGGACTAGGTATTTAGAACTGACTCGGGACCAGCAAAATCAGTCTCTGATATCCATTAAAGACTGATTTGAGAGTATTAGATACTAATTTTTTAGTCTTAAATACCTCTCTTTTTTGTAGTGTCTTTATGGGCTGCACCAAGCTTCTAGGCTGTGGTATGAGACTCTATCTTAGTTTCTTCTGAAGCATGGCTACACCAGAGGCACAATAGACAAAACTTTGTTCATAAGGAAGTCTGGGAAAGACATTTTGCTTGTTCAAGTCTATGTTGACAACATCATATTTGGTTCCTCAAATGACCAAATGTGTAAAGACTTTGAAAGCACATGAGGAAGAAGTTTGAAATGAGTTCTATGGGAAAATTGGATTTCTTCCTTGGAATTCAAGTAAAGCAAATGAAAGAAGGGTTCTTCATAAATCAATCTAAGTATGTCAAGGACATATTAGAAAGATTTGAGATGAAAGATTGTAAACTAGCCAAGATACCTTTACCCAGAAATCACAATCTTTGTCCTGACTCTAAGGGGGAGAATACTGATCAGCATTAGTACAGGGTAATCATTGGATCTCTGATGTATCTCATAGCAAGTAGACCTGATATTATGTTTGCAACTTGCATCTGTGCAAGATATCAGGCTGCTCCTAAAGTGTCTCACCTAATTACTGCTAAGAGAATTCTTAGATACCTCAAAGGAGCTCCCAAGCTGGGTCTTCGGTATCCTAGAAATAAAGACTTCAATCTGTACGGATACACTGACAGTGATTTTGGTGGCTGCAACATCAATAAGAAATCCACATCAAGAGGATGTCAATTTCTTGGTGGAAGGATCATCTCCTGGCAATGCAAGAAGCAATCATGTGTCTTTACATCAACTGCTGAAGTTGAATACATTGCTGCTGTAAGTTGCTGTACTCAGCTGCTATGGATTCAAAATCAGATGTTGGACTATGGCTTTAACTTCATGGAGATTACTATCCATATAGAAAATAAAAGTGCAATCTCCATAACTGAAAATCCAGTCAAACACTCCAAGACAAAGCACATTGACATCATGTATCATTTCATTAGAGATATTCATGAGAAACACTTAATCAGACTAGTCAAAGTTGATTCAAATGAACAATATGCTGACTTGTTCACCAAAGCCTTTGATGAACAAAGATTTAAGTACTTAATCACAGCTATTGGTATGATAAATATTGATTAGTTTATTTTTTTTGAAAACCATTTAAAAGTGTGTTTTATTTATGTTGTCTTCATACAATCTAAGCCATGTTACAAAGAGTTTTTCTACAAAATCATAAGTATAAACTCTTCCGAAGAGAAATTTACTCTCGGAAATATCTTTATAGAACAACCGAAGCCAAATTTCTCTATCTAAGTATTTATTTCCGAAGCTTACTTCTTTTTTCGGAAGACCTTTATACTCTCGGAAGCAAATTTATCCTTATGACATGATTTGCCTTCGGAAGTAAAATTGGCTTCGGAAGACAACACTAAGAGACCTGGCAATTTACTCTCGGAAGAAATTTTTTACTTTCGGAAGAAAAACTTTACTTTGTATCGGAAATCTTTTGGCCCCACTCGGTAAAAAGTAAGATTTTACTGATGATTGTCGGAATATTTTAAGTAATCCTAAACTTACCGCCCTTGTCAAATCAAACCTGAGCGGTCCTTTCACCTTATCGGTTTGATCTTTTATCCCTTATTTAAATGCTTTCGACTTTTCTTCCTTAATCTCCTTACCTTCACAAAAGCACCAAATTTTCACTTTCTTCTGAACTTTCTCAAATTCCTTTGACTCCTAGTACCTTCTCAAACAATGGCTCTGAATCCGCAACACAACCAAGTCGTAATCCTTGATTCTTCCAAGGATGCCAACTTTGCTCCAATCATCCAATTCTTGACTCAATCAACATACTTCACCGCCCTCACTGTTAACCCTACCGTCTACTCAAACCACATGGCCGAATTCTGGGCTAATGGTCAAAGCGACATGATCAATGGAGAAAGGGTAATCAGATCTAGAATTTGTGGGTAGGAACTTATAATTAGTGAAAGAACCATCAGGGAGCATCTGTAGCTTCATGATGAAGGAGCCCCAACTGAACTCCCCAAATCTGACTTGGAAGACTCATACATTTAGATGGGTTACGGTGGCGATATCAGCAAGTCAACCGTATACAAGTTCAACTTCTCATACAACTGGAAGTTCTTGCTGCATATCGTACTTCACTGTCTTTCCAAAAAATCAGGGGGATGGGATCAAATCCCATACGACTTGGGCTGCCTAGTCCATGGGTTGGTCAAGGGCTTCCAATTCAACTACTCAAGATTTGTGCTGAACAACCTCACAGGTAACCTCAACAGGGATCCTTTCTACATGTATCCCAGGTTTATTCAACACATCATCAACTGTGAGCTGGACCAGGATCAGCTTCAGTATGAAGATGTCCTTCTTATCCCTCACACAAGGCAAGGTATCTTCAAAACCTTGAAGAAAGTATCCACCAACTTCACCGGAAGATTCACTAATCTTCTTCCGAGTATGTTCGAGCCAACGACTCTTAGTGACATCCCTACAGACCTAGCAGGTGATGAACCCACACCAGATATCACCCCCTCAATGCCAATCACTTCTTCCTACCCAATTAGATTCACATACAAAAGATGTCCTAAACGAACCCTTGTTCAATCTACTCTGATTGAACAAGTTCCCGCTGTTCAAACCAAAAAGGCTAGAGTGGACCAAAGGGCTTCCACTCAGCTAGGGGTCCAACCATCCTCCACCATTGACCTCAATATCAGTGTTGAGTCTCCTCAGTCACGACCTGATGAGCCCACAACCAAAGCTTTAAGCCTTTAGGGTGAGTCCCAACACTCCCCTGAGTAGCCAAAAAAGGACACCCACATCACTGGCTCCATGCCATTAGATGCTGACCAAGGTCCCGAGTCATTAGGAATAACCTTTTTATCCTTTACTGACCTCTTAACCCGATCTGATGAGGATCTCATGTTTCCTCAGGGCTATGATGTTGATCTTCCACACCACTCTCTAGGTCAACTAAGCCCAAGGGAACCTCTGATTTCTAGCCCACATCAGTTAGCCCATACTGAGGTGAGTCCCATAGATGTGGAGGGGACTCATGTAGATTCAGCTGCCAATACTAAGAGTATCTCACTGGACTCACAGGACAGTGGTAACATCAGTGAGACTGAATCTACGGCAACCTTGCCACTTGATGCCTCTAAAAGTGACATCAGACTGCTAGGGAAAGCAAGGCGCCAAGAAGCCACATCTGGTGATGATGATGAACATACTAGGTATGTTATCTCATCTCCCCGTGATTCTTTAAAAGAAGATAAGGGAAGTCTGCAACTTGTCATCAGAGACCTACTTTCTAAAGTCTCAAACCTAGAATCAACGGTTAATACTTTAGAGGATAGGTCTGCAACTCAGCAACTTGAGATTGAAAATCTCAAGGCCCAACTAGCTGAGAAACAGATTGAGAAGTTTGTTAGGCATGTACCCGTTCAAGTTTCTTTAAGTTCTTCCTCCAGCTCATTTACTTCTCAAGATGATGCAACCAAAAAGGGGGAGTATGAACAGAAACAAAGTCATGAGGAGCCAAGCCTGGCTATCACTACCACCCTATCTTCATATTATCCTGCATAACAACTCTCTTCAACCATCTTTCCTCAGCCTCCTCTAATTACAATTCAAGTGGACCCAAGGATGCTTATTGATCTAAACAGATTCTTAACCAAGTTTCTGATAAGCTCCTCCCTTGAACAAGCTTCCCCGGATGTGGCCATTGCCTACTTTGGAGCTGAAGAGCTTCAAAGGTTGAGTGCACCACCTACCTCTGAAAAGGAAGTTGGTCAACCTAAGGTCCCCAGTGAACCTAAGATTGATCTTGAAGGGGAAATGATGACTGATGGCCTAGCAACTGATTCAGTTGGGACATGTGGTGACACTCTAATCTCTTCCGAGGCATAAATTCAAGCTGCCGAAGGAATAGTTGAATTATCTGCCTTCTCCGATGATCTACTCATCACAGAGGCCATTCTTGAACTAGCCTCTGAGATAAACAGTTAGGACTTTCTCAAAACCCCACTCCCTCAATCACAACAGACACCACAAATTCAACCTTTCTCTCCCCAATCTGAACTCCCCAAGCCAGAATACCCAAAAGCTAAATCTTCCTCAGACCCTAAAGGAAAAAGGAAGATGACTACTGAAGAGCTTCTTGAGAAGGAAAGGTTGGAGAAACTAAAGAAGAAAGGTAGACTTGACACTGGAAAACTGCTGGCTGCAAGCAGCAAAGCAGCAACAGCAGCTCAAGAGTCTATCTACAGCAGAAGGTGAGTAGAAGTGATAGATAGGCTCATCAACCTGGGAGTAGTTAATAAAGAAATGCTTCTACTCCCACTTGATGAGCTTGTGGAATTGGAAAAGGCAACCTTGCTGCAAAAGAAGGAAGAAGAAGCAGCAAGGTTGGCCTTAGAAGAAGAGAGGAGGAGAAAGAAGGAAGAAGCTGAGAAAAAGGAAAGGATGGAGAGGATAGCCTTCTTCTGCTCAAGGGGCTATTCTCAAAAGGAGCTGACTCCTCATGAAAATGACACGATTTTGTTTCTTTTTCATAAAGAACAAGATCAAATCAACAAGGAGAGGGAGAAGGCAGCAAGGGAAAAGCTAAAGGAGAAGAAGAAGAAGAAGGAAGAGGCCCAACTTGCGGCTGCCAAAAAGGTGGGTAACAAAGCCTGGATGGAAGCTTATCTCAGGGCCCATGGCTTCACAGGCAGGCAAGTAGGCCCCATGTTAGAAAAGACCCTACAACGACATGTTAGTAAAATAAAAGTTGACATTCGCTTAGGAAGAAGGAAGGAGGTGCCTCTATTAAAGGAAGTACAAAGGATGGTACCCAAACCAACACCCAAACCTCAGCCAACAAAACCTGAATCCACACCTTTTCACTTCCCCATCAAAACAGAACCTTCTACTAAACCTTACACCCCTGAACCATCAGCTCTTCCTACACCTCATCCTTTGCCTCTCAACAACCACATCCATTACCCATCTTGAAACCCAAAACTCAACCAAGAACCCAATCACTACCCAAGCCATCCTCTGAATCATCCAAACCTCTGACCTTAGAGGAATACAAGGATATCAAGAGGAAGCTCATCAACTGCACCACACTAAGCGAGATCTTCTATGAGCAAGAGTCAATTACACTAAAGTTCATTGATAGCTCTTCCTGTTCCCTCATAGAAGATGAATTCCTTGATCTGCCTAGGGGAACATTGGACTTGGACCAGGCTCTTCAACTTCTTGCAATCAATTCTGACTCCCTCAAAGAAGAAGAAAAGAAGTTGAGAAGAAGACTGGTGACTCTACTGGACACTAGGAAAGGGGACAAGCTGTCAAACAAGCCCCTTAATCCTCGAAAGCAAATTGTCTAGTGGAGGTTTGATGAACCTTCTCATAGCTTTGCTATGGAAAGAGAGAATGGTGATGTCAGCAGGCTTGACACATCATCTCTTCTACACTCCAGCAGATTCGATCTTGCTGAGTGAGCAGAGAAGCCATTCTCCAACACCTCAAACTCTTAAGTAGCTGCTCACATCAGAAACCATCTAAGCAGCCTTGACACATCATCTCTTCTACACTCCAGCAGATTCGATCTTGCTGAGTTAGCAGAGAAGCCATTCTCCAAAACCTCCAACTCTCAAGTAGTTGCTCAAATCAGAAACCATCTAAGCAGCCTTCATCTTGCTGAGCTCACAAGGAAAGAAAAGATTGAAGTGGAGTTGAAGATGAGAAAGGAATAAGAAGAAGGTGCCACCACTAAGGAAAGTTCATTCCTACAAATAGTTAAAGGCCCTACTTCAGACTGTATAGTTAGATGGGAATATGACTACAACTCCCATCAATTAACCCTCTTCAGACGTCCACAACAGAGGGTACATGTCATTAAGAGCAACAGACTACATCTTCTATCTACGAATGACTTGTACAAGCTTCTCTCTATCACATCAGGAAAGAACAAGGAAACAGATAAATATCTGCTCTCCTTGGTGTTGAAGACTTTGACAAGCAGAAGGAAGTGAAGTTTTGGTAGCATCAGCCTAGGGGGAGTTTGTTGGATCTTATGTGAACAATATGAGGCTGGTTCAACCAAAAACAACACTTAAAAGATTTTGGGTGCAAGTGAATGAAGACTTCTGAAGACAAAGCTCCATTTCCGAAGCTAAGTTGAAGATCTTCCAAAGCATATGGAGAACTTCTGAAGGCAGAACTCAGTCTTCCAGGACTAAGTAGTTTCCTCGGAAGTATAACCACCTTAAAGATCAAAGACAAAGTCTTCCGAAGAATGAAGTCATGAAGACTTGAAGAAGTCTTGGAAGAAGTTAACTCTTTCGAAGTATAAATGACTTTGGAAGAATGTATACTTTCGAAGCCATTTAACCTTCAGAAGAACCAACTATGTAGTAGTGGACATAAGTATGGCCTAACTTACACATGCTGCCAACTCTGATATATTGCATGGTGCTTTCCCACGCCCATGTAGTTGACCATACTTTATTCCACTATTTATCTTTATCAGTTAGTACAGTTACCAAATTTAGTTAGTAACAAAAGGTAAGTCATGGACATGTCATGACTACCTAATCTAGGATATTAGTTTATCTTAGAAACCTTACTTCCAGCAATGTAGTATTTGTCTAGTTGTAATTTCCAGCTGATTTTCCAAGTATAACCGGCTGTAGATAGTAGTATATATAGTTTCTCATCGTAACTCTCCAAGTAACGGAGTGAACTTGTAAGAGTCTTGTAACACCAAGTTGAGAAGTATATATAGAAGTATCTTGAAAACTAATTTTCTGTGTTCATCAACTTAGTATATTATTATCAACTTAGTTAAGAGACTTAGATTCATCTGTTCAACTGAGTTTGAGAGATAAAACTTGTGTTGAAACACCAAATCAGATCCTTGTCACAACTCTCACGAAACCTTACGTTTCTTTCTTCTGGGTTTGTTTCAGAGATTCTGGAAACCATATCTTAAACAAGTTCTGAACACTCTTCTGCATAGTTATCGAAATCTGGTGTTCTTCACAAGCTTAATGTTCTAATTTTTGGGATTCCTTCAACAAAGATATGATGTGACAACCCGAGTTTTCAGGTTAATACCGTTTCCATTATATAACCTATCTCCGTTACTTTATAATTAATCAAGTTATTATTAAGTGATAATTATAATTATTCAAAATACTATTAATAATTAACTCTAAATAAAATTAAACTTAGTAAACTCAAAATGCAATTTTTGTTAAGTTAAGGGACTAAATGTGACAACTTGCAATTTGAATCTATTTAAACACCCAACCCCTCCCTCTCACCCTTGTAACCTCCTGTAACCCTACCTCCTGCTGCCGTTTGCACCTTCGAACCACCTCTCCATCGTGCGCGAGCCTCCGGCGACCCTCTTCTCGGTAGTTGTCATCCGTTTGGCAACCTTTGTTACTCCGACAGCCCTGGACATCGTCGAAATCATTCCGCATTTCACTGGTTAGATCTCTCTTTCGTCATCTTTCGTTTTTGGGCTGCGTTTTGGTTGTTCTTGTGTGTTGTGTGTGTTATTCTTTGATTTGATCATGTGTTGCTTTGTTCTTTGTTAGAAATCATAGGTTTTGTGCTATGGTTGATATACATTCAGATTAGGGTTGATTATGGGGCTTGAATTCGATTAAAGTGGGGGCAATGTTTGTCAATTATTATGTGAAAACATAGTTATCGGGTCGGGAAATGATCATTGGAAAGAGTTTGAGTTTAAATCGTATGGGTTGAGTTTTGATAAAGCTTATGAACGTGCAAAGTCGCTTGGATGAGTTTCCAAACTTCTTTTAGATGATAACATGGTCTTGTGAAGTCATTGAACATTGTTAGGATGCACGTTTAGTCTAAAACATGATGTTTTCTGGTTCTGGCAGATTCTGTTAGCCAACTTGTGCACGTTGTAACTTGATGATAATAAACTCAATCACTGCGTTTCTTGGGTCCAAATTGTGTATATTTGAGTCTAGTTTCCAGAAAGTCCAACCACACTCAATTTGGACGTGTAAAACTCGAGTTATTTCCTTTTTAGTGAAGGTAGGTCAAAACTGTCTTTTTTTGACAGCAAACAAAGGGTCAAGTGTTTTGATACATGGTTTGTACTATGATGAGGTTATGGTCAAAATAAATGATTTGGGAAGTAACCCCATGAGTCTTGGAGCACCTCCAAGTGGTTTCATCCCAAAATAGTGTATAGATGATTTGTAATAAATTCTTGTGTAAATTATTGTCAAAGCTTGATTTTATGCGTTGAATTGGGTTGAACATTGTGTGATATGACTTGGACATCATAAGCATGTTTTGTGGACAATCGTATAAATCTATGTGTAATAGGTTAAGGTTACCGTTGTGATAATTGGTTTCATTGTCTGCCGTGCCCCCTAAGGTGAGTTCTCAGCCCCACTTTACTTGCTTTCTTCGGGGGAAAGAAACGTGTGTTCAAAAAGTATTTTCATTTGATCAGTATTACTGTAATATCACTTGTTTACTAGTGTTATACCGTACTGAATTCCTCATACTCGAATCGCTAATGTACGTATTATAGCGAGGTAATTCTGAGTAGATCTACTGGGTTTGACAAACCCCACCCGGGCTAGTCACGCTAGCATGACTGCACGTCAAACGAGGGTTTAATTGACCCAATTTCTGTTGCTGTGACCTGGTATTCGTAGTCGAGGCCTTCATTTACATTTTCAGCTTCGGTTGCGAACTTCATACATTTAGTAACTTGTTAAGTAGACTAGCTATCTACCGATATTACTTTGTTTACTGCATCTGCTTTCTAATATGTTTTGTTTATCAAAACCTGTGAACTCACCAACATTGTGTTGACACTTTAGCATGTTTCTTTCAGGTTCTTAAGGTGAGCACAACTAGGGTCACCGCATCATTGCATACATTAATATTGGGTCAAAAGAACAATTTACCTTTTCTATAAATTACTTTTATTTGGTTTGCGCGTGTGTGCGCCATCTGAATTACAAACTAATACGCTTCCGCAATCACTTTTATGTTTTCATGTTCAACTTTGTTTTTGGAAAACTTAATGTTAATGAGTAGACATGTTTTGTAACCGTTGTGTCATTTGGTGTAGCTAATGGCTGAGATCCTAGTATGTTACGCGCCTAACGGTAATACTCCGTTTGTGGAAATTGAGGGTGTGATAGATTGGTATCAGAGCCAATGGTTATAGCAAACTAAAAATTTGCATTTCATTTGCATTGCATTTAGACTATAGCCTGATGCCTTAGTTACACGCATGTAGACACTTTTGGATTGCTTGCTCTTGCTCATTTCTATGAGTGTTTGATTACTTCTTCTGCACCTTCTTGATCATTGGGAAAAAGGCCTGTTCGCCCTGATTCCTGTCTTCGTCTTCCGATCATAGCAAGTGGCCTCGGGTCGCTTCAGTGTTCGATGAGGTTGATTATGATCAACCGTTTTCTTTACCTCTCCACCTGATTCGTGACAGGAAGTATTACCGCAAGTACCTGTCTAAGGTGGTTTAGATGGAGATAGTTCCTCTTCCTCCTGAACGCTGACCTCGGATTAGATCCGCATCTTCTTTGCCTACCAAGCCTACTTTGCCTCCTCTCCCTTTCTAACACTCGTTAAAATTCCAAGTCCTGATCTAAACATATTGCCTGTCAAGGGGTTTGCACTTACAAGTCCTTCATGGATTGCAAACCCAACCCATTTACTAGAGTAGAAGGAGCTGTTGGACTCTTTTGTAGATTCAAGAAACTAGAGTCTGTATTTGAGATATGCAACTACTCGTTGGCAAGTCGGGTGAAGTATGCTAGGGGCACGTTAGATGGAGCTGCCATATCTTGGTGGAACACCCGAATGCAAATGTTGGGTGTAGAAATCGGCAATCAGACTACTTGGGACGATTTCAAAAACCTAATTGGAGTTCTGGAACCTAAAGAAGTAGGGTTCTAAGATCAAGGCATACACTACTCGCTCTCATGAGCTCGCTACTTTGTGCCCCAACATGATCAATCCTCCTTCCCTGAGGATTGAAAGATATCTTCATGGATTAGCTCCAATGATTCAAATTATGGTCACTGCTTCTCGACCAAACACCATACAAGAAGCAACTAGATTAGCCCATAAGCTGACGGACCAGGCCGTTGCACAGGGTAGGCTACCCCGTGCAGTTCTAAATCAACTACTTCTGATGGTAATAGAAAGAGAAAGTGGGAGTCTGGTTGTAATAACAAGCAGGGTACATCACAACAACATCCACAACAATCCAAGAAGTTTGACAACTCCCGCACGTTCAATCAATCCACTTCATCGTCTTAGCATGGCGGTGGCTATACCAGAACACTGCCCAAATGCAACAAATGTAATTATCATCACAACGGGCCTTGTAACAAGAACACGTGCGAAAGGTGTGGTAAGTTTGGCCATGCCACTGAAAACTGCCGTGTAAACTTAGAAGCTAAACAGCAAGTATAGTAGGACGAAAAAAAAGGCTGCTACGAGTGTGGTCAAACCGGGCACTTCAAAAAGAATTGCCCAAAATGTAAGAAGAACGATGGCGGTGGTAATGTTGCTGACAACGGCAATGGCAACGGCAATGAAAATGGAAATGGTGGTGCCAAGGGTAGAGCCTTCATCATAGGTTCAGGTGAGGCTTGTAATAATCCTTCTATTGTAACTGGTAAATTTCCTGTCAATGGTTGTTTTGCCTCTATTCTATTTGATTCTGGTGCTAATAGGAGTTTCATTTCACTTAAGTTCAGTCGATTATTAGATGTTAACACTACAGCCTTAGACACGAACCATAGAGTAGAAATAGCTGACGTTATGATTATAGAGTCTTCTTATATATACTGAGGTTGTAAGATAAGTCTGTATGGGCATGATTTTGATATTGATCTTCTTTCTATTACGCTCGGTAGCTTCGATGTCGTTGTCGGCATTGATTGGTTGTCTAGCAACCAAGCCAAAATTATTTTTCACGAGAAGCTTATCCGACTACCTTTGCCTGATGGAGAGATACACATGGTGGAAGGCGACAAGAGTGGTGCTATGGTTGGCATCATCTCTTACATGAAGGCTCAAAAGTGTCTCAGAAAAGGGCATTTAGTGATTTTAGGCCTAGTTACTGAAAAGACCACTATGGAGATGTGACTTGAATACATTCCCATTGTTAGAGATTTTCGTGAGGTATTTCCCGAGGACTCGCCTGGCCTTCCTCCACACAGGCAAGTAGAGCTTCAGATTGAGTTGACACCAGGAGCTGCCCCTATTGCTCGGGCACCGTATCGTTTGTCACCAAACGAGCTTCAGGAATTGTCGAAACAGTTACAGGAACTGCTAGACAAAGGCTTCATACGTCCAAGTTCTTCACCTTGGGGAGCACCTGTGTTATTTGTGAAGAAGAAAGACGGAACCTTTAGGATGTGCATTGACTATCGGGAATTGAACAAGGTTACAATAAAGAATCGTTACCCTCTTCCCCGTATCAACGACCTATTTGACCAATTGCAAGGATCGAGTTACTATTCAAAGATTGATTTAAGGTCTGGATATCATCAGCTTAGGGTTCGAGAAGAAGACATATCCAAGACAACATTTAGAACTCGATATGGGCACTTTGAGTTCGCAGTCATGCCATTTGGTTTGACGCACGCTCCTGCAGTCTTTATGGATCTCATGAACCGTGTTTGCAAACCCTATTTAGACAAATTTGTCATCGTCTTCACTGATGACATACTCATTTATTCCAAGAATAGGGAGGAACATGAGGAACACTTAAGGACTATTTTAGAGCTTCTGAAAACAAAACAACTATATGCTAAGTTTTTCAAATGTGACTTCTGGGTGAGAGAAGTACAGTTCCTAGAGCATGTGGTTAATGAGAATGGCATCCATGTTGATCCGTCTAAGATTGAGGCAATCAAGAAGTGGCCTGCGCCGACGACGCCTACTGAGGTGCGCTAATTTCTTGGATTAGCGGGTTATTATCGACGTTTCATCGAATGATTCAAAAACTTGCACAGCCAATGACTGCCCTAACTCACAAAGGAACCGTTTGCAAATGGGGTAGTAAGGATGAAGCGGCTTTTCAAGCGCTTAAGGACAAATTGTGTAATGCGTCGATCTTGGCGTTACCTAAAGGAACGGATGATTTTGTGGTGTATTGTGACACATTAATCCAAGGTTTGGGTTGCGTGCTGATGCAACGCGACTTATGGTGAATGAGAAGAACTATACAACTCATGATATAGAGTTGAGAGCTGTAGTATTCACACTCAAGATCTGGAGGCATTACCTATATGGAACCAAGTGGACAATCTTCACTATTCATAAGATTCTTTAGCACAGCTACGAACCAAAGGAATGGAATATGAGACAGCGAAGATGGTTGGAGTTACTGAATGATTACGACCGTGCCATCAAGTATCATCCGGGAAAGGCTAATGTGGTAGCCGACGCCCTTAGTCGCAAGGAAACCCTAAAGCCTCGTCATGTTCGTGCGTTACAATTAACTATTCATTCTGATCTACCCTCACAAATTAAGAATGCCTAGGCTGAGACATTATAGGAACAGAACATCAAGTTAGAATCTCTCAGGGAGCTGAGAAATTATTTCAGGAGATGTCAGATGGTCTTCGCTACTATGAAGACTGGGTATGCATTCCACTGTTCAGAAATCTCAAAGAATTGGTGATGGATGAAGCCCATAAATCTAGTTATTTAGTACATCCTGGATCTAATAAGATGTACCAAGATCTGAAGGTCATTTACTGGTGGCCTAACACGAAAGCTGAAATTGCCACTTACGTGTCCAAGTGTTTGACTTGCTCTAAGGTCAAAGTCTAATATTGTAAGGATTATAGAAGAGGCTGATGCATTCAAAACAGTCAGGGTGTCTCCTACATGCAAGCACCTTGTGCATGGTAGAAAATATGTGCACCTCTTTGGTCTCAAAGGTTAGTCACTTGGAATCTCAAGTGATTGCCTTAAAGAAGAAGGTCAATGACCAGCAACTTGAGATCACCGATCTCAAGGGAAAGCTAGCTGAGATACCATTAAGACAAGCTCAACCAGGTCCACAAGAACCTATGGAAGTAGTGGACTTGACCTCCAGCTCACCTATGCAAGTGGGTGATGCTACCAAAAAGGGGAAGAAAGTCCCTACAACCACAGAACCTGGGAGTTCTGTCATGAGTATGGACAATGAGGATTCGTCACCCTCACTTGCAGTTGTCCAGACTCAACAACTTCCACAGGCGCACACTGATGTGGAGGCCTTACTTCAACAATTATTTAAGGAAGGAATTCCAATGTCCATGCCTGCCCCATCCCATCTAGCTGAAAATCCAATAATGGGATGTTGGTATGACTCTTCAAGAATGGCGTTGGTGCTATCAAGGGCTCAGGGGCATCAGGAACTCTTCAACTTTTAGACCCTGAGTTTCCATGATGGTATGAACTTGGTTAGTCTGCCTTTCATCAATCCAAGCCAAACCAGACAGGCTGGCAGACTAGCTGAGGTGATCCAAGAATGGGTTATGAGGGAATTCAGACAAAGAGTAATTTTATATAGACAGAGGCTAAGAGGGAAAACTGTTGGTCAACTGGATATTGAGGCAAACCCTAAGATTAGCTTCAAAGGGGAAACCTCAATTGAAGGCCCAGCAGAAGAACCTGTGAACCTTAGGACAGGCTCACCCTCTACACCCGGTACTCTCAGTGATACACCTGCTGGTGAAGGTGTCACACAACCACTCTCTGGCCAGAGCTCAAGCTCATCACAACCATCTGCAGGCCAAAGCTTTCTCCACCCTGAGTCATACAGGCCCACAATTGACAATGAAAAAAGGAAGATGACTCCTGAGGAGATTGAGGAGGAGAAGAGAGAGAGAAAGAGAAAGACCAGAGGAGAAAGATCTGGAGAAGTCCCAAGCTTCATGCAAGCTGCAATCAGGGCTGCCCATAGGCCTGATACTCAGAATGATGAGTTAAGGGCAGCCAGATTCAATTATCTAGGACTTAGGAACTACAACATTGATGAAATCATTTCTTTCCCCTTGGTAGAACTTGATGAACTGGTAGACAGGGAGCTGTACAAAGAGAGGAAGGAGGCTGAGGTAGCAGAACTACTCCTCAAAATCAAAGAAGAGAGAAAAAGAAAAAGACAACAAAGAGCTCCTGTCCTCTCTCTAGTTCATGAAAGTCATGAGAAAGAGTTTGCGGCTGTTGAAGAGGAAGAAACTCAGATAAGTAGGGAACAAGAAAGACAAATGATGATTGCTTATCTGAGTGTCACAGGACTCTATCAGGCAGCAGATCTCAATCCCATATCATTTGAGTACATTGAGTTTGAGTACCTAAAATAGCTTGATGAAGAGGCTCAAACTCAAAGAAAAGCAGTTAAAAGGAAAATGAGAGAGGAAGCTGCTAAAGCAAGAGCCACCATCAGAGCCCAAGAGAAGAAGTCTGCTGACAGACTGAAGATGGTGAGCTTTTTGAAGCTGTATGGGTTCTCTGGAAAGAGACTTGGTCCTATGTCTCTATCCACAATGGATGAGCACATCAGGAGGATCAAGCAGAAGATCAAAGAAGGTCAGCTTGTGGACTTGCATTCTCCACCAAGTCCAGTTGCACCTGAAGTTGAGGTTAAAGTTGAAGAGACAACACAGCTTGAACCTGAAGCTACAACTGAGCCAACTTCATCTTCTGACCCACAGCAGGGTTCTAAGTCCCCTCTTACTGATCAAATAGGGAATAAGGACCCAACTAAGGAGAGCACAAAAGGTCAATTTGGTGCTGCAGGTCAAGCTCCTCAGTTGAAGTATAGAGTGAGGAAGAGGATGACCATCAGAAGGGACAAAAGAAAGAAGAAGAAGTCCAAGGCATCCACCTCACCACCTCAAGATGAGTCAAAACATCCTGAGGATGTACAACAAGAGGCTGACCAATCAACTCTAATTCAGGTTGAGCCTCTTGCAACAGGAAGACACATTCTGTCTTGGACTTTTGCTGCAAATCTAGACAGATGGTATGTAGTCAGAGATCAAGGTGGTCAAGATGTCTATCTCTGGCAGGACATGCTTGATCTACCTCTGCATGATCTCTTTGACATGAGAAGGTTCCATGAGAGTCTGAAGGATCCAGATCAATTGATGAAGAAGGGAATGCTTCTGATCCTAATGAGGACTATCAACTGCTGAAGAACTTCTCTATTTTGGTAACATCTGCCTGGGGGGAGTTTGTAAGGATTATAGAAGAGGCTGATGCATTCAAAACAGTCAGGGTGTCTCCTTCATGCATGCACCTTATGCATGGTAGAAGTTAATTCGGAAGTTTTACACTCTACATGAAAATTACACAAGTGTAAAATCTTCCGAAGCCAAAAGACCAGTTCTTCCAAAGCCAAAGATGAAGTCTTCCAAAGCTTAGAAGACAAAGTCTTCCGAAGCCTCAAAGATAGAAGACTGATTTCTTCAAAAGACAGAGAAGACATGCTCTCTGTGATCAACAACTTTTCAGAAAAGCTGACCAACTTTTCGATGCCACTCTGCAGGCTCACCAACTTTACACAAGTTATAGATTAAGGTCTTAAGTCTGTAACTTTCTACTTTATGTACTTTTATCCTTTTTGTATTACAATAAGATGTGAGCTATGGCATGTCATAGTCACATGTCAAAAGGCAATCTACCTTTTGACTTTACATTGATCTTGTTGTCTAGATTAGTGTTTCTAGCTGGCTTTCAAAGTATGGCCGGCTATAGGATGTAGTATAAAGTATCTCAGGTTCTTGTATTTTATCTCCATGCATTGTAACACTTGTAATAGAACTTGAGAGCAATATACATCTTCCTTGAAAACCAATTATCTTGTTCTTAAGATTTCTGTGTCTTGTTTACTTGTGTTATCCTAGTATCATATTATCCTGCCAGTTCCCTATTTGATCTGTTAAGTGTTCTAAATCTCTCCTTATTGTGAAAACTGAGTTGCTCACCCTTCAAACGGTCCTGTAATTGGTATCAGAGCTTTCCAGGCTCTTGATTGTAAGATCTCACCATCTTAGATCTTTTAGTTTTTCACAAAATACTTAACAACTCAAATGGCAGCTCTTTCAAAAGCTGATATGGAAACTGGCACAATGACAAAGTCCCCATTGATCACTCCTGAAGACTTTGATACTTGGTGTCAAAGAATGGAAGGCTTCATCAAGTCTCAAGACTCCAGGATGTGGGAATCTGTTGTCTTTGGACCTTACATTCCATGCACCTCTTCAGCTGCTGCTGGAGGTGGCATGATCCCAAAGGAGGTGGCTGACTATTCTGAAGAAGATAGAAAGAAGATAGATATCGATCAGAAGGCCATGACTGCCCTCCAAACTGCTCTTCCCAACTCTATCTACAGGGGCTTCAAGAAGTGCAAAGCTGCCAAGACAGGTGAAACCATGACTTAGCAGTACTTCAGGTATGTTGAGATTGTGGATACTCTAATGGATGTTAGAGTAACTCTTGAAAACAGGGACATTGTGAGGAAGTTCATGTCCTCTCTTCCCAGATAGTGGACTCACTACTGTGTTGTCATCAAGAGGACTGAGAACCCCAAGACTCTCACTCTTACAGAGTTGTATGGTATCCTCAGTGGCTACCAGATGGAGATGAACATGTAAAATCCATCTGGTAACTCCAGCAATCAGCAGGGTTCAGCCCTTCATGTGGTTAAAAAGGATTGCAGAGAACCACAGCATCATCTTATCTGCTACCCTGAAAACTCATAAAAGGGTCCTTTCATCAGCTTCCTTGAGACACGAAGGGAGAGCTACATCCAAGGAAGTCCATTCCAAGAGACAAGCTCTTCTCATGCTTTGTGTCTGCTGATGAAAGTTCAGGCAACTTTCTGTTCACCCTTGAAGACCTGGACTGTATCCATCCAGATGATCTAGAGTACAAGGAGATAGTCCACCAGATGGCTCTTCTCACTCATAGAGCCAAGAAGTTCTATAAGCAGACATGGAGGAAGTTTCCTAGCAATGCAGCCAGTAGAAAGTTTGGACTGGACAAAAGTAAGGTGAAGTGTTTCAACTGCAACCAAATGGGACACTTTGCCAGGGAGTGCAAGGCACCTAGGACAAATGGTGGCCAAGAACAAGCCAGACCAAATTACACTGAAGGAGTGAACCAGAATGAAAAGCCAAAGCAGCAAGCTAGTGTTGCTGTTGAAGAAGGAGGCTTTGACTGGAGCTTTCAAGTTGAAGATGCATCCCCAAATCAAGCACTGATGGTTGATCATGATGAAGCCAAGGTATTGGAACATTTTTGCACTCCTGAATGTATTACTAAAGTAAATAGATACAGGTCCTATAACTTAGAAATAAGGTCTGATCTTGAGTCCTTAAATATCTTAAAATCTGATTTCAAAAGAGTTGAAAATGGATATAAACTAAAAATAGAAGAATTAGAGAAAACCGTTTCAACTCTCAAACATGAACACACCAACTACAGGACTCAGATTAAAGATCTCATCACTAAGTTAACTGAATGCCATGCTGGGCTTGTGATCAGCAAAGCCAGGGTAGAAAAATGTGTTCTTGAAGAAGACACCTTTAAGAACATGATATCCTCATCTCTGCATTCCAAAGTGTGTTATCAGAATATGCAGGGACTAGGATCTACTGAGATAGCTCCTCCACACTCTTTACTATCTGTAAGATCTCCAAGGTGTGGAACTTGTGAAGATGTGCTTCCCCTCATAGACCCTATGAGTGAAGAGGATGAAGAGGAGATAGTGAAGGATGGATCTGAGAAAAGTGAAGAAGATCATCCTAAGAATGGTCATTATTCTCCTGAGGAGAGGAATTCTATTGGGTTATCAAAGTCTAAGAGGAAGAACTTGATCAGAAGAGCAAAGAGAAAGCCCAAGAAAGCTCAGAAGATCAAGGCCACCTTTGATTCTAAGTAGAAACAAATATTCATCTCTGTAGGATTTGAGGTGGTAAAAGCTAAAGACTCAGCTATGAATCCTAGTACCAGGGGTTCTAGTTCTTGTCAACCTCAACCAAACAACAACAAGAAGAAGGCTGATTTATTGTGTACTACTACTCACAATCTGAACCATCCACATCCAGCAGCAAGTCTCTCCCTAAAATACTTACTACTTCATCTGTGAAGAAGATGAAGGAAGTGGAAAGTGATCAAGATCAGTCTTGCTCTCAAAAGAAGGCTTCCAGAAGAATGCAGTTTGACTGTGTCATGTGTGGTAGTATTTCTCATTTAGCTAAGGATTGCATCTACAATCCTAAAAGCACTGTCCACTTGATCAATAAGAAATCTTCTGAAAAGATTAAGAAGAAGCCAACTTCTGAAGGAAAAGCTTTTCCTCTCGGAAGTTCCAAGGTGAAGAAGAAGACAAGTGAAAACTTGCCTTCGGAAGAAAAATTGGTCTCGGAAGAAAGGAATGCTTCTGAAGTACTGAAGTCTGCTGCAGTGAAAGCAAGTTCTTCCGAAGGTCCAGTCTCCAAAACTTCAGAAGTTATCAAAACTTCTGAAGTGTTGAAGGTCAAGTATAAGCTTCCAAAGGTGGTGTGGAAGACAAAGAAAGACCATGTGACTGAAAGTTCTTCATCAACAACAGCTGCTGATCCTTAAAGCTTGAACATGGGATCAATTAATGTTGCATTGTCTTCTGTTGATATTACTGAGCCCAAGACCAGCAAGGCTTGGGTTTCCAAATGTAACTAATCATCTCTTTTTGTGCAGGAACAGCTAAAGACTAACAGGAATGTGTGGATCATTGACAGTGGCTGTTCCAAGCACATGACAGGCAATGGCTCTCTACATCAAAATTTTGAAAAGATTGATGGAGGGCCTGTTGCTTTTGGAGGAGATGCAGGAGGTTACATTACAGGAAGGGGCATGGTCACAAATGGTAAGCTCTGCATTGAGAAGGTAAACTTTGTCAAGGAGCTTGGGTACAATCTACTGAGTGTATCCTAATTCTGTGATCAAAAGCATAACATTCTCTTTACTGAGCATGAGTTCATTGTTCTCAAGCCCGGGGTGGTCATTCCTCAAGAGCACATTCTGCTTAGAGCCCCCAAGAAAGGGAACATGTACAAGATGGATTTGCATGAAACTTCTCCCTCTAGAGAAGTGTCTTGCTTTCTATCTAAAGCAAAAAGTGATGAGTCTTTTATCTAGCATAAAAGAATGTGCCATGTAAACTTTAAAAGCATGAATAAATTAATTAAGAATGATTTGGTAACTGGAATGCCAAAGAAAGAGTTTACAAGTGATGACCATTGTGTTGCATTCCTGAAAGGAAAGCAGCATAAAGTGTCTCACAAGCCAAAAGAAAGAAACTCCATCACTACTCCCCTACACTTGTTACGTATGGATCTTTTTGGCCCGACCACTGTAATGAGTTTAGGAAGGACCTCATACTGTTTGGTGATCACAGATGATTTCACTAGATTCACTTGGGTCTTTTTCCTTAGAACTAAGGACGAGACTCCTGAGATATTGAAGAATTTCATTCTGAAGATAGAGAATCAATCTGATCACAAGGCCAAGATCATAAGATGTGATCAAGGAACTGAATTTAAGAACCAAATCCTTGATACATTTTGTGATGAAAAGGGTATTTCAAGACAATCTAATGCTACCAGGACTCCTCAGCAAAATGGTGTTGCTGAGAGGAGAAATATGACACTAATTGAAGCTGCAAGAACTATGTTGTCTGACTCTAAGCTGCCTATCACCTTCTGGGCAGAAGCAGTAAACACTGCTTGCTATGTACAGAACAGAGTTTTAGTAGTTAAGACTCATGGTAAGACTCCTTATGAACTGTGGCACAAAAGGAGACCTTTCATTGGTTTCCTCAGATCATTTGGATGTCCTTGCACCATCTTAAATACCAGAGATCCGATAGCCAAATTTGATGAGAAATCAGATGATGGATACTTCATTGGATACTCTTCTCAAGCTAAGGCTTATAGAGTGTACAATCTCAGAACCAAAATTGGTGATGAGTCAGCCAATGTGACTTTCAATGAACACACTCCTTGTGTGAGAGGTTCTGGTCCTGATTGGCTGTTTGATCTTGATTTAGTTACTAACTGTTTTAACAAGTCTTGTGAGAATGTTTTAGGATCTACAGGTAACATATCAACAGAAGATCCTGATCCAAGATTTGAGCTGAGAAGACCTTCAAGTCAATCTACTTCAGCTCTAGTGGTAACTAATTCTGCAGATGGAGCTCCTATCAGCACAACAATGACAAATCCTACTGATACATCTAAAGTGCCTTTGAATTCCAGCTCAGAGGCACAGAACTAAAGGGAAGGAGTTCCAAATATAGAAGAAAGTGGAAATGGTGACAGTGTTCAAGAATTTCTTGATGCTGAGTCCATGGAAGACAACATCATTGATGTCACACACTCATTGGATCAAGTTTCTCATGATAAGTGTGCTGATGCGGTGGGTGAATCTGCCATGCCTGATCAAAAATTTTCAACTTTGGATCTCTCCAACCAACTTGCTGTGATCCCTCAACTAAGGATCCACAAGTCTAACCCTACCACAAACATCATTGGTGAAGTTGACAAGGGGGTATGAACAAGAAGACAAACCCATAACAAAAATTTTCAACTTTGGATCTCTCCAACCAACTTGCTGTGATCCCTCAACTAAGGATCCACAAGTCTAACCCTACCACAAACATCATTGGTGAAGTTGACAAGGGGGTATGAATAAGAAGACAAACCCATAACAAAAATGTTTGTCTCTACTCTTGTTTTCTATCCCAAGTAGAGCCAAAGAAAGTTGAGGACGCTCTGAAAGATGGAAGTTGGGTTAAAGCAATGTAGGAGGAACTGCTTAAATTCAAAAGATGGAAGGTTTGGAACCTATGTCCTCTTCCTCCTGGGAAGACTACTATAGGAACGAAATGGGTGTTCAGGAACAAGAAGGATGATAGAGGACTTGTCATCAAGAACAAGGCATGACTAGTTGTTCAAGGGTATACTCAGGAAAAAGGTATTGATTACACTGATGTCTTTGCTCCAGTAGCAAGACTTGAAGCTGTTAGGATATTTCTAGCCTTTGCTGCATCCAAGAATTTCAAGGTCTACCAACTTGATGTCAAGTGTGCTTTCTTATATGGGATGATTGATGAAGAGATGTATGTCAAACAGCCACCTGGTTTTGCAGATCCTGATCATCCTGATTATGTCTGCAAGCTTGATAAAGCTCTATATGGGTTGCACCAAGCTCCAAGGAAATGGTATGAGACTCTATCTCAGTACCTATGTCAGCATGGTTACAGAACGGGTACTATAGATGGAACTCCCTTCATCAAAGGAACAGGAAATGACTTGATGCTGATTCAAGTGTACGTAGATGACATTATCTTTGGGTCAACTAATCCAAGGCTCTGCAAAGACTTTGAGAAGCTGATGAAGAACATATTTCAAATGATTGCCGTGGGGGAACTCAATTTCTTTCTGGGAATTCAAGTGAAGCAGGTTGACAATGGCATCTTCATAAGTTAGTCAAAGTATGTTCAGGACATACTTACAAGATTCAGCATGACTGACTGCAAGGTTGCAAAGACTCCCATAGCAAGAAACCACTCCCTTGGACCTGACCTTAAGGGGGAGTGTGTAGATGAGCATCTCTATACAGCTATGATTGGGTCTCTCATGTACCTTACTACCAGCAGGCCTGATATCATGTTTGCCACATGTATCTGTGCTAGATATCAAGCCAACACCTGGTTGCTGTCAAGAGAATTTTAAGATACCTTAAAGGTGCTCCATCACTTGGCCTTTGGTATCCAAAGAATTATGACTTCAATCTGTATGCGTATACAGATAGTGATTATGGTGGCTGCAATATGACTGCAAAGTCTACATCAGGGGGATGTCAATTTCTTGGTGGAAGGATAGTCTCATGGCAATGCAAGAAACAATCTTGTGTATCTGCATCAACTGCTGAAGCTAAATACATCGCTGCTGCAAGCTGCTGTGCTCAAGTGCTTTGGATTCAGAATCAGATGCTAGACTATGGATTCAACTTCAAAGAGACTTCCATCCATATAGACAACAATAGTGTTATCTCTACTACAGAGAATCCTGTGCAGCACTTAAGGACCAAGCATATCAACATCAGGTATCATTTAATTAGAGATAATTTTGAAAAAGGGTTAATCAAACTAGTCAAAGTTCACACAAATGAACAATATGCTGATCTGTTCACCAAAGCCTTTGATAAACAGAGATTTAAGTATCTTATATCAGCTATTGGGATGATAAACTTTGAGTAGCTTTTTCTAAAACTTAAATTCAATATTATTTCTAAAATCTGTGTGTCCTCAGTTGTCTATTTTATCACCTTCATAAGTCCCTAATTAACTTGGAGGAAGATTGTTTTAGAAAATATTTCTTAGATTTTTCAGAATTTTGAACTTCTTTTTTTCGGAAGAAACTAAGTTACCTTCAGAAGAAAATTATGTCTTTAATATCAAATAACTACTTATGACAATTTACGTTCGGAAGAAACTTTTTGAATATCTTCCGAAGCCAAATTTTCTTTAAGTATTTTAAATGATATTAAAGAACAATTCCCTTCCGAAAGTACTTATCTCTAAAAAGAGAAGAATTCTCCAAGTAATTTTCTTCCGAAGCAAAATTTTCAAAACTCTTAGAAATATCTTCCGAGGCCAAATTGGTCTCGGAAGCTTTTATCAAAACTTCCGAAGCCAAATTACCTTCGGAAGATTTCGACTTCCAAGAAAACTACTTTTCGGCACTTTTCCTACTTCTCCTGAGGAGCAAACCACTCCCATCTCTCATACTATCAGTGCTGAGGTTCCTCATGCCCAGCCTGATGTGCTCATAACGCAAGCAGCCTTAAGCCTTCACTCAGAGTCTCAAAACTCTAGTGATCAACCTTCAGGGGACAGTTACCATCCCCAACCTCTAAATCTTAACCAACCAATCCCAAACCTTGAATTCTATGATGACGAAGATATGGAATTCAGTGAGTACCATGAGTCTCTCTTCTTCACCCCTACTCAAGGAGAGATGAGTGCTCCTGCCACCCCCATATCTAGCCCACATCATCCACCCCAAACTGACGTGGATCTCCCTGAACAAGTTCAGGAGATCCATATGGAAGAGGCTCTTACTATTGCTAGTGATTACATCATTAAGACCTCAACCATGGCAACTCAGCCCATTGACAGTTCACCTGAAGTTGTCAGTGAGTAAAGGAAATCCAACAGCCAAGAATTCTATGCTGGTGATGAGGGAGAAGACATCAGTCCAACTCTCTCATCCCCCCATGATTCTTCATCTGAAAATGAGGGGAGTCTGAAACTAAAGGTGCAATAACTAGAAAATATGTGCACCTCTTTGGTCTCAAAGGTTAGTCACTTGGAATCTCAAGTGACTGCCTTACAGAAGAAGGTCAATGACCAGCAACTTGAGATCACCGATCTCAAGGGCAAGCTAGCTAAAAGACCATTAAGACAAGCTCAACCAGGTCCACAAAAACCTGTGGAAGTAGTGGACTTGACCTCCAGGTCACCTATGCAAGTGGGTGATGCTACCAAAAAAGGGGAGAAAGTCCCTACAACCACAGAACTTGGGAGTTCTATCATGAGTATGGACAATGAGGATTCACCACCCTCACTTGCAGTTGTCCAGACTCAACAACTTCCTCAGTCTCACACTGATGTGGAGGCCTTACTTCAATAAGTATTTAAGGAAGGAATTCCAATGTCCATGGCTGCCCCATCCCATCTAGCTGAAAATCCAATAATGGGATGGTGGTATGACTCTTCAAGAATGGCATTGGTGCTATCAAGGGATCAAAGGAACTCTTCAACTTTCAGACCCTGAGTTTCCATGATGGTATGAACTTGGTTAGTCTGCCTTTCATCAATCCAAGCCAAAACAGACAGGCTGACAGACTAGCTGAGGTGATCCAAGAATGGGTTATGAGGGAATTCAGACAAAAAGCAATTTTATAAAGACAGAGGCTAGCGGGGAAAACTGTTGGTCAACTAGATATTGAGGCAGACCCTAAGATTAGCTTCGAAGGGGAAACCTCAGTTGAAGGCCCAGCAGAAGAACCTGTGAACCTTGAGACAGGTTCACCCTCTACACCCAGTACCCTCAGTGACACACCTGCTGGTGAAGGTGTCTCACAACCTTTCTCTGGCCAGAGCTCAAGGTCATCACAACCATGTGCAAGCCAAAGCTCTCTCCATCCTGAGTCAAACAGGCCCATAATTGACAAAAGGAAAAGGAAGATGACTCCTGAGGAGATTGAGGAGGAGAAGAGAGAGAAGAAGAAGAAGGCCAAAGGAGAAATATCAGGAGAAGTCCCAAGCTTTATACAAGCTGCAATCAGGGCTGCCCATAGGCCTGATACTCAGAATGTTGAGTTAAAGGCACCCAGATTGAATTATCTGGGACTTAGGAACTACAACATTAATGAAATCATTTCTCTCCCCTTAGCAGAACTTGATGAACTGGCAGACAAGGAACTATACAAAAAGTGGAAGGAGGCTGAGGTAGCAGAACTGCTCCTCAAAATCAAAGAAGAGAGAAAAAGAAAAAGACAACAAAGAGCTCCTATCCTCTCTCCAGTTCACAAAAGTCCTGAGAAAGAGTCTGTGGCTGTTGAAGAGGAAGAAACTCAGATAAGCAGGGAACAAGAAAGACAAAAGATGATTGCTTATCTGAGTGCCACAGGACTCTATCAGGCAGCAGCTCTCAATCCCCTCTCATTTGAGTACATTGAGTTTGAGTACCTAAAATAGCTTGATGAAGAGGCTCAAACTCAAAGAAAAGCAGTTAAATGGAAATTGAGAGAGCAAGCTGCTAAAGCAAGAGCCACCATCAGAGCCCAAGAGAAGAAGTCTGCTGACAGACTGAAAATGGTGAGCTTCTTGAAGCTGTATGGGTTCTCTGGAAGGAGACTTGGTCCTATGTCTCTATCTACAATGGATGAGTACATCAGGAGGATCAAGCAGAAGATCAAAGAAGGTCAGCTTATGGACTTGCATTCTCCACCAAGTCTAGCTGCACCTGAAGTTGAGGTTAAGGTTGAAGAGACAACACAGCCTGAACCTGAAGCTACAACTGAGCCAACTTCATCTTCTGACCCAGAGCAGGGTTCTAAGTCCCCTCCTACTTATCAAATGGGGAATAAGGACCCAACTAAGGAGAGCACAAAAGGTCAATCCGGTGCTGCAGGCCAAGCTCCTCAGTTGAAGTATAGAGTGAGGAAGAGGATGGCCATCAGAAGGGACAAAAGAAAGAAGAAGAAGTCCGTGCTTTAGGAAGTTGTAGGCCAAGCTCCTCACTAACTTTACACAAGTTGGTGAAAAGGTCCGTGCTTTAGGAAGTTGTAGATTAAGGTCTTAAGTTTGTAACTTTCTACTTTATGTACTTTTATCCTTTTTGTATGACAATAGGATGTGAGCTATGGCATGTCATAGTCACATGTCAAAAGGCAATCTGCCTTTTGACTTTACATTGATCTTGTTGTCTAGATTAGTGTTTCTAGCTGGCTTTCAAAGTATGGCCAGCCGTAGGATTTAGTATAAAGTATCTCAGGTTCTTGTATTTTATCTTCATGCTTTGTAACACTTGTAATAGAACTTGAGAGAAATATACATCTTCTTTGAAAACCAGTTATCTTGTTCTTAAGATTTTGTCTCTTGTTTGCTTGTGTTATCCTAGTATCATATTATCCTGCCAGTTCCCTATTTGATCTGTTAAGTGTTTTAAGTCTCTCCTCATTGTGAAAACTGAGTTGCTCACCCTTCAAACGGTCCTGCAAATATTAAAAGCCATCAGGTCTACTTCAACAACCAGAGATTCCAATGTGGAAATGGGAGAATATCTCTATGGATTTCGTCACTAAGTTACCTCGTTCGCAAATTGGAAACGATACCCTTTGGGTAATAATGGATCGTTTGACCAAGTCGGCACATTTTTTGGCCACTCGTGAGACCTACAAAATGGATAAATCGACAAAGATTTACTTGAAGGAAATTGTGTCACGACATGGCGTGCCACCCTAGATCATCTCTGATCGTGGCTTATCATCCACACACAGATGGTCAGACAGAACGCACGATTCAAACCCTAAAAGATATGCTTAGGGCGTGTGTTACTGATTTTAGAAATAGTTGGGAAGCCCATCTGCCTTTGGTTGAATTCTCTTACAACAACAGTTACCACATGAGCATCAAAGCTGCACCGTTTGAGGCACTTTATGGTAGAAAGTGTAGATCAACTCTCTGTTGGATTGAAGTTGGTGATAGTCAGTTAACTGGTCCTGAGCTTATTCATGAAACCACATAGAAGATTGTTCAGATTCGTAACCATATGGCGGCTGCCCGTGATCGTTAGAAAAGCTACGCAGACCAAAGGAGAAAACCTTTAGAATTTCAGGTTGGTGACAAGGTGTTGTTAAAGGTTTCACCTTGGAAGGGTCTGATACGCTTTGGAGAGCGTGGAAAGCTGAACCCTAGATACATTGGACTGTTTGAGATTGAAAAAAAGATTGATCCAGTAGCTTATCAGCTAGACTAACCTGTGGAATTCGATGGTGTTCATAATGTGTTCCATGTTTCAAACCTGAAAAACTGTCTAGCCGATGAATCACTTGTCGTCCAATTAAAGGAACTAGAGATTGATGAAAAGTTACGTTTCATTGAAGATCCAGTCGAAATAATGGATTGAGAAGTCAAAGCCCTAAAGCATAGCAAGATTCCTATTGTGCTCGTTAGGTGGAATTGCAAACATGGACCAGAATATACTTGGGAACGCAACGATCAAATGAAGAAAAAGTATCCACAACTGTTCAAAGATCAGGCATCTACTTCTTAAGGTATCATTTTAAGATATCCTATTCTTTCAATTTTGAGACAAAAATCCCTTAAACAAGGGGATGATGTCACAACTCTCGCGAAACCTTATGTTTCTTTATTCTAGGTTTGTTTCAGAGATTCTAGAAATCCTATCTTAAACAAATTCTAAACACTCTTCTGCGTAGTTATCGAAATCTGGTGTTCTTCGCAAGCTTAATGTTCTAATTTCTGCGACGAAAATTCCTTCAGCAAATAGATGATATGACAACCTGAGTTTTCAGGTTAATACCGTTTCCATTATTTAACCTCTCTCCGTTACTTTATAATCAAGTTATTATTAAGTGATAATTATAGTTATTCAAAATACTATTAATAATTAACTCTAAATAAAATTAAACTTAGTAAACTCAAAACGCAATTTATGTTAAGTTAAGGGACTAAATGTGACAACTTGCAATTTCAATCAATTTAAATACCCAACCCCTCCCTCTCATCCTCGTAACCTCCTATAACCCTACCTCTCGTGTGCGAGCCTCTTGCGACCCTCTTCTCGGTAGTTGTCATCCGTTTGGCAACCGTTGTTACTCCAACAGCCCTGGACATCATCAAAATCATTCCGCAATTCACTGGTTAGATCTCTCTTCGTCATCTTTCGTTTTTGGCCTGCGTTTTCATCATCTACACTGATCAATCATAGGATGGAATGGAAGACAAGAAAAGATGCTGTAGCCCATACCTTTTCTTCAAAAACCATAGTTAAACCGCCATCTATACATTTTGGTTCAATTATCTCATCTACATTAGAAGAACCCAAGGCCAACAAGGCTTGGGCTTCCAATAGTAACAAATCATCTCACCTTATGTGTAGGGACATCCACATGACAAGAATGGAAATGTTTGGATCGTGGACAGTGGGTGCCCCAGGCACATGACAAGGAGCAGATCTTTCTTACAACAATTTGAACATTTTGATGGAGGTCCTGTTTAGTTTGGAGGTGCAGCCGGTGGATACATCTCAGGTAGAGGTAGTGTATCCAATGGTAAGTTAAAAGTTGACAAAGTAAACTTTGTCAAACAGCTTGAATACAATCTCTTTAGTGTTTATCACCTGTGATCAAAAGCATCGAATGCTTTTCACTAAACATGAGTGCATTATCCTCAAACCCGGGTTGACAATTCCTTAGGAATTGGTGCTTCTTAGATCTCCGTGGAGGGGGGATATGTACAAGCTGGATATGAATAATGCTTCCCCAATGGGTGAAGTATCATGCTTTCTTTCCAAAGCTAATGGTGATGAGTCAACTCTTTGGCATAAAAGAATGTGCCATGTTAATTTTAAAACCATGAACAAATTGGTTAAAAATAACTTGGTAAGTGGTGTGCCTTAGAAGGAATTTTTCTGTAAAGATAACTGTATTGCTTGTTTGAAAGGGAAGCAACACAAAGTATCTCACAAATCCAAAGAGGTTAACTCCATTACCACCCCATTACACTTATTGCACACTGATCTATTTCGTCCCACAAGTATAATGAGCATTGGAAGGAAATCATATTGTCTCGTGATTATTGATGATTTTACAAGATTCATATTGGTATTTTTTTTAAGAACTAAAGATGAAACTGCTGAAACTTTAAAATCTTTTATTCTTAAAATTGAAAATCAAATTGATCACAAGGTGAAAATCATTAGAAGTGATCAAGGGATTGAGTTTAAGAATCAAGTTCTTCTCTCATTCTGTATCTCAAAAGGGATTGCCAGACAATACAGTGCTTCTAGAACTCCTCAACAAAATAGTGTTGCTAAGAGGAGGAACATGACAATTATTGAGGCTGTAAGAACCATGTTAACTGATTCAAAGCTGCCTCTAACTTTTTGGGCAGAGGTAGTCAATACTGCATGCTATGTGCAGAGCAGGGTTCTCATTGTTAAGCCCCATGGAAAAACCCTTTATGAGCTATGGAACAAGAGGCCACCGTTCATTGGCTTTCTTAGGCCCTTTGGTAGCAGGTGTACCATACTTAACACAAAAGACAATTTACCAAAATTTGCTAAAAAGTCAGATGATGTTATATTTGTTGGATATTCCTCAAACTCTATTGGTTATAGAGTATGTAATATCAAAAATCAACAATTTGAGAAATCATCCAACATTGTTGTAAATGTGAACACTCCTTTTGTTAAGGGAAATGATCCTGATCATATTTTTAACTTAGAATTGTTTTCAAACTATTTTAAACTATCTTGTGAGAATGTTTCAGCTCGAATAGGAACTCAAAGTGACTACTATGACAATCAACTGTTTGAGTTACCCAGACCTATTCCAATTTCTCCAAGAAGTCACGTAGATCAAGCTCCCACTACTGGAAGTCCTGAAAGCTTGAACATCTCAGGAAACAATGGAGCTTCAACAAGTTGTCAGCCATCTGAGCCTCAAAACTCATCAGCTGACAACTCCAACATTCAATACCAAGCTGATGAAGATAGTAATCTAGAGGAACTGGCAGCTGTTGATGCTGCTTCACAACAAAATACCATTGATGCTGTCATTCATTCATTCAATCAGTCCTCATTGAATGAGTGTGAGACATCAGTTGGAAATGGTGTTCAAAATTCTGAGCAAAACTTCTCCAACCTGGATCTATCTATGCAACTAGATGTGATTCCCAGGCTCAGGATACACAACACTCATCTAGTTGAGAACATCATTAGGGATGTCTCAGAAGGTGTGAGAACAAGAAATCAGATCCATAATGGGAATGTTTGCTTGTACTGATGCTTTTTCTCTCAAATGGAACCCTAGAAGGTGGAAGAAGCCCTCAAGGACACCAATTGGGTTGAAGCAACGCAAGAGGAATTGCTTCAGTTCAAAAGGCAAAAGGTATGGAACCTATGTCCATTACCACCTCGCCAAGTCCCCATTGGCACTAAGTGGGTGTTCAGAAACAAAAGAGATGATAGAGGTTTTGTTATCAAGAGCAAAGCAATACTTGTGGTTCAAGGATACACATAGGAGGAAGGCATAGATTACACTAATGTCTTTGCACTTGTTGCAAGACTTGAGGCGTTGCGAATTTTCCTTGCTTTTGCAGCATCCAAGAACTTCACAGTCTATCAACTTGATGTCAAATGTGCATTTATGTATGGGGATATTGATAGAGAAGTCTATGTGTGTTAGCCACCTGTATTTGAAGACCCACAACACCCCAACTATGTGTGCAAATTGGATAAAGCTCTTTATGGGCTACACCAGGCACTTAGGCTGTGGTATGAGACACTGTCTCAGTTCCTTCTGAAGAATGACTATACCAGAGGCACCATATGTGACACCCAGCATTTTCATGTCACTTTCCTATCAATACGAACATTGTTTTTTATCATACATTCATTCATTTAATGTTGTTCACTTAAATGCGTCATTTATTGCATAAACACTTATGAACCTTTCACGTAACGGTAATTCGATGAATTGTCGGATCGCGCATGCTTCTATCCCTAAACGTTGGTGATTTGTCAAAATACTTTTCAAACAATTATAATTGGTGTGGAATTATGTGTTATATGATTATGTGGCTAAATGTTAGCTTAGTTGGGAAAATTGTTAACTTACTGACATTTACGCGTTTTCGCGTATTTTTGGCTTTTAACGTCTAACTATTATAAAAATGACTTTGAAATGGAAAAATATATATTATTTCATGATAATAATATTAATTTGATATTATGTGAACCTTTGGTGTTTTTGGTGTAGAAAAAGTTAAATTGCATAGCGGTAAATCAATTTTATGAAACGTCGGGGGTATTTCTTGTAAAAATAAAGTATAGAACCCAACCCCAACCCCCAACCCTAATCCCTCATATGCAGCCGTCACCCTCCCTTCCCCCTCCCCATTTTCAAAAATATACTCCCAAGAACACACACACATGTTTTGCTTTGATTCTTGCATCTATAGTTGGGATTCAGACGTTTCTTGCATCAAAACACTTTTAGCACGTGATTTCTTGCATCAACAAGTAAGTTTTATGTTTGATTTAATGTTCTTTGATTATCATGATAAACATGAACCCTAGAAATCCAAACTTGAGTCAAAACTTGAAATTTTTTGAAATTGTTGATTGATTATGTGTTAGTATTCAATATAATGATGATTGTACGGATTGTATTTGTAAAATTGTGTTGTTTGATCAAAAGCCGAGACTTACTTATAATGGAAACTTTAATTTGGGGCTTTTGTAGAAAGTGTATTAATTAGATGAAATTAGATTGAATTGATGGTTCTAGGATGTTAGTTGATGCTATTGGGTGAAAATTAATGTTTTGAACTTTTGATTTCGATTTGGTTTTTGGGTACTTTCCATTAAAGGAAATCTTTTGGGTAGGTTAGTTTATAGATGGTGATTTATGCATGTTTGATTAGTTATGATGATGGTTATATGATGTTTAGAACTCAAGAATGGATTGGGAATAAATTAATTGTGAAAAATGCATCGTAAAAGCATGCTTGCTATTTAGGGAAATTTATGTGGCACGATGTGTTATATGATGAATATGATGTGTGTATAACATGATATGATGATGTGATTGATGTTTGTTGTGATATGCTGCAGGATCGGTGAAGGTGTTCAATGCAATCAGTTTCACAATGAGAAGAGACTTAGAACACTTAACAGATCAAATAGGGAATTGGAACCTTTAGACTGATACATAGAAACACAAGCAAAGCAAAGTCAGACAGAACTAAGAACAGCAAATAGAATGGTTTTCAAGGATAAAGTATATTGCTCTCAAGTTCTTTTACAAGTGTTACAAAGCATTGAAATAAAATACAAGGACATGAGATACTTTATACTACATCCTACAGTCGGCCATACTTTGAAGGCCAGCTGGAAACACTAATCTAGACAACAAGATCAATGTAAAGTCAAAAAGCAGATTGCCTTTTGACTAGTGACTATGACATGCCATAGCTCACATCCTAATGTAATACAAAAAGGATAAAAGTACATAAAGTAGAAAGTTACAGACTCAAGACCATAATCTACAGCTTCCTAAAGCGTGGACCTTTTCACTAACTTGTGTAAATTGGTGAGTCTATAGAGTGGCAGCGGAAAGTTGGTCAGTTTTCTGAAAAAGTTGATCAGAGAAAGCATGTCTGCAGGACCGTTGAAGGTGTTCAATGCAATCAGTTTCACAATGAGGAGAGACTTAGAACACTTAACAGATCAAATACGGAACTGGAACCTTTTTAGTGATACTAAGAAACACAAGCAAGTAAAGATGAGACAAAACTAAGAACAACAGACAAAATGGTTTTCAAGGATAAAGTATATTGGTCTCACGTTCTTTTACAAGTCTTACAAAGCATACAAATAAAATACAAGGACCTGAGATACTTTATACTACATCCTACAGCCGAACATACTTTGAAGGCCAGCTGGAAACACTAATCTAGACAACAAGATTAATGTAAAGTCAAATGGCAGATTGCGTTTTGACTAGTGACTATGACATGCCATAGCTCACATCCTAATGTAATACAAAAAGGATAAAAGTACATAAAGTAGAAAGTTACAGACTCAAGACCATAATCTACAGCTTTCTAAAGCATGGACCTGTTCTGAGTCTTGGCAGCGGAAAAGTTGGTCAGCTTTTCTGAAAAAGTTGATCAGAGAAAGCATGTCTTCTCTGTCTTCGAAAGAAATCAGGCTTCTATCTTTGAGGCTAAGAAAGACTTTGTCTTCTAAGCTTTGGAAGACTTCATCTTTGGCTTTGGAAGATTTGGTCTTTGGCTTCGGAAGATTTTACACTTAGTGTAATTTCTTTGTAGTGTGTAAAACATCCGAAGTAATTTTCATTATGCACTAAGTGCGTGCATGCAGGAAGCAGCTTGAATGTTTTGGGTGCATCAGCCTCTTCTGTAATCCTTACAAACTCCCCCTAGGCTGATGCTACCAAAACAGAGAAGTTCTTTAGTAGTTAACAGTCCTCATTAGGATCAGAAGCATTCCTTTCTTCATCAACTGATCTGGATCGTTCAAACTTTCATAGTATCTTCTCATATCAAAGAGATCATGTAGAGGTAGATCTAGCATGTCTTGCCAGAGATAGACATCTTGACCACATTGATCTCTGATAACATACCATCTGTCTGGATTTGCAGCATAAGTCCACGACAGGATGGGTCTTCCTGATGCGAGAGGCTCTTCATGAATTGGAGTTGATTGAGCAGCCTCTTGATGCACTTCCTCAGGATGCTCTGAGCATCCGTAGGTACTGAGGTGGATGCCTTGGACTTCTTTTTCTTCTTTTTGTCCCTTCTGATGGCCATCCTTTTCCTTACTCTATATTTCAACTGAGGAGTGTGGCCTGCAGCACCAGTTGGGCTTTCTATATTCTCCTCAGTTAGGTCCTTATCCCCCATTAGTTCAGAAGAAGGGGGTTCAGAACCCCGCCGTGGGTCAGAGTCGTCTCTTCTAGCTCAACCTGTACCTCAACTTCAAGTGCAGCTGGACTTGGTGGAGAATGCAAGTCAACAAGCTGACCTTCCTTAATCTTCTGCTTGATCCTCCTGATGCGCTCATCCATTATGGATAAAGACATAGGACCAAGTCTCCTTCCAGAGAACCCATACAGCTTCAAGAAGCTCACCATCTTTAGTCTGTCAGCAGACTTCTTTTCTTGTGCTCTTATGGTGGCTCGTGTTTTAGCAGCCTCCTCTTTCATCTTTCTCTTAACAGCTTTTCTTTGAGTTTGAGTCCCTTAATCAAGCTGTTTGAGGTACTCAAACTCAATATATTCATATGAGAGAGGGTTGAGAGCTCCTGCCTGATAGAGATCTGTGGCACTCAGATAGGCTATCATCTTCTGTCTTTCTTGTTCTTTGCCTATCTGAGTGTGTTCCTCTTCAACTGCCACAGACTCCTTCTCAGGTCTTTATTGAACTGGAGAGAGGACAGGGGCTTTCTGTTGTTTCTTTTTTCTTCTTTCTTCTTTGATTTTGAGGAGCAATTCTGTTGCCTCAACCTCCTTCCTCTCTTTATGTAGCTATTTGTTTACTAGTTCATCCAACTCTGCCAAAAGGAGAGAGATGATTTCATCTACATTGAAATTCCTAAGTCCCAGATAGTTCAATCTGGCTGCTCTTAACTAATCATTCTGAGTATCAGGCCTATAAGCAGCCCTGATTGTAGTTTGCATGAAGCTTGGGACTTCTCCAGATTTCTCTCCCCTGGCCTTCCTCTTCCTCTCTCTCTCCTCCTCCTCAATCCCCTTAGGAGTCATTTTCCTTTTCCCTTTGTCAATTGTTGGCCTATATGACTCAGGGCGGAGAGAGCTTTGGCGTTCTGATGGTTGTAATGAGCTTGAGCTCTGGCTAGAGAGAGATTATGATACACCTTCACCTATAAATGTGTCACTGAGGGTACTAGGTGTTGAGGGTGAGCCTGTCTTAAGGTTCACAGGTTCTACCACTGGGCCTTCAATTGATGTTTCCCCTTTGAACCTAATCTTAGGGTCTGCCTCAGTATACAGTTGACCAACGGTTTTCCCTGCTAGCCTCTGTCTATATAGTTAAGCTTTTTGTCTAAATTCCTTCAGCATCCACTCTTGAATCACCACAGCTAACCTGCCAGCCTGTCTGTTTTAGCTTTGATTGATGAAGGGCATGTTAACTAAGTTCATAACATCATGGAAACTCAGGGTCTGAAAGTTGAAGAGCTCCTACTGACCCTGAGATCTTGATAGCACCAATGCCATTCTTGAGCTGTCATACCACCATCCCATTATTGGATTTCAAGCTATGTGGGATGGGGCAGACATGGTCATTGGAATTCCTTCCTCAAACAGCTGTTGAATTATGGCCTCCACATCAGTGTGAGCCTGAGGAAGTTGTTGAGTCTGGACAACTACAAGTGAGGGTGGTGAGTCCTCATTGTCCATACTCCTGACAAAACTCCCAGGTTTTGTGGTTGTAGAGACTTTCTCCCCCTTTTTGGTAGCATCACCCACTTGAATAGGTGAGCTGGAGGTCAAGTCCACTACTTCCATAGGTTCTTGTGGAGCTGGTTGAGTTTGTCTTGATGGTCTCTCAGCTAGCTTGCCCTTGAGATCGGTGATCTCAAGTTGCTGATCATTGACCCTCTGCTATAAGGTAGTCACTTGAGATTCCAAGTGACTAACCTTGGAGACTAAATAGGTGCGTAGTTTTTCAAGTTTGTGCACCTTTAGTTTCAAACTCCCCTCATCTTCAGATGAAGAATCATAGGGGGATGAGAGAATTGGACTGATGTCCTCTTCCTCATCATCAGCATAGTATTCTTGGCTACTAGATTTCCTCTGCTCATTGACAACTTCAGGTGAAGTGTCAATGGGCTGAGTTGCCATGATTGAGGTCTGAATGATGTAATCACTAGCAATAGTGAGAGCCTCTTCCATATGGACATCCTAAACTTGTTCAGGGAGATCCACCTCAGTATGGGGTGGATGATGTGGGCTAGACATGAGAGTGGCAAGAGCACTCATCTTTTATTGAGCAAGGGTGGAGAAGAGAGACTCATGGTACTCAATGAATCCATGTCTTCATCATCATAAAATTCAAGGTTAGGGATTGGTTGGTTGAGATCAAGAGGCTGGGGATGGTAACTGTCCCCTAAAGGTTGTTTAGTGGAGTTTTGAGACTCTGAGTGAAGGCTTAAGGCAGTTGGGTTGATGAACTCATCAGGCTGAGAATGAGGAACCTCAACACTAATAATATGAGAGATGGGAGTGGTTTGCTCCTCAAGGGAAGTGGGAGCTTCAGTGTTCACTTCCTCTTGCATGGGTGATAATATAGGGGCCTGCTCAGACTGGATAGCTTGAGCAGGGGTTCATTTGTGTTTTCTTGAGTAAGTGATGGTTATTGTAGGTTGAGATGGTGGTTGGGAGACAACAGGCGTGGGTTCAACACTAGCTGGTGCTGCTAGGTTGTCACCTTGAGCAATGAGCTCTAACATTTTATGGACAAGGGCTGTTTCTACCCTAGAGAATCCCACAGTTGGTTTTCTCATGATTTTAAAGATGTCGGGCTTCATCTGTCCCAATTTTAGAATTCTACCTTTTCCCCTCAACTGTGAGCCCAGTTCAAAGTTAAAAATGTGCTGGACATATCTAGGGAACATGTAATACTCCAGGGAGTCCAAGTTAGACTGTAGATTAACGTAAACAAAGTAAGAATATCTGAACTTGACCCCCTAAACCAGTGCATGGACTATGAAGGAAAGATCCTTAGGAATCTAGTCCCATCCTCCTTGCTTGTTTGACAGGTTGTGTATGATGACATGGAGGAGGTACTTCTACTGGGAAGAGACCTTCCTTTTCCTAAAAGTTCTGACTGAGAAGTCTTTCTTATAACCCATCTGCTCAAAAGGATGGCTAACAGCAAATTTGGGGAAGGACCAATCACCTTCTGCATCATCCAGCTGAAGATGAGTGTTGATGATGCCGGAGTGATGAAGATTCTCCTCCCCTGCACTGTGGCAGACAGTGCCTTCTCCCCATCCATGGTGACCTCTTGGCAGGTCCGCCAGAAGTCAAGAAGATGATCCTCATAGAAAGGACGATCAATGGTGAGGGAGGTGAAATAGTTTGAGAAAGAAAGGAAACGGCAAACCTCTGAGAAACCAGGATCTTTCTTAGAGTTCAATAGAGCAACCTGATTGTGTTGCCTGTGAAGTTGCATGGAGAAATAGGGTTGGTTTCTATGATTTTGGTTGGCCATTTTAGAGAACTTCGTCGTGAAGGAAGATAAGAACAAAGGCGGTTTCTGAGTGAATTTAGGTTATCAAGATGTTGCAGATGAAGAGTGAAAAGTGAAAAAGGGGGAAACCATTGAATATATATATATGAAATGGATTTGAAACAAAGTTAATGCAAAAGGATAAACTTTGAAATCCGGAAGTCGGTCCCACCTCTGAAAAAGTGCCCAAAAGTAGTTTTCTTGGAAAATCTTTCGAAGGTAATTTGGCTTCGAAAGTTTTGATAAAAGCTTCCGAAGCCAATTTGGCTTCGGAAGATATTTCTAAGAGTTTTGAAAATTATGCTTTAGAAGAAAAATACTTAGAGTATTTTTCACATCATAGAGATAAGTACTCTCGGAAGAAAATTTTTCTTAAATAGCATGTGAGTAGTTATGAAAAATTTGGCTTCGGAAGATATTAAGAGAATTTCTTCTGAAGTCAAAGTATCATAAGCAGTTATTTGAAATTAAAGACATAATTTGCTTCCGAAGGTAACTTAGTTTCTTCCAAAAAGAATTTTGTTCAAAATTTTCAAAAAACTAATGAATATTTTCTAAAGACTCTTCTTCCAAGATAGTTAAGGGCTTATGAAGGTGATAAAATAGACAACTAAGCACACACAGATTTTAGAAATAATATTGAACTTATGTTTAAGAAAAAGCTACTCAAAGTTAATCATCCCAATAGCTGATATGAGATACTTAAATCTCTGTTCATCAAAAGCTTTGGTGAACAGATCAGCATATTATTCATTTATGTGAACTTTGACTAGTTTGATTAACCCTTTTTCAAAATTATCTCTAATTAAATGATACCTGATGTTGATATGTTTGGTCCTTAAGTGCTGCACGGGATTCTCTGTAATAGAGATAGCACTATTGTTATCTATGTGGATGGGAGTCTCTTTGAAGTTGAATCCATAGTCTAGCATCTGATTCTAAATCCAAAGCACTTGAGCATAGCAGCTAGCAGCAGTAATGTATTCATCTTAGCAGTTGATGCAGATACACAGGATTATTTCTTGCATTGCCATGAGACTATCCTTCCACCAAGAAATTGACATCCCCCTGTTGTAGACTTTACAGTCATGTTGCAGCCACTATAGTCACTATCTGTATATGCATACAGATTGAAGTCAGAATTCTTTGGATACCAAAGGCCTAATTATGGAGCACCTTTGAGATATCTTAGAATTCTCTTAACAGCAACCAGGTGTGACATCCTGGGGTTGGCTTGATATGTAGCACAAATACATGTGGCAAACATGATATCAGGCCTACTGGCAGTGAGGTACATAAAAGACCCAATCATAGCCCTGTAGAGATGCTCATCCACACACTCCCTCTTAAGGTCAGGTCCAAGGGAGTGGTTTTTTGCTATGGGGGTCTTTGCAACCTTACAGTCAGTCATGCTGAATCTTGTTAGTATATCCTGAACATACTTTGACTGACTTATGAAGATACCATTTTCAACCTGCTTCACTTGAATTCCTAGAAAGAAATTGAGTTCTCCCATGGCACTCATTTCAAATCTATTCTTCATCAGCTTCTCAAAGTCCTTGCAGAGCTTTGGATTTGTTGACCCAAAGATAATGTCATCAACATAAACTTGAACCAGCATTAAGTCATTTCCTGTTCCCTTGATGAAGAGAGTTCCATCTATAGAACCCCTTTTGTAACCATGTTGACATAGGTACTGAGATAGAGTCTCATACCACTTCCTTGGAGCTTGGTGCAGCCCATAGAGAGCTTTATCAAGCTTGCAGACATAATTAGGATGATCTGGATCTGCAAAGCTAGGTGGTTGTTTGACATACACCTCTTCATCAATCACCCCATATAAGAAAGCACACTTGACATCAAGTTGGTAGACCTTGAAATTCTTGGATGTAGCAAAAGCTAGGAATATCCTAACAGCTTCAAGTCTTGCTACTAGAGCAAAGACATTAGGGTAATTAATCCCTTTTTCTTGAGTATATCCTTGAACAACTAGTCTTGCCTTGTTTTTTATGACAAGTCCTCTATCATCTTTCTTGTTTCTAAACACTCACTTGGTTCCTATGGTAGTCTTCCCTGAAGGAAGGGGACATAGGTTCCAAACCTTTTGATTTTTGAATTGAAGCAGCGCCTCCTGCAAAGCTTCAATCCAACTTCCATCCTTTAGAGCCTCCTTGATTTTCTTTGGCTCTACTTGAGATAGGAAACAAGAGTAGAGACAAACATTTTTGTCATGGGTTTGTCCTCTTGTTATTACCCACTTGTCAACTTCTCCAATGATGTTTGTGGTGGGTGAGACTTATGGATCCTGAGTTGAGGAACCACAACAAGTTGATGGGAGAGATCTAAATTTGAAAAACTTTTATCAGGCAGAGTAGATTCTCCCACCACATCAGCACATTTATCAAGAGAGGCTTGATCCAATAAGTGTGTGAAATCATTGATTTTGTCTTCCATGGAGTGATTGTCAGTATCAAGAAATTCTTGATCACTATCACCACCACCATTTCCTTCTACATTTGAAGTTCCTTCCCTTAGGTTTTGTGCCTCAGAGCTGGAATTTGATGACACTTCAGATGTGTCAGCTGGATTTGTCATGGTTGTGCTGATAGGAGCTCCATCTGCAGAATTTGTTACCACAGGAGCTGAAGTGGATTGATTTGTAGGTCTTCTCACCTCAAATCTTGGCTCAGGATCTTCTATTGATAAGCTACCTATAGATCCTGAAACATTCTCACACGACTTGTTAAAACAGTTGGTAACTATATCAAGATCAAACAGCCAATCTGGACCAGAACCTCTCACACAAGGAGTGTGTTCATTGAAAGTCACATTGGCTGACTCCTCAACTACTTTAGTTCTGAGATTGTATACTCTATAAGCCTTAGCTTGAGAAGAGTATCCAATAAAGTATCCATCATCTGATTTCTCATCAAATTTGGCTATCTGATCTTTGGTATTCAAGATTGTGCAAGGATATCCAAATGATCTGAGGAAACCAATGAAAGGTCTCCTTTTGTGCCACAGTTCATAAGGAGTCTTACCATGTGTCTTAACTACTAAAACTCTACTCTGCACATAGCAAGTAGTGTTCACTGCTTTTGAGCAGAAGGTGATAGGCATTTTAGAGTCACGCAACATGGTTCTTGCAGCTTCAATTAGTGTCCTGTTTCTACTCTCAGCAACACCATTTTGCTGAGGAGTCCTAGCAGCACTATATTGTCTTGTAAAACCCTTCTCATCACAAAATGTATCAAGGATTTGGTTCTTAAATTCAGTTCCTTGATCACATCTTATGATTTTGACCTTGTGATCAGATTGATTCTCAATCTTCAGAATGAAATTCTTCAAGATTTTAGGAGTCTCATCCTTAGTTCTAAGGAAAAGACCCATGTAAATCTAGTAAAATCATCTGTGATCACTAAACAGTATGAGGTCCACCCTAGACTCATTGCATTGGTGGGGCTAAAAAGATCCATATGTAACAAGTGTAGGGGAGTAGTGATGGAATTTCTTTCTTTTGGCTTGTGAGACACTTTGTGTTGCTTCCCTTTCGGGCATGCAACACAATGATCATCACTTGTAAACTCTTTCTTTGGCATTCTAGTTACCAAATAATTCTTAATTAATTTATTCATGTTTTTAAAGTTTACATGGCACATTCTTTTATGCCAGAGAAAAGACTCATCACTATTTGCTTTAGACAGAAAGCAAGACACTTCTCCTGAAGGGAAGTTTCCTGTAAATCCATCTTGTACATATTCCCTTTTCCTGGGGCTCTGAGCAGTATATACTCCTAAGGAATGACTACCCTAGGCTTGATAACAATGCACTCATGCTCAGTAAAGAGCATGGTCTTTGATCACAAAATTAGGATACACTCAATAGATTGTATCCAAGCTCCGTGACAAAGTTTACCTTTTCAATGCAGAGCTTACCATTTGTAACCATGCCCTTCCAGTAATGTAACCTCTTGCATCCCCTCCAAATGCAACAGGCCCTCCATCAATTTTCTCAAAATTTTGAAGTAGAGAGCCATTGCCTGTCATGTGGCTGGAATAGCCACTGTCAATGATCCATACATTCCTATTGGTCCTTAGTTGTTCCTGCACAAAAAGAAATGATTAGTTACATTTGGAAAACCAAGCCTTGCTGGTCTTGGGCTCATTAATATCAACAAAAGGCAATGCAACAGTAATTGATCCTTTGTTCAAGCTTTGAGGATCAGGAGCTGTTGTTGATGAGGAACTTTCAGTCACATGGTCTTTCTTTGTCTTCCATACCACCTTTGGAAGTTTAGACTTGACCTTCAACACTTCAGAAGTTTTTACAACTTCGGAAGTTTTGGAGAATGGACCTTCGGAAGATCTTGCTTCCACTGCAGCAGGTTTCAGTACTTCGGAAGCATTCCTTTCTTCCGAGACCAATTTTTCTTCCGAAGGCAAGTTTTCACTTGTCTTCTTCATTTTGGAGCTTCCGAAAGGAAAGGATTTTCCTTCAGAGGCTGGCTTCTTCTTGATCTTCTCAGAAGCTTTCTTTTTGATCATGTGGACAGTGCTTTTAGGATTGTAAATGCAATCCTTAGCCAGATGAAAAGTACTGCCACACATGATACAATCCATCTGCATTCTTCTGGAGGTCTTCCTTTGAGAGAAAGACTGACGTTGAACACTTTCCATCTCTATCTTCTTCTTCACAGATGAAGTAGCAAGCCTTTTAGGGAGTGACTTGCTGTTGGATATAGATGGTTCAAGCTGTGTAGCGGTGGTACACAACTGATCAGCCTTCTTCTTGTTGCTGGAATGAGTTCGACAAGAACTAGAACCCCTGGTACTAGGATTCATAGTTGAGTCTTTAGCCTTCACCACTTCAAATCCTACAGAGATGAACACCTGTTTCTGCTTAGAGTTAAAGGTGGCCTTGATCTCTTGGGCTTTCTTGGCCTTTCTCTTAGCTCTTCTGATCAAGTTCTTTCTCTTGGACTTTGTCAACCCAACTAAATTTCTCTCCTCAGGGGAATAGTGACCCTTCTTAGGATGATCTTCTTCACTCTTCTCAGATCCATCCTTCACTATCTCCTCTTCATCCTCTTCACTCATGGGGTCTATAAGGGGAAGCTCATCTTCACAAGTTTCACACCTTGGAGATCTTACAGATAGTAAAGAGTGTGGAGGAGCTATCTCAGTAGATCCCAGTCCCTGCTTATTCACATAACACACTTTGGCATGCAGAGATGAGGATATCATGTTCTTGAAGGTCTCTTCTTCAAGAACACATTTTTTTGCCCTAGCTTTGCTAATCACAAGCTCAGCCTGGCATTCTGTTAACTTAGTGATGAGATCTTTGATCTAAGTCCTGTAGTTGGTGTGTTCATGTTTAAGAGTGGAAATGGTTTTCTCTAAATCTTCTATTTTTAGTTTATATCTATTTTCAGCTCTTTTGAAATCAAATTTTATGATATTTAAAGACTCAAGATCAGATCTCATCTCTAAGTTATAGGACCTATATCTGTTAACTTTAGCAATACATTCAGGAGTACAAAGATGTTCCAATACCTTGGCTTCATCATGATCTACCATCAGTGTTTGGTTTGGAGATGCATCTTCAACCTGAAAGCTCTAGTCAAAGCCTCCTTCTTCAATAGCAACTGTAGCTTGTTGCTTTGGCTTCTCATTCTTGGTGGCTCCTTTGGTGTAGTTTGGTCTGTTTTGTGCTTGGCCACCATTTGTTATAGGTGCCTTGCACTCCCTAGCAAAGTGTCCCATTTGGTTACAATTAAAACACTTCACTTTGCTTTTATCCAGGCCAAACTTTCCACTGGCTGCATTGCTAGGAAACTTCCTCCCTATTCTCTTGTAGAACTTCTTGGCTCTGTCAATAAGAAGAGCCATCTGCTGGACTATCTCCATATACTTTAGGTCATCTGGATAGATACAATCAAGGTCTTCAAGGGTGAAGAGAATGTTTCCTGAACTCTCATCAGCAGACACAAAGGCATGATAAAAACTTGTCTCTTAGAATGGACTTCCTTGGATGTAGCTTTCCTTTGGTGTCTTAGGGAAGGTGATGAAAGAACCCTTTTGTGAGTTGTCAGGGTAGCAGATGAGATGATGATGTGGTTCTTTACAATCCCTTTCAACCACCTGGAGGGCTGAGCTCTACTGATTGTTGCAGTTACCAGATGGATTTTGCATGTTCATCTCCGTATGGTAGCCACTGAGGATACCATACAACTCTGTAAGAGTAAGAGTCTTTAGGTTCTCAGTCCTCTTGATAACAACGCAGTAATGTGTCCACTGTCTAGGAAGAGAGGACATGAACTTCCTTACAATGTCCCTATTTTCAAGAGTTACTCCAACATCCATTAGAGTGTCCATAATTTCAACATACCTGAAGTATTGTTGAGTCATGGTTTCACCTATTTTGTAGGTGAAATTCTCAAACTGCTGCTTCAAGAGGTCCTTTTTGTTCTCTTTTGCTTCAGAGGACCCCTCGTACATGAGCTTCAGTGCATCCCATAACTGCTTGGTAGTTTTGCACTTCTTGAAGCCCCTGATAATGGAGTTTGGAAGAGTAGCCTGGAGATCATTCATGGCTTTCTTGTCGATATCAATCTTCTTTCCATCTTCTTTAGAGAAGTCAGCTACCTCCTTTGGTATCATGCCACCTCCAACAGCAGCTGAAGAGGTGCATGGAATGTAAGGTCCAGAGACAACAGATTCCCATATCCTAGAGTCTTGTGACTTGATGAAGCTTTCCATTCTTTGACATCAAGTATCAAAGTCTTCAGGAGTGATCAGTGGGGACATTGTCATAGTGCTAGTTTCCATATCAGTCTTTGAGAGAGCTGCCATTTGAGTTGTTAAGTATTTTGTGAAAACTGAGAGATCTAAGATGGTGAGATCTTACAATCAAGAGCCTGGAATGCTCTGATACCAATTGCAGGACCGGTGAAGGTGTTCAATGTAATCAGTTTCATAATGAGGAGAGACTTAGAACACTTAACGGATCAAATAGGGAACTAGAACCTTTAGATTGATACTTAGAAACACAAGCAACGCAAAGTGAGATAGAACTAAGAACAACAAACAGAATGGTTTTCAAGGATAAAGTATATTGCTCTCAAGTTCTTTTACAAGTGTTACAAAGCATTGAAATAAAATACAAGGACCTGAGATACTTTATACTACATCCTACAACCGACCATACTTTGAAGGCCAGCTGGAAACAGTAATCTAGACAACAAGATCAATGTAAAGTCAAAAGGCAGATTGCCTTTTGACTAGTGACTATGACATGCCATATCTCACATCCTAATTTAATACAAAAAGGATAAAAGAACATAAAGTAGAAAGGTATAGAGTCAAGACCATAATCTACAACTTTCTAAAGGATGGACCTTTTCACCAACTTGTGTAAGTTGGCGAGTCTGCAGAGTGGCAGCGGAATGTTGGTCGGATTTCTAAAAAAGTTGATCAGAGAAAGCATGTCTTCTCTATCTTCGAAGGAAATCAGTCTTCTATCTTCATGGCTTCGGAAGACTTTGTCTTCTAAGCTTCGTAAGACTTCATCTTTGGTTTTAGAAGATTTGGTCTTTGGCTTCGGAGGATTTTACACTTAGTGTAATTTCTTTGCAGTGTGTAAAACTTCCGAAATAACTCTCACCATGCACTAAGTGAATGCATACAGGAAGCAGCTTGAGTGTTTTGGGTGCATCAGCCTGTTCTGCAATCCTTACATATGCTTTATAATCTTGAAATGGATTACACATGTGTAACGATGTCATACTTTCCAAAAATAGAAACTTTTCAAAAATAGATTTCCAACATGAAACTATATGTAAATCATTATTTGAGCTATTTGAGTATGACTAAACATACTTTTACTTATTTGAATCACCAACTGGTCATCGGGTCAGTTGGGTCAACTTTGGTCAACAAAAGTCAACTTTGGCCAAAAAGCCAACTTTGTCAAACTTGTCAAACATTTCTCGAACACACTAACAGTTTACTTTATTTGGATACAATGGGATTCATCATGACTATTATGTACAAACACTCATGGACCTACATTTGTTAGGTAACGATTAACTTCCAACTTATACATTTCAGGTTTTTCCTACGCATCTAAGGTGACTCTTCATGGCCCCACTTTTACTTACTTTCCTTTTTGGGGGAGAAGCATGCAAACTACTTTTATTTATATGGTTTTAGTATTATTGGTATATCGTTTGTTACTGTAGTGCAAACATTATCACGCAAGTCCTTACACACTCGAACAGTTAATAACGAGTTAGCGAGGTAATTTTGAGTAGTACTACTGGGTTTGACAAACCCCACCCGCGTTAGTCGCGCTAACTTGATTGGAGGTCGAACTGGTGTTTAATTGACCTAGACATTGCCATTGTTTTGTGATAAGACATGGCGGAAGGCATAACAACTCACAAACAGTCAGCTTCGGTTCGAAATGCTAAGTAACTCGATATGTAAGCTAGCTACCTATGGTATACCTTTGTTTACTTTCACCAGGCAAACACTCAAAGAAATTTACTGATTTACACGTGTAAACTCACCTGTGTTGACATATTTTAGCATGTCTTTGCAGGTCACTGACATGCTTAAGGCTAGGGTTTCACATTGAGGTTTATGCATCATCTATACTATTTGAAATCAAATTCATTTACATTTACTGTTTTTCATTGGGCGCCTTGTTTTGCGTATTCATTAGCTAAGGTTTTACAAAGTTTACGCTTCCGCATTGATTACATTAAAGCTATGTTGTACTTTGATTTAAAGTCAAACCCTTATTATAAAGCACATATGGTGTCGTTTGATATGACCGTATCTGAGATCTTGGTTTGTCACACGCCTCGCGGTAGAACCCTGCTGGTGGATTTTGAGGGTGTGACACCATAGATAAGACTTTGTTCATAAAGAAGTCTGGGAAGGACATGTTGCTTGTACAAGTCTATGTTGACGATATCATATTTGGTTCTTCAAATGACCAACTATGCAAAGACTTTGAAAACATCATGAGAAAGAACTTTGAGATGAGTTCCATGGGAAAGATGGATTTCTTCTTTGGGATTCAAGTGAAGCAGATGGAAGATGGGTTCTTCATAAATCAATCTAAGTATGTCATGGACATCTTAGAAAGATTTGAGATGAAAGATTGTAAACCAGCCAAGACACCTATACCAAGAAATCACAATCTTTGTCCTGATTCTGAGGGGGAGGATACTAATCAGCATTAGTATAGGGCAGTTATTCGATCTCTAATATACCTCACTACAAGCAGGCCTGATATCATGTTTGCAACTTGCATCTATGCAAGATATCAGGCTGCTCCTAAGGTGTCTCACCTAATTACTGTCAAAGAATTCTAAGATATCTCAAAGGAGCTTCCAAATTGGGCCTTTGGTATCCTAGGAATATGGATTTAAATTTCTTAATGGTGGCTGCAACATTAATAGGAAATGCACATCATGAGGATGTCAATTTCTTGGTGGTAGGATCATCTACTGTAATGCAAGAAGCAATCATGTGTCTCTACATCAACTACTGAAGCTGAATACTTTTGCTACTACAAGCTGTTGTGCTCAACTGCTATGGATTCAAAAGTAGATGTTAGACTATAGTTTCAATTTCATGGACACTCCTATACACACAGACAAAAGAGTGCAATTTCTATCACAGAAAATCCAGTCAAGCACTCCAAGACAAAGCATATTGACATCAAGTACCATTTCATTCGAGATGTTCATGAGAAAAACTTAATCAAACTAGTCAAAGTCAATTCAAATAAGCAATATGCTGACTTGTTCACCAAAGCTTTTGATGAACAAAGATTTAAGTACTTAATCACGGATATTGGGATGATTAACATTGACTACTTAATCTCTTTTGAAAAGCTTTTCAAAATATGTCTTGTCTATGTTGTCTTTATACAACTAAGCCCCGTTACAAAAGGGTTTTCTTCAAAATCTGCAAGTATGAATTCTTCCGAAGAGAAATTTACCCTAGGAAGAGATCTTTATCTATCTTTCGAAGGCAAATTCCTCTGTACAAATATTTTCTTCCGAGGGCAAATCCCACTTCTGAAGCTGACTAACTTCATTTCTCGGAAGAGCATTTTACTCTCAGAAGCAAACTTGTCTTTGAGACATGGTTTGCCTTCGAAAGTAAATTGGCCTCGGGAGACAATACTGAGAAACATAAGTGCTTTCTCTCCAAAGAAACTTTACTATAGGAAGAAAGCTTTAACTGTGTAACGAAAATCTTTGGGCCCCACTCCGTAAAAGGTAAAATTTCATTGATGATTGTCATAATATTTCAAATGGCCTGTCTTATCGCCCTTGTCTAATCAAAACCTAGACTGTCCTTTCACCTTATCAGTTTGATATTTTAACCCCATCTAAAAAATTCCGACTTTCTTTCTTTACTTTCTTTACCTTCGCAAAAGTCCCAATTTCCATCATCCTCTTCTCCATTCACTCTCAAATCCTTCAATAAAATTATCTCTCTAAATAATGGCCTTGAAGCCCCAACACAATCAGGTCGCCATCCTTGATGCTTCAAGGGATGTTGATTTTGTCCCCATCGCCCAATTTCTGTCACAAGGCACATACTTTACTGCCCTCACTGTTAACCCCACCATCTACATGAACCACGTGGCCGAATTCTGGGCCAATGGTCAAATTGAAATGCTTAACGATGAAACGGTCATCAGATCAAGGATCTACGGGCAGGAAATCATCATCAGTGAAACCACCATCAGGGAGCGTCTGGAACTCCATGATGAAAGAGCCCCCATCGAATTCCCTAAGTCTGAATCGGAAGATACATACATCCAAATAGGATATGGCAGAGATATGAGCAAGTCTACGGTCTACAAATTTAACTTCTCCTACAACTAGAAGTTGTTGCATATTGTATTGCACAGCCTATCCAACAAGTCAGGGGGTTGGGATCAAATCTCGTATGATCTAGGCTGCCTAGTCCATGGACTGGTAAAAGGCCTGCGCTTCAACTACTCAAGATTTTTGTTGAACAATCTAAGAGGAAATCTCATCAGGGATTCATTCTATATGTATCCCCGATTCATTCAGCACATAATCAACTATGAGCTGGACCAAGACAAATTGCAATATGAAGACATTCTACCGGTCCCTCACATGAAGCCTTGCATCTTCAAAACACTGAAGAAGGTGTCCACCAACTTCACTGGAAGGTTCAATGATCTTCTTCCAGGTATGCTTGAGCCAACGGCTCCAGGTGACATCCATGCAGACCTAGCAGGTGATGAACCCACAGCAGCCTCCACCACTATAATGCAAATCACTTCTTCCCATCCAATAAAAATCACATACAAATGACGCCCCAAATGAACCCTTGATCAATCTACTTTGATTGAACAAGTCCCTTCTATTCAAACCAAAAAGGCCAGAGTGGAACTCAGGGCTCCCACTCAGCCAGAGGTCCTACCATCCTCCTCATTTGATGTCAATATCAGTGTTGAGTCTCCTCGGTCTCAACCTGATAAGCCCACAACCCAAACCTTAAGCCATCAAGGTGAGTCCCAACACTCCCCTGAGCAGCCAAAATGGGACAGCCACATCATTGGCTCAACTGCTATTGCAGAGTAGCCGTTAGATGCTGACCAAGGTCTCGGGTCATTAGATATAACCTCTGTATCCTTTCTTGACCTTTTAACCCGACCTGATAAGGATATCATGTTTCATCAGGGCTATGATGTTGATCCACTTCACCACTCTCCAGATCAACTGAGCCCCAGGGAACCTCTGATATCTAGCTCACATCAGTTAGACCAAATTGAGGTGAGTCCAGCCGGTGTGGAGGTGACTCAAGTAGACTTAGCTGCTACTACTAAGAGTGTTTCACTAGCCTCTCAGGACAGTGGTAACATCAGTGAGACTGAGTCTACGGAAACCTTGCCAATTGATGTCTGTGAAAGAGATATTAGTACGCAAGGGTATCCAGGGCGCCAAGAAACCAATACTGGTGGTGATGATGAACATACTATGTATGTTATCTCATCTCCCCATGATTCTTCAAAAGAAGATGAGGGTAGTCTACAACTCATTATCAGAGACCTACTTTCTAAAGTCTCAAACCTTGAATCAAAGGTTAAGAATTTAGAGGATAGATCTGTCACTCAGCAACTTGAGATTGAAACTCTCAAGGATCAACTAGCTGAGAAACAGATTGAGAAGTCTGTCAGGCATGTACCAATTTAGGTTTCTTTAAGTTCTTCCTCTAGCTCATCTACTTCTCAAGATGATGCTAACAAAAAGGGGGAGAATGTATAGAAACAAAGACATGTGGAACCCAGCCTTGCCATCACAACTTCCCTTGATGCCATCTCTTCATTTATCCCACAAAGCAACACCCTTCAACCATCTTCCCTCAACCACCTACTATTACCATTCAAGTGGATCCAAGGATGCTTATCAGGTTCTTAACCAAATTTCTGATAAGCTCCTCCCTTGAACAAACCTCCTCTGATGTAAAAGTCGCCTACTTTGGAGCTGAAGAACTTCAAAAGTTGAGTGCACCACCTACCTCTAAGGATGAAATTGGTCAACTTAAGGTCTCTATTGAACCTGAGATTAACTTCAAAGATGAAATACAGACTGATGTCCGAGCAACCAACTTAGAAGGGACAGGTAGTGCTGTTCAAATTACTTCAGAAGCAGAAGTCTAAGTTGCGGAAGGAATAATGGAACTATCTTCCTTGTCCGATCACCTGTTCATCATAGAGACCATTCTTGATCTAGCCGCTAAGGTAAACAGTGAGGACTTCCTTACAACTCCTCTGCCTCAAACACCTCAAGTTCAACCCCACTCTCCCTAACATGAATCCTCTAAACCTGAATCTCCAAAAGCTGATCCTAAGGGAAAGAGGAAACTCACTGCTGAAGAGCTTCTAGAGGAGGAAAGGTTTGAAAAGCTAAAGAAGAAAGGAAGAATTGATACTGGGAAGTTGCTGGCTGTAAGCAGCAAAGCAGCAACAGCCGCTCAAGAAAATATCTACAATCAATGGAGAGTGGAGGTGATAGACAGGCTAATCAGCCTGGGAGTAGATAATGTAAAAATACTTCTACTCCCACTTGATGAACTTGTGAAAATAGAGAAGGCAACCCTACTGCAGAAAGAAAAGGAGGAAGCAACAAGGTTGGCCTTAGAGGAGGAAGAGAGTAAAAAGAAGGAGAAAGAAATGGAAAGGGAGAAAATGGAGAGAATAGCCTTTTTTTTATACAAGAGGCTATTCTCAAGAGGAGGTGACCCCTCATGATTATGATATGATCTTGTTTCTTTTCCATAAAAAGCAAGATCAAATCAACAAGGAGAGAAAGAAGGGTGCTAGGGAGAAGCTGAGGGAAAAGAAAAAAAAGGAGGAAGAGGCTCAACTTACAACTGAAAAAAAGGTAGGAGATAAGGACTTGATGAAAGCCTATCTTAAAGCCCACGGCTTCACCGGCAGGCAAGTGGGTCCAATGTCTGAAAGGACCCTACAGCGACATGCCAGCGACATGCCAGCGACATTCGCTTAGGAAGAAGGCAGGAGGTGACTGAAAGACCAAGTGCTCAGAAGATGGCACCCAAACCTGCACTCAAACCACAACCTACAAAACCTATGCCCACACCTTTTCCTTTTCCCATCAAGACTAAATCAACCACTGAACCTTACACCCCTGAACCCACATCATCAGCCTTACCTACTTCCTCACCTACTTCTTCTCAACAACCACCACCACCACCACCTATCCTTAAACCCAAAACACAACCCCGAACCCAATCTCTACCCAAACCATCTTTTGAACCATCTAAGCCCCTGTTCTTGGAAGAATTCAAGGAGATCAAAAGGAAGCTTATCAACTGCACAATTTTGAGCGACATTTCCTGTGAAGAAGAGCTAGTTAAACTGAAATACATTGATGGCTCTTCTTGTTCCCTCGGAAGAGATTATTCCTTGATCTACCTAGAGGAACACTATACCAAGCTCTTCAACTTCTTGCAACTAATTCAAACACACTCAACAAAGAAGATAAGAAGTTAAGAAAGAGACTAGTGACTTTGCTGGACACTAGGAGAGCAGACAAGCTGCCAACCAATCCCTTCAATCCTAGAAGGCAAATTGTCCAGTGGAGGTTCGATGAACTTACACACAACTTTGTTGTGGAAAGGGAGAATGGTCAAGTAAACAGACTTGATACATCATTCTTGCTACACTCCAGTAGATTTGACAATGCTGCGTTATCCGAGAAACCATTCTCCAATCCCTTTAACTCTCAGATTGTTGCTCACATTAGAAATCATCTGAGCAGTCTTCATCTTGCTGAGCAAACAAAGAAAGCCAAGATTGAAGAAGAGTTGAAAATGAGAGCAAAGGAAGAAGAAGAAGATGCAACCACAGAAGAAGGAACATTCCTAAAAATGGTTGAAGGCCCAACTTCGGATCCTATAGTTAGATGGGAATATGACTACAATTCCCATCAACTAACTCTCTTCAGAGGGATTTAGCAAAGAGTACATGTCATTCAAAGCAACAGATTGGATTTACTATCTACGAATGACTTGTACAAGCTTCTCACCACCACATCAGGGAAGAACAAAGAGACAGACAAATATCTACTTACCCTGGTGTTGAAGACTCTGAGTAGGTTGAAGGAAGTGAAGTTTTGGTAGCATTAGCCTAGGTGGAGTTTGTTGGATCATATGAGGCTGATGCAAGCAAAAGAACAATTAGAATAGTTTGAAGTACAATTAAAGTGGTATTCCGTAGACAAAGTTGCTCTTTTGAAGACAAGTCAAAGATCTTTCAAAAGCTTAAGTATGAAGAACTTTCGAAGGTAAAACTCAGTCTTCCGAGACTAAGTAGTTTTCCTTCAAAGTATACACAATTAGAAGATTCAAGGAAAAAGTCTTCCGAACGATGAAGTATACACAATTAGAAGATTCAAGGAAAAAGTCTTCCGAACGATAAAGTCATGAATACTTGCAGAAGACTCGGAAGAAGTTGTTTCTTCCGAAGCATAAATGGCCTTGGAAGAACTTATTCTTCGGAAGTCATTTAGCTTCGGAAGAAACAACTAAGAACTAGTGGACATAAGTATGGTTGCTCTGACATCCTTTGCATCCCTGATATACTCCATGATGCTTTCCCACGCCCATGTAGTTGACCATACTTTAATCCACTATTCACCCCTTATCAATTAGTACAGTTACCATCTTTAGTTGGTGACAAAAGGTAAGTCATGGACCTGTCATGACTATCTAATCTAGGATAGTATTTTATCTTAGATACTTTTCTTCTAGCAATATAGTATTTGTTTAGTTGTAAATTTTAGCTGGTTATCCAAGTATAACTGGCTGTAGGTAGTAGTATATATAGTTTCTCATTGTAACTCATAAAACATGCTTGTAAGAGTCTTGTAATACTGAGTTCAGAACTAATATATACAAGTATATTGAAAACCATTCTTATGTTCATTAACTTCCTATATTATTTGTCTACTTAGTTAGTGATTTTGCTTCATCAACCGAGTGAGATTTAGTGAATTTGTGAGATAAACCTATGTTGAGAGACCAACACCGAACCTGCAGATTCTATTTTTTTCTTTTTTTGATCAACTTGGTCTTGAAATCTGTATAATCAGATCTTCAATTGGTTGTAAATTTGATTTGGTGAGCTTCAGTTTATCATCTTGTTAAACTGAACAAAATATACGCGAGAAATAATCTAAAGTAATTAGAAAACTTGAACGTGAAAATTGATAATTTATCTATAAATCCTTTTTACACGATCACTCGATGCACAACGTATTAATAAAATATCATCAATATTAAAATATATGACATTATATATGCTTTCATAACATTTGATGTATTTTAAATGTAAAAGGTAAAAATATAAAAATATGTAAAAATATCCATAGTACAACAAATTCCACCCAAAATAACCAATAACACAAAAATTTAAAACCAAACCCCCACCCATGCCTTGTAGTAGTCCCCTATGCCCCTCACCACCTCCCTTCTTTCCCTTTTATCAATTTACCACGTAAAGGCTCCTTTCACTTTATCAAGTTTAAGGATTGCTTGTTTGGTGAATCTTTTCCTATCTTGACTAAAGACACTTGACTTCATACCCTATTTAGAAACCCTCTTTTTCCCTTCCTCTTGTTGAATGACATCTACTCAAAACCCACATAAAATATATGAATCTTACCAAGTGAAAAGTTATAAAATGCCAATAAACCTTTTACCTCTCACCTACACTTCAACCATCTCTCCCTCTCTCACTCATTTCTCCTTCAAAAAATCATCCAACATACACACCATAATGTCATCATCTTTCAAATTTCTATTCTATAAATTTTGTGTCTCAAGTGCCATAAGTGAAGACCAAGCGATTTTCGAGATTTCTAGCATCCTATAACATCTTTTCCATCTTACTTTGCTTAATTTTTAATGAGAGCACTCTCCCTACTTGTTTATATATCTTTCAATTATCATGTTATTCATCTAGTAGTTTATATGTAACTACCTTCATCCATAAAGGTTATTTTTGTTAAAAATGGCGTTCTTACAAACCAAGAGTTGCAATGTTAATATTTCACTCAACACATACTAACATGAACCAAATAATAATTCTTTGTATTAAAAAGTAAATGTTGATAAGTTCATGTGGACTTAGTGATTTTACAAAAGTCATAAAAGGGAAAAGCTTCAAATTAGTTAAATTTGTTATTGGACTTTTAGTGATATTTCATGTATTATTATGAATATGGATATGTTCATGTAAAATTTAGGCATCTACAAAGGTAGATTATAATAATATAAGGTTACAACAAGTTGACTAAGTTGACCACTAATAAATAAAAAATTTAGACATGTGATGCTAAATATAAAATTATGAACTATATAATTTGAAACTTTATGCTAGTTAAAATAATGTGTTAAAATTATTGGTAAATGACTAATATGACTAAATGTATATTTGTGGACTTGACTATAAAATTAAAATATTATAAACACAATAATTCAATGGTAATATAATAAGAGTTCAAAAAGTTATTTTTAGAAAATACATAAAAAGAAAAATAAGAAAAGGAATAATATGTGTTACTAAAGAGGTATGTATATATACATATAAATAGGTATTTTCATATGCAAATAACAAGATCATCCTCCACCAAATACTTGCATAAGTTAGATACATTAAATGTAGAATGAATCCCACATAACTCGTAAGGGAGTTCCAATCTTTAAGCTACTTTTCCAACTTTAGCAGGAATCCTAAAAGGCTCATCTTAACTTTTCGCTTTTGCGAAAATGAATTATCCCCTTCCATGTATATACTTTTAACATAACCCTATGACCAACTTGAAAGTCAATTGGTCTCTACTGTTTATAAACATAAGACTTTTGTCTGTCATTAGCTACCTTCATGAAAGCCTTAATCTTCTCTAATTTTTCTACCATAGCCTTGATAATTTTGATACTTCCCAACCCCTTTTGTCTGATATCACGCTAATACTTTAGGGTTTTGCACCTTCTACATTAAGCATCTCAAATAGCAAGGTAGCTGTTGTTGTAATTACAACATGACTGGGTGATTTTTGAAAGATCAAATATGTCGATTGAGTCTATTGAATCATTGTTGTAGAATTATAAAGATCAATAAGCAAAGATCCTAAGAATAGATTGTATATACATATAAAATTCTCTTTGTATTAATATGATTTCTCAAAAATACAAACTAGGCAAATAGGGTTTAGAGTTGCAAAAATGAAATGCTAACATTCTATTTATAGCCTAACATTTTGGTTGTACTTTGAGTAAAATACCCTAACTAGTATTACCTCAAAAATATAAAGTCAAACCTGTACAATAAACAGGATCAACATTAGTGTAGACATCATTAGAATTTCTTTCGCTAATTTGCATTTGTTCGTGCGGATGACAAAATTCTTGTCTATATTTCTTTTCATCCCTTTTAGTTTGGTTTTGGTTCATTCGCATTAGTTAATGAAGATTACCAAACGTCTTATCCATATGTGGTTGTTCATCTGCATTTGAATAATGTGGATGACAATCACTTGTGCTTTCTTCTTATTCGCATTTGTTCTTCTACATCCACATTTCTGACTTGACTTGTAGTTTTTCACTTGACATCAACACTTGCATTCACATTGGTTGTCCGCATAGGCTTCTATACTTGTGCAAAAAATACCAAACAAAGCAATTTACCGACCAACTATTGAGTTGGCAAGCATTTTCCTTTTAGGGTCCAACTATACTCCCTCGAAGGATTATGCAATTTATGTACTTCAAAGGTTTGTATTTGGTGGTGCTTGTGAAGATTCTATTGGTTTTGGATCAAGTGTAACTTGTGGTTGTGCTAATATTGGATCCAAAATAGCTTTGATCATGTTTGAGAAAGCTATGGCTTATCTCGTCTTTGCTCTATCAAAAATATTGATCAGCATCTTGCTCATCCTTTCAATGGCTTCAATTGGCATCTTCTATAGGGATATTGGTTCAAATATAGCAATGGTAGATAACTGATCCATGTGTAGAAGTAGATCACTATCATAATTTACCTCCAGCTTCACTACGTTTTGATGATCAAGAATAGGGTGGTATTCACTTTGTCGTTTGTTTTTGTTTAGTTAAAGTTTATTTTAGCTTAGATTTTAATGTAATAGGATCTAGTTTAATTTTTTCTTGTTTTGTATTCTGTGGCATGCAAAACTGCATGCGAAACTGCAGTTTCGCCCGATAGTGTCTCATGCCATAATGCATAAAGTTTCACAGTATGCGAAACTATATGCGAAACTAGGTCCTGTATACATATGTTTCTTTGTTATTCATTGTGTAACTCTTGGAACTTTATTGATTATTAAAGATTTGAGTCATTTCTTGTTTGTGTAATATCTAGGAGCTTATTTTTCACATACTTGAGCATTGTTCTTCTTATTCTTCACTAATTCTATAAAATGGGTTTTCATGGTTGATTTATGTTCATATTCCATCATTACTTGGTCCACAAGTTATTAGACTTAGTGATATCTTGTAGATTTCAGTGTTAAACCTTCATCAAAATCACGTTCAATCGATCAGTGGACCAACAATATGGTATCAGAGCCTTTGTGCTCTTGATTGTTCATGTTTTTGGGTAGTTTTGACATATTCATCTTTTCAATCATTTCGGAACTGCTTTACGTTGTTATCCACGGAAGTTGATTGACGAAAATGTGGTGTAAACTTGGAAAACCTCTGAAATCATCAAATCTCAAATTGATTGTGATTTGAGTGAGTTTTGGTTATTTTTGGGTCTTTTTCGCAAAAAGGGGGTTTTCAGATTAATCGTACGAAACTGTAGTTTTTTGTGCAAAACTATAGTGCGAAACTACAGATCTTGGTTGGTTTTGATTCCTTTGCGAATCTAAAACGAAAGTTCTTCATTCTAATCAGTTTCCTTGCGAAACTATCTTCCATTTTCTTTGAACGAAAGTTCAATAGTTTCGGCCGAAACTATTGACGAAACTACTGTAGAAACTAGTTGCGAAACTAAGTTCTGCGTGCGAAACTACTGTTTTCAGTGCCAAACTACCCTTTGTTGTGCAAAAATACTCGTTCTTTGACCTAATCAAATTTCAATGACAACAAGTCTTACTCTTGCTGATCTTGAGAGTGTGGCACCAAACAGACCTCCTAAGCTAATCAATGGTGACAACTTTGATGATTGGAAAAGATGTTTAACAACCTTCTTCCTACACACCGATCACACTCAATGGGAATCAATTGTGAAAGGACCTCATGTGCCTGTTTCAATATAAGACAATGTGATTATTCAAATAGCAGATACGACAAAATACTCTGAGAGAGACATCAAGCTGATTGATCGGGATCAAAAGGCATTCGGTGCTCTGACATTGTGCCTATCAGCGGAAATCTACAACAGATTTGGTGACTATAAAAGTGCAAAGGCTTTGTATGATGCATTGTGAGAATTCTATAATGGTAATGAGGAATTGGTCAAGGATAAATCCGCTCAAGCTGAAAAGGAATTCAACTCTTTTGTTGGCCGTAAAAATGAAAGTCTCACTCTTACCAATAGTTTTCTGTCTGTTACAAGCACACTGAAAAAGTATGATGAGAAGCTGTTAAACAATGAAAAAGTCACGAAGCTACTAGATTCTCTACCGCCACAATGAAGTTTGCAAGTGAGGATGTTGAGGCAAGAAAGGGGATTTCTGGATTACAAACTCATGGACATAATCAACAAGTTGAAGTCTTTCGAGTTAGACCTGAAACGAAGAGAATACAATCAAGCCATGCTTCCATCTCAAGCTTAATCATAGAATGCCGCTCTTATTTCATCTAGTTCAGACTCATCAAAGCATGTGTCATCTTATATTGGTATGTCTGGTACTTCCGACAAGACTACAGGCAGTGGATCTACATCAAAAGCACCAAATCTTCCACACTCAGAGAGTATGGCTCTATTTGGTCTCTTTGTACATAGTTATGAAGCATTAGTGGCTGGTGAACTAAAAGGAAGAGGAATGACAGTACAAGATATGTATCAGGTGGATCCTGATGATCTGGAGGAAGCTGATCTTTAATGGTAGATGGCTATGATCATCTTAAGGGCAAAAAGATTCATGGAGAGAACAGGAAGAAAGAATTTTGGAAACCAGAATGCAGAGGTTGGATTTGACAAATCAAAGCTGAGGTGCTTCAACTACAAATAGCTCAGGCACTTTAAAAGAGAATATTCATCTCCAATCGTCGGTGAACCTGGAACAGGAGTTAATCGGGTCATTTCAATTGATGATAAGGAAGAGAATAAGAAGAAAAAGGAAACAGCTCTGCTAACTAACTTCGACTGGAGTGTTGAGTTAGCCGAGACTGAAGAAGAAATCAATCATGCTCTGGTAGCTGAGATTATAGAGGCAGTAAAGAAAGAAGCAGAAAGAAAGAAGGAATGTGAAGAAAAAGAAAGTTTGAAGAATGCTTGTGGAGAGGAAGAGAAGGAGAATGTGGTGGATGTTTGTGAAAAGAAAGAAGAACATGAAGATGGAAAAGCTGCAAGGGAAGAAGAGTTGAAAGTGGAATCAAGGATCTATAGTTGTGAGAAGGCCCTTGCAGCAGAGAGGAAAGTAATGGAGATTCCATATGAGGTAGTTCAAGACATGTGCTCATCTGCTTGCAAAATTCATTTGTTTGGGATATATAAAGTAAACAATATATTAAAAGAACATGAAGGGGAACTAAAAAGGGTAAATTTGTTTGCAGGTTTAGAAGGGGTGAATCATAAAGAGGTTCGGGAAGATTATGATTATGGAGGAAGTAGAGGTCTTGGCAGTTGTAGTTCTAGTTCTTCAGATTCCAAAAAGTCTTTTGTAGACAATAGTTCTAGCAGCATAGATTGTAGTTTGGATAGTTTACATTCCAGCTGTTCTCATTCCAAAATGTTTGAATAAAATGAAGTTGATGTTTTTAAGTTTTAATGAAAAAGTTGGTGTTATCAGTAAAGGCGATAAAAATTCTTCAAAAGCAAATTGTTTTGAAAAATTCATTTCTCTTCCTATTCCCACTTTCAAACCTATCCGGATTTTTACTCCAAGTGAAACAACATCCTCACATGACCGCAAGATTTTAGAGATAAAAGAATCCACAAATTATGATAGATCATTTAAATTAGAAAACAAATCACAGAAAATGCAAGCCACTTACAGTGATTGTGATTATCTTATGTCTGAATGTGAGGAGGAGATTATCATGGATAATGTTCCAAATGAAAAGGATAAAACAAAAGGTTTAAAATCTCGTTGTTTCAACTATGGAAAAGATGATCACATTATAAAGCATTGTCCAGAGGCAGTTTATAGGAATATAGATAATCGTTCTTTAGGAAATAAAATAAAATATTTTGTTGATAGTTTCTTTTGTACAAATTCATCCTCTCCCAGAACCAAGCCGGTTAAGGTTTGGGTCCCCGTTTCTAAATGATTTTCTCTAATTCATTTGCCAGGAACATTCAAGAAGGACTATCTACAGCTCTTGGCACGTAGATAGTGGATGTTCAAGGCATATGACCAGATTAAAGGACCTTCTTACCAATTATCAGATAATAAACGGAGGATATGTTGCTTTTGCTGGATATAAAAAGGGAGGTAAAATGATAGGTCAAGCTGAGGTATCCAATGGTTCTTTAACCTTAGAGAAGGTAAACTTCGTGCCCGAATTAGCATTCAATCTTCTGAGTGTGTCACAAATTTGTGACAAGAATATTCCTGTGCTCTTTAAATCTAATGAATGTTTGTTTCTTAAGCCAGAATTTTCAGTTTCAGATGATTTGGTTATAATGCGAGCTCCAAGGAAAAATGACACATATCTGCTTGATATGAACTCCAAAGAATCAACCTCCACCATGACCTGCTTCTTGTCAAAAGCTTCCGCCTTTGACTCATTTTTTTGGCATAGATGTTTAGGCCATGTGAACTTTAAAAATATTAACAAGTTGGTTAAAACTAATCTTGTCAAAGGTTTACGGCAAAAGCATTTTTCAGTAATCGAAAAGTGTATGTCTTGTGCTAAAGGAAAACAGCATAAGAGATCACACAAGCTTAAACATGAAAATTCCATTTCTAATCCTTTTGAGTAACTACATTATGATTTGTTTGGTCCAATAAGTGTGAAAAGTATAGCTAAGAAATCTTATTTTCTTGTTCTTACAGATGATTATTCCAGATATTCTTGGGTGCAGTTCTTGTCACATAAAGGGGAGACAGCCAAGGTGTTGCAGAAGCTGATTTTAACCATTGAGAACATCAGCAACAAGAAAGTCTTGGCAATCAGAAGCGACAACAGAACAGAGTTTAGAAATCATATTTTTGATTCATTATGTGCAAGGAAAGGGATTCTTGGACAATTCAGCGTTGCACAAATAACCCAGCAAAATGGTGTTGTAGAAAGAAAGAATCGCATTCTCATTGAAGCAGCCCGGACTATGCTCATAGAATCTAAACTTTCTATTATTTTCTGAGTAGAGGCATTCAATTGTGCTTCGTATGTTCTAAATAGAGTTCTACTCGTGTAAGATAAGATGAACACTCCATATGAACTATTTCACAAACGAAAACCGTTGATTGACTTCTTTCGTCCTTTCGGTTGCTCATGTACTTTGTTGAATACTCAAGCTCAAAATTCCAAATTTGAAGCAGTGTCAGATGAATGTTACTTTGTTAGATACTCTTCAACTCAAAAGGCTTATAGAGTATACAACAAATGGACAAGAATAGTGCAAGAATCTTTCTATGTTGATTGGCAAGAGTCAAATGTTTCCAACATTGGTTCTGATCCATATTGATTCTATGATTCAAACATAATTTTTTAATTCTTTCAATCTACCATCTTTCCCTGACGATGACGTTCCTTCATCAAGTGGTCAACCTTTCATTCTTGTTCAACCTCAACCTCAACTAGAACCTCAACCTCAACCACAACCAGAACCTCAACCTCAACCACAACCTGAACCTCAACCTCAACCTCAACCACAACCAGAACCTCCTCCTCTTCTACAACAAGATCTCCCACCTCCAAATCAACATGAACCTAAAAACCAAATCCCCTCAACACCCTTACAAATGCCACGAAATCCTGTTTCCAATCAATCATCCACCTTACCATCATCCACCTCACAACCATCATCACCACGACTCACTTCATCCAATTCCTCAACCCTAAACACTAACTTCAAAACCCTAAAAGACCACCCACATGATTATTCAATTGGATCTAAATCGGATGGCGTAAGGACTCGAAGCCAATCTGGGCTAATCAATGAATGTCTCTTTGCTTGTTTTCTATCTCAAATTGTTCCGAAAAATGTAGCCGTGGCTCTTCAAGATCCAAGCTGGGTTGAGTCAATGTAATTGGAACTTCAACAGTGCAGAAAAATGAAGGTGTGGCAACTAGTTGATCTTCCTCCAAATAAGTATCCAATTGGTACAAAGTGGGTATTTAAGAACAAACAAGATGATCGAGGGGTTGTGATTAGAAAAAAATCAAGGCTGGTTGTTCAAGGATTTGCTTAAGAGGAGGGGATCGACTCCACTGAGGTGTTTGCCCCTGTCGCCCAGATCGAAGCTATACATATTTTCTTAGCTCATGCTGCTCATAAGAACTTCAAAGTCTTCTAGATGGACGTAAAGTATGCATTCTTGTATGGAGCTATTGACGAATAGATCTATGTTTGTCGACCACCGAGTTTTGAAGGTCCAGATTTTCCAGAGAAAGTTTACAAACTGGATAAATCCTTGTATGGATTACATCAAGCTCCTAGAATCTGGTACGAAACCCTAACATAGTATCTCCTTGGCAAAGGCTTCACACGTGGAACTATAGACATGACTTTGAAAAAGGAGGTTAATGGAGATGTGCTCTTTGTTCAAGTATATGTCGACGACATCATCTTCGGCTCAACGAATGAGAAGTTGTGTAGAGAGTTCGAAAAAGTTATGAAAAAGCACTTTGAAATGAGCATGATGGGGGAGATGTGTTTTTTATTAGGTTTACAGATCGAACAAAAGCTAGATGGAATTCTCATTTATCAAGAAAAATACATTCTGGAAATTCTTTCAAAGTACAACATGAATGATGCTTCTTTCGAGCTCACTCCATTTACTGCACAAACCTACCTAAACCCTGATGACAATGGAAAGCCGGTTGATGCTCATCGTTATTGTTCTATGATCAGATCCCTAATGTATCTCATCGCGAGCCGTCTAGATATTACATTTTTTGTGTGTTACTTCACTCGATACCAAGCCAATCCCAAGGAATCTCATGAAAAAGCTGTTAAACGTATCTTCTGCTACTTGAAAGGTTCCCCCCGTTTAGGTCTTTGGTATCCAAAGGGAGGAAAATTTGATCTTCACGCATACTCTGATAGCGATCATGTGGTTGTAAGCTTGATAAAAAGTCAGTTATCGGTGGCTGCAATACCTTGGGGATTGCCTTGTTTCATGGCAAAGCAAAAAGCAGACAATAGTTTCTCTGTCCACAGGCGAGGCTGAGTATATTGCTGCTTCAAGTTGTTGTAGCCAAGTGCTATGGATTCAACATCAAATGACGGATTACGGGATTAACTTTCTTCACATGCTACTCTTCTGCGATAATGAAGCGGCTGTTGGAATCGCCAAAAATTCAATCCATCATACCGCACCAAGCACATTGAAACAAGAATTCATGCAATCCGAGATGCTCAAGAAAAGGGTTTTATAGATATTATTCCCATTGACACCAAAATTCAAAAGGCCGATCTATTCACAAAAACCATTGATAATCATCGTTTTTATGAATTGATCAAGATGTTGGGTCTAATATCTTCTTAAGGGAAAATTCTAGCAACAATTTGTAAATATTTAATGTTTGCTTTGTGTGTGAGTTCAAAAAAAAATAAAAAAAATCAAAACAAAAAGTTTAATTTATGTGATAAGATGCTTCAACACACACACTTCCCCCAAAATGTATCTTAGTTTACAATGAAATTTATTTTGCTGCACTGAAATAGAAATTTCGAGGGAGAATAGACCTTGATCTTTTAAATTTACATTGTTTCCTATTTTATAGTTAATGTGTATATAATCTTATCTTTTTTTACATTAAATGGACCCTAAAGTTGCATTTGAAATTGGTGTTGGCCAATTACATTCAAAACCAAATATATCTCATTAGACTAAGAATGCAAATCATCATGAGGCACAAACTCATGAGTAACATCATACAACTGAATCAAGCTACATCCAGCATTCTTCTTCACTCTCCTTGCATCCCTCAACCTCCTTATCTTTGTTAAATCATCCCAATGCTTCGCATTCCCATATATATCCACCATTTTTTAATAAACTCCACCATCTTCAGGACTTGTCTCCATAATATGCTCAATAGCTCTCTCTACAACCTCAACATTCCCATGGAGTCTACACCCTCCAAGCAAACTCCCCCTAAAAAAACATCACCATCTCCATTGTTTCTTTGATCAAACCAACACACGCAAGCAAATCTGCCATACACCCTTAATGTTTTAGCTCTTTAGGAACTCCATAGACCGACCTCATCTCACCTATAACGTTTTGATCCCTGCACTTTAAAAATTTTTCATCACCCGTATATCATGAATAAACTGCGTGTACAAATCCTCTAATATGCGTAAGCATTGACCTGGTGTGATGATCTTCTCTATTATACATGAGTATAGACTTGAAGTTCTCATCAACACGCTCAAATGATTACCTTCTCTATTATACGTGAGTATAGACTTGAAGCTCTTATCATTTGGCTTAAATAATTATCTCCTCTGGTATACGTGAGTATAGACATGGAGCTCGGATTATCCACCACTCATACATCATTATCTTGTACATGTGTGGATGTCAGTTGATCAGTCGTATGTCCATCCCATAAAATTTCAAGCAGAATCAATGACTAAACTCAATAAACCATGATGACGAGATGAGTTTCTTTGCCGAATGTCTGTGGGATCCAAAATTTCTTGAGTGTTCTTAAACGAACCCAAAACATGATAAAATTATGTTACAAGTCTTTGTTGAAAAGAATAAGGCATAGGTTTAAATGGACAAGCATATTGACAATCTCACCAATCCTAGACTCTCTAGACGATTTCTTGCAAAAGCGTGTCCGTCTGTCCGATATCCTTGTCTCTAGTATTTATTTTCAAATTCTTCTTTTGATTCTTGTCAAGTCTTGTGGGTTGAGAAGTCTTCTTTTTACGTTAAAAATATTAATAATAATAATAATAATAATAATAATAATAATATAAAATTCTGGTTCATACGAAATTGTTATTTTGCAATGCGAAACTACTCTTTCGCTGACCAAGTTCTTAAATCAAAACTATAGTTTCGTTGGCTGCCCGAAACTATAGTTTCGGCACATGCGAAACTGTGGTGTATAAATACTAGTTTTGTCAGTTGTTTCGTCATTTGCGAAATTTCGTATTTTATTTTGAACTCGAACCGCGTTTTTGTTTTGATTTCAAATCCGTATTCTATGGTGTGTTTCTTGCAAATCAAACTGGTAAACCTCTTTCCTAATCATGTTTCAAACCGTGGAATGTACTTATATTGGGTTTTAAGACTAAAATCGATTCGGTGACTTTTGGGTTTCGCACATTCATTGTGCGAAACTAAGGTGTTATATTGCGAAACTGAACGAAAGTTCTGTGACGTGTGCGCAACTGTCTAGTCATGCTGCCCGTGTGCACTGAACATTTCTCATTTTGAAACTATAGTTTCTTACCCCCATACGAATCTATTGTGTCTTGGCTGCGAAACTATAGTTTCTCTCGTGTACTTTCTTCAGTTTCGTCATTTCTTGCGAATCTATTTTCCTTCATGCGAATCTATAGTTTCTACATGCGAAACTATCTGCAAATCTAGTAATGAAATAATAATAAAAATAATAATAATAATAATAATAATAATAATAATAATAATAACAATAATAACAACAACAACAATAATAATAATAATAATAATAATAATAATAATAACAATAATAATAATAATAATAATAATAATAATAATAATAATAATAATAATAATAAATAGATAACAATAATTAAAATTATACAATTTTAAATGTTTTGTTATCTCTTGTGATCTAACAAATTCTCGGTTTCACCTGCAGTTATTATGGGGAGTTTAAAGTTTGATCCCAGATCAAATGTGGTAGCGTATCTGAACGATCGCGATCCAAAGTCTGCTGGATATAGAGATGCCATTGATTGGCTGAAGAGATCTCCCATTTTCTATGCCATTTCTCACTCTCCTACTATAGACGAGAAGTAGATCAGAGAGTTCTGGAGAACAGCCTATTATGACACCAAACAGAAGATTATCAAAGCGTCGGTTTAGGGAGAGCTACTTGAGATATCGGTCAGGACAGTGGCTTAGGCCCTACATTTGGAGGATGATATGGGAAGAGCATTGAGATGATTGATTCAGAGGTCATTAGAGTGTTTGATAATATTGGTTCTGAGGGAACCGACTTTGAGAAGAGGAAGGAGATCAAGAAGTCATTTCTGCTTGAGAACATCATGGCTCTAAATAAGGATAAGTGGCTGCTCTATCCTAGATTAATTCAGATCATTCTAGATTACTTAAAGCCCAACCTACCTAAGCTTAGGGATGAATAGAAATTAACTCCGATGAACCCAAGGATCTTTGCAGACTGTGCTGCTTCCAGGCATGATTTCTGAGGGAAGATCACATATCTGCTGGAGAGCATGTACACATAAGAGAGGTGGAACTATATCAAGACTCTAATCCCTCTAGAGGAAAGGAGAGCTACTAAAACTGGGGGAAATATGGAAGAGATCAGAAAGAGAAAGAAATATTCGAAGGAGACTGATATGACCTTAGAAGAACAACCAGATGAGATTGAGGAGGAATTAAGGAAGAAGAGAAAGAAGAAGGGTGCAGAGAAATCATCCTCTCATATTAGAGCTGATTCCCCGATATGGGAGAAGTGCAGCAAAAGTAAACAGCCTATTATCCCTGAGATTGGATCTGTAAGAGCATCTGAGAGACCGAGGAAGGATACAAGATCAAAGCTTAATGAGGATGTGATCAGAAATGTCAACACTTCCCTATCAAATGAGTTGAGCATGATAAAAACCAAGATTATACACTCAGAGGAGAGGGAAAAGTTGAGAGATTTAGAGATTGATGAGATGAAGAAAGTTATTTTGAGCGCACAAGATCTGATAAGGAGGTTATTGGAAGAGGTGAGTGATCTGAGGAGAACTGCTAGTGCAGCTAATGTACCAAGTGTTGAGCAAATAGGAAATGACTGAGCAAATAGCAAATAGGAGCCAGTGTTCGTATTGTAGGAGGATCAGGAGCTGGTGATAGTAATATTGGAACCTCAGGAGTCGGTGGTAGTGGTGCTGGTGGAGATGTTGCTGGTGGAGGTGTTGCTGGTGGAGGTGATGCTGGTGGTAGTGGTGCAGGATTTGATGCTGGAGTAGGAAGTGGTGATGGAGTTGCTAAAGGAGAGAATGTTGATCAGGTGTTTGAGGCTGGATTTATTGATATGGGGTTTGATTTGGACGTAGATTTAACCGGGAACGAAGTGTTTAGGGAGGAGAGACAGGGAGTGGAAAAAGGGAATGTTGAGCTTCACCTAGTAGATGAGGTGGAAGAGATTGAAGAGCAACTAGTGGACTATGATTCGGAGCGGGAATTTTATATAATTGATGAGAGGCCAATGACTTACGTGGCTCAAAAAAGTTCAGTTGAAGGTGATGTTATCGAGATGGATAAAGAAGACTGGTTTTGTGAGGAGAAACAGCTAGAGAAACTAACCCCACTCTTCCAAAATATTCAAGAACTGGGGAGGAAGGAGACAGATAAAAGGATCTTTAGCTGGAAGTACAACGCAGAGCTGAAAATGTTCATGATCAAAAGGCGTGGAGGTGGGATCTCATATTTGCACAAAAGGAAGGTCTTTAAAACTCTTCCTAAGTGGGATTTGAGAAGACTTGCTGAGATTCCCCTCCTGGATGCGGGTTTGAGCGAACATGCCTTGATATTAGAGCATGAGATCCGTCAGGGCGTTCAAGACAACTTTGCAGCTTTTGGATTTATGAAGCCCAAGAGAAGGAGGTCGAAGAAGGATTTGGATTGGGTGACGGGTAAAGGAAAGATTGTACTTAGGTATAAACCTGCTAAGACAGTCAAAGGGTAAGGATACCTGATCAACAGCCTTCAAGACTGTAGAAGTTCAAGAAATGGTTCTAAGATAACCAGACAGGAGAAGCAATAGTGAGGGTGAAGGATGGAGATGAGATAAGGGTGTTTGATCCCATAGAGGTATTATCATTCAGTGACGAGGATCTGAAGGTACTATGTGAGAATCAGATTAAGGTTGGGCAGGAGAAGAGACTAAGACTAAGGCCAGCTTGTTTGAGAGGGTAGCAAACAAAGCTCGAGGTGTGAGATCAGAGATTAAGCAGCTCAAAAAGAGCGTGTAGGAACATGAGGATCTGGAGGTAGATGTAAGAGATTTGGCTAGAATGATGGATAAAGCGAAAGTTGTAGCTGACCCTGAAAACCCGGCAGGTGAATACCCCCTAGGGGGAGTATTGATGATCAAGATTAGGGTGGTATTCACCTTGTCCTTTGTTTTTGTTTAGTTATACTTTATTATAGCTTAGATTTTAATGTAATAGGATGTAGTTTAATTTTGTCTTGTTTTGTAATATGTGCAATGCGAAACTGCATGCGGAACTACAGTTTCGCCCGATAATGTCTCATGCCATAGTGCTTACAGTTTCGCATACTGCGAAACTGTATGCGAAACTAGGTCCTGTATATATATGTTTCTTTGTTATTCAATGTGTAACTCTTGGAACTTTTTTGATTATTATAGATTTGAGTTCATTTCTTGTTTGTGTAATTGCTAGGAGCTTATTTTTCACATACTTGATCATTGTTTTTCTTATTCTTTACTAACTCTCTATAAAACGGGTTTTCATGGTTGATTTATGTTCATATTCCATCATTACTTGGTCCACAAGTTATTACACTTAGTGATATCTTGTGGATTTCAGTGTTAAACATTCATCAAAAGCACGTTTAATCGATTGGTTGGACCAACACGTTTTCGTACTACAAAGGGACTCTCTTCTTCTTCTTCTTCTTCTTCTTCTTCTTCTTTTTCTAGACTGACATCTTACTATTGATCGGGTCAAAAGCTAACTTCAATATTCTAATACACTTCAAGAAGAATAGCAAATCATCCTGTCCTATTCTATTGTTGAGTCTTCTAAAGTGTCTTGTAAACATGTAATGGATGTATGACTTATCTATTAATCTCACTTCATAAGCACTAAACAAGCAGATATTCTAACCTTCCCATCTTCTCTCTATCATAGATTTATAAGCGTCCTCATGGTATCTCGCATTTGATATAGGAACTGACTAATGAGTTCTAGAGACATGTTTTCTTTTGAGCTTTTTAATTGGATTTACTTTTCCTTTGGAAATCACCAACTCTTCCACTGTCTTCTTTCTTTTTTATTTCTTGAGTGGGTTGATGGAGGATCTATCACTTCATGTAGAAACTTCTTTCATGGCTATGAGGTTGTTGATTCTTTTAAACATCTTCAAAATCTTTTCAAAATTTTAACCTCTAGCCATTACAGCAAGTTTTATTAGTTCAAGCTCAGCTAAGTCCTTGAGATCATGAATCTTCAAACTACTCATGATGTCATGATACTCAGTAAAGAATTGAACAAATCCTAAGATCCTTTTAATCAAAATCATATTCCATACATGATTGAATTTCCATGCAATGATCTTTACATCCACTTTTCATTTTGTAGCTAACACACCTTGTATTATTTTAGAAATGGTTAAACCTTCTCTTAATTGAGTCTGGGAGGGAGGCTTGAAAGAGTCTGGATTCTTGTTCAGAATAGGTGCAAGTGTGTCATGATCAGCTCCTATGATGTGTAATTGTTAAGCATATACTTTAGGTCTAGGCTTTCTAACAGTCACTTCTTCTTCTAATGCTTTCATCTTGCTTTCCATCTCTTGAATATACTTGTGAATTGCTGCTCTCAAGGAATTAGTATTTATTAGACCTAAATTCCACTTTGTGTATTTTGTCTTTGATAAGTATTCCTTTATTTCCCTAGTAGACATAGCATAGGGATCCAGAAAATAGATAATAAGATGTTGTAGATGGTTTAATAAATGGTTAACCAATAGCAGTACATGGACCAGCTTCTACACTCTTCTTTGTTTGAGAAACTTTCTTCTCATATTCAGTTTCCGCTGTTGGATCCCGAAGCTTTTGGACCTTGATAACTTCATTAGTTATTGTATCATAGGTCATCCAAAATACTGGGTTTGCATCACAACTATTGTTTATGAGAGACATTACTTTCACCATCAAGTCATAAATCAAGTCATAAAAACTAATTGGCAGTTCATATCCAGCGGCTATCTCTCCTTCTTCAAGATCATTATTTACTTGTTGAAGTGCTCTTTGCTCCTTAGTTTTGTAATGCTCTTCAAGAAATTGAGCAACCGTAGCAAGACTTCTAGGGTCTATTTTTTGCTTTCCTTGCTGCTGGTTATGGTTCCTCAACAACTTGCATTTTTCCTTTGGCTTTCTATGTCAAATACTTTTTTTTATCTTGTGTAAGTTTGCATTTCAGCACCACCAGATGTAGATGCTTCTTGTATACCAACTTGACTTCTAATCCGCCTTTCTTATTCTTTGTGCTTAAAATCCTCATCCATTTTTAGTATTAATTCCTTCGGTTCATTTGTAAGTACATCAGTAGAAACTATCTGATGTGCAAGTTCTTTTTCAAAGATGATTGGGCTTAGGATCACTACATATGGATCTTAAAGGCTAGATTCTCTAATAATATCCAAGAAGTGTTCATAAATGGTGAAATCTCCAGATGAATATGCATCTAACTCTCTAGTTAGTCTACTCATAACTATGTCTTCATCATACTTTTCTTAAGATTTCTACACTTGTTCTTACAAACTCTCGCCCATTTGTTCAAAAACAAAATATTCTAGCAGATTGTACGAGATATTTGAAGTCTTTCACTAGCCCCATTCTTGGACTTTTAGCTTCGACAAGGTTGGTACACACCAAAACGCCCTTAAAACCTTCATTTTTACACCGGTATGCACCAAATATCCCCATGCCATGAACCCACACCATCATTCACGTAAAAACATTTTAAAAAATGGAAGATAAACTTATTATAAACCTGTTTTAAAAGTTACAAAAAGTTATTGATAGGGTTGGTACAAAACTATGCATATTCCGTAGTTAAAAATTGGGATTTAAGGGGGGTATGAAACACTAAAATGAGATGAACATGAACACTATCTTTATACTCAGGTTTAAAACAGTAAACAAATGATAAATAAAGTATAGAAGTCGTGTCACCTGATAGTGGTGATAACAAGCTTTGCAAAATGGGTTAAACGGTAAAAACCGAGTTACCTGGGAATTAAAACGAGATTTATAAGATTGTTGTGGGTGTACTTGTGGATAGATTATTTCCAGAAGTTTAGCATGAATATTATTAAGCCTTGCATGTGGGTAATTGGCTGAAAATAAAGAAGTACAAGCGCGGTGCTGAAAATGATAAAAACGGACCCGTAAACGGTAAAACCGCAAAATGACGTTATTTGAAAGAAAAAGAATCACGAACATTAAAAGAGTTTAATAAGTAACTTAACTCAAATAAAAGTACTTTTGGTCATGAAAGTGAAAACCTGAGTTAATTGCAACGGGTTCGATTAAAAAGGTCAAAACACGGTTTTGTGTGAAAATAAACGCTTTTCGACTTATAGATTAAAAACTATACATTTTCAGAGTACTTGGACTAAAATAAGTCAATGAAAATGATTTTGAAGACCAAAGTAAAATGGTTTAAAGATCGTGCTTCTAACGGTTATAATGACGGTTACACCGTAACCGGTAAAACCAAAACATAATTTTTATAAAGATAACATAACTTCTGATATTTCAGCCCTAAAATGACCCAATTAAGTATATTAAATTTAATATGGGTTAAGCTGGGTCTAAAAAAGATTAAGTGGAAAACTTTGGGCTAAAAGTGTTATTTTTGAAACTTGAGGGCATTGCATTCGTATCGCAAAGTTAAGTTAACCACACCTATGGTCACCAAAACCAAATACTTGCTAAGACACTAAATGTAATCTTCTATATCCAATTCATATGACCAGATAAGCGTATATAAAGAACAAGTTTTAATTTTCTAAGAGCACAATCCTTTGAAATTTTCTAAATAAGGAAACTTTACTTTATTTTATTTTATTAAAACCTAAAAGTGACACCATTCTGTGGATAAATCCTGCATGTCACACGCTTAGGGGTGCACGAGCACCTATAAAAGTGATTAGAACATAATCATATGTAAATATAATGATATCTAGCATTTGAGCTTGGACTCCCTTGATCATTTGTGACATTTGCTAGATTTCAAGGTGAGTTTCATGAATCGATTTTTTTACTTAATGTTTTGGGATGGAAGCATGCTCTTTTACTTGTTTTGATGCTTATTTATTTGATGTGCTATTTGTGATGTTATTGATCTATCTTCTAAGTTATTTACACAATCATTAATTCGATAGTTGTGAACCGCTTGTTTATATGAGTAGTACTACTTGGGGAATCCCGCATGCATAGTGCCTGCCTGCCATACTCCAATGGCACAAAAGATAGAGCCCACACTGAGATCCTGCGAGGTTGTTCGCGGCATGTGACAGGTTTTATGAGAGCCAAGTTGTTCATACCCTAGCAAAGTATAAATACATGATTTAGGCTTAGTCCTGGCTCTAGTTATTTTGTAGAGGCACAGGCCAAGCTAAGTACAGGGTTGATTGTGTAACATCATGAGACATAATATAATGGTTTTCAGAAAAATACTAACCTTTGAAAATCTACAAAAATTATATTTGAACAATCTTAAATATTTGTGTTTATATATAATTATCTTTTGAAACTTAAGCTTGAAACACACCAACTTGTTAGTTGACCTAAAATTTTCATGTAAGCATGTTTTCAGGTAATTGATGAAAGGACTTAGCATGGACACCGTTAAGATGATGAGAGCTTTGGAAGCCCTTCCTAGTTATGGCATTACTTAAATCAAAGACTTTTTATGTCATGTTTGATTTGCTCAAAACACTTGTTTTATTTTGGTCAAACTATGTATGTCGTCCCAAGTGGAAAAACAAGATAATGTTTTTAATATGTAATGATGTAACGCCATGCTTGTTTCCTTTAATCTTTGGTTATTTAAAGTAATTTTCTGTTGCTTCGTTGATTATCAGTCGTCAATCACTCCCCGCCCTAGTTGGGGGTGTGACACCACGCTATTCAAACGACGTGGAAAATTACTCATCGCGCGAGAACTTAAAGTTTCCCGTCTAAACACAGCCTCACCACGACTAAGGCTGTAATAGCATAATTAACACCATAAATAAAATGACCACAAGCATAAACAAGTAGATTAGTATGCAGAATAGTCCCAAAGCATATAAAATCCTGGAAAAAGGGGCTAGAAATTTTCTTTGAAGATTTAACCCGAATTCATTTTCCTAGGAGCCTTTCGAGCAAAAACTACAGATTCACCCATTAAATTCATCAATAACTATCCCTTGATACATAAACGGTTTAATACACACGTTACATACCTTAAACACCTCAAATCCTTACTTCCTCTCTCTAACTTCGTGGCATTCTCTTTCTGTAGCAGCAGTAGATCTTACGAGGTAACAGAGACAAATGGGTGCTCTCACCTTATAAGATTATTCAACTTTTCATAGGGTTCTCGCCTAAGAACTTCATGTCGTGCAAGAACTTCCTAGTCACGCAAGACTTTGGCTTTCTTCGATTCCTTGGAAATTTTGGGGTTTTACACGTGGATGACCAATCTCTAATGTGGACAATAGTCAATGCAGATGACTAGTGATACGGGTAAACAATCAATCCGGATAGATAGTTTGATGCTGATGAAAGAGTTCTGATGCGGACAATAATGACTTAGAATTTGGTTAAGTATTTCTCGATACTAGTGATGGAGGTTCAATGCGGGTAATAGTTGTTGATGCGGCTAAGAGGTCAATGCGTGTAACATTTCCAATGCGGAAGAGCAAAACCTTTTGTCCACCTTTGTTCATAGTGTTTCTATTTCATATTTAAGTAGTTCATGATCCTAACGATAGATCTACACCACATATAGCTAGGTTTCATCACTAGAGCATGTCAGGCATGTAATATCATTATGAAACGTGTTAAAACATCATTTTCAATTGTAAAAATGCCACCTTTACTTTTGAAATCATAAGTTTAAAAAAAGTTTGACATGTGGGTATTCATATCAGTTCCAAAATTAGGTAAAACTAATAAATAAGGGCATCTAGAACTCACATCTTCAAATCTTTTAAATAAAAACCCTAGAACAGAGAGTTAAACCCAATCTACACATACACACATAATTTTCAAATTTTATAAATAGATATGCATCATAAATATCATACGATCCGAAATGTTACTTATATCTATGGAAAAACATGATAAAAATCATATGTTTAGTTTGTTCTTCAACTTTTTCTATCTAGAAATTGCAAGGCGCGTACTCTCTCTCTAACTTGGAAGAGTTGTTGGGTGCATGAAAATGAGAGAAGGGGGAAGCCCTCAACTTTTATATAGATACATGGATTTATCTTTGGTATTTCCACTTTTGGCCCATTGCCTTTAATTAAAATATTCACATATTTCTTTTCTTTTCCTTACCAACTTTCGAGTGTTACATGATTATCATAAACACTATTTGATTTGGTGTTTTTGGTGATTAAGTCAAACGAACATAACCGAACTTCAATCGAACCGTGTAGATGATCAATCCACGATGAATAATGATCAAAAACTTATTTTGATTGATTACAAATTAATGCTTAGAACAACTTAGATTTATAGTAAAATCGATAGATCAATCTATTATTACATCCAATTAATGTTTAATCTTAAAGACAATAGCCAAGGCTCAAATACTAATTGACAAGGTAGAATACTGATGTATAAACTACACTGATGTTATTATTGATTTATCATGCGAAAACACAATGATTAATAATCATAATAATAGATGTAATACTCATGAAATGCTTTTTATATATATTGATGATCAAAATACACAAAATGGAAAATTAGGGTTGTACGGTTACATCAAGTGTATCTTATCATTCTATTTATAGGCCTAATATATGATCATCACAATTTACTATACTATCCTGACAAATTTTATTAAATAAAAAAATGTATAAGTAAAAAGGTATACAAAACAGAATTTGGATTGAAAAGTTATTCATCCGCATCATCTTATTTCTTCTTCATCCTCATTAAGTGTTGTTCATTCGTATTGAGTAAACACATGGACCTTCTCACTTTTTGAAATTTCCAAAACAGAACAAGTACCAACAATCACTAGAATTAGCATGTATGATTCTTTAAGGATCCAACAGTTTAACTTTAAACTTTAGACAATTTAACCGTTTGATTAATTTAATCTTTCCTAAGTAATTAATTAATGATTATTTCACTTAATAATTAAACGTCGTTTATTTGATCTGCATTTCACTATCTATAAAGTGTAAAAATGTAGACGCTAATATTTCGTTGTTGTTTAAAGTGCAACTCTTTCGATCGTAACTCGATAGAAAAGTCGATATTAATGATGATCGAATATCTAATAAACAACAACCTGTAAAAAGAAGCATTAGATTACGACACTTGTAAGAAGGTGGAGATGCTCATAGTAAAGGGGAGGAGGTTTAGAGGTAAAACTAAAGTAACATGAATGAGCAAATTAGTAGTTTCTTTTTTATAAAATGATGAGATTTTAGAGACGTCAGGTTACATTTAAGGTACTTTTTTTGTTGGAGGTGGGCGTGATGGCGGAGTATGGAGTTTCGCTTGTTGGTTCTTGGTCAGACATACGTTTTTGTTTATCATTCTTTATGATTGTTGTATATTTTTGATATTTTCCTCTTTGTTTTTCTCTTTCTCTTGTTTTTCTATTTCTCTTGTTTTTTCTTTTATTCTTTTCTCTTCAATTCTTTACAAATTAAACGAGTGATTTCAGCCTTAAGCTTCCCTTCACTTATCTTATTTTTGTTACCTAAGTAAACTTAAGGGTTATTGGATTTTAATAATCATAAGTTTTATTTATTAGCTGAGATTAATTCCAACTCAAAATATATTTGCAGATACTCCCAACTTTGAATTTATTTTCCTCCAACGATACTCTATTAACTGAGAGTTAACCGCTCTCAGTTATTAAAGGATCGTTGAAGGTAAATAAACTCAAAGTTGAGAGTGTATGTAAGTATTTTTTAAATTGGAATTAATAGCGGCCAATAAATAAAACTTGGAATTATTAAAAACTAATAACCATAAACTTAAAAACATAATTTCTTACTTTCTTTTTATTCCTTAAAAAAAACTCTATAACACAGCTAATTCTTTCATTAATTACTCTTTTCATATTTTTTTTTAAATAAACTCAAAAACATAACAAAAAAATTGCTTTTATATTTTGAGATGTCACGCCCTACATTTTAAGTAATATTTTATTGGACAGAATGGCTTGTTTGTAATATAAAGCTAAATCACAAAATGCCGTTAAGAAAAAGACAATTCCAATTTTCTGCTCAACCATAATCATCTCATAAGTTACAACATTGATTTCAAGTAGGGCCCACGTTTAATTTAGCTGAATATTCATACGAAAATCTTTCCGTTGGAGATCCATGGACAATCTAGTCATTTCACTCTAATAATAATAATATAATAGAATATATACAGGCTAGCAAAAGTTTCTCCCATGCTTTCCTTTTGGTTTGTGGGGCAACCAACCTCGTAGCTTTAAGCATCAACGCCTGCCTGCCTGCCTGCTGCCTTCCTTACTTGCTAGATAGATATTATTATTATTAATCCATCGGAAGAACCCACCCATAATCCGAAAGAAAAACCAGAGGGCAAACCAAAATTAGAAAAAATTAGAGAAATTAAGAGAGGAATCAGAGGAAGGAGGAGGGTTTTCTGCTTTTTCTGGTTGAAGAAAAAGAGCGACAAAGAACCAGAAAAAGCCATGGCTACTCCAAATCAAACCCACGAGCAGCTTCAAACACTCATGCAAGCTGGTGAAGTTTCTGGGAGCTTGAGTTTCAGTGGCTTAATCTCCAAAGAGGATGAAGATATGTCCAAATCTGCTCTTTCTGCTTTCAAGGCCAAAGAAGAAGAGATCGAGAAGAAGAAATTGGAGGTTAAAGAAAGGGTTCAAGCTCAGTTGGGTCGTGTTGAACAAGAAACCAGACGTTTAGCTACGATTCAAGAGGTTTCACTCTGATCTTTGACTATTGTTTTCAAAAGTTTTATGTTTTTCTGGGGTTTTGATTTCGGTTTCTGGGTTGCTAATGATTTGCTCGATCATGCAAGTTTTAGGGTTCAATTTTAGCTAAAACCAAATTAGGGTTTCGTCTCCTTGATAAAGTATAACTCCTTTTTTTTTTTTTTTTTTTCTAACAGATCGAAATTAGGGTGATTTGGTTTTTATAGATCTTGGGTTTTCTTTTTTAAAAATAAATTTTCTTTTATTTTCTTAAGAGATCTGATATGATTAGCCACTTCCTGTAAATCTAAATGTTTGATTTTGAAATTGAAATTTTGGGTTTCTTTAGGGGTAAGATCTGTTTTATGTTCAAATACTTTTCAAAAAATTGAATTGAACTTACTTTCTGCAGATATTAAAGGGTGAACAATTTATGTTTATAGTCTTCATATTGAATTATCAAATTTATAACAGATCTGTGCCAATCGTGTTCTAGCTAGATACTTTTGTGTTTAAATATTGCTCATCTGTATAATTTAAAATCGGATCGTGTTATCATATCTTCAACTTTAATCCCTGTTTGCCCTTGAATAACACCACCTCTGCTGCCCCACAAAAGGATCATATTTGATTCTTGACATAGATGTCTTAAGTTTTTAATTACAAAAGGTTTGTATTCTGATGCTTTCTGTTTAAACTTTGAAATTTAAAAGGAAGTCCTTTTGACAATAGCCAGTAAAAAGTCAAATTTGGGTTCTTTAATGTTGGTAGGAGTAGTTATCAAACTTTAGACTAAACTGTGAAGTTTTTGGCAACTATTATTGTGACAAAGAAGATGAGCGGGATCGTTTTCACCATCAAGGAGGCTTTGCATTTAGTTTTAAATTTATTTAAAGTCAACAGTAATCAGCTTTGAGCTTTTGAAAGGGAAAAACGTCTATTATAATTGTAACATTCGTTCAAAGCGCGCTTCCAAACACAAGTGGTTTACCGAGTGGTATTTCACTTGGATTTGGTGCGTTATAAAGAACCGTTTAAGCTTCGACAACTTCTTAAACATGTCACTCTGCACGGGTCTTGTAGACGAATCGCGTCCAAGATGGCATGCACATGAATACAAAATAGAAATTAACCACCCCACTTTAAACCATCTTTTTGAATCTTGGTGAGTTTTCATGATGATGATGAGTTGCCTTAAACATGAAAAAAGCTGGTAGTGTTAGGTAATGTGGGTATGGTGTGAAGTTGGTGGTGTTAAAGGCTACATATTGATTGGTCACCACTCATTAGTATTAGAAAGCCATCACCAACATCTGTTTTGTTAATGTAAATTATGGCAATCCAATGTCAGGAACTGGAAGCGCTTACGGATCCAATGAAGAAAGAAGTAACCCTTGTTCGTAAGAAGATTGATTCCGTCAACAAGGAGTTGAAGCCCCTCGGACACAACTGCCAGAAGAAGGTATGCAATAAACTTCCCTTCCACATACTTCCGCTCCGAATACCACTGATATACGCGATTGACCAATTGAATCTTTGGCAGGAGAGAGAGTATAAGGAAGCACTGGATGCTTTCAATGAAAAGAACAAGGAAAAAGTTCAACTAATTACAAGATTAATGGAGGTTGGTGTTATAATTCATGAAAAAAAGAACAAAAAAAGCCGATCTTTTTGTTAAAAAGAGAACTGACAGTTAACCTTTTGTGTTGGTTAAGCAGCTGGTGAGCGAAAGCGAGAAGGAGAGGATGAAGAAGCTGGATGAGCTGAGCAAGAGCATTGAAACCATACAATAAGTTGACGTAATAATAAATCAAACAGTGATGGTGTGATCATGGGATTCAATCTGGTAATTAGGTTTGTGTGGCTGTTGGTTTGGATGGGATTTGTGTGGCTGTTTAATCTGGTAATTAGGTGTAATCCTGTAAAAACAGGTTTGTTTTGGTTTTTTTTTTTTTTTTTCATCTTTATTATTATTCTTTCTTTTTGTATCAAGTAAATTATTCGAGATTTTACACTGTGGATGGAAAACTAGCATGATGCGTGGGTGTGACAATCTATTAATTGAACTGTGGTTTTTATTTCTTTCGATTTGGTTGAGCCAAGTCGATAATTTTATTATTATTATTATTTTTGGCTGTTTCAGTTTTGGGTCATCTTTGTGTGTTCAAAGTCATGTTAATGCTAAAGTGTTGTAATATAGGATAGGTTTCATTAAAAAAATCTAATTTTTGCAGAAAACTATTCATGGCAAATAACTTTGATTGGTGAACGTTGAAATCACGTACTGATATATTTACAAATTAGAAGGAAGTTTGTGTCTCTAACGGTGGATTGAGAATAGTGATAAAAACCCGAATGAGCAGAACAAAGGCCCTCTTAGAATCTTATGATAAGTAACGAAATGCTTTGATCAAATCATCACAGCCTTAAAGATAATTGATACTAATCAAATCAGAAGAACTCGGCAATGTTACCTGTCTTTTTTCTTTCGTTTATTGTTCGTGTAACCTTTAGGCCTACTAATCAGATTTCACACATATATACTAACTTATATACCAACTAGGTTATAAATCCGTGTATTACACGTGCCTGTATATAAGAAAAATGATACAATTCATAAATCTGTAAATATTTCTTATAACAAAAATTACGTATTTGACATAATAACATAATTCATAACTTATAATTCATAATCTTTAAATAATTTTTTGTACATACCATCTGATATATTATTCCTAAGTTTACCTTTTTTATTTTTTTTTGAATAGCAAATCTATATTACTACTATTTTTAAATTACTCCAATTCAATTACATTACGTACATATTGAACTCAAGAACATCTCTCAAGTGGTTTAGTCCCACAATTAGCAAAATTAAGAATAATTTTTAAAATTAGTAGCTTCCGTCTTTAACTCTGAATAAATACAACATACAAATATGTAGTTCTTCAAGGACCTTTTTTGAAAATTTTATGATTTTTTGAATTTTAGTACCATCATGGCAATCTTATAAAAGCCTGCGTAACATTTAAAGTGCATAAATTCAAAATTATAAAAGTCGTTGATACTACTAAAATTAATATTAAATAAAGTTTGTCTTGACCATTAAGCGTATGGCTTCAAGATAAATAAATAAAATTCATACATATAGAAATAAAGCATTAAAGAAATAGCAACTTTGTTGAAAAAATTATGATCCAAACCAAAAGCCCAGAAAGATGAAATCATTGAATCAAAACTGTATCAATTGTATAAACATCTGTTGTAATCTGTCAATTTCTCTACAAACAAATACTACACTTGACTCTATACATAGATCATCCAATAATCGATTGCTATGACTGAACAATAAATCAAAACGCAAACGAATCAACTGAATCAAATTTATCATAGGATATCTTCGACTCTTTGGCAGGCAAGAAGAGTTAAAATCTTTGTAGATCTGCATAATTCTTCAACTAATCTTTATTTAGTGTAATGAGCATCAGAAGTAGCAGCTTCATGAACATGAACCAATCACCAACTTGATTGAAATGAATCCCATTGCAACGACTTTTGTAAAATTCTCATGAACTTGTTCGAATGCCAAAAGAGTCTTCAATATCATTTCCCTTTTTTCCATGGATGGAAGGACAACCATAATCCTATCCATCACCATAGACACTGAACATCAAATCTGAATTCTCAAATTCTCAAATGATTACTTTTTCTTAAAATGTTTGATAATTGCCTTATCCATATCAAAAGAACAGAGTTATTAAACTTCGCCACAAATTTGTTTGGTAGCTGGCAGGGTCTATAATTGATTGTGATCCTAATTCTAAAACGTGCTAAACTTCTATCTTTGATGCATCCTAGGTAACCAGATGACCAAAATCAACTAGTGCAATCGTATTAAGCAATTTAGAAATAATATAAATGAAAATTTTAGGTAATGACAACCAAAATAGGATTAGAGATTGTACCAATTCTTGATCTAGCTTCAGTTGAGATCCCTTCATCACTTCAAAATCTTGCTCTAGCCTACTGGATTTCACAATCGGCTTTAGTTGAAATCCTTTCATCACTTCAAGTCTTGCATTAACTTCAATTTTGTCATACAATCTCAGTTAGACCATAACCTAGCATTAAATTCAATAGCAAATAACAATATCATATCCATATCTATTATTGTTTTATCATGACTGTGATAATATTCATCTCCAATTAGCATAATTGGTACTACCTGTAGGAGAAACATGAAAAAGAATCATCATCACACTAAGAAATCAGCTTAACAAAATCCCATACATTAAAGGACGTGTGAATGTACTTTTACAAAGTGATTATCACGATGTGAACAATCAGAATTAGCTAGGGATACACCAAAACTTTTCTATTGACACCTAATATACACATGCAAACAAATCATACAAACAAATTAAAAATTCAGAGGCAAACAACCGAACCACAGAAATTATCTTAGTTTTATCTTTTAATTCCAACCTATGACACCCATAAATGCATCTAGTTAAACCCTAATTTATTAAAACTCGTACAATGATTAAATTCTTGAGTTTTAATAATAATTTCTTACAAGTATGATGACAATTAGCTTTGTTGTTGGATGTATATTCTGCCAATAGCCTTCACTATTTCTGGTTTCTCTTCTTTGAGCCGTCAAACGCCCATAAACCATCGATTGTAAGCTTTCAAACCCTTAAACAGCTTCAATAAAAACTCCCCAATTGATTTTGATATTTTCTTGAAGTGATATAATGATCGAAGAACAATGACGGCAGCGAATGTGTGAGAGTTGTGTATCGCGAGGCAATGATATTGAGGGAATGAAGGTTTAGGTTTCCATAAAAAATGAATTGAGTATTACAAACGGGTATGAGAGCAAATTCAATGAATTATAGATATGAATCATTGTTGAAGACCTCTAACCCCTTTGAATATGAGATTAACATGATTGAATGAAAGTCGGGAGTTTTTGATGGTGAGATCCAAGGTTTCGGTCGTTTTTGATAAAAGAATTGAATGAAATTCCGGAAAATGCTATTCGGGTTATATGATCTCGAAGAATTGGAATGTGAGCGATAGACTTTGGGCGGGAAAGGGTTATTAGCTTAGCTTAGATGTCTTTCTCTTGAAAAGAGTCATGATTTTATCAAAACAAAAATTGAATTAGCGTACTCTAATATCTAACAAAAACAACAATGTTCTTAAAACTGGATCGGACAGCAAACCAGTCACCCTACTAGCGGTCTAGATTTAAGAAACGAATGTCGTCATAATTATATATATATATATATATATATATATATATATAGTGATAGGGTTAGTTTGTATGCATAACTGCACTTTATTTGAGAACTTTAAGAACAAATCTAAACCATTTATTATTTTGTAATCATAAAAACTTAAAATTAAATAAAAAAATATAATGATAATCAATTAGATTTTTTCTTGCTCTAATTAATTTTTGTCTCTAATTAATTACTTCATGACTTATTTTTTTATGAGAAAATTGTATGAATTGTCCCCATTTTTTAATCAAATTGTATGTTTGGTCTCTAGATTTTGTAAAATTATAAAATTAGTCTAAACTTTTAGGTTAGGATTGCGAGTTCGGTCCCCACAGTTAAACTGAGTTAGATTTTAACGGAAAAGTAAGTCATATGTGAAAGCATTTAAGGGCGACATTGTCTGTTTTGAAAACCCTAAAAAGAACCTCTTTTTACTTCATAAATGTGTCAGCGGAGATCTAATTTTGTCCAGTGGCCGTCCCTTATGGTTGAACCGCAGGTCAGGGCTCATATGAACCAAAGGAATCAAACAAGTGTTAGATTAATTTCTCCTATGTTTAGCACCGCCATCGCGTCATGCTGGTGCTCTCTTCGGTGTGTGCAGCACCAATTGGGGAGGTCAATGCAACAGTTTCACAGGATGTTTGGAGAGTGAACTTGATGGATAACACTTACAGGATCAAATAGGGAACCGGCTATACAAAGAACTTAAAGTAAAAGAACCCAAACAGATGCTTTTCAAGAATGTTGTATATTACTCTCAAGTTCTATTACAATGTTACAAGTGATACCCATAAAATAAAAGACCCTGAGATACTTTATACTAGATCCTACAGCCGGCCATACTTTGAAAGCCAGCTGGATACACTAATCTAGATAACAAGATCAATGTAAAGTCAAAAGGCAGATTGCCTTTTGACATGTGACTATGACATGTCATAACTAACATACTAATGTATTACAAAAAGGATAAAAGGCACAAAGTAGAAAGTTACAAACACCAGAGCATAATATACAGTTTACTAAAGCATGAATCTTTTCACCAACTTGTGCAAGATGTGAGTGTTTAGAGTGGCAGCGGAAAGTTGGTGAGCTTTCTGAAAAAGTAGATCAAAGAAAGCATGTCTTCTTTGTCCTCAGAAGAAATCAGTCTTCTTTCTTGTTAGCTTCGGAAGACTTTGCCTTCTAAGCTTCGAAAAACTTCATCTTTGGCTTCGAAAGATTTTGGTATTGGCTTCGGAAGATTTTACACTTAGACTATTTTTCTTGTGAGAAGTGTAAGACTTTCGAAGTAATTTCTGCAATGCACATGCATGCAAGCAGGAAGCTCTTTGGCTACTTTGGTTGCATCAGCCTTTCAAGTATTCCTTACAGTGTGTTTTTCATGACTCCATGGACTCGTATTCACTTTTCCATTGTTTAATTCACCTACATCATCGTCGCCTACATATGAGTTTTCCCCATTGACATTCTTGATTTTGATAGGCTTTCGGGGTGGAGTTAATTTCGTTACAGGGGAATACTAATTTCTTTGAGAAGAGGATGTGTCGTAAGGCTTCTGTGATATGAAAACGGTAACGATAAAGCTCGTGTTCAAGACCGATTAAAATTTCTAAAATTGATTATTTTAAATTTGCTAATGTTATTATGAGTTATTTATATTAGAAATGAATTTGTGGAATAAATGTGTTGAATTGTTTATTTATTTTATTAGGTTTCTGTGTTTAACCCTTTTAAGAAATTGTATACTTTGTTATGATGTTATAGAAAAATATTGTATTGTTTTTTGTTGCATTAGTAGGTTCATTCATACTGCATAAGACGTAGAGAAGTTGTGATGTTTTTGTTACCCCTCTTTTAATATAATTGATACTATTGTTACTAAATGTTTAAGATTTAAATGAAGAAATGTGAAACATGTTATGCCATCCACTCTTTAATGTAGTGTATTGTATAGTTAGGCTATGAATGATTAAAACATTAGATGAGACAAAGAAGAACAAGAAGAAGAGAATGATAAGAATGATTTGAAGTAGACTTATAAATATTGGTTATAAACTGTCTTAAAAAAGAATGTGGAAAACGAAGTAACCAAGTAACTTTATTATCAATGTATAAATTGGAAGTTAACTTGGGTAATTGCAATCATAACAAGATATATTGTTAAATTAGAGGAAGTTGCTCTAACGGTGGATTGAGAATAGTGATAAAAACCCGAATGAGCAAAACGAAGACCCTTTTAGAACCTTATGATAAGAAATGAAATGCTTACATCAAATCATCACAGCCTTTAAGATAATTGATACTAATCAAATCAGAAGAACTCGGCAATGTTACCCGTCTTTTTTCTTTCGTTTATTGTTCGTGTAACCTTTAGGCCTACGACTTAGATTTCACACATATATGCTAATTTATATAGCAACTAGGTTATAAATCCGTGTATTACACGTGCCTGTATATAAGAAAAACGATACAATTCATAAATCTGTAAATATTTCTTATAACAAAAATTACGTATTTTACATAATAACATATAATGTAAACCTACAATTATAACTTATAATTCATATCTTTAAATACTTTTTTGTATATACCATTTGATATATTATTCCTAAGCTTACCTTTTTTATTTTTTTTGAATAACAAATCTATATTACTACTATTTTTAAATTACTCCATGTCAATCACATTATGTGCATATTGAACTCAAGAACATCTCTCGAGTGGTTTAGTCCCACAATTAGCAAAATTAAGAATAATTTCTAAAATTAGTAGCTTCCATCCGTTCCTATTTTAACTCTGAATAAATACAACATACAAATATGTAGTTTTTCAAGGACCTTTGTTGAAAATTTTATGATTTTTTGAATTTTAGTAACATCATGACAATCTTATAAAAGCCTGCGTAATATTTATAGTGCATAAATTCAAAACTATAAAAGTCGTTGATACTACTAAAATTAATATTAAGTAAAGTTTGTCTTGACCATTAAGCATGTGTCTTCAAGATATATAATTAAAAGGTTTAATTGATTTAAATACTCCCAACTATTGGGAATTGTTTATTGCCACCCCCAAGTATCATTTTAGCGAATATAACTCCCTAGTAAACACTTCGGTATCTGTATCACCCGCCATTTGTCAAAACCCTAACGACGTTAATTTTATGATGATGTGGCCTTAACCACGTCAGCTGCCACACAAGTGAGGCCTGTACACGTATGCGTGCCACATCATCAGAAAGTTAACGTCGTTAGGGTTCTGACAAACGGCGGCTGATACAGACACCGAAGTGTTTACTTGGGAGTTATATTCGCCAAAATGATACTTGGGGGTGGCAGCGACCAATTCACAGTAGTTGGAAGTATTTAAATCAATTAAACCTAATTAGAATTCATAGATATAGAAATAAAGCATTAAAGAAATAGCAACATTGTTGAAAAAATTATGATCCAAACCAAAAGCCCAGAAAGATGAAATCATTGAATCAAAACTGTATCAACTGTATAAATATCTATTGTAATCTGTCAATTTCTCTACAAATAAATACTACACTTGACTCTATACATAGATCATCCAACAATCGATTGCTATGACTAAACAATAAATCAAAACGCAAATGAATCAATTGAATCAAATTTATCACATGATATCTTTGACTCTTTGGTAGGCACGAAGAGTTAAAATCATTATAGATCTGCATAATTCTTCAACTAATCTTTATTTAGTGTAATGAGCATCGGTACCTTGTTGAAAGCAATGTGTACACCCAAGCCCATGAAGATATCTTATGATTTTTTTGGAACTACTGTTGCTAGTGTGCAAAAGTCTTTCATCTTCCTCATAAATCAAATATGGAGCTTCACATTTGTTTCTTGATATCAACTTATTTGCCCCATTCAATACGTGATACTCCCAACCTTAAACATCTATTTTCATTAGCAGCACGTGTTCTTTCGCTGTAGTTACTTGATCCAGTGGAATTGATCTAACTTGAAGTTCAATTTCATAGTTTCATTTGAAAGTCATCTTTGCATCAATGGCTAAAACTACAATGTTGTCCAGCCATCCAACCTGTTGGGTTCAGTGATATCTTGGTTAGGTTTATTTTATCAAAACAATTTTGATATCTTTTTAATCATATCTTATTAATCATATCAAAACAATTTTGCATCATAGTTTCATTTGAACCCGACAGGATTTGTTTACAAACAATTCAAATACATAATAATATTAACCTACTGATGAGATATAATATACCTTGGTTAATAGATAACCGTTTAAGACATTGAGGGTTCAACGAACGAGTGCTAGAAAACAAACAAACACTAACAAGAACACGGTGATCGCGGCTTCAAAAGGCGCGGGGCACAGTTTCTGTTTCGGTGGTTTCACATACGTAAACAAAAAGAAGAATCTCTTGAAACAAAAGGAGGAATCAACTAATTGAAGGACGACAATCCCTTTAATTTTGTTTATATATATAATAGTTAGTTGGGTTTTAAAATCTAATTAACTATTTAATTAATACTAATATACTCACGGGCCCCGGGCCCGGTTAGATTAATATTGGCCCACGGGATAACCAAAACCCAAAACATAACATTTAACGCTTAAATGTTTTAATTAAATAATTTATAACTTTTATAAATTATTAAAACCCGATATGGTTCGTAAATGCCAATTAATTAATTAAGTGGACTTTAATGTTCGTTGCCCAATGTGTAACTCTTACGGGTCATAACTCGGTTGGCAACGTTAATTAATCGAACCCGTACATTATTTAAATCCAATGGACTCCCACTTGGACGGTGTTCGATTAAATCTTAACGTAGACAGTCAGCGGCGCTCTAGCTGTCATGGTTGCCCCCAACAAGGTATGACACTTTAAAGTTATTAACCAAAACATCTTGTTTTAGTAACACTTTACTATAAGAAGATAATAGACTTATAATAATCATAGTCATTTATCCAATTTATAAATGACATTAATTGAGTCATTGAGATTCATTCTCATATGTAGCTCAATCATCATTGTTCTCGATCCAGATTCAAAATGGTCCAATCAAACACAAAGTCAGTCTGGGTGAGGCCTCACACTTCACCAGTTTGAATCAACGAGGCGCCATGATGTCTAACTATTACATATAATGTAAGAGTACAAAATCCCTTATTTACTACATACAACTCCCACTAAGCTTCTGAATTATTCCCAACCAAAGCCTTCATAACTAACAGTTACACGACAGCGGTTGACGGTGATTAAAGAATAACTCTTGGTAAACGAAAGTTCTGGTATGCATCTCAGGTCAGAGGATACTAAATGAGTATACCAATATCAAAGCATCTTATATTGAAGAAGGTTTGTGGTGAGTTACATCCAACGTCATTCATAATAAGGTCTGTGAATTTAGAAGTCAACTCTTTGAGTCTAAATTCAGAATAGTCTTAATTCAGAATTATTGCCACAAGTCTGACCGACTAAAGATAATTTAGAATACAATATTCATGGATTAAACATATTAAACTCGAACACAGTTATAAGATTCATAATTGCATTTAAATCAGTAAATCAAAATGAATTCAAAATTATAACTGTTAAATGTTCGTACATCCAAATACTAAATCAAAACATATCACTAGCTAATCTAAGCCCGATCGCATCCCTATGCTGATCATGCTTGTCTTGAGTCATGGGCTTAGTGAACGGGTCTGCTAGGTTTTGATCTGTGTCTATTTTGCTTATCACGATGTCTCCCTGTTTCACTATGTCCCGTATGTAGTGAAATTTTCTCTGAATGTGCTTGGCCCAGTGATGTGATCTGGGCTCTTTGGCTTAAGCAATAGCACCTGTGTTATCACAAAATATCTCGATTGGTTGCTAAACACTTTGAACCACATCGAGATCGGCTATGAACTTCTTCATCCAAGCAGCTTCCTTTGCAACATATGATGTTGCAATATATTCAGATTTAGTAGTGGAATCTGCAACAACACTATGCTTGAAACTTTTACAAGAGATAGCTCAACCATTAAGTGTGAATACAAAACCAGATTATGAGCAAGAGTCATCTCGGTCAGTTAAAAAACTAGCATTAGTGCAGTACCTTCCAGTGAGCTGTTCTTTAATTCCTTCAAATATTAAGAACATGTCTTTAGTTCTTCTAAAGTACTTCAGAATGTTCTTAACAGCAGTCCAATGGGCAAAGCCAGGGTTCTGTTGATAACGGTTGGTAATGCTTAAAGCATACGAGACGTCAGGTCAAGTGCACAACATAACATACATGATAGAACCAATCGCTTAAGCATATGAAACCTTTTCCATTCTCTTTATATCAATGTCCATTAAAGGAGATTGCACCTTGTTCAACACAGTACCTTTAGTCATAGGAACACATTCTTTTTTTTGAGTTTTCCATCCAAAAGTGTGTCATCATTTTGTCTGTGTATGTGCTTTGACTAATACCTAGAAGCCGCTTAGATCTATCTCTATAGATCTTGATTCCTAGAATATAAGCAGCCTCTCCAAGATCTTTCATTGTGAAAAAAGCTCCCAACCATTGTTTAACTTCGTTAAGCATAGGGATATTATTTCCAATGATCAGTATATCCAATGATCAGTATATCATCTACATACAATATGCGAAATGATATAATGCTCCCACTAGCCTTTTTGTAAACATAAGGCTCATCTTCACTTTTGACAAAACCAAATTCCACGATTCTCTGATCAAAATGAAACTTCCAGCTACGAGATGCCTATTTAAGTCCATAAATAGACTTATTCAGTTTACACACCCTATTTGGATATTTTGGATCAACAAACATATAGACATCTTTAGATAGATGTCCATTTAGAAAAGCGGTTTTAACATCTATTTGCCATATCTCGTAATCATAGTACGTGGCTATGGCAAGTAATATCCTAATTGATTTTATCAAGTGACTGGCGAGAAGGTTTCATCATAGTCAACACCTTGAGTTTGAGTGAAACCTTCGCAATTGCTTCCTACTGCCCGTGAACCGGGGGGGGGGGTAGCTCAACCAATTCCCAGACTTGATTGTGATGCATAGATTGCATCTTGGCGTTCATGGCATCAAGCCATTTCACAGATTTCGAATCTGAGATAGTAGAGTTGTAGTTAGTAGGTTCATCATCAGAATCAGCTACAACTAGAACCTCAAGACCCTCCAAATTCCAAAGATACCTATCAGGTTCTTTGCGAGTTCTTCTACTTCTGCGAACGCTTGTGTTTATGTCTGAATCAGGAACAATTTATTGTTGTTTAGACGCACCGACTGCAACAACGTTTATCTGTGATTCTCGAATTTCTTCAAGATCCATGATATTACTTCTAGTTCCTCGATCAAGAAACTCTTTCTTGAGAAAATGTGCCTTCCTTTTGATGGAAATCATATTTGCATCAGGATGGTAAAAATAATATCCGCTTCTATTATAGTATCCGACGAAAATAACTTTTTTGCCTCGAGTATCTAGCTTGTCATCAGACTCGCTGGTGACGTAAGCATCACATCCCCATACTCTAAGGTAAGACAAATTGGGTTTAGACCCATGCCATATCTCATTTGGGGTTTTATCTACCTTTTTAGTCGGTGCCAAATTGACAAGGCGGGCAGCAGTTATAAGAGCATAATTCCAAAAGGAGTGAGGTAAGTTAGTTCTACACATCATCGATCGAACCATATTAAGTAAGGTTTGATTTCTCATCTCGCTCACGCCATTAAGTTGGGGTATGTCGGGAGGAGCGAACTGTCAAAAACAATTACACGTTCCTTTACATGATTAGTGAACTTTTGGCTTAGGTATTCTCCACGTCGATCTGATCGAAGTACCTTGATATTTTTACCAAGTTGGTTTCCTACTTCGTTTTGAAACTCTTTGAACTTTTCAAAAGTTTCATGTCTATGCTTCATAAGGTAGACATAGGCGTAACGACTATAATCGTTAATAAATGTAACCAAGTATCTTTCATGATTTCTAGACATGGTTCTAAACGGACAACATACATTCGAATGTATAAGTGCTAAAAGATCCTTAGCCCGTTCACCAACATGGGTGAAAGGATCCTTTGTGAGTTTACCAGCTAAGCAAGATTCACATTCATCAAAGGATTCATGTCCTTTGGATTCAATAATCCTTTCAGACTGAAGCCTTTTCACGCGGGCCTTGCTTATGTGGCCATGTCTACAATGCCATAGATATGTATCATTGATGCTAAATTTGATACGATTTGAAAGATTTTATATGTTATTGTTTGTTTGAACATGAATCTCATAAATACCATTTCGAGGTTTAGCCTCAAAATAAATGACATAATTCAAGTAGGTAAAATAAAAGCATTATTAAAAACGTACTTGAATCCTTGTTCAAACAATAAAGAAACTGAATAATGTTTCTGGTCAAACCAGGAGCAAATAAGCAATTTTTAAAGTAACTAAAAGGCTAGATGGACATAAAAGATTATAAGTTTCAGTTGCTAGAATTGACACTCTTTTTCCATCACCAACGATGAGCTCCATGTCGCCTTGTTTCAGCTGCTTTCACTTTTCAGGCTCCTTCAAGACATTAATGATGTAGTAACCAAATCTAGTATCAAATACCCATGTGTTGCTAGAAACAGAGAAAAGTTCAATAACATAAATAAGAATACCTGAAGAAGTATTTTCACCATTGGCCTTCTTTGCCCTTAGCTTAGCTAGATAGTCAGGTCAGTTACGTTTCCAATGCCCCAACTTATTGCATTCAAAGCAATAATACTCCTAAGTAGGGGGTGCTGCTTTATTTTTAGTAGCTGTTTGTTGGTGGTGGCAGGCTTGGCAGCAACAACTTTTTCTTTACCTTTGCTATTATAACCTCTCTTCTTGAGATTAGGCTTTTTAACACCAGTAGATCTGACCATTAGCAGTTGCGTAGTCTTATCTGGTATATTTTGCTCAAGAGTTTTGAGCATACCATGGAGTTCAGCCATAGTTTTTACCCATGCATTCATATTGAAGTTTATTACGAACTTGTTGTAAGAGCTTGGGAGGGAGTTCAAACTGAAGTCCGCTGCCATTTCATCTTGCATGGGATAACCAAGTTTGACCATTTGGTCGATGTACCGTTTCATTTTTAGTACATGAGCACTAACAGACGAGCCTTCTTGCATTTTGCAGGATATCAGCTAGTTCATGGTATCATAGCGTTCTTGTCGGGCTTGTTTCTGAAACATGCCTTTAAGTTGCTCAACCATGTCAAATGCAGCCATGTCCTCCATGTTCTTCTGGAGAACAATGTACATGGTGGCAAATATAAGGCAGGCTACCTCATCGGCATCCTCCTTAAATTTTTCCCAAGTTTTACGGGCAGCGATCGTATTATTTTCAAGCTCGTTGGGAACAACGCTATCTAGAACATAAAGCTTTTTCGCCATCTTAAGAACAATTCTTAGATTGCGGTGCCATGCGAGAAAGTTGGTGTTATCAAGTTTCTCTTTCTCATGTATGGACTTGAGTATGAAGGAGTTACTAGTTTCCAAACACATCTATTTAAATAAGCAGAAATAAATTAATTAGTATTTTCGATGCATTATTTTCTTATTTAATTAATGACCCATTTACAGTAATTCTAAATAATGAATGAGAATCTGGCTTGGTCAGTTACTAAAGGTGGCTGGGGCACACAACATTAGTAAGTGATTATATAGACTGACAACGTTTGTCAATTGTTAATACTACACAACTCTCGGATATGAGGCTGCAATGACAACATTTGTCAATGCATTGATACATTTAGCCTCATCTATGCCTACTTTTCTCTCTAGACAGCTGTGGCACGCAACAAGAGAGAAAAGTAATAGTTATCCTAAAATAGGTATGTGTGGAAGGGCCGGATGTGTCAACGAAACCCTTGCACCTCGAAAGAATAAACTACACATCAAGCACGGTGCTATGGCTCTAAACACTGATGTTTCGCTTACTGTTCCAAGTGCTCCTAATAGTAGGGTGGCATAGACTATTGATTTTATGTATGGGATCCAATTTTAGTGTTTACCAAATAGGGTCAAACACAACGAATGATTAAATCATACGTGTATTGTAAATCCAATTTTACAATATTTATTTCGTGACAAGTGACGAACCCTTTCATCTCTCGGGACACTAGATTTTAATACCCTATTAAAATTAGGTTTATCGCGAGATAGACAATTAATTTTAAGTTAGTAATTTTAAATTATCAAGATTTAATTTTTGAAATTTAAATTAGTTTTAAATTTAAAAACTTATATGTTTATCCTATTAAAATAAGTTGATAATTTTAAATTATCAAGTTTCAAATTTTAAAATTTAAATTAATTTTAAATTTGAAAACTTATCTAGTTATCTTAGATAACTAATTTTAATTCAAAATTATAAAGTTTCAAGTTTTTAAATTTAAACTAATTTTAAATTTAAAAACTTAATTAATCATCTTTTTATAAAACAAAGTATTTGTTTTAATATTTTAACAAGTTGTAAAATAAGTTTAGAACTTATCATTTATTTTGATTGTAAAATATATTTTAATTAGTTTGGTATTAGATTGACATGTTATAACAATTACAAGATTAAAGCAACCACAATAGCAAAATAAATATGTAAATTTCATGCCTATGATTATTTGATCTTGCTAGAGCCAAGTAGCAAGATCAAATTAGGTCGCGGGATCACAACACAAAATAATCGCAAGGATGAACCTAAGTGCATCTAGATGTCTTGATCGGCTCCCACTGATTTCTTGATTCGTCTCGTCTCTAGTTTTGGCTTCGGGTCTTCAAATATTACATTATTTATAAAAATACAAAATAAAATAAACCCTAATCTATTACAACTTTGAGCCATTAAATGGGCCAAAACCATAAAAACCAAAAATAAACGAAATGAAACCAAAATATAATCATTCAACCATAGGGTCTAGCCAAATTTACATATCAAACACAATTAAAATAAATCATGCAAACTTTTGGTTAATAATTATTTAACCAAAATAAATAAGTTGCGCTAAATAATATAAATCAGAAACTTTAAACAATTTTAAAGCTTGTGATATATAACCGGTTAAAAGACAAGATCTGATTTGCATGTTGTAAGCGTGACTCTGATACCACTGTTGGGTTAAGTGGTATCTTGGTTAGGTTTATTTTATCAAAACAATTTTGAAATTTAAACCAACTGTAAGAAATCCAAAGAGCCTAATAAACCTTAATACAACATTTACAAAAGTAATTAAAGATCACTGGTATTAGTACCACGCAAACCTATAAAGAACATAAATGCAATTGAATTATTTCCATTTAAATCAACAGTCTTTGGATGATCAAGATCACCTTGTGAAATGCGATGTTTCCAACTTGATCAAAAGTAGCGGCTTCATAATCATGAACCGGTCACCAACTTGAATGAAATGAATCCCATTGCAAAGACATTGTAAAATTCTCATGAACTCGTTCGAATGCCAAAAGAGCCTTCAATGTCATTTTCCTATTTTCCATAGATGGAGGACAACCGTAAATCTATCCATCACCATAGACACTGAACATCAAATCTGAATTCTCAAATGATTACATTCTCTTAAAATGTTTAATAATCGCCTTATCCATATCAAAAGAATAGAGTTATTAAACTTCGCCACAAATTTGTCTGGTAGCTGGCAGGGTCTATAATTGATCGTGATCCTGATCCTAAAACGTGCTAAACTTCAATCTTTGATGCATCCTAGGTAACAAGATGACCAAAATCAACAAGTGCAATCATATTAAGCAATTTAGAAATAATGTAAATGAAAATTTTAGGAAATGACAACCATAATAGGATTAGAGATTGTATAAATTTTTGATCTAGCTTCAATTGAGATCCCTTTATCACTTCAAAATCTTGCTCTAGCCTACTGGATTTCAGAATCTGCTTTAGGTTAAATCTTTTCATCACTTCATGTCTTGTACTAACTTCAATTTTTCATACAATTTCAATCAGACCATAACCTAACATTAAATTCAATAGCAAATAGCAATATCATATCCAAATCTATAATTGTTTTATCATGACTGTGATAATATGCACCTCCAGTTAGCATAATTGGTACTAGGAGAAACACGAAACATAATCATCATCACACTAAGAAATTAGCTTAACAAATCCCATACATTAAAGGTCGTGTGAATGTACTTTTACAAAGTGATTATCACAACATGAATAATTAGAATCAGCTAGGGATACACCAAAACTTTTCTATTGACAACTAATATACACACACAAACAAATCATACAAACGAATTCAAAATTCTGAGGAGTACAACCGAACCATAGAAATGCATTATCTTAGTTTTATCTTCTAGTTCCAACCTATGACACCCATAAATGCATTTAGTTAAACCCTAGTTTATTAAAACTCGTACAACGATTAAATTCTTGAGTTTTAATCATAATTTCTTAGAAGTATGACGACATTAGCTTTGTTGTTGGATGTATACTCCGCTAATAGCCTTCACTATTTCTGGTGTCTCTGCTTTGAGCTGCCAATTACCCCTAAACCATCGATTGTAAGCTTTCAAACCCTCAAATAGCTTCAGTAATAACTCACTAATTGATTTTAATATTTTCTTGAAGGGATATAATGATCGAAGAACAATGGCGGCATCAGACGTGTGAGAGTTGTGTATCGCGAGAGCGATGATATTGAGGGAATGAAGGTTTAGGTTTCCATAAAAATTGAATGGACTATTAGAATCGGGTATGAGAGTGGATTCAATAAATTACAGATATGAATCATTGTTGAAGACCTCTCCCTTTGAATTTGAGATTAACATGATTAAATGAGAGTTGGGAGTTTTTCATGGTGAGATCTAGGGTTTCGGTCGCTTTTGATAAAAGAATAGAATGAAATTAGGGAAAATGCTATTCGGGTTTTAAGACCTCGAAGAATTGGAATGTGAGCGATAGACTTTGGGCGGGAATTAACTTGTGAGGTTGATTCTCATGATTAAATGTGTTCATACATGTAAAGGTTTATTAGGTTAGATGTCTTTCTCTTGAAAAGGGTCATGATTTATCAAAACAAAAATTAAGTTAGCAACCTGAATTAGCATACTCTAATATCTAACACAAGCGGTAATGTTCTTAAAACTGGATTGGACAGCAAACCGGTCACCCTACTGGTCAGGCTGGATTTATGAAACGAATATCGTCATAATTATATATATATTTATAGTATATATATAGTGATAGGGTTAGTTTCTATGCATAACTCCACTTTTTATGAGAACATTAAGAACAAATCTAAACCATTTATTATTTTGTAATCATAAAAACTTAAAATTAAATAAAAAACATATAATGGTAATCAACTAGATTTTTTTTCTCTCTAATTAATTTCTGGCTCTAATTAATTACTTCATTATCCCACTTATTTTGTTTATGAGAAAATTGCATGAATTGTCCCTATGGTTTAATCAAATTACATGTTTAGCCAACAGATTTTTAAAATTACAAAATTAGTCCAAACGTTTAGGTTAGGATTGCGAGTTTGGTCCCCACAGTTAAACTGAGTTAGATTTTAACGGAAAAGTAAGTCATATGTGAAATCATTTATGGGCAACATTGTCTGTTTTGAAATCCCTAAGAAAAACCTCTTTTTACTTCATAAATGCTCTAGCGGAGTTCTAATTTCGTCTGGTGGCAGTCCTTTATGGTTGAACTGCCGGTCAGGGCTCATATGAACCAAAGGACTCAAACAGGTGTTAGATTAATTTTTCCTGTGTCTAGCACCGCCATCGCGTCATGCCGGTGCTCTCTTCGATGCGTTTTTCATGACTCCGTGGACTAGTATTCACTTTTCCATTATTTAATTCACCCGCATCATCGTCGCCTACATATTAGTTTTCACCAGTGACATTCCTTGATTTCGGTAGGCTTTCATGGTGGAGTTGGTTTCGTTATAGGGGAATACTAATTTCTTTGAGAAAAAAAGTGTTCATGTTATGATATCTGGTTTTAAATTAGAAATGAATTTGTGGAATAAAATGTATTTGACATTATTTTCTTGTCGCATGTTTTGTGTTTCTTTATTTACCCCTCTTTAATAATAAAAAAACATTGTATACTTAGTTTATTGCAAGTTAGTTAAAGAAAGAATATTTTATACTCTGCTTATGATTCTTTATTGTAATCTAGTTATTCAACCTGCCATGACGATGAAGAAGAAGAAGAAGAAAAGGATTGAAAGATTTGTAATATATTGGGTTATAACATTTAAAAAAAAGTGAAAAAGATAAAAGACAATTTTACCCTTACAAATTTTATAATGTGTTGGAAGTTAACCGTGGGACAAAATTCGCAATTATAACACAAATTTTGTAATATACTGGATTAACTTTGCAATTTTAAAAGTTTGGGGATGAAACATACAATTTAATCAAACCATAGGGACCATCTATGTAATTTTTTATTTCTTTATTCTCTCTTTAACTTTTAAGAATTTTTATATATGTTAAGGATCTAATTAATAAAAAATTTGATCATCCATTTCTTTAGTTATCGTCCATTTACATATATCAGATGTTTTATGTATGTGTAAATAAAGTAATTACATATAAACAAATCTTTGAACAACGGTCATCTTTTCATATGAATGTCGATTTACGCATATGTAAATCTTTATAAGAATGATTTATTTTTCAAAGTGATATTCTATTTTCATAAGCATAAGTCTTCAAACAATTATATACTTGGCTATATATAAATCTTCAAGTTGATCATTATTTTTACGAACTTCGAGGCTATTAACATATATGTAAAACTTCGGGTCTATTACATATATGTACATCTTTATATTGATTATTTATTTTCAAATTGGTTGTATATATACATATATGTAGATCTTTAAAGTGATTATCTAGTTACATATACATAACTATACTTGAGGACCGGTTAAGGGAGTAATGCAACACTTTCACAATGGATGGAGAGAAACAGGCAACACTTAGAAGATCAAATAGGGAACCGCCAAGTGAAACTAAGAACGAAAGTAATGAACACAAGCAGAAGACAAAGTATGGTTTTCAAGGATGATTTATATTGCTCTCAAGAGTTTTATAATTGTTACAAAGCTTACTCCATAAGGACTGATACATGAGACACTTTATACTACATCTTACAACCGGCCATACTTTAAAGGCCAGCTGAAACACTAATCTAGACAACAAGATCAATGTAAAGTCAAAAGACAGATTGCCTTTTGACATGTGACTATAACATGCCATAGCTCTCATCTTAAAACAATATATAAGTAGAATAGTAGAAAGTTACAGATATGAACACCATACTTAGCAGTTGACAAAAGCAAAAAGATAATCATCAACTTGTATAAGTTGGAGAGTACTCAGAGTGGCAGTGGAAAGTAGGTTTGCTTTTCTCGAAGTATGTTGGAGAATAATTGTGTCCTCTTTGTCTTTTGAATAAATCTATCTTCTGTTTTGGAAGACTCTATCTTCAAGCTTTAGAATACTTCATCTTTGGTTTCGGAACAAATAGTCTTTGGCTTCGGAAGATTAGACAATTAGAGAATTTCTTAGTGCTTTTGTCAAATCTTCCGATGTAACTTACTTTGTACTTCAGAGTGCATGCTGACTTTTTACTTTAGAATGCATGCTGAAAGCTCTTTGGTTTGTATCAACCTCTAAGATAACTCTTACAAACTCCCCCTAGGTTGATGCTATCAAATCTTGAGAGTAGCTTTGAGTCTTGATCTTCATTTGCTAACAGTCCTCATTAGAAATAGGAACATCCCTTTGTTCATTAGTTGATCCTGATTCTTCAGACTCTCAAATTACCTTTTCATGTCAAAGAGATCATGTAGAGGAAGATTAAGCATTTTCTGCAGGAATTATATGTTTTGACTTCCTTGATCTATAGTGACTGATATGTGTAAAGCTATATATATTTTTAGTAAGGATTTTTCACAAAATTTAGTTTTAATTTAAGAAACGATTATCACTCTTAAACAGACTAAACACAATAGGCAAGTGCACCTATCGCGTAATAGTATAGTTTTAGGCAAGAACCGAATATCGATCCACGGACACAATGGCTCCCAATACTAAATCAACATCACTACTTAACCCATCAATTGAGTTTGGATTTGTAAATATTAAATTAACTAAAATGATTAGCAAGTTAAACTAATAAAGTGAGGAAATAAAGACGAAGATACACAATCAATTAAATATATCACTTGGACTTTGATTCCACTTAGCATAAAACTAACAACTAGTACAAACTCGAGGTGAGACCATTTTTACACATGATGTATGGAATTAGCCTAAACTCCCGTCAAGGATATCTAGACATATAACCATTCGGAAAGCTACAACGATAAACAAATAATAGCCACCTTAAGTTATGCCATAAGAAACTAATGATATAATTATGTCAATGTTAAAGATGAATTAGACTCCCATTAGGGTTACCTAATTCCACAAATTTTTGGAAAGCTAACACGATAAACACATGATAACCACCTCAACTTGCATAAAATAAACAAAACTACAATTACTCTTCAACTCATAAATTTCATACCACGATTACAAAATAATTTATAACCAATGACAAGAGAGATTCATGACACACACCATGGTTTTCTCAAACATAAGCATAAGGATGCACATTTGACCAATTTTACTAAACCTTCAACCTTCATTCACCATTCCTAGTCAAATATCACAAGATTTCATACAAAAGATGCAATTATATGCATAAGTCTTGTAAGAACATGAGGTTTTCCAACATAACATGCTTACAACACCCGCAAGGTTGAACATTTCATCAAACTAGAACAAACACACACAAACATTGAAGAATAATCAAGCTTCATCATAGCATCAACATAAACATCACCAAGAATCTTGTACAAGTTGTTAAATCATGCTAAGTTTCATCTAATCCAAGTGATAATAAGTATTTAGCCCATGAGACTTACAAAAATCACACTCAAACTCATGAACATGGAAGAACTCATAGTAGATCTAGAGGAATTCAAACCAATTTTGCGTAGAAATGGGGTGGGTGATGTTAGATTCTTCTTGAAAGTGTGAAATCTTCAATCTTTGCATTCAAATCTCCCAAAAACTCTTGAGAAATGCTCCAAGTCACCTAAGGGTGTGAGGGACGCTAGGGTTTTTCTGAAAGAAATGAAAGTTATGTCGGAAATGAGGTGCATTTAGGTTTAGGGTTTATCTGAAGCGATATGGCCATATCTGAAGCGATATGACCATATTCAGCTTCAGAAATGAACAATTTGGGCTTTTACAGCTGATAGGACCATATTCAGCTTCAATATGGTCATCTCAAAAACATTTTTCCTCTTGAACTTTTTCAAATCTTGAGTTTTCTTCAAAAAAATCATCGAGCTTCATCCAACAACTACAAAATTCAAATAAAACACAAATAAGTGTCTAAATTATGAATTTTGTAACAAAAATTTCTTAAAATGTAAAGAAAACTACATTGAAAATATATAGAATTATTAACATATCAAACATCTCCACACTTGAACTTTGCTTGTCCTCAAGCAAACTCTCATGCAACCATTTAACAAAAGAAATCCCATTGATATTAAAGATGGAAAAAGGCAAACCATTGTTTAAATGAAGCCCCGACATCATAATTCACTATTAAACATAGCACATTCATAATAAGAAACCAAGTATGTTAAGCCATTTGTTGTTTTAAAAACTCAAGCAATATTCAAAGGAGCATCACAAGTATACAAAATTTCTTTTATGCATGAGTATAAACCCCTCACAAAAATCACTCAACACTCGGTTATTTATATGTAAGTGTACAAGTAAATCACTGAATGCCAACCAATGATACAAATATAGTAATATGCTTGTGAAAGGGTCAAATCTCCTGAAAGGGTCAAATCTCCACCAAATAACATGAGAAAATGTAAAAATCAAGAGGACTTTAACGGGTTATAACTTGGCTTAGGTAAAATGGGTATGGAATTTTTGGTAAAAGTGGCTAAATGGATAAAAATTCTGGAAATCTAGGTGCTAAATATGATACAATACTCTAATAAGTAAAGACGGATTAATATAACTAAACTAATACAAATTCACCAAATATGAGCTAAGTATGAAATTTGTTCTTTTTATGCATCAAATAGCTCATATTTAATTTTTCATATTCTACATAACGCACACAATGATCTACATGGCAATTAATAGCATCAACAAAATAGAGTGCATCATCATGGATTTGAGAATGTTGCATGGAATCCTTTATCTTAAAAGCCACATCTTCTTCATCCACACGAAGGGTCAATTTACCTTCAAAAACATCTACCAAAGCTCTGGATGTAGCTAAAAAGGGACAACCAAGAATAAGAGCTACGTTCTTGTCTTCATCCATATCAAGGATTACAAAATCCACAGGAAACACAAACTTACCAATTCTTACCAACATATTCGCAACTATACCTCTCGGGTATATCACCGAGCGATTGACAAGTTGAATGCTCATACGTGGTGGTTGTGGTTCCCCAAGGTCAAGCCTTTCGAACATGGAATATGGCATCAAGTTGATGCTAGCACCTAGGTCGGCTAGACCGTTATTCACAGTCAAACTACCAATCAAGCACGGAAGTGTGAAACTTCCCGGATCATTCATCTTTTGAGGTAGCTTATTTTGAAGCACCGCCGAGCATTCTTCATTGAGAACCACATGTGAAAGTTCCTCAAGCGTCTATTTATTTGTTAAAAGATTTTTAAAAACTTGGCATACTTGGGCATCTGTGACAAAGCTTCAACAAACGGTAAGTTTATATGTAGTTGTTTAAATAGGTCAAGAAATTTACCAAATTTTTGGTCCATCTTTTATTTATTCAAACGCCCCGGGTATGGAATTGTGGGCTTATACACTTTCAATTGTTCTTTGACTTGTGCTGTACTTTCTGGGCCTCGCCTAGTGTTTGGCACCTGTCTTGAATCTCAACTTCTACCTCTTCAAGTACAAGCTTAGATGTTGCAGGACCGTTTGGGGAGGTCCATGCAACAATTTCACAAGAGAGTTTGGAGAGTGAACTACCAAGAAACACTTACAGGATCAAATAGGGAACCGGCTAAGAAATAACTAAGAACTTAAAATGAAAGAACACAAGCAGAAATGATTTTCAAGAATGCTGTATATTGCTCTCATGTTCTATTACTAAGTTACAAGGTGATTAAGTGATGTTTAAATACAAGGCCTGAGAAACTTTATACTACATCATACAGCTGACCATACTTTGAAAGCCAGCTAGATACACTAATCTAGACAACAAAATAAATGTAAAGTCAAAAAAGCAGATTGCCTTTTGACATGTGACTATAACATGCCATAACTCATATCCTAATGTATTATAAAAAGGATAAAAGTACAAAGTAGAAAGTTACAGACACCAAAACCATAATCTATAGTTTACTAAAGCATGGACCTTTTCACCAAACTATGCAAGTTGGTGAGTCTTCAGAGTAGTAGCGAAAAGTTGGCTAGCTTTCTGAAAAAGTAGATCAGAGAAAGCTTGTCTTCTCTGTTCTCGAAAGAAATCAGTTTTCCGTCTTGTTGGCTTTTGAAGACTTTGTCTTCTAAGCTTCGGAAGACTTTATCTTTGGCTTTGGAAGATCTTGGTCTTGGCTTTGGAAGATTTTACACTTAGATAGTTTTTCTTAGGAGAGGTGTAAAACTTTCGAAGTAACTTTTACAATGCACATGCATGCAAGCAGGAAGCTCTTTGGCTACTTTGGTTGCATCAGCCTTTCAAGTATTCCTTACAAACTCCCCTAGGTTGATGCTACCAAAACAGAGAAGAATACTCAGATGTTGACAGTCCTCATTAGGATCAAGACCATGCCTTTCTTCATCAATTGGTCTGGATCCCTCAAACTCTCATAGTATCTCCTCATGTCATAGAGATCATGCAGAGGGAGATCAAACATGTCTTGCCAGAGATAGACATCTTGACTTCCTTGATCTCTAATGACTTACCATCTGTATGGATTTGTTGCAAAGCTCCAGGACAAGATGGGTCTTCCAACTGAAGGAGGCTCTGCTTGAATAGGAATGGATTGAGCAGCATCTTCTTGTTCACCCTCAGGATGTTTTGATTCATCCTGAGGTGTAGAGGTGGGTGCCTTGAAATTCTTCTTCTTCTTCTTTTTGTCACTTCTGATGGCTATCCTTTTCCTCTTTCTATACTTTAACCGAGGAGAGTGGCCTGCAGCACCGGTTAATCTTTCTTTATTTTCCTCGGTTGGGTCCTTTTCCTCCATTTGTTCAGAAGCAGGAGGTTCAGAACCCCACTGTAGGTCAGAAGATAAAGTTCGCTTAGATGTAGCTTCAAGATGAGGTTGTGTTGTCTCTTGTGGTTCAACCTTCACCTCAACTTCAAGTACAGATAGACTTGGTGGAGAATGCAAGTCAACCAGCTAACCTTCCTTTATCTTTAGTTTGATCCTTCTAATATGCTCATCCATTATGGATAGAGACATAAGACTAAGTCTCCTTCTGGAAAACCCATACAGCTTCAAAAAGCTCACCATCTTCAGCCTGTCAGCGGACTTCTTTTCTTGTGCTCTGATGGTGGCTCTTGACATAGCAGCCTCTACTTTCATTTTCCTCTTGACAGCTTTTCTTTGAGTTTGAGCTTCTTCTTCCAGCTGTTTAAGGTACTCAAATTCAACATACTCATATGAGAGAGGGTTGAGAGCTGCTGCCTGATAGAGACATGTGGCACTTAGATAGGTTATCATCTTCTGTCTCTCTTGTTCTTTGCCTATCTGAGTTTGTTCCTGTTATATAGCCATAGTCTCATTTTTAGGACTTTTTTGAACTGGAGAGAGGGTAGGAAATTTGTATAGTTTCTTTATTTTCTTTCTTCTTTGATCTTGAGGAGCAATTCTGCGGCCTCAATCTACTTCCTCTCTTTGAACAACTCAATGTCTGCTAGTTCATTTAACTCTGTTAGGGGAAGAGAGATAATTTCATTTATATTGTAGTTTCTTAATCCCAGATAATTCAATCTAGCTGCCTTTAACTCATTATCTTGAGTGTTAGGCCTATGGGCAGCTCTGATTGCAGCTTGCATGAGGCTTGGGATCTCTCCGGTTTTCTCTCCCCTAGCATTCCTTTTTATCTCCCTTTTCTCCTCATCAATCTCCTCAGGAGTCATTATTCTTTTCCCTTTGTCAATTGTTTGCCTGTATGTGACAAGGTGGAGAGAGCTTTGGCCTTCTAATGATTGTACTGATCTTGAGCTCTAGCCAGGAAGAGGTTGTGATACACCTTCACTAGTAGGTGTTTCACTGATGGTACTGGGTGCTGAGGATGAGCCTATCTCAAGGTTCACAGGGTCCACTACTGGGCCTTCAACCAAGGTTACCCCTTCGAAGGTAATCTTAGGGTCTGCCTTAGTATCTAGTTGACCAACAGTTTTTCCTACTAGCCTCTGTCTATATAATTTTGCTTTGTTTCTGAATTCCTGCAACACCCACTCTTGGATCATCTCAGCTAATATTCCAGCTGTCTGTTTTGGCTTGGGTTGACAAGTGGCAGATCAACCAATTTAATACTCTCATGGAATCTTAGGGTCTGAAAAATGAAGACCTCCTGCTGCCCCTAAGATCTAGAGAGCACCAACGCCATTCTTGCATTGTCATACCACCATCCCACTATTGGATTTTCAGCAGGGTAGGATGGGGTAGACATGGCCATTGGGATTCCTTCCTTAAAGAATTATTGTAGTATGGCCTCCACATAAGTGTGAGCGTGAGAAAGTTGTTGAGTCTGGACAACTACAAGTAAGGGTGGTGAATCCTCATTGTGCATACTCAGGATAGAACTCCTAGGTTCTATGGTTGTAGGGAATTTCTCCCCTTTTTTGGTAGCATCACCCACTTGCATGGGTGAGCTGGAGGTTAACTCCACTATTTCCACAGGTTCTTGTGGACCTGGTTGAGTTTGTCTGGGTGGTCTCTCAGATAGCTTGCCCTTGAGATCGATGATCTTAAGTTGCTGGTCATTGACCCTCTTCTGTAAGGTAGTCACTTGAGATTCCAAGCGACTAACCTTAGAAACTAAATAGGTGCACGTTTATTGAAGTTGTTGCACCTTTACTTGCAGACTTCCCTCATCTTTAGATGAAAAATAATGGGGGGATGAGAGAATTGGACCAATGTCTTCTTCCTCATCACCAGCATATTGTTCTTGGCTGCGGGATTTCCTCTACTCACTGACAACTTCAGGTGAAGTGACAATGAGCTGAGTTGCCATGGTTGAGATCTTAATGATGTAATCACTAGCACTAGTGAGAGCCTGTTCCATATGAATCTTCTGAACTTGTTCAGGGAGATCCACCTCAGTTGGGGGTGGATGATGTGGGCTAAACATGGGAGAAGCAGAAGCACTCATCTCTCCTTGAGCAAGGGTAGAGAAGAGAGACTCATGGTACTCAGTGAAACCCATGTCTTCATCATCATAGAATTCTAGGTTGGAGATTAGTAGGTTAAGATCTAGAGGCTTAGGATGGTAACTTTCCCCTCGAGGTTGTTCACTAGAGTTTTGAGACTCTGAGTGAAGGCTTAAGGCTTGTTGGGTGATGAGCTCATCAAGCTGAGCATGAGGAACCTCAACACTGATTATTGGTAAGATTAAAGTGGTTTGCTCCTTAAGGGAAGTGGGAGCTCTAGTGTCCACTTCCTTCTGCTTGGTGGTGATATAGGGGCCTCCACAGACTGAATAGCCAGTGTAGGGGTTTGTTTGTATTTTCTCTGGTAGGTGATGGTTATTTGAGGTTGAGAGGGTAGCTTAGAGGTAACAGGTGTGGGTTTCAACACTAGCTGGTGCTGCTAGGTTGTCAACTTGAGCAATGAGCTCTAACATTTTTGGGACAAGGGCTGTTTCTACCCTAAAGAATCCCACGATAGGTTTTCTCAAAATTTTGAAGATGTCGGGCTTCATCTGTCCCAATTTAAGAATATTACCCGTTCCCCTTAACTGTGAGCCCAGTTCATAGTTAAGAACGTGCTAGACGTATCTAGGGAACATGTAGTATTCTATGGGGTCCAAGTTAGCAAGCAAATTTGTGTAAACAAACTAAAAGTACGTGAACTTGACTCCTTGAACCATTCCATGAACTATATAGGAATGGTCTTCAGGAATTTGATCCCATTCTCCATGCTTGTTGGATAGGCTATGAATAACTACATGGAGGAAGTATTTCCATTAGGAGGAGACCTTTCCCTTTCTGAAGGTTCGTATGGAGTAGTCCCCCTCATAGTCCATCTGGCCAAAAGAATGATTTACAGCTTCTTTTAGGAAGGACAAGTTACCTTTTGAATCATCCAGCATGAGATGTGTATTTATGGAGGCCGGAGTGATGAAGATTGTCCTACCGTGCACTGTGGCAGATAGTGCCTTCTCCCTATCTATGGTGACCTCTTGACATGTCCGCCAGAACACCAGAAGTTGATCTTCATAGAGAGGAGGATCAATAGTGAGGGAGGTGAAGTAGTTCTATAGAGATAAGAAACGACAAACCTCTAAGAAGCTAGAATCTTTCTCAGAGTTCAACAGAGCAACTTGATTATGTTGTCTGTGCAGTTGCATGGAGAAATCAGGTTGGTTTCTGTGGTTGAGGTTGGCCATTGGAAGTAGCTTTCTGGTGAAGGAAGGTAAGAACAAGGTCGGTTTTTGGAGAATTTAGGTTAGAGAAATTGTGCAGATGAAAAAGATAGTGAAGGAGGGGGTACCGTTGAGTGTATATATATGAAAAGGATTTGAGACAAAGTTATTGTGTTAAGGATAAACTTTGAAATCCAAATGTTGGTCCCACCTCTAAAAAAGTTCCCAAAAAGGTAGTTTTCTTAAAAGTCGAAAATCTTCCGAAGCCAATTTTGGCTTTGGAAGATATTTCTTAAAGTTAGAAGAATTTTCTTCGAAAGAAATTTTTTTAAAGAAAATTTACTTCCGAAGTATAGTTTGTTTTGAAAGACATTAAGTATCAGAAGTTTTACTTAAGAGTAAATCTTCCGAGAGTAATTTGCTTTGGAAGAAAATTTTTCTTCAATTCATATAAGTGATTTAAGCTTCGAAAGATATTTCTCAAATTTCTTCCGAAGGCAATTTACTTATTTGATTTAAGGACATAAGTTTCTTCGGATGTTAATTTTAATGTTCTTCAAAATGAATTATACCTTAAATTTTTTTGAAGTTTAAGTAATATAAGTTAGGAAAATTTCTTTCAAGATAATGGGCTTATATGAGTGATGAAATAAACAACATTAAAGACACACATTTTAGAAAATAATTCTAAAATTAATTTTAGAAAATCTACTCAAAGTTAATCATCCCAATAGCTGAAATTAGATTCTTAAATCTCTGTTCATCAAATGCCTTGGGACACAGATCAGCATATTGTTCATTTGTGTTAACTTTGACCACTTTTATCAAACCTTTCTCAAAGTTATCTATTATCAAATGATACCTGATATTGATGTGCTTTGTCTTGAAGTGCTGCACAGGTGTCTCTGTAATAGAGATAGCCCTATTGTTGTCTATGTGGATGAGAATCTCCTTGATGTTAAATCCATAATCCAACATCTGACACTGAATCCAAAGTACTTAAGTACAACAGCTTACAGCAGTAATGCATTCAGCTTCAGCAGTTGATGCAGACACCCAGGATTGTTTCTTGCATTGCCATGAGACTATCCTTCCACCAAGGAACTGACATCCTCCTGATGTAGATTTTGCTGTTATGTTGTAGCCACCATAGTCACTATCTGTATATGCATATAGATGGAAGTCAGAACACTTTAGATACCAAAGTCCAAGCTTGGGAGCACCTTTGAGATATCAAAATATTCTCTTGATAGCAACCATCTGAGACATCTTGGGGTTGACTTGGTATATTGCACAAATACATGTGGAAACATGATATCAGGTTTGTTGGCTGTGAGGTACATAAAAGACCCAATCATTACCCTGTAGAGGTGTTTATCAACACACTTCCCCTCAAGGTCAGGACCTAAAGAGTGGTTTCTTGCTATGGGAGTCTTGGCAACCTTGTAGTCAGTTAGATGAAATCGGGTCAGTATGTCTTGAACATATTTGGACTGATTTATGAAGATACCATTGTCCACCTGCTTCACTTGTAAATATATATTTCAGATAATTTGGATATTTGAGTATTCGAATATCCAAAAATTCTCAAAAACACTAGTCGAATCCGAATCCAAAATTTTGGATATCTAAAATTCGAATATTCAAATTTTCGAATATAATAAATTTGGATATTTTGGATTCGGATTTTCGGTTATTTCAGACTCAGTTTTGGATGCGCATATATTTTAACACCCTACATTAAACCCTAAAATCAAAAGATTATGCCAATAATTTATTCATAGTGATCCAGATGTAAGACAATGGAATACGTGGTTAATAGTAAAACATTACCCCTTAAAAGTTAGTTGAATAATCATTTTGATTAAAACTCTAGAAATGACACAACAAGCTAATATGTTTGGTTGGTAGTCCTGATTTAACAAATCAGCCAACAAGAAATCTTGTCGTGATATCCTATCTCATATAATCTCGAAAACATCAAAACCTAAAATTTCTAAATGAAAACTTGTTCGCTTGTGTTACCCCAAATCTTCCTAACAAATGAACCCACACCCACCTGTTTGTGGTATAGATCCATGGTTGAAGGGAAGATACGGTGGCAGAAAGTAATGGTGGTGACGCTTGGCTATGGTGTTTATTGCGGCGATGTATGGTTGTTGGAGGAGGTCGGTGGATGGCGGCAGGCAGGGTGTGTGATGAGGGGCGGTAGAGAGAGTGGGATTAGGTTTTAGGTTTTGCCAACCTTAAAAGCTTGTGGGTTATTATCTATCTACTTAAATCTTAATAAGAATTGCAAACTTAAGGCCAATGTTGCTAGACCTACAAATATGTTTCCATTAAATTAGTTAAATGCCAAATTTGATTATATATCTATACATATGAATAAGGGTAGGGTTATACTAAAAAGTAGATTTAGCCTAAAAATTCTAAGAATGATTGTGGGTTTGACACATGTCCTATTATTTTAAAGAGGATAATATTTTGGTCAATGTGTCAAACGTCAACTCATCGTGTTTTATACGCTAATTGTGTCAAATATCAATTCATTCTGTCATATATTTTACATCATTAGTTATACATATTAATCATTGTAATTTATATTTTAGATCATTTTGTGATATTTTGTTATTGTTTTTATAGATTATATTTTTGGATCGGGTTATGGACTAACAAGACTTTTCTATTGATCAACATATAACAAATGCAGAATCTAAGTCAACTATTTTACTCACAAAACTCCTATAGTTTGAGAAATAATACACACACAAGAAGTTCTTTTAAAATATACACTAGATTAATCTTTTCTGACTGAATTGTTATATTTAGTAGATAAACAAGTGGGCTGAATAAGCTTGCCTCTAACTATACATGTATGATGTATTTATAATAAGAAAGCTAAACACAAAGAATAAATCTCTATACATGTATTCTAGATTTAAGAAAAAGTAACTACAACTCAGATATGAAATTAGCATATCTGGAGTCAAAAGCTTTAGTACTATGTTGTCTCTAAAAGGTAGAACACAACAACTGCTAGTGTGTCTCGGCACAAACAGTCTTGTTTGGAGTTGTAGTTGATCAGCAACTCATCTGTTTGAGTGCTGAAAAGCTGTCGATTAGCACTTCATTATTTTAAGTGTTGATCGGCAGTGGTTTAGCACTTAGTAGGATTCATCAATTGAGACACTTATGTTGATCGATAGTTGGCACTCAGTTGCTGATCAGCAATGGGTGTTCTTGTGCAGAACTCTTGAACTTTTGGTGGCTTCATCCTCTTTATGACTTAATAAATTTACCTTAGGATGATGCTAACAAAACTCTATTTTAACCTTCAAGTTTCCTTATTAACAGCAACTGATACATATATCCTCTTCTGTCTCTTGAGGGATTTTCAATAGGTAGATGGACTAGGTCACCCATGTTGTGCCTAGATAGCCTAAAAAGATCACACTCTTTGACTTCAACATTGCCCGCACCAGCATAAGTCAGAATGAAGGAATTGGTCAAGGAACCAAAGCATAACTTAGAGGAGTCACATGCAGAGCTCTTTCTTCTTTTATCCACTAGGTTCTATTTCTCATCTGTTTCCAAACTTTATCCTTAGAATATAGGACCTAGATTTTTATGTGCCTGTCGCCTTCATATTCTCTAATAAGGGTAAACACCTTTTTTAGATCATTAGAATTAAGATTCAAAACACCCAGCTAAGTCAAAAAGAAGGATTTGAATTTGGTCTTTCTTTCAATAAAATATTTCTAAGTCTTCAAGTCATAATACTAGTTGATGATGCTTGTATCATCATCTTTAGAGGGTTCTTCTATGTTAGATTCTTAGAGTTTTTCATCATCTTCTTCATCTTCTATGAGTACTTCTTCTTTTGATTGATTTGACTGAGTTAGTGCTTGAGATGCAGCTACTTTAGGAGCTTGTTGGTCTATTGAAGAGACATGCTTAATGGTTTGAGCAGTTTGGATGGAGGGACGGTGAGTGCTGTGTACAAAATGGGCAGATAGGGTGGCTTCAGTAGTTACAGATTCCTTCATTTTTCTTCTTTGTTCTTAAACTTGTTTCGATTTCTCTAGATGAGATTTGTAAATTCTCATTAGCACCTTCCCTACTTCTTTTGCCTCAAAGTCATTGCTTTGGTTCCTTGGTCTTAATTTGGTTAGATCAGCTATCTCAAATATGTTCAAGAAGACTAGTTGATTATTTGAGAAAGCTTTCCTTCCAACTACTGATCTGGTGATGAAGTATGTGTCTTTCTTCTAATATGTTCCCATTCAACTATTGGATCATATGCTAATAGTGGAGTTTTAGGGATTTCTTGACTAGCTTCAGCTTTGACCAATGTTAGTACCTTCTAAAGCAATATTATGATATTACGATCAAGAGTAGACATACTCATTGGCCCTACTTGTTTCCAAAAAAACCATGGTACATCAGAAACATCTTTATTTGTTATTTGTTGCTAATCTCCTGTCTAACATTCTCTGCTTGTTTTCTCTTTGATTCAACTCTTTTTCTTCTATCCAACTCTGCTGATTTCTCAAGTCTAGCATGAGTTGCTGCTAGTAGTTTGGAGTTCATTTCAGCAAGACTTCCATGACCTAATAAAAATTAAATCCTTTCAAGTCAAGTTGAGCTGCCAAGATGCATTTTTCTTCATCTATCTCTTTCCATTTTAGATATGAGCCCACTGGTATGGATTCAGTAGTTGTGGAGAGAGGAGCTTGGTGAGTAGTTGTCATTTGAGGGGTGCTTTCATTAGTCTACCCAGATACCTTAGATTTCACTCCCTTAACAACTTTAACTTTACTTTTTGATGGAGTTGCTGGTTTGGTTCCTCTGGTTTCTCCAACATGGTGATTTTTCTTCGTGTAGATCTCGCTTTCTTTGCACTTTGGCCTATTGCAATTATGTTTTTCCTTACCAAAGATTCTTCAGATCTACCAATATTTAGTATAATCAGATCACAATCAACATCCTATGGATACAGCTCCATCCTTTTAGTCAACAAGAATCTGGCCTTCTTTCCTAATACTTATATTCAACTTCTTTTTCAGCAGTCACAGGTCTCGTATTCTTGTTAGAGGTAGAGATTTCAGTAGGTCTAATTGTTGAAGGTCTTGTTGGTACACCTGATGCCTCATAAGCTGGCCTGGGTTCAACAGTAGTTTTCTGAGCTCTTTTAGCATCCTCGATGACTTTTGGGCCTTCTGTCTCCACATTCACCTCAGAGCTAACTAAGGTTTTAGTTTCGACATCTAGTTGACCAAATATCACCTCTGCTGATTTTTTAAGCTAAGACTCAGGTGTGTCCTTGATAATCTTATGAAGTTTGATTTCTTCAAGAGTTACCCCATGTCTTTGCATATCATATGCCGTGGTCTGTGTTACACTTGTATATACAGTCATTCTTCCAAAGGGTTCATCTGCTGAATAAATCTTTTGTCTTGTTGTTTCCACAGTTACATCAGTAGCTGATTTAATAAGCTCTTTAGCAGCTTTTGATAGCACCTTTAGTAGTGGAGCTTCTTCTTCAGTAGATGCCTTGGGAATGGCTTGAAGTCAAAGCACCATCTATGTCTTGGATGATTTCTCATTAAAGCTTTCTCTTAAGAGACAATTGTGATGTGTCGGATGTCCTTATTGCACCCATCTTTCTTTTCCTAAGTTGGACCCTTTGGTTCAACCTTCTCATAACTCTTCTGGCTTCTATTTCTTTCTCTTTTAAGCTATCATAACGATGTCCATTTAGAAACTCATTTAGTTTGGCTTCAGCTTCAAATATAGGCTCATAATCTTCATTCCATCTAGAAGAGAAGGAAATTGGTTGTGAATAATGTACTACTTGCTCAGCAAAGAATAGAAACGCGTCTTCAGCTTCTTTGGGTTTATCTTCCTCTCTTTTTGGTAGCATCATCTAAGATTTCAAATGACACCATGTGTCTCAAGGAAGGCACATCCAAAGGTTCTTGTGGAGCTGATGAGACTTGGAGGTTAATAATGTGCACTATTGAAGCTTAATAGTTTCTTTTAGTGACGCAACCTGATATTCAAGATCCATTGACCTGGCTGCTGACTGCTGAAGAGTTATGAGTTGTTGTTCCATTATAGTAACTCTTGTAGCTTGGTGTTGTATATTCCTGAGTTGAGCTTTGACCTTAGTGACTCTATTTGTCGATGCCTTAAGTGGACAGTTCTCAAATTTGGCAACTGTGGCTCTTTCATCATAACCTTAAAGCCTTGCTTTCTTCTGGTAAGAGAGACAATCTTTGTGCAAGTTCAAGGTTATGGGCCGTTTATTTCTATAATTGTTGCATACTTCCCTCATTCGCGGTAGATGAGGTTTTTTGGTTCCCGGGATTCCTCTCCTAAAGGAATGAATCCAAAAAGACATCCTCAAGGTGAGTTGCATGATTCAGGTCCTAATGATGTTGTCTTAGTCCTGCTGATAAATTGATGGACCAACAGTAGAGACAACATCTTCCGCATTGACCCTTTCTTCCTTAGGGTCAATCTCTTTATGCAAAGGATGCAGGTTAGATGTTTGAACATACATATCAGTTTCTACTATCTATATTTTATGGAAAGAGGAAGATAGTGAATGAGAATATTAGGAGTTGAGTCTATTGGCTCGGGATGTGAACCAGTTCCTAAAGAGACTTCTTCCTCAAAAGGTGTCTTAGTTATTACGATATCCCTTTGTGTTATCCTCATCCTGGGTTGATGGCATGTGAGTGAGAATTTTAGGATTTGAGTCTATTAGCCTAGGATGTGAACCAGTTCCTAATGAGACTTCTTTCTTAAAAGGTGTCTCGATTATTGCGGTATTTCTTTATAGTATCTCAATAGAATGTAGGGACTCTAATGGAGGGCTAGTGAAAATGGTATGGGTCTGCTCAGATAAAGAAAGAGAAATGTTCTTCTTTGAGCCTTGTTTAGGTGTGGCTGATACCTTTGACTTACCTGGGACCTAAGTTTCTTGCCTTGCCTTCTTTAGTGGGGGTGATTTGGGGGCCTACATCTTGTAAGTAGATGATGCAGAGGTTCGTTTTGATTTTGACACCTTTGGCTTTGAAGCAGGGGGTGTGGGATCAGTAATGATGGGTATGACCATGTTGTCACCCTAAGGCTAAATGACCTCTATCATATTTGCAAAACGGGGAGTGCTCTTCCCAAAAAATAATTCAGGAGTAGCCTTGAACTTGAAAAATATGGCTTTGTTTAACGTTCCTAAGGCATGAATATCTTCTTCAAGTTTATCTAGTTTTTTATTTAGCCTTAATTGTATAAATCTTGAGAATACAAGAAACTTAAATATTCTAGCAGCAGTTACATTCTTACAATGGTTTTGAAAAATGAAGTTTGAAAAGTTGTAACTATGCTACTTTACAAACCCAGGGATAGCCCCTAATAAATCCAATGGAACTTGATCCAACTCACCCGACTTATTTGATAAACAATGTAGAAATATTCAAAGGATGATTTTTCAGTTTTGATATATCATTGATTTGGAAAGGTGGATGTTGGAAGAGGTTCTTCATATCCCATTTCCTTGAAAGTGGCAATTACCACCTCTTTGGGGAATGACGATTCACCATTTTTTTCATTTAGTTGCAGATGTTGATGAATTTTAGAGCAAGAGATGGTGATCTTGTGTCCTTGCACTGTTGCGATAAGGAATTTTGTCCCATGTTCTCTATGGATATATCATGTACTCTAGAACTACCTTATGTGGGTGCGTAAACAACTAGGTCGATTGAGATAGCAAAAGCGTAGTTTCTATTGTGTAGGAAGTGAAGAACGGGATCATAAACTACATCGGTAATGGGTTCAAGTGAAGAAGTGATGTTGTGATTTGAGAGAAATTCTAGGTTGTGAACAGCCATTTGGAAAGCTTTTGAATCTAAAATGTACTTTAAGAAGATGAGGGTTGTGATAGAATTTTCAATCAGTTAAAGGTAAACGATGACAATGGTAGGAGGGTGTGTGAAGTTGTAGGTTGGAGAAAATATATAATAGTAATATTTTAAATTCTTTTGTCATCGTAACCGTAAGGCCGACAGTTTTGTGATGATGGAACAACCACTTTAAAGATAACAACGGCACCACCATGTATTAGAAAATAGAAGTGGGTCCTACAGGAGTAAGACTAATGTCAAAGTAATCTTATCAGTCGAAGAACTTTTATCTGTCGTATTTCCCCAATCGACAGAGACCCATATTTGTTATCAAGAAAGCGATTTTAACAAATTAATATCAGATTTTATTTGAAATAATTTTAAATTATTAAAAGTTTATCATCACAACAACGGATACAAGATATTTAAATCTAGTCTTATCAAATGCTTTGTGAACAAATCTACATATTGTTCATTTGTATGAACTTTAACTAATTTAATAATTTTCTTTTTAGCATAGTCATGAATGAAATGGTACCTCATATCAACGTGTTTTCTCTTTGAGTGCTGAATAGGATTGTTGGTGATTGAGATGGCACTATTATTGTCAATGTGTATAGGAGTGCTCATGAATGATATTCCATAATCTTTAAGTTAAGTCTGAATCCATAGCACCTAGGTAGAACAACTAGAAGCATCAATGTTCATTGCTTAAGCAGTTGATGTGGACAAACAAGTTTGCATTTTTTTTTTGCATTGCCATGAAACCAGTCTTCTCACTTAAATTGACATCCTATTAAGGTGTATTTCTTGTTGATATTGCATCCTTCATATTCACGGTTAGTATATCCATAGGGATTGAAGTTTGTACTTTTAGGATATCATAATCCCAACTTAGGTTCTCCTTTGAGATACTTTTAAATTCTCTTGGCAGCCATCATGTGTGACACTTTTGTAACGGCTTGGAATCTTGAGCACAAGCATGTGGTAAACATAATATTTGGTCTACTTGTTGTGAGGTACATGAGAGATCCAATGATGGCTTTGTATTACTGCTGATCTACTGCTTCCCCTTCAAGATCAAGAGTTAAAGAACAAGTTTTGAACACAAGGGTTTTAGTAGCCTTACCATCAGTCGCTTGAAATCTTTTTATGATGCCTTGAACATATGTAGATTTATTTATAAAGATAACATTAGGTGTTTGTTTTACTTGCAAACCCAATAAGAAAGTGAGTTATCCTGTTGAACTCATTACAAACTTAGACTTCATGAGACTCTCAATGTGTTTACACAATCTCACATTTGTAGACCCAAATATAATATCAACCACATATATCTGTACTACATGTTATTCAATTCAACTTTCTTTATTAAGTGAGTTTTGTCTATGGATCCTCTAGTGTATCCATTAGTAAAATAAAGGTAGAGATGGTCTCATACCATTTGATAGGAGCATGATAAATCCCATAGAGAGCATTTGTCAAGTTTACATACATAATTTGGATACTTTGGATCTTCAAACCAATGAGGCTGACAAGCATAATTTCTTCTTCTATCTCACCATAGAGGAATGAATTATTGACATTCATATGAAGCACCTTATTGTCTTTTGAGTTAGCAAATGCTAAAAAAACTCTAATTGCTTCAAGCCTGACCATTGGGGCAAAGATTTCATCATAATCAATCCCTTCTTCTAGTGGGTAGCCTTATACCACAAGTCTTGCTTTATTCTTGATAACATTCCCTCTTTTATCCTTATTGTTTCAAAAAATCTATTTTGTTCCTATTGCAGACTTTCCCTTAGGAAGTAAACATAGTTTCCAAAGCTTCTGTGTTTCAAATTGAAGAAGCTCCTCTTGGATAGCTTTAACCTAGTTGTTATCCCTCAAATTGAGCATTTCTTAAATTTGCCTCTTTATCACTAGATAGTCTAGTACCATAATGATCCTAGGACTCCTTATTGGATGAGTCATCATGAGCAAATGATGGTTGATTTACATCATTTATGGTCTAGCATCTACTTCTACTGAATATGGCTGGACTAGATCAACATTTGTCTTGTGGTGACTGAGACCATGTAGCAGATCAATATTGTAGTCTTCATTATTTGTGGCTGGTATGTCTTTTGCTTTGTTTGTTGAGTTTCCCAAAACATCTTCAAGCTAACGGTTATAAGCAATTATGAATCCTTTCAGATCAAACATCCAACTCCCTTTTCAACACTAGTTGAGGATTTTTCATTAAATATGACATTTTCAGATTCCTCAATGGTGTGATCAACTTTATTGTATACTCTATGATCTTTAGCTTGCGATGAGTATCCCATACAGAACCCATCTACTGATTTCTTATCAAATTTGTATAAATGATCTTTGGTAATTAGTAGAGTACAAGGACATCCAAAAGGCTTTAAGAACCCTATGAATGGTCTTCTCTTATGCCACAGTTCATAATAGGTTTTTTCATGCGTCTTAACTATTAACACCCTATTCTGTTTTTCAGAATGCTTCAGCCTAGAATGTTATTAGAAGTTTTGATCAGATAACATAGTTGTTGTAGCTTCAGCCTAAGGAGTTTGAGGAGCACTATATTGTCAAGCAAAACCTTTGGATTCACAAAAAGGAATCAAGAGTGTGGTTTCTTTCAACATGGGGATGATGTGACCACTTGCTCGATTTCTTTATGCCAATGCAGTAGATCGGCGATGTAACACAACCATGTAACCTAATTTTCAGGGCGAAAATTCTTTCAACAAGGGGATAATGTGACATGCGGTAATTTTCCGTTACCAAACTCTGTTAGTTTCGTTAGGTCTTGCATACACGTGTCATGAGCACACACTAGTTGTCATTAAATGTTGCTGACCAAACAATAATTAATTATGGTTAACAAATTATAACTTAATTAATAGTTTTGATTTCAATTATATGATTATGTGAATTAAGGAGTTGACAATCATTTTATGTGTTACGTTTTACAATGTGACTAGATGCAATGCATGATCTTATGGATGGTAGTTATCAATTGGCTTTCAAGATCTTGTGTTAGTTAATAAATTTCATGAGTTATAAAATGAACTATTTAAAAGATTAAAAAGATTAGTTTTACAATTTATAAAACATCAAGGGGAATTTTTAGTCAAATAGTTACTATATTTAAACCATCAAAAACCGAACCCTAGCCCCCTGACCTTCTTGCGGTCGTAACCCCTTCTTCATCCCCTCCCCTTTGTGATTTTAGATCAAGAACAACATAGCTAGGTTGATTTTGGCACCAATTAAGTATTTCAAGTTGGTAGCAAGCATAATTCTTGATCATTACACAATTTAAGGTAACATTTTGATTAGTATTTCATTGCTTTTGCTTCAAGAAGAACCCTCATTCAAATAACATGATTAAAGTGAAAATTGATGTTGTTTGATGATAATATGATGTTAGTTGTATTGCATTGATGCTAGTTTACGTGGATTATGCAAGAAATTCATGGTATTTACGTGTTGTTCATACCTATACCTTACTATAAGTAGTAACTTTTGTACATGAGGTTTGGGAATTATGATGATTTGATGATGATTATCATGCTTAGATGATTGTTATGAACTAGATTAGGTATAAAGTTAATGAATTTATGAATGAATTGAATGATAGATTGATTTTGGGTGTTACTTTCCCGGAAGGGAAACTTTATTGATGTGAATCATTGAATAGTGTGAATTAGGCATGTTTATGATGTTAGAATCATGCTAGAATGCTTGTTGTTGATGTGTAATGTGTTGAAATGTGTTAATTAGGTTGTATGGATAGTTTATGGATTATTTGGGAAATTGAAGTTTTTATGGAATATTGCAAGATGTTGGGTTATGTTAGGAGATTATGGAATCATGTTTGTGATTATAATAGATCATTGCTGTGTATGTTAGTTGGTATGAATCGTGTTGAGTAATGTCATAATGATCATCATACACGCATGCGAATCTGAGGCCCTTACTTAGTAGGATTGGCAAGATTTAGGGCGTGAAGTCGTGGGTGGCTTCATGTGGCATGTAGCGCATGACTAAACTTAATTTATGATTTGTTAGTTGTGTTGTAATTATGTTTGTGTTGAACATGATGTTTGGTTTACATTCGCATGTGTTGTATGAGAATCTATGTTGATATGATAATCTATGTTGCTATGAAGATCTTTATAGAACTTAAGAATGATGATGTGGCATACGTGAATAGCTTACATGATGATCATGTGTAATTAGTTGCTAAACCTGATTAAACTAGATTTCAATTAACATGCCACCAACGGATCAAATGAGTCAACTAGGTCAAATGTTTCATTGTGTTTCCAAAACCATAGGGTTAATGTGTTGTTGAGCACTTAGGGTTGTTATGTTTCTATGGTTGCACATACTTATGTGCTCACATGTTCTAGGTAACGTTTGACAGATGTCTTTCCACTTATCATTAGCTTTGCGTATATTGTTTGTTTGCACAGCAGGTTAGTTCATGCCCCACTTTTTATACACTCTCTTTTGGGGAGATAGCATAATCTTTACAAATGCTTTACTGTTATGAGATGTGCATATTACAACATAGTGCTTTATACCATTGAAAGTCTTTACAGTTTTGGATCATTAATTAAGGAAACTAGTGGAAAATCTTAGATAGTACTACTGGGTCTAACAAGCCACACCCATACGACTAGAGGTCAAGCGGGTGCAATATTGTCCTAAACGGCTAACAGCGTCACAACCTGGTATGTCGTGGCGGAAGGCAAACAGACAAACATAGTCAGCTTCGATCAGGAAATCATTATAGTTTATTACTAATGAAATTAGACTAGCTATCTATTTCAATGCACTTATTTATATTTTACAAACGCTACTGTTTATGATTATTACAAATTCAAAAACTCACCAACCATCGTGTTGACACCTTTAGTATGCTTTTCTCAGTTCGTTACTAGCAGCTGCCCATAGGAGCATGCAGGTGTCGAGCATGATTAAACAAACATTGATTTACTTTTGAAATATTGCATACTTACGTACATTAGTTTGGGCGCGTGTTTTGCGTAGTTTATACTTATTACTTCAGGTTTGAAATATTTACAAAATGCTTTCTCTATGTTTTAAAAGTTAAACTCTGGGTTTTGTTTTTAAATGTTACATATAGAGTCGTTCTAAGTAACTAATGACTTGGATCCTGATTTGTTCGCACGCCTCGTGGTTAAACCCCGCATGTAGATTTTGAGGATGTGATAGATTGGTATCAAAACCATTGGTTATCAGAACGGGGCATTGTGACAAGCGTGCCCGGCAACAAGCCCAAGTGGGATAACACCGGCAATAAGAGCTCGTCATCAAATAATCATCCCCAGTAGCAGTAGTAGAAGAGGAGGTTCGACAACAACCGTAGCTTTAGCAAGTCATCTTCCTCAAATCAAGGATAAGGTAGATACGTGGGTAAGTATCCAAAGTGCAACCGATACAACTACCATCACACTGGTAGATGTGACCATTTTTTATGCCAACGCTGCGGGAAAGAGGGGCATGCGGCGTTCCATGGTGAGTTGATGAAGAAGCCCCAGCTAACTCAAGAAACACCAAAGGCTGTTTTAAATTTGGTAAAAAAGGACATTACAAGAGGAGCTGTCCTTAGCTAAAGAATAACATAAATGGTGTTGGCAACTGTGGGAACAGCAACAACAATAATGGTAATGGTGACAACAGTGGTGGCAATAATGGTGGAGCCAAGGGAAGAGCTTTTGTCATGGGTATAGGTGAGGCTCTAAATGAGCCTATTACTGTTACTAGTAAATTTCCTGTTAATGGTCATTATGCTGTTGTTCTGTTTGATACTAGAGCCGATAGAAGTTTCATTTCTATTAAGCTTAGTAGTCTTTTAAGTGAAATCCCTTATACGTTAGAATCCAAATATATCATAGACTTGGCTGATGGTAAGCAAATTCACGTTACACACATCCTTAAGGGTTGTATGATAGAACTTGCTTGTCATACTTTCGACATTGATCTTATGCATGTTACACTTGTGAGTTTTGATGTGGTCGTGGGCATGGATTGGCTGTGTGAGAAGCAGGTGGAAGTCATTTGCCATGAGAAGAGTGGTGCGGTGATAGGCGTCATATCATTTATGAAAGCGTAGAAATGGCTACGCAAAGGCCGCTTAGCCATATTGGCCCTTGTGACTGACAAGCAGCAAGAGGAAAATAGGATAGAGGATATTTTGGTAGTTTGTGATTTTCTGGAGGTGTTTTTAGAGGATTTACTTAAACTACCACCCCATTGTCGGGTTGAATTCCAAATCAAATTGGCTCCCGGGGTAGCTCCAATTGCGCGAGCACCTTATCGGTTAGCACCAAATGAACTGCTGGAGCTGTCGGCACAGCATCAAGAGCTGTTTGATAAAGGATTTATTCAACCAAGTTCATCGCCCAAGGGAGCTCCTGTTCTTTTTGTTAAGAAAAATGATGGCAAATTCCGAATGTGCATCGACTACAAGGAATTGCACAAAGCTACGGTCAAGAACCGACATCCCTTACCTCGCATAGATGATTTGCTTGATCAACTTCAAGGATCAAGCTATTATTTTAAAATTAATTTGAGGCCTGGCTATCATCAATTGAGAGTTTGCGATGAAGACATCTGGAAAACCGCATTCCTTACTCGCTATAGTTATTATGAGTTCTTGGTCATGCCATTTGGGTTGAGTAATGCACCAGCTATGTTCATGGATCTCATGAATCGTGTCTGAAAATCCTATCTCGATCAGTTAGTTATTGTATTTATCGACAACATATTGATCTGATCTTAGACCAAGGAGGAACATGAAGAGCACCAACATCTAATCCTGGAACTTCTTACAAGGAAACAGCGGTACACCAAGTTTTCCAAGTGTGATTTCTGGATTCGTGAAGTGCAATTCTTGGGTCATATTGTTAATAAAAAGGGAATTCACGTGGATCCTTTAAAAATCATGGCTATAAAGGATTGGTCGGTTCCCAAGACGCCTAGTGAGATACGACAATTTCTTGGGCTGGCTGGATACTATCGAAGTTTCATTGAGGAATTTCTAAGTTCGCTCAACCTCTCACTACCTTGACTCATAAAGGTACGATGTATAAATGGGGAGAGAGTCAAGAAGCCGCCTTTTAGTTGTTGAAACAGAAACTTTGTATTGCACCGATATTAGCCTTACCAGAGGGAAGTGATGACTTTGTTGTTTACTTTGATGCTTCTATCCAAGTACTAGGTTTTGTCCTAATGCAATATGACAAAGTGATAGCCTATGCCTCAAGACAATTGAAGGTACATGAAAAGAACTATACCACTCATGATTTGGAACTTGGTGTAGTGATCTTTGCCTTAAAGATCTGGAGATATGAATGCTTTGATTGTTTGGATTGATCTTTCAAAAATTCAGCAAACTTTCTAATAAGCTCTTTCTGCTGTCCATTCAATGGATTCATTGCAATGATCCTTGACTGTTGTTGTTGTTGATATGCCTGAGTGTGAAAATGTTGCCTCAAAAAAGGAGAATAATGGATGACCTCTAATGGATTTGTTTCACTAAGTAATTGATCCATAGAGTATCTCTCTTTAGGGTTGATGATTGATTTCTCTACATGTTGTTCCTGAGAGCTTATTTCTACCTATGGTCATAAATGTTGATGAATAAACTATTCTGTCAACTCTTGTTCATGGTCTTTTGAATGTTCTTCTCCACTCATTCTTCGATTATTAACATCCTTAAAATCTCTATTCAATCTTTTAATCTTTTTTGATTTTTATACAATGATTTTCTTTAAGGCATCTATCTCATTGTCTTTGACTTCTGTTTGATCTGTCAAGTAAGCTATATCAAACCTTGCATTGCTTAATTCTTGATCTTTGGCTTTCACTTCATTTCTTGTTTGATCAAGTTGTTGTTCAAGGAATTAAACAATCAACTTTTGATCTTTCTGATCTGCCTCTAACTTTTGGATTTCTTCATCCTTAGCTTTAAGTTTGTCTTTAAGTTTCTTAGCCCTTTTATTTGACTTTTCAAATAAGTTTATTATACTCAGTGAACAAAAACACTTTTGAGTGTTCTATCTCCTCTCCAGTTGGTATTTCTCCTGATTGATCTTAGGTTTTAGTTTGTTCAAACTAAAAACTTTGTTGTTCTTATTCAGTTTTATGCATTGATTATGTGCCAATATCCTTTTGATGTTGTGTTCTTTCAACCATTAAAGCATCTATGTATCTTTGTTGGTCCAACTGATCGATTGAACGTGCTTTTGATTAAGGTTTAACACTGAAATCCACAAGATATCACTAAGTCTAATAACATGTGGACAAAGTAATGATGGAATATGAACATAAACCAACCACGAAAACCTGTTTTATAAATAATTAGTGAAGAATAAGAAGAACAATGCTTAAATATGTGAAAAGTAAGCTCCTAGCAATTACACAAACAAGAAATGAACTCAAATATATAATAATCAGTAAAGTTCCAAGAGTTACACAATGAAAAACAAAGAAACATATATATACAGGACCTAGTTTCGCATACAATTTCGAATACTGCGAAACTGTATGCACCATGGCATGAGACACTACTAGACGAAACTGCAGTTTCACATGCAATTTCGCATGCCACAGAATACGAAATAAGACAAAATTAAACTAGATCCTATTACATTATTATCTAAGCTATTATAAACTATAACTAAAGAAAAACTAACGGCAAGGTGAATACCACCCTATTCTTAATCATCAATACTCCCCCTAGGGGAGTATTCACCTGCCAGGTCTTAAGGATCAGCTCCAGCCTTTGCCTTCTCCATCATCCAAGCCAAATCTCTTACATCTGCCTCAAGATCCTCATGTTCTTGCACGCTCTTTTCGAGCTACTTAATCTCCAATCTCACACCTTCGAGCTACTTAATCTCCAATCTCACACCCCGAGAGCTACTTAATCTCCAATCTCACACCCCGAGTTTTGTTTGCTACCCTCTCAAACAAGCTTGCCTTAATATTCATCTCTTCTTCAGCCCCAAACTTAATTTGGTTCTCACACAACACCTTCAGATCTTTGTCATTGAATGAGAATACCTTCATAGGATCAAATAGTCTTATCTTGTCTCCATTCTTTACCCTCACTACTGCTTCTCCAGTCTAATTGTCAGAAAACCATTTCTTGAATTTCTGAAGTCTTAAAGGGTGTTGATCAGGTATCCACACTCTGTTTACGGTCTTTGCAGGCTTTAGTTTCAAAAGGATCTTTACTTTCCTGGTCACCCAATCAAGATCATTCTTTAACCTTCTTCTTTCTGGCTTCATGTATCCAAAAGCTTCAAAGTTATCCTTAACGCCCTGATGGATCTCATTCTCCAACATAGTAGCACGTTCGCTCAAGTCCGAGTCAATGAGGGGAAGCTCAGCTTATCTTCTTAAATCCCACTTTGGAAGGGTCTTAAACGCCTTCCTTTTGTGCATGTACGAGATCCCGCCTTCACGCCTTTTAATCATAAACATTTTCAACTTTGAGTTGTACTTCCAACTCACAATCTTCTTATCCGTCTCCTTCCTACCTGGTTCTTGAATGTTTTGGAAGAGAGGTGTTGGTTTCTCTAGTTCTTCTTCCTTATAAAACCAGTCCTCTGTGTTCAACTCAACCACACCTCCTTCAACAGAACTCCTCTGAGCCACATAAGTCATTGGTCTCTCATCAACTATATAAAACTCTGGCTTAGAATCATAGTCCACCAACTCTTCCTCCTCATCAACTAAGTTTAGCTCAACATGCCACTTCCTGCTCTAGCAGCAAAACCAACACCACTACCACCAGCATCAGCTCCACCTGCAACACCTGCACTAGCAACATTTCCACCAGCTTCAACACCATCACCAATTTCATTAGTTCCAACAACACTACCTCCAACACCAAAAGTTCCAACACCACTACCTCTAGTTCTCGATCCTCCTACACTGCTCACACCTACTCTTAATGACTTATGAATAAAAGGGAACTTTGATGTGTTAGTCATGTCCATGATTTGCTCAACACTAAGTACGTCAGCAGCACCAACAGATCTCCTCTGATCACTCACCTCCTCCAACAACCTTTTTATCAGTTCCTGTTGGCTCAGTATCACTTTCTTCTTTTCATCAATCTCTAAATTCCTCTGCTTCTCCCTTTCCTCTGAGTTTATCAGCTTGGTCTTTATCATGCTAAGCTCATTTGATAGGGAAGTGTTGACATTTCTGATCACATACTCGTCAAGCTATGATCTTGTATCCTTCCTCGGTCTCTCAGATGCTCTTGTAGATCCAGTCTCAGGGATAATAGGCTATTTACTTTTGCTCATCTTCTCCTGTATCGGGGAATCAACTCTAATATGAGAGGATGATTTCTCTGCACCCTTCTTCTTTCTCTTCTTCCTCGATTCCTCATCAATCTCATCAAGTTGTTCTTCGAAGGTCATATCAGTCTCCTTCGTATATTTCTTTCTCTTTTTGATCTCTTCCACATTTCCCCCAGTTTCAGCTGCTTTCCTTTACTCTAGAGGGATTAGAGTCTTGATATTGTTCCACCTCTCTTCTTTGTACATGCTCTCCGGAAGATATGTGATCTTCCCTGAGAAATCATGCCTGGAAGCAGCACGGTTTGCAAAGATCCTAAGGTTCATCGGAGTCAATCTCAGTTCATCCCTAAGCTTAGGTAGGTCTGGCTTTAAGTAATCTAGAATGATCTAAATAAATCTAGGATAGAGCAGCCACTTATCCTTCTTTAGAGCCATGATGTTCTCTAGCAAATAATCATGAATGATATAAGCTATGTTTGCCTTTTTCCTTTTACAAAACATGATCATAGCTGTGGACAATTTCAGATTTAGCCCATCTGATCCCCCTTTCCTATGATCCGAACAGCTAATAAACACGAGCTATGAACCTCCACTCCTTAGATAGCAATGACTTCTTGATCTCCTTCCTCTTCTCAAAGTTGGTTCCCTCATAACCAGTATCTTTAAATGCTCAAATGACATCTGAATAAGTCATTTCATTGGTCTCCCCCATGTCATCCTACAGTTGCAGTGCCTTAGCCACTGTCTCAACCGATATCTCAATTAGCTCTCCCTGAACCGACGCTCTCATAGTCTTCTATTTGGCGTCATAATCGGCTGTTATCCAGCACTCTCTGATCTACTTCTCGTCTACAGTAGGAGAGTGAGAAATAGCATAGAAAATGGGAGATCTCTTTAGCCAATCAATGTCATCTCTATATCCAGCAGTCTTTGGATCGCGATGGTTCAGATACGCTACCATGTTTGATCTGGGATCAAACTCTAAACTTCCCATAATAACTACAGGTGAAACCGAGAATTTGTTAGATCACAAGAGATAACAAAACATTTAATTTTTTTTTAATTTTAATTGTTATTATCTATTTACTATTTATTAATATATATATATATATATATATATATATATATATATATATAGGGAAGAGTTCATATGTAAACTACCTGAAATTGTAAACCAATAAACCAAATCTCGGCCATTCATTAGATTGAAATCAATGGCCTAGATTTTTTAGACTAAAAAAATACTTTTTGGTTTAAATTGTGGTCCTACACACAAAAGGACAAAAAGGGGTAAATAGGTCATTTTGTATACCTTTGAATCTAGAATTTTAAATTAACAATCACACACACCACCTACTCATTCCCACCATACACACTCTCTCTCTAAAAACTAAATCTCATCTCTCTCTCCCTCTATCTTTGTTTTCTCTCTCTAAAAGCTGTGATGAAGCAGTTGCGATGAAGACAACATACCACCATCTACAGAAGCAGTTGCGATGAAGGCAGCAGCGACGGTCGTTGCGATAGTGGTGATAGTGGCAATTGCGAAAGTGGGGATGACATCTCCGACGACACACCAGTGCTAATCTTTCACTCATTATCTCTCTAAAAAATTGAAGCAGTGGGGAAACGGTGGCTAACCACCATCTACAACAGCGGTTGCGATGGTGGTGACGGCGTCTCCAACGATGAACCGGTGGTAATCTCTCTCTCAGAATTGCAGCAGTGGTGCGACAATGGCTAACCACCATGTACAACTACGATGGTAGCGACAGCGGCTGTGATGGTGGTGACTACGTTTACGACAAGGTTATATCTAGGTTTTTTGTTGTTTTGGAAACTTTTTTTTGGTGTTCAACTTTAGATCTGAGTTTTTCTTATTGGTTATATTTGTCTAGATCTGGGTTGCACATGTGCGATGGTGGCGACGACATCTCCGACAACGGACTAGTAATTTTTTGTTGGTGTTTAAGGTTAGATGTAGGTATTTTTTTTGTTTTAAAGCATTTTGGTGGTGTTGAAGTTTAAATCTGAACTTTTCTTGTTTTTTATATTTTTCTAGATGTGGGTTACATATTTTTCTAGATCCGAGTTTTTCTTGATTGTTCATCATAAGTTAACTTCGTGTTTTAGGTGGTTTGCAAAGCGGTTTCTACATCCAGCTGCTGTGTCCATTTATGATTATTTTTACACATGTTTATATATATTTTTGATGTTAGTTAGATCTATTTTTACTATATTTTTTGAATATAAATACTCGTATTTTTTATATAAACATGTGTAAAGTGTGTTTCACACGTGTAAACTGTGTTTTACACAGTGTAAACTGTGTTTTACATATATGTAAACCGAATACACAAATGTGTAAACTGAATATACATATATATAAACTTATTTTTTCTTCAGATTTATATTTCTATACTTTAATTAGTTGATGATTAATGTTGCATGTTGTTTTTCGTTTTCAGAACAGGTTGAATTGTCCAGATTTGAGACGTGAACAAGATATAATCAACAAATAAGCATGCATATTCTTGTTTTTAATTTTGTAAATATTTTTTTGCTTTTAGATGTAGATTCTTTTTGATTTTGTAATTATTTTATTCATGTTAAATATTTATAACTATCTTTTACACATATGTTAAAGCATTAAGAAACATGTGTTAAAGTATTAGATTATCTTGTTAAATTATTAAGAAATATGTGTTAAATTACTACACTATCTTGTTAAAGTATTCATTAAACTATTCATACATGTGTTAAAGTACTCAAAACAATCTTTTACACTGTGTTAAGATACTGAGAAAACATCAAATCACTAACAAATAGGTTATTGTGTTATTAAAATGTTAAAAAATAGTACACATGAAAAGGAGGGAAAAATAGAAAAGGACTAAAATGCCCTCAACATTAAATTTTTTTTTTTAGTAAAACATGACACGTGTCAAAAAATGAGTGGTGGAAATGGTTTATTGGTTTACACAATTTTTATATATATATATATATATACATATATATAATTATCAGATTTGCAGATAGTTTCACATGTAGAAACAATATATTCGCATGAAGGAAATATATTTGCAAGAACTGAAGAAACTGAAAAAGTACACGGGAGAAATTATAGTTTCGCAGCCAAGACACAATAGATTCGTATGGGGATGAGAAACTGTAGCTTCGCATTAGAAACTATAGTTTCGCATAGACTCCGAAACTACAGATTCGCATGATACGATCGAAACTGTTCAGTGCACACGGGCACCATGACTAGACAATTTTGCACAGGTCGCAGAACATTCGTTCAGTTTCGCACTATCACACCTTAGTTTCGCCCAATGAATGTGCGAAACCTAAAAGTCACCGAATTGATTTCAGTCTTAAAACCCAAACAAAATACGATCCACGGTTCGAAACATGATCAGGGATGAGGTTTACCAGTTTGATTTGCAAGAAACACGCCACAGAAAATGGATTTGAAATCAGAAGGACAAAACGGTTCAAATTCAAAATAAAAATCGGAATTTCGCAAATAACGAAACAACTGACGAAACTCGTATTTATACACCACAGTTTCAACTATAGTTTTGCACGGCCAAAGAAACTATAGTTTTGCTTGCTGAACCTAGTCAATGAAAGAGTGGTGTCGCATTGCGAAACAATAGTTTCGCAGTGCGAAATAACAATTTCGTATGAACCAAAATTTTATATTTTTCGTATACATATATTATTTTTTATGTAAAAAGAAGACTTCTCAACCCACGAGACATGACAAAAATGAAAAAAGGAATTTGAAAATAAAACTTAGAGCCAAGGATATCGGGCACGCTTTTGGAAGAAATCGACTGGAGAGTCAAGGATTGGCGGGATTACCAATATGCTTGTCCATTAAAACCCATGCCTTATTCTTTTCAACTAAGACTTGTAACATAACTTTATCATGTTTTTGGTTTGCTTAAGAACACTCAAGAAATTTGGATCCCACAGACATTCGACAAAGAAACTCATCTCGTTATCCTGGTTTATTGAGTTTAATCATTGATTCTGCTTTATATTTTATGGGATGGGCATACGACCGATCATCTGACATCCATAGATGTACAAGATTAAGATGTATAAGGGGAGGATAATCAAAGCTCCAGGTCTATACTCACGTATTACAAAGGAGATAATTATTTAAGCCAAATGATGAGAGCTTCAGGTCTATACTCACGTATAACAGAGAAGATCATCATTTGAGGGTGTTGATGAGAACTTCAGGTCTATACTCACGTATAACTGAGAAGATCATCACTTTAGGTCAATGCTTAAACACAGCAGAGGAGTTGTACACACAGTTTATTCATGATATAAGGGTGATGAAAAAATTTTAAAGTGCACGGATCAAAACAAAAATCAGCCACTCTCAACACAGTTTTTGACAAGACTTGTAACTTTGTGCAAGCCGAGATGACATGAGAATAAACCTTATCACTGAGGTTAATTCTTAGTTAACTCACAGTCATCGTCTACTTCATTTTAGTCCACCGGGCCTACCGACTAATCCCATCACAATGCCTCTAACCTCCTTTAGACACTATCCAAGCTTTCTAAATCCTATTTCAAAAAAAAAAGATTATACACAATAACTTTAAAAGAGGAAACAATGTAAATTTAGAAAGTTCAAGGCTGCAGCAAAAGAAATTTCCTTTTAAACTGAGATATATTTTTGGGAAGTGTGGGTTTTGAAGCTTTTTAGCACATAAATTATAAATTTTTTTTATAAATGAACTCACACACAAATCAAACATTAAATATTTACAGATTGTTGCTAGAATTCGCCCTTAAAAGGATATTAGACCCAACATGTTGATCAATTCATAAGAACAAGGTTTATCAAAAGTTTTTGTGAATAGATCGGCCTTTTGACTTTTGGTGCAATGGAAATAATATCTATAAAACCCTTTTCTCGAGCATCTTGGATTGTATGAATTCTTGTTTCAATGTGCTTGGTGCGAGTATGATGGATTGGATTTTTGGCCATTCCAACAGCTGCTTAATTATCGTAAAAGAGTGGTGTGTGAAGAAAGTTAATCCCGTAATCCATCATTTGATATTGAATCCACAGCACTTGACAACAACAACCTGAAGCAGCAATATACTCAGCCTCGCCTGTGGATAGAGAAACTGTTGTCTGCTTTTTACTTTTCCATGAAACAAGGCAATCCCCAAGATATTGACAATCACGGGTTACTGACTTTCTATCAAACTTACAACCACAATTATCGCTATCAGAGTATGCATGAAGATCAAATTTTTTTCCCTTTGGATAGTAAAGACGCAAATGGGGAGAACACTTCAAGTACCGGAAGATACGTTTAACAGCTTTTTCATGAGATTCCTTGGGATTGGCTAGATATCAAGCGTAGTAACACACAGCAAATGTAATATCTAGACGGCTCGCGGTGAGATGCATTAGGGATCCGATCATAGAACGATAACCATGAGCGTAACTTTAACTTATAAAAGAAAAGTAAGGATTTTTAGAAATAAAAATACAATATATATATATATATATATATTATTTACAAAAAGGCTGATGAAAGTCTTGAGTAAACCACTTTAACCGATAAATATTCAATTAGTACTTCATGACATAAATCATTAGGTTGAGAAAATATAATTGTTTTCATAAGAAATAAACATAGAATTAAGAATGGACTAGTGATGTTGTTAGATACTTAGTTGATTAAGTGTTATATATTGAAGGTTGACATTAGTTGAGAAGATAAATATATTATATCTTATTTACTTTAAGAAAGATATTTGGTAAGTAATAAATTTCTACAAAAACATCAACGAGTTTCTTTAAAAACTTTGCGCAATAAATTATAAAAACATTTTACCTTTAAAATAATAAAGTTGGGTGAATAGCATTCTCTTGAGCATATTTTAAGGATATTAATTAAATCCTTCGTGTTTAGGATCTTGATTAACCTGCTCGAGCCATTCTCAATCTATTATTTGATTGTGTTCAAAGGTGAGTTCTTCGGCTCCATTTTAAATATTGTTCTATTTAAACTATTTTGGGGGAGAAGCGTGATTTATACTATGATGGGTAAAACAGGATAAATATATGTGATGAAGGTATAAATTGGGTCAATGGTATAGGTATATACCGTTGAGCCCCTAAATCCCCCCATAATCATTAACCTCGGGGAGGCCACAGACTATATTGGTAGATCTATTGAGTTAGAAGGGCCTGCTCTAACGACCAGCCGCTCTAGTCAGGTTGTAGCGAGGGAATTTATATGTTTGGACTGTTGTGGGGCAACGACGTGTTTCTTGGCTTGATTATGGACCTATGACCTAAATTAATCATAGTACCTATCTAGTCTATGATAATTATATTATATCTCGTGTACATCATAATGTTTACGAAAACTGATTGTTTGTAAGTTTAAAAATCCAAATGCTCACCAACTTTATGTTGACCATTTAATTTTCATGTTTTTCAGGGTTGTAGATACGCTCTATTGGGAATTAATGGGAATGTGTTTGGAGGTTCAAACGTGCCGGTTGATTTCCAGTCTTAGGGTCTCTTTGTTGAAACTTGTCGTTTTCATAACTAATTAATATTCGATGTTATATATATTTGAGACTTATCATAATTATGACTAAGTAAATGTAAAACCCTAATCAACAGTAGTCAATTTATATTCTATTAACGTTTGACTATAATCGTTGGTAATACTCCAACTTCCGTTACCACCACGTCACGTGACATTCCGTTGCGATTTTCGAGGTGTGACATGCCCAAAGAGCTCTCAGCATGCAACACTGAAGTACAACGAAGTTAATTTGGAAGATTTTATACAACTCACTGAATTATGCTAAGTATAAAATCTTCCGAATCCAAAAGTCCATATCTTCTGAAGCCAAAGATAAAGTCTTCCGAAGCTTCAAAGACAAAGTCTTCCGAAGCTTCGAAGACAAAGTCTTCCGAAGCCAAAGACTGACTTCTTCCGAACACTAAGAAGACGTGCTTTTTTGATCACCTTTTGACAAAATCTGAACTACTTTCCGCTGCCATCTCTTATGGTCACCAACTTAGATAAGTTGGTGAAAAGGTTCATACTTTGTCAACTGTAGATTAAGGTCTTTTGTTTGTAACTTTCTACTCTTGTACTTTTATCTTTATGAATGCTTTTTAACACTTGTAAAAGAACTTAAGAGCAATATATATCATCCTTGAAAACCAATATTATCTTGTTCTTGTTCTTGTTCTTGTTCTATCTCATATTTACTTGTGTTCTTAGCATCATCAATACAAACCCGGTTCCCTATTTAATATGTTAAGTGTTCTTAGTCTCTCCTCATTGTGAAACTGTTGCGTTGAACCCCTCCAACGGTCCTGCAATTGGTATTAGAGCATTTTAGGCTCTTGATTGTAAGATCTCACCATCTTTAATCCCTTTAGTTTCACAAAACACTTAACAACTCAAATGGTAGTTCTTACCAAGGCTGATACGGAAGCTGGTACCATGACAAAATCTCAACTGATCCTCCAAATGACTTTGATACTTAGTGCCAAAGAATGGAAGGCTTCATCAAATGTCAAGATAGTAGGATATGGAGATCTGTTGTCTCAGGACCTCATGTACCATGCAACACTTTTGCTGCTACTGGTGGTGGCATGATACCAAAGGAAGAGGCTGACTACTCAAAATAAGACTAGAAGAAGATTGATGTAGATTAGAAGGCCATGAGCGCCCTCCAAACTGCTTTTCTAAACTCTATCTACAGAGGCGTTAAGAAGTGCAAGACTGCTGGGACGCACTGAAGCTTATAAATGAGGGGTCTAGTGAAGCAAAAGAAAACAGGAAAGACCTCTTGCAGCAGAAGTTTGAGAACTTCACCTTCAAGACAAGTGAAACCATGACTCAAGAATACTCGACGTATGTTGAGATTGTGAATACTCCAATGGATGTTGAAGTGAATCTTGAGAATAAGGACATTATGAGGAAGTTCATGTCCTCTCTTCCTATAAAATGGAATCACTATTGTGTGGTGATTGAGAGGACTAAAAACCTCAAGACCCTTACTCTCATATAGTTGTATGGTATCCTTAGTGGATACAAGATGGAGATGAACATGCAAAATCTATCTAGCAACTCCTCCAACAATCAGTAGAGTTCTGCCCTTCATATGGTTGAAAGGGATTGCAAAGAACCACATCATCATCTCCTCTACTACCCTAAAAACTCACAAAAAGGTCCTTTCATCACCTTCCTTGAGACACTAAGGGAGAGCTACATCCAAGGAAGCCCATTCCAAGAGACAAGCTCTTATAAAGCCTTTGTGTCTACTGATGAAAACAGTGGTAACTTTCTCTTCACTCTTGAAGACTTGGACTGTATCTATTTAGATGATCTGGAGGACATGGAGATAGTCCAACAAATGGCTTTTCTTAGTCATAGGGCCAAGAAGTTCTACTAGAGGAAAGGCAGGAAGTTTCCCAACAATGCAACCAGTGGAAAGTTTGGGCTGGATAAAAGCAAGGTGAAGTGTTACAACTGTAACCAAATGAAACACTTTGCTAGAAAGTGCAAGGCACCAAGGACAAACGGTGGCCAAGCACACATCAGACCAAACTACACTAATGGAGCTCCATAGACTGAGAAGCCCAAGCAGCAAGCTAAATTTGCTATTGAAAAAGGAAGCTTTGACCGGAGCTTTCAGGCTGAAGATAATTCTACAAACCAATCACTAATGGCTGAGCATGAAGAAGCCAAGGTATTAGAACATCTTTGTACTCCTGAATGTATTGATAAAGTAAATAGATACAGGTCCTATAACTTGGAAATGAGATCTGATCATGAGTCCTTAAGTATCTTAAAAGCTAATTTTAAAAGAGCTGAAAATGACTATAAAGTTATGATAGAAGATTTAGAGAAAACAGTTTCAACTCTTAAGCATGAGCTCACCAACTATAGGACTCAAAACAAAGATCTTATTACAAAGTTAACTGAATGCCAGGATGAGCTTGTGAATAGCAAAACCATGGCAGAAAAATATGTTCTTGAAAAAGAGACCTTCAAGAACATGATATTCTCATCCTTGCATGCAAAGATTTATTATCAGAATAAGCAGGGACTGGGATCTACTAAGATAGCTCCTCCACACACTCTTCTATATGTAAGATCTCCAAGGTGTGTAACTTGTCAAGATGAGCTTCACCTCATAGACCCTATTCAAGAAGACAATAAAGATAGAGAGGAGATAGTGAAGAATGGATCTGAGTGAAGAAGATCATCCTAACAAGGGTCACTACCCTTTTGAGGAGAGGAAATTACCAGGGATGACCAAGTCCAAAAGTAAGAACTTGATCAGAGCAGCCAAGAAAAAGTCAAATAAGGCTCAAGAGATCAAGGCCACCTTCAATTCAAAGCGTAAACAAGTCTTTATCTCTGTAGGTTTTGAAGTGGTGAAGACTAAAGGCTTAACTATGGACTCTAGTTCTAGGAGTGCTAGTTCATGCCCAACTCATCCCTTTGAAGAAAAAAAAGGCTGTTCAAATATGCACCACTGCTGCACAGCCTGAAGCATCCTGTTCTAAAAGCAAGCCTCACCCTAAGAAGCCTGTTGCATCATCTGTGAAGATGAAAATAAAAGTGCAAAGTGATTGAGCTCAGTCTTATACTCAAAAGAAGACTCTCAGAAATAAACCAACTAAATATGTCATGTGTGATAGTACCTCTCATCTTGCTAAGGATTGCATCTACAATCCCAAAGGTACTGTCTACATGAAGAAGATTTTTAAGAAGATGAAGAAGAAGATAGCTTCAGAAGGAACATCTTTTCCTTTCAAAAGCTCCAAAGTGAAGAAAAAGACAAGTGAAAACTTGCATTCGGAAGAAAATTTGGTCTTGGAAGAAAGGAATGTTTCCCAAGTACTGAAGTCTGCTGCAGTGAATGCAACATCTTCCAAAGTTCCAATCTCCAAAACTTCTAAAGTTATCGAAACCTCTAAAGTATTAAAGGTCAAGTCTAATCTTCCAAAGATGGTGTGGAAGATAAAGTAAGACCATGTGACTGAAAGTTCTTCATCAACAACAACTGATGATCCTCAAAGCTCGAATATAGGATCAATTACTGTTGCATTGTCTTTAGTTCACTTTGGTAAGGCCAAGACCAGCAAGGCTTGGGTTTCCAAATGTAACTATCTCTTTATGTGTAGGAATAGCTAAAGACCAAAGCAAATGTATAGATCATTGATAATGGCTGTTCTAGGCACATGACAGGTAATGGCTTTTTGCTTCAAAACATTAAGAGGATTGATGAAAGGGTAGGGTCACAAATCGTAAACTTAGCATTGAAAAGGTAAACTTTGTCAAGGAGCTTGGAAACAATCTATTTAGCATATCCTAATTTAGTGATAGAAGACATAACATGCTCTTTACTGAACATAAGTGCATTGTTCTCAATCCCGGGGTAGTTATTCCTCAAGAGCGTATCTTGCTCAGAGCTCCTAGTAAGGGGAACATGTACATGATGGATTTGCAAGAAACATCTTCTTCATGATAAGTTTTTTGTTTTTTATCTAAAGCAAAGTGATAAGTCTTTCCTTTGCCATAAAAGAATGTTCCATGTAAACTTTAAAAACATGAATAAATTAATTAAGAATCATTTGGTAACTCGAATGCCAAAGAAACAGTTTACCAGTGATGACCATTGTGTTGCATGCTCGAAAGGGAAGCAACACAAAGTGTCTCACAAGCCAAAGGAAATGAACTCAATCACTACTCCCCTACACTTGTTACATTTCGATCTCTTTGGCCCTACTAGTGTAATGAGTCTAGGAATGAGCTCTTATTGTTTGGTGATCATAGATGATTTCACAAGATTCACTTGGGTCTTCTTCCTTAGAACTAAGGATGAGACTCCTGAGATCTTGACGAACTTCATTCTGAAAATTGAGAATCAATGTGATCACAAGGTCAAAACCATAAGATGTGATCAAAGAAATGGATTCAAGAACCAAATCGTTGATGCATTTTATGATGAAAAAGGTATTTCAAGACAATATAATGCTCCCAAGACCCCTTAGTAGAATGGTGTTGCTGAGAGTAGAATCATGACATTTATTAAGGCTGCAAGAACCATGTTGTCTAACTTTAAACTGCCCGTCACCTTCTAGGCAGAGGCAATCAATACTGCCTGCTATGTGCATAACAGAGTTTTAGTAGTCAACACTCATGGTAAGACTCCTTATGATCTATGGCACAAAATGAGACCCTTCATCTGTTTCCTCCGATCATTTGGATGTCCTTGCACCATTCTGAATACCAATGATCATAAAGCCAAGTTTGTTGAGAAATCAGATGATGTACATTTCATTGGATACTCTTCTCAAGTTAAGGCTTGTAGAGTATACAATCTTAGAACCAGCATAGTTGAGAAGTCAACCAATGTGACTTTCAATGAACACACATCCAGTGTAAATGGTTCTAGTCAAGATTGGCTATTTGATCTTGATTTAGTTACCAACTGTTTTGAAAAATCTTGTGAAAATGTTTCAAGATCTATAGCTAACTTATCAGCAGTAGATCCTGACCCAAGATTTGAGCTACAAAGACCAAACAAGAAAAATACTTTAGCTCTAGTGGTAACTAACCCGGCAGGTGGAAATCCTATCAGCACAACCATGACAAATTCAGTTGATACATCTGACGTGCCTATAAATTCTAGCACAAAGGCATAGAACTCAAATAAAAGAGCTTCCAATGTAGTAGGAAATGGAGATGGTGATTCTGACCAAAAATTTCATGATACTAAAGATCTCTCAATTGAAGACAACATCAATGATGTCACACACTCATTGGATCAAGTTTCACTTGATAAGTGTGTTGATGTTGTGGGTGATACTCAATCACCAGATCTGAATTTCACTAATTTAGATCTTTTAAATCAACTTGCTGTGATTCCTCAGCTAAGAATCCACAAGTCACATCCCACCCCAAACATCATTGAAGATGTTGAGACAGGAGTGAGAACAAGAGGACAAACCCCTGAGAAAAATGTTTGTCTATACTCTTGTTTCTTGCCTAAGATAGAGCCTAAGAAAATTGATGAATCTTTGAAGGATAGTTGTTGGGTTGAAGCTATGTAGGAGAAGCTGCTTCAGTTCAAAAGGCAAAAGGTTTGGAACCTATGTTCTCTTCCTCATGGGAAGACTGCCATAGGAACCAAATGGGGTTTTAGAAACAAGAAGGATGATAGACGACTTGTCATCAAAAACAAGGCTAGACTAGTTGTTCAAGGGTAAACTCAAGAATAAGGAATTGACTACACTGATGTTTTTGCTCCTGTAGCAAGACTTGAAGCTGTTAGGATATTCCTGGCATTTGCTGCATCCAAGGATTTTAAAGTCTACCAACTTGATGTCAAGTGTGCATTTTTATATGGAATGATTTAAGAAGAAGTGTATGTCAAACAACCACCTGGCTTTTCAAACCCAGATCATCCTGATTATGTCTCCAACCTTGATAAAGCTCTCTATAGGTTGCATCAGGCTCCAAGAAAGTGGTATGACACAATGTCATAGTACCTTGTCCACCATGGTTACAAGAGAGTGAAATTAAATACCAGAGTGAACCTGACATAGTACCTTGTCCACCATAGTACCTTGTCCACCATGGTTACAAGATAGTGACTATGGTGGCTGCTATTGAGTTCAGTGGTATCTTTGTTAGGTTATTTTTTATCAAAACAATTTTGATAATTATTAATCAGATCAATAATCTATAACGTAGTGGAGTGAAATTAAATACCAGAGTGAACCCGACAGGATCTAGGTTACAAACAATGCAAATGCAGGATATAATTAACCTACTGATAAGATATAATATACATTGGTTAATAAATAGTCGTTTGAGATACCGATTTGGTACTAGAAGACGAACACGGGGTGGAACGCTAGAGCTGCGACTAATAGTGGCACGGGTCTAGGTTTCTCGGCTTGGATCTTGTTCGCAAGTGCACACGACAACAATAGCAATAAAACAACGATGGTGTGTGGTGATTCGGTGTTAATTCAGCCGTGATCAGGAGGAACACGTTTTATGGCTTAATGGATTAATTGAATCCTCATTGTTTGTTGTGGAGATTGTAATTTAAATAGGGAATCTTTCCTTTGAAATTGGCTGCACAAGGATACATATATCAATTAAAAGGTGAAGGGATAAAATCCTTTATGATCCTTTTATTATAATTAAATATTAGTTAACAATTAATATTAATCCACATATAACAACCGAAACCAAACCGAGTAACTTTCAGTAAATAAACGTTAAACAAAATAATTTATAACTTCTTATAAATTATTATGTCCCAACAACAGTTCTTATTAATTTACCAGTTAATCAAATTAAGTGGGTTTATCAATCGTGACCCAAGGTGTAACTCATTCGGGTCATAACTTTGTTGGCAACGTTATGTAATCGAACCCATACATAATCCAACAAACTCCCACTTGGACGTATTCGATTAAATCTTAACGTAGACAGTCAGCGGCACTCTAGCTATACATGGCTGCCCCCAACAAGGTATGACACTTTAAAGTCATTAACCAAAACATCTTGTTTTAGTAACATCTTACTATAACAAAACAATAGACTTATGGTATTTAAGTCATTTATCCTTTCTGTAACAGACATCAATTGAGTCATTGAGATTAATTCTCATTCGGAGCTCAATCATTATTGTTCTTGATGTAGATTCAAAATGGTCCAATCAAACACACAGTCAGTTTGGGTGAGGCCTCACACTACATACAACTCCTACTAAACTTCGGAATTATTCCTAACCAAAGCCTTTATAACTGGTAGTTACACGACAGCGGTTGACAGTGATCAAAATAATAACCCTTGGTAAACGGAAGTTCAAGTATGCATTCCAAGTCAGAGGAAACAAAAATGAGTTACATCCAACGTCATTCATAATGAGGTCTGTGAATTTAGAAGTCAACTCTTTGAGTCTAAATACAGAATAGTCTTAATTCAAAATTGTTCCCACAAGTCCGACCGACTACGGATAATTTAGAATACAATATTCATGGATTAAACGTATTAAAATCGAACATAGTTATAAGATTCATAATTGCATTTAAATAAGTAAATTCAAATGAATTCAAAATTATAACTGTTAAATGTTCGTACATCCCAATACCGAATCAAAACATATCACTAGCTAATCTAAGCCTAATTGCATCCCTATGCTGATCATGCTTGTCTTGATTCATGGGCTTAGTGAACAAGTCTGCTAGGTTTTGATCTGTGTCTATTTTACTTATCATGATGTCTCCCTGTTTCACTATGTCCCGTATGTATTGAAACTTCCTCTGAATGTACTTGGCCTTGTGATGAGATCTGGGCTCTTTGGCTTGAGTAATAGCACCTGTGTTATCACAAAATATCTCGATTGGTTGCTAAGTACTTGGAACCACATCAAGATCGGCTATGAACTTCTTCATCCAAGCAGCTTCCTTTGCAGCATTAGATGCTGCAATGTATTCAGATTCAGTAGTGGAATCTGCCACCACACTCTGCTTGGAACTTTTCCAAGAGATGGCTCCACCATTGAGTGTGAATAGAAAACCAGATTGTGAGTGAGAGTCATCTGGTCAGTTTATAAACTAGCATCAGTGAAACACCTTACAGTGAGTTGTTCTTCAACTCCTCCAAATATTAAGAACATGTCTTTAGTTCTTCTCAAGTACTTAAGAATGTTCTTAACTGCAGTCCAATGGGTAAAGCAAAGGTTCTGCTGATAACAGTCGGTAATGCTTAAAGCATATGAGACATCAGGTCTAGTGCACAACATAGCATACATGATAGAACCAATCGCTAAAGCATATTGAACCTTTTCCATTCGCTCAATATCAATGTCCATTGAAGGAGATTGTGATTTGTTTAGCATAGTACCTTTAGTCATAGGAACTCCTCCTTTCTTGGATTTTTCCATCTTAAAGCGTGTCATCATTTTATCTATGTGCGTGCTTTGACTAAGACCTAGAAGCCGCTTAGATCTATCCCTATAAATCTTGATTCCTAGAATGTAAGCAGCTTCTCCAAGATCTTTCATTGCGAAACAAGCTCCCAATCATTGTTTAACTTTGTTAAGCATAGGGATATTGTTTCCAATGATCAGTATATCATCCACATACAATATGAGGAATGATATAGTGCTCCCACTAGCCTTTTTGTAAACACAAGGCTCATCTTCACTTTTGACAAAACCAAATTCTATGATTCTCTAATCAAAATGAAGATTCCAGCTACGAGATGCTTGTTTAAGTGCATAAATAGACTTATTCAGTTTACACACCCTATTTGGATATTTTGGATCAACAAAACCATCAGACTGAACCATATAGACATCTTCAGAGAGATGTCCATTTAGAAAAGCGGTTTTGACATCCATTTGTCATATCTCGTAATCATAGTACGCGGCTATGGCAAGTAATATCCTAATTGATTTTATCATAGCAACGGGCGAGAAATTTCATCATAGTCAACACCTTGAGTTTGAGTGAAACCCTTCGCAACTAGCCATGCTTTATAGGTGTGTACATTTCCATGCATGTCAGTTTTTCGATTGAAAATCCACTTTCTCCCTACTGCCCATGAACCGGGGGGTAGCTCAACCAAGTCCCTGACTTGATTGTCACGTATAGATTGCATCTCGGCGTTCATGGCATCTAGCCATTTAACACATTCCGAATCTGAGATAACAGACTTGTAATTAGTAGGTTCATCACCAGAATCAGCTACTACCTGAACCTGGGGACCCTCCGAATTCCAAAGATATCTGTCAGGTTCTTTGCGAGTTCTGCTACTTCTGCGAACGCTTGTGTTTATGTCTGAATCAGAAACAATTTCTTGTTGTTCAGACGCACCGACTTCATCAGCGTTTATTTGTGGTTCTCGAATTTCTTCTAGATCCACGATATTACTTCTAGTTCCTCGATCAAGAAACTCTTTCTCGGGAAAATGTGCCTTTCTTTTGATGGAAATCATATTTGCATCAGGATGGAAAAAGTAATATCCGCTTCTATTATAGTATCCGACGAAAATAACTTTTTCACCTCTAGGATCTAGCTTGTCATCAAGACTTGCTGGTGACATAAGCATCACATCCCCATACTCTAAGGTAAGACAAATTGGGTTTAGACCCATGCCATATCTCATATGGGGTTTTTTCTACCTTTTTAGTCGGTGCGAGATTGATAAGGCGGGCGGCGGTCATAAGAGCATAACTCCAAAAGGAGTGAGCTAAGTTGGTTCTACACATCATCGATTGAACCATATTAAGTAGGGTTCGATTTCTCCTCTCACTCACACCATTATGTTGGGGTGTGCCAGGTGGAGTGAATGTAAAACAATTCCACGTTTCTTTAGATGATTAGTGAACTCTTGGCTTAGGTATTCTCCACCTCGATCATATCGAAGTACCTCTAGAGTCTTACCAAGTTGGTTTTCTACTTCGTTTTGAAACTCTTTGAACTTTTCAAAAGTTTCATGTCTATGCTTCATAAGGTAGACATAGGCGTATCGACTATAATCATCAATAAACGTAACAAAGTATCTTTCATGATTTCTAGACATGGTTCTGAAAGGACCACATACAGCCGAATGTATGAGTGCTAAAAATCCTTGGCCCGTTCACCAACATGGGTGAAAGGGTCCTTTGTGAGTTTGCCAGCTAAGCAAGATTTGCATTCATCAAAGGATTCATGTCCTGTGGATTCAATAATCCCTTCGGACTGAAGCCTTTTCATGCGGGCCTTGCTTATGTGGCCAAGTCTACAATGCCATAGAAATGTATCATTGATACAAGATTTGATACGCTTTCAAAGATTATATATGTTATTGTTTGTTTGAACATCAATCTCATAAATTCCATTTCGAGGTTTAGCCTCAAAATAAAAAACATCATTCAAGTAGGCAGAAATAAAATCATTATTAAAAGCGTACTTGAATCCAAGTTCAAACAATAAAGAAACTGAAATAATGTTTCTAGTCAAACTAGGAGCAAATAAACAATTATCTAAAGTAATTACAAGACCAGATGGACAAGAAAGATGATATGTTCCAGTTGCTAGAACAGGTACTCTTTTCCCCATCACCAACGATGAGCTCCATGTCGCCATGTTTCAGTTTCTTCCACTTCTCAGGCTCCTGCAAGATATTAATGATGTGGTAACCACATCCATATCAAATACCCATGTGTTGCTGGAAACAGTGAAAAGTTCTATAACATAAATAAGAATACCTAAAGAAGTGCCTTCACCATCGGCCTTCTTCGCCCTCAGCTTAGCTAGATAGTCAGGGCAGTTACGTTTCCAGTGCCCCATCTTATTGCATTCAAAGCAGTGGCGCTCCTCAGGAGGGGATGTCGCTTTGTTTTTAGTAGCCAGCTGTTTGTTGTTGGTGGCAGGCTTGGCAACAACAACCTTTTCCTTACATTTGTTGTTATAACCTTTTTTCTTGGGATTAGGCTTTTTAACATCAGTAGATCTGACCATTAGAAGTTGCTTTGTCTTACCTGGTATATTTTGTTCAACAGTTTTGAGCATACCAAGTTCAGCCACAGTTTTTCCCCATGCATTCATATTGAAGTTCATTACAAACTGGTCGTAAGAGCTTGGGATGGAGTTCAAAATGAAGTACGCTGCCATTTCATCTTGCATGGGATAACCAAGTGTGACCATTTAGTCGATGTACCATTTCCTTTTAAGCACATGAGTACTAACAGACGAGCCTTCTTGCATTTTGCAGCATATCAGCTGCTTCATGGTATCATAGCATTCTTGTCGGGCTTGTTTCTGAAACATGCCTTTAAGTTGCTCAAACATGTCAATGCAGCCATGTCCTCCATGTTCTTCTAGAGATTAGGGAACATGGTGGCTAGTATAAGGTAGGCTATCTCATCGGCATCCTCCTTAAATTTTTCCCAAGTTTTACGGGCAACGGCCGTATTATTTTCAGGCTCCTTGGGAACAGCGCTATCTAGAACATAGAGCTTTTTCGCTATCTTAAGAACAATTCTTAGATTGCGGTGCCATGCGAGAAAGTTGGTGTTCTCAAGTTTCTCTTTCTCAGGTATAGACTTGAGAATGAATAAGTTATTGGTTTTTGAAGACATCTGTTTAAATAAGCAAAAATAAATTAATTAGTATTTTCGATGTATTATTTCCTTATTTTAATTAATGAACCATTTACAATAATTTTTAATAAGGAATGAGAATCTGGATTGGTAAGTTACTAAAGGCAGCTGGGCATACAACATTAGTAAGTGATTAGACAGACTGACAATGTTTGACAATTGGGAAAAGTGCATAACTCTTAGGTATGAGGCCGTAATGACAACATTTGTTAATGCATTGATATGTATAGCCTCATCTATGCCCACTTTTCTCTCTAGACAGCTGTGGCACGTAACAAGAGAGAAAAGTAATAATCATCCTAAAACAAGTACGTGCGGAAGGGCCGGATATGTCAACGAAACCCTTGCACCTCGAAAGATTAAACTATACATCAAGTGCGGTGCTGTGGCTCCAAACACTGATGTTTTGCTTCATATTCCAAGTGTTCCTAATAGTAGGGTCGCATAGACTATTGATTTTTATCTATGGGATCCAATTTTAGTGTTTACCGAATAGGGTCAAACATAACGAATGATTAAGTCATACGTGTGTTGTAAAATTTAATTTTACAATATTTAGTTCGTGATAACAAATGACGAACCCTTTCATCTCTCGGGACACTAAATTTTAATACCCTATTAAAACTAGATTTATCGTGAGATAGATAATTAATTTTTAAATTCATAATTTTAAATTATCAAGATTCAAGTTTTGAAATTTAAATTAATTTTAAATTTGAAAACTTATTTATGTATTATTTTAAAATAAGTTAATAATTTTAAACTATCAAGTTTTAAGTTTTAAAATTTAAACTAATTTTAAATTCGAAAACTTGTCTAGTTATCTTTTAAAATGGATAACCAATTTAATTCAAAATTATCAAGTTTCAAGTTTTGAAATTTAAACTAATTTTAAATTTGAAAACTTAATTAATTATCTTTTATAAAACAAAATATTTGTTTTAATCTTTTAACAAGTTGTAAAAATAAGTTTAGAACTTTTTATTTATTTTGATTGTAAAAATATATATTTTAATTAGTTTGGTATTATTTTGACATGTTATAACAATTATAAGATTAAAGCAACCACAATAGCAAAGTAAATATGTAAATTTCATGGCTATGATTGTTTGATCTTGCTAGAGCCAAGTAGCAAGATCAAACTAGGTCATGGGGTCACAACACAAAACAAACACAATGATGAACCTAAGTGCATCTAGATGTCCTAATCGGCTCCCACTAGCTCCTTGATTCGTCTCGTCTCTAGTTTTGACTTCGGGTCTTCAAATATTACATTATTTATAAAAACAATACATAATAAAAGAAAATCCTAATCTATTACAACTTTGAGCTATCAAATGGGCCAAAATCATAAAAACCAAAAATAAACGAAATCAAACCAAAATATAATCATTCAACCATAAGGTATAGCCAGATTTACATATTAAACACAAATCAAAATAAATCGAGCAATCTTTTGGTTTAAAAATACTTAACCAAAATAAATAATTTGCCCTAAATAATATAAATCAGAAACTTTAAACGATTCTAAAGTTTGTGATTTGAAACCGGTTAATGAACCGGATCTGATTTGCATGTTGTAAGTGTGGCTTTGATACCACTGTTGAGTTCAGTGGTATCTTTGTTAGGTTATTTTTATCAAAACAATTTTGATAATTATTAATCAGATTAATAATCTATAACGCAGCGGAGTGAAATTAAATACTAGAGTGAACCCGACATGATCTAGGTTACAAACAATGCAAATACAAGATATAATTAACCTACTAATGAGATATAATATACCTTGGTTAATAAATAGTCGTTTGAGACACCGAGGGTTCAACGATTTCGTGCTAGAAGACGAACACGGGATGGAAAGCTAGAAGTCGTGACTAATAGTGGCACGGGTCTAGGTTTCTCCGCTTGGATCTTGTACGCAAGTGCACACGACAGCAGCAGCAATAAAGCAACGGTGGTGTGTGGTGATTCGGTGTTAATTCAGCCGTGATTAGGAGGAGCACGTTTTATGGCTTAAGGGATTAATTGAATCATCATTGTTTGTTGTGGAGTTTGTAATTTAAATAGGGAATCTTTCATTTGAAATCGGCTGCACAAGGAAACATATATCAATTAAAAGGTGAAGGGATAAAATCCCTTATGATCCTTTTAATATAATTAAATATTAATTAACAATTAATATTAATCCACATATAACAACCAAAACCAAACCAAGTAACATTCAGTAAATAAATGTTAAACAAAATAATTTATAACTTCTTATAAAGTCCCGACAACAGTTCTTATTAATTTACCAGTTAATCAAATTAAGTGGGTTTATCAATCATTACCCAAGGTGTAACTCATTCGGGTCATAACTCGGTTGGCAACGTTATGTAATTGAACCCGTACATAATCCAACAGCTGCAACATGACTGCAAAGTCTACATCACGGGGATGTCAGTTCCTTGGTGGAAGGATATTCTCATGTGCAAGAAACAATCCTGTGTGTCTACATCAACTGCTGAAGCTGAATACATTACTGCTACAAGCTGCTGTGCTCAAGTGCTCTAGATTCAGAATCAGATGCTGCATTATAGATTCAATTTCAAGGAGACTACCATCCACATAGACAACAACAGTGCTATCTCTCTTATAGAGAATCCTGTGAAACACTTAAAGACAAAGCACATCAATATCAGATATCATTTGATAAGAGATAATTTTGAAAAAATGCTGATAAAACTGGTTAAAGTTAACACAAATGAACAATATGTTGATCTGTTCTCCAAGGCATTTGATAAACAGATATTTAAGTATCGTATATTAGCTATTGGGATGATTAACTTGGAGTAGATTTTCTTAAATTAATTTCAGAATTATTTGCTAAAATATGTATCTTTAAGGTTGTCTATTTCATCACTAATAAGGCGAATTATCTTGAAAGAAAATTTGCAAATCAAGTTGCTCTGTTATCTTCGGAGAAAGATCCTGGTTACTCTAAAATGGCAAACCCTTTATCTTGAAACACTCATTTCTAGCCGAGATCATTCACCCCCTACTGAGGTGGACTCTTCTAAACAAGTTCAAGAAGTTCATATTGAAGAGTCTCTCACTTCTGCAAGTGATTACATCATTAAGACCTCAACCATGGTAACTCAGCCCCTTGACAATTCTCTTGAAGTTTTCTTGGAGCAAAGGAAATCCAGCAGCCAAGACTTCCATGTCGGTGATGAGGAAGAAGACTTTGGTCCAATTATCTCATCCCCCCATGATTATTCTGATAAAGATGAGGGGAGTCTACAACTAAAGGTGCACACATTGATCAAAACATGCACATATTTAGTTTCAAAGGTAAGTCATCTAGAATCTCAGGTGGCGTCCTTACAAAGAAGGGTTATTGACCAGCAACTTGAGATCACCGATCTCAAACGCAAGAAACCTAAGAGTCCCCTAAGTAGAACGCAACAAGGGCCATAAGAACCTATGGATGTGGTGGACCTATCCCTTGGCTACCCTATACAAGAGGATGATGCTAGGAAAAGGGGTAGAAAGTCTACCTACAATCAAAGAATCTGGGAGTTTTTTTCAGATGGACATAGAGGATTCATCACCCTCACTTGGAGTTGTCCATACTCAATAACGTCCTCGGTTTTAAAGAATTTAAGAATGGGTGCTGCAGGAATTCAGGAGAAGATCAAGCTTACATAGACAAAGGATAGCGGAGAAAACTTTTGGTCAAATGGATAGTGAGGTAGACCCTAGGATTACCTTTGAAAGGGAAATATTGGTTTGCATGACCGTAGAAGGTAGGTCAATACAACCAGTCTCACAATGAGAAAAGAGTTAGAACACTTAATAGGTCAAATAGGGAACTGGAACAATACTATGATGCTATGAGAACTCAAGCAAACATTGAGACAGAACTAAGAACAACAACTGAATATGGTTTTCAAGGAATAACTATATTGCTCTCAAGTTCTTTCAGAAGTGTTACAAAGCATACGAATAAGATACAAGGACCTGAGATACTTTATACTATATCCTACAGCCGGCCATACTTTGAAGGCCAGCTGAAAACCCTAATCTAGACAACAAGATCAATGTAAAGTCAAAAGGCAGATTGCCTTTTGACTAGTGACTATGACATGCCATTGCTCACATCCTAATATATTACAAAAAGAATAAAAGTACATAAAGTAGAAAGTTACAGACTCAAAATCATAATCTACAGATTACAAAAGCATTGACCTTTTTCACCAACTTATGCAAGTTGGTGAGTCTTCAGAGTGACAGTGGAAAGTTAGTCAGCTTTCTGAATTCTCTGTCTTCGGAAGGAATCAGTCTTCTGTCTTGATGGGTTGGGAAGACTTTGTCTTCTAAGCTTCGGAAGACTTCATCTTTGGCTTCGAAAGATTTCACACTTAGAATAATTTTCTATGCAGAGTGTAAAACTTCCAAAGCTACTATTACTATGTATAAAGTGCATGCATGCAGGAAGCACTTTGATTTTTTTGGGTGCATCAGCCTTTCTGTAAACCTTACAAACTCCCCCTAGGCTGATGCTACCAAAACAATGAAGTTATTCATTAGTTGACAGTCCTCATTAGGATCAGGACCATTCTTTTCTTCATCATTTGGTTAGGATCCTTTAGACTCTCATAATACCTTCTCATTTCAAAGAGATCATGCAGAGGTAGATCAAGTATGTCCTGCCAAAAATAGATATCTTGACCACCTTTATCTTTGATGACATATCATCTGTCTGGATTAGCAGCAAAGGTCCAAGATGGGTCTTCCAGATGCAAGAGGCTCTACTTGAATTGGAGTTGGTTGTGCAGCCTCTTGTTGCACTTCCTCAGAATGTTCTGATTCATCCTGAGGTGCAGAGGTGGATGTATTGGACTTCTTCTTCTTTTTCTTGTCCCTTCTGATGGCCATCCTTTTACGTTTTCTGCACTTTAACTGTGGAGAGTGGCCTACAGCACCAGTTGATTTTTCTTTATTTTCCTCAGTTGGGTCCTTTTCCTCCAATTGTTAAGAAGTAGGAGGTTTAGAACCCTACTATAGCTCAGAAGATGAAGTTGGCTTAGATATAGCTTTAGGATCAGGTTGTGTTATCTCTTGTGGTTCAACCTTCACCTCAACTTCAGGTACAGCTTGACTTGGTGGAGAATGCAAGTCAACCAGCTAATCTTCCTTTATCTTCTACTTGATCCTTCTGATATGCTCATCCATAGTGGATAGAGACATAGGACCAAGTCTCCTTTCGGAGAACCCATACAGCTTCAAGAATCTCACCATCTTTAGCCTATCATCAAACTTCTTTTCTTGTGCTCTGATGGTGGCTCTTGACTTAGCAGTCTATTCTCTCATTTTCCTCTTAATAGCTTTTCTTTGAGTTTGAGCTTCTTCGTCCAGCTGTTTGAGGTACTCAAATTCATTATACTCATATGAGAGAGGGTTGAGTGTTGCTGCCTGATAGAGACCTGTGGCACTCGGATAGGCTATCATCTTCTGTCTCTCTTGTTCTCTGCCTATCTGAGTTTGTTCTTGTTGTACAGCCACAGTCTCTTTTTCAGGGTCGTTTTCTTGAACTGGAGAGAGGGTAGGGGCTTTGTATAATTTCTTCCTTTTTCTTTCTTCTTTGATCTTGAGAAGCAATTCTATAGCCTCAGCCTCCTTTCTCTCTTTTGACAACTAAGTGTCTGCCAGTTCATTTAGTTCTGCCAGTTCATTCAGTTCTGCCAGGGGAAGAGAGATGATCTCATCTATATTATAATTTCTTAATCCCAGATAATTCAATCTAGCTGCACTTAACTCATCATCTTAAGTGTTAGACCTGTGGGCAGCTCTGATTGCAGCATGCATGAAGCTTTGGATCTCTCCTGTTCTTTCCCCCCTAGTCTTCCTCTTCCTCTCTCTTTTCTCCTCCTTAATCTACTCAGGAATCATTTTCCTTTTCCTTTTGTCAATTGTTGGCCTGTATGACTTAGGGTAGAGAGAGCTTTAGCCTTCTAAAGATTGTGTTGATCTTGAGCTCTGGCAAGGAAGAAGTTATGATACACCTTCACCGGCAGGTGTTTCACTGAGGGTACTGGGTGCTGAGCATGAGCCTGTCTTAAGGTTCACAGGGTCCACTACTGGGCCTTCAACTAAGGTTTCCCCTTCGAAGCTAGTCTTTGGGTTTGCCTCAATATCTAGTTGACCAACAGTTTTCCCTGCTAGCCTCTGTCTATATAATTTTGCTTTGTTTCTAAACTCCTGCGGCACCCACTCTTGAATCATCTCAGCTAATCTGCCAGCCCGTCTGTTTTGGCTTGGGTTGACTAGAGGCAGATCAACCAAGTTAATACTCTCATGGAATCTTAGTGTTTGAAAATTGAAGAGCTCCTCCTGCCCCTGAGATCGTGAGAGCACCAATGTCATTTTTGCACTGTCATACCACCATCCCACTATTGGATTTTCAACAGGATAGGATAGGGCAGACATGGCCATTGAAATTACTTACTCAAAAAGTTTTTGTAGCATGCCTCCACATCAGTGTGAGCCTGAAACGTTTCTAGAAATTCTAACTTTTTTAGAACTATTTTTTCATTTTAAAGGTGATTAAAAAATAAAATTAAATTTGAAAAACAAAATGTAAAAAAAAATATCATAAAACAAGAGTTTAAGATGATATTATTGTTGTTTTACTTGAAATAATTATTTATAAGTAACTTAATCATATTTTATCTTAATATATCATTTTACAATATTTTATAATATAATATTTTATTAATTAAATCCATGTATTAAACGGGGGATAAACTAGTTACCAATATTTGCATGTAATCTAGAAACTTGCATGAGTAAGTCTAATCTGCATGGGATATTGAGATGTGATTTGATTACTTAAAATGTTGATAATTTATTATTTAATTTTATAAAATACAAAATGTTTTTATAAAAGTTTAAGTTCTTGAGTTTTTATATATTTTATGCAACACCTTATATATATATATATATATATATATATATATATATATATATATATATATATTTATATATATATATATATGTGCATATATATACATATATATAGGGGAATGAACGGTTGTTAACCCACCTTTATTTCGATAACCCGTTAACACTAATGTAACAAACACTTGCACCATAATTATGTAGTGTAAATAACTTTTACACCGCATTACACCACTGATTTAACAATTTTCCCTCTATTTTTTAAAAAAATTCCCCCTTTTTTAAAACCGTCTTAACTTTTTTGTATGATATTATTTTTTATGCAAATTACACTATTAAATAAATCTTTTTAATATCTTTAATTTGAGTATAATCTTGCTATATTTTTTAAAAACAATTTAATGTTCATTGTATACCACTAATTTACCACTGTAACTCTAAGTTACAGTGATGGCGTGGGCTGTTGTGGACCACTAGTTTGGTTAACGGGTTATCGCACTATACAAGGCTTAACATTCGTTCTCTATCCTATATATATATATATGTGTGTGTGTGTGTGTGTGTATGTATGTATATATATATATATATATATATATATATATGTTTCTATATATTTATATGTATATATGTGCGTATAGATATTTATATATATGTATATATGTGTATACGTATATAGGATAGATAACGAATATTAACCTTTGTTTATTGCGATAACCCATTAACCAAATTAGCGGTTAATAGTAGGCGCTGTAATTAATATAAGTTAGAGTTACAGTGGTAATCTAATGGTGCATAATGAACATTAAAAAAAATTTTAAAAAACTATAGCAAGACTATACTCGAATTAAAGATATTAAAATGATATATTTAATGGTGTAATTTGTATAAAAAATAACATTATACAAAAAAGTTAATACGGTTAAAAAAAAGATTGAAATTTTTTAAAAAATAGAAGGAAAATTGTTAAATCAATGGTGTAACGCGATATAAAGTTAGTTACACTGAATAATCATGGTGTAAGTGTTAATGGGTTATCGCCATAAATATGGGTTAACAACCATTCCTTCCCTTATGTATATATATATATATGTGTGTGTGTGTGTGTGTATACATATATATATATATATATGAGCATGTACATATATATATGTGTATATCTTTATACTAATAAATAAAAATAAATTCGGACACTTGTCATCATTTTAAGCCATCTAATAATTGGTTTTTCTGCTTCTCTCTCCTCTTAAATATTAATGTTATAATAGCTATTTATTAATTTATAACTATCCATAATTAGATATTCAAATATATGTAATAGTAAATTTATTAATTACGTGTATTACATGGGATTGCAACCTATTAATACATAAATAAATGGTAGCATGATTTTAGTAATTTCCATAAACAACATAATTTGTATATGACAAGTATACCCTTGATAAAAAAATTAATACATATGACATGTGGCGTAATCATATTGGTTCCTACGGTTTTTAGGCTACATATTGTTTGTATATGATCCTCTTATATATATATATATATATATATATATATATATATATAAAACAAGAGAAATTGTGTAAACCAATAAATCAAATTATAAGGCATACTTGAAAGGCTAATACAACCAAAGTAGGCGAAGAGTTTATTGCTTGCATTCATGTGCATTGAAGAAGTTATTTCGGAAGTTTTACACTTCTCCTAAGAAAAACTGCCCAAGTGTAAAATCTTCCGAAGCCAAAACCAAGATCTTCCGAAACCAAAGATGAAGTCTTCCGAATCATAGAAGACAAAGTCTTCTAAAGCCAACAAGACAGGTGACTGATTTCTTCCGAGTACATGGAAGACATGCTTTCTCTGATCTACTTTTTTAGAAAGCTGACCAACTTTCTGCAGCCACTATGAAGACTCACCAACTTGCATAAGTTGGTGAAACGGTCCATTATTTAGAAAACTATAGATTATGGTCTAGGTGTCTTTAACTTTCTACTTTGTACTTTTATTCTTTTTGTAATACATTAGGATGTGAGCTATGGCATGTCATAGTCACATGTCAAAAGGCAAACTGTCTTTTTGACTTTACATTGATTTTGTTGTCTAGATCAGTGTATCCAGCTGTCCTTCAAAGTATGACCGGCTGTAGGATGTAGTATAAAGTTTCTCAGGTCTTGTATTTTGAATTATCACTTTTATCACTTGATCATTTTGTAAGTTTGTAATAGAACTTGAGAGTAATATACAGCATTCTTGAAAACCATTTCTAATTGTGTTCTGTTACTTTAGGTTCCTAGTTTATATAAAGCCGATTCCCTATTTGATGTTGTAAGTGTTATTCAATTTCACTCTCCAAACACCTTGTTAAACTATTGCATTGACCTCCCCAAACGGTCCTGCACAAATCTCCACCTTTGATTTATAAAGATCAATGGCTCATATTTTTTTAAATAATATAATAAAAAGTTGTACTTTTATTGGAACACATGTACAAAGTCAAACAAATATGAGCCATTGATCTCGTAAATAAAAGGTGGAGATTTGGTTTATTGGTTTACACAATTTCTCTTGGTATCATAGCAATTCAGGCTCTTGATTGTAAGATCTTACCATCTTAAATCTGCTAAGTTTCACAAAGCACTTACTTGTTCAAATGGCAGCTCTCTCCAAAGCTGACATGGAAACTAGCACCATGACAAAGTCTTCACTGATAACTCCTGATGACTTTGATACTTGGTGCCAAAGAATGGAAGGGTTCATCAAGTCTCAAGACAATAGGATATAGAGATCTGTTGTCTCTGGACCTCATGAGGATTGGAAGAGAATAGATGTGGCTGGACCTGATGACTTTGATACTTGCACACCTTCAGCAACTGCTGTTGGTGAAATGATACCAAAGGATGTGGCTAACTATTCTGGTGAGGATTGGAAGAGAATAGATGTAGATCTGAAGGCCATGACTGCTCTTCAAACTGCTCTTCCCAACTCTATCTACAAAGGCTTCAAGAAGTACAAAACTGCCAAGCAGCTCTGGGATGCACTAAAGTTGATGTATGAGGGGTCTGAGAAAACTAAGGAGAATAAGAAAGACCACATGAAGCAGCAGTTTGAGAACTTCACCTTCAAGACTGGTGAAACCATGACTCAGTAGTATTTCAGATATGTTGTTGAAACTCTGGTAGATACTGGTGTCAAACTGGAGAATAGGGACATTATGAGGAAGTTCATGTTCTCTCTTCCCAGAGAATGCACTCACTACTATGTGCCATTAAGAGAACTGAGAACCTATCAACTCTTACCCTTACTGAGTTGTATGGTATCCTGAGCAGTTACTAGATGGAGATGAACATGCAAAATCCATCTCACAGCTCATCCAGTACCCACAAGAGTTCTGCTCTCCATGTGGTTGAAAGGGATAGCAGAAAACCTTAGCATCATCTTCTCAGCTACCCTAACAACTCACAAAAGGGCGCTTTCATTACCTTCCCGGAGACACCAAGGAAGAGCTACATCTAAGGAAGCCCATTCCAAGAGACAAGCTCTTCTCAAGCCTTTGTCTCTTCTGATCTACATCTAAGGAAGCCCATTCCAAGATACAAGCTCTTCTCAAGCCTTTGTGTCTTCTGATGAAAGTTCAGGCAACTTTCTCTTTACTTTGGAAGACTTGGACTGCATTCATCCAGATGATCTAGAGTACATGGAGATTGTGTAGCAGATGGCTCTTCTCACTCATAGAGCCAAGAAGTTCTACCAAAGGATAGGGAGGAAGTTTCCCAGCAATGTCTCCGGTGGCAAGTTTGGGCTGGATAAAAGCAAAGTGAAGTGTTATAACTGTAACCAGATGGGACACTTTGCTAGAGAGTGCATGGCACCAAGAACAAATGGTGGCCAGGCACAATCCAGATCAAACTACACTGAGGGAGCTCTAAAAGCTGAGAAGCCCAAGCAACAGGCTGTAGTAGCCATTGAAAAAAGAGGCTTTGATTGGATTTTCCAGGTTGAAGATGCTTCTAGAAAGCATGCCTTGATGGCTAGCCATGAATAACCTAAGCTAACAGAACATCTTTGTAAACCTAAGTGCATTGCTAAAGTTAGCATGTATAGGTCCTACTACTTAGAAGTGAGATCTGATCTTGAGTCTTTGAATATTTTAAAAGCTGATTTTAAAAGAGGAGAAAATGATTATAAACTTATAATAGAAGATTTAGAGAAAACAATTTCTACTCTTAAACATGAGCACACAAATTACAGGACTCAAATCAAAGATCTCATTAATAAGTTAACTGAATGCTAAGCTGAGCTTGTGATCGGCAAAGTCAGGGTAGAAAAATGTGTTCATGAAGAGGAAACCTTCAAGAACATCATATATTCATCTCTGCATGCCAAAGTGTCTTATGAGAACAGGTAGGGGTTGGAATCTATTGAAATAGCTCCTCCACACACTCTATTATCTATAAGACAGCCAAGGTGTTGAACTTGTGAAGATGAGCTTCCTACAGAAGATCCAGTTTAAGAGAAAGATGAAGATGATGATAATAAAGAGGAGATGGTGAAGGATGAACCTGAACTGAGTGAGAAGGTTCAATCTGATGAAGGACATCATTCTCCTAGAGAGAAGAAATGGACAAAGATGGCCAAGTCTACAAGAAAGAACTTGATAAGGAATGCAAAGAGAAAAGCAAAGAAAACTCAAAAGATCAAGGCCACCTTTGAGTTGAAGGAGAAGCAAGTATTCATATCCACTAGGTCTGCGGTCGTGAAGACTACAAACTTAACTATGGATTCTAGTAACAGAATTCCTAGTTTAAGTTCAAACCATCCTTGTCAAAAAGTGCACCACTGCTGCACTGCCTGAAGCCTATCCCTAAAAGGCTTGCTGTATCATTTGCAAAGGTGAAGAAGGAATTGGAAAGTGATCTAGCTCAACTAGCCTCTCTTGAGAAGTCATTCAGAAGCAGCTCAACTACATGCATCATGTGTGGCAGTACTTCTCATCTTCCTAAAGATTGCTTCTACAATGCCAAAAGTACTATCAACATGACCAAGAAGGCTTCGGATATAATGAAGAAGAAGGCAGCTTCAGAAGGAAAGTCCCTTTTCCTAGGAAGCTCCTAAAAAAAGGCTCAGATGATAAGTGGAAAATTGCCTTCGGAAGATATTTTGGTCTCGGAAGAAAGAAATGTTTCCAAAGTACTGAAGTCTGCAATGGATGCAAAAACTTTCGATAGTTTAGTCTGCAAAACTTCCGAAATGATAAAAACTTTCAAAGCATTGAAGGCCGAGTATAATCTGTCCAAGATGGTATGGAAGACAAAGGAAGACAAAGTGACTAAAGTTTCCACATCATCAACAGCTCAAGATCCTCAATGCTTAAACATAGGATCCATAATTATTGATTTATCTTTTGTTAATATAAATGAACCCAAGACAAGCAAGGCTTGAGTCTCCAAATGTAAATAACCATCTTTTTTTATGCAAGAACAGCTGAAGACCAAAAGGAATGTATGTATTATTAATAGTGGCTATTCCAAGCACATGACAGGCAATCACTCCTTGTTGCAAAACTTTGAAAAGTTTGATGAAGGGTCAGTTGCTTTTGGAGGAGAATCTAGTGGTTACATCACTTGAAAGGGCAAGGTCACAAATGGTAAGCTCAACATTGAAAAGGTAAACTTTGTCAAGGAGCTTGAGTATAATAATCTGAGTGTATCTTAATTCTATGACCAGAAGCATAACATGTTCTTCATTGAACATGAGTGCATTGTTCTCAAGCCCGGGGTAGTCATTACTCAGGAGCATATCCTGCTCTTTAGCCCCTAGGAAAGGGAACATGTACAAGATGGATTTGTAAGAAACCTCCCCTTCTGGAGAAGTTTCTAACTTTCTGTCTAAAGCCAATAGTGGAGTCCTTGCTCTTGCATAAAACAATATCCCATGTAAACTTTAAGAACATGAATAGATTAATTAAAGATTATTAGGTGACTGGAATGCCAAAAAATGAGTTTACAAGTGATGACCATTGTGTTGCATGTTTCAAAGGAAAGAAACACAAAGTGTCTCAAAAGCCAAAGGAAGTCAACTCAATCACTACCCCTTCACTTATTACACTTGGATCTGTTTGGCCCCACAATTGTAATGAGTTTAGGAAAAACTTCATATTGTTTTGTGATCACAGATGACTTAACAAGATACACTTGTTTCTTCTTCCTTAGAACTAAGGATGAGACTCCTGAAATCTTGAAGTCCTTCATTCTAAAGATTGAGAATCAATCTGATCACAAGGTCAAGATAATAAGATGTGATCAACGAACAAAATTCAAAAATCATATCCTTGATTCATTTTGTGAGTAAAAACATATTTCAAGATAATACAGTGCTCCCAAGACTCCTCAGCAAAATGGTGTTGCTGAGAGGAGAAACAGGACACTTATTAAAGTTGCAAGAACCATGCTATCTGATTCTAAACTACCAATTACCTTCTGGGCAGAGTTAGTTAACAGTGCCTGCTATGTGTAGAACAGAGTTTTAGTTTTCAAGACTCATGGTAAGACTCCTTATGAGCTGTGGCACAAAAGGAGAACTTTCATTGGTTTTCTCAAATCATTTGGATGCTCTTGCACCATCTTGAATACCAAAGATCATCTAGCCAAATTTACTGAAAAATCAGATGATGGACATTTCATTAGATACTCTTCTCAAGCTAAGGCTTACAGAGTATACAATCTCAGAACACACACCTAGTGTAAAGGGTTCTGCTCCTAATTGGCTATTTGATCTTGATTTAATTACCAACTATTTTAACAAATCTTGTGAAGATGTATCAGGATCTAAAGGTAACTTATCAACAGTAGATCCTGACCCAAGATTTGAGCTGAAAAGGCCAAGTTTGAATACTACTTTAGCTCCAATGGTAACTAACCCTGCAGGTGGAGATCCTATCAACACTACAATGACAAATTCAGCTGATACATTTGAGGTGACTATAAATTTTAGCTTAGAGGCACAAAATTCAAATAAAGGACCTTCAAATGTAGGAAGATGTGGAGATGGTGATTCTGATCAAGAATTCCATGATACTGAAGACCTCTCCACTAAAGATAACATCAATGATGTCACACACTAATTGGATCAAGTCCATCTTGATAAGTGTGTTGTTATGGTGGGTAATCTTCAATCACCAGATCTGAATTTCACAAACTTAGATCTGTCAAAGCAACTTGCTGTGATTCCTCAACAAAGAATCCATAAGTCTCACCCTACCACAAACATTATTAGAGATGTTGAGACAAGAGTAAGGACAAGAGGACAAACCCATGATAAAAATGTTTAAGTGCACTCTTGTTTTTTGTCTTAGATAGAACCTAAGAAGATTGATTAGGATTTGAAGGATGGAAGTTGGGTTGAAGCAATGCAAGAGGAACTGCTTCAATTTAAAAGACAGAAGGTTTTGAACCTATGTCCTCTTACTCATGAGAAGACTACTATAGGAACCAAATGGGTTTTTAGGAACAAGAAGGATGATAGAAGACTTGTCATCAAAAGCAAGGCTAGACTAGTTGTTCAAGGATACACTCAAGAAGAAAGGATTGACTACACTGATGTCTTTGCTCCAGTAGTAAGACTTGAAGCTATTAGGACATTCCTATCTTTTGCTGCATCCAAGGATTTCAAAGTCTACCAGCTTGCTATCAAATGTACTTTTCTATATGGTGTGATTGAATAAAAAGTGTATGTCAAAAAATCACCTGGCTTTGCCGACCCAGATTATCCTGATTATGTCTATAAGCTTGATAAAGCTCTCTATGGGCTTCATTAGGCTCCAAGGATGTGGTATGAGACATTTTCATTATACCTTGTCCAACATGGATACAAGAGAGCTACCATTGACAACACACTTTTTCTCAAAGGAACAGGGAATGATTTGATTCTGGTTCAAGTTTATGTAGATGATATCATTTTTGGGTCACCTAATCCAAGTCTCTGTAAAGTTTGAGAAGCTGATGAAGAATAGATTTGAAATAAGTGTCATGGGGGAACTTGATTTCTTTCTAGGAATTCAAGGTACTTAATTGTATCTTCATAAACCAGTCCAAGTATGTTCAAGACATACTGACCAGATTTAGTTTAACTAACTACAAGGTTGTCAAGACTCCCATAGCAAGAAACCACTCTCTAGATCCTAACCTTGAGGGGGAGTGTGTTGATGAACACCTCTACAGGGCAATGATTGGGTCTCTCATGTATCTCACAGCCAGTAGACCTAATATCATGTTTGGCACATGTATTTGTGCAAGATATCAAGTCAACCCCAAGATGTCTCACCTAGTTGCTTTCAAGAGGATACTTAGATATCTCAAAGGTGATCCCAAGTTTGGACTTTGGCATCCAAAGTGTGTTCTTTTACTTGAGAGCAATATACAGTATTCTTGAAAACCATTTCTAATTGTGTTCTTTTACTTTAGGTTCCTAGTTTATATAAAGCTGATTCCCTATTTGATGTTGTAAGTGTTATTCAAGTTCACTCTCCAAACACCCTGTTAAACTGTTGCATTGACCTCCCCAAACGATGCTGCACAAATCTCCACCTTTGATTTATAAAGATCAATGGCTCATATTTTTTTAAATAATATAATAAAAAGTTGTACTTTTATTGGAACATATGTACAAAGTCAAACAAATATGAGCCATTGATCTCGTAAATAAAAGGTGGAGATTTGGTTTATTGGTTTACACAATTTCTCTTGTTTTACATTTGAACCCAACCACATATATATAGAACGTGTCGTTTACTACGTTGTATTTTTTTCTTCTAGTTTAATATCTAGCATAGTAAAAATCATGTTTAGCGTAAAAAAATAAACCAAATAAGTTGTTTTACAAATAAGCTGTTTTTATCTTAAAAAACGACACGTTCTATTTAATACCCAACCATACTCGTTCACTGTAAACATGTTTAGCGTAAAAAACATAGAACGTGTCGTTTTACTAATAAGCTATTTTTCTCTTAATACAAAATAAAACACATTTGCCTCATACAAGTATAACGCAAAACAACACACAACGTGTTGTTTTAATGCAAAGCAGCACCTAGCTTGCTATTTTAACACAAATCTATAACAAAGTGATGTGTTAAGGCAGAACAGCACAGAACTTCGTAAAACAGCACAACTTCACATTAGTATTTTCTTTATTAAAAGAATAGCAATACTATATGTAGGATTGGTGTTGGACTCATAACACAGGTTTATCTCACAAACTCACTTAATCTCACTCGGATGATGAAGCAGAATTACTAACTAAGTTGACAAATAATATAATAAGTTAATGAACACAAGAATGGTTTTAAAGAGACTTGTATATATTACTTCTCAACTCAGTATTACAAGACTCTTCTAATCATCTTTGATGAGTTATAATGAGAAACTATATATACTATTATCTACAGCCAGTTATACTTGGATAACCAACTACAATTTACAACTAGACAAATAGTACATTGCTAGAAGTAAAGTATCTAAGATAAAATACTATCCTGTATTAGGTAGTCATGGCATGTCCATGACTTACCTTTTGTCACCAACTAAAGATTGCAACTGTACTAATTGATAAGGAGTGAACAGTAGATTAAAGTATGGTCAACTACATGGGTGTGGAAAAGTGCCATGCAGTATATCAGAGATAGGAGAGGATGTCAGACCAACCATACTTATGTCCACTGGTTCATAGTTGGTTCTTCCAAAGCTAAATGGCTTCGGAAGAATAAGTTCTTCCAAGGCCATTTATACTTCGGAAGAAACAACTTCTTCCGAGTCTTCTACAAGTCTTCATGACTTTATCCTTCGGAAGGCTTTGCCTTGGGTCTTCTAAGTGTGTATACTTCTGAAGGAAAACTACTTAGTCTCGAAAGTCTGAGTTTTACCTTCAGAAGTTCTTCATACTTAAGATTTCGGAAGATCTTTGACTTGTCTTCGAAAGAGCAGCTTTATCTTTGGAAGACCACTACAATTGTACTACAAAATACGCTTAAGTGTTGGATTTGGTTGCATCAGCCTCATATGATCCAACAAACTCCCTCTATGTTGATGCTACCAAAACTTCACTTCCTTCTACTTCTCAAAGTCTTCAACATCAAGGAAAGCAGATATTTGTCTGTCTCTTTGTTCTTTCCTGATGTGGTGGTGAGAAGCTTGTACAAGTCATTAGTAGATAGTAAATGTAATATGTTGTTTTGAATGACATGTACTCTTTGCTGTGTCCCTCTAAAGAGAGTTAGTTGATGGGAATTGTAGTCATATTCCCATCTAACTATAGGATCCGAAGTTGGGCCTTCAATCATTTGTAGGAATGTTCCTTCTTTTGTGGTGCACCTTCTTCTTCTTCCTCCTTTGTTCTTATTTTCAACTCTTCTTAAATCTTGGCTTTGTTTGTCACCTCAGCAAGATGAAGACTACTCAAATGATTTCTGATATGAGCAACAATCTGAGAGTTTGAGGGATTGGAGAATGGTTTCTCTACTAACTCAGCAATGTCAAATCTACTGGAGTGTAGCATGGATGATGTATCAAGTCTGTTTACTTGACCATTCTCCATTTCCACAGAAAAGTTGTGTGTAGGTTCATCGAACCTCCACTAGAAAATTTGCCTTCTAGGATTGAGGGGATTGGTTGGCAGCTTGTCTCCTTTCCTAGTGTCCAGCAGAGTCACCAGTCTCCTTCTTAACTTCTTCTCCTTTTCGTTGAGTGTGTCTAAATTAGTTGTAAGAAGTTGGAGAGCTTGGTCAAGTGTTCCCCTAGGCAGATCAAGGAATGCATTTCTTGTGAGGGAACAAGAAAAGCCATCAATGTATTTTAGTTTAACTGACTCTTCTAAATAGAAAATGTCACTCAAAGATGTGCAGTTGGTGAGCTTCCTTTTGATCTCCTTGAATTCTTCCAAGGAAAGGGGCTTAGATGGTTCAGAAGATGGTTTGGTTGATGATTTGGTTCAGGGTTGTCTTTTGGGTTTAAGGATAGGTTTGTGGTGGCTGTTGAGAAGCAATGGGTGAGGATGTAGATATGGCTGATGATGTGGGTTCAGGGTGTAAGACTCTTCCAATCATCTTTGATGAGTTACAATGAGAAACTATATATACTACTATCTATAGTCGATTATACTTGGATAATCAGCTATAATTTACAACTAGACAAATACTACATTGATAGAAGTAAAGTATCAAAGATAAAATACTATCCTATATTAGGTACTCATGACATGTCCATGACTTACTTTTTGTCACCAACTAAAGATGGTGATTATACTAATTGATAAGGGGTGAATATTGGATTAAAGTATGGTCAACTATATAAGCGTGGGAAAGCGCCATGCAATATATCAGAGGTGATAGAGGATGTCAAACCAACCATACTTATGTCCACTGGTTCATAGTTGGTTCTTCCAAAGCTACAATGCTTCGAAAGAATAAGTTCTTCCGAGGCCATTTATACCTCGGAAGAAACAACTTCTTCCGGTCCATTTATACTTCGGAAGAAACAACTTCTTTCGAGTCTTCTTCAAGTCTTCATGACTTTATCCTTCGGAAGACTTTGCCTTGGATCTTCTAAGTGTGTATACATCGGAAGGAAAACTACTTAGTCTCGGAAGTCTTGGTTTTACCTTCGGAAGTTCTTCATACTTAAGCTTTCGAAAAAAATTTTACTTGTCTTCGGAAAACCACTTCAATTGTACTACAAAATACTCTTAAGTGTTGGTTTTGGTTGCATCAGCCTCATATGATCCAACAATATACTTATTTTAAATAGATGAATATGCTTGATTTTATGGTTTTATTTTTTTTTTAATAATGTCATATGAGAATATTATGAACGTTTAAAAATTGTTAAGAAAAGTTGTAAAACTACAACATATTTGTGTTAAAACAATATGTTGGATTTTTTATCCGTCTTAAAATGAGTTGAATTATTATGCAACACATTAATATGCTAGAATTTGCTCAACACAACATGTGCTGAATTTTTTATTATTAATTTTATGTGTTGCATTAAATAATATGTTGTATTTTGTATTATTCTAAATATACTTGAATGGGCTTGATTATTTATTATGAAATAGAAGCATACTATTTTAACACGACACATCATAGAACATGTTACGTAAAACAATACAAAAGTGTGTTATTTCATGCAGGCACAAAATCATGCAGTTTAACGCAAAACAGCACAATTCTATGATGTTTTGACGATATACAGCACAAAAACATTAAAATACAGCATAATTTCGCATCGTTTAGTTTTTTATAAAAAATATTTTAATACTATACTCAATTTAAAAAGGAAAAAATATTTGATTTTATGGTGCAATTTGTTTTAAAAATTAATCTATTATGAAAAAGTTATAAACGTTTAAAAAATTGGGGGAAAATTAAAAACGTTAACAAAAATGGTTAAATACCCAAAATACCATTCCACCTTTATTTTCTATACTTTCATATTAAACATTGATTGAAAAATAGAAGGGATAAGATTATTTTTTATTCTTCTTAGGTAAAATACATTTTTTATTGAAACCTCCCTCTATATTAATATATGTACGTACTTTTGGTAATTGTAATGGGGAAGTATATTTCTTGTCTAAATATGCATATGATTGTAGTTAATGATTTTTATATTAAAATTTTAGATTTTATGGTTTTTATTAAATCAATACTTTTATTATTTTATGAAGATTTTGGTATTTCATATTTTTCGTAATCATATTTGTAAATTTTTATTCGATTGAATGATCGTAACTTTATAAATTTACGGGTTCGTTTAGTTATGATTTACGTTTATTTGGCCTTGTTGATTAATTTTAAGTATTATTAATATTAGGCTTTTAGATAATGTTTTTATTTTATTGGTCTAGCCTATATTGGTTTGTGGGCCAACTTGGGTTTTATGGGCTCAAGCCCATTATGGTGTGTATGTGTGCATGAGCTAACGGCTAACCCATTATAGTTGGAGCCATTTATGGCTTTTTATAATATAAGGTTTGTGTAATCAATTCCGCTATCATTGTGTAGCTTATTTATGTTTTAAAAGAAAATAGAGTTCAAAAATCCGGATTGTCACAAATATCTATTTTATTATTTGCATAGCATGAAGTTTTATGAAAAAAAATACAAGACTATAATATTAGAAATCTCATCATTATACGGTATAAAATGGTTTTGAATATGCTTATATATGTACATGCTTATTAAAAATATAACAGTTGTCCTTGTTTTATGTGAACTTACTCATCAACAAAGTGCCAAAACATTATAGAACATTTGTAATTTCCTGGCCTAATGCTTTGAATCTAAGATCCGAAACCACTCATTTAAACCTTAATTGAGTTTTGTGACAGAGAGATGAACTGAATTAGGATGAAGTGCAAGATAAAAATAAAATGAAAAGAAAAGAAAGGGGTGTTGTACGGAGATGATGGGTAGAGGGAAAAGGCACCATAATTATGTAAAATGATGTGTCATGCATAAATAAATCATAGACAAAGACTGCCACCCTGAAGGAGTTCCTTAAGAAGCTTCCCTTTCTTGGGAGACTAAATCCAAAACTGAAGAAAATTAATAAAAAACTGTTGAGGGTCAATATCAATGCCAAATATTGCTACTTACACCAGATGCTCCCTCCCTCTTCCCATCTCACTCTTTCTTCTCTTGTGAATTCTCTCTTCACTCTTCTTCCCAATGCCTTATTTTTCCTTCCTCTGCTCACTACGTTTTACTAATTTCAACATCACTTGATAAAAATAAAATGACATATTTTTACTTTTTAAAAGAAATAATTTTATATATAATATTATATACATATAAAATATCATATTTGCTCAATCAAAATTTAAAATATCATGCACATCTTGTTTAAATTAGTTTTTATTTTAAGATGATTCCATTCCCACCAAGCTATATGGATTTTATTACCTTATTTTTGATTTGCCAGGATATTTAACTCATTCTTTGAAATGCTGACAATGGGGATTGCCAATATATTGGATGTGTTTTGAAAAAAGACCATGGAGTAAACAGCACTGTCATTTTTTATTCCATTAAATATTTTTTTTTTTTTTTTTTTTTTTTTTTGAAGTAAACAGCATTGTAATTTGATCGTTTTATAAGAAGTGAGAAAGTTAAAATTACTTTTATAGTGAAATGGTCAATTTAATTTGATAAAGTAGTCCTTTTCAAAAATCTTAATAATTAAATGGATAAACCTCATAATTTAATTATTTTATAGAGTATATGATATTTTAAGTTTTGATAGGATATATATGATATTTTTTTTAAGTTTCCAAGTTATATATTAAATTTACTTTTTAAAATAATGTGTCATCATCTATACTTTCAAAATTTAAAAATAAAATATCATTTAAGATTTTATAAAAATATAATATTTCTTATCTCTTAAAGAAACAACAGAGGCTTCAGATACTTTGCAAGAATATGTCTCCAGGTTCTCAAATTGTATTTTAAGATTAAATTATAAATATAAAAGAATGAGTTACTCGTTCATACTGTCATGAATTAATAACGTTTAACGTTATACCGAGGATGTATTTAAATTAAAGTACATTTCCTTCTTATAAAAATGCTGTAATGTAAGCGAAAGGAAAAGCCTATTAGGTGGAAACTCTAAACAATAAACTTTAAAAAACTATTAGATATTAATAAACCTTGTTGTGTTGAAAGATAAATGGTAAATATGTTGTTTGAAACCCGTAAGTCATCCTTTCTTTAAAATATCATAGTAAAAAAATTATATGAAAAGCGAAAAAATAAATACTAACAATAAATCTATATATAATAAATTAATAGTTAAGATGACACAAAATATACTTATGAGTCTTCTCACAGCAATTTTTCTGTATCTCTTGCTATGTAATAGTAACATTAAGTATTAATCGTATTATTTATACTCTTTCTGAGTTAAAAAAATAGGTTTTTAATAAACTAAAAACTTGTTAATCTGTATTACTATATAATAAATATTAGAAGGATAATCTATACTATTATATAATACATACTAGCTTTAGTAAACCCGTGTATTACACGGGTTGATCAAATAAAATATTTTATAAATAAAAATTTATTAATTATAAAACTATATTCTAATATAAGATATGGTTAAAAACTATAAATAATAAAAAAAATATTAACTTTTTCAAATTTTATTTCAAAATATTTATTTATTTTTTTCCCAAAAATAAATTACACATTTTGTTTAAAAACAAACCGTCATAAAAAATATATTTAAAAAAGTTTGTTTTTTTTGAAAAAATTCTTATTTTATAAAATTTATTTTCTTAGGAATAACACTAATAAAAAGATCTATTTCTTAATTTACTTATAAAACTAATTTGGATCTAAAACAATTAAATAATATTTTTAGTAATTAATGTAAATATATTTAATAAGAGAGAGAAGCGAAAAAATTTTGATAAGAATGAATGTGATTATGCCAAGTGTCCATCATAGATAACTTTTTATTAAAGTAAAAAAAAATTAGAAAAATAAGATGATAATTTTATTTAAAGTGTAAGATACTGATATAATATTTTAAACATAGAGTACAAGTGATTTATAAAATAATTCCACTCTTGCCACCATTTAATTAACTTTTTCTAATTATTATATTATTTAATACACATTATTAATACATTATTTAATAATATGATATTATTTAATTCACTTCATTAAGTTTTATTTTTTTTATAATAATATAAATTTATATTTAAATTCATAATTACTAATCATACTTTTAAAATTAAAATTTTATTTTATTTATAATAATATAAATTGATATTTAATTTTATAATTACTAATCATATTTTTTAACTAAATACTATTTAAATTAACTATTATTTTATTTAAATACTTATATATATATACTACTTTATAATAAATCTCTCTGGATAAAAATGTAATTTTGTCAAGCATACAAGTTTTGAATCAACATGTACAAAAGAATGTAAGGCATTTAAGAGGTGTAGAATAAAAAACTAATTAAGATTTTAAGATACTTTATAGGCAATATGGTAAATTTATCAATTAAATTTTATATATCTTGGTATTTTTGCTATAATGTCTTTCATATATTTAATAAATATTATTAATACATTATTTAATAATATGATATTATTTAAATCACTTCATTAAATTTTATTTTATTTATGATACTATAAATTGACATTTAAATTTATATTTACAAATTATATGTTTATAACTAAATATTATTTAAATTAAGTATTATTTTATTTAAATATTTAAGTATATAACTTATATATATATATATATATATATATATATATATATATATATATATATCTTCTTATGTTTATAATAATTATAATATTAATATTTTTCTAGGGGCATATTGTGAGGTTAATAATTTTAATATTTAATAATATATTTTATAATAAAAGTGAAAGGAGAATCGAATGATAATTTTAATATGGATTGAAACACTCATATGAAAAGTTATGCTTAAATTTCAAAATATTAACCATTTTATTTCATTTATACCCTTATGATAAAGTATAATAAATGATGTTTATAATACAAATGTTAAAGCATATACATGTGGCCAAACAAAACCGCCATTTACTTTCAATTCTGTTCATTCATTGCGAGTGAGCACTAATCCCTCTTCTCCTTTCCCTTGCCGGTTGTTAAAAGCTTAATAACAATCAAGATAGTAATTTGTTTTGATAATTTCTCCATTAACAATCTCCGGTATATGCAAATCACGATCGAAACCTACCTTCGATTATCATAAAACTCTAACTTAAAATTATAAAATGAAACTCCCCTAAAATCTAGGTAATAAGTGATTTTCGACCACAAATACCATTCCATGCTTTCACTAATTTTGTAACACTCGGCCTCTCGTACCATGAATATTGTCCGCTTTGCCCACGAGCAGCTCACGGATTTGCTTTTGATTGCTCGGGGGAAAACTTTCCAGGGAGGTCACCTATCCCTAGATTACTCCCACCTGAGCACGTTTAACTGTGGAGTTCTCCTCTCATCCACAGCCAATACGCCTAAAAACGTGTTGGTGATATTAGAGACCAGACATTACTTATGAACCAGTAATCTCTCCCATGTAAAACTGATGTGGGATATATGCAGGGTGTCACAATCACCCCCCCTTTGGACTCATCGTCCTCAATGAGCCCGAGAACATACTCACCATCCCCAATGAGGTTTATCCCACCATCGCGAACGACATAGTAGTGGCTCTGATACCATTCTGTAACACCCGGCCTCTCGTACCACTAATATTGTCCGCTTTACCCACGAGTAACACACGGTTTTGCTTTTGGTTGCGTGGGTGAAAACTTCCCGGGGAGGTCACCCATCCCTGAATTACTCTCACCTGAGCACGTTTAACTGTGGAGTTCTCCTGTAATCCACATCCAATACGCCTAAAACGCGTTGGTGATATTAGAGCAGAACAGATTTGCTTTTGGTTGCCCGGGTGAAAACTTCCCAAAGAGGTCACCCATCCCTAGATTGCTCCCACCTGAGCACGCTTAACTGTGGAGTTCTCCTCTTATTCACAGCCAATACAACCAAAACGCGTTGGTGATATTAGAGACCAGACATTACTTATGATCCAGAAATCTCTCATGTCCACGACCGATGTGGGATATATGCAGGGTGCCATAAATTTTATTGGGATAATATACTTGTTTTAAAGACTTTTCTAATATACGTAATTGTTTTCTTTCATTCAATTTTTTCAATAACTATATTTTGATATTTTAATTTAAATCACAACGCACCGAGCCGATACTGACTAAAATTGAATTCCCAAAAAATCACGCAACAGCCGCACCCCCACAACGCGCGGGCATTTACACTATTTTTATTAAACAAAACTTCAATTGTTAAAAAGCAAAATGTTTATTTAAATTTTTTTCTTTTTCTAATACAACAAACTTTTTAAAAAATGACATTTTTTAGAAAACGTTTTTTTTTTAACAAAATGTTTAAAAAAACAATTTTTTTGAAATGTAAGTCTAAAAAATTTTATTGTTGTCTTATTATGAAGTTAGTGATTATATGATATTTTATTCCTATCTTATCTGAAAAATATTACTTTATAAAATCTTAATTTATATAATACTAATTAACAATTTTGTTATGCTTAGTGGGTTGTATTATGTATTTAGTGGGTTCTACTCACATTTGTATTTTTCTTAAACTTTAATTTTTTTTTTATTTTAACCTACTATTTTTACATCTTTTACAATTTAACCCTAATAATTTTTTATTTTCATCTTTGACCCCCCTATAATTTTCATATTATACAATTTTTTTTTTGGTTTTGCGTTTCCATCTAAATATTACGAGTAACACACCGCTAACACGTGTGTGTGATTAAACATTTTTACCCTTATTTTTTTCAATTTAACGACCCTGTCGTAACGCGCTGTTTCTAGATTGACCTACTTTTTATTTTATATATTTTACCTTTTGCTTTTGTGGTTCAATGTTTTTACGCTTACTTTTCGTTTGATTTTATTCTCTTCGTTTTTTATTTACTTTTTAATACGAACTTTTTTGGTGTATGTGATCACTTGCGGTTGTATGTCATTGGAATCACTTGACATGGTTTTACTCCCCGTGCAACACAGGGGGCTTAATACTAGTTATTGACTATTAATCTAATATTTATATTCAATCAGTATGCTCGACATGTTTTTAAAGTAGTTTATATATAACAAAAAGGAAAAACACTTTGAATTTACAAAACATGTATCCTGCTAAAAAGAAATGATCGCAAATGAAATGCTAAACGGATAGTATTTTTCAAATTTTGTATCATACAATCAAATTAAGGAAGCGGCTGTTGTACGTCTCATATCTCCGGTCTAACCTTATGTTTTAAAGAATCGTTCCAACCCTAAAAAAACCTTAGAGATCCTTATATATATACATCTTCGTCACTTTTTTTGTTTACTTTCATATGAGTTTCTTTTTACAACAAATCAAAATATTTTAACCTATTTAATTAACCTATCACAAAGAAAACGCACACTGTTATTAAAAAAGTTATACAAAAAAGCATTACAAAAGGGAATAAAATAGTGTAAAAATTATATGCATTATTGTTTTCAGAATTAAAAGAATATATATATTTTTTAATTTTTGAAACAATTACCACATGCTGTGTAGTGCACAAAATACAAGTCACGAACGCTAAAGTATAATAAAATTCAAAACACATAAAATCGAAACAAAAGTGGATAAGAATATCCCAACCGGTTCAAAAGCTCCATACCATGTCCATTCAAATGGCTTGGCACATCATCATCGACCTCTACATTTGATTAGGCATATATATGTTGTGTGGATACCGAAACTCTAATAGCTTATTTTATTATTTTTTCATACTTTTATGATTACTCTTTTAGAGCATTCACATCCCATCCTTCATCTCCATCTCTATAATTACACTAAAAAACATTATTTTTCTCTCTTCTTTTTAATAAAATAATATTTTTTTATACTTTTATCATTACATTTTCTCTCTTTTTCACTCACAACCACTTTAAACAAATATTAAAAAATTAATAGAGATGAACAGTGTTTCATCAAATATAGAGATGAACAGTAGCATATTCTCTATCCTCCACTCACAACCACTAATAACCATTCTCTATAATATACAGAACACACTCAAAGATTTATGGAGAGCCTGCTGTGAATGCTCTTATACATAATAAAAAGAAATGTCCACTTGTTGACTACTTTTAATTTATATTAGCCATTAACCAATTGTATGTTATATTATCCAAATAAATAATCGAATATTTAACTTAAAAATATAATTTTTTTTATTTTTTATTATTAAATGCAATACGTAATTAATTATACATAATATTTATAAAGTTATGAATTATATAATTTTTATATTTTAAAAGATATATTACACGAGTTTATATCCTAGCTAGTACTCAATAAAGTAATATTCAATTTACTAAACTATGAAATAAAAATAATGACAAATTACATAAATAAATTAAAATTGCAACTAACGTAAGCTAAGAGCTCTAGCGAGAGCGTCTTCCTCTATAAGGTCTATCTTTAAATGGATCGAAAGATAAGCCGAAAGTATGACTATTCAAAATATAGCTGTTTGAAATATTTAATATGGTTTAGTAATCATAGTTTATATTTTATTATTTATCAATGCATTAATAACAAAAAGAAAAAGATTTTAAAAAGCTTAGTAAAAGATAATAAAATGAAATAAAACCAGCAGAGAGTGAAGGAAAAGTGAATTATGCAAGTGTGAGATGAAAGAGAACACTACGAATTGTCTAATTTACGAAACAATTCTTTATAAAAGTTTATCTAACTACAAGTAGTCGTGTTCAAAAAACAAAAATGATATTTATTAAATTGTTTCTTTTATTACCTACTAGGTTAGTCACCGTATAATACCCGAATTGAATAAATGTAATATTAAATAAATATTAATAAAAATTTATGCTTTATAAAATCATGCTTGAATATAAAATCTTTTTACTCTAATAAAAGGGTAACTAAGGTTGACATATGTCACCACCACATTAATACTCATCAAAATTTTCTCGCTTCTCTCTCCTATTAATTACTACATTAATTAATAATAATATTATTTAATTCTTCTTTAGATTTAAAATAGTTTTTTAATAAATTAAGCAAGAATTTTTTTATTAATATTATTTAAAAGAAACAAACTTTTATAAAAAGAAATTTTTCTACAACATCAAACTTTTTAAGTACGAAATACTATAAAATTGATGTTTTAAAAAACCAAAAATTTTATAAATAAAAAAATAATTAAAATTGAGAGTTATTGTAAGGAAATTTTTGAAAATAATATTTTTTTAAATAGTTTGTTTTGAACAAAATATTTAATTTATTTTTTGAAAAAAGAAAAAACTTAAAAATAAAAGTTAAAAACATAATATCATTGTTTATCACTTATAGTTCTTACTCTTATATAATTTTAATTGTATCTTATCTTTGAATATTATTTAATAATTAATAAAATTTTATTTTATTTAATATTTAATTTATTCAACCCGTGTAATACATGGGTTTACTAAAGCTAGTATGATTATAATTACGTATATAAACAATGATTTATGTTTTTAAACTTTTATTTTTAAGTTTTTTTCTTTTTTCAAAAAATAAATTAAATATTTTGTTCAAAACAAACAATTTAAAAAATATTATTTTCAAAAATTTCCTTACAATAACTCACAATTTTAATTATTTTTTTATTTGTAAAATTTTTGGTTTTTTAAAACATCAATTTTAAAGTATTTCGTACTTAAAAAGTTTGATGTTGTAGAAAAATTTCTTTTTATAAAAGTTTGTTTCTTTTAAATAACATTAATAAAAAAATTCTTGCTTAATTTATTAAAAAACTATTTTAAATCTAAAGAAGAATTAAATAATATTATTAGTAATTAATGTAGTAATTAATAGGAGAGAGAAGCGAGAAAATTTTGATGAGTATTAATGTGGTGGTGACATGTGTCAACCTTAGTTACCCTTTTATTAGAGTAGAAAGATTTAGGCCTGTAAATGAACCGAACGTTCATAAACAGTTCATGAACTGTTCAGCGGGAAGTTCGTTTATGTTCGTTTATTTAGTAAATGAACGAACATGAACAAAAAGTTTGTGTTCGTTTAGTTAAACGAACAAACATGAACACATGTTTTGTTCGTTCGTTTATGTTCATGAACGTTCGTTTATGTTTGTTCATTTACGTTCGTTTATGTTCGTTCATTTATGTTCGTTTATTTATATATATTAATTAATATATTAATAAAATGGTATTATGTGTTAATATGTGAAACATAAGTGTATTATGTTATATTTGAAAACTATAAGTTTAGTAAGATTTCAATTTCCACTGATACAACTAAGAATTCCAAAATGGTCATTTAACGTTGTTTTTTTATGTTCAGTTATGTTTGTTTATTATTGTTCGTTTATTATTGTTCATTTGTGTTCGTTTATGTTCGTGAAGTGTTCATTTAGCTTTTTAACGAACGAACATGAACGAACACGAACATTTTTATTTTCTTAATAAACGAACATGAACAAAAAATCATGTTCCATTATGTGTTCGTGTTCGTGTTCGGTAAAAGTTAAATGAACGAACATGAACATGCTAATGTTCGTGTTCGTTCGGTTCATTTACAGGACTAGAAAGATTGTATCTTATCTTTGAATATTATTTAATAATTAATAAAATTTTATTTTATTTAATATTTAATTTATTCAACCCATGTACTACACGGGTTTACTAAAGCTAGTATGATTATAATTACGTATAAATAGCTAAGTAAATAAACAATAATGTATTTTTCTTAAACTTTTGTTTTATAAAAAAATTGTGATTTTTAAATATATTTTTTAAGAAAAATGTTTTTTTTTAAATTTTGTTGTATTTTGTATTTTATAAATTTTTTTAAAAAGTGTGTTTTTAATAAAAATAGGTTTTTAATTTATTAAATTATGCATTTTTTAATTTAAGAATGCTATTAGTAAAATTATTAGTATTCAATATTATTATTAATAATATAGAGAAATGAGAAAGTAAACATAATGAGGTTTACAATTGTTTCATGCTTATTTTAGTTTATCGTATTCGCCTAGAAGAAAAGCAAAAATTGTGTTTTCATTATAGTCTTATAGAACGACAATTACTTGTATACGTTCGTATCGCCAGAAAGACAAAAGGGTTAACAGGTTAGGTTTTACTACAATTATTTGAAATGACCCGCTAAGCATCCATGGCTGAATGGTTAAAGTACCCAACTCATAACGGCGAATTAAATTTTAAAGCTCTCGAAAAGACCTGATGCTTCTCTAACGTAAAATATATGTGTAAAACAAACACTAATAGTTACAATATAATATTTTAATGTAAAATATAATTAAAATTATATATACATAATAGTTCAAGAAGTAAAACAATTATACCATTTTTTAACTCTCTTGTCTAAATAGTTTTATTTTTAAACATTCGTTTTAAGATTTTTTATAATTTTTTTTTGTAAAAATTTTTTTTTTAAAAACTCCGGTCTGTAATTATTCTGGTTGTTTTAATAAGAATGTTTTAAAATATTTCACATGCTTATAATTTTTTTCCAAAACAAAACAATTTAAAATAATTTTTAAAAAAAATATTTAGTGTTTTAGTAAATTTCATATTATATAAAACTTTAATTTTTTGTTATTTAGATTTTAATCAAAAGATGAAAACATAATTTGATTTTAAAAAAATTAGATAAGAGAAAAATATAACAATTAATGTATTTATTTTTAATAAGAGAGAGAAATTTATATGAGTATTTAAATTACTATAATATTCTTTTGGAGGGAAAATTAATGTGTGTAGGTCTAGAAAAATAACAAGTGGCAAAAAGTCGCTTAAGAAAAGAACAAGTGACAAAATAAACCTTATTTTATTAAATGTTATAGATTCCGTTATTTGTTAAGCAATCAAGGACCATCAAATATTACACCATCAATGACCGGATTCTTGCTTGGCTTCTAAGGATGAGTTTTTTATATTTGGAGAATTGGATTTTCTTGATCAATCTATTAACAATTGGTTAATATTAATATCAATTAACAATTTGGTTGATATTAATTTTAGTTTTCAATTTTGTTACTAATAACAATCCCAATTAATTGTGCCTTAAGTCCGTTACTTTTTAATAACATATCACGTAATGTAGCTCGTGACGAGACGTATCATATAGTTAAAATTAAAAATGTAAATGTATTACTTAATTTTTTTATATAAAATTTATTTTTTTAAATTATTTAGTGAGACACTTTTGTCCCTAGCTTAGTAACTTTGGAGACAAAAAACTAAACAAAGTTAAGCAATAGATACACTAATGTTATTATTGATAACAAAATCTAAAATTGAGATTAATATTAGTGAAGTTGTTAGTTCGAATTAACATTGGTCAATAGTTAATGTATTTTAATGGAATTTACGCTTATAGAAAAAATTATAATAAATGGTTACGTTTCAGAAAAATGTAATTAAATAACAACTTAGGTAAATTTTCAATAAAAAAAAGTAAATGTACATGATTTTCGTTTATATTTTTTTTTATAATTTCATTCACATTATTTAATGAGCTTTATATTAAATATATAATAAAATATATATATATATATATATATATATATATATATATATATATATTTATAGCAAAATAGCATGCCCTATGAGTGGCAGTATTAGAAAATTTAGAAAAGGTAGGTTATTAAGAGTGATAGGGGTACTTAACTAATTGTTTATAAATGTGCAGCTTTTTAGTTGATGATGCCATTTGATTTGACAAGTAAATGAAGATGAAAAATGAAAACTGGTATGATGTTGCCACTCACTCTTTCCAGAATCCCAAAACTGGAAACTCTTTATTTGTCTCTTTGTTAAAACAAGTTTTCTCTGTATGTGGAAACTCTCAGTATAATTCTTCCTCACCATCCTCTTCCACGTACGTTGACCAATACATTCATTTACTTACCACCCAACCCAACTTTATTAATAACCTTTATATTTGTATGTATAAATAACAAATTATCTATTTCAGAATGAAGTTTAGGTTTGTAGTTTTTTTGTTCTTTTTTACATTTTATCAGTATATATACTTTCCATTTGTAATTCATAAATAAGTTGGTCTAATGAACCGTTGATCGATTATGTATGCAAACAAAATATTTATCCTTTCGGATTGAGTATATGTAATTTTTGTTGGAAGATAATGATTGACATTAAGTTATTAATCCTGAACTAGTATTATGTTTATTACTTTTGTAATAATTATGCGACAATTATTGTATAAATGTGATAGCTTAAGTTTGAACCGGTGATGGGCAGTTTTTGTTAGTAGTGCTTAATTATAGTTATTTTATTTTGTTAGTTAGTTAATAATTTGTTACTTAGTTAATAGTCAGTTAGTTGTTATAAATAATACTCTTGTACAAACATTAGTTTTCAGAATTCATTCTTATAGAAATGAAATCATCGTCTCTAGTTCATCTTCTTTGTTTCATTTTGCTCTGATACAATTCACATGGTATCAACCAAGATTTTCATACTTCTTCGTATTTTGTTCCTCTGTTATCCCCTAATTCATCTGATTGCTTTCTTTTGTCAAATTTAGCCCTAATTTCCTTGATCCTGTTTCATGGTGACTTCTTCCAAATCTACACATGGTATCAACCAAGATTTTCATATTCCTTCCCTTTGGTATCAACCAAGATTTTCATACTCCTTCCCTTTGGTTTTGTGCCTCTGAGTTGGAATTTGAAGGCACTTCAGATGTATGAGCAGGATTTGTCATTGTTTTACTGGAGCTGAAGTAGATTGACTTGAAGGTCTTCTTAGCTCAAATCTTGGATCAGGATCTTCTGTTGATGAGTTACCTGTAGATCCTGAAACATTCTCACAAGACTTGTTAAAACAGTTAGTAACTAAATCAAAATCAAACAGCCAATCAGGACCAGAACCTCTCACACAAAAAGTGTGTTCATTGAAAGTCACATTGGCTGACTCATCAACAATTTTGGTTCTGAGATTGTACACTCTGTAAGCCTTAGCTTGAGAAGAGTATCCAATGAAGTATCCATCATCTGATTTCTCATCAAATTTGGCTATCTGATCTTTGGTATTCAAGATTGTTCAAGGACATCCAAATGATCTGAGGAAACCAATGAAAGGTCTCCTTTTGTGCCACAGTTCATAAGAAGTCTTACCATGAGTCTTAACTACTAAAACTCTGTTCTGCACATAGCAAGTAGTGTTTATTGCTTCTGCCCAGAAGGTGATATGCAGTTTAGAGTCAGACAACATAGTTCTTGCAGCTTCAATTAGTGTCCTGTTTCTCCTCTCAGCAGCACCATTTTGCTAAGGAGTCCTGGCAGCACTATATTGTCTTGAAATACCCTTTTCATCATAAAATGTATCAAGGATTTGGTTCTTAAATTCAGTTCCTTGATCACATCTTATGATCTTGACCTTGTGATCAGATTGATTCTCAATCTTCAGAATGAAATTCTTTAATATCTCAGGAGTCTTATTCTTAGTTCTAAGGAAAAAGACCTAAGTGAATCTAGTGAAATCATCTGTGATCACTAAACAGTATGAGGTCCTTCCTAGACTCATTACACTGGTGGGGCCAAAGAGATCCATATTTAACAAGTGAAGGGGAGTAGTTATGAAGTTTCTTTCCTTTGGCTTGTCAGATACCTTATGCTGCTTCCCTTTTAGGCATGCAACACAATGATCATCACTTGTAAACTCTTTCTTTGGCATTCCAGTTACCAAATCATTCTTAATTAATTTATTCATGTTTTTAAAGTTTACATGTCACATTATTTTGTGCTAGAGAAAAGACTCATCACTATTTGCTTTAGACAGAAAGCAAGACACTTCTCCTGAAGGGGAAGTTTCATGCAAGTCCATCTTGTACATGTTCCCTTTCTTGAGGGCTCTGAGCAGTATATGCTCTTGAGGAATGACCACCCCGGGCTTGAGAACAATGCACTCATGCTCAGTCTAAAGCATGTTATGCTTTTGATCATAAAACTAGGATACATTCAGTAGATTGTACCCAAGCTTCTTGACAAAGTTTACCTTCTCAATGCAGAGCTTACCATTTGTGACCATGCCCCTTCCAGTAATGTAACCTCCTGCATCTCCTCCAAAAGCAACAGGCCCTCCATCAATTTTCTCAAAATTTTAGAGTAGAGAGCCATTGCCTGTCATGTGCCTGGAACAGCCACTATCAATAATTCACACATTCCTGTAGGTCTTTAGCTGTTCCTGCACAAAAAGAGATGATTAGTTACATTTGGAAACCCAAGCCTTGCTGGTCTTGGGCTTATTAATATCAGCAGAAGACAATGCAACAGTAATTGATCCTATGTTTAAGCTTTGAGGATCAGCAGCTGTTGTTGATGAAGAACTTTCAGTCACATGGTCTTTCTTTGTCTTCCACACCACCTTTGGAAGCTTAGACTTGACCTTTAATACTTCAGATGTTTTGACAACTTCAGAAGTTTTGGAGACTGGACCTTCGGAAGATATTGTTTTCACTACAGCAGGCTTCAGTACTTCGGAAGCATTCCTTTCTTCCGAGACCAATTTTTCTTTCGAAGGCAAGTTTTCACTTGTCTTCTTCTTTCTTTTGGAACTTCCGAGAGGAAAAGCTTTTCCTTCAGAAGTTGGCTTCTTCTTGATCTTCTCAGAAGTTTTCTTCGTGATCATGTGGACAGTGCTTTTAGGATTGTAGATGCAATCCTTAGCCAGATGAGAAGTACTGCCACACATGACACAATCAATCTGCATTCTTCTAGAAGTCTTTTTTTGAGAGCAACACTGATCTTGATCATTTTCCATTTCTTTCTTCTTCTTCACAGATGAAGTAGCAAGCCTTTTAGGGAGTGACTTGCTGTTGGATATGGATGGTTCAGGTTGTGCAGCAGTGGTACACAACAAATCAGCCTTCTTCTTGTTGTTGTTGGGATGAGATTGACAAGAACTAGAACCACTGGTACTAGTATTCATAGTTGAGTCTTCAGCCTTCACCACTTCAAATCTTGCAGAGATGAACACATGTTTCTGCTTAGAGTTGAAAGTGGCCTTGATCTCCTGAGCTTTCTTGGACTTTCTCTTTGCTCTTCTGATCAAGTTCTTCCTCTTGGACTTTGTCATCCCAACAGGATTCCTCTCCTCAGGAGAATAGTGACCCTTCTTAGGATGATCTTCTTCACTCTTCTCAGATCCATCCTTCACTATCTCCTCTTCATCCTCTTCACTCATAGGATCTATGAGGGGAAGCTCATCTTCACAAGTTCCACACATTGGAGATCTTACTGATAGTAAGGAGTGTGGAGGAGCTATCTCAGTAGATCCCAGTCCCTGCTTATTCTGATAACAAACTTTGGCATGTAGAGATGAGGATATCATGTTCTTGAAGGTCTTTTCTTCAAGAACACATTTTTTTGCCCTGGCTTTGCTGATCACAAGCTCAGCCTGGCATTCAGTTAACTTGGTGATGAGATCTTTGATCTAAGTCCTGTAGTTGGTGTGTTTATGTTTAAGAATTGAAATGGTTTTCTCTAAATCTTCTATTTTTAGTTTATATCCATTTTCAGCTCTTTTGAAATCAGATTTTAAGATATTTAAGGACTCAAGATCAGATCTCATTTCTAAGTTATAGGATCTGTATCTATTTACTTTAGCAATACATTCAGGAGTACAAAGATGTTCCAATACCTTGGCTTCATCATGATCTGCCATCAGTGCTTGGTTTGGAGATGCATCTTCAACCTGAAAGCTCCTGTCAAAGCCTCCTTCTTCAACAGCAACTACAGCTTACTGCTTTGGCTTCTCATTCTGGTTGACTCCTTTAGTGTAGTTTGTTCTGGTTTGTGCTTGGCCACCATTTGTTCTAGGTACCTTGCACTCCTTGGCAAAGTGTTCCATCTGGTTGTAGTTGAAACACTTTACCTTGCTTTTGTCCATTCCAAACTTTACACTGGCTGCATTGCTAGGAAACTTCCTCCCTGTCCTCTTGTAGAACTTCTTGGCTCTGTGAGTGAGAAGAGCCATTTGCTGGACAATCTTCATGTACTCCAGAACATCTGGATGGATACAGTCTAGGTCTTCAAGGGTGAAGAGAAAGTTGCCTAAACTCTCATCAGCAGATACAAAGGCATGAGAAGAGCTTGTCTCTTGGAATGGACTTCCTTGGATGTAGCTCTCTCTTGGTGTCTCAGGGAAGGTGATGAAAGGACCCTTTTGTGAGTTATCAGGGTAGCAGATGAGATGATGCTGTGGTTCTCTACAATCCTTTTCAACCACATAGAGGGCTGAACTCTACTGATTGCTGGAGATAACAGATGGATTTTGCATGTTCATCTCCATCTAGTAGCCACTGAGGATACCATACAACTCTGTAAGAGTAAGAGTCTTGAGGTTCTCAGTCCTCTTGATAACAACATAGTAATGGATCCAGTGTCTGGTAAGAGAGGACATGAACTTCCTCACAATGTCCCTGTTCTCAAGAGTTACTCCAACATCCATTAGAGTATCCACAATCTCAACATACCTGAAGTATTGTTGAGTCATGGTTTCACCTGTCTTGTAGGTGAAATTCTCAAACTACTGCTTCAAGAGGTCTTTTTTATTCTCTTTTGCTTCAGAGGACCCCTCATACATGAGCTTTATTGCATCCCATAACTGCTTGGTAGTTTTGCACTTCTTGAAGTCCCTGTAGATGGAGTTGGGAAGAGCAGTTTGAAGGGCAGTGATGGCCTTCTGATCGATATCAATCTTCTTTCTATCTTCTTCAGAATAGTCAGCCACCTCTTTTGGAATCATGCCACCCCCAGCAGCAGCTGAAGAGGTGCATGGAATGTAAGGTCCGGAGACAACAGATTCCCACATCCTGGAGTCTTGAGACTTGATGATTCCCACATCCTGGAGTCTTGAGACTTGATGAAGCCTTCCATTCTTTGATACCAAGTATCAAAGTCTTTAGGAGTGATCAGTGGAGACTTTGTCATAGTGCCAGTTTCCATATCAGCCTTTGAAAGAGCTGCCATTTGAGTTGTTAAGTGTTTTGTGAAAAACTGAGAGATCTAAGATGGTTAGATCTTACAATCAAGAGCCTGGAATGCTCTGATACCAATTGCAGGACCATTTGAAGGTGTTCAATGCATATCAGTTTCATAATGAGGAGAGACTTAGAACATTTAACAGATCAAATAGGGAACTGGAACCTTTATGGTGATACTAAGAAAACACACAAGTAAACAAGAGACAGAAACTTAAGAACAAACAGATTGGTTTTTCAAGGATAAAGTATATTGCTCTCAAGTTCTATTACAAGTGTTACAAAGCATGAAAATAAAATACAAGGACCTGAGGTACTTTATACTACATCCTACAGCCGGCCATACTTTGAAAGCCAGCTGGAGACACTAATCTAGACAACAAGATCAATATAAAGTCAAAAGGCAGATTGCCTTTTGACAAGTGACTATGACATGCCATAGCTCACATCCTAATGTAATACAAAAAGGATAAAAGTACATAAAGTAGAAAGTTACAGACTCAAGACCTTAATCTACAGCTTCCTAAAGCATGGACCTTTTCACCAACTTGTATAAGTTGGTGAGTCTGCAGAGTGGCAACGGAAAGTTGGTCAGCTTTTCTAAAAAGTTGTTGATCATAGAGAGCATGTCTTCTCTGTCTTCGGAAGAACTTAGTCTTCTATCTTTGAGGCTTCGGAAGACTTTGTCTTCTACGCTTCGGAAGACTTCATCTTTGGCTTCGGAAGAATTGGTCTTTTGCTTCGGAAGATTTTACACTTAGTGTAATTTCTTTGTAGTGTGTAAAACTTCTGAAGTAACGTCTACCATGCACAAAGTGCATGCATGCAGGGGACTTTTTGACTGTTTTGTGTGCATCAGCTTCTTTCAAATACCTTACAACCTATTATACCATTTCAAATGAAACTGTATTGTTTTTCGTAGTTCCCAAAACTATCTAGTTTCTCATGGTTTAGGAGAAACTACTTAGTTTCTCTTGTCTACCTAGTTTCTTTATAAGTTCTCTTGGACAGTATATGTAGAGTTCACATCTTGTGGCTCGGTAAATTAAAAATACTTCATGCAAAACATTCATCTTCTAAGAAAACCTGTGTGGAGCGAAAAATTGGATAGGGCCGAAAACTTGGGCTTTGGGTGAAAACTTGGTAAGTAGTATAAATAGTTGTTTTGAAGTTTTACATTATAATACTTGTCATTTCAAACATTGCAAAACTGTATGTAATTATAGTAATCAGAGAGAAAAACTTATTTACTCAATTTTTAATTCAATTTGACTTATGTGTTATTGTGTTGTCATGCATCGTTTCATTCATTTCGCTTTGATTCGATTGTTCCGATCATGTTTCGTGTTTATTTAGAAATCCTTGATTTTACAATTGATGACAAATGAGATTTGATTCTAACTACTATAACTAACATGTATGACAACAACCTTTCCAAGTGAACATTGGTTTGCATACCCGAAACTAACTGATTGATCTTATACTTTTATGGACAACCAAGGAGGATTGTTGAAAACTTATGGCATGTTAATAGTGATTGATCTAGGCACATGACGAGGAACATATCACTATTAAAAATGTTCAATCATATAATGGTGGTTACGTTATTTTGCTATTGGCAAAAATGGAAGTCGAACTCAAGAAGAGATGGTGACAAATGACGTGTTAAGCTTTGAAGATGTTATCTACGTAGCAAAGTTGAAGCATAACTTGATTAGTGTCTCACAAATTTGTGGTAAAAATTACTCAACTAACTTCATAGCTAAGGAATGTTTGATTGTGAAGTTGATATTTGTGATACCCGATGAATGGATTTTTGTCGGAGGACTCCAAGGGATAACGACACATATCGTTTTGATATGAATAGTTAATACTTTGGTTACATGATCTTGCTTGTTGTTGAATGCATGGAATAGTGATTCTATTTTGTGGCATCATCGGTTAGGACATGTTAACCACTAAACATTTAATAATCTTGTTTGAGGTGGTCACGTTGTGGGTTTACCATGGAAATAATTTCATCTTCTTAAACATTTTATGTCTTGTTCCAAGGGTAAGCAACTTAGACTTTCTCAGACATCAGTTGTGCATAACTTAGTCAATTATGTGTATAACTTTTACATGGATTTTTTTGGTCCTATGAATGTGTTAAGCTTGGGTGTCATTCTTATTATTTAATTGTGACTGATGTCTTTTCTAGATTCACATGGGTTTTCTTTTTAGAAACAAAGGACAAAACTCCTCCACTTTCTTATCAAGTTCACTACCCTTGTGGAAAATGAAACTAATTTGAAGATTAAGTGCATCCAGAGTGATAATGGAACCGATTATTGCAACCGAATGTTTGAATGAGTCTTATGATTCAAAAGGAATTGTGAGACAGTTCACCGCTATAAATTGATTAAAGTTTCTAGAGCAATATTATTTGCTGCGAAATTACCTTTATTCTTTTAGGCGAAAGCCGTAAGTTCTATTATGTTCAAAATTGTGTGTTAATCAATAAACAATTAAATATGAATCCTTATGAAGTTCCTCTTTAAACATAAACCTAAAGTCAAATACTTTAAAGCCTTTAGATGCTATTGGACACTATAACATACAACAGAAATAAAATTAAACTTTAATGAAAATGCAAATGAATGTTATTTTGTAGGCTATTAAACAAACAAAGTTTCATATTGGGTTTATAACAAGAGAACTAAATAGATAATAGAGTCATTTAACATTGATTGATATGCATCTAACAAAACAAATGTAGGGTCTGCTCCTTCATGGGTGTATGACTATGATTCTTTGTTTAGAACATTTTATCATTTTGATTGTGTTTGTGCATGTATTAGCTCTCTATATGAAGATCTGAATGATATTTTTTACAAAATAGATGATAATCTTCCTATTTCTTCAAATTTAGATTCACCGTTAATGAATTTTTCAAGGGTTCATCCTATTGTTGTTATTCTAGGAACATCTTCAAATCATGAGTTAATTCCAATAAATTAATCTGTTCAACTTCAAGTTATTCTGATCATGTTTCTAAACAAGAGCAAGTGTAACTAGAAAATGATGCAATTATCTCTGAAGTGTCTAAATCTTCTACCATGGATATTTCTATTAAGACAATTCAAGTTCAACTTGAAGATTCTAATTCTGAATCTATATCCTTAGAAGCACAACTTTCTAATGACCATCCAAAAGAAACCATTATGTCTTAACCAAAAGGTCAGGATGTTTCTCCTGCAAAAATGGGTTAATTATGTAATCTTGAAAACATCATTCAAGAGAATGATATTCCTTTACTCAAATTCTAAAGAATCATCCAACAAAAGCAATCATTGGTCCATTATCTAATGGTGTATGTGACACCTGATAAATTTAGGTTATTTTCAACTAACACGGACTCCATTTATGTTTATTAGAGCTAATTAAGTGAGTTAGTTATTACACAAACATTCAAGTAATTGCAATTCGGAGAATTACGGTCCAAATTGTTGAATCACACACGATACTTGTCCCCAAACGTTGGTGAATTATTAAAATAATATTTCAGACATATATAATTAAAAAATTTATGTCAAATAATATATTCTGTGATTACGCGCTTAGATTGTTAATATTTACATGAGATTTGTGAAATGGTGAAAGTTTATGTGTTGTTATGTCCTAATATTTTTTTATAATTTAGATGTTATTAAAATGGTCATAAAACAATAGCTAAGGCTTTTTTATTTATTTGAGTTTAACTAAATTAATATTAATACATCTAGCAAATTGGTTTAGTAAAACTCACCCACGGAACACCCAAACCCATTGGATACCCACTTAATTGGGAGTTACACCCTAAAAAAGTAATAAAACCACTAACCCTAATTCCCCCATCCCATTTGGCCACACACCCTATTCCCAAACCCCGTTTGAAAGTTTCAAACCCTAACACCCCAACACACTCTTGTTTGATCCTTGTTCTTGCAATCATTTATGAAATTGGACGTTTCTAGCATCAAGACATCTTTAGTACTTGAGGTTTGAGATTACAAGTAAGTTTTGAATGATTTCTACATGCTTTGGTTTAGTTTGTTTACAAAACTCTAGTTTATCCAAACACGTGTGTAATCAAGCGAATATGTTAAATTTATTGTCAATTATCGTAGTGATTCTATGGATTGTTGTAATTATTGTATGGATTGTTGTTATTGAAAACCCTAGTTTTGCATGAAAACGAAGGTTTACTATTAATAGTATCTTTAATTTGGTAGTTTGCTACGAAAAGTAGATTCTTTTCATGGTTGGGATTTTATGTTGATGCTATTATGTTAGCAGAATCATGATAAAGAGTTTTGATGATTTGGGGTTTAGGGTTGGAATTATGAAATTAGCTTGGTTTTCATAGATTATTAAAAATAGTAACTTTATTGGTGATGATGTTACATGGATTGAGTATTGGACGTGCATGATGGATTGTGATGTTGATTATGTGTTGTTAGAATGCAAGGACATGTTTTAAATGGTTGAATCAATGAAATCAAGATGTGTGTTCATAGTTACTATTAAGATTAACATTGTTTTGGCTAAGTAAATTTCATGATGAGTCTTACATGTGTGAAATATGTTGTAAGGATTGATTGTGTATAAGGTTGATTATAAGAAAACTTGTTTGGTGATCATACGTTATTGATAATGGAAACTTTATGCATGAAGAAGAATTAGATGTACACAACCTGCTCTATCAGGAAACTTTATGTATTACATGTGAAATATGATGCATGTGTTGCTATGCTAGAAGGTTTAGATAATTGATTACATGTGAGTAATTAAAAACCCTACTTTCCTAGAAAGGAAAGTTAAAATGCCATCAAGTACGCATCTGGCAAACTCGAAGGTCTAGCTCTTACATGGTGGAATTCCCAAGTACAAACATTAGGTCTAGTGGTAGCAAACAACTTGCGTTAGGATGATTACATGACACTCCTAAGGGAAGACTATTGCCTATTGAATGAGATTCAGAAATTAGAAGGAGAATTTTAGAATAAGAAGATGGTAGGGTCAAAAATCAAGGAGTACACCACCCACTCACATGAGTTAGCTGCCTTGTGTCTTTAAATGGTAACACTTTCTAGTAAGCAAATTGAGAAGTACATTAAGGGACTAGCTCCAAGGGTTGTTTTGAATGTGTGAAAGAGGTCTATTTTAAGAGAAAAACCAAGAGCTGAAGTAGAATGGTAATAACAACATGTGGAAAGAACAGCCATAACAATAATGGCAATGGTGCTAATGCTTGAGCTTTTGTGATTTGGTCCGGTAAAGCAAGGAATGATCAAAATATTGTCAATGCTAAGTTTCCTTTGAGTGGTTTTTTTTGATTTCGTACTTTTCGATACTAGTGTTGATAGGAGTTTTATATCCAAAAACTTTAGCAAACTCTTAGAAATGACCCCAACAGAAATGGTATCTAAGTATACCACGAAGTTAGTAGATGGTAAATTGGTTGAAGCAACTCACATTTTCAAGGGATTAAGTTAGGCCGCCATGTCATAAAGTTGATATTGATCTCATGCCAGATACACTTGGTAGTTTTGATGTTGTCCTTTTTCATGAAAATATCATCCATGTTCCACTTCCTAGTTGTGAGCTTTTATATGTTTAGGACGAGAAAAGTTGTGTAGTCGTAGGCATCATCTTTTTCATTAAACCGTAGAAGTGTTTGCGTAAGGGCCATACCACTATTTTAGTGCTTGTCATTGACCAACCAAACGAAAGAAAGAAGATTGAGATGTCCTTATCATTCATAATCTTCTCGAAGTATTCATTGAAGACTAGCCTGGTATTCCACCGCTCCAAAAGGTCAAATTTCAAATTGATCTAACACCTCGAGCTACAGCCATTGCTTTAGCACCATATAGACTTGCCCTAAACAGGTGAAGGAGTTGTCTCAGCAACAACAAGAGTTGTTAGATAAGGGTTTCATCAGACCTAGCTCATCGCCATGGGCAGCCCAAGTCCTATTTGTTAAGAAGAATGATGGATCTTTCCATGTGTGCATTGATTACCTTGAGTTGAACAAATATAACGTGAAGGACTGTATCCACTTCCTCATATCGAAGATATGTTTGAGCAACTTCAATGGTTGAGTTTCTACTTCGAAATCGATATGAGATCGGGTTATCATCATCTGAGAATTTGGGAGGAAGACATCTCTTAAAGCACATTTAGAACTAGATACGACCGTTATGAGTTGTTGATCATGCCATTTAGGTTAACCAACACACCCACGGTATTCATGGATCTCATGAATCGAGTGTGTTAGCCATATCTTAACAAGTTTATCATTATCTTCATTGATAAAATTATCATTTATTCCAAGAGCAAGGAAGAACATGAAGAGAATCTATGATAGATCCTGGAACTACTAAAGAAAAAGCAGTTATATTCCAAATTTTCAAAGTGCGACTTTTGGATTAGTGAAATTCTAATTTTTGAGATGTGGTGTTAATGAGAAGGGAATACATTTCTATCCCTTTAAAGTAGAAGCCATCAAGAACTAGGCAACATAAAAGACTCCAACAGAGGTGCAATAGTTTCTAGGTTTAGCTGGCTACTATCGTTGATTTATCGAAGGATTTGCAAAGATTGCTCAATCTCGCATTGACTTTACATATAAAGGCATGGTGTATAAATGGGGTGACAACCAAGAATCCACATTCTATTTATTGAAGTAGAAACTCTATAGTGCACCTATCTATCCTTACAAAAAGGAATGGATGATTGTATAGTGTATTATGATACTTCCATTCATGGTCTCAGTTGTGTATTGATGTAGCGTGAGAAGGTCATCGCGTATGCTTTCCATCAACTGAAAGTCCATGAGAAGAACTACACGCCTCACGACTTAGAGTTGAGAGCCGTGGTATTCGTACTCAACATCTAAAGACATTACTTGTATGGTTCCAAATGCACTATTTACACTGATCATAAAAGTCTACAACATATTTTCGAGCAAAGATGTTGAACTTGTGATAGTGTTGCTAGGTTGAACTTTTAAATGATTATGATTGTGTGATGCCCTAAGCCAAAAAGAAACCGCTAAACCAAGACAAGTTGGAGCTGATGCCCTAAGCAAAAAAGAAACTACCAAACCAAGATGCGTTCTAGCATTGCAGCTTACAATACACACTAGATTATATAACCAAATCCATGATGCTCAACTCGAAATGCTAAAATAAGAGAATCTAAAATCAGAATCCATGTGTGCCATGGAGAAGCAAACTACTAAATCAGACGATATTTGCTACTATTCCATGTGGGTTCCAAGCTATCATTCTTTATTCAGTCATCAGGTTACTGGTCAAGCTAATATGCATACAAAAGTCATCGTTGTTGAGTGAGTTCTAGTTTTTAAAACCATAGAGACCTCCTATGCGAGTAACAATATACAAGAAAAAGATTCTCCAGGTGAGTACACATGCCACACTCCCAACATGGGTGAACAAGCACCATGCAGGGCCCCGGGCCCCTATTGTTAGAGTGTGTACGCTACAACTCCTATACGTTGAGTGCATAGAAGATGCGACTCCTATCAGATGATTGTATACAAGATACAACTCGTCTTAGGTGAGCAATACACAGGAGAAGGTTCCTATCAATGTGTGAATGCAATGAATGCAAACTCCTATCCATGCTTACAAAACTTTTTGTACATTGTCACCATTTACTTTCTTTAATTACTGTTATCTTTCATTCCATCATTCTTTCCTTCTTTTCATCATCATATGATAGTAGTTAATCATTCATTCATTCTCTATCATAACCATGGTTAACTTTTCCTATTGCACATAACAGATCATCAACAACTTTTCATATATAATACCTATTTAATACTCTTTACAGTAAGTGTAGTTCATTAGCACTACTTAACTTACATTTCTTCACCATCAATCATTATCAATCAATCGAATATAGAATAATTCAAACACAATTTTAAATATATAACAATCGAAACAAATGCGGGTAATAGGATTGGAAAAATGCGGGTAACCAAAGAAATGCGGATAGGATAGACCAATGCAGGCAATAGTATTAACTTATGCGGATGATATCTGTATTTATCCAAATCTGTTACCTGGACAGGTGATGTGGGGGAACAAATGCGGATAACATTTAACATATGCGGCTGATCAAAGGACTAATGCTGATACACTATGTGCTCATCCGCATAAGTTACAACTAGAGAACTTTCTAATGAAATGTGGCCACTAGTGACAAATGCGGGTGATAGTACTAGCTAATGCATATGGACTACTTGTTCATTCGCATTTGCGATACTTGGGAAATCTAAGGGAAATGTGGAAACCAATACTAATACAAGTAACTTATTCTATGAATGCGAAAAAAAGTAACTCCTTACATTCGCATAATCAAAAGCGAATCTATTATGCTCATTCATATTTGTACATTTAGTAAATAAGGTACTAATACAGATGACTTATTCTATTAATGTAGGTGTTAAAGATGCACCCACATTTTTTCTTACACTTAAACAACTTTCTTGCATACCAACTGCGTTTGTCATACCCACTATTCATCATACCAACTTTATTGAAATCTTTAAAATGACATCTTTCTTACTATAAATTGTTTAATCTTTGTAAGGTTTATAGAAAGGCTAATGCACACAAAATAATCAAAGTCCTTCCTGCATGCATGCCCTTTGTACATAGTAAAAGTTGCTTCAGAAGTTTTACACTCTGCACAGAAGATTATTCTAAGTGTAAAATCTTCTGAAGGCAAAACCAAATCTTCCGAAGCCAAAGATGAAGTCTTCCAAAGCTTAGAAGAAAAAGTCTTCTGAAGCCATCAAGATAGAAGACAGATTTCTTTCGAGTAAAGAGAAGACATGCTTTCTCTGATTTATTTTTTCAGAAAGCTGACCAACTTTCTACTAGCACTCTGAAGACTCACCAACTTGCATAAGTTGGTGAAAAGATCCATTCTTTTGCAAACGGCAGATTATGCTTTTAAGAAGGTAACTTTCTACTTTATGTACTTTTATTGTTTTTGTAATATAATAGGATGTGAGCTATGGCATGCCATAGTCACTAGTTAAAAGGCAATCTGCCTTTTGACAATACATTGATCTTGTTGTCTAGATTAGTGTTTCCAGCTGGCCTTCAAAGTATGGCCTGCTGTAGGATGTGGTATAAAGTATCTAAGGTCCTTGTATCTTTCTTTATGCTTTGGAACACTTGTAAAAAAACATGAGAGCAATATACTTATTCCTTGAAAACCATATTCAGTTGTTCTTTGTTCTGTCTTATTGTTTGCTTGTGTTTCATAGTATCATAATATTGTTCCAGTTCCCTATTTGACCTGTTAAGTGTTCTAACTCTCTACTCATTGTGAGACTGATTGTATTGACCTCCTTCAATGGTCTTGCAATTGGTATCAGAGCATTTCAGGCTCTTAATTGTAAGATCTCACCATCTTAGATCTCTTAGTTTCACAAAACACTTAACATCTCAAATGGCAGCTCTCACAAAGGCTGATATGGAAACTGGTACCATGACAAAGTCCCCCTAATTGCTCCTGAAGATTTTGATACTTGGTGCCAAAGAATGGAAGCCTTCATCGAGTCTCAAGACTCTAGGATGTGGGATTCTTTTGTCTCTAGACCTTACATATTATGCACCTCTTCAGCTGCTGCTGGAGGTGGCATGATACCAAAAAAGGTAGTTGACTATTCTGAAGAAAACTAGAAGAAGATTGATATAGATCAGAAAGCCATGACTACCCTCTAAACTGCTGTTCCAAACTCCATATACAGGGGCTTCAAGAAGTGCAAAACTGCTAAGCAGCTATGGGATGCACTAAAGCTCATGTATTAGGGGTCCATTGAAGCAAAAGAGAACAAGAAGGACCTCTTGAAGCAGCAGTTTGAGAACTTCACCTACAAAACAGGTGAAACCATGACTCAATAATTCTTAAGGTATGTTGAGATTGTGGATACTCTAATGGATGTTGGAGTAAATCTTGAAAACAAGGACATTGTAAGGAAGTTCATGTCATCTCTTGCAAGACAATGGACACATTACTGTGTGTTGTTATTAAGAGAACTGAGAACCTTAAGACTCTTACTCTTATAGAGTTGTATGGTATTCTCAGTGGCTATCATATGGAGATGAACATGCAAAATCCATCTCGTAACTCCAGCAACCAACAAAGCTCAGCCCTTCATGTGGTTGAAAAGGATTGTAGAGAACCACAACATCATCTCATCTACTACCCTGACAACTCACAAAAGGGTCCTTTTATCACTTTCCCACAGACACCAAGGGAGAGCTACATCCAAGGAAGCACATTCCAATAGAAAAGTTCTTCTCAAGCATTTGTGTCTGCTAATGAAAGTTCAGGCAACTTTCTCTTCACCCTTGAAGACCTGGACTATATCCATCTAGATGATCTGGAGTATATGGAAATAGTCCAGCAGATGGCTCTTCTCACTCACAGAACCAAGAAGTTCTATAAGAGGACAAGAAGAAAGTTTCCTAGCAATACAGCCAGTGGTAAGTTTAGGCTGGACAAAAGTAAAGTGAAGTGTTACAACTGTAACCAAATGGGACACTTTGCAAGAGAGTGTAAGGCACCTAGAACAAATGGTGGCCAAGCACAAACCAGAGCAAACTACACTAATGGAGCCCTCCAGAATGAGAAGCCAAAGCAGCAAGCTACAGTTGCTGTTGAAGAAGAAGGCTTTGACCGGAGCTTTTAGGTTAAAGATGCATCTCCAAACCAAGCACTGATGGCAGATCATGAAGAAGCCAAGGTATTGAAACATCTTTGTACTCCTAAATGTATTGCTAAAGTTAACAGATATAGATCCTATAACTTAGAGATGAGATATGATATTGAGTCTTTAAACATCTTAAAATCTGATTTCAAAAGAGCTGAAAATAGGTACAAACTTAAAATAGAAGATTTAGAGAAAACCATTTCCACTCTTAAACATGAACATACCAACTACAGGACTCATATCAAAGATCTCATCACTAAGTTAACCGAATGCCAGGCTGAGCTTGTGATCAGCAAAGGCAGGGTAGAAAAATGTGTTCTTTAAGAAGAGACCTTCAAGAACATAATATCCTCATCATTGCATGCAAAAGTTTGTTATCAGAATAAGCAGTGACTAGGATTTACTGAGATAGCTCCACCACACTCTATTGTATGTAAGATCTCTAAGGTGTGAAACTTGTGAAGACGAGCTTCCCCTCATAGACCTCGTGAGTGAAGAGGATGATGAGGAGACAGTGAAGGATGACTTTGAGAGGAGTGAAGAAGATCATCCTAAGAGGGGTCACTATTCTCCTGAGGAGAGAAAAGCAGTTGGGATGACCAAGTCCAAGAGAATGAACTTGATCAAGAAAGCCAAGAGAAAGTCAAAGAAGGCTCAAGAGATCAAGGCCACCTTCAACTCTAAGTTGAAAAAAGTGTTTGGCTCTGCAGGATTTGAAGTAGTGAAGACTAAAGACTCAACTCTAAACTCTAGTACCAGGGGTTCTAGTTCTTGTCAAAATTATCCCAACAATAAGAAGAAGGCTGATCAGCTGAGTACCACTACTACATAGCCTGAACCATCCAAATCCAACAACAAATCACACCCTAAAAGGCTTGCTACATCATCTGTGAAGATGAAGATAGAAATGGAAAGTGATCAAGTTCAGCTTTCCTCTCAAAAGAAGATTATCAGAAGAAAGCAAATGGACAGTATCATGTGTGGCAGTACTTCTCATCTTGCTAAGGATTGTATCTACAATCCTAAGAGTACTGTCCATATGGTCAAGAAGAAAACTTCTGAGAAGATCAAGAAGAAGCCAGCTTCGGAAGGAAAATCTTTTCCTTTCGAAAGCTCCAATGTGAAGAAGAAGACAAGTGAAAACTTGCCTTCGAAAGAAAAGTTGGTCTCGGAAGAAAGGAATGCTTCCAAAGTACTGAAGCCTACTACAGTGATAACAAGATCTTGCGAAGGTCCAGTCTCCAAAACTTCCGAAGTTGTCAAAACTTCTGAAGTTGTCAAAACATCCGAAGTGTTAAAAGTCAAGTCTAAGCTTCCAAAGGTGGTGTGGAAGACAAAGAAAGACCATGTGACTAAAATTTCTTCATCAACAATAGCTGATGGTCCACAAAGCTTGAACATAGATCAATTACTGTTGCATTGTCTTCAACTAATGTTGATACACCCAAGACCAGCAAGGCTTGGGTTTTTAAATGTAACTAACTATCTCTTTTATGCAGGAACAGCTAAAGACCAATAAGAATGTATGGATCATTGATAGTGCCTGTTCCAGGCACATGACAGGCAATGGCTCTTTACCCCAAAATTTTGAGAAAATTGATGGAGGGCCAGTTGCTTTTGGAGGAGATGCTGGAGGTTACATTACTAGAAGGGGCAGGGTCACAAATGGTAAGCTCAGCATTGAGAAGGTAAATTTTGTTAAAGATCTTTGATACAATTTACTGAGTGTATCCTAATTTTGTGATCAAAGACACAACATGCCTTTTACAGAGCATGAGTGCATTGATCTCAAGCCTGGGGTGGTCATTCCTTAGGAGCATATCTTGCTTAGAGCCCCCAAGAAAGGGAACATGTACAAGATGGACTTGTAGGAAACATCTCCTTCAGGAGAAGTTTCTTGCTTTCTATCTTAAGCAAATAATGATGTGTCTTTCCTCTGGCATAAAAGAATGTGCCATGTAAACTATAAAAACATGAAAAAATTAATTAAGAATGATTTGGTAACTGGAATGCCAAAGAAATAGTTTACAAGTGATGACCATTGTGTTGCATGCCTGAAAGGCAAGCAGCACAAGGTATCTCACAAGCCAAAGTAAAGAAACTCCATCACTACTCCCCTACACTTGTTACATATGGATCTTTTTGGCCCCACCAGTGTAATGAGTTTAGGAAAGACCTCATACTGTTTAGTGATCACAGATGATTTTACAAGATTCACTTGGGTCTTTTTTCTTAGAAATAAGGATGAGACTCCTGAGATCTTGAAGAATTTCATTCTAAGAATTAAGAATCAATTTGATCACAAGGTCAAGATCATAAGATGTGATCAAGGAACTGAATTCAAGAACCAAATCCTTGATACATTTTGTGATAAAAAGGGTATTAGAAGATAATATAGTGCTCCTACTACACCTCAGCAAAATGGTGTTGCTGAGAGGAGAAACAGGACACTAATTGAAGCTGCAAGAAACATGTTGTCTGACTCTAATCTGCCCATCACCTTCTGGGCAAAAGCAGTGAACACTGCTTGCTATGTGCAGAACAGAGTTTTGATGGTTAAGACTCATGTTAAAACTCCTTTTGAACTATGGCACAAAAGGAGACCTTTAATCGGTTTCCTCAGATCATTTGGATGTCATTGCATAATCTTGAAAACCAAAGATCAAGTAGCTAAATTTGCTGAGAAATCAGATGCTGGATACTTTATTGGATACTCTTCCCAAGCTAAAGCTTATAGAGTATACAATCTCAGAACTAAAATCGTTGTGGATTCAGCCAATGTGACCTTCAATGAACACACTCCTTGTGTGAGAGGTTCTAGTCCAGATTGGCTGTTTGATCTTGATTTAGTTACCAACTGTTTTAACAAGTTTTGTGAGAATGTTTCAGGATCTACAGGTATCTTATCAACAGGAGATCCTGACCCAAGATTTGAGCTGAGAAGACCTTCAACTCATACTACTTCAGCTCCAGTGGTAACAAATTCTGCAGATGGAGTTCCTATCAACACAACCTTGACAAATCCAGCTGATACATCTAATGTGGCTTCAAATTCCAGCTCAGAGGCACAAAACTTAAATGAAGGAGCTTCAAATGTAGGAGGAAGTGGTAATGGTGATAGTGATCAAGAATTTCTTGATGTTGACAATCATTCCATGGAAGACAACATCAATGATGTCGCACACTCATTGGATCAATCTTCTCTTGATAAGTGTGCTGCTGTAGTGGGAAACTCTTCACTGCCTAATCTAAACTTTTCAAATTTAGATCTCTCCAATCAACTTGCCGTGTTCCCTCAACTCATGATCTACAAGTCTCACCCCACCACAAACATCATTGGAGATGTTGACAATAGGGTAAGAACAAGAGGGGAAACCCATGACAAAAATGTTTGTCTCTACTCTTGTTTCCTATCCCAAATAGAGCCAAAGAAAGTTGAAAATGCTTTAAAGGATGGAAGTTGGGTTGAAGCTATGCAAGAGGAGCCATTTCAATTCTAGAGGCAAAAGTTTTGGAACTTATGTCCTCTTCCTTCAGGGAAAACTACCATAGGAACCAAGTGGGTCTTTAAAAACAAGAAAGATGATAGAGGACTTGTCATCAAGAATAAGGCTAGACTAGTTGTTCAACTCAAGAAGAAGGGATTGACTACACTGATGTTTTTGCTCTAGTAGCAAGACTTGAAGCTGTTAGAATATTCCTAGCTTTTGCTGCATTCAAAAACTTCAAGGTTTATCAACTTGATGTCAAGTGTGCCTTCTTATATGGGGTGATTGATGAAGAGGTGTATGTCAAACAACCAACTAGCTTTGCAGACCCAGATCATCATGATTATGTCTACAAGCTTGATAAAGCTCTTTATGGGCTGCACCAAGCTCCAAGGAAGTGGTATGAGACTCTATCTCTGTACCTATGTTAGCATGGTTACAAAAAGGGTACTATAGATGGAACTCTTTTCATCAAAGTAACAGGAAATGACTTAATGCTGGTTTAAGTATATGTAGATGACATTATCTTTGGGTCAACTAATCCAAGGCTCTACAAAAACTTTGAGAAGCTGATGAAGAATAGATTTGAAATAAGTGCCATGGGAAAACTCAATTTCTTTCTAGGAATTCAAGTGAAGCATGTTGACAATGGCATCTTCGTAAGTCAGTAAAAGTATGTACAAGACATACTTACATGATTCAGCATGACTGAATGTAAAGTTGCAAAGACACCCATAGTAAGAAACCACTCCCTTGGACCTGACCTTAGCGGGGAGTGTGTGGATGAAAATCTCTACAGGGCTATGATTAGGTCTCTTATGTACCTCACAGCCAGTAGGACTGATATCATGTTTGCCATATGCATTTATGCAAGATATCAAGCCAACTCTAAGATGTCACACCTGGTTGGTGTCAAGAGAATTCTAAGATATTTCAAAGGTGCTCCATCACTAGGCCTTTGGTACCCAAAGAATTCTGACTTTAATCTGTATGCCTATACAGATAGTGACTATGATGGCTGCAACATGACTGCAAAATTTACATCCGGGGGATATCAATTTCTTGGTGGAAGGATAGTCTCATGGCAATGCAAGAAACAATCCTGTGTATCTGCATCAACTGCTGAACCTAAATACAATGCTGCTGCTAGTTGCTGTGCTCAAGTGCTTTGGATAAGAATCAGATGCTAGACTATGGATTCAACTTCAAGGATACTCCTATCCACATAGACAACAATAGTGCTATCTCTATTACAGAGAATCCTGTGCAACACTCAAGGACAATACACATCAGCATCAGGTATCATTTGATTAGAGATAACTTTGAAAAGGGCTTAATCAAACTAGTCAAAGGTAACACAAATGAACAATATGCTTATTTGTTCACCAAAGCTTTTGATGAACAGAGATTTAAATATCTTGTATCAGCTATTGGGATGATTAACTTTGAGTAGCTTTTCTTAAACTTAAACTCAATATTATTTCTAAAATCTGTGTGTCCTAAGTTGTCTATTTAGCACCTTCATAAGCCCTTGTTTACCTTTTAAGAAAAGTCTTTTAAAGTATATTCCTTAGATTTTTTGAAAAATTTCGAACATCTTTTCTTTCTAAAGATATCAGGTTACTTTCGGAAGAACATTATGTCTTCAACACTAAATTACTACTTATGAGAATTTACCTTCAGAAGAAATTCTGAAATATCTTTCGAAGCTTAATTTACTCATAAGTACTTATATGCTCTTGAAGAACAATTTTCTTCTGAACGTAATTATGCCTCGGGAGATTTATTCTCTTAAGAATAAAAATTCCAAGCCTTGATCTCTTCCGAAACCAAAGCTGTTTCAGATGAGAAAATTTTTTAAGTATTCTCCTTCTGAAACAAAATTTTCAAAAACTCTTAAAAATATCTTCCGAAGCCAAATTGGCTTCGTAAGCTTTTAGCAAAACTTCCGAAGCCAAAATACTTTCAGAAGATTTTCGACTTCTAAGAAAACTATATTTTTGGGCACTTTTTCAGAGGTGGGACCGACATCCGGATTTTAAAGTTTATCCTTTCGCATTAACTTTGTCTCAGATCCTTTTCATATATGTATACCCAACGGTTCATCCCTCTTTCACTTTTCTCTTCATCTACAATTCTCTCCAACCTAAATTCACTCACAAACCGCCTTTGTTCTTCTTTTCCTTCACGCTGAAGCTCTCTCAGATGGCTAACCTCAATCGCATAAACCAGCCAGATTTTTCCATGCAACTTCATAGGCAACACAATCAAGTTGCTCTGCTTAACTCTAAGAAAGATCCAAGTTTCTCAAAGGTTTGTCGCTTTCTTTCTTTGACAAACTACTCCACCTCCCTCACCATTGATCCTCCTCTCTATGAGGAACATCTTTTGGAATTCTGGCGGACCTGTCAGGAGGTCACCATGGATGGGGAGAGGACACTGTCTACCATAGTGCAAAGGAGGACAATTTTCATCACTCCGGCCATCGTAAACACTCATCTTTAGCTGGATGATGAAGAAGGTGATTTTTCCTTCCCCATGGATGGGTTTTTTAGGGGTAGAAACAGCCCTTATCCCAAAAATGTTAGAGCTCTGCTTAAGGTGATAGCCTAGCAGCACCAGTTAGTGTTCACCCCACACCTTCTGCTTCTCAAAAACCCTCTCACCCTCAAATAACCATCACCTACCAAAGAAAATCCAAACGGACCCCTACACAAGCTATTCAGCTTGTGCAGGCCCCCATATCACCAACCATACAAGAGGAAGTGGACATTGGAGCTCCCACATCTCCTTAGGAGCAAACCACTCCCATCTTACCCATAATCACTGCTGAGGTTTCTCATACTTAGCCCGATGAGCTCAGAAGCCCAATTGCCTTAAGCCTTCATTCAGAGTCTCAAAACTCTAGTGAACAACCTTTAGGGGAAAGTTACCATCCCCAGCCTCTTGATCTCAACCAACCAATCCCCAACTTAGAATTCTATGATAATGAAGACATGGGATTGAGTGAGTACCATGAGTCTTTCTTCTCCACACTTGCTCAAGGAGAGATTAGTACCTCTGCTTCTCCCATGTCTAGCCCACATCATCCACCCCCAACTGAGGTGGATCTCCCTGAATCTGTTCAGGAGGTCCATATGGAAGAGGCTCTCACTACTGCTAGTGATTACATCATTAAGACCTCAACCATGATAACTCAGCCCACTGACACTTCACCTGAAGTTGTTAGTAAGCGAAGGAAATCCAGTAGCCAAGAACAATATGCTGGTGATGAGGAAGAAGACCTTGGTCCAATTCTCTCATCCCCCCATGATTCTTCATCTGAAGATGAGTGGAGTCTGCAACTAAAGGTGCATAAACTTCTACAAACCTGCACCTATATAGTTTCTAAGGTTAGTCACTTGGAATCTCAAGTGACTGCCTTACAGAAGAGGGTCAATGACCAGTAACTTGAGATCACCGATCTCAAGGGCAAGCTAGCTGAGAGATCATCCCGACAGACTCAACCATGTCCACAAGAACCAGTGGAAGTGGTGGACTTAACCTCCAGCTCACCTTACGCAAGTGGGTGATGTACCAAAAAAAGGGAGAAACTCCATGCAACCACAGAACCGGAGAGTTCTTTCTAGAGTATGAACAATGAGAACTCACCACCCTCACTTGCAGTTGTCCAGACTCAACAACTTCCTCAGGCTGACACTGATTTGGAGGCTATGATACAACAACTTTTTGAGGAAGGAATTCCAATGGCCATGTTTGACCCATTCTACCTGCTGAAAATCCAATATTGGGATAGTGGTATGATAATGCAAGAATGGCATTGGTGCTCTCAAGATCTCAAGAGCAGCAGGAGCTCTTCAATTTTTAGACCTTGAGATTCCATGAGAGTATTAACTTAGTTGATCTGCCACTTGTCAACCCAGGCCAAAACAGACAGGCTGGCAGATTAGTTGAGGCAATTCAAGAATGGGTGTTGTAGGAGTTCAGAAACAGAGCAAAAATATATAGACAGAGGCTAGCTGGGAAAACTGTTGGTCAACTGGATACTGAGCTAGACCCTAAGATTAGCTTCGAAGGGGAAACCTTGGTTGAAGGCCCAGTAGTTGACCCTGTGAGTTAACCCTGTGAACTTTGAGACAGGCTCATTCTCAGCACCCAATACCCTCAGTGTAACACCTGCTAGTGAAGGTGTATCATAACCTCTTCCTGGCCAGAGCTCAAGATCAGCACAATCTTCAGAAGGCCAAAGCTCTCTCCACCCTGAGTCATACAGGCCAACAATTGACAAAGGGAAAAGGAAAATGACTTCTGAGGAGATTGAGGAGGAGAAAAAGGAGAGAAAGAGGAAGGCTAGGGGAGAGAGAACATGAGAGATCCTAAGCTTCATGCAAGCTGTAATCAGGGCTGCCCACTGGGCTGCCAACTGGGCTGATACTCAAGATGATGAGTTAAGGGCAGCCAGATTCAATTATCTGGGATTAAGGAACTACAATATAGATGAAATCATCTCTCTTCCACTTACAGAGTTTAATGAACTTGCAAACATTGAGTTGTCTAAAGAGAGGAGGGAGGCTGAGGCTGTAGAGTTGCTCCTCAAGATCAAAGAAGAAAGAAAAAAAAAGACATTATAAAAAGCCCCTACCCTCTCTCCAGTTCAAGAAAGTCCTGAGAAAAAGTCTGTGGCTGTACAACAAGAACAAACTAAGATAGGCAGAGAACAAGAAAAACAGAAGATGGTAGCCTATTTGAGTGCCACAAGTCTCTATCAGGCAACTGCTCTCAACCCTCTCTCATATGAGTATATTGAGTTTGAGTACCTCAAACAGCTGGAAGAAAAAGCTCAAACCCAAAGAAAAGCTGTTAAGAGGAAAATGAGAGAAGAGGTTGCTAAGTCAAGAGCCACCATCAGAGCACAAGAAAAGAAATCTGCTAACAGGCTAAAGATGGTGAGCTTCTTGAAGCTATATGGGTTCTCCGGAAGGAGACTTGGTCCTATGTCTCTATCCACAATGGATGAGCATATCAGAAGGATCAAGCAGAAGATAAAGGAAGGTCAGCTGGTCGACTTGCATTCTCCACCAAGTCAAGTTGTACCTGAAGTTGAGGTGAAGGTTGAACTACAAGAGACAACACAACCTGATCCCAAAGCTACATCTAAGCCAACTTCATCTTTTGACCCACAACAAGGTTCTTAACCTCCTTCTTCTGAACAATTGGAGGAAAAGGACCCAACTGAGGAAAACAAAGAAAGATCATTTGGTGCTGCAGGCCACTCTCCTCAGTTAAAGTACAGAAAGAGGAAAAGGATGGCCACCAGAAGGGACAAGAAGAAGAAGAAGAAGAAGTCCAAGGCATTCACCTCTACACCTCAGGATGAATTAGAGCATCATGAGGAAGTGCAACAAGAGGCTGCTCTACCAGCTCCAATTCAAATGGAGCCTCTTGCATCTGGAAGACCCATCTTGTCCTGGTCCTTGGCTACTAATCTAAACAGATGGTATGTCATTAGAGATCAAGGTGGTTAAGATGTCTATTTCTGGTAGGACATGCTTGATCTACCTCTGCATGATCTGTTTGACATGTTAAGCTATTATGAAAGTCTGAAGGAACCTGACCAGATGATGAAGAAACGAATGTTCTTGATCCTAATGAGTACTGTCAACTGCTGAAGAACTTTTTTGTTTTGGTAACATCAACCTAGGGGGAGTTTGTAAGGTTTATAGAAAGGCTGATGCACCCAAAACAGTCAAAGTGCTTCCTACATGCATGCAGTTTGTACATAGTAGAAGTTGCTTCGCAAGTTTTACACTCTGCACAAAAGATTATTCTAAGTGTAAAATCTTCCAAAGCCAAAGACCAAATCTTCCAAAGCCAAAGATGAAGTCTTCCGAAGCTTAGAAGACAAAGTCTTCCGAAGCCATTAAGAAAGAAGACAGATTTCTTCCGAGTACAGAGAAGACATGCTTTCTCTGATCTATTTTTTTAGAAAGCTGACCAACTTTCCGCTACCACTCTGAAGACTCACCAACTTGCATAAGTTGGTGAAAAGGTCCATGCTTTGCAAACTGTAGATTATGGTTCTGAGTCTGTAATTTTCTACTTTATGTACTTTTATTCTTTTTGTAATATATTAGGATGTGAGCTATGGCATGTCATAGTCACTAGTCAAAAAGCAATCTGTCTTTTGACTTTACATTGATCTTATTGTCTAGATTAGTGTTTCCAACTGGCCTTTAAAGTATGGCTGCTGTAGGATGTAGTATAAAATATCTCAGGTCCTTGTATCTTTCTCTATGCTTTGTAACACTTGTTAAAGAACCTGAGAGCAATATACTTATTTCTTGAAAACCATATTCAGTTGGTCTTTGTTCTGACTCATTGTTTGCTTGTCTTTCATAGTATCATAATATTGTTCCAGTTCCCTATTTAATTTGTTAAGTGTTCTAACTCTCTACTAATTATGAGACTGATTGTATTGACCCCCTTCAACAGTCTTGCAATCATTAATAAATCATACATGATATGCATATTAGCCCTAAAATACATAAAAGCACATAAAAGTGGGGAAATTAGAACTCATATCAACAAGAAGAACTCGTTGAAAACCCTAACCCCAAAGAAATCACCCGATATCTACATAAACATACATAAAGTTGTTAACTTTAATGATCAAAATAATGTTTAAACACCTAAATGACATAAATCTAGCTTAGATCCACCATTTCATACAAGAAAGTGTATACCTTTGCTTCAAACTCTCGACTTTCTCTTTCTAAAATTCCATTCTCTCTCTATAATAGCCCTTTTTGCAATAAGGTTTGCATGTGTTTGTCTGTTAGACTCAAAAAGTGTATAAAAAGGATAATGCTTGGCATAATCAAACATAATATGTTCTAACATTCAAACAATCATTAACTAACACATTAGCATCTTTAACATTCATAACATACACTAATTATTGTTTAATTTTTTTGTCAGGTTTGTAGATAAAAGAAATTTTTGCACAAAGTGTCCACCGCGTATGAGGAACTATCCACAACGGATGAACAAGTCTATGCAGCGGATGAAGAACAAGTCCAAGTGTCTACAATGGATGACCATCAAACACAGTAGATAACCAATGTCAACAGCTAATGAACAGTCCACAAGGGATGTTCATCCATAGCGAATGAACACTCCACAGCGGACATGATCAAGAAAACACACAAGTGTTCACATAGGACAGTATCCAAGACACATTGAACAACTTATTCAACATCCACAGCGGGCAACTTAGCATTCACAACGGACAGTCAATCATCCACAGTAGACGACTTATAAACATAGGATTTTCTGTAATTACGTTTTACATAAGGTTTTTTTTGTAGTTGTACATAGCTTTTGTATTGGCTATAAATAGCAGTATACCCTAATCCTTTGTAAGCTTTTGAACAACCAATACAAACAAGCATTTCTTATTATCATTCAAGCATTCAATCACACAATCATACAAACACACACATAGATAGCATATCATTAATCATGGGTTTCCGCACCATGATTATTAAGTATTGAATATATAACAATATGTTATATTTTGAGAGATTGAAAACAATCTTTGGGGGAATTTATTGAGTTTGTTCTTGTTTTTAAGTTCAAACCCGTGAGTTTCTTCTGGTGGTATCGGAGCCTTGGCTCAAATCAATCACTGATTTTTTGATCCTCTCATTCAATACAATGATATCTATGGTTCATTAGCTTCATTACATCAATTTCGAGTTTAAAATCATCACAAAACCCTCTTCTACTTCAAACACTCATCAAATGCTCAAAAAATGATTGATTAATCTGTTTTTGCACTTTGTGTAGAATATTTTGTGTTGTTGAAGATCTAAACAACATTTATACACTGTTTTTCAAAACAGAATTATCACAAAACCTCAAAATCTAATCGGTTCTAAGGGTTTTTGATAAAACAGTCATCGAGTACTGTTTCATCAAATTTTATCAAACAAACATTGTTTTTAAACATTTTGAATCATTTTAAGTGTTTAAAATCATCATCTTCAAGTACATGCATGCTTGAATGAGGTTCGTCTTATTCAATCAACAAACCAGTTGTTGATTTTTGTGAAGAACATTTCAGCCGCAAACAAACCCTAGGATAAACTGTAATTTTCATTCATAACACAACCATCAAAATCTACGTTGATTATGTTGGTGTTGCATCAAAAACAAAGAAGAAATCGATTCTTCTTTTAAATTTTTAACTTTTTCACTTTATTGATTGACATCATTAAAAGGGTTTTGACTGATTTTGATTTTCCTTAAAAATAATATTCCCTATTATTGTACCGAGAATTGATTGTGACTTAACCTTGGATAATAATTAATTAATCTCAAATTAATTAATAACCTTGGATAATAATTAATTAATCTCAAATTAATTAAATCATATATTCGGTAAATTTAAAAGTGACAAAATCATTAACAAACATATCCTAGTGACCTTAGTATAAATTAAATTTAGCATTAAGCTAAATTATCAAACAAAAATTGTCTTAAACCGTTAAGTTCAAAAGTTAACAATCATGTCTGATGAAATTTCAGTATCAAACAGTGGTCTCAAATCACCCAGACTCAAGAACAAAGCAGACTTCAAATAATAAAAAATAATGTTTAGAAATTGGATTATTTTCCAAGACTCGGATATATGGACATCCATAACCGGAGGACCATACATACCTATGACTCTTGGTCCAGACTACAACATACAAAAACCAATCCGCTTAAAGAGTGTAGCTCGTGATGACCATAAAATGGTGAAAACAGACATGAAAGCTTATAGCGTTCTAGCAATGACTTTGCCATTTGAGATACTGACAAGAGTGGAAAACTTCAAAATAGCACATGAACTATGGAAGGTGCTTCACACAATGTGTGAAAGATGTGAGGAAATCAGGGAAATCAAGAAAGAAAAATTGAGGACCTAGTATGAAACCCTCCATCATCTTCAAGGAGAGTCAATTCCATAACAGCTCCATAGATTTGTTCAGCTAGTAAATGAGATGATAGTTTATGGTGTCAAATACGAATCTGTGGACTCAATCAGTCTCTTTGATGAAAGCAACATTGGATCTAGAAGCATTATCATTAGATGCGCTAGTGGCTAAAGTAGATGCACTAGAGTTAGATGAGAGATCCAGGAACAATAGTACAATCAGACATGTTGAATCTTATAAATTCAAAGAAATGCAACAAACATATAGTGCATTCTTAACTTGCACCGGTGAGGAGGATGATGAAGAGTTTCTTGGTTCAAGTGAAACTTCCTTTTTCTCTTCTCCTCAATCACCTCACAACAAACAAAAGTCCAAAAAGACCGGTGTTCATGCTTTTCATGAAGCAACACCTCAAAGCAAGCAACATCCACATGCTTCCAACTCAAGCACACAACAACCAACAAAGACACAAAACATCCATAAATTTAAGAAACCTATGGATGCTTTAACAATCATCTTGCAAAGTGAGGAGCAGAAGGCAGCTTTTGTAGCCTTCTCCACAAGCTTTGAAGCCTACTTAGGGGCTAACCTCACACCATCACAGGTCATCCAGCAAGACTTGGATAAAGTGCCTCATAATTGGTTGAAGAAATGGATATTCAATGGTCAATGGCAATGAGCATACAGATCCAAGAAGTTCCTACAAGAGAACAAGGGGTTAAATATGGATAAGAAAACCAAGATTGGTTTTGATAAAATACAAGTGAGATGCTACAACTGCCAATTCTATGGACACTTCTCTAGAAAATGTCAACAACCTAGAGCTGACAGAAATAACCAAAAAATACAAACCTCAAGTAGCTATCACACAAACAGACAAATTCCACCAACCATCAACATTCGTACTAAACCAACACCAACACAAATCACACAGTACAGCCCAAATCAACACTCAAAATCATCTACAATGATTATCAAACAAGATGGTGAGTGTGACTGGAGTATGTACGAGCTAGAGGTACAATCTCCTAACCACGCCCTCATGGCAAACATAGAGGACAAAATTACAGAAATCCCGAAAGAGGTAAGCGAGAATCTCTGTTCTCAAGCATGCATTGACGAAGCCACAAGATACAAAGAGCATGCCGATCAACTTTCTAAGAAAGTGATTGAAACAAATATTTTAAATGATAGTTTAAAAACAGAACAAAAATAATATGAGATTAAAATTTTGTCATTGAAAAATGATTTGGACAAACTTTTGTCTAAAAAATCAACACTAGCAACTCAAGTGGAGCAACTTTGTGAATCTTTGACTTAGGTAAAAACATTATAAGCTTACACTGAAGTGAAACTTCAAAAATTTCAGGTGAGCAATGAACTTCTTGCTCAACAAAGGGCATTCGAAGACCCTTCTGGATTGGGATATAATAAGGTCAACCCACCTTATAATGACAACTATATCCCACTTCCCAAATCAATAACAAACAAATAAAGGGGAATCACTTGATCCCTATGACATGACTGATGACACCAAACCATCATCATCATCATCTAAATCATCATTAATATCGAAAAGACCTTTGATAAAATTTGTTAAGAGCCAAGCACCACCACAAATTAAGTCGACATATTTTTATCAAGGAGAAAACAATGAGTATGATGAACAAACAACAGATGAAGATTTATTTTCTGATGAGTCAGATCAACCAATTACTGAAACTAAAAAGGTTTCAAGTGTGGTTGATACCCCAACACAACAAACAAAGCAGACACAAAGTTTTGATATCTTTTCAGGTGAAAGAAAGGCTGAATCTACCACTGCCTATCCCAAAAGAACAAACAAAGAGAAAGGAAAAATCCATGTTCAGCCAAAACAACCAACTATAACTTTTGATATAGCACTGTAGTCAAATCTAAAATCAAAGGTTTTTAACAAAGAGTACTACAAATTTGCGATACTACAAGTGGTGTGATCAATACACCCACACTACAGAGAAGTGCAAATATGGCAAGTACTACAAGTACTATAATATGAATAATCATAGTACAGAATCATGCTTTCTTTACAACTATTGTTCAAGTTATGAAAGCAACAATCACAGTACTGCTAACTGCTTTTTCAACAAGAAAAATAAGAAACAAAACAAACAACCTCAAGTTGAGAAAACAACAAAGAAACAGACAGTTGTTCCTAACAAGAAAAAATGAGGAGTACCACGACAAATTCCTCACACAAAAGTTGTTTTAAATAATGAAAAAACATTTTATGACAACTTTAAACAAACAAACAGAAGACATAATTTTCAAAATAGAATCCAATCAGACATTAGCACTCAAAGGAGAAGAGCTCAGAGCACTTTTCCAGACAGAACTAAAAACATACATAGGAAATCTAATGTACCTAGAATTCCTAAACCATCAGACAATGCCACATTAGAAGAAATTTGTATTATGGAAAAGACGTAAAACCAAAGACCATCTTGGCTTCAGTTGCAACCTCTAACTGATTTCTTTGTTTGTGCATGAACATCAAAGAAGGCCTGACAACATATGGCATGTTGACAGTGGATGCTCCCGACACATGACTGGCAATTGTTCCCTCTTTCGGGATTTTAAGAGCAAACATGGAGGAAACGTAGCCTTTGGAGGTGACAAAACAGGTGGAAAGATAATGGGTGAAGGAACAGTATACAATGGGTTGATCAGCTTTGAAAATGTCTACTAGTGCTCCAATCTCTAGTTCAATCTTCTAAGCGTATCCCAAATCTGTGATAAAGGATATGCCACCTTATTTGACTCCAACAATTCCTACATCCTCAAGAGGCGTTTTCAAAATACTTGAAGACTGTATCCTTTTGAAAACACCCCGTCAGAACAACACATACATAGTTGATATGAACACGGTTTTAGCATCAACCCCTAAAACATGTTTACTATCAAAAGCATCAAAAGATGTTTCCCAAATATGGCATAGATGATTAGGTCACTCTAATTTTAAGAATGAATCAACTTGTAAAATGTGACTTAGTAATAGGTTTACCACAAAAAGAATTATTCTGTACATAACACCGCACTGCATGTCTGAAAGGCAAACAACATAGAGTGTCTCATAAGTCCGAATTGGTAAACTCTAAAAACACACCACTCAAATTGCTTCACATGGACCTTTTTGGCCCTAGAAACATATTAAGAATAGGTAAGAAGAAATACTGTCTTGTTATTGTAGATAACTACTAGATTTTCTTTCGATTACACAAGTTAGAAACATCAGAAATTATCAAATCATTTATCACTAAAATTGAGAATCAAGTGGATCTTAAAGTTAAATCTTTAAGAAGTGATAATGGTACTAATTTAACAATGACTTCCATTTCCTCTATTTGTGAAGAGAAAGGAATCAGTCATCAATTCAGTGTAGCAAGGACTACTTAGCAAAATGGAGTCACTGAACGGAGAAACAGAACATTTATAGAAGCTGCTAGATCTATGTTAGCTGACTCTCTATTGCCCATATCCTTTTGGGCTGAAGTAATCAGCATAGCTTGCTATATTCAAAATAGAACATTAATAATTAAAGAACATAACAAAACTCCATATGATTTAATGTTTAAAAGAAAACCATTCATTGGATTTCTTAAAGTATTTGGATGTTCAGTTTCAATATTAAATACAAGAGAACATTTATCTAAGTTTGCTCCAAAAGCAGACGATGGATTTTTGGTTGATACTTCGGAAGCTCAAAAGCTTACCAAGTATACAATCGAACGCTTAACATAGTGGAAGAAACAAAATATGTTGTTTTTAATGAACATTCTTTCACTAAGAAAGTCATTGGATCAGACTGGTTGTTTGATATTGACTCATTAACAAAATCATTTGACAAATCTTACTTTGATGTTTCAGGTACCAAGGATGACATTAAATATCCAATGGTTCCTCCACCATCAAATGATGTTACTTTAACTACTGATCCTCCAAGGAAAACAAGCAATACTCCTTCAAGTACCACAGTTACACCTCCTTTAGATCAAACATACACATCCAAATAAACATCAACAAACACACCATCATCCTCAACTCTAGTGATAACTCAACCACAAGCTTCAGTTGACCCTCAACCAAGCAAACAAACAAGTTCATATCAGCCAGACACAGTTCAAGAAGACGATGACTACCATTCACTACCAGATACATATCGTGATGATGAAATCTTAAATTTCTTTCATGATTCACCAAAAACATTCAATGAATCTGCACAACCAGATAATCCCACAACAACCAATACCCTTGCCATCCATCAACACTTGACCAAACAATCACCATTTTTGATTTAACAATCCCTGTTGATCAGATTGAAACCACAAGAGCTCACAAATATCATTCTTTAGAAAATATCATTTGTGATCTTAATGTCAGATTGACACATAGTCAAACTGATACAACAAACATGTGCCTGTTTTCCTGCTTTATATCACTAACTGTACCCAAAAACATCACAGAAGCACTTAAAGTCAACAGTTGGATAGAAGCAATGCAAGAGGAACTACAACAATTCAGGAAGTAAGAGGTATGGCAGTTAGTTGACCTCCCAGAAGGTCAATTTGCCATTGGCACGAGATGTCTTTTCAGAAACAAAGCAGATGACAAAGGAAGTGTCATCAAAAACAAATCAAGGCTCATTGCCCAAGGATACACTTAAGAGGAAGGCATTGATCATGATGATGTATTTGCTCCTGTAGCTAGGCTAGAGTCCACCCTAGTGTTCCTTGCATATGCCTCATCCAAAAACTTCACTATCTTCCAAATGGGTTTCGAATGTGCATTCCTTTATGAAAAGATAGATGAAGAGGTGTATGTTGCTCAACCATCAGGGTTTGAAGACCCAGTCTTTCCTCACAAAGTCTACAAGTTAGATAAAGCTCTGTATGGTCTTCATCAAGCACCTAGAAAATGATACGAAACCTTATCCAAGTTTCTACTACAAAATGGATACACCCGAGGAAAGATTGATAAACATTGTTCTTAAAGAGAAAAGAACAAGACATGCTTGTTATGCAAGTCTACGTGGATGACATCATATTTCCCTCCACCAACATACAACTTTGAAGAAAGTTTGAGGCTCCTATGCAATCAAAGTTCCAAATGAGCTCAATAAGAGAACTCATATTCTTCCTTGGTTTACAAGTGAAGATGCTTGATAGAGGCTTGTGGCACTTAGGTAGCTAATCATTTTTGTCTGTCTACTTCCTTGTCTACATAAGGTTGTTTAGTTGCCACAGCCTCTATCTCAGGGCTTTCTTGAACTAGGGAAAGTGAAGGAGCATTTTTGTAAAGCCTTTTCTGTTTTCTTTCTTCCTTGATCTTGAGGAGCAATGCTGCATCCTCTACCTCCTTTCTTTCCTTTAACAGCTCTCAGCTAGCCTGTCAGCTTGCCTGTTTTAACTTAGGTTGGCAAGTGACATATGGACTAGAGAAAGACTATCATGGTACTTCAGGGTCTGAAAATTGAATACCTCTTGTTGCCTCTAAAATCTATGTAGTGTCAGGGCTTTTCTGCCAGCATCAAACCTCCACCCTTGTATTTCATTTTCAGCATCATGGGATGGAGTTGGCATTGCCCTTGGGATACCCTCCACAAACAGGCTTTGCATGAGAGAGTCCACATCAACATGGACTTGAGGAGGTTGCTGAGTATGGACAATTGCAAGTGAGGGTGGTGAGTCCTCAATATTTATACTCTGAGAGGAACTCCCAGGTTCTGTGATTGTGAGGGCTTTCTCCCCCTTTTTGGTAGCATCATCCTCTTTCATAGGTGAGCAAAAGGTTAGGTACACCACATCCACAGGTTCTTGTGAACATGGTTGAGTTTCTCTGAGTGGTATCTCAACTAACTTGCCCTTGAGATTGGTGATCTCAAGTTGCTGGTCATTGACCCTTCTTTGTAAGGCAGTCACCTAAGATTACAGGTGGCTAACCTTTGAGACTAAATAGGTGCATGTTTTAGTAAGTTGTGGCACCTTTAGTTTCAGACTCCCTTCATCTTCTTCAAAAGAATCATAGGGGGATGAGAGAATAGGACCTAAGTCTTCTTCCTCATCACCAGCACTTTGTTCTTGGTTGCTGGATTTCCCATGCACCATGACAGCTTCAGTGGAAGTGTCAAGGGGCTAGGCTGCCATGGTTGAGGTCTTAATGATGTAATCACTTGCTAATATGAGAGCCTCTTCCATATGGATCTCCTAAACTTGTTCAGGAAGATCCACCTCGGTTTGGGGTGGATGATGTAGGCTAGACATTGGAGAAGCAGGAGCACTCATCTTTCCTTGAGCAAGGGTGGAGAAGAAAGACTCATGGTACTCACTAAAGCCCATGTAATCATCATCACAGAACTCTAGGTTAGGAATGGGTTGGTTAAGATCTAAAGGCTGGGGATGGTAACTTTCCCCTGAAAGTTGTTCATTTGAGTTTTGAGACTCTAAGTGAAGGCTTAAGGTTGTTGGGGTTTTGAGCTCATCAGGCTGAGCACGAGGAACCTCAGCACTGATCATTGGTGAGATGGGAGTGGTTTGCTCCTCAGGGGAAGTAGGAACTCTAATATCCACTTCCTCTTGTATGGGTGGGATATGTGGGCCTGCACAAGCTGAGTAGCTTGTGTAGGGGTTCGTTTGGATTTTCTTTGGTAGGTGACAGTTATTTGTGGATGTGAAGGTTGCTGAGAAGTAAAAGGTGTGGGTTCAACACTAGCTGGTGCTACTAGGTTGTCATCTTGAGCAATGAGCTATAACACTTTTGGGACAAGGGCTGTTTCGACCCCTGAGAAGCACACAGTAGGCTTTCTCATGATCTTAAAGATGACGGACTTCATCTATCCCAATTTTAGAACATTACATGTTCCCCTTAACTCTGAGCCCAGTTCATAGTTAAGAATGTGCTGGAGATATCTAGGGAGCATGTAGTATTCTAACAAGTCCAAGTTTGCAAGTAAATTAGTGTATAAAATTGTGAATACCTGAATATGACCCCCCGGAACCATCCCATGGACTATATAAGAAAGGTCTTTAAGAATTTGGTCTCATCCTCCATGTTTGTTGGATAGACTATGGATGACAACATGAAGAAGATACTTCCATTAGGAGGAGGTGCAGGACCATTAAAGGGGTTCAATGTAATCAGTTTTATAGTGAGGAGAGACTTAGAATATTTAACAGATCAAATAAGAAACTAGAACCGTGGTATGATACTATGGAACACAAGCAAGTAAGAGAGATAGAACTAAGAACAACAACAGATTAGTTTTCAAGGATTAAGTATATTGCTCTCATGTTGTTTTCCAAGTGTTACAAAGCATAAAAAAAAGATACAACGACCTGAGATACTTTATACTACATCCTACAGCCGGCCATACTTTGAAGGCCAGCTGGAAACACTAATCTAGACAACAAGATCAATGTAAATTCAAAAGACAGATTGCCTTTTGACTAGTGACTATGACATGCCATAGCTCACATCCTAATATATTACAAAAAGGATAAAAGTACATAAAGTAAAAAGTTACAGACTCAAGACCATAATCTACAGTTTCCTAAAGTATGGACCTTTTCACCAAGTTGTGTAAGTTGGTGAGTATTTAGAGTGGCAGCGAAAAGTTGGTCAGCTTTCTGAAAAAGTTAATCAGAGAAAGCATGTCTTCTCTATCTTCAAAAGAAATCAGTCTTCTATATTTATGGCTTTGGAAGAATTTGTCTTCTAAGCTTTGAAAGACTTCATCTTTGGCTTTGGAAGATTTGGTCTTTGGCTTCGGAAGATTTTACACTTAGAGTAATTTCTGTGCAGTGTGTAAAACTTTCGAAGTAAATTTCACCATGCATAAAGTGCATGCATGCAGGAAGCACCTTGAGTGTTTTGGGTGCATCAGCCTCTTCTGTAATCCTTACAGGAGGCCTTCCCTTTCCTGAAGGTTCTTACAGAGTAATCCCCTTCATAGCCTATTTTTCCAAATGAGTGGTTGACAATAGACTTGGGGAATGACAAATCACCTTCTACACTATGGCAGACAGTGCTTTCTACCCATACATGGTGACCTCTTAGCAGATCTTTCAAAACTCCAAAAGTTGAACCTCAAAGAGTGGAGGATCTATGGTAAGGGAGGTGAAGTAGTTGGATAGAGCTAACAAACGGTAAACCTCTGAGAAATCAGGTTCTTTTTTAGAGTTTAACAGTGCAACCTGATTGTATTGCCTGTGTAAGTGCATGGAAAAATTAGGTTAGTTTCTGTGATCAAGTTTGGCCATTTTAAGGTAGCTTTGGTGTGAAGGAAGATAAGAACAAAGGCGGTTTGGGAGAATTTAGATTAGAGAATTTGCAGATGAAGAAGATAGTGAGCGAAGGGGAACCGAGTGTATATATATATATTAAATGGATTTGAAACAAAGTTAATGTGTAAGGATAAACTTTGAAATCCGAATATTGGTCCCACCTTTGAAAAAGGTGCCCAAAAAGGTAGTTTTCTTGAAAGTCAAAAATCTTCCGAAGTTATTATATCTTCGAAAGTTTTGTAAAGCTTTCGAAGCAAATTTTGGCTTCGGAAGATATTTCTTAGAGTTACAAGAATTTACTTCGAAAGAAATTTACGTAGAGAAAATTTGTTTCCGAAATATAGTTTGTTTTGAGAGTCATTAAGCACCAGAAGTTTTATTCAAGAATAATTCTTCCAAGACCAATTTGCTTCAGAAGAAAATTGTTCTTCAAGTCATATAAGTGTTTTAAGGTTCGGAAGATATTTCTCAAATTTTATTCGAAGGTAATTCACTTATTAGAATCAAAAACATAAATTTCTTCCGAATTTAATTTTAATGTCTTTCGAAATAAATTATATTTCAAATTCTTATAAGTCTAAGGAATATCAATTAGAAAAATTTTCTTTCAAGATAACTGGGCTTATATGAATGATGAAATAAACAACATTAAAGACACACATTTTAGAAAATAATTCTAAAATTAATTTAAGAAAATCTACTCAAAGTTAACCATCCTAATAGTTGATATTAGATACTAAAATCTCTGTTTATCAAATGCCTTAGTGAACATATCAGCATATTCTTCATTTGTGTTAACTTTGACTAGTTTTATCAACCTTTCTCAAAATTATATCTTATCAAATGATACCTGATATTGATGTGCTTTGTATTTGAGTGCTACACATTATTCTCTGTAATAGAGATAACACTGTTGTTGTCTATGTGGATAGGAGTCTCCTTGAAGTTAAATCCATAGTCCAGCATCTGATTCTGAATCCAAAGCACTTGTGCACAGCAGCTTGCAGCAGATATGTATTCAGCTTCAGCAGTTGATGCAGACACACACGATTGTTTCTTGCATTGCCATGAGACTATCCTTCGACCAAGGAACCGACAACCCCTTGATGTAAACTTTGTAGTCATGTTGTAGCCACCATATTCACTATCTATATATGCATACAGATTGAAGTCAAAAAACTTTGGATACCAAAGTCCCATCTTGGGAGCACCTTTGAGGTATCTAAGTATCTTCTTCACAGCAACTAAGTGTGACATCTTGGGGTGGGATTGATATCTTGCATAGATGCATATGGCAAACATGATGTCCGACCTACTGGCTGTGGGGTACTTGAGAGACCCAATCATTGCCCTTTAGAGGTGTTCATCAACACACTCCCCCTCAAGGTTAGGACCTAGAGAGTGGTTTCTTGCTATGGGAGTCTTGGAAACCTTACTGTCAGTTAGATGAAATCTGGTTAGTATGTCTTGTACATACTTTGACTAGTTTATGAAGATACCATTGTCCACTTGCTTGACTTGAATTCCTAGAAAGAAATTGAGTTCCCCCATGGCACTCATTTCAAATCTATTATTCATCAGCAGCTTCTCAAACTCTTTGTAGAGACTTAGATTAGGTGACCCAAAGATGATGTCATCTACATAAACTTGAACCAGAGTCAAGTCATTCCCTGTAACTTTGAGGAAAAGTGTACTGTCTATGGTAGCTCTCTTGAAAGCATGCTACACAAGGTATTGTGACAGCGTCTCATACCACTTTCTTGGAGCATGATGCAGCCCATATAGAGCTTTGTCAAGCTTGTAAACATAATCAGGATGATCTGGATCTACAAAGCCAGGTGGATGTTTGACATACACTTCCTTTTTAATCACACCATATAGAAAAACACACTTGACATCAAGCTGGTAGACTTTGAAATCCTTGGATGCAGCAAAAGCCAGGAATATCCTAATAGCTTCAAGTCTTGCTACTAGAGCAAAGACATTAGTGTAGTTAATCCTTTCTACTTGAATGTACCGTTAAAAAACTAGTCTAACCTTGTTTTTGATGACAAGTCCTTTATCATCATTCTTGTTCCTAAAAATCCATTTGGTTCCTATAGTAGTCTTCCCATGAGGAAGAGAGCATAGGCTACAAACCTTCGGTCTTTTGAACTGAAGTTGCTCCTCCTGCATTGTTTCAACCCAACTTCCATCCTTCAAAGCCTCATCAAACTTCTTAGGCTCTATCTAAGACAAAAAAACAAGAGTGCAGACAAACAATTTTATCATGGGTTTGTCCTCTTATCCTTACTCTTGTCACAACATCTCCAATGATGTTTGTGGTAGGGTGAGACTTGTGGATTCTTAGTTGAGGAATCAGAACAAGTTGCTTTGACTGATCTAAGTTTGTGAAATTCAGATCTAGTGATTGAGGATTACCCACCACATCAACACACTTATCAAGATTGACTTGATCCAATGAGTGTGTGACATCATTGATGTTATCTTAAGTGGAGAGGTCTTCAGTATCATGTAATTATCGGTCAGAATCACCATTTCCACATCCTCCTACATTTGAAGGTCCTTCATTTGAGTTTTGTGCCTCTGAGCTGGAATTTGTAGGCACCTCAGATGTATCAGCTGAATTTGTCACTGTAGTGCTAATAGGACCTCCACTTGTAGCGTTAGTCACCATTGGAGCTAAAGTAGTATTCAAACTTTGGCCTTCTCAGCTCAAATCTTGGGTCAGGATCTCCTATTGATAAGTTACCTGTAGATCCTAAAATATCTTCATAAGATTTGTTAAAACAGTTGGTAACTAAATCAAGATCAAATAGCCAATCAGGACAAGAAACGCTTCACACTGGGTGTGTGTTCATTGAAAGTCACATTGGCTGACTCCTCAACTACTCTAGTTTTGAGATTGTATACTCCATAAGCCTTAGCTTGAGAAGAGTGTCCAATGAAGCGTCCATCATTTGATTTCTTAGTAAATTTGGCTAGATGATTTTTGGTATTCAAGATGGTGCAAGAACATCCAAATGATCTGAGGAAACCAATGAAAGGTCTCCTTTTGTGCCACAGCTCATAAGTAGTCTTACCATAAGTCTTGACAACTAAAACTCTGTTCTGCACATAGCAGGTAGTGTTAACTGCCTCTGCCCAAAAGGCGATAGGCAGTTTAGAATTAGACAATATGTTTTTGCTGATTTAATAAGTGTTCTGTTTCTTCGCTCAGCAACACCATTTTGTTGAGGAGTCCCGGGAACACTGTATTTTCTTGAATACCTTTTTCCTCATAAAATGAATCAAGGATATGATTTTTTAATTCTGTTCCTTCATCACATCTTATGATCTTGACCTTGTGATCAGATTGATTCTCAATCTTCAGAATGAAGGACTTCAAGATTTCAGGAGTCTCATCCTTAGTTCTAAGAAAGAAGACCCAAGTGTATCTTGTGAAGTCATCTGTGATCACAAGATAATATGAATTTTTTCCTAAACTCATTACACTTATGGGGCCAAACAGATCCAAGTGTAATAAGTGAAGGGGCTAGTGATGGAGTTGACTTCCTTTGGCTTGTGAGACACTTTGTGTTGCTTTCCTTTCAGACATGCAACATAATGGTCATCACTTGTAAACTCTTTCTTTGGCATTCCAGTTACCAAATCATCTTTAATTAATCTATTCATGTTCTTAAAGTTTACATGGCACATTCTTTTATGCCAGAGAAAGGACTCACCACTATTGGCTTTAGACAGAAAGCAGGAAACTTCTCTAGAAGGGGAGGTTTCTTGAAAATCTATTTTGTATATGTTCCATTTCCTAGGGGATCTAAGTAGGATATGCTCCTGAGGAATGACCACCGCGGGCTTAAGAACAATGCACTCATGTTCATTGAAGAACATGTTATGCTTTTGGTCAAAAAATTGAGACACACTCAGAAGATTGAACTCAAGCTCCTTGACAAAGTTTACATTTTCAATGCTGAGCTTACCATTTGTGACCTTGCGCCTTCAAGTGGTGTAACCACTAGATTCTCCTCCAAAAGCAACTGGCTTTCCATCAAATGGTTCAAAGTTTTACAGCAAGGAGCCATTGCCTATCATGTGCCTGGAAAAACAACTATCAATAATCCATACATTCCTTTTGGTATTCAGCTGTTTCTACACAAAAAGAGATGGTTAGTTACATTTGGAGACCCAAGCCATGCTTGTCTTGGGTTCATTTATATTAACAAAAGATAAATCAAAAGTTATGGATCCTATGTTTAAGCATTGAGGATCTTGAGTTGTTGATGATGAGGAAACTTCAGTCACTTGGCCTACCTTTGTCTTCCATATCATCTTGGACAGACTAGACTTGGCCTTTAATGCTTCGAAAGGTTTTACAACTTTGGAAGTTTTGCAGACTGAACCTTCGGAAGTTTTTGCATCCACTGTAGACTTCAGTACTTTGAAAGCATTTCTTTCTTCCGAGACCAAAATATCTTCCAAAGCCAATTTTGCACTTATCTTTTGAGCCTTCTTTTTGGAGCTTCCTAGGAAAGAAGACTTTCCTTCTGAAGCTGTCTTCTTCTTCTTTATCTCATAAACCTTGTTGGTTATGTTGACAGTACTCTTAGGATTGTAGATGCAATCCTTAGGAAGATGAGAAGTACTGGCACACATGATGCATGTAGTTGAGCTGCTTCTGAGAGACTTCTTCTAAGAGGTTGGTTGAGCTAGATCACTTTCCAATTCCTTCTTCACCTTTGCTGATGATGCAGCAGGCTTCTTGGGGATAGGCTTGCTCTTGGAACTGGATGGTTCAGGCAGTGCAGTAGTAGTGCATTTTTTATCAATCTTCCTCCTTTGACAAGGATGGTTTGAACTTGAACTAGGACTCTTGGTACTAGAATCCATAGTCAAGTTTGCAGTCTTCACCACCTCAAACATAGAAAATATGAATACTTGTTTCTGCTTCAAGTCAAAGGTGGCCTTGATCTCTTGCGCTTTCTTAGCTTTTCTCTTGGCATTCCTAATCAAGTTCTTTCTTGCAGACTTAGCCATCTTTGTCCATTTCTTCTCTCTAGGAGTATGGTGTCCCTCATTAGATTAAACCTTCTCACTCAGTTCAGGTTCATCCTTCACCATCTCTCTTCATTATCATCATCTTCATCTTTCTCTTGAACTAGATCTTCTGGAGGAAGATCATCTTCACAAATTTCACACCTTTGCTATCTTACAGATAATAGAGTGTGTGGAGGAACTATTTCACTAGATCCTAGTCCCTATCTGTTCTAATAAGACACTCTGGCATGCAGAGATGAAGATATGATGTTCTTGAAGATTTAATCTTCAAGAACACATTTTGCTACCCTAGCTTTGCTGATCACAAGCTCAGCCTGGCATTCAGTTAACTTAGCAATGAGATATTTGATTTGAGTCCTGTAATTTGTGTGCTCATGTTTAAGAGTAGAAATTGTTTTCTCTAAATCATCTATTTTAAGTTTATAATGAATTTCTGCTCTTTTAAAATCAGCTTTTAAAATATTCAAAGACTCAAGATCAGATCTCACTTCTAAGTAGTAGGACCTATACATGCTAACTTTGGCAATGTACTCAGGTGTACAAAGATGTTCTGTTACCTTAGGTTCTTTGTGGTCATCCATCAAGGCATGGTTTGGAAAAGCATCATCAACTTGGAAACTCCAATCAAAGCCTCATTCTTCAACAGCTAGTGTAGCATGTTGCTTGGGCTTCTCAGCTTTGGAGCTCCCTCAGTGTAGTTTGATCTAGATTATGCCTGGCCACCATTTGTTCTTGGTGTCTTGCACTCTCTAGCAATGTGTACCATCTAGTTACAGTTGTAACACTTCATTTTGCTTTTATCCAGTCCAAACTTGGTACTAGATACATTCTACGAAACTTCCTCCCTGTTCTTTCGTAGAACTTCTTGGCTCTATGAGTGAGAAGAGCCATCTACTGCACAATCTCCATGTACTCCAGATCATCTGGATGAATGCAGCCCAAGTCTTCCAAAGTAAAGACAAAGTTGCCTGAACATTCATCAGAAGACACAAATGCTTGAGAAGAGCTTGTCTCTTGGAATGGGTTTCCTTGGATGTAGCTCTCCCTTGGTGTCTCCAGCAAGGTGATGAAAGGGCCCTTTTGTGAGTTTTCAGGGTAGCTGAGAAGATGATGCTGAGGTTCTCTGCTATTTCTTTCAACAACATGGAGGGCAGAACTCTTATGGGTACTGGAAGAGCTGTGAGATGGATTTTGCATGTTCATCTCCATTCGGTAACCGCTCATGATACCATACAGCTCAGTAAGGGTAACAGTTGAGAGGTTTTCAGTTCTTTTAATGGCTATAAAGTAGAGAGTCCATTCTCTAGGAAGAGAGAACATGAACTTCCTCACAATGTCCCTATTCTCTAGTTTGACACCAGTATCCACCAAAGTGTCCATAATCTCAACATATCCAAAATACTGCTGAGTCATGGTTTCACGAGTCTTGTAGGTGAAGTTCTCAAACTGCTACTTCAGAAGGTCTTTCTTGTTCTTTTTGGCTTCCTCAGACCCCTCATACATCAACTTCAGTGCATCCCAGAACTACTTGGTAGTTTTGCACTTTTTGAAGCCTCTGTAGATAGAGTTGGGAAGAGCAATTTGAAGAGCGGTCATGGCCTTCTGATCTACATCTATTCTCTTCCAATATTCATCAGAATAGTCAGCCACATCCTTTAGTATCATTTCACGAGATGTAGTTCCTGAAGGTGTGCATAGAACATGAGGTCCAGAGAGAGTAGATCTCCACATCCTGCTGTCTTGAGACTTGATGAACCCTTTTATTCTTTGGAACCAAGTATCAAAGTAACATGGAGTGATCAGTGGAAACTTTGTCATTATGTCGGTTTCCATGTCAGCTTTGGAAAGAGCTGCCATTTGAGCAAGTAAGTGCTTTATGAAACTGAGCAGATTTAAGATGGTAAAATCTTACAATCAAGAGCCTGGATTGCTTTAATACCAATTGTAGAACCGTTCGGGGAGGTCAAAGCAATAGTTTCACAGGGTTTTTGGAGAGTGAACTTGAATAACACTTACAAGATAAAATAGGGAACCGGCTTTATATAAACTAGAAACTTAAAGTAAAAAAACACAAGCAGAAATGGTTTTCAAGAATGTTGTATATTGCTCTCAAGTTCTATTACAAAGTTATAAAGTGATAAAGTGATAATTCAAAATACAAGACCTAAGATACTTTATACTACATCCTGGCCATACTTTGAAGGCCAGCTGGATACACTGATCTAGACAACAAAACCACTGTAAGGTCAAAAAGGCAGATTGTCTTCTTGACATGTGACTATGACATGCCATAGCTCACATCCTAATGTATTACAAAAAGGATAAAAGTACAAAGTAGAAATTTACAGACACCTAGACCATAACCTACAGTTTACTAAAACATGGACCTTTTCACCTACTTATGCAAGTTAGTGAGTCTTCAGAGCGTTAGCGGAAAATTGGTTAGCTTTCTGAAAAAGTAGATCAGAGAAAGCATGTCTTTTCTTTCCTCGAAAGAAATCAATCTTTTGTCTTTTTGGCTTTGAAAGACTTTGTCTTCTAAGCTTTGGAAGACTTCATCTTTGGCTTCAGAAGATCTTGGTCTTGGCTTCGGAAGATTTTACACTTAGACAATTTTCTCAGGAGAAGTGCAAAACTTCCAAAATAACTTCTTCAATGCACATGCATGCAAGCAGAAGCTCTTTGGCTACTTTGGTTGCATTAGCCTTTCAAGTATTCCTTCCTTACACCAATCATGTGTTGACTTTTTGAGCATATCTTTTCAGGTAACAATAATCATCAAGGATAGCTAGAGACGATTCCTTAGTGATGACCCTAAGGAATGCATTTAGACTTGCTCTAGCGTACAAGCGATTGTTTTTTTACTTTAAGGTAACATTGTTAGCCATGTTTACATTTACTTGTTCTTAGATTGTGGGAATTCAACTTGATTATGCTTGTTTGACTATGTTTTCGTGAAATTAACTAACCACGCACAAGTCGCCATTTGTGTTGAGTGACATCATGACACATTATTATATCATTTAATGCTTCTCTATTAATTATCAATGTGTTATGACGATCTCGTCTGTTACATACTCGTGTGTCCGCTATAAGTGGGTGTGACATCATCATCATATCTCTCCCCCTCATCCATTACACCACCTGCAGTCCTAGAAAAGAAAATCCATTACACCACCATTATCATCCATTTTATAAAAATCATCCACCACCATCGCATTCATCTCCCACCACCATTAGCAAAATCGTAATCACCCCCACCACCATTGCTCACTAACATTGTCCAACCATCTTCCTATCACTTACCTTAAAATCCAAACCCCCACCTCTTTTGTCCTTCGATTCACCCGACCCCACACCCTTATACCGCTACTAGTTCCACCACCGATGCCACCCCACAACACCTCTTCATCTCTCACCATCGGCTACATTTATCACCATCATCCTTGTCATCACCAGACCTACAAAATTAATTTCTGAGGTAGATCGATGGTGGCAATGGTGGAGATGAGGTAGATCAAATGAAGCTCTTTATGATGGTGGTTGGCTGCTGTGCATAAAAGCTAGAGTTTTAGAGGGTAGATGGATGATGATGGTGTGTGATGGAATATAATAGGTGAAATATGATAGACTATGGTGTTGCGATGGTGGAGGTGGGTGGTGGTGCGATAGTGGAAGTGGGTGGTGGTGCGATGGTGGAAGTGGGTACTGGAGGTAGGAGGGAGAAGGGAGATTTGGAGGAGGGTGAATTATGTAGATTTAACTATATTATACATCTAATATATTTATTATGTTGAGCATATTAGATAACTAGTCCCTATGTACAAAAAGTCTAAAATACATTTCTATTTAACACAAAAAACTAACGATGTTAGTGGGTTGAAGTCAATTATGATGTACTAAAGACAACAGGGAGTAAAATCATAATTTTGTAATGTTTGGATGTAAAGTATTATTTAGGTCAAACCGTAGTGGGGATTGTTGGGTATTCTACCTTTGAAGAAATTGAAGATTTCCAATAATTATTGAAGATGAAGACTTGAAGAATAAAAGCAACAAAAGTATTAGTTTAGGATTTATTTTGTAAATATTGTACATGCTAGACTGGTATAAATAGCAACATATATAATTATTGTAAGTGTGTGGATGGTTCACCCCCAAGTGTGGGAATCACATTCCATCACCATCATCATATCATCATCCTTAATGGATGATGAATTCATCATCAAATCAATAAACAACAACCATTAAACACTTTTGTGTTCATCATTATTAAATTTTAGCATCATTCCATCAAATTTTGATCATACAATTTGAATCCTAAGTTCCAAGCTCAACGATCCCGTTCGAATAGGGAACATACAATTGGTATCAGAGCTGGAGTTGTTGATTCATATTGATTTTGATCAGATTTCATGGTTAGATTGCTAAAATTAGTGAAGATTTGAATAAAACTTGAAGAAAAAGTTAGTGTGTTCTTCATAAGAAATCCAAGGATTTGAGGTAAATCTGTTGGTTTCAGCTCGAATCTGATGTTGTTTGATCATCCTCTATGATCAAGTCAACAATTGGAAGCAAGAAATCGAAGTTTGGAGCAGAATCCATGAGATTTGGGATTTTCAGATTCCTGTTTGTCATTTTCACACACTATTGTGTGTGTTCTTGGTGTTCTTCAGAAATTCTCAGATCTGGATCATGGAAATGGAGTTTGGATTGATTTGGATTCATCAACATGATGCTACAACAGCAATTTCATCAACAAATCAGCATCAACATCATGTTTGGATCAAAATCAAAATCACTAGTAAGTGGGTTTTTGAATGTTCTTTATGTTCTTCATTAATCCCTAGATTTGGATGTCGATTTGAGCTCTAGTTTCATGATTAATTGATGAACAATGATTTATCACATCAATTAAACATGAAAACATCATCATAATTAGCAAATTAGAGCCAAAACGAAGAGATTTAGGGGTATGAGAACTTTTCAGGAGCATGAGCACTGTTCAGGAGCATGAGCACTGTTCAGGAGCATGAGCACTGTTCAGGCGTATGAGCACTGTTTAGGCGTATGAGAACTTTTTTTGGTGCATGAGAACTGTTCAGGCGCATGAGGTTGACTTGAAACGCCCACACTTAACAATTTTCAGCAACATGACAACTGTTCAGGCACATGTCAGCTAAAAATCAGCAACCAAACTTTGTTCTTCCGTAGATGATCTACGGAAAAAGAACATTAACTTTTTGTTCTTTCGTAGAAGATCTGCAGATAAAGCATACAAAACACTTTCTTGTTCCGTGGATGAGATACGGACAGAAACTTAACTTTGTTCTTCCGTAGATGATCTGCAGACAAAGAAAAGTTTTGTTCTTCCGTAGAAGATCTGCGGAGAGAGAACATGCGCAGAATGTTTACCTTAGTCAAATTTCATGGAGCTCACTTCAGCGGATGTTTAATATCTACGGATGTATATTAGTTTATCAATTCTACATCTACGGATCAAAAGAAAACAAAACACAATTAGTTGTTCCAAAGTTTTGAAGATCTCACTTCCGCAACAACAAATATTCTCTGCTTTGGACAACTATTCAACAGATCAAGTTTCATTTTCACATCGGAAATCTACAATTTAGGGGGAGTATTGTTGGGTATTCTACCATTGAAGAAATTAAAGATTTCCAATAATTATTGAAGATGAAGACTTGAAGAACAAAAGGAACAAAAGTATTAGTTTAGGGTTTATTTTGTAAATATTGTAAATGCTAGACTAGTATAAATAGCAACATATATCATTATTGTAAGTGTGTGGATGGTTCACCACCAAGTGTGGGAATCACATTCCATCACCATCATCATATCATCATCCTTCATGGATGATGAATTCATCATCAAATCAATAAACAACAACCATTAAACACTTTTGTGTTCATCATTATTAAATTTTAGCATCATTCCATCAAATTTTGATCATACAATTTGAATTCTAAGATCCAAGCTCAACGATCTCGTTCGAATAGGGAACATACAGGGATAAATGAAGTTTACTTTAAAATAAATGTATGAAAATTGGATGCATGTTTCTTAAAGAAATAAAAAATAAATCAAGAGCAAAACTTGACAAGAAAAGTTCATAATTATGGTGAATTGTGATAGGTCGTATGGAGGATGGTTGAGTGTTAGAGCGGGTTAAGAAATTGTGGTAAGAACATCGACATAAGCTTTCTTATCTATAATCTTATAATTATATTAAAAATTACTAATTTTTATCTCTACTTTTAAATTAAATAATAATTTTTATACCTTGATTATTACGTTAATATTTTCTCTCTTTTTCACACACAACCATTACTAATAATATAAAAAACACACTAAAAAATATACTAGAAACCTAATATGAATGTTCTAAGATGTTGTAAGAATTTGATTATACTAATATTTTAATTAATATATATTTTTTATATTGCTAATACTTGATATTTTGATTTTTTTTCCTAACACATAAATATATATCACTAATACTATTTTATATTTTATACAAGTTATCAAAAGTGTGTGACACTATAGTATGTATAGATGTATAGATTTATAATCGATATATATGATGCATAAGTACTCTTTGCAAAAAAAAGTAGATGCATATATGATCATATTTAAAAGTTATAGTTTATAAATAATACTTATGCATATTAACTCGTATGATTTTAAGAATTTGTCTTTGTAAAATAATAAATATACTTACTTATACAAAACAAACTTGTATGAATACAGTACACTACTTATCAAAACATGGTAGTTATGATTTTATATAGATGCTGGAATGTAAAGATCGAGAATTACTATTTAGATCGATCTCGTAAATGCAACGCGAGATGAATCAAACACGGAACATAATTGAATATATATTAACTCAAGATCAAGCAAATGCAAACAAACATAAATGTAAATAACTTTTAATATATTGCTCTCTAATAAATGATTACACATTTGAATACAATTAGGATGCATTCTCTTTAACAAAATGAGCAACACAAACTATTTATACTAAACTAAATAGTCTTGTGCGAGAACTTCCACTCGCGTGGCTCAAAGTAGTCACGCGGATCAAAGCTCTCACATTCATCAACTTGTTTTGATTTTCCGAGCATATAAGTTCAATCCTTACACTGACTAATCTATATAATTGCAATCATATAATATGATAACCTAAATAATTCTTTTTGTTCTCTAAGTACTAATGATATGCAACGTCTTGAAAACAAGAAATGTGAGTACATGAATGACAACTACATTTTAATTACCATCACAACGCTAACGTAAACACAAAATGTCTTCTTGGTCTACATGTTATTTTATTATAGCAAAATTTAATTCAAATATCAAATATCACTTAAACAAATATATGATGTTTTCTACTATTTACACATCAAAACTTCCGGTACTTTTCATTGTTCATTTTAAAATAATGCAACCCTTTTATAATAAGAGTTGAATTGAGCTTTAACAATACTATATTTCTAATAAAAGTTCACAAATGTTGCAAATTTAATTAAAATTCACACGTTTTAACTAATAATATGGTTGCAATTCCTATATAATTTTATAATTTTCTATAAAAAATGATAGAATAGGACTTTAATAAAACATATATATTGAAAGAAGCTACATTAGATTCGAATACAACTTTTTAAAAAGTTTGCTTCTAAACAGTTATATTAGGCCTAATTTAATTGTATATATGCACATATATGTATGTGTAGAGATCTAGAAGTAACAAGATCGTCTTTGTGTTACTTAGATAATACAAAATTGTTTGACTAGGGTACATGCCAATTCAAGTGATGAGATAGTTGTTCTGTTTTGAAAATTTTCCCAAGTGTCAAATGTGGCATCTGGTACATTTTCATTACCAAAACTCCATTAGTTCTGTTAGGTTTTGCGTACATGTGTCATGCGCACACACTAGTTGTCGTTGGACGTTGGTGACTTGATAAATTATTGATATTGGTCTAACTAATATTAACTTGGTTAATAGTTTTGATTACAATTATGGGATTATGTGAATTAAGAAGTTGAGCATAATTTTATATGTTAAGTTTTACAATGTGACTATGTGCAATGCATGATCTCATGGATGATGGTTATCAATTTATTTTCATGATCTTGTGTTAGTTAATAAATTTTGTGAATTATAAGATGAAATATTATTTAAAAGTTTTAAGAAATTAGTTTTACAATTTATAAAACATCAAGGGGAAATTAGACAAATTATTACCATATATAAACAACCAAACAATCCCTAATCCCCCCCCCCCCCCCCCCCGCCAAAAAAAAAAACCCAATCGACCAAAACAAGGTTCCCAACGCCCCCCCCCCCCTCCTTGTGATTTCAGCTTCCAAGCACCTCAATAAATTTAATTTTGATCAATTCCAAGTAGTAGCATGTGGGATTGTTGATCTATATCACGTTTAAGGTGACTTTCTCAACTAATTTTTATGTTTTTTATCGGTGATCAAATTCTAGTTTAGTTATGCATAATAACATGAAATTGATATTATTGAATGATGGTAATATGTTAGTTGGATTGTATTGATGTTGGTTTACGTGGGTTATGGAAGAATTTCATGGATTTAACGTCTAGTTCAAATGTTACTATAAGAGGAAACTTTAATTATTGAGAAATTGAAGTTTGATGAATTGTTAATGTTTAATATGCTTAAATGATTTCTTTGAACTAGATTAGCTATAAAATTAATAAATAAACTATTGTTATGAAATTTGAGTTATTGGGTGTTACTTTCTCGAAAGGAAAACTTTATATATGAAATTGATTTGATCTTGTGAATTGGGCATGCTCATTGTGTTAGAATCATTCTAGGTTGCTTATTGTTAGTGTTTAATGTGTTAGAATGTGTTGGTTGATCATTTGGGTGCTATGTTGGGTGTTTGAGAAACCTAGGGTTCATGAAGGAAATTGTATAATGTGATGAATTGAGTTCAAGGTTATAGTGTTTTGTTTGCATTATAGTATTTGATAATCTTGTAGTTTGATTTCTTGGTTGATAGGAATTATGTTTGGGAATATACTGATGAACATCATACACGCGTGCAAATCTAAGGCCCCGACTTAATAGGATTGGTTGGGTTTAGGGTGTGAAGTAGTGAGTTGCTTCACATGGCATGTAGTGCGTGATTAGGCTCAATGTGGGATTGTTTAATTTGGATTTATTTCTAGTTATGTTGAGCAAGATGATTTTCTGAAGTTCGCATATGTTGTATGATAAGTTATGTTAGTAGGATGATTTTGGTAGAATCTAAAGTTCATAATGTGATATATATATTAATGGTTTGCATGATAATCTTATTTCACCTAAAATGTCACCAACGAGTCAAACGTGTCAACTGGGTCAAACATGTCAATGTTTTCAACATCACTTGGGTCAATGTGTTGATTGAGCACTTAGGGTTTGTTAAGCTATTTTGGTTACACATATTTATGTACTAAGGTGAATTCAGTGCCCCACTTTTATTCAATCGTTTTTTGGGGGAGAAAGTATACTTATATTTTTCAAACGCTTTACTATTATAAGTTGTGTATAGTGCAACGTAGTGTGTTATACTCTTAAAAGCCCTTACACTTTCGGATCGTTAATTAAGGAATCTAGCAGGAAATCTTGTATAGTACTACTGGGTCTGACAAACCCCACCTATACGAATGGAGGTCAAGCGGGTGCCATATTGTCCTAAACGACTAACAGTGTCATGACTTAGTATGTCATGGCGGAAGGCAAATAACGAATAAAGTCAGTTTCGATCACGAAATCACTACTGTTATTACTTATGAAATTAGACTAGCTATATATTTCAATGCACTTACTTATGTTTACAATCGCTTTTTTTTATGATAAATTGCAAACTTTTGAACTCACCAACCTTTATCTTGACACTTTAATATGCTTTTCTTAGGTCGTTAATATCAGGTGGGCTAGGGTCGCAGCATGAGTCGAGTATATTTATTTCAAACATACACTTGTTTATGTTGGTTTTATACTTGCATTTGAACAATGGTTTGGGCGCGTGTTTTGCGCATTTTACATTTTAGTACTTTGAGTTTGGATGATTATTAATTGCTTACACAATATTTAAACTTTTAAAACTTTGAATGTATCTTAAGCGTCAAATGTAGAGTCCTTCAGGGTAAGTAATGACTTGGATCTTGTTTTGTTCACACCCCTCGCGGTAAAACCCTGCACGTGGATTTTAAGGGTGGGACATCAAGCCGAAAATGTCTCAATACATGATGCAAAATAGAGACAATGCGGATAAGTATATTACATAATACGGATGAGTAATATACTCACTATAGATCAAGTATGAAGTGATGCGGACAAGAACTTGATCATCCACATTAGTCAATGTGGATGAACCAAATTTGTTGCAAATGAAGATAACAAGTGATGCGGACGAGTAAGGTTCATTTGCATCAGTCAATGCGGATGAACACAATTTCAATATGAATGAATAATGGGTCTATGCAAATTTAGTTTTGTACTTTTTAACTTATAGTTATTCCTGACGTAATAGAATGTGTAAGGGTAGTTTAGTCATTATAAATGGCATATGTTAGGCTTATAAAAGAATGTTAGGATTCGCATAATATAACTCTTACAACCCTAATTTTTCACTTTGGTATTTAGATCATTAATATATGCAACGAGTATTTTATAAGTATTGTGTTTCCGCCATAATGATTAAATAGCAATTTCAGTATATTCGATCCAATCAAAATTCAAATAGACAAAAATCATTAAAAACTAAAGAAGTATACATACCTAGTATAATGGATCGAAGATCATATATTAAAATGAAGATATCTTACAAAACTATTTAATTTTGGGGTGCTCTTGTGATGATGATGGTGGTCTTGACTTTTGGAATGAGAAACAGAGAGGTAGAGAGATAGGGCAAAGGAAGAAATTTGGATGGAATGGTAAAAAAATTTATGTTGAAAACTTGGGTATTTATAAACATGTAAGGGAACATAAGAGCATGGTCTATTGCATTAAAATATTATAAGTTTGGTGTGAGGGTGGAGTCTAATGTTAGTAAATAAAGCAAGTGCATAGTGATTGTAATTTGATTAATGATGTTAGGCACCGTGTAGGTTTGACCAAATATTATGCATATAAGGAATTTTTTAATATTTATTTTTTTATAAAATTCTTGAAATAACATGAAAGGCTGCTAATTTAAAATCCAAATGTATTAGTTTTTAAATTCTACTAATAAAATAAATCTATGAAAAATGGATGCTTGTTTTGTACAAGAATAAAATAACAGAATAGTTAAAATGACTAGACAAGTTGGTGTTTAATGTGAGTGATAGGCGGTATGTGAATTGTTGAGTGTTTGAGTGGTGTAGGAAACTAGGGTAAAGTTTGGTAAGAATTTGTCTTTGATTAATATTTCTATTAATATATATTTTATAAGTTGCTAGATACTTTATTTTGATTTTCAGTATGATACACACACACACATTTATATATATATATATATATATATATATATATAGCCAAATAAGTTTATATTTTAAATAAGGTATCATACGTGTGTGACATTATAGTATGTATAGATATATAGATTTATAATAGATATATATAGTATGCATAGATACTTTTTTGAAGATAAAAATTAGATGCATATATGATCATATTTAAAAGTTATAATTTCAAAATAATACTTTTATATATTAAATCATATGATTTTAAGATATATCTTTGTAAAATAATAGATATATTTATTGATACAAAAATACACATGTACGAAAACAATAGATTACATATCATTCCTAGGAATGCTCGGCATGATTAGATAGAAGTTTGAATAATCCATACAATTGCTATCATATCATATGATATCCTAAATAATCTTTTTTTTTTTTGCTATATATGTACGGATGATCAGGAATGTCCAGAATATTAAAAATGTGACTAATGAATAATGAACTAAATTTCGACGGTTGTCACCGCCGGAAAACGTAAGTTATGTAACCTTAATGCGCCTATATGAACAATGGCCTAAAGATTTTATTTTATTATAACAAAATTTGATTTAAATATCGAATATTACTAAAACTAATAGTAGATGTTTTCTACTAATTAAACATCAAAACTTCATGTGCTTTTCATTGATCATATTTAAGTTACGTAACCTTTTATAATAAGAGTTGTATTTAAGCTTTAACTATACAACATTTCTTACAAAAGTTGAAAAATGTTGCAAATTCAAAATTCACAACTTTTAACTAAACATATGGTTGCAATTTCAGTATAATTTTATAACTATATAAAAAAATAGTTGGATTAGAAACATTTATATTGAAAGAATTTGCATTAGAGTCAAATATAACTTTTTAAAAACATTACTTTTAAAAAGTTCTATTAGGCTTATTTCTAGAAGTGAGACCACCATATCTTCGTCACCCGGTGTCACTGTCATGTTTGAAAGAAGAAGAAATCGATATCGTGTCACAACCCTTAACTGTGAATGAGTTACATCTAACCACATGGCTTCCAGGTTTTTGTGATTTCATGTGTGACTATCACCAACTTTTGATGGTTGATCATTATGGGTAATCTTTAGTTAATCATCTACGAAGATCAATATATAAGTTCTAAGAGTAATGTTTCAAATTTAATTTTTGGTTTGTTTTCATTTCAAGTTTTCTCACAACTAGACTCCCGATGAGCATGATATAATCTTGAAATTTTTGTGCATTACTCTTCCATAAATTTAAATAAGATGCACGATTTGTAATATTTAATTGTCTTGTAATTCCATCAAAGGCAACAAAATTGTCACCCTTTCTTTGTGAGTTGATGACTTGAAAGAGAGGGAGGGCTAAGAGTTATATCTCAGCTCGATCGTATCAACGCCTAACCAAATTGTGTTCGAGGTCTATGAATTCGGTTTTCAAGTAGTACCTTTGAGACAATTGCTTCATTGTAAATACCGTCAATGAATTCAGCTTGATTATCCTCATTGTTATCAAAGACTAGATTTCATAACGTATAAGTTCTCATAATCTTATAGTTGGTTTTGTGGGTTTCTTATCTAACAATAAGCAATTAAACCTAATGAAATATACACTTTTTGATCATAGATTTATTACACGTCCTTTGACATGTGTTTCCTAAAACCTAAATTGAAAACTAAAGTCTAGCAACAATGCTTAATAATATTCAAACCTACAAAAAACGTGGAATTGTTGAGTTCTTGCAAATCAATTTACCCACTCAAAATATCGCCCATTACTCATAAAATCAAAAGTCTAGAGAGTTCGTTTATGAAGTACCATATGAGTAAATACACAATGCTTGCTCGAAAAGAGAAAATACTCGACTCATTTCCAAATAAAAGAACAAAAGAGCATTAATCGGCCTTGGATGATGTAGACTATTAGTAAATTAGAAAGAAAAATGAAACATGAATTCGATCCTTATATGTTTTAAGTTAATAATGGCATACAAGTTATACAAAGGCATCTCATTTATCATAATAAAGAAACCTAGTCAAATTTCAACTTATTCACACATCTCTTCCACGAGAAATTAACTTAAACAACAAACCATCTTCTTTGCTAATCTAAGGCACATCTACACATCTACCACACCGTTATCAAATTAATAAAGGCTAATGATCCTCACCCATCCTTAGCTTCATGCCATACCCATCCCACAAACTCTCATTATCAACCAAAACAAACCTATGGTTACCATCATTCTGCTCATTATTTGGTGCAACCAGCGTGGCTTCACGATAACTTCCTGCAACCTGATGATGATGATGAAAGATATGAGGAAATGATTCGTTGATCCGGGGAGTATACGAATCGGAGCTTCTTGTATTCTCTTTTCGCTTCTTGGTTCTCAATAGGAACTCATTTATGCTGTCCCACTTGGTCTTGCATGTTGCGCCGTTCCTGTTGTACCCCAAACACGCCATTTTTGAAGCGATTTCATCCCATAGAAGCTCTTCGGTATGCCCACTACCATGCTCGAATCTTGTTTCCATGCTCGTTCGCAACTGAATTAATCGCGTGAGCTCGTTTTCACCCCATGCTGTGAGATTGACAGTGGTGTCAATATTCCCATTGTTGTTATTATTATCATGTTTATCATCAGGATCAGAAGACTTATGATATGATTCTTTCGCGTTTAATCTCTTCAAAGCTTCCATCAAAGCGGAATCTCGAGCCTCCATCCATGCTCGTTCGTTCGCCCAAAACTTGTGCTCTTTCTCAAACCTTGCAGTTTCTTCTCTCCTCCACTGTTCTTCTCTTAAAACCCTCTCTTGCTCCTTTTGCTCAATAGACCTCATCATCCTCTCCATCCACTCCTCCTGCTTCTCCATAACTTTCTTCATTTGCGCATCGACGAACTCCTTGATCTTCGTCTTCCAACCCCGTCTCCCAACACGCCTCTTGTTACCCATCCCATCTCTCTTTTCCATGAATGCGCTGGGATTGCTGTAACCCGATGAACATGTGTCGAAACCCGATGAATTGTAGGAGAGGCTGGGACTGTCACAACCAGCCCTAGAAGGGGCGGGTTTAAAGAGCTCTTGGAAATTACTATTACTATTGTTATTATTATTCGAGTGCTGATGAGCTTGAAAAGCACTAGTTTCAACCCCAAGGTGACGAGGATCCGAAAACGAGGTCGGGTTAGGATTAATGGTAGTAGTTGTTTCACCGTAGAGAGCCTCTAGTTGTCGGAAAAACCTGTAATGTTTCCCATCTTGTCGTCCAGCTTTGCCTTCTTTAGTCTTCTTGTAATACTTGTACAAGTTTTCAAACTTCTCCCTGCATTTTTTCCCACTTCTTTGATACCCATGTTCTTCACACATAATCCTGAAAAAAGAAATTAAATGGAATTTAAAAAAAAAAGTGAATAATTAAATAGAAAGCACTTTAATTAGTTGATCAGAACACTCAATGACAAGAAAAAGATAAAAAGACTGAAGTGATAGTGATCTTTGCTAAGGAGTACAAGTTTCATGTTGTTTCTTGGCCTGAGCATACTGTTACCCTAAATTGGAGTATTAATGAAAGGTGAGTTCTTGTACGCCATTTTAAGGCTGAAACGATCGTATAGTAACTCTGTCGGAAAAGCTAGCCACAGATCCAGCTACCTATGAATTCCTCAACAGAACTCCTTGAAAAACTAGAAGATGAAAAGATTTAGCAAAACAAAATAATCATACATAGAATTCTTGACGTGATAGCAGCTTTCTTGGAGTTGGGATATATTATGCTAATTTCAATTTTAATAAAACCAAAGCCCCTAGATTTAATATATAAATTCTTTTCTTTTCCTTAAACACCCAAAACCCCAAGATCGATTAATTAATTACTCGACGCTTAGGGTATGAAGGCGACATGAGATGGATGATGATGAACAATAACATTACAGTAAGAAATTATGAGATGAAGAGAGAGAAAAATAATAATAATAATAATAAAGTAAAAAAGAGAAACCTAGAAACTTCATCCCACAAGGGGCCTTTGTGATTTGCTTCTTTGAACTTGTTATCAAGACTTGATCTGACCTCCAAAAGAGTTAAAGTTTCTTGCCTAGGCCACCTGCAGTTTCCACCACCACCACCACCGATTTCCATATCTAACCCACCACCAGCGCTCAGACTCGCAGCGGTCGAAGCCGTAGCCGTGGTCGAATCGGATGGAAACATCATCCCACCAGCGGCACCACCACCACCACCCAACATGGTCATGTCATAGCGAAGGTCATGAGGCTGAGGTGGTGGCTGTGTGAACATGGGTCTCCCGTTGATATAGTGGCTCAGATCCGTCATCCCGTACTGTTCATCCATTTCTTTCAGCTTTAATTCTTCTCTATCAACGAACCATCAAAGATAAGCTATAGCTAGCTAATTAAGCTCTCACTTCTCAGTTTTCTAACTCACACTTGAAACAATTGATGAGAGAGAGAGAGAAAGTGAGAATGGAGATGGTGCGACAGATCCGGATCGTGTCTTCACATGAAAAAGCTCCAACTCTATATATGTATGTATGTATCGTACTACAAATATATATATATATATGAATTGGAGTTCAACTGTATACTACAAGTGTTTCTTTTGCGTAATGAACTAGTAGATACCAGATATATATATGAGTTACTACTCTATCACGTATGTATGTATATGTATATGTATATGTATTATGTATATACTTCAATCTTTCAACCTATATTTCTCTCTCATGTCCTGCTGGAATATTAACACCGACAGACATACTTATGACTAATGCTTAATTAGTCAAATATGTTGTTTTGAACTTTTTAAATACAGTAACCCATATAATGATATAAACCTTCATTTGATCCACATAAATAAAGGTTAATTTATCACAAAGTGAACCGACATTATGAATATTCAAAGCTACTTTGGGCATTATCAAACTTAATCGAGTATATTGTTGAATTTTTTCGCTCTACTACCTTTCCCGCCTCTTCAAGAAATAATTTTTGTTTTCGTATGTTTGTACTTCTATGTTTTTATATTTGCATGTTAGGGATATGGTAACTTTGATAATGAGAAATCAATGTAAAATTAAGTCTTCATTTATTTGAGCTAAGATTTTGAAGATGCGACACTTAAATCTAATTTTCCGGATAAAAAAACTTAGGTACGTCATGAGTAAGTATCCATAGTTCAGTAATTAATTAGCCTTATCATGTCTATTGGATCTATATGTCAAAGACAAAATCAATGACAATTTTACTAATGATACGTGTTTTAAGAATCACAAATTAATTAACCTTATCAACCACACGATATTTAAATGCTATTTAAACGTTAAACCTCGTCAAAACTATTTGATGACGTGATAAATACGAACTTACTAAATCTCACAAGTTGGTTATCATTATTAAGTGAAATAATACTAATTAATTCATGTAAAATCTTGATTGGAAATATAGATTTATAATTATCATTTAAATGCAGACAAATTTTATGTCATTTGTATGTATTTGTATGAAACTTGTTTAATAATCATGAGAGTATATCATAATGTTTAAAAAAATGGGCTACTTGACTCAACTGAAACCAAATCCTAAAAATGTGCACCTGTAGAAATCATTATATTAAAAGAAATAATCGATGGTTAGGAACCGGTTTGGCGTTTTCAAACTTGAACCGGTTAGTTGCTGCTTTCCTAGAAACTAGTTATGAAACCGCGTTCAAACCTGGTTAACCGATTATGGTTGTTACCCACAAAAAAGTCATTCTATAACGATTGTAATTCGTTGGGGTAGTCTTTTTTTATCGTTGTTATTCGTTGGGGTAGTCTTTTTTTACCGTTGTTATTCGTTGGGGTAGCCATTTATATTTGTTGGGGTAGTCTTTTTTTTTTTACCATTTCAACCCCGCATCTAAGTAAAAATAAATATTGTGTGTATTAATTAGTTTGATTAAAAAATTTTCATATCTCTTAAAACACAAAAGTAGCAAATACGTCATGTGCAAACCATCATACATAAACAACATATTTTTTCAAATCCTTCAAGTATCATAATCAATCAGGGTTTTTTCTTATTCATATTGTTTTTCAAATTTTCTCATATTTTCTTTATCTATTTGGTAGCTTCTATAGGAACTACATTATTCATTAAGACGCTACTAAAATAGTTAAACAATAGATAGCTAGTGTGTTCGATGGCTTAGAAGAAAAGTATGAAAAAGGGGCAAGGGTGGGCCTCCTTGGCCCATCTTGTCCAAGTAAGCTCGTTTCCAACCTTATTTTATTCTGAAGTTTATATTTTTTTTTAAGTTTTTACAAGTTTTCTGAGTTATGACACAACGTATAAGACTTAAGTCCGTAATTTTTGGATATATGATGCTTAATTAGCAGAATATAGGTGAAGTCTACTGCTATTGTGTTTTCATTGCATTTTTACCGTAAATCTTTGTAATTTACAATTCATAAGTTCTTAGTCGAATTTATGACATGGAACCATCGTGCTAAGATCAATCGATAATCCTAACAAAAGTTATTATGTTTAACTCTAGTTCTTGTTTAAAATTCTAGTATCATATTTTCCTCTGTACAGTAAAATCTACATAAGTCTAGACTCTAATCAAAGTCCAAGGCATGTCTAAGTGAACAGTCCAAGTCAAAGTCACTTTTAGGTCAAAGTTAACATCATGATCAAAGTTAAAGGCTAATTCAACACAAGATCAAATTTAAAGTCAAACTAAACAAAAAGTCAAAAATAAAGTCATAGTCAATTGATATGCTTGATGACAGATGTTATAGTGTCCCCTAGTTGAAATAATTTTCTCTCGAAATTTGACTTGTGTAGATTTGATAAAAGATCTTATCCTATAGTCACAATAATGGTCATAAGATTCATGTCTAAGAACAAGGTTGCTTAAAACACAATTGGGTGATTTGAGTTTATCAAAAGATCCCAAAAAGGGTTGTCTATAATGTCAAAGTGTAAGTCTCATAAAAAAGTATACATAATTTGTATCAACTGGAGTTTAGAAGAGCTACTCACTATGTTTGTCAAAACAAGGGTAAAAAATTGTCATGGCATCCAAATGATGTCGCATCTTGATGTCTAACAAGGTTCAAGTGATATAATATCTAAGTCAAAAGTATCACCACAATGCGTTGGAGAGACAATAACATCTACATGTAGTGTCAGATAATTAGACCCTAAAAGAATCATGTATGCCAATTCAAATGATGGTAGGTTAATGGTTCTGTTTCAAAGATTTTCACAACTGTTAATAGTGATGCGAACAGATTGTGACGCTAATAATGGTCAAGTGTTTACAATGTCGATAAAGAATAATGCGGATAGAGCACAATATGGGTAGATGCCAAGTACTCGATATGGATAACTTTTAAATACTCAATGTGTATGTGTACTTGATGCAGATAACAATCGATGTGGGTGAGTCAAAGTGAGGCTAATGAAGAAAACAAGCAATGCAAACATAGAGTTGGTCATTTGTAGTCAATGGGGATGAAGAAATATCAATGTTTATATAGTTTATACTATTTTGACTTATAATTAGTAAGTTAAGAATTCTATGATGTAACATTAGAATTTTTACTAACTGGTTTGATTAAAAATTAACAACAATAACTTTATGATAAAATTTGTATGTGACGTAGTGTGCTTGATCGATTTGTTTAACAAGTATGATAATAAAAATAAAGAGAAGAAATGGCTAATTAATGTGAATGCCCTTGATCTCTTAAGATCTCTGTTATAAAACCTAGGGAGGTGACTAATCATCACCTCTTGTTCTTCTTATTAGTTGCAATAGTAATTACTAAGCCAAAGCAATAACAACTCGATACTAAGTGTTACAAAGAAATTTCAATGTTTGTCACGTATTCTACGTCGATCGCTATGTCTCTATATATATAAAATTAAATCCAACTAACATCCGAGAATCTCAAGGACTAATGGGTGTTTATTTCTGACCATTGGAGATATGCTTCCACATATTTTCTTCAATTGATCATCTATTCTCTAGGTTTGCTAAGCCGATATGACTCACCCATGAGAACAAGTCAAAAGCAAAAGAGTAACATTTGGTTAATAATATTAGAATTCAGGATACTCAACTTACTTGGGATCTAAGATACTAGATCACAAAATTCACCCATAACATTTGTCCTTAAAATTTAATAGTTTTAGTTACTAATTACCGCTATTAAATTTTTTAATATCATAACTAAGATGTGATACAACATGACCCAAAGCGCCCGAGAATCTAGGCACCAATACAACATCATGTCTAACAGTTATTAGTATCCCATTTTAAACTTCTTCTCTTCGCATTTATTTCATTTTCTTCTATGTTCATCTTCACGAAGCATTCAAGGTAAGATCTTGAACACTTTTTCAAGTGTCATTCTTTTTTTTCTTCGATTCACAAGATCATGACCCAATCTCATTCCTCTACTCTTGGTGATAACATTGATGATTTCATCATCTATGGGTTACTTGAGCACCCTGATAATAAAATATTACATATATCATGATTAGGAGATTAAACTTGTAAAGACAGCTAAACCTTTCTCTAAAAATATGATTTTCAGGGCACTTGACCCTTCACTTAGGTCTAACTTTGTCTCCAAAACATAGGTCTGTTTTCTAGCATCTCCTTTTCACCTTAGGTCTAAGCTATCCATTTTTCCAATTAATTTTTTAGGACTTTGAACTTACTAGATTAAGTTATTCTCAAACCATACCCATGATTCAAATAACATTGTACATCTTGAACTATTTGATTGAAATCCATGCTTTTAATATCAACATATCTGAGTTAACTCATGTCCATAACCTTAGAAGCCACATATCATTTTTTTTCTTCTTCCAAATAAATGTGGTTAGTCATATTTGATTCTGAAAGCCACTTAGAATGATATTGATTAGAAAGGGAAATTCTTCTTTCTGAAGCGTAACACCGTTCTTGGTGGGGATCAACTGCCCGTTAAATGAGTTAAAATGGCTAGGAATCTGCCAATATGATCGTATATTTTCATGCTTGCAGGACCAGTTGAGGTTCAAACAACAGTCTTATAGTTAGAGATTTTTAACTAAGCACACTAACTAGATCAAATAGGGAACTAGGCAGTAAAACAATAAACAACAAGTAAGAACCCTCAAGAATAGAATGATTGATTTTCAAGAATTATGTATATTACTCTCGAGTGTTTACAAGCATTGCAAAGCTTCTACTTAGTCCTAAGACTAATACATGAGATACTTTATACTAAAACCTATGGGCGGAAGGCCAGCTGGACACTAATCTAGACAACAAGATCAGTGTAAAGTCAAAAGACAGATTGCCTTTTGACATGTGACTATTACAGGCCATAGCTCATATCCTATTGTAATACAATAAGGATAAAAGTAGTAAAGTAGGAAATTATAGAAAAGAGACCATATTGTATAGTTGACAAAAGTAAAAAGGTAATCACCAACTTATATAAATTGGTGAGTCTTCAAAACTAGCAACGAAAAGGTCTTCTACTTTTGTCAAAAGTATGTTAGAGTATCACAAGTCTTCTTAGTCTTTAAAAGTGTTTAGTCTTCATGCTTCGGAAGACTTTGTTTTTAAGCTTTGGAAGACTTTACTTTGGTTTAGAAGATTTCTGTCTTTGGCTTCGGAAGATTTAACACTTAGTTATTTTTCTTTGTACAAAGTCAAATTTTCAGAAGTACTTCCTTCTTTGTACTTCATTGAACACTGAGAGATCGTTGGTTAGCATCAGCCTTTAAGATAATCATCTTGATCTTACAAACTCCCTCTAGGCTGATGCTACTAAAACTTGAAGTTTACTATGAATTTGGGTCTTCTAGTCGTTCAAAACCATCAGAATCTCAGCCATTCCTCTCTTTATTTGTTGTTCTGGATTCTTTAGGTTTTCATAGTATCTCTTCATGTCCAAGAGATCATGCTCAAGCAAACTAAGATGTTTTGCAAGAAGAATATTTGTTGACCTTCTTAATCTCTTGTGACATACGATCTATCTGAGTTAGGAGAATACACCCAAGACATGATGGGTCTCTCAGCAGCCAGTGGCTCTACATATAAGGGAGTTGGTTGAGCAACCTCTTTTGGTTGACCCTCAGGTTGTTCTAACTCATCCTAAGGTGTAGGTGGATGCCTTAGACTTCTTATTATTCTTTCTTGATGTTAAGTCTCTTCTAATGGCCATCCTTTTCCTCTTTCTATATTTTAACTGAAAAGTTTCGTCTTGATCACCTTTTCTTTCTTTCTCCTTCTTAGTTTGGTCCTTACCCTTCACATGTTCAGGAGAAGGTTCAAGACCTTACTGTGGGTCAGAAGATGAAGCTGACTGTTGATCAATAGTAGGTCTTGGTTCTGTTGTCTGTTTTGGTTGAACCTTGACCTCAGCTCAGATGTAGCTTGAATTGGAGGATAATGCAAGTCTTGAAGCTCACACCTTTTGATCTTCTACTTTACTATCGTAATATGCTCATCATTGTGGATAGAGACATGGGAACAAGTCTCCTACCAGAGAACCCATGCAGCTTCAAAAAGCTCAACATCTTTTATCTGTCATCTGACTTCTTCTTGTTTGCTTAGATGGTGGCCCTTCATTTCTCAGCTTCCTCCCTCATCTTTGTCTTAATAACTTTTCTTTCTTTATTGGCTTTTTGTTCTAGCTACCGAAGGTACTCGAACTCTATATAATCACAAGATAGAGAGAGTAAAGCTTCTGCCTTGTAGAAACCTGTGGCACTCAAGTAGGTGATCATGTTCTGTGTATCCTATTCTTTGCCTACTTGAGTTTCTTCCTCTACAACCACAGTTTCTACCTCAGGCATTTCTTGAACTGGGCAGAGAAAAGGAGCTTGATATAGTTTTCTTTTCTTTCTTTTTTCTTTGGTTTTAAGAAGCAAAGCAACATCCTCAACCTCCTTCCTCTCTCTAGACACCTCTGTATCTACCAGCTCAGTCAATACATCTAAGGGAAGAAGGATTATATCATCAACATTGTAGTTCTTAGTTCCTAAGTAGTTCAATTTGGCTGCCCTTAACTCATCTTCTTGAGTGTTTGGCCTTTGAGCAGCCTTGATTACAGCCTGCATGAAACTAGGGTTCTCTCTTCTTCTTTCTTCCCTTGCTTTCCTCTTCCTCTACCTTTTCTCCTCCTCAATCTCCTATGTATTCATTTGCACTTGGGGAGGAGACACCTCCCCGAGTCACACTAGCGTATGTGACTCGGGGAGGAGAGAGATTTGGCCTTCTTGCACTTGTTTTTCATTGGAGCTCTAACTAGGGAGAGGTTGTGAGACACCTTTACCAACTGGTGTCTCACTATGAGTGGTTAATTGGTTATCAAGCAGCAAGAATCCCAAGGTTCATAGAGTCCACAACTGGGCCTTCAATTAAAGCTTTCTCTTCCAAGCTAATCTTAGAGTCCAACTCAGTATTCAGTTGACCAATTGTTTTCCCTAGTGGCCTTTGTCTGTAAATACTTGTTCTTCTTCTAAACTCCTCAGATAGTCTCCTTTGAATCCTCTCTACTAAACTGTTAGCCTTTTTGTTTTGACTTGGGTTTACAAATGGTCGGGTTAGTAGAAGGAAGCTTTCATAGAATCCAAAGTCGTAGATGTTGAAGATTTCTTGTTGACCAAGGAATCTAGAAAGCACCATGGCCCTTCTTCAATGCCATATCTCCACCCTATGATTGGATCGTCAGCGTGGAGGTGACATGGCCCTTGGTATAAAACCCTCCTCAAATAGGCTTTGAAAGATGGCATCCACATTAATGTGAGCCAAAGGAGGTTGCTGAGTCTGGATAATTCCAAGTGAGGGTCGTGTATCCTAAATGTCCATCCTCTAGGCAGTGCTACTATGTTCTCTGACTATAGTAACTTTCTCCCCCTTTTTGGTAGCATCACTTACCTGCACAAGTGAGCTGGAGGTTAGGTCTGCTATTCCACAGGTTCTTGTAGCATCACTTACCGGCACCCTTGAGATCGGTGATCTTAATTTGCTGCTTGAGCACCTACCTTTGTAAGATAGCCATCTAAGATTCCAGGTGACCAGCCTTTGAAACAAGATATATGCATATATCCATTAAATTTTGCAACTTTTGTTTCATGCTCCCCTCATCTTCATCAGAAGAATCATGGGGGCATGAGAGTACATAACCAAAGTTATCCCTCTCACCACTAGATGCTTGCTCTTGGTCTTCGGATTTCCCCAGCTCTGTGATAGTTTCATAAGAAGTGTCAAGAAGCTGGGTTGTCGTGGTTGAGGTCTAAATGATGTAATCAATTACAGAAGTGAGAGCCTATTCCACATGGACCTCTTGAATATATTTAGAGAGGTCCACCTCAATAAAGGGTGCATGATGTGGGCTAAACATGGGAGTGTCAGGAGCACTAATCGCCCCTTGAATAGGGGACGCGTAGAGAGATTCATGGTACTCATTGAATCCTATGTCTTCATCATCAAAGAATTCAAGGTTGGGAATTGGTTGGTTGAGATCTAAAGGCTGGGGATTGTAGCTTTCCTTTGAAGGTTGATCATCAAAGTGTTGAGACTCAGGATGATGGCTAAGGATGTGAGCTCATCAAACAAAGCATGAGGAACCTCAGCATTGATACTTGAAGGAATAGGAGTGATTTGCTCCACAAGAGAAGTGGGAGCTTTTGTTTCCACTTGCTCTTGTAAGGGTGTGTTTATAGGGGCCTGCTCAATCTGAATAGACTGAGGAGGGGTTCGTTTGGTTTTTCTATTGTAGGTGATGGAGATTTTAGGCTGTGTAGTTGGAGGAGAGAAGTTGTTGGTTTAACATTGGCTGGGATTGCCAAGTCTTCACCTTGACAAGTTGCTCTAAACTTTTGGGGACAAGAGTTGTCTACCACAAAAAAACTAGTAGTGGTTTTCCTTGATGTCGAGCTACATCTGTCCCAGCTTTAGAATATTACATGTTCCCCTTAACTGAGCTAAATTCACTATTGAGAATGTGCAGAACATATCTAGGGAACATATAATTTTCAAAGGAATTCAAGTTAGCAAGTAAATTTGTGTAAACAAATTAAGAGTACCTGAACTTGATCCCCTAGACCATTCCATAAACAATGTAGGACAGGTCTTTTGTACCACATGGAGGAGGTATTTCCATTGAGAATATACTTTTCTTTCTATGAAGGTTCTGACTGTGTAGTCACCTTGATAGCCCATATGATGGAATAATCCATTGACTGCCTCCTTGGTGAAGGACAGCTCACTATCTTCATCATATAGCTGCAGATGTTGGTTTATGGAGGCTAGAGTGATGAAAAAACTGCCCTCCCCTGCACTGAAGCTGAGAGTACCTTGTCACCGTACATCATCACTTCATGGCAAGTACTCAAGAACTCTAAAAGTTGATCTTCATAGAGTGGAGGGTCAATGGTAAAGGCGGTAAGGCAGGAGGAGTGTGAAAGGAAGTTGCAAATCTCTAAAAAGCTAGGGTCCTTTTTAGCATTTAAGAAAGCAACTTGGTTGTGTTTCCTATGGAGATGCATGATGAATGGTGCTTACTGCTTTTGAGGTTTAGGGTTCGCCATTTATGAAGTTTTTGAGAGACATATTTAAAGAAAAATAAGGGTTTGTGGAGAAATTTAGGGCTTGAAAGATTTAGATTAAGAAGAAGAAGAAACAGTGACACCCGTTGAAGAGGCTATTTATGGGCATGGATTTGAGACAAAGAAACAGTGACACCTGTTGAGAAGCTTTTGTATCCACTACAGTAGACTTCAGTGCTTCAAAAGCATTCCTTTCTTCCAAGACCAAACTTGCTTCTGAAGATAGTTTTCCACCTATCTTCTTTTGGGTCACCGTGATGCTTCCGAAGGAGAATGATTCTCCTTCCTAAGCTATTTTCTTTTTCTTCTCAGAGGTCTTTATATTGTTAATGTGGATGGTATTCTTAGAATTGTAAATGCAATCCTTAGCGTAATGAGTTGTACCACTACACATGATACATTTCGTAGGCTTCTTCTAAGGAGAAGGTTTGTTTTGAGCCTTTTCCAGCTCCTTCTTCATCTTATTGGATGATGTAGGATGCTTTTAAGGGTGAACCTTGCCTTTGGAGTGGGATGGTCAAGCATATGTAGCACTGGTGCACATTGGTTTAACCTTTTTCTCATTACGAGGATGGCTTAGACTTAAACTAGGACTCTTGGTACTAGAGTCTTTGGCTAAGTCTTTAGTCTTCCTCACTTCAAACCAAGCAGAGATAAGTTCTTACTTGCAGACTTGGCCATCCCTAATTTATTTTTCTCATCAGAAGGCAGCTCATCTTCACAAGTTACACACTTTGGTTCTCTGAAGATAGTAATGTGTCTAGAGGAGCTATTTCATTTGATCTAAGTCCCTGCCTGGTAACAAACTTTTTCATGGAAGTATGAAAATATAATGTTCTCGAAGGTTTCCTTTTCAAGAACACATTTATATGCCTTGGCTTTGCTGATCACAAGCTCAGTCTGGTATTCTGTCAACTTGGAAACAAGATCTTTTATTTAAGTCCTATAGTTAGTATGCTCATGTTTTATAGTAGAAATGATTATCTCTAAGTCTTCTATTTTAAGCTTATAATCATTTATTGCTCTTTTAATATTAACTTTTAAAATGTTGAAGGACTCAAGATCAGATCTTACTTCCAAGTTGTAGGTCCTCTACATATTAACTTTAACAATGCATTCAGGAGAGCAAAGATGTTTCAATACCTTTGATTAATCATGACCTGCCATTAGGGCTTGGTTTGGGGAGATATCTTCCACCTGCTTTGGTTGGTTGTGTTTATCAAAGCCTCCTTCTTCAATAGCAACTATAGCAACTGTACACTCTGTATGGCCACCATTTGTTCTTGGTGCCTTACACTCCCATGCAAAATGGCCCATTTGGTTACAGTTGTGACACTTTACTTTGGTCTTATCCGGCCCAAACTTTTCACTGGAAACATTACTTGGAAAGTTCCTCTCAGTTCTCTTGTAGAACTTCTTGTCTATATGAGTGAGAAGAGCCTTGTGCTGGACTATTTCCATGTACTCTAAAACATCTGGATGGATGCAGTCTAGGTCTTCAAGGGTGAATAGAATGTTTCCAGAACTTTCATCTGAAGATACAAAGGCCTGAGAAGAGTTGGGCTCTTGGCATGGACTTCCTTGAGTATAGCTCTCCCTAGGTATCTCTGAGAAGGTGATTAAAGGACCCTTTGGTGAGTTGTAAGGGTAGCAGATGAGATGATGCTATGGTTCTTTGTTGTCCCTTTCAACCACATGAAGGGCTGAACTCTTTTAGGTTCTGGATGAGCTGGGAGAAGGATTTTGCATGTTTATCTTCATTTGGTAATCACTCAGTATACCATACATTTCAGTGAGAGTGAGGGTAGAGAGGTTCTCAGTTCTCTTGATGGCCACATAGTAGTGTATCCATTCTCTAGGAAGAGAGAACATAAACTTTCTCACTATAACCCTGTTCTAAAGTTTGACTCCAACATCCATTAGATTGTCTACAATCTCAACATACGTGAAGTATTGTTGAGTCATAGTTTCACCTATCTTTTAGGTGAAGTTTCCCAAATGCTACTTCATTATATCTTTCTTTTTCTTCTTAGCTTCCTCAGATCTTTCATGCATCAGCTTCAATGCATTCTAGAGTTCTTTTGCACTCTTACACTTCTTGAAGTCTTAATAGATGGAGTTAGGAAGAGCAGTTTGAAGAGCGGTCATAGCTTTCTGATCAATGTCTATTTTCTTAAAGTCTTCTTTAGAATAATCAGCCACTTCCTTAGGAATCATCCCACCTCCATCAGTTACTTAATTAGTATTTGGGAGGTGTGATCCATAGACTAAGAATCCACATCCTGCTATCTTGAGATTTGATGAAGCCTTACATTGTCATCCACCAAGTGTCAAAATCATTAGGAGTGATCAATGGAGACTTAATAATTGTGCCAGTTTCCATATCAGCTTTAGAAAGAGCTACCATTTTAGTAAGTAAGTGAATCTGAAACTGAAGAGTGATTCAAGATGGTGAGATCTTGTAATCAATAGCCTGAGAAGCTTTAATACCAATTGTAGGACAGGTTGAGGTTCAAACAACAGTCTCACAGTTAGAGATTATCAACTAAGCACACTTACTAGATTAAATAGGGAACCAGGTAATGAGACAATGAACAACAAGTAAGAACACTCAAGAACAGAAAGATTGGTTTTCAAAAATGATGTATATTGCTCTCAAGTGTTTACAAGTATTTCAAAGCTTCTGCTTACTCTTAAAACTAATACATGAGATACTTTATACTATAACCTATAACTGACCATACTTTGAAGGCTAGCTGGATACTAATCTAGATAACAAGATCAATGTAAAGTCAAAAGATAGATTGTCTTTTGACATGTGACTATGACAAGCCATATCTCACATCCTATTGTAATACAATATGGATAAAAGCACTAAAGTAGGAAATTACAGTAAAGAGACCATATTGTATAGTTGACAAAAGTAAAAAGATAATCATCAACTTATATAAGTAGGTGAGTCTTCATAACTGATAGCGGAAAGGTCCTCTACTTTTGTTAAAAGTATGTCAGAGTATCACAAGTCCTCTTAGTCTTCGAAAGAATTAACTCTTCAAGCTTCGGACGAACTTTGTTTTTAAGCTTCAAAATACTTCACTTTGTCTTTGGAAGATTTCTGTCTTTGGCTTCGAAAGATTTGACACTTATTTTTCTTTGTACATAGTCAAATCTTCCAAAGTATTTCCTTCCTTGTACTTCATTGCATTTTGAGAGATCTTTGGTTAACTTCAACCTTTAAAATAATTATCTTGATCTTACAATGCATTTCATAAAACTAACCCTAATTTTTTGTATTTTTGTGGCACCTAAATTTTTCAATTTGGCACAAACTAAGGTAGACACCATCAAGAGAGTCGATTACTTTCTTGAAATCCTTATTATGGAAGGGATATACCGTCTCAAGCTATTTGTTGGTGATATAAGTATCGACATGCAATATTCAGAATGAAATATGTCTGGTGGTAAATAATACACTTTACCTATTTGCCTCATATATTTGTACAACTCTAATGTTATTTACCCTTTACAGGAATTTTAAGGTACGCATCAAGCTTCGCCCTTGCTTATATCGACAACATGATATCCAGATGTGTCTCTATGATGGAGAAGCCTACTCTAGTGATCCCTAGGCCATCCGCGACCGTGTTCCATTCCAAATCTATAAAGAGTAAAAAGAGGCAAACTATTAAGGTTGTGGATGTTAAGCTCTACACTAGATTGAATTATCTTGAGGAAGTTACTTCCTATACTTAAAGGCTTAATTACACTTGTTTATATAGAGATTGGAGCATATTGGCAGTTGATATAAGTAGGCCGAGAAGAGAACTGATGAAGGTAGGAAGGTGATCGAGGATCTCAAGAGGATAGCGGTTGCCTAAAGCAAGATGATAGAGAAGGAGGCCAAGGAGCTCATTCATTTGAAGAAATAGGTGGAGCAAATCAAAGCCAAGCATGCCTAAGCACTAGAAGGGTGTAAGATTTTATCTTAAAGGCTTATGCTAACCAAAGATCTCCCAGCATGTCTTGAAGTACAAGGAAGTTACTTCAAAAGATTTGACCATGCACAAAGATAAAATTAACTAAGTGTCAAATCTTTCGAAGCCAAAGAAAGAAATCTTCCGAAGCCAAAATTGAAGTCTTCCAAAGCCTGAAGATAAAGTCTTTCGAAGCCTGAAGACTAATTTCTTCAAAAGACTGAGAAGACATGCTTCTCTTACATACTTTTGACAAAAGCAGACTATCTTTCCGCTGCCTGCTCTGAAGACTCACCAACTTATATAAGTTGGTGATTACCTTTTACTTTTGTCAATTGTTCAGTATGGTGTCTTTGCCCGTAACTTTCTACTCTTGTACTTTAATCCTGTTTGTAATACAATAGGACGTGAGCTATGGCATGTCATAGTCACATGTCAAATGGCAATCTGCCTTTTGACTTTACATTTATCTTGTTGTCAAGATTAGTGTCCAGCTAAACTTGAAAGTATGGCCAACTGTAAGATTTAGTATAAAGTATCACATGTAACCAATATTAGGACTTAGCTTTGTAATACTTGCAAAACATTTGAGAGCAATATACATAATCCTTGAAAACTAATTTATTCTTGACCGATCTTACTTGATATTCTTTATTTCACTGCCAAGTTCCCTATTTGATACAGTAAGTGTGATAAATCCTCAACTATAAAACTGTTATGATTCCCTTAAGCGATTCTACAATTGGTATTAGAGCTTAGTAGGCTTTTGATTATTAGATCTCAGCATCTTAAATCACTCTTCAGTTTCACATTCACTTACTCGCTCAAATGGCAGCTCTCATATAGGCTGATATGGAAATCGACATTATGACTAAGTATACACCGATCACTCTTGATGATTTTGATACTTGGTGCATGAGAATGGAAGGTTTCATCAAGTCTCAAGATAACAGGATGTGAATATCTATAGTACAAGGACCTCAAATCCCAAGCATTACTTAGCATCTACTAGCGGTGGGATGATACCAAAGGGCGTGGCTGATTATTCTGAGGAAGATTGGAAGAAGATAGATATAGATCAGAAAGCCACCACTTCTCTTTAGACTACTCTTCCAAACTCCATCTACACAGGCTTCAAAAAGTGCAAGAGTGCAAAAGAACTCTAGGATGCACTTAAGCCGATGTATGAAGATGCACTTAGGGTGCACTTGGCTGAAGCCAAGGGGAACAAGAAAGATCTTATCAAGCAGTAGTTTGAAAACTTCACCTACAAGGTAGGTGAAACTATAACTTAACAATACTTCAGGTATGTTAAGATTATAGATACTCTAACTAATGTTGGAGTCAAGCTTGAGAATATGGACATAGTGAGAAAGTTTATGTTCTCTCTTCCTAGAGAATGGAGACACTACTATGTGGCCATTAAGAGAACTCAAAACCTCTCCATCCTCACTCTCACTAAGCTGTATGGTATCCTGAGCGGTTAGTAGATAGAGATGAACATGCAAAATCCAGAATCCTTCTCCTAGCTTTTCTAGCACCCAAAAGATTTCAACCCTTCATATGGTTGAAAGGGATTGTAGAGAGCCACAACATCATCTTATTGGCTACAGTAAAAACTTACCAAAGGGTCCTTTCATCACTTTCCCAAAGACACCAAGGGAGAGCTTTACTCAAGGAAGTCCATTCCAAGAGTCCAGCTCTTCCCAGGCCTTTATGTCTTTAAATAAAAGTTCTAGTAACTTTCTCTTCACTTTTGAAGACCTAGACTATATCTTTCTAGATGATCTAGAGTATATGAAAATAGTCCAGTAGATGGCTCTTCTTACTCAAAGAGCCAAAAAATTCTATAAGAGGACTGGAAGGAAGTTTCCAAGAAATATGCAAAGTAGAATGTTTGGAATGGACAAGTGTAAAGTAAAGTGTTACAATTGTAACCAAATGGGACATATTGCTTGGGAGTGTAAGGCACCAAGGAAAATTGGTGGCCAAGCACAGTCCAGACCAAACTACACTAATGGAGATCACAGAGCTGAGAAGCCCAACCAACCAAAGCAACAAGCTTTAGTTGCTACTAAATATAGAGGCTTTGACTATAGCTTTCACGTGGAATATGTCTCTCCAAACCATGCACTGATGACAGATCATGAGGAATCAAAGGTATGAGAACATCTCTGCTCACCTGAATGCATTGCTAAAGTTACTATGTACAGGTCCTCTAATTTAGAAGTAAGATTTGATCTTGAGTCATTAAATATTTTGAAAGCTGATTTTAAAGGAGTAGAAAATGATTATAAACATATAATAAAAGATTTAGAGAAAACCACTTCTACTCAAAAACATGAGCATACAAACTATAGGACTCAGATTAAAGATCTTGTTTCCAAATTGACTAAATGTTAGGCTGAGCTTGTGATCAACAAAGCCATGGCAAAAAAATGTGTTCTTGAAGAGGAAACCTTCAAGAACATCATATCTTCATCCTTGCATGCAAAAGTGTGTTATTAGAACAAGCAGGGACTTGGATAAAGTGAAATAGCTCCTCCACACACATTACTATCAGTGAGAGAACCAAGGTTTGGAACTTGTGAAGATGAGCTATCTCTTGTTGATCCTGTCAAGAAAAGGATGAAGATGAGACTAAGAAGGAGGATAGAGTGAAGGCTGAACCAGAGAGGAATGCTTCCGATGAACTGAAGTCTGCAGCAGTGGATGCAAAAGCTTCTGAAAGTTCAATGTCCAAAACTTCCGAAGTCATAAAAACTTCTGAAGTTTTGAAAGCCAAGTATAATCTTCCAAAGACGGTGTGGAAGATGATGGAACAAGACCAGCAAGGATTGGGTTTACAAATGTAACTATTCATCTCTTTTCATATGTAGGAACAGCTGAAGACTAAAAAGAAATGTATGGACCATTGATTGTGGCTGTTCCAGGCACATGACAATCAATGGCTCTTCGCTTTAGAACTTTAAGAAAATCGATGGAGGGCCAGTTGCATTTGGAGGTTAATCTGGTGGTTACATCACTAGAAGGGGCAGGGTCATAAATGGTAAGCTTAACATTGAAAAGATAAACTTTGTCAACGAGCTTGAGTACAATCTTTTGAGTGTATCTCAATTTTGTGACCAGAGACATAACATACTATTTACTGAGCATGAATGAGTTGTTCTCAAGCCCGGGGTGATCATTCCGCAGGAGCACATTCTGCTCAGAGCCCCAGGAAAGGGAACATGTACAAGATGGATTTGCAAGAAACCTCCCCTTCTAGAGAAGTGTCCTACATTATGTCTAAAGTCAATAGTGATGAGTCTTTCCTCCGGAATAAAACATTGCGCCATGTAAACTTTAAGAACAAGAATAAATTGATTAAGAATGATTTGGTAACTGAATGCCAAACAAAGATTTTACAAGTGATGACGATTGTGTTGCATGTCTGAATGGAAGGCAACACAAAGTGTCACACAAGCCAAAGGAAATGAACTGCATCACTACCCCCTTCACTTGTTACACTTGAATATCTTTGGCCCCACAAGTGTTATGAGTTTAGGAAGAACTTAATACTACCTTGTGATCATAGATAATTTCACAAGATATACTTGGGTTTTCTTTCTTAGAAGTAAGGATGAGACCCCTAAAATCTTGAAGTCTTTCATTCTAAAAATTGAGAATCAATCTGATCACAAGGTCAAGAACATAGGATGTGAAATCCTTGATTCAATTTGTGATGAAAAGGCTATTTCAACACAATATCGTGCTCCTATAACTCCTCAACAAAATGGTGTTGCTGAAAGGAGAAATAGGACACTTATTGAGGCTGCAAGTACCATGATCTTTGACTCTACACTGCCCATCACATTCTGGGTAGAGGCGGTCAACACTAGCTGCTATATGCAGACTAGAGTTTTAGTAGTCAAGACTCATGGTAAGATACCTTATGAGTAGTGGCACAAAAAGAGACCTTTTATTGATTTCCTTAGATCATTTGGTTGTTCACGCACCATCTTGAATACCAAAGATCATATAGCCAAGTTTGACGAGAAAGTAGATGATGGACATTTCATTGGATACTCTTTTCAAGCTAAGGCTTATAAAATATATAATCTCAAAACTAGAGTAGTTGAGGAGTCAGCCAATGTGACTTTCAATGAACACACTCCTAGTATGAAGGGTTCGAGTCTTGATTGGCTATTTGATCTTGATTTAATTACAAACTGTTCACACTCCCAGTATGAAGGATTCTGGTCTTGATTGGCTATTTGATCTTGATTTAGTTACAAACTGTTTTAACAAATTTTGTGAATATGTTTCACGAACAAGAGACAGTATTTCTATAGTAGATCTTGATCCAAGATTTGTGCTAAGAAGACCAAATGTTCAAATTCCTTCAGCTTTAATGGTAACTAACATTACAAGTGGAAATTCTGTCAGCACAAACAAGACAAATCCTTCTGCTGGCACACTGCCAAACGATTCCAGCTATGAGGCACAAAATTCAAATGAATGGGTCTCCAATGTAGGAGAAGATGGAGATGGTGACAGTGATCAAGAATATCTTGATGCTAACAATCTCTCGACTAAAGACAACATCCATGATATTACACACTCTCCTGATCAAGTCATACTTGATGAGTGTATTGATGTGGTAGGTGATACTCAATCACAAGATCTAAATTTCTCAAATTTGGATCTGTCAAGGAAACTTGTTGTGATTCCTCAACTCAGAATCCACAAGTCACATCCTATCACAAACATCATTGGTGATGTTGGAACTAGAGTAAGAATAAAAGGACAAACCCATGATCAAAGTTTTTGTTTGTATTCTTTCTTCTTATCCCAGATTGAGCCAAAGAAAGTTGATGAAGCTTTGTGAGAATGAAACTAGATTAAAGCAATGTAGGAGGAGCTGCTTCAATTCAAAAGACAGGGTGTTTGGAACCTATGTCCTCTTCCTCCTGGGAAGATGCCTATAGTAACAAAATTGGTTTTTAGGAACAGGAAGGATGATAGAGGGCTTGTCATCAAGAACAAGGCGAGACTGGTAGTCCAAGGGTATACTCAACAGTAAGGGATTGACTACACAAATGTTTTTGCTCCTATAGCAAGACTTGAAGCTATAAGGATATTCCTTGCTTTTGCTGCATAAAAGTACTTCAAGGTCTACCAACTTGATGTCAAGTGTGCATTTCTATATGGGGTGATAGATGAAGAGGTGTATGTCTACCAATCACCTGGTTTTGCAGATCCAATTCATCCTGATTATGTCTACAAGCTTGACAAAGCTGTCTATGTGCTACATCAAGCTCTTAGAAAGTGGTATGAGACACTATCACAATACCTTGTTCAACATGGTTACAAAAGAGGTGCTATTGACATCACCCTCTTCATCAAAAGAATAGGATATGACATGATTCTCGTTCAAGTTTTTGTTGATGACATCATGTTTGGGTCAACTAATGAAATTATCTACAAGGAGTTTGAGAAGCTGATGAAGAATAGATTTGAAATGAGTGCCATGGGAGAACTCAATTTCTTTCAAGGAATTCAAGTGAATCAAGTTGACAATGACATTTTCATAAACTACTCAAAGTTTATTCAGGACATACTAACCAGATTTCATTTGATTGATTATAAGGTTGCTAAGACTCCTATAGCTAGAAATCACTCCCTAAGACCTGAACTTGAGGGGGAGTGTGTAGATGAAAATCTCAAAAAGGCTATGATTGGATCTCTTATGTACCTAACAGCAAGTAGGCCTGATATCATGTTTGCCACATGCATATGTGCAAGGTATCAAGCCAACCCCAAGATTTCACACCTAGTTGTTGTCAAGAGGATTCTTAGATACCTCAAAGAATTCTGAATTCAATCTGTATGCTTATACAGATAATGACTATGGTGGCTACAACATGTCTTGAAAATCTACATCAGGGGGATGTTAGTTTCTTGGTAGAAGGATAGTCTCATGGCAATGCAACAAGCAATCTTGTGTGTCTGCATCAACTGCTAAAGCTGAATACATTGCTGCTACAAGCTACTACGCTCAAGTGGTTTGGATTCAGAATCAGATGTTGGACTATGGATTCAACTTCAAGGAGACTCCTATCCACATAGACAACAATAGTGCGATCTCAATCACAAAGAATCAAGTGTAGCACTCAAAGACAAATCATATCAACATCAGGTATCATTTGATAAGATATGATTTTGAAAATGTATTGATAAAACTGGTCAAAGTTAACACAAATGAACAATATGCTGATTTGTTTACAAAAGCATTTGATGAATAGAGATTTTAATATCTTGTATCACCTTTTGAGATGATTAACTTTAAGTATATTTTTTCTTCAATTAATTTCCAAATTGTTTTTCAAAAGATGTGTGTCCTTACAGTTGTCTAATTTTATTACTCACATAAGCCCTGTTTATCTCTAAAGAAAGTTTACTGAAAAAATATTCCTTTGAATTTTGAGAAGTATGGACAGATTTTCTTTTGAAAGAAATTAAATTGACTTCAGAAGAAAATTATGTATTCAAAACTAATAACTACTTATTAAGGAATTAACCTTCGGAAGAAATTCTGAAATATCTTCCGAAGCTTAAATCTGCTTTTAAGTACATATATGTTTTGAAGGAAAATTTTCTTCTAAAAGCAATTTAGTCTCGGAAGTTTTTACTTCTTAAGTAAAACTTCTGAAGCTTAATATCTTCCGTAACCAAATCTGTTTCCGAAAAAAATTACACAGAGTTATTTTCTTCCAAAGCAATTCTTCTCAAAATGAGGAATATCTTCCGATGTCAATTTATCCTACGAAGTTTTCCATTAAAACTTCCTAAGAAAAATTACCTTTGGAATATTTTCAACTTCCGACATAACTACCGCTTTAGTACTTTTTCAGAGGTAGGACCAACATTTGAATTTCAAAGTTATTTTCTTACAAAGCAATTCTTCTCAAAATGAGGAATATCTTCCGAGGCCAATTTATCCTAGGAAGTTTTTCATTAAAACTTCATATGAAAAATTACCTTTGGAAGATTTTCAACTTCTGAGATAACTACTACTTTGGGCAATTTTTTAGAGGTGGGACCAACATTCGGATTTCAAAGTTTATCTTCTGAAATAACTTTGCCTCAAATCCAAGCCTATAAATAGCCTGTATAACGGTTCTCACTCTCTTCTTCTTCCTCGTCCGAATCGTTCAAGACCTAAATTCTCCACAAACCCTCATTTTTCTTCCTTCCTCTCAAAAAAGCTCCACAAATTACCAACCTTGAACTCCAAAACCAGCCTACTCCTTCCGCCATGCAGATACACATGCAACATAACCAAGTTGCTCTGTGATGCATCAAAAGATGTTGGTTTCTCGAAGATTTGCCAATTTCTTTCTTGCTCATCATACCTCACCGCCCTTACCATAAACCCTCCACTTTATGAAGACCAGATCTTAGAGTTTCGAAGGACTTGCCAAGAAGTCCTCATTGATAGTGAGAAGGCACTTTCTGCATTAGCGCAGGGGAGGACAGTTTTCAGCACTCTAGCCTCTATCAACCGCCATCTACTACTTGATGATGAAGATGGTGAGCTGTCCTTCCCCAAGGAAGTTGTTAATAGATCGTTCCACCAAATGGCCCCTGATAGGGACTACTCCATAAAAACTTTGAGGAAGGGAAACGTCTCATCGCAATGGAAATACCTCCTCCATGTTGTCATCCACTCCTTATCCAACAAACATGGAGGATGGGACCAGGTTCCAAAAGACCTTTCCTTCATAGTCCATGAAATGGTCCAGGGGGTCAAGTTCAGGTATTCTCAGTTTCTTTATACAAATTTATTAGCAAATTTGAACTCCCTTGAGTATTACGTGTTCCCTGGATACGTCCAGCACATTCTCAATTGTGAACTGGGCACACACTTGAAGGTAACAAGTAATATTCTAAAACTGGGACAAATGAAGCCCGACATCTTTAAGATAATTAAGAAAACCACCACTGATTTTCCTGGGGTCGAAACAGCCCTTCTCCCACTGATTTTCCCGGGGTTGAAACAATCCTTTTCCCGGGGAGGATAGTTTTTAACACTCCAGCCACACCTACTTTTCCTCCACCCTCATAGCCTATAATATCCATCACCTACCAAAGAAAATCCAAATGAACTCCTAATCAGTCTATTTAGATTGAGCAGGCCACCATATACTCACCCATATAGGAGCAAGTGAAAATCAGAGATCCCACTTCTCCTGAGGAGCAAAGCACTCCCATGTTTTCACATGTCAGCATTGAGGTTCCTCATGCTCAACCTAATGAGCTCATTACTCAGCCCTTAAGCCATCAATATGAGTCTCCACACTCAGATGATTAACCTTCAGGGCAAAGCTACCATCCCAAGTCTTCTGATCTAAACCAACCAATCCCCAATCTAGAATTCTATGATGATAATGACATGGGATTCAGTAAGTACCATGAGTCTTTCTTCTCCTCCCCTATTCAACGAGAGATGAGTGCTCCTACAACTCCCATGTCTAGCCACATCATCCACCTACTATTGAGGTGGACCTCTTTAAACAAATTCAAGAGGCCCATGTGGAAGAGGCTCTTACTTCTATAAGTGTTTACATCCTTAAGACCTCAACCACGCCAACCCATCTCCCATGTCTAGCCACATCATCCACCTACTATTGAGGTGGACCTCTTTAAACAAATTCAAGAGGCCCATGTGGAAGAGGCTCTTACTTCTATAAGTGTTTACATCCTTAAGACCTCAACCACGCCAACCCATCTTCATGGTACTTCTTATGAAGCTGTCACAGAGTAAGGGAAATTCAAAGACCAAGAAACAATATCTAGTGGTTAGAGTGCTGACTTTGGTTATGTTCTTTCATCCCCCCATGATTTTTCTGATGAAGATGAGGGGAGTCTTAAAAAATAGGTGCAATCATTACAGAAAACTTGCACATACCTTATTTCAAAAGTTGGTCCCTTGGAATCTCAGGTGGCCACCTTACAAAGGCAGGTTGCTAATCAGCAACTTGAGATCACCGATCTTAAGAACAAGTTAGCTGAGAAGCCTACCAGGCATGCTCATCTACTACCATAAGAACTTGTGGATGTGGTTGACTTAACCTCCAACTCACCTATGCATACATATAGGTGATGCAACCAAGAAGGGGGAGAAAGTCACTGCAGTCACAAAACATGGAAGCACTGCCCAGAGTATGGACATTAAGGATTCATCAGCCTCATCAGCAATTGTCCAGAGTCAACAACCTCCTCTGGCCTATATTAGTATGGATGTTACTTTTCAAAGCCTATTTGAGGAGGGTGTTATACCAAGGGCCATGTTACCACCATCCAATCCTGCTAATAACCCAATCATAAGATAGAGGTATGACACAAATAGAAAGGCCTTGGTACTTTCTAGATCCCAGGGTCAGTAAGAGATCCTTAACATCTATAACCTAGGATTCTATGAAAGCTTTCCTCTACTGATCTTTCCACTTGTTAACCCAAGCCAAAATGAACACGCTGATGGGTTAGCATAGAGGATTGAAGATAGAGTGTCTTAAGAGTTCAGAAGAAGAACAAGCCAATATAGACAGAGGCTAGCATGGAAAACAGTTGGGCAACTAGACACTGAGTTGGAAGATTAGGTTCGAAGGGGAAACCTTAGTTGAAGGCCCAGTTGTAGACCCTGTGAACCTTGAGACTCCTACTCCTTCAGACACAATTACTCTCAGTGGGATGAAGGTGTCTCACAGGCTCTCCCTGACCAGAGCTTTAGAGAAGAACAAGTTCAAGAAGTCTAAAGCTCCCTCCTCCTCGAGTTACACATGTTTATGGTTGATAAGGGTAAAAGAGTCTTAACTATAGGGGAGGTTGAGGAAGAGAAAAAGGAGAGGAAGAGGAAGGCCAGGTAAACAAAAAAAAAAAAAAAAAAGCCCTAGCTTCATGTAGGCTACAATTAGGGCCGCCCACAGGCCAAACACTCAGGAGGATGACTTAAGGGCAGCTAGATTCAACTACCTAGGAGATAGGGGGTATATGTGTTAATTAAACTGGCAGACACTGAGTTGTCTAAAGAAAGAAAGGAGGCTGAGGATGCTGCTATGCTCCTTAAGATCATGGAAGATAGAAAGAAAAGAAATATCTATCAAACTCATGTCCTCTCTTCAGTTCAAGAATTTCCTGAGGAAGAGATTGTGGTTGTAGAGGAAGAAGCTCAAGTGGTCAATGAACAAGAAAGACAAAAGATGATAAACTACTTGAGTGCCACAGGTCTCTACCAGGAAGAAGCTTTACTCCTGTCTTTTGAATACATAGAGTTTGAGTATTTTAAGCAACTAGATCAAGAAGCCAATCAACAAAAAAAAGCTGCTAAGAGAAAGATGAGGGAGGAAGTTGAGAAATAAAGTGCCACCATCAAAGCCAACAAGAAGAAATTTGAAGATAGACAAAAGATTGTGAGCTTCTTGAAGTTTTATGTGTTCTCCGGAAGGAGACTTGGTCTCATTTCTCTATCCACAATGGATGAGAACATCAAGGTGATCAAGTAGAAGATTAAGAGAGGTAAGCTTCAAGTCTTGCATTCTTCACCAAGTCAAGCTGCACCTAAAGCTGTGGTTAAGGTTGAACCCCAACAAACAACACAACCAAAACCTGCTACTGATTCACAGCCAGCACCATCTTCTGACCCACAACAGGGTCCTGAACCTTCTTCTAATCTTGTGATGAGGAAGGACCAAACTAAGAATGAGAAAGATAAACATGGTGATCAAGACCAACCTTCTAACATGGTGATCAAGACCAACCTTCTAAGTTAAAGTACAGAAAGAGGAAGAGGATGGCCATCAGAAGGGAGAAGAAGAATAATAATAATAAGAAGTCCAAGGCATCTACCTCTACACCTCAGGATGAGTTAGAACATCCTAAGGGTCAACAAAAAGAGGCTGCTCAACCAACTGCACTATTTGTAGAGCCTCTTGCTACTAAGAGACCCATCATATCCTGGGTGTACTCTCCAAACCCAAACAAATGGTATGGCATAGGAGATCAAGGAAGTCCACAAGTATACTTCTGGCAAAATATACTTAACCTTCCTGAGCATGATCTTGTGGACATTAGAAGATACTATGAGAGTCTGAAGAATCTAGACCAACTAATGAAGATTAGAATGGCTTTGATTCTAATGATGACTGTAAACAAGTGAAGGATCAAGATCCATAGTCATCTTGAAGTTTTGGTAGCATCAGCCTAGAGAAGTTTGTAAGAGTTTATTTAAAGGCTGATGCACCAAAGATCTCTCAACATGCACTAAACTACAAGGAAGTTACTACGAAAGATTTGACCATGCACAAAGATGAAATTAACTAAGTGTGAAATCTTTCAAAGCCAAAAGTGAAGTCTTCCAAAGCCTGAAGACTGATTTTTCCAAAGACAGAAAAGACATGCTTATCTAACATACTTTTCATAAAAGCAGACTACCTTTCTGCTACTTGTTCCGAAGACTCACCAACTTATATAAGTTGGTGATTACCTTTTACTTTTGTTAATTGTTCAGTGTGGTGTATTTGTCTTTAACTTTCTACTCTTGTACTTTTATCTTTTTTATAATACAATAGGATGTGAGCTATGAAATGTCATAGTCACATGTCAAAAGGCGATTTGCCTTTTCATTTTACATTGATCTTGTTTTCTAGATTCGTGTCCATCTGGCCATCAAAGTATGGCCGGCTGTAGGATATAGTATAAAGTATCTCATGTAACCAGTCTTAGGACTAAGCTTTGTAATACTTGTAAAACATTTGAGAGAAATATACATTATCCGTGAAAACTAATTTGTTCTTGAGTGTTCTTACTTGATACTCTTTGTTTCAATGTTTGGTTCTTATTCGATCTAGTTCCCTGTTTGATCTAGTAAGTGAGATAAGTCTCCAACTATGAAACTTTTGTGAACCATTACCGATCCTACAAAGGGGTCCTCCATGAGGCTATGAAGTATCCCGCCATAACCGTCCTTCAAGCCAAGATCCATATGGCAGGGCAAGCTATTGAGTAGAGCTTTGATATCTTGTCTTTGGTTTTTTAGGGATGGCACAAGGCCTTGGTTAGACTTGCTTACTATTAACGAATCAAATATGCAAAAACTATAGAGAGCTATTTCAAAATCCAAAGATTTTGCTTACTAAACCTAAACCATGCCTAATTCTATCAATTTAAGCAATTTAATATATGAAATTACATGAACTGTGTATGAAATCAATCAAATACACTAGAATAATCTTTGAAACAAAACAAATGATACAGAAACTATCAAATTATCCTTCAATCTCGAACCAAAATCTTCCAAACCACAACCAAAGTACTCGTATTTTTTATTTCACCAATTTTAAAAGATGTTTTCATGAAAATTTATCATACATAGCTTAATTCAAGCCAACAATCCTCAATTGAGCTCTATAACTCTAATACCAATTATAACGATCAGTCACTATCTCAATCTCACTCAATTAGGACCAACTATGAAATCACATGGACGGAATGAATGTGAAATGTTCCTAACATGATCAAACTAAGATGAATAGAATCATAATACATCAAAACATCATGTACACATTCAAAAAAATTAATCATTTGCTCAAATTCACATTTGAATATGTTGGTGTAAAAATTTAGATATGACAAGCAAATGAATACTTGTTCAATCGTCCAAATGTATATGTAAACATCATTATTTATGGACTGTCAAGCAGAATGTACCTTCTAAGATTTTTATGGATTGCATACACATTCTTTCAATGGTTTTGTAATTATTAAAATTACTTACCAGGAATTTCTTGCTTGATGCATTCTTAGCTATGTATTTAGCTTCAAGAGAAGGCCAGAGATCCTTGTCAAATTTTACATTCTGATACACATCAAAAATGAGTTAGTCATTCCATTAACTATGTGATTTTTACATATATAAACATTATTTTCGCACATGAGTCTCCTTCTCTATTAATCTAAGGGTTCATCTTTCCTTACATCTACCATTGACATAAAAAGTACATGCACAACCTTCAATAATATCAACAAGACAATGCATCTTTTTTTTCTATTGCCTAAGGTCTTGACTCTTAATTTTTTTTCAATTTGGCAAACTCGCTGGATTTATCCCAAACTGATTCTTCACTTTCCTTTTTAATCAAAATATTTGAAATAATTGAAATCCTAACTAAGATTAGACACAAAATATTAAATCTTTGTAGGTCTCTATAGTAGATCTAAGTAAACGTAATATAAATCCCAATTTAAATCCCAGTGGCCTTTATCCTTTTAATTCTTAATAGCCTTTGTTTTTTGGTCCACAACCACACAAATCAAATATCGGTGGTACATGGCAAATCCAAAATTCCAATCATAAATCCAAGTAAGGAAGGTAATGAGGTGGGTTTGGGACGTGATGGGTAATCTCAATATCATACTTGATTATAAAAGTGTGTATCATGCCTAACCCAAAACCCGTCGGACATGTATCGGGTATACCCGTTAAATTATAAAAATTACTAGTTGGGTATACCCATCGGGTATCTATACATCATATAAAGCTATATTTGCATATACGTATTAAACAATATTTTTTGTTAATCCTTAATTTTTTTGTTTATGTTTCACTACTATTACTATCAGATTTTAAAATTTTTATTGTAACTTTTAAAGATACAACATGATACAAATGATAAGAAGTTTAATAGCTTATAATAACAAATAAGTATTGAGTAAAAGTATACTAAGTAAAAAATATAAAAAGATATAATTATATATAATGTAATTATTAAGTATAATGAAATAATAAATAAAATAGATCTAGGTATATAATCGGGTAAACGGAAATGCTTAATCGAGTAATTAGGTCGGATAAACTAGTAGCAACACAATCCCATACGGGCAAAAACTGTAAAAAATCAATCGCATACTTGGTTCCGTACTCTTTTATCCGAACTTATACCCATCTCAAATGTCTCGGGTTTTGGATATTCCCTTCAGGTTCAGGTTTAAAATTCATCCTTGAATCCAAATGTCAAAATACACAAATCCAAATTGGTTTAATTTTTGTAGCAAAAAATTGTTATCAAGAATGAAACAAAATGTTATCAAATCTTGTGAAACAAAAACTCCAAACGCATTAATCCCAAGAGACCAAGAACACTAGCAATATATTCTTTTTAATTCTAGCAAACAGAAACAAATATATATGTTCTAGCCTTTTGTCATATGCAAGCAGGAACCGAAACAAGGTAATCAAAAGTATGTTGTTTCTCTTTATACGGGCGATGCTACATACTCCGAATCAAAGAATATGTTCATGACTTCATTAATTCGTTGAATGAAATGGCGATAATAGCAATCACTAACAGAAAACATATAGTGAAGAAATTGAAATCGATAACTTGATTTACCTTAGATATATAATTAAACACTATCAGATTCAAACCAATTGATCATACTTATCAAATGTTTAATCGGATTGAAACTGAGATTTTTTAGAATGAATATTTGTTGTTTGCGAAGAGAAACCGTACGTTCCTTTTTGTTTCTTCTAGATTTGAACTCTTCAGCATATATTTGTGTTTGTATATATTGAATGAAGATGGACTTCATGGATTAAAATTAATATTCAAAAAAATTGGGCAAAAAAATCGATACACCAATAACAATAATAAACAAGTCCTCTAAAATAAGCCAAAGAACTCGTATACACAATCAATAATATTAGTGTGAGACGTGCTCGCACTCCAACTTCATCTTACTCGTTTAGACACAAATATAATTTAAATCCAATAACATTAAAAGTATTGATAATACTAAACCTACCAACACAAACTTACTCTGCTAAATTCGCGCCACTGTTAAATATTTCATCAATATACAAAAGAAGATATAATCTATAATAATACAGTGATATGTTGGGTTCATATTATCATATACTATAATATTTTGCTTTTGATATTGATTAGAAACAAGTTTTTATGACCCGCGTGTTGCAGTGGATGCATAAACCGTGCAAAAAACTAATGTTAAAACATTGGTGCAAGCCCACACATTGAAGGAAGCGTTGATAGCTTACGTAAATTTAATGTAAAAAATAAAAATTGATCTATGTTGCCAAACCATTAATAAAATCAAACATTATGTTTTCTTATAGAATAGTATGACGAACTCATGTGTTACAAATCTTTAAATCATGAAAAATATCAGTGTTTTTGATAATTTATATAAAAGAAAAAAAAATATTTGTGGTAACTTACCTTGTTGAGGTGCAATCAACGGTAAACACTAAACATTTTCGATGCTAAGTACTTAAAAAAAACAAAAACTATACATAAACTCACATGGCATACAAAAACGTCAAAAAATAACATCAAAATGTTGAAATAGAAATTCTTTTAGTCAGTAGATTTGCGAAATTCGTTGTGCATGTTGCGATAGTGATACTAACATGATTACGTATGTAGAAGAAACGTACTAAGTTACTACGACATAATTTTGGATTCTAAAACACCAATATAAAGCGCTCTCATTTCTTGCACATTACGATTTAGTAATTAACAAATTGTAATTTAAAGTGGAAAAAACATAAGAAATGTAAAAGGAAAAAAAAGAAAAAACCAGAAAAGTAATGAATTAAAAGAAAGCAAGAATCAAAATTCGAATAGTAGAAGACGTTAATCATTTCCACCAGAAACACTTTATGCGTTGAATTTAAAAGAGATCTATTTATCTAGAACTTAAGTCTATGACTTATAGCCATATACATTGCTAAATGAGTTGTATTAAGTCAGTCTCTGAAAACGAAAATGATTTTCATATCCTACCAAAAAAATACAGTAACTTAATACTTCAAATTGACGATGGAAATTGAGAGCTGGAAACTTTAGTAATTAAAATATCATTTCAACATACGATGTAATAAAGGGAGCAAGTACATATATCGCACTATAAACTTTATTAATTACATATATACCTAACTCAAAACTAAAATTATAAATATCTTCTTCTAAAATCGTAAAAAATTCATATTTACCCATTTTAATAAATTTTAATAAGTATAATTACTAAAATGACATTTTAACCCTTTATTTATTAAGACTTTAAAATTTCATATTTACACTTGTTATCTTATTTTTTTTTTCTTCTTTACTAGTTTCTTTTATGTTTATGATTGTTTTATGTTTTTATTTTATTTTTTTTGCTTTTTTTTTTTTTTTTTTGTTTTTTTAGTTTATCTTTTAGGTTAATCTATCATAGTATCATAAAAAATCATCGTATTAATTAATAAAAATCACCGTAACAATCAATAAAAATGACCGTAATTATCATCATAGAACAACGTACAATTATCAAAATTCATAATAACAATCATTAAAATAACAGTATACAATAATCAAATATCACCGTAAGAATCACAAAAAAATCACCATAACAATCTCTAAATGCCAAAAACAAATGTAAAAGTTTAAAACATTAAGGTACAAGAAATCAATTAATTACTTTCGTTAGCTTTTGTACACTTTTCCCGTCTCTTTTTACCTATTGATGATTGATGTGGTTTAGAACCTTGAGATTCGGTATTTTTGCATGTTTTTTATGGTGTCCATACTTATAACAACGCTGACACCTATGTCTTTTTCGGGGCTAATCGTGTGGTTAACGCTTTCCCATGTAGTTTACTTCCGCTCGACTTTTTCCCTTCTACAAACTTCGTATTCACCCAAATTCTACATATAACAAAAAAACATAAATTTACTATTAGCTATAGTCCCTAAAAATATAATAAAACAAATTAAACTATAGAAAAAAATGCAAGAATGAACCAATACGTAAACCATTCAGCTACTTTCGAATGATCACATCAACTTTCCAAAGAACCAATATCTAAACTAATAATAATACCAATATCTAAATTAAAAATAAGAAATAAACTAATGGACATAAAAACTAATGGATATAAACAAATCATATGGTTGATTGAATAAACATAAACTAATCTATAGGCATCAAAAACCAATATCTAAACTAATAATATGAAAAGGACAAATATCTAAATTAATCAAATAAACATCAACAATAACAAAACTATCTAAAATAATTATATGGACGTAAAAAATAGCATACACAAACCAATATTGAAGTCATAAAGTAAGAAAGGATTACCTTAGTGATACGGTAGAGATAACATTTAGCATTAGGTACTAAAGTACTCTTCTATTTTTTTTAAAATTCTTATTTTCTTATCAAGTCACACCATAATCTTTTCTCTAATAGAATCAAGTAGGTTAAGTACCGGTTGATAATGCAATTCACCTAACCAAAAATAAATGCCTCTTAAATGTTGTTAGTAATGTAATCACATATTGTCCCAAAATTGCTTCGACTATATATCCTTTTATGTATCTCATTAATATATGTAAATGCCTCTTTGCTTAATCCAAGAATTTCATTTAATACTCTTTCATGCTTAGTAGAAACATATAGCTCGCCATAAGTTTCTACTAAACAATTCATCACGAAAATATTTTTTAAATTTATTGTGTAAGTGTCTTATGTATTTTCTATGCTACAGAGTATGATAAACATATGTAATTGCAACCTCTAAGCCTTTTTGATGTCTGATGATATAACAAGTACATCAAGTGTACCAATTGCTTTTGTAAGTAATTCAAGAAAATATTTTCGTTAACTTTTATTCTCTTATTTAAGTATGCCATAAGCTACTTCAAAAATAGAATTATTACCATCAACACTTGCGGCAGCGACTAGTACCCCATTAAAGTAGGCATCAAGAGCAATGCAGGGACAACAACCATCTCGAAACCCCTTCACGCAAGATATTAGTGAAATAAAAAATACTTAAAAATAGTTTCTTGTTACCTTTTGTCTCAAAGTCAATGTCAGCAGTACTTTTTGGGTTTCACCTTATTAGTCATTCCTCTTTACAATCATTCATCTTCATGAACGAATCTTCCCACTTGTAGTAAATTTCATTGTAAGCTTCTTCTTTCCCTCTAAAGACTTTGATGATTGACATATAGGGATTGAACTTAAAGGCTCGAGAAATCAAACAAAGATATTAAAGATCAAGACAAGTTGTGTGAGAACTTTTAATCCGCGCGAGAAGTTAGTTCTCACGTGAGACCTTTTTGGGTTTAGTATAAATAGTTTGATTTTGATATGTTTGTAATTAATCCTGATATTTGAGTGAAAGCTTTTGTAACCATCTATCAAAGTGCAATATACTTCAACATTTATTTACTTGTTGCTTTTGTTCGTGTTGATTTCTTACGTTTTATCAATCTAATCATGGTGTCGTGTTAGTTTTCATTGCACGTCTCTAACACGAAATCAATCTACATCATAATCATGATCCTTACACAACGTTGTAATTTTTCGTAACCTAGTTTTTGAGTTCTATAAGAGAGACAACTTCATCATATTTTATAATAAGTGTTATCTTAGAGGCTAATGCTTACCAAAGAGCTCTTAGCATGCAATCTGAAGTACAAGGAAGTTACTTCGAAAAACTTGACAAAGTCACTAAGAAATTCTCTAAGTGTCAAATCTTCCAAAGCCAAAAACCATTTCTTCCGAAGCCAAATATGAAGTATTCCGAAACTTCACAAACAAAGTATTCCAAAGTCTGAATACAGATTTCTTCCAAAAACAAAGAAGACATGCTTTCTCTGACATATTTTTAACAAAGCTGAACCACTTTTCGCTACCATCTCTGATGAATCACCAACTTATACATGTCGGTGATAATTCCATACATTTGTCAAACTGTAGATTATGGTCTTTGTCTGTAACTTTCCTACTTTGTACTATTTTATCTTTTTATATTAGATAAAGATATGAGCTATGACATGTTATAGTCACATGTCAAAAGCCAATCTGCCTTTCAACTTTACATTGATCATGTTGTCTAGATTAGTGTTCCAGCTGGCTGTCAAAGTATGGTCGGCTGTAGGTTGTAGTATAAAGTATCTAATGTATCATTCCTTACGGACTAAGCCTTGTAACTTTGGTTTCAACACTTGAGAGCAATATACAACATCCTTGAAAACCAACTAACTTATTCTTCTTTTGTGTTCTTTACTTTATGTTATTTGTTTCCAATAGCCGATTCCCTATTTGATCTTATAAGCGTTAGTCTGTTAACTCTCCAACAACTATGAAACTGGTGCATTAACCTCCCTAACCCAGTCCTGCAATTGGTATCAGAGCATTCCAGGCTTTTGATTGTAAGATCTTACCATCTTCAATCTACTCAATTTCCCAAAACACTTATATGCGCAAATGGCAGCTCTCTCCAAAGCTGATATGGAAACTGGCACCATGACCGAATCTCCATTGATCACTCCTGATAACTTTGATACTTGGTACCAAAAAAAGGAAGGATTCATCAAGACTCAAGACAGCAGGATGTGAAGATCTGTTGTCTCTAGACCTCATGTTCTATATACACCTTCAACAATTGATGCTAGGGAAATGATCCCAAAAGGCGTGGGTGACTATTTTGATGAAGATTGGAAGAGGATAAATATAGATCAGAAGGCCATGATCATTTTTCAAACTGCTCTTCCTAACTTTATCTACAGAGACTGTAAGAAGTTCAAGACTATAGGAAGTGCAAGACTGCCAAGCAGCTCTAGGATGCACTGAAGCTTATGTATGAGGGGTCTGAGAAAGCCAAGTAGAACAAAAAAGATCTCATGAAGCTGTTGTTTAAAAATTTCACCTTCAAACCAGGTGAAACCATAACTCAGCAGTATTTTAGATACGTTGAGATTGTTGACACTCTAGTGGATACTGGTGTTAAACTAGAGAACAAGGATATTGTGAGTAAGTTCATGTTCTCTCTTCCCAGAGAATGGACTTACTATTGTGTGGTAATCAAGAGAACTAAAAACCTCTCTACTCATACCCTTACTGAGTTGTATGGTATCCTGAGCGGTTACTAGATGGAGATGAACATGCAAAATCCATCTCATAGCTTATTCATACCCATAAGATTTTTGCCCTTCATGTGGTTGAAAGAGATAGCAGATAACCTCAGCACCTCTTCTCAGCTACCCTGACAACTCATAAAATGGTCATTTCATCACCTTCCTGAGACACTAAGGGAGAGATAAATCCAAGGAAGCCCATTCCAAGAGACAAGCTCTTCTCAAGCCTTTGTGTTTACAGATAAAAGTTCAGGCAACTTTCTCTTCATTGTAGAGGACTTAGACTGCATACATCCAGATGATGTGGAATACATGGAGATTGTGCAGCAGATGGCTCTCCTCACTCATAGAGCCAAGAAGTTTTACCAGATGACTAGGAGAAAGTTTTCTAGCAATGTATCTAGTGGAAAGTTTGGATTAGATAAAATCAAAGTGAAGTGTTACAACTGTAACCAAATGGTACACTTTGCTAAAGAGTGCAAGGCACCAAGGACAAATGGTGGCCAAGCACAATCTAGACCAAACTATATTGTGGGAGCTCCAAAAGCTGAAAAGCCCAAGCAATAGGCTGCAGTAGCTATTGAAGAAGGAGGCTTTGATTGGAGTTTCCATGTTGAAGATGCTTTTCCAAGCCATGCCTTGATGGCTTAACATGAAGAACCCAAGGAACAACTCAAGACAAAAAGGAATGTATGGATTATTGACAGTTGCTATTCCAGGCACATGAAAGGCAATGGCTCCTTGCTTCAAGACTTTGAGAAGATTGAAGGAGGGCCAGTTGCTTTTGGAGGAGAATTTGGTGGTTACATCACTCGTAGGGGCAAGGTCACAAATGGTAAGCTTAGCATTGAGAAGGTGACTTTGTCAAAGAGCTTGAGTACAATCTTCTGAGTGTATCTCAATTTTGTGACCAAAAGAATAACATGTTCTTTACTGAACATGAGTGTATTGTTCTCAAGCCCGGGGTGATCATTTCTCACGAGCTTATTCTGCTCAAAGCCCCTAGGAAAGGGAACATGTACAAGATGGATTTGCAAGAAACCTCCCCTTCTAGAGAAATTTCCTGCTTTCTGTCTAAGTCCAATAATGATGAGTTTTTTCTCTGGCATAAAAGAATGTGCTATGTTAACTTTAAAAACATGAATAAATGAATTAAGAATGATTTGGTAACTATAATACCAAAGAAAGAGTTTACAAGTGATGACCATTGTGTTGCATGTCTAAATGGAAAGTAACACAAAGTGTCTCACAAGCCAAAAGAAATCAACTCTATCACTACTGTCCTTCACTTGTTACACTTGGATCTGTTTGGCCCCACAAGTGTGATAGTTTATGAAGAACTTCATACTATCTTGTGATCATAGATGACTTTAATAGATATACTTGATTCTTCTAACTTAGAACTATGGATGAGACACCTGAAATCTTGAAGTCTTTCATTCTAAAGATTAAGAATCAATCTGATCACAAGGTCAAGATCATAAGAGGTGATCAAGGAACAGAATTTAAAAATCATATCCTTGATTCATTTTGTAAAGAAAAAGGTATTACAAGATAGTATAGTGCTCTTACGACTCCTTATTAGAATGGTGTTGCAGAGAGCGATAACCGGACACTTATTGATGCTGCAAGAACTATGTTGTCTGACTCGAAACTGCCTATGAACTTCTGGGCAAAGGCAGTCAATACTGCCTGTTATGTGCAGAATAGAGTTTTAGTTGTCAATACTCATGGTAAGACTCCTTATGAGCTGTGACACAAAAGGAGACCTTTTATTGGTTTCCTCATATCATTTGGTTGTTCTTGCATAACCTTGAATACCAAAGATCATCTAGCCAAGTTTGATGAGAAATCAGATGATGGACACTTCATTAGATACTCTTCTCAAGCTAAGGCCTATAGAGTAGTTGAGAAGTCGCCAATGTGACTTTCAATGAACACCCACCTAGTGTGAAAGGTTCTGGTCCTGATTGTGTATTTGATCTTAATTTAGTTACCAATTATTTTAACAAATCTTGTGAAAATATTTTAGGATCTACTGGTAATTTATCAATAGGAGATCCTAACCCAAGATTTGAGCTGAGAAGACCAAGCATGAAAACTACTTCAGCTCTAGTGGAAATCCTATAAGCACAACCATGACAAATTGAGCTGATACATCTGAGGTGCCTTCAAATTGTAGCCCAGAGGCACAAAACTCAAATTAAGAAGCTTCCAATGTAGGAGGAAATGAAGATGGTGATTTTGACCAAGAATTTCATGATACTAAAGACCTCTTCGGTAAAGATATCATCAATGATGTCGCACACTCATTAGATCAAGTCACTCTTGATAAGTGTGCTGATGTGGTGGAAAATTCTCAATCTACAGATCAGAATTTTACAAATTTAGATCGGTCAAATCAACTTGCTGTGATTCCTCAGTTGAGAATCCACAAGTGTCACCCCACCACAAACATAATTGCAGATGTTGTGACAGGAGTGAGAACAAGAAGACAAACCTATGACAAAAATGTTAACCTACACTCTTATTTCTTGTCTCAGATATAGCTTAAGAAAGTTGATGAAGCTTTGAAGGATGGTAGTTGGGTTGAAGCAATGTAGGAGGAGCTGCTTCAATTCAAAAGACAAAAAGTTTGGAACCTATGTCCTCTTCCTCATGGGAAGACTACTATAGATATCAAATGGCTTTTTAGAAACAAGAAGGATGATAGAGGACTTGTTATCAAAAATGTGGCATCCCGTGTTTCCAGGTTAATATCCGTACGTTAATAAAATGTGAAATTATAAACTTAAGGTCATTAAATTAAGGTCATTTAGAAGTCAAGCAAAGCCTCTTTATAAATAAAGTTTTGGTAATTTTAATTAAAGCGGAACTAAATCTTAAGTAAATATTAATAGTCATGAAAAATAATAAATAATATTATTTACCTTGATCGCGTAAAATTAAAACTTTTTAAAAGTTGTCTTGATACAACGTTCAGTCTGATGCATGCTGTGTTAAACCGTGTATATTTTTATTTTTGATTTTTGGTCACTATTATTAATGTTGTGAATCCTTGGAAAGTCTCAAATTAATATTCTGAATTTATAAAAAATTTCGCGTAAAAACCCAAACGTTTAAGTTTTTTACAAAAATTTAACGAGACCGACACCCGCCTTACATTGGGTAGCATCTCATTTGGAGAACCACCAGCTTTTTTTAAAGATCTAATGACATTATTAGCACAGTATAATTACAATTAATCATCACTATTTACGGACAACTCTACACTCCACTTTTTCACTCATTACCTCACCTTTCTCTCACTAGAATTCCCGTACACACTCTCATCTCCCTTCTCTCTAAAATCTCAGCTGAAACCAGCAAGAACATCCCTCTTTTCTTTGATTTTAATCATCCAAAGCTTGTTTAAAGCATCAAAAATCTGATTTCAAGGATCCCTTAGTGAGTTGGTGCAAGAATTTTGCATAAATCCAATTCCGAGAAGAAGAAATCATTTATAGTTCTTGAAGTTGTTCATCTTTTGGTAACCTTTTGTTTTCTTTAAACATCTCTTGCAACATGACTTTTGGATGATTGTTGCAAGTTTTGTTCACCAAAAATTAGATTTTTCTTCAAATCCAAGGTTCCAACATAAATTTTAATCAAGAAAATGAGTTTGAAAGAAATGAAAATGTGTGTGTATGTGTGTGTCGTGAGTATGTGTGTGTGTGTGATGATGTTGTGTTTTGATTATCTTGTAACTTATTGTTGATTTCTCTTGCATGCAAGATGATGAAAATTTGATTTGTGGTAATGAATATCATAAGAAACCCATCTCCAAAAGAAGTCTACCATAATGATGAAAATGGGTGATACATGAATGTATGTAAAGTATGATGTTCTTGAACCCATCTTGCTCTTTGATTTCATAAAGGATTGATATGATCCATGAATAATGGTGATCATGATCTGAAATCTTATGATTTTAAAGTATGTTTTGTTAAAATAAAAACTAAAAACACAAGATAAAATCTATGATTTGGACTATATATGTTTGTATAAAATCGTGTATATGTATGTATGTATGGTTGATACTTTTGTTCTTGATTTGTTCATGGCTTATGAGTTTACAGACGATTGAAATGATGGATGTATATGGTGATCATAATCAGGAAACTTTGAGATTTTTATCTAATTTTGGCTTAAAGAAAAAGGTAAAACAAAAATAAAACAAGAAAACACTTAAAATATTGATTAGACATAAAGCACTAGTAATGATTTCACATATTTAATTATCATCAAAACAATGATCTTTGTAAACCTGGAACAATAAGTTTAAAACATGTTAAAAATAAGTAAAAAGTAAGAAATTTTACTGTAAATAAAGGTTTTGATAATTGGTTTTAATCACGTAAACGTTTTACGTTTAAAAACGCGTTAAAAACGGTGTTTTCGGGTCTAAAACAAGTATTTTTGTACAAGTCCGGTTTTGAACACAATATAACATTGTGTTTTAAGTCAAAAATCAATGTGTTAAGTATCTGACAAATCAATAACAAGCAAGGTCTTCGGTGATAACTTTATACGCGCGAAAACGTCGAAATCCGATAATTTCGGGTTAAAAATAATGGTCTGTTTTGGAATTGCTTTTTAACAAAATATATCAGAATGATTTTGGTATAAAAAATTTATTTTCAAACATTTAAAATGGTCATAAGATATATATGGGTTGATGTACGTTTATGCGTATAAAAAAGTGCGGTTTCGGGTTAAAATCACCGTATACTGGCGAAATTTGGATTAAATATAATAGAGCATATTTTTATAATAAAACTTGTCTAAAAATATTTTTATATATGTTTTACAACTGGACTTAAAGTTATATGTTAAAAAGATTAATTAATGATGATTTATATAAAATAAAGTAATATTTAATTAAAGAGTAATAAAATTAAGAAATAGATTTCTTAACAAAAACAATATTATTAATATATTTTATATTTAACAAAAACAATAGATTATTTATTTAGTCATTTATTTATTTATTTCTTTATTTATGTAGTTCATAACTTAGTAAATATTATGTTATGTTTTTTATATACTTTTATGTGGCTATTTTGAGTGTGGGATGTGTGTTTGTCATTTAAATGGTTTATTTAATAAATAAATAATTGTCACTTATAATATAAATTATTAAACTAAACCGAAAGTCACCAACGGGTCCTTTAAAAATGGATTTCAAGATAAGTCTAGTAAGTTTGGTAAACAACTTACGTGTTAGACCTATTACTCGACAATTAATAGATCCTTTGTGTTTAGGGCATTAATTGGTATTTTTTCGGGCTCGATTTTGCTAGATCATCTCTCGATCACATTTCAAGGTGAGTTTTCACAGCCTCTATTTTTAAATAACGATTTTATTTTGGGGAAAAAACATGCTATAACATTCTCTTGTGATATGATTTAATTATTGAATAACTGTGTGATTATTATAATAGTCTTGACTTGTTTTATTATTTGTGCATTATTGCCCTCGGTCATAATCATCAACCCTTGGTAGGCCACAGGATATATTGGGTTTGACAACTACCCCTCAGGATCGGTTATGCCGGTCTGGTACGAAAGGAATATATGTTGAAAAGTTTTTGAGGGACATTGTGTTTTGGTTTGATTATGGGGCTATTGGTTGCGATCATAGTCATTGGACCTAGCTAGTCCTTGACGATCCAGGAGTTGATTCCGGGATAATCATATCGTTCTAAAAATGAATACTTTATTAATATTGTTATAAACCTATGAACTCACCAGCTTTTGCTGATAAACTTTTGGGTATGTTTTTCAGGTGATTAGGCATGCATGGGAATGAAAAGGGTTTTAACGAAAAACTTATCAAGTTTGGATACCACTTTTTGGACCAAATTTTCCACTATCGTTTAAAAATTCCTTAATAATGTTTAAAAACAATGTTATGTTATTACTAATTAAGTTCTCATATTAAGACTTTTGTTTGGAACTATGTAATAACAATTTTCTTTTAGGATAATATTTAATTTTGGTATCCATGATTTGTTGCTTAATAAATTTTGGAAATAATCCAACTTCCATTATCTCTGTCCCACGCGTACCCTTTTAATGCGTTTTTTGGGGTGTGACAAAAAACAAGGCTAGATTAGTTGTTCAAGGGTACACTCAAAAAAAAGGGATGAACTACATAGATGTTTTTGCTCCTGCAGCAAGACTTGAAACTGTTGGAATATTTCTTGCTTTTGTTGCATTCAAAGATTTTAAAATCTACCAAGTTGATGTTAAGTGTGTATTTTTGTATGGAATGATTGAAGAAGAAGTGTATGTCAAACAACCACCTGGCTTTGCAGACCTAGATCATTGATTATGTCTGCAAGTTTAAGAAAGCTCTCTATGGACTATATCAGGCTCCAAGAAACTGGTATGAGACACTATCAGAGTACCTTGTCCAACATGGTTACAAGAGGGGTACCATTGAAAGTACACTTCTTCTCAAAGAAACAGGGAATGACTTGATGCTGGTTTAAGTTGATGTAGATGACATCATCTTTGGGTCACCTAATCTAAGTCTCTCCAAAGAGTTTGAGAAGCTAATGAAAAATAGATTTGAAATGAGTGCCATGGGTGAACTTAATTTCTTTTTAGGAATTAAGTGAAGTAGGTGGACAATGGTATCTTCATAAAGCAGTCAAACTATATGCAAAACATACTAACCAGATTTTATCTAACTAACTTTAAGGTTGCTAAGACTCCCATAGCAAGAAACCACTCTCTAAGTCCTGACCTTGAGGGGGAGTGTGTGGATGAACACCTCTATAGGGCCAGGATTAGGTCTCTTATGTATCTCACAGCCAGTAAGCCTAATATCATGTTTGTCACATGCATCTGTGCAAGATATCAAGCCAACCCCAAGATGTCACACCTAGTTGTTGTTAAGAGGATAATTACGTATCTCAAAGGTGCTCCCAACCTGTGACTTTGGTATCCAAAGTGTTTTGACTTCAATCTGTATGCATATACAAATAGTGACTATGGTGGTTGCAACATGACTGCTAAATCTACATCAAGGGGTTGTCAGTTCCTTTATGGAAGGATTGTCTCATGGTAATGCAAGAAACAATCATGTCTGTCTGCATCATCTGCTGAAGCTAAATACAATGCTACTACAAGCAACTGTGCTCAAGTACTTTGGATTAAGAATCAGATGCTTTGATGAAATCAAACTTTTATGAACTTTAAGAACATAAGCAAGTTGATTTCCCAAGGATCTTTTCAAATCTCTCAATGAATATAAGAACAGATTGTTATATTGTATTCAACAAACAATAATCATAGTGCGGAAACCCATGATTATTGTTAAGATATCAGTGTATGTGAGTGAGTGTACGATTGCTAGTGATTGAATGCTTAAGTGATAATAAACCGCTTGTTTGTATTGATTGTTCAAAAGCTTGTAGTGTTTTTGACTGAGTCAAAGATGAAGAGAATTGCTCAACCTGAGCTGCAAGTGATAATTTTTCAGACATCGATTTGTCCAAATCATTTTATAATGAAAGAATTTTAATTCCATATTATTTTTGTTCTGTTTTTAGACTTTCATTTAAAATGTTTGTTTCAATTACTTTCTTAAAAAGTTTTTCCACATGTTCTCTGTATCTGTTGACTATATCAATGCATGTTTGTGAACAAAGGTTTTCCCTCACCTCTTTTAGGATTTCTGAGATCTTATCTTCTATATTTGCCATGAGTGCATGATCTGGAGATTGGATCTCAGCCTCGTACATGCTCCAATCACACTCACCATCTTGTTTTATAATCATGGCCGAGGATTTTGAGTGTTAATTTGGACTATACTGTGTGATTTGAGGTGGAGTTGGTACAGCTAGAATGCTAATAAGAGGTGGAATTTGTCTGTTTAAATGATAGTTGCTTGATGCTTGCGTTAGGTTGATGTTTCTATCAACTCTTGGTTGTTGGCTTTCTCTGGAGAAATGTCCATATAGTTGATAATTATAGCATCTCACCTTTGTCTTGTCAAAACCAATTTTGGTTTTCTTGTCCATGCCCAACCCTCTGTTTCTTTGTTGAAACCTTTTTGATCTATAGGCAATCATTGCCATAGACCACTGAAGATCTATTTCTTAAACCATGTCTGGTGGTAATTCATCCAAATCATGCTGGATGATTTATGATGGTGCGAAATTTGCACCCAAGTATGCTTGAAAACTTGTGGAGAAGGCTACATAAGCTGCTTTCTACTCTTCCCTTTGTAAAATCATTGAGAGAGCATCCATTGGTTTCTCAAACTTGTGAATGTTTTGAGTCTTTGGTTGTTGTTTGTTTGAGTTGGAAGTATGAGGATGATGATATTGTTTGCTTTATGGTGTTGCTTTATGGGAAGCATGAACACCAGTCTTTTTAGTCTTCTATTTATTGTTGGATGATTCATGAGCTAAGAAAAAGGAAGTTTCACTTGAATCCAGAAACTCCTCATCTTTATCTTCTCCAGTGCATGTCAAGAATGCACTGTGTGTTTGTTGAAGTTCCTTGAACTTGTATGATTCCACATGTCTGATTGTACTATTATTCCTGGATCTTTCATCTAGTTCTAGCGCTTTAACTTTAGCCACTAGAGCATCTAGAGTTAATGCTTCAAGATCCAAAGTTGCTTTCATTAGAGACACTGACTGAGTCCAGTTCTCTGGCAGTGTGTGCAACATCTTTTGTTGATCTCCACATATTCATACTAGTTGAACAAATTTGTGAAGTTTTTGTGAAATTGATTCTCCTTGAATGTGGTGAAAGGTTTCATATTGAGTCCTCAATTTCTCCTTTTTGATTTCCCTAATCTCTTCACTTCCTTCACACATGGTGTGAACTACTTTCCACAATTCGTGGGTTGTTTTGAAATTTTCAACTCTTGTTAAAATTTCAAATGGCCAGGTCATTGCTAATATGTTGTATGCTTTCATGTCTGTTTTGACTCTCTTGAGGTCATCACCAGCTATAGTTTTCAAGCTTACTGGCTTTTGTATGTTATAGTCTAGACCAAGAGTCAATGGTATGAATGGTCCCTCAGTTATGGATGTCCATAGATCTGGGTCTTGGAAAATTATCCAATTTCTGAACATAATTTTCTTTTGTTTGAAATCTGCTTTGTTCTTGAGTCTTGGTGGTTTAAGACCACCATTCGATCCTGAAATTTCATCAAACATGTTTGTTTAATTTTAACTTAACAGTTTAAGTCAAATTTGTTTGATTATTTAGCTCGGTGCTAAATTTGTTTTTATCCTAAAATCACTAGGATTTGTTTGTTAGTGTTTTTGTTGTTTACCGAATAAAGAAAATTAATTAATTTTAATTTCAAATTAATTAAAGTACAATGATGTCACTTTCAAATCTTCGTGAAAAGAAAGGAATATTCTGTTAAAGAATGTCAACTTTTAATGATGTAAGTCAATAAAAGTCAAAAACCCTAAAACTAAAGAAAAAGTTTTAAAAGTTAACTTTTTGAATCAAAAAGTAACTTTTTCAAAATTTCAAAAGAAGATTATGTTTCTTCTTTGATTTTGATGTTGAAACAACACAAACACGGGAGATTGTTAAATTTCTGAATGATCAAAAACTAGGGTTTAACCTAGGGTTTGTTGGCGGCTTAGATATTCTTCACAAAATCAACAATCAGTTCGTTGATTTAAGAGCAAAAACTTGATTCAAGTGTGTATATACTTGAATATGATGATTTTAAACACCTTAGATGATTCAAAAATGTTCAAAACAATGTTTGTTTTGTGAAAACTTGATGAAATAGTACTTGAGTACTATTTTATCAAAACCCTAAACCGATGAGGTTTTTTAGGTTTTGAGATGATTTTATTTTGAAAAAACAGTTTTGGATGATGTTTAGAGCTTAAACAACACAAAACTTCTACAAAATGCACACAAACAGATTAAAAAATCATGTTTTAAGCATTTGATGAATGTTTAAGTAGAAGAAAGTGTTTATGATGATTTTCAGCTCGAAATGAATTTTTTGAAGCTAATGAGCCACAGGTATCATATTTGTTGAATGAGAGGATCAAAAATCAATGTGCCATTTGAGCCAAGGCTCTGATACCACCTTTTAAAAACAAACTTTTATGAACTTTAAGAACATAAACAAGTTGATTTCCCAAGTATCTTTTCAAATCTCTCAATAAATATTACAACAGATTGTTATATTTTATTCAACAAACAATAATCATAGTGTGGAACCTCATGATTTTTGTTATGATATCAGTGTATGTGAGTGAGTGTATGATTGCTAGTGATTGAATGCTTGAATGAAAATAAACTGCTTGTTTGTATTGATTGTTCAATAGCTTACAAAGGATTAGGGTATTATGATATTTATAGCCTATACAGATAAATATATACAATTACAAAAATACCCTTATGTAAACGAGAATTACATAAAAATCCTAAGTCTAATTCATCCACTGTGGATGTTAGACTATCCGCTATGGATGCTAAGTTGTCCGCTGTGTATGATGAATAAGCTGTCCGTTGTGTCTTGGATGCTGTCCGTTGTGAACATTTGTTCTATGTTTGTCTTGTTAGTTGTCCGTTGTGGAGTGTTCATCCGTTGTGGAGTGAACATCCACTGTGGACTGAACATCCACTGTGGACTGAACATCCACTGTGGACTGAACATCCACTGTGGACTGTTCATCAGCTGTGGATTTTATTCCTCCGCTGTGTGAGTTGTTCATCCACTGTAGACACTTGGAAGTTGTTCTTCATCCGCTGCATGGACTTGGTCATCCGCTGTGGGCACTTCTTCATCCGATGCCGACACTTATCAAAAAAAAATTTATCTACAAAATCTGAAAAGCAATTTAAACAATAATTAGTGTATGTTATGAATATTAATGATGCTAATATGTTAGTTAATGATTGCTTGAATGTTAGAACACATTATATTTTATTATGGCAAGCATTATCTTTCTTAATGCACTTTGTTGATTCTAACATGCTGGACTATGGATTCAACTTCAAGGAGACTCCCATCCACATAGACAACAACAGTGCTATCTTTATTACAGAGAATCCTATGCAGCACTAAAAGACAAAGCACATGTATATCAGGTATCATTTGATAAGAGATAATTTTGAAAAAGGCTTGATAAAACTCGTTGAAGTTAACACAAATGAAAAATATGCTGATCTAGTCATTAAGACATTTGATAAACAGAGATTTAAGTATCTTATATCAGTTATAAGGATGATTAACTTTGAGTAGATTTTCTTAAATTAATTTCAAAAATGTTTTCTAAAATGTGTGTCTTTATAAGTTGTCTATTCCATCACCCATAAGTGCAGTTATCTTGAAATAAAATTTTTTCTAACTGATATTTTTAGACTTATAAGAATTTGAAATATAGTTACTTTTGAAAGATATTAAAATTGACTTTGGAAGAAATTTATGTCTTCAATTCTAATAAGTGAGTTACTTTCGGAAGAAATTCAAGAATATCTTTCGAAGCTTAAAACACTTATATGTCTTGAAGAACAATTTTCTTCTGAAAGCAATTTAGCTTCGGAAGATTTATTCTTGAATAAAACTTCTGTTGTTTAATGTCTATCAAAACAAACTATATTACGGAAGAAATTTTACTCTAAGTAAATTTCTTCCGAAGAAAATTCTTGCAAATCTAAGAAATATCTTCAGAAAACAAATTACCTTCAAAAGATTTTTCTACTTTCAATGAAAACTACCTTTGTGGACACATTTTCAGAGCTAGGACTGACATCCAGATTTAAAATCTTATCCTTTTGTATTAATTTTGTCTCAAATCCAGTTCACATAAATATACCTTTAACAGTTCCTCTTCTTTCACTTTCTTTTTCATCTGCAATTTCCTAACCAAAATTCTCTCAAACCGCCTTCGTTTATACCTTTCTTCACCTCAAAGCTACTCACAAATGACCTACCCTGATCAATGAAACCAACCCAATTTCTCCATGCAATTTCACAGGCAACACGATCAGGTTGCTCTGTTATCTTTGGAGAAAGATCCTAGTTTCTCTGATGTTTGCGAGTTCCTGTCTCTATCAACCTACTTCACCTCCCTCATCATAAATCCTCCGCTGTATGAAGATTAACTTTTGGAGTTCTAAGGACCTGCCAAAAGGTTATTATGGATGGGGAGAAGGCACTGTTTGCCACAATGCAGGGGAGGACAATTTTCATCACTCCAGCCACCATTCGCACTCATCTTAAGCTGGATGATAATGAAGAATGTGAGTGGTCCTTTTAAAAATCTATTGTGAACTAGTCATTCAGGCAGATGGGCTATGAGGGTGATTACTCCATAAGAACCTTCAAGAAGGGGAAGGCCTCCTTGAAATGTAAGTACCTCCTCCATGTTGTTATCTACTGTCTATCAAACAAGCATGGAGGTTGGGACCAAATTCCAGAGGACCTCTCCTACATAGTCCATGGCATGGTTAAGTTTAAGATACTCTCACTTTGTATATACAAATCTGCTTGAAAACTTGGACTACTTAGAGTATTATATGTTCCCTAGATATGTTCAACATATTCTTAACTATGAACTGGGCTCATAGTTAAGAGAAACAGGTAATATTCTTAAAATAGGACAGATGAAGCTTGAAATCTTTAAAACAATGAAAAAGCCTACTATGGGTTTTTTAGGGGTAAAAACAGGCCCGGTACCAAAAATGTTAGAGCTCATTGCTCAAGTTGACAACCTGACAACACCAGTCAATGTTGAACCCACACCTGACACCTCTACCTCACCGTCACAACCTCGAATAACCCTCACATACTCAAGAAGATCCAAACAAACCCCTGCATAAACTACTTAGGTTGTGCAGGCCCCCATATACTCACCCATGCAGGAGGAAGTGGACACTAGATCTCTCAATTTCTCTGAGGAGCAAACCACTCCCCTCTCTTCAAGTATCAGTGCTGAGGTTCCTCATGCTCAGCCTGATTAGCTCACTACACCAACACCAGCCTTAAGCCTTCACTCAAATTCTTAAAACTTTAGTGAACAACCTTTAGGGGAAAGCTACCATCCCAATCCTCTAGACCTCAACCAACCAATCCCTGACCTTGCTTTCTATAATGATGAGGATCTTGATTTCAGTAAGTACCATGAGTCTCTCTTCTCCTCCCCTTCTCAAAGAGAGATGAGTGCTCCTGAAACACCCATTTCTAGCCCACATCATTCACCCCTACTAAGGTGGAGTCTTCTGAACAAGTTCAGGAGGTCCATATAGAAGAGGCTCTCACCTTTGTAAGTGATTACATCCTTAAGACCTCAACCATCACCACTCAGCCCCTTGATACTTCTCTTGAAGCTGTCTTGGAGTAGAGAAAATCCAATAGCCAAGAACTACATGCTGGTGATCAGAAAGAAGACTTTGATCCAATTCTCTCATCCTCTCATGATTCTTCATCTGAAGATGAGGGGATTCTACAACTAAAGGTGCAAAAACTGTCTAAAACATGCACTTATTTAGTTTCAAAGGTAATTCATCTGGAATCTTAGGTGGGTGCTTTACGAAGAATGGTCAATGACCAGCAACTTGAGATCATCGATCTCAAGGGCCAGTTAGCTGAGAGACCTGCAAGACAAACTCAACCAGGTCCACAAGAACCTATGAAAGTGGTGGACTTAACCTCCAGCTCAACTATGCAAGTGGGTGATGCTACCAAAAAGGGGGAGAAAGTCACTGCAACCACAGAACCTGGGAGTTTTGTCCAGAGTATGGACAATAAGGACTTACCACCATCACTTGCAATTGTCTAAACTTAACAACTTCCTCAAGCTTACACTGATGTGGAGGCTATATTGCAAGAACTATTTGAAAAAGGAAATTCAAGGGCCATGTTTTCCCCATCCTATCCTTCTAAAAATCCAATAGTATGATGATGGTATGATGCTGCAAGAAAGGCCTTGGTACTCTCTCTAGGTCTTCGGGGTAGCAAGAAGTCTTCAACTATCAGACCCTAAGATTCTATGAGAGTTTCTCTAGTTTTCAACTATCAGACCCTAAGATTCTATGAGAGTTTTTCTTTAGTTGATCTACCCCTTGTTAATCCAAGCCAAAACAGACAGGCTGGCAGATTAGTTGAAAATATTCAAGAATGGATGCTGGAGGAATTCAGAAGAAGATCATGGTTGTATAGATAGAGGTTAGCAAGGAAAACAGTTGGTAAACTGCATACTGAGGTAGACCCGAACATTAGCTTCGAAAGGGAAACTTTGGTTGAAGGCATAGTAGTGGACCTTATGAACCTTGAGACAAGATCAACCTCAGCACCAAGTACCCTCAGTGAAACACCAACTGGTGAAGGTGTATCATAGCCTCTCCCTGGCCAGAGCTCAAGCTTAATACATGCATTAGAAAGACAAAGCTCTCTCCACCCTGAGTCATACCGGGCAACAATTGACAAAGGAAAAAGGAAAATGACTGTTGAGGAGATTGAGGAGGAGAAAAGGGAAAGGAAAAGGAAGGCTAGGGGAGAGAACATAGAAGAAATCCCCAGCTTCATGCAAGTTACAATCAGAGCTACCCACAGGCCAAATACTCAAGATGATGAGTTAAGGGCAACTAGATTGAATTATCTGGGATTAAGAAACTACAACATTGATGAACTTATCTCTCTCCCCTTAGCATAATTAAATGAACTGTTTGACACAGAGTTCTCAAAAGAAAGGAAAGAGGCTGAGGCTGCAGAATTGCTCCTCAAATTTACAGAAGAAAGTAAGAAAAAAAAACTCTACAAAGCTCCTGTCATCTCTTCAGTTCAAGAAAGTCCTAAAAAAGAGACTATGGCTGTGGAAGAAGAACAAACTCAGGTAGGCAGAGAACAAGAAAGACAAAAGATGAAGCCTATCTTAGTGCCATAAGTCTCTATCAGGCAGCAGCTCTTCACCCTCTCTCATTTGAATATATTGAGTTTGAGTATCTAAAGCAGCTGGAAGAGGAAGCTCCAACCAAAAGAAAAGCTACAAAGAGGAAAATGAGAGAGGAGACTGCTAAATCAAGAGCCACCATCAAAGCATTAGAAAAAAAGTCTGCTGACACACAGAAGATGGTGAGCTTCTTGAAGCTGTATGGGTTCTTTGAAATGAGACTTGGTCATATGTCTCTATCGATCATGGATGAGCATATCAGAAGGATCAAGTAGAAGATCAAAGAAGGTCAGCTGGTTGACTTGCATTCTCCATCAAGTCAGGTTGCACCTGAAGTTGATTTGAAGTTTGAACCCCAAAAGACAACACAACCTAATCCTAAAGCTATATCTAAGCCAAATTCATCTTCTAACCTACAACAGGGTTCTGAACCTCCTCCTTCTAAACATGTGAAAAAAAGGGACCCAAATGATGAGGCTACAGAAAGAGCATCCCATGCTGCAGATCACCCTACTCAGTTAACATTCAAAAAGAGGAAAAGGATGGCCATCAGAAGGGACAAAAGAAAGAAGAAAAAATCCAAAGCATCCACCTTTTCACCTTAGGATGAGCCATAACATCATGAAGGTGAACAAGAAGAGGTTGCTCAACCAACTGCACTTCATGTAGAGCCTCTTGCTGCTGAGAGACCCATTGTGTCCTAGACATTCTCAACACATCCAGACACATGGTATGTCATAAGAGATCAAGGAAGTCAAAACATATACTTTCTGCAAAACATGCTTACTCTTTCCCTGTATGATCTCTTGGACATGAGAAGATAATTTGAGTGCCTGAAGAATCTGGATCAACTAATTAAAAAGGGAATGTTCCTAATTCTAATAAGGACTATAAGCAAGTGAAGGTCAAGACTCAAAGCTTCTCTAAAGTTTTGGTAGCATCAGCCTAGGGGGAGTTTGTAAGAGTTATATTAGAGGCTGATGCTTACCAAGGAGCTCTCAGCATGCAATCTGAAGTACAAGAAAGTTACTTTGGAAGATTTGACAAAGTCAATAAGAAATTCTCTAAGTGTCAAATCTTCCGAAGCCAAAGACCATTTCTTCCAAAGCCAAATATGAAGTCTTTCGAAGCTTCACAGACAAAGTCTTTCGAATCCAGAAGACAGATTTATTCCAAATACAGATAAGACATGCTTTCTCTGACATACTTTTGATAAAACTGAACCATCTTCTGCTGCCATCTCTGATGACTCACCAACTTATACAAGTTGGTGATAATTTCATAATTTTGTCAAACTGTGGATTATGGTCTTTGTCTGTAACTTTCCTACTTTGTACTATTTTATCTTTTTGTATTAGAGAAAGATGTGAGCTATGGCATGTCATAGTCACACGTCAAAAGGCAATCTGCCTTTTGACTTTACATTGACCTCCCTAACCCGGTCCTGCAAATGTTGCATGTCATAGTCACATGTCAAAAGGCAATCTGCCTTACACAACGTTGTAATTTTTCATAACCTACTTGAGTTCTATAACAGAGACAACTTCATCATATTTTAGCTTATCTCTAACGACACTAGTAATCCATCCTTGAGTTGCAACCTTATTACCACCCTTGTTACTTCTGGTGCAAGAATGCACTTCTATGAATGTCTTAACCTACATCATTTATATAAACATATAATTGATTAACAATACAAAAAATAATATTTATTAAATTCATAAACTTACCCCGAATGTAACTCCATCTTCCATGACAGAAGCATGTATTCTCCATTTGCATTCTATGTCTACACAACTTGCAGTCACTCGTGTGGGTTCACTTTTATCAATGAAGTGCTCAAATTCATTTGTGAGCACGTAATGAGTTAACGCTCTTCTAAACTCGATAGTTTCAAATGTTGAGTTCACTTTCATGGTTGGGCTTTTCTTGCTATAAGTTCCTTCTATGAAATTCCACAACTCAACTCTATTATCACTATTGTAATGGCTATGATAACTTTCATTGCTTAATAAATATTTTGGTTCTTCTCACTGCGTGGTTCATCAACAACACATGGTTCATCATCAACATTATTACGACCTCAGTAAAATATTTGAAGTCTCATCAAAACAATTATTTGGTGTACAAGCTAATTAATATTTATCATAAAAAAATTTTTACCTCAGTATGGTTAAACTCGTCACAAGATTATCATTCTTCATCACAAAAATGGTCAATTCTCTTTCAATCTTGTACATGCTAAGCATCAATTGAAAGTTGTCATGAGAATCAAGCTTGATAAAAGCTTGCTTCGTGGCGTTCTTGTCAATGAAACAAGCCGAGGGAACGAGATCTCTATTTGACGGATAATGATTTTTAATCTCCTCAATCAAGTCATTAAAGTTGTATGTTTATGTGTCAATTCGAATACATTTTTGATAACCAAAACAATATTGTTTTTTATGTGACCTCTTAGCCGAAAGTACCCTCCATATTTTAGTGTGATCTTATACTTGGACAATATCGTTTTTAAGAGTTGGTGATTGATCTCCGATCTCCCATGATGGTATAAATGTTTGATTTTCAATGACAATATATTCTTAAGTGTCAATAATGTTATTTAAAAAATCAATAGAGCAAATTAACTCAATGGTAGAATACATATCCATACCAATTAATGGAATGAAATGATAACTAACATTTCATAACTTGAATATGAAATTAAAGAACAATAAAACTGTGACTAACACACATAAACTAAAGTCACATAATCAATTTATTATGTATTCCATGTAAATTATTTAATTGAACAAAACACCTAAATGGTAATATGAAAGCTACTGCTACTAAAAATTTTTAACTAATTCAATTAGTACAAACTAGTTCATCTTTTTTTCAATAGACTAATATCCAATTCCAAGAATTAATTCATGTAGCCACAAAATAACCTATCCATATTTCAGACAAATTAGTTAACCTACTCTTCAATCGAGGTTTCAAATATATACAATTAATCCAAGCTTTGAATAATTAATAGATAACTACATTAATAAATCGCAACCAATTGTTGTTCAATCCATACTTCTATTTGGTCAAAGAGCATTAAGTTGCACACTTAGAATAGCCACTAGAGTCAACCACTAAAAGAGCCATCAACGTAGAATAAGAATGATAATACCTAAAATACCTAGGTTGAAGGAACGTGATGGAATAATATAGTGTAAAAAGTTCAATTTATTTGATTGATAATTTGTTTTTGTAAAGGGTAAATCTATCATTATGTAAAAAAAATTTAAAAATGGGGATATATGTAAGTTCAAATTTAAGTTGGGGATATATGTAATTAATAATGTTTGTATGGGGATATATGTAATTAATCCAATAAAGAAGCTTTTAGAAAACCATGCATTATTTTTAAATATATAAAATGGAGTGAGTTTGGGAGAGTTAGTTTGAAGCCAATTAATCAAAACTACGTAGTTTTGATGTTAATTAGAGCAAAACGACCTAGTTTTAGTGGGTTTCGTATGTAAACTTAGATGCGTGACAGCATCATAGACACTTTTCTATAATAAAATTTAAAAGTAGTGAGTAAATGTGTTTTGCTAACTACGTTGCAAATTTCACGCATAAGGTTTACTTACATAAAAAAATTATCCTTTAAAATTTATTTTCATAAAATGCAAACGAACCCTTAAAACCTTAAGGTTGCATTTGGTATCAATAAATGAAAGGCGGAATGGAATGAAAGATTGAGGGTGAACGAAAAATAACATGTTTGATTGCCAAAGGAAATAGAATGGATCATTACATAAGTAATCACATTCCCTCTAATCATACCAAATTCATTTCATCCACTCCCTCTTTTTTTTTTCTTCCATCTCATTTTATCTTTAATCACCACCATTACAAACCACCACCGACCACCACCACCACCACGCTACCACTACCAACCACCACAGCCACCACAACCCTCACCACGAACCACCAAGGGTCAAAAGCCACCATCACCGCCACCAGTCACCACTGGCGACCACCACCATTAACACAGCCACCACAGCGGGTCGCCAGCACCATCGGTCACAACTACCCGACACCACAACCACAACCACTGGTCACCACCATGATCACCGTCGCCGGCGACAATCGGCGTTAGCCGCCAGCACTACCGGTCACCACCACCGATCGCCACAGCCACCACCGCCGACCGACACCACTACCGACCGCCAACACCATCAACCGCCACCACAGCCACGACCACCGGCCGCAACCATCACCGGCCACCAACAATCACCACGATAACCACTTTCATATTTTATTTTTTTGTCTTATCCTACTTAACAAACAACATAAAGTAATGATTTATTTCATTCTTAAAGAGTAACCAAATAGGATAATGAAACGTAATGATTTATTTCATTCTCTCATCCATTCCATTTCCTTCATCCATTTCATTCCTTTTACAACTCCATTACCTCATACCAAACACCGCTAAATCTATGCAATCCATTTTAATATGCTCAAAATACCATATTAATCAAGTAAAATGCAATAACTACAAGCCATTTATTAAATTCAAGTGAAAGGCAATAACCACTGATGCAGAACAAAAGGTTCAAGCTTATTACTCTATAATTAAAAAGCAATTATTACATATTACATAATATTAATAAAACAATGGAATGAATAGTAAACTTTGGATTTATTCAATTTGGGCCACATATATCATTACCTAATATTAAAAAACCAACTAGAAGGAATAGTAGGGTCTTAGTGTTTATATTTTGATCACAATAGTTTTTATGATTTGCATTTAGTAGGGTCTTAGTGTTTATATTTTGATCACAATAGTTTTTATGATTTGCATTTGCCTCCTCCTTTTATGCAGTGTTATACAACTTGTGTTGTACAGCCGGAGACAACCCAAAACTAAACCTACGCTCAGCCGCCGGTTAGGACAATGGCAACCACCACCGCAGACCACATCCCGTCACAGCAACCGAGGATCGCCATCCCCACCCCGGCCTCTGGCTAACGCCACCACCGGCCCATCTCCCACCGCAGAAACCGATGACCGCCTTCCACATCTCCGCCACCGGTACCGCCATCACCGGTCCATGGTCCCGCCACAGAAACCGCAGACTGCCATCCCATCCCTTCTAGATTTGTAGTGGTGGTGAACACTGCCCAATCACGATCCCGCAACCACCCAAATTGAGTGCCCAATTGAGGTAGGTTTCGACATCCATTAAATACCCTTGGAAATCGAACGTGGTGTGATCTCCATTACAATCTGCATGTTTTGTTTCAACTATAAATGAAAAATCTGGTTGTCAAAAGAAAGAAAGAATGGAAAGATGAAGATGAAGATGAAGATAGATAGGGAAATGTGATGTGTGGTTAAATGCCTGAAATCAGAGGCTGTGAAATTCAATTTCATATGGAGTAACTTTTGACTTCTACTACTCTAGGCTCCATACTTTTATTTATATGAAAAAATAAAACTAACAAAATGATGGTGGTGATTCAGCAATAAAAAGCTTATGGTTGACCTTAAATTAAGTATTGTTGGGTTTTTTTGTTTAATTGTTTTGAGTGTAACTTCTATCTTTTATTTATATAGATTTAAGTTCATACAACTTTATATTAATTTAATTTTTAGTTTTAGGATTTTTTGACATTAGATATATTTTCCTCATTTTAACCCACTTAAAGATTCTAATAACGTCATTGTTTTTGTTATTTTGGTTTTTGATTAATCTTTTTATCTAATTTCACGAATCTTTGACATTTGACATATTTTTAAGACTAAGAATTCGTTTGAATATTTGGACGATAAATGTCTTTCACGTCAAACCATAACCATGATTAACTTTTAAATAGATAGATCAAACCAAAACTATATGATATCCAAAAAACGTATTCATAAAAATACTTGGAAATGGAAAGTTTATGCGCTGCCATTAAAAGCTTTATCACTAAAAAATCTCTTTCTATCGGATATTCAAAAAGTCTTTTTTGTACAATAAATAAATAAGTCCTAAAATATTGGAATAATCATAATAGATTAAATTAAAATTACTTTATGTTGAAGACGAGCCGGGTTGATTGTAATTTATACTTTATCACGTCGCGTACGACGTCGACGCTGCGCGCGGCAAGATAAAAAACTAGTTTTATAATTAAAAAGCAACCGAAATGAATAGTGCTTTTACAAATCTGGGCCGTTTGTTTTTCATCCAAGGGCTGCCAGTAACACAATCTTATGGCTTTGCTTGAACCTTCGGAATCACTGCTGCTGATTCTTCTTTACACCCTTGATGACGGCTTTCTTTCTCTGTCTGATTTCCATTCATGTGTATGTATTTGATGTTGCGATACCTTATATTACTGTTGTTGCCCTCATTTGGTTTGATTTCTGGGTTTTGTGCAATGCATTACATGACGTGTATGCTTCTGGTTTTTGTATTTTTGTTTTTACCTTTGGCTACTACTTTCTTTTTAGTAGTTATGTTTCTTCTTTGCTTTTCATTATGTTTTGGGTTTGGTAGTTGTAAGTGTTTTTAGTTGTATAAACTTTGTATGCTTTAGGTAGTCTTTAAGCTTAGGTTTAATTGGTATGATATGTTAGGTGTCTTGCACTTTATTTATTTTTTTTTTTTGTTAGGGATGGCGTTATTTGTTGGTAATTGTTATTTTTTTTTTAACAAAGACAAAGGCTTGTAGAACATGAAGTTGATTTGTTATAGTGTAGTTCAATTGAGAGTTCAATAACAAAAGATCAAAAAATTTCTATTCACTACATCATATCATAGTTACTAGCCTCTGTTTCTATTTTGATCCTTTGTTGTTCAGTACCTGATGCTGGTTTGTGCCTACCTCTTATCATAGATCGCTATAAAATCAAGATATATGTAGATTTTAGTATTTTAAAGTTTCTTTTGTGTCTTTTGAACTATGCATGTTTGGTGCATTGAGCCTGCATTAAATGACCCTTCTTGGATGCCCTGGATGTAATGGACATTGCTTGATTCTTGGGTTCCAAACTTATCAAAATCAATAAGCTCAATATAGTTGGTTTAAAAATGTTTCTAATGAGGTTTGCAAATATTTCTATCTTTTAACATTTTAATTCTATTTTTTGTGTAGTTGATCAACTTATTCGATAACATCAGAAACCCTTTTTGTCATTATATACCGTATTTTTAGTTTGCAAGTATTTGTTCTCTAACTTATCTTGGTGGAATGTAAATGTGCAAGGTTTGTTGATTTCATGCATATCGATTTGTTTGAGGTTCATGATAATTGATTAGGTGTATTTCTTGAATTGGGGTATGATTTCGTGTTTCACTCCTTTTTGCTTATTTTTCACTTTGCTTTTAGCTTATCAAAATCATGTATTTGAAAATTTTTACAACTAATAGTTTTGTTATGTTTCATGTATGACTGCTATCGCTTCGTTTGATTGTTTGTAGGTTTGTTCACAAGTCCTAGGGAATCTCTTATTTTATTTATTGTTTATGGTTGCTAACAATATTTTACATTCTTATTTTAAAGAGTTTCCTGTTTTGTTTTGTGCGGGATTGGTACCATGTACCTGTTTGATTGTTTTGAGATTATTTTAAGCTTATACATGCGCATCCTCATCCTGTGGCAATATCACGTACTTGTAAGTTTTACATCTATAACGCTTTACCTAAAAAAACCAATGTCCTATCCAGCTAAAATATTAGGTACCACATAGCTATTATCATCTCCGATGAAACAGGCAGAGTTGTCGCCACTCTCTTTGATGATGCTGTCAAGATCTAAGTTGGAGTGCAAAGCTCGGCTTTGGTCATCCAAGAATCATACACAGATCCAACAACATGCCCACCACAAGTACAAGTACTGGGCTGCTATTCAATGACAATCTCACTACACCACAGGGTATCATAGGAAAGAGAAGGAAATTTCAGGTTCGAGCCCATAAAGACAGTTGGTTTGTCACTCTACGCATCATAATTAACAAAGAAAGTGAAGCAGACCTGCTAACAGCTTCCTGCTAACAGCTTCAACATGCACAACCACACCTGGTACCATGACCCCGCCAGCACCACAAAAGCCAAAGGCATCCGCAAAAGCACATATTAGCGGATTTAGCACAATATTGAAACAAGCTCTACATCCAGGCCGGATTAGGTTTACACATATCTACTTTGCTGTAAAAAATCACTATTGAAATCTGAATTATTTATAGTTATAGTTACTACATAGGGGCAGAAACTAGCAACTGAAAAAAAGGAAAATGACACCAAGGCGAAAGCAAACAAACAAGAACACTACAACACCATATTTTGTGGCCAAAAAGACAATGTATAGTGAAGCAAAACTTCATAGATATCTTCCTTTTTTTTTGTTTCACTTTGACTATAACTACATGGAATGAAAGTCTGCACATGATTGCAATGTAATTATTAAGAGACAGAACAAGATTCCAGGGGGAGTGTTATGATATTCTTTTTATATATTATTTGGCATGTTTTTCCCATTAGAGTGGTATCAAAGCCAGATTCTTGTTATTGGTTTGGGCTTGTTCACACGATGGAAGCTAATAAAATAGGATCGTGAATTTGAATGGTCTTAATTATCATGATTGGAAAAGCAAGATGGACAACCTTCTTTATGTGATAAACCTCATAAAGAGTGGAATATATTGCATAAAAAGATTTGTGGTTATGTTTCGCTAATGGTTTGATGATATTGTTTTGAATCATATTAGTACGAAGACTCTTGACCCTACTTTGTGGATTAAGCTTGATGAGTTGTGTGTTCGAAAGACCAAGAACAATCAATTGATCTAGATCAAACAATTGATATATATGAAATAACATGATAGAACTCCTATTACTGATCATTTGAACCTTTTTCAAAGAATTATTAATCAGCTTGCAGGAATAAGTATTCAATTTGAAGATGAGATACAGATTTGTGGCTATGTGGTACTTGATTAAATTCATAAGAGACTGTTAGGACATCATTGTACAACCTTGCACCAAATGGTATTATCACAATAAAATTAGCTAAATGCAATATTCTAATTTAAGAGATAAGGAGAAAATCACAAGGTTTCTATTAACATTCGAATATCTTAGTCATAAAAAGCAAGAGGAAAAGTTAGAATAGAGGTTCAGGCAATATAGTGAAGCATCATTGTACGTCTAGACGAAAGTTTGCTGATGTTCAGTGCTATCATTTGAATAAGAAAGAACACAGTTTCTTTTGAAATTTGAAAAAGAAGAACAAGAACAACCAAATGAACAATCATTATAAAACTAATGGTGTGGTAATGACACAGCTATGGAGGAGTTCTTCATTTGTAGTGACAGGGGTGAGCATGACCCGAGAAACTAAGCCGGGCAAATCCGATTAACCTAAGTAAGTTGTTTACAGTTTTCAGTCCTAGAAATAAATTTAATTCGCTTTTGGGTCGATTCGGTCCAAACACAACCACAACCACAACCCCAAAGCTAACCAAGCTAGTGAAAAAGCAACATAGTTATGTTCAAATAAGTAATGTATCAGTAAGAAAGCTTGCAAAAAAGTTCCTTTTATGCAAACACCCCCTTGTTGCCAATCAATCAACCCCAACCCTTGGTCTCCGCCACTTTCATCACACGGCATCACCCCTTGATCTCCGCCACTTTCATCGCACGGCGTCACCAGCAAACCACCACTAGGAGTTATGTTCAATTATTGGAATTTACTTGCAATAGTAACACTATAGTATTAACAAAGCAGTTAAGAACAACTTTAATTAATAGATGCTTGATATAATTATGAGCTGAATTTAACTTGAGGATACTAATTTAAATTATAGATTTAAGTTACATATGGTTGATGTTAATTTATTTGAAAAAACCCAATTTATTGGGGTAGTGGATGGGTGGCAATGGCAGTAGTGGTGTTTGGGTAAAACATAAATAGTAATTTGTTTATAACTGTTTAAAATAAAGTAATTAGTTTAGCACTATTCATTTATTAACTTTTTTGACTTTTTTTAAAGTAACTATAATGAGATTCTTCATGATAGTTTTGAATCATCATATTTTAGCTCAAAGGCTTGAATCTTGCTAGAAATTGGAACCAAAAGAAGGGATTCTGAGTTTTACCTCATTTGAAAATGAATGAAATTCTTGACTCTCTTCTACATTTTGGAACCAAACCTAAGGGGAAATCGACGGTTTCTTGAACGCTCTTGATGAACTCGTGTATCTTTGCTTGAAACCGCCAATATTTCCAATGGCTTTGGTGTTCTCGTGGCCCGCATTAAGAGAGCAGAAAAAGGGAGCATAGAGAGTAAGGTAAGAGCGGGTTTATTATTATTTCTTAATTAAGTTAAAAAAATATTAATTTCAACACTAAGTATTTTAGTTTTTCCATAAAAAAACGTTCACAACACATGTTGGATGGATAGCGTTGTAAGGCTGGAGTTGTGTGAAACGTGAATATAACTAATGGATTGAAAATGTGGACTAAAAAGGTTATTTAAGTGACCCGCTTTATATTTTGTTTGTTTGGATCTAAAAATATATTTACTTACTAGATGTGGTAAATTTAACTATAAAACTCCAATAACATAACTAAAATTATTCAAAATATATAACCATCTAAATCAGTATTGTTATTACTAATAACATAATTTAAAAAAATATGACACATAGTATTTAGAAAATATGTAGATGCTCAGGACCAAAAGTGTCTAGAGTGAACCAGACTAACTGTTGTGATTACTTAGGCCTCATTTGATTCATGGAATTCTCATGAATTAAAATTGAAATTGAAAAATTTTTCATTTAAAATCATATTTGATTGGTTAATAGATGTATTGAAATTGGAAAATTTTCTCTCGTTTGTTGGAAATTACATTTCTTGCACTTACTCATGGAATGTTTAACAATCCAATAAAATGTTCAAAATTAACATTTCAATTTCACTCAAAATTGACCAACCAAACACGTCAATTTTAACAAGATTCCAATTTCAATTCCTTTACAAAAAATTCTACGAACCAAACGTCCCCTTACAGTGACTATTGTCGCCGCTAACTTTGGCCATGAATTATTAAGGATAAGAATGGATAATATGCACTGCACATTAGAAAAATAAAAAAGAAAACGACAAACAAGTAAAGAACTGTAATCTATAACGGAGTAAAAAGTTGATGACCATGGTGCCCATCCAAAAATCAGTTTGATCACATGGTGTTTTCTAAAAACTCAATGTAAGAATAGCAAGGATAAATCAACCCATAGCAGTCAGCGTCATTTCGTTAGCAGCATATGGGTTCCATGTTAAATGCTAACTAATCTAATCCAAAGACTAAACTCGTTAATCGAATAACTCAACACCTCTCTGCAGTTTCCATTAATCAACAAGACCTGTATTCACATTCAAAGAACCATTTTCTGCAACCAGCACACAAGATTCACTATGTGTTAAAGAACTTCCCTTTTCTGTTTCAATCAATGGCAATGCATCTGTTGGCCCTAAATCAGGCCCGTTTTGTGCAGGGTCTTCTTCAGAACCAGACACAGGTTTTGCATTGGGAGAAGCCCCATCATTCAACAAGTCTTTCTGTTGTTCTTCAAGAGTGTCAACAGGTTTCTGCTCCAAAAGTACAGTTGCACTTGGTACATCAGTAGCAGCACACTGAGTTCCTTTATCGTTTTTCTCCTTACTGAATTTTGGTTCAGCGAGTATGGAATTTAACTGGGGGCAGACGGGCGAGGGCCTCTCACGACACTTATGGCACTTGAAGCCAATTACAACCCCTATGTGTTCATCTTTAAGCCCAAAAGCATCTCCATGAAACCAGTCTGAAAGAAATTCAAAAAATAATCAGAAACCTTAGATAATGAAGTACATTTACATAGTGCCCCATCCGAGGTGGCAATTACTACCCATTCCATCAGGGTTATGTTTTATCTCTAACTGGTGAAACGGTACTAATAATCAATTTTCAAAAGAAATGCAGGTCCATAGCTGCATAAAAGATTTTGTAATCATATGAATTAGGAATACAACATTTGGACAAAGTGCTTCAATTCATTCCAACCTGACCCATCCCATATTCACTACATCTACATAATAGCAAACAAAAAGATAATACCTTTGCAGATGTCGCAACTAATATAATTCAACGATGATTTGAATTCTGATTCATGACAAAGAGAACATTTAGGAGGTTCATCGGGGATGGAATCCAACTGTTGAATATGATTTTTGGACCTAAATTCTGTAGCTCGTTCATCATCACGCTTTCTGGATAATAGGAGACCATTTAGCCAATAAGTAGAGTTCAACATAGGTGATCTCTTCTTTTGAAAACTTTGCTTGTTGATTTTTCGTGGTCGTCCACGTTTACCTTTCGGTTTTTCCATTTCATTCACAGAGTTCAACTTCTTTTTACTGCAACCAGATTTAGATTGTTTCTTTTTCTTCTTCACTGGCTTATTTTTACTTTGCAGTTTTACAATTTTAGCAGTGCGAGCAGATCGTCTTAGAGGTACAGCAAAACCTTTACTCTTCGCCTGTGGTTGCAACAATTGCTTTCCTTTACCACCCTTTTTGGTTACTTTTTTGGTCTTACGAGAACGTAATTTCCCCTTCTTGGACCCCACAGCCTTCACGGTGTCACCAACATGGCATTTGTGGCATGTATACACGCCTTCACTTCCCTTCCTCGCATGTCTTCTATGAAAAAAGCCTGCATCATAAATCAATTAGAAGAATGAAAATGGCTTCTTTTTAAATTGTATAAAAATTATGGCACTTCATTGACAATTAAAAGATTCATCATTCATCTATCAAATATTACCTACTAGTATATGCAGATCAACACTAGTACACTTAACGTAGTGATTGATGGAGAAACTAAACCAGTCTGTGTCACGATCTTCAAAAACTAGGTCACACATTTGCTTCTTTGATTGATAGGTCAACGAAATGGAACAAGATAAAGGGTCTAAGAAAGTTTATACATGATATGCTAATGTAAAAAACGCTCCAGCTGAATGCTACGCATTTTAATTAATTTTTTCCAATAATATCATCCCCTTCGCCCTTTTACCTACGACTATATACAGCCACCTCTTTCCAAGACTATCTATAGAAACTCATGTATTACAAGAGTTGGACAAAAAATTATATTAAATAGTTAATAATGGTTTATTTATCTCCCCCCAATTTCATAAATTTTATCTCTCCTCTGCTGATTTCTTTTAAAAAGATATAAAATTGTGCACATGTACATATACTTGTGCATATGTGCATTTAGGTAAAACACTATCAATACCATATTATCCTAATACAAATCTTAAACGTTATGAGATGTGTGTATGCGCAATACATATATGCCTATATATATAGTAGGTAATATATGCAATATGTGACCTGAATAAGGCAAGAATCTGACCGCCGATTAGGGGCCGTTAGGACCGATTTGGGTTAGTTTGGTCCGATTAGGTCCGACTACGACCGATTAACGATTTTATCCACCAATTAAATGAAATCGCTATGGTCACCAACCGCTAGCGATTAATCACCGATTAATTGGCCGATTAGGCCGATTTTTACAACACTGTGAACCACTGATCAAAATGTTAAGCAAGGTTTTGTTGTTCTCTTAGTTCTCTCAACAATTTTATGTATAGTAATGAACCTCACCATATATAGGTGTGTGTGTGTGCTTGTTTGTACGTGTGTGTGTGCGCGCGCGTGTGTGTGTGTTGGTATGGCAATTATATTCTCCCATTCATGTCATCGAATATCACCAATTTAGTATGTGGAATGCATTTAGTAAGCTATATGGGTTCATAATAAGATGTTGTGCCATATGTTCCTTATAGACAACACAAAAATATATGAAGGTAGGGAGTTTAAAAATGTATAACCCTTACAGGAAACAAAAAGAGTAGTGTAGAAAATATATACCTTCACAATATTGACAGCTAACAGTGTCCCTGCATTGACAACATAAAAGAAAAAAAGATGAAATTAGCCCAACAGTGAAGGAAAGAATACATGAGGCATGGTTACAACCACATGTTGAAGCAAGTATGAAAACCAAGTTGCACAAAATTCATACATAAACACAGATGTACAAAATTCATATAGAAGAGGGTACGCAAGCTAAGCAAAACCCTAAGTCCCAATGAGCTACCTATTTAGACTGTAATAAACATATCAACTTTAATCAAGCATTCATGCATAAACAAAAATACGTTCTAGAAAATCAAATGCATAGCCACAAAGAAATGATAATTTAATATGAAATGTCTTAATTTTCATATATAAATCCACAAAGAGGTAGAAAGTGAAAAATGAAAATCCATAGCCAGGTTATGCATATCATGCTAATGATGATTGTGGTATATTCTGTCCAAAGATGCTGACCCAAAAGATGGAAATGTTAATTGATGGATCTGTAACTATCAAATTACATTTCCGAATAGGTATTGAAAGAAAAAGATTCAATCCAACTGTAATAGTATACAATGTTGTAAAAATTGCTAGGCTCTAGTCGGGCGGTGAGGTACCGACTAGGGATTAATCAGAAGTAAGATTAATCGGGATTAATCTGATTGGAGTTTTTATATTTAAATTTCAGTTTTTATATTTAAATTTCAGTTTAATAGAAACAAACATTTTTACATGTAACTTTGATAAAAAAAAAGTTCAGATTTATATATACACATATTTGGCCCGAAATTTCATGTTTTTCCCGTAATTTTTGAGATTCCGATGGAAATTTTACATCACGCCGGAATCTGGTCGGAAAGTCGCAGGAATCTGGCCGGAGAGTTGCCGGAATCTCGCAAAAACCAATGATTTTTGACCAATTAGGACCTGCTAGGTCTGATTTTGACCAGGGAGCAGAAAAAAACACAGTTGATCGACTTTGACCGCCTAGAAAAATTGATCCAATTACTAGCAATTACTGAAGTAAATTGGTACCGGAAAAAACAAACAGAAAACAAAACAACCAGGAACAATTCTGGAACTCCTCCAATTTAATTGATAGAAAAACTTACAAAGAATAAGTAAAAACTATCTCCTATTTATAGTTTAATCAACCCTGCCCATCAAGCTAATCAGCTCCTACAAATTAGGCTTTATCTCAAAATTCTTTTGAGATAAAGTTAAATCACAAAAGCCTATCTCAAATCCTTTTGAGATAAAGCTGTAAACTAACCTAATAAACTTATCCTTTTATTTTACCAGATAAAGATAAAAAACAAATTACAAAATAGACCCCTAACTTTAAGTAATGTCAAGATTGGTCCAACAATTACTACCGATTAATTCCGATTAGTGCCGCCTAGGACCGACTACCGATTTTTGGTACCGATTAGCTGAAATCGACAAGGTAATGGGCCGACTTGAATCCCCGATTAATCGGCCTTACAACACTGATAGTATATTTTTTTTCATGGCATTGTAAAAGGGTGTTCAGATGTGCAGTTTACAACTGACTGCAACTTGAAATAAAGAATTCCATGGTTAAACAATAAGCTGATTAGAGCAAAGGATAGGTAAGTAAATTTAAATTTATAAAATCAGTTTTCTTATAGTAATCTCTTACCTACTTCTCCAAAATTGGATTATTTTGACCACAAAATAGAACATCATATTCACTTTTTTCCAAACACCCCCAGTCTTAAAGTTCCCATGCAGCAAACATGAATCACGATAAAACTTGCTATTATAAGCTGATGTTGGTCTTTTATAATTGTACAAGGGTTCAACTATTTTTATTTCAATCTCATTCGTTTAAAATCAAACACGATAATTTAATATTCCGTTTCAAAGTAATAAGCAAGATTACGTATTCCTTTTTATTTCATATATATGTGAATTATTGAAGGATTCTACTTGATGGGCACGCAAATATCACTTCAGAAACTTATTGTGGAAAAGGAGAGAATCAAACAAAGTTCAAATATCCATGTTATTTGAAGTTTTGCCGTTGTTAGAAAAGCCTAGAGATGGCAAGATAAGCAGTTCAGGCAGGTTGAGTAGGTTGAATGGACCAGGAGTTGGGTTGCACCATAATTACATTTTGACAACTTTTCAAATGTTGTAAGAATAATTTAAATCTTTTAATAAACGATATAGTATTAAAATGAGAGTTTCAGCAACTTTAACCAGTTCCCCTTTTAGATAAATATTTACATGACCCATTTGAAATAAAACATAAACCCCAATCAACCTGCTCATAAGGAAGTAGTTCAACACATTTATAAGTAAATGTGTCTACAGTACTATAACAAAGTACCTGATAAGAACATCCTTATTGCAGTGGCCACACAGATGATTCTCAGGTTTTTCGGCTTTAGAGAAAAGGTAGGAAAAGACGTCCTTCTTTGAGGTGTTCTTCACAACTCTAGTGCTAACCGGAAGACTGCTACTAGTCTTATTGGACTTCAATGCAATTCTTTTATCTTCAAAAGGTTTCAAAAGAAACAATGGAACATAAGGCTCCTCCACCCAATACTTCTTCCTTTCACTTGATGATGACTCGTCAATCTTAGACCCATGTTTTACAACTGTATCAGGTATAAATCTTCTTTTACCAAAATCTAGAAGATATTTTACACAACCACCACCTTCTGAAGACTTGCGTCTGATTATAGCCTTCTTAAATGACCTCATTGACTTTATTGATTCCTTATCCATCTTCGCCAGATGACTACTGTTCTCAATCTCTTCCCATTTAATGTGTGCATCAAGTTCCCTAATCTGACATGTAGATTCACAAAGCAAATTAGCATCTTAAAACACACGCATAAACATGTGCATGTATCTGTATATATCTATATACATATATATGTGTGTATATGTGCATATGTGTATATGTATGTACATATATGGGATCAAATAAAAAGCACAGAATTCATAAAAAGTATAGGAAGCAATATGCATCGATCGACACAATTTAATGGTTACGATTGACACCATGACAATTTCTTAATATCTAGCAGTTAAGTATGTTTAGAAGGGGCAAAAGATAAAATGCAATTGCCAATGTTGACTTTTTCATTTATAGTTCCACCATTTTTTAAATCTCAAATAACTCTTATATATTTCATTATTTTTTATAAACAACTATAACATAAATTCAGGATTTTATTCTATTATGCACTGCATTGCTCTATTTAAAAAGAAAAGAACATCCTCACTAAAAAACATTTGGTGTAGTTGGTTACAACGGTGCATCCAAACATGCTAAAAAGGTATGTCTACCATTACTTGCATCCAACTCCGTTGTTGTAGTGTGTTTCGACTTACGACTACACAATCACGCTACCTCATTACAATTGAGCATCTAACCATATCTAACAGCACGTGCAATTTTCAAATATTGTTAGACACCTACATACAAAAACTAATGCAATTACCTCTAACCCCTAAAACGGACACATGGAGACGTGTGAGCCACTGATGCCTTATAAATAAGAGAATTTTAAACCTTTTAGAATAATCTCTCACTACACACAGCATACATACATACATACATACATACATACATACATACATACATACATACATACATACAGGGCTAGGATCATCTAAGAACACATAACGTTCGTCAAAATTATGAAAATTCCTATCAATAGATCATATTTTTTAAAATTTGCACACTTTATATACAGTTGTGTATGTTTTATGTGCATAAAAATTCATCAATGCAATTATTAATATGTTTTAAATTTTTAATATTACCTACACATGTGTAGGTAGTATAAGTTATAATGTGCAGGTTATTAACAAAAATAAAATGTGTTCTTATTTTTCATTTTGAATTTCACGAGTTATAAGTTCTGAAGATATTTATAAGTTCTCAAATGATCCTAACCCCATGTTATATATATAGACCCACATAAGAAGCATATCCTAAGAAAACTACTCCTTAGTAAACTTCCAAAAAATTAATCAAAATCATTGTTTTTATTGTTGAAATGGCATTAAACATGTGTTAGGTTTTTAAAACATAGGAATTTGCATATATAAATAAAACACCAGAATGTTGTATATGAATAATAATATTATTCCAACAATATAAATAATAATTTTGATTGGTCTTACCTAGTTTTCGCAAGTCTACTCTTCAAACATAGTTAGCAAATGATACATCTCCTTTATATACATGCATACATACTTACATACATACATACTTACATACATACATATATATATGCTATTCTAGGTGCCAAAAATCATTATAAGTATCAAATGCTATTCCAAGTGCATGCCACCCACTTATATATGTTTTCTTTTGACCAAAAACAAAATTGACAGCTAAGGCTTGGTAAGGGTTTAAACCGACAATTTTCAAGATATATCAACCCAAGTCGGTTTCGGTTAACCTATCAAACACTTTTTCCAAATTTTATGGATATTAAATATACTTGATAACAACAAAAACTTCTTAAAATATTAATAAATTTTTTATAATGCAATTAGGAACGTAGTGCGCATTAAAATACAAATCAATGTTACACATATTCAACTAAAAGTTATAATTAATTTGATTGAATATGATTACAGAGTAACTAAGTAAACTATCATATATAAGAAACTAAAGAAGCAGCAACTGTACCTGAAGAGCAAGTTGTTCCACTGTGACTGCCGACTGGACACACGCTCGCCACACAAGAGCTTTGCTTCTTTTTGGAAACTCGGAATTTTCAGGGTATAATATACCATCAATCTTCTTACCCCCACCTAATAAATAATAAGGTCAAATTAATAACGACTACAGATTGGTTCAAATTTGCAATTATGAGTTACAAATGCAAACTACAAAATCACGTTAGTTTCTCATACAGACCTTGACGAGCAGCTTTGCTAGCTAAGGAGCAAGGCAAAACCTTCCAATTAAAAAGTTGTCTTGTGAGCCTACCACCCCTCCACCAAAATAGCCCTAGACCACTAGAAGCATTTTTAGATGAATGGGGTTCTGGATCCAAAGACTTGGATCTTTTTTTTCCAACCACATTTCTTGTTGAGGGCATACGAAGCTTAGATGTCACAACATGAGAAGCAGATCCCACCGTGACAACCGAATCCACATGCTTTATCCACTCATCCGAAAATGCACGTAACCAAATATTGGACTCTAACTGAGCAAAAGTAGCAAAAATCATAAGCGTATCCAAAACCAAACTTTCTAGCCGAAAGTAGCTTAAACCATAAACTTTTGATATTTATAATAGTAGCATAAATCATATTCTTTTAAGCACTCGTTAATATAAGCCAAAGATGCTCATTATTGCACAATAAATGCAATGTTAACCTGTATCAATCTATAAAAGTCAAGTAGAGTATAAATTTGGCACTTGCTTGTAACATTTCAAAACAACGGTAACTCTTATATTTTAGAAACTTGGTTGGATATATATAGTTTTCCTATAAGATGAAATGAAAAATGGTCAAGTACAGATGACAAAATTCTGTTTCATTTCCTTATGTTGCACAACGGGTAAGTGGAAATGACCATCAAATCTGTTGTTTTGAAATCTTAGTGAAGTTAAAAGCAAACAATTATAGCACAAAAAAGCTAGATATGGAGCTCTAAGATACTGAACAAAACATGGGGTCCTTCCCATTGTCTGGAATAGAACAATTTATATCTTAAAGCCTTAGGATGAGTTACCTCTTATTATTTTCATAATTTTTATATGGTTATGTCACATGATAATTTTGTATATGTTTATTTATAGCCTACGCAAATTTATTTGCTATAAAAGAAGAGTTCTATCTAGGTGCTTGTTGGAGAGTGTTCCAACAAAAGCTGATTGAAACAGGGGCTTGCTCGTATCCCGAAAAAAGGAAAGTGAGCCCCATTCTTGAAAGATGGCTAAAGGAGCAAAGTCACACAGTCAGTCTAGCCTTCGGCTCTGCAATTCTTTTACGAATTAAGGACTCGACCTTAAAAGAGGAGGAGGGGTCCGAGGAGGGGGAGATGAAGTCTCACCACTCCATTCTCAGGGTATGGAGCCACGTTGGTCGTTTGGCAAAGCGTTCTCTTACTCCTCAAGGGGTCATGGTCTTGAGCATCTTTTAGTTCATGCTCTACCTTTATTCAATCATTGCCTTCTTGTCTGTAGTCATCAAGTTTCGTGGTACGCTTTGGGCGGGGGAAAAGACTTCCTAACCCTTATCGGTCGGAGAATGCTAGCTCCAAAACTACATGTTCTATGATCACTTAAATGATTTCTCACTTTAACCGTTTTATGAGTTTTCTCTCTTCTGTCAGGTGTTTTCTCTCTTCTATCATGTTAATAAAGAATTGAAACTAAAAGTAATAAAAGATCAATTGATCTTTTGAGGTTTTAAAACAGAAAGATTAAGGCTTTGTGCTACATAAAATTACAAGCATGGTTTACCAGCCTACCAATGTACTTTACAGAATCCTATAGAACTTATCTAAAAGACTGAAATTCAAACTTTAATCATCCTGAGATTATAGAAGTTCATTACAGAAACTTTACCCTTCATTTATTATAGATATTAGTCGTTACAAGAGAAAAGACAAGAAAGAAAATCATATAAAGCAAAGAGGAAGCACAATGGACTATTAAAACAATAGCATATAGAAGAATGGGTCATATACCATTACCATCCTCGTTCAACCAAATACTAGATTAAAAACCAAAGAGGAACTGCATGTGATGCAGAATATTCAGAAATACTTGCATCATGAACCAAATATATAATGTATGTTCATATGCTAAATTAAAAATTAAACAACTGTATTAAACCAGTAGGATTCCTTACAAACTCATTTATAAGCAGATAGAACCAGGACATAAATATATTGATGATGAATTTAGGAAATCAAACAGCTAATATATTTTGAATAATGCATATATCGAGAACAATGCTAACTCTCCTACGTTGCAGGCTACTTTCTTGAGGTAATGATGGCCAAACCTAATACCTTTCATCAGATCAAGCATGGTAATCAACATCTCCTATTCTCCATTTACAGAGTTACTTTATTAAGAAAATAATTTATTTAACTAATTTAATAAATTAACCTAGATGCAAATTTGTATTGGCTGAAGCCCCATGTATACACCTAATGAGAATAAAAGATTTATTATTGATTTTTTACACAATGGTCACTTGAAACTTTAGATAATATTTGGCCAAATAACCAACTTGAAAATCTTACCATGAGCAAAAGGTCTTTAACTGTAGCAATAACAGACGCCTCATAAAAACTTTTACGATAAAGCTTTGGGAAATAAGGATTGAGCCAAGGACCCAACAAAAGACCATGCAACCTATCTTCAATGTACAAAATATGACACATGACATCAATAAGGCGATCATTCCTGTTTATTCTTGAATCAAAACCCAACACTTGGCTTGTATAATTTTCCAAAACATTAGTGTTATTCATGTAGAATAAACAAATCCCATCATCAGTAGGAAATTTGCAGGCCAAACACCACCCACATTTTTCTTTCCGAGCATCCACAATTAGATTCTGGATATTTGACCAACAAAAGTCAACAGATATCTTTGTTATGGCTTTCATTTGTATCGAAATCAATTCCTCTAGTGATTTTGTAGGTGCTTGAGTGGAAGTTTTGTTGTCTGATGATTTTCGAGTCCATTCTCCAGCCACTGATGAGGCCACTCTAGCAAAGCTATAAAAATTGAGGTAAACATTTTCTAACTGCTGTGAAATGCCTTTCCTTGTGGCAGTTCTATTAGATATATCGTAACCATTATTTGAAGAATGTAGTCCAGTTTTTGAGGCATTCTCAATGCCCATGACACCCTCAGAAGATCCTGCCAAGGATCTCTCTACTGCTTCTGTTCTTTCTGAATCCAGTTTACTTTTTTCTCCATAAAGTTTATTGTACAAATGCCAGTGCTTGGTGATGGCATTTGATATATCTCTATAAGGACCATTCAGTAAATTCAATGTGTCGATGAGAGTAGTTAAGTCATTCATGTGATAGTAATGATACGACGTTTCAACATCACAAGAATCTGACCTGCAAATTCATCCACATACTCAATCAGAGAAACATGAGGTGCCTATTGAGACTAATTTAAATAAATGGGTTTTATCATGTAGTCTGTTATCTCCTAATGGTTCAAATAGGTAAAATCAAAACACTAGCTTAAAAGGAAACAGCTCAATAAACATCCAGCATGTATATTTAATGCATGAGACCTCCTAAATCATTTCAAAGAAAAAAATCTTTCAGATCAACCAACCCAACCCATACCACACATATTACCTCTTTTGACCGGAGCCTATTTTAATACATTACCAAACTTTCCCAACCTGTCAATTTGGCCACCGCTAATGGAAAGGAAATCCAGAAAAGGGTTTGATCAACTACTTTTGAAAACAATCAAAACAAGAAAGTAATTACTTCAATACTATAACTGAAAACAAAGAACTTACACAAGGAGGTAACCGCAACTGCTATAATATAACCTTCCATGTATGTCAACTCCCAATAAATCTGCTCCTCGAATTGATTTCGCCACATTAATATCCAAATTTTTCCTGTCCACTACACACTCTGGACAATACCAATCACCCTCTGGCAAGAGACCAGTGGCAATACCTACACATTTTGAATGATATGCTGCAGGGCATCCATCACAACATATTAAGTTACCATCCATTTTACAGAGGCAGCATTCATCACTGTTCCAATCTGCAGTTTCATCAATAACCTCCTCACTCATGCATGAACTACCAGAAATAGCAATTGTTGCCTTCCGCTTCTTAGAAGCAATTAGCTTCGTATTTAAATCAGAGTCCATAAGATTAGTAGGATCTCCAAACAGTATCCTCCTATTAAGTTCTGAACTTATAGTTTCAACTTCAATCACATCATCACAAATATACTGCATCATTTTAACCTTCACATATTCTGGTTGTTTGTGGTAGCCAGTCTTGAACAACTCCAATTGAGCAAGATCAAAACCAGGTTTCATAAGTAGGTAGCCAGCCATAAAAATGGGCCATGTAATCAAGTCCAGCAGATCCCAGTTAAGATCCCTACAATTTGTACGCTATATGGATAAATAAACTATAAACTCAAATAACAAAGAACAAAGGAAATTAGAGGTGGCAAGATACGCAGGTGGGTAGAAAAGGTTTGAGTTAAGCTAGTCATTCTTAGAAAGGGTGAAATGGGTCGGGTTGGGTTATAGACACTTCTTAATCAATTTCTTTAAGTCTTTTATAAGAAATGAGTTACTAACAGTTACAAAAACACTATTAATTGTAACAATAGTCAAATCTTGTTAAAATATTTAGTAGGTTGTGGGCATTAAAACTAGACCTTGGGGAACTATCACCCCGTTCGACTGATTCCCCTTGAAGGTAATTTTTTTATTTAAACTGATTCAGATAAAAAAACAACCCAATACATTCATAATGAATTGGGTTCAAAGTGCCACCTCCAAAAAAAGTAGTGTAAGAAAAACGATGCATGCCTTAGGCAATTAGTAGCTGATGTTGAACCCTCACTTGATTGGAACTCTAAAAGTTTCCTCAATGTTCGTAGAAGAGAAACGTGAATAGAATCAATCAATAAAGTAGGAGACTTGCTTCTAAGTGATGCCACAAAATCCCCCAGCTCAAATGGACTTAAAAACAATATTGTACTAAATGACCTTAGAAAAGCATAAACAGAGAAAAGGTCAATTACTGGAAGGCCATCTAGATTCAAATTTCCTGTTGATGGTGGTAACTCCAGCATTGGATGAACAATACTAGGTTCTTCAGATTCTTTACATCCAGAAGTTGTAGGCTGGTCTTCTGAAACAGCACTTATAACTGGAGATGAACCAGACATCAATGCACATGCACCATCATCATAATCATCATCAACTTTTTTAGCATAATCATCATGATCATTAGCAGACAACTTAGCTTGTCTCCTAGCACTCCTTCTTAACACACTTTCTGCAGCAGTTTTTGGAGACTCTGCAAGTTTTCTTCTTTTTCTACCTCTTCTTCCTCCTGTGTTTGTTTTCACTGAAGTTTCGTGATGTTCAGGAACTGGCAACACTTCAGCAACGGAACTAATATCCGTCTGATTTTTCGAACAATTCTGAATCCCCAACACTCCTGGACTCTCAGTTGCAATGTCACCAGATTCCTCCAAATGAGAAGCGTTCAAGGGAGCATCTTCACCAGAATTCTCTCCCTTCACATACCCACCAAGATCAACATCTTGATTCTTATTTTCATCACCATATACGTCCATATTAAAGTCAAGACACTGCTCTTCCTTAACAGGATGATCCTCCAAATCTTTCCCTTTCGACACCAAATCATTCTCTTCAATCAACTCCAAATTCAAATCAATCCCATCATCATTGACCTTCCCACCGTTATCCAAATCATGCACCCCACCGTTTAAATCCAGACCATCATCGTTAGAGTTCAGATTATCACAACAAATACTAACATCGTTGTTATTGTCACTACTACTAAATTCCAATTTCTTAGTCAAATTATCAACAGGTACCAATCCCCCTTCAACAGAATCCAAATTACCATCATCAGCTGCAACTACATTACCAATCGAAGAAGAAAGATCATGTTCATTACCTGAATCAAGAATCCTACGCCTCTTCTTAGGTCTTCCCCCAACCCTAGATGGCTTCGAAACCAACAGAGATGGAGACTGATCCGTACGAACTCCATCTACGTCAACAAGAGCAGTCAACTCCGACAAATCAATTTCTTCAGAATCACCATCCTCGTAGCCGATCTCGAAGAATCCCGATGAGGAATCGTATGATTTCACCACTCCGGAGAAAACCCCAAATCCTTTGAATTCTTTCTTCACTGTTCTCCCCACAAACTCCATTTCTTCAAAGAATTAACCCTCATAGGTTCGTAAAACCTAACGGAGCACAATTCGATCGTTCCTTGTGATTACAATTACAATTGACGAAAAGGATAGTTCATCTCTCTAGAAAGGCATGAGTCTGTGTGTAGAAATCGGAAGGGGAAGATGAGAGTGTTTGGGAAATCGCGATTTAGCTATGGTTTCTCGAGTCGAATGCGGTCAACAACACCACTGCAGCCTTTCCCTTTTTCATTTTAGTCAAATCATTTTCGTTTCAAAATAAAAATAAACTAGTGTTTTTACCCGTCACGTGTTGTGGTGGAGACGTACGCGACGTGATAAAATATAAAATACAATCGAGGTGCCTCGATTCCAAACTAAATTTATATCGGAATGTAGAGTAATTTGAATGTACCATGTCGAATAAAAACATATCATATTTTACGCGACTTTAAATAAAATTTACGTTGAATCCTAGCCCAACTAAAAGCGCATATAAGTGTGATAAAGTATAGACTACAATCACTTGGTCTCATTTTCAAACTAAGTTTATGTCGAAATTTAAAGTAACTCAAATATATAACTTTATATGAAAACGTATTATATTTGACCCGACTCGTTTCCCACAAAATTTACTTCAAAACGTAAACAAACTCAAAACATACTTAAAAATAGGCACGTAAACGTTTTATTTTGACCTAGCTCGTTTCCAAATATAATTTACGTTAAAATGTAGACAGACTCGAATTTATATCGGCTTATAGCATCTTTCATTGTGAAAAAAAAATCAAAGTTTTTCTATTATTTAATTAGAAGAATAATATACTTTACTTAAACTCACTTGCTGAGGTGCAACTAATGGTGAACAAACGTTTTCGATGTTTTGTATAAAAAAAACAAAACTTATATGTAAACTCGAGAATCGTACGAATACGTTAAAAAATAACGTCAAAACGTTGAAATGTAAATTATTTTAATCGATTGACATGCGGATTCGTTATGTGTGTTGCGGTGATTACATTAACGTTATTAAGTACGTAGAATAAACATATGAGTTTACAACGTCGCTGTTTGGAGTTTAAAACATATATATAAACCAAGATCATGTCTCACCTGTTACAATATAGTAATTTAAAAAGATAATTCAAAACGAAAAAGATATAAGAAAAATGTTAAAGAAAAATATCAAAGAAAACACAAAAAGAAAAAACTGAAAACTGCAAGAATCGAACTTGAATCTCACAATTAAAAGTCCAAGGCTTTAACCATTAAGCCATCACCACCTTATGCATACGTTTAGAAACAAATATATTTATGTAGAAGTGAAGTAGGTGGCTTTGGGGCTTGGGCCACCGACATTAGTAATTGAGTTATAGTATAATGGGTGAACTACAAGATTATGGTCTCAACTTAAACTCTAATTTTGTTTTCTAGCTACGGCCTACGAATAATATATTCTTAAAATCCTTTCTTTAATTTTCTTGTATTAAGAGCATTCACAACTCACTATTCATATTTATCTCTATAATTACATTAAAAATTAATATTTTTTTCTCTCTTTTTTTTAATTAAATAATATTTTTTATATCTTTATAATTACATTTTATCTTTTCTCTACTCACAAATATTTTCAACAAATATTAAAATATTAATAGAGATTAACAGTATTTTATCAAATATAGAGATAAACAGTAATATGTTATTTATCCTACACTCTCAACCACTTATAACCATTCTCTATAATCGAGAGAACGCACTCACAAATATATAGAGAATGAGCTATGAATGCTCTAAGGTGTTACACTCATATTAGTTTTCAAACTGATCAAAGATTACTTTTGTTTATAATCTGGTTTCGTACACACTTAATGGTGGAGTCATCTCTTGGAAGAGTTTCAAACAAACTGTTTGTTTTTTATACGTTTAATCCATGACTATTGTATTCTAAATTATCCGTAGGTGATCAAACTTGTGGGAACGATTCTGAATTTAAATTTAAAGAGTTGACTTCTAAATTCACACCTCATTATGAATGACGTTAGATGTAAGTTGCCACAAACCATCTTTAACATAAAATTCTTTGATATTGGTACACACCTCAAGAACACATTGCTTTCAAGAGAAACTAAACTTACATTAAGTCCAAATGCTAAAGCGATACAAGGTGTTTAAATAAGTACATATTTGTAGATTCTCAAAATATAGTCCTAGCACAAAGACAATATGTAGAAATCTCCAAGCGTACTCTTATTCTCGAATGCGTTCATGATATCATCTAATTATTACCTGAAAAACGTGCTAAAAAGTATCAACTAAAAATAGTTGGTGAGTTCGTAGGTTTGTGACTCGATAAAACATAAAAACGTTTACTATACTTTTGCAACAAGTAAATAAATGCAATCTGCATAGGTTCACAACGAAACCTATTGACTACTTGTACGGCCTTTGCTAATGTCTTATCACAGAATATTAGTTCTTGGTGAAAATAATCATTCATTGACAATGTAGTTATGGATGGCGCGACCTAACCATGAATCGGAGTTTGTCAAACTCCGATAGTGCTATCTATATTAATCCATAGGCTCAAATCCATAAGGTAATCGGTTTTGTAAGTAACTGGCCTGAGTGTGATAATCATTGCCACATGTAATATACATAATGTAACTAGCGTAAAGTATAAAGTAAACAAGTATCATGTATTCTTGTAAAAGCAAGTATTTCAAGCATGTGTTTTCCCCAAATATGTAAAATGAAAACGGGGCTACGAATACTCACCTTGAGCTTTTATTGAAGTGAGATGATGGGTTACAATGTAATGGTAAGTGTCCTACTCAAACTACAAGTAAATAAACACTACTTGAGTTCTAAGGACTAACTCTATGCATAGAACAATTGTGACAATACTTGTTTATTTAAAGACGTGTAGGAATTTTGTCAGTTTAATATTTAGGTGTTAAATTCATCCATATTTGTAGTCGAATTGATTTCATCCTTTGTATAAAAGATAATGTGTATTACATGTATAGATTTTGCCATCATAAGCCTTATTTCAAGATTACTATCACTTGTACGAAAATAATATATTTTTATTTCGTATAGTGAAACTAATCGGTTTTATAAAAATTCAAGAATATAAATATATGTCTAGACATACTAACTTTATGTGTGTATATATATATATATATATATATATATATTAAATATAACTTCTTGCTATAGAAGAAACTATCTTTTTGACGAAAATAAATACTACGACGGTTTATGTCATAATTTATTATAGATGATTTATTAAGTAGTTTGTCGTACGTGAACCGCACCAAATGCAAGTAACACTTTAAGAAAATAATATATCATTAAATAAATAATAAATGAAAATGTATGAATATGCATGAGTCTTTGTAATTAATATTATTCCATTTAGTGTTACACATATATAAACCAGTTATTAGTCCATAGTCCAAAACGTCTTGGTTAGCTCTTGTTTTATATGTATTCCATGTTATGGGTCTTTAACAACTCACATAGTAAACACCTTTAAACATATAACACACATGTGTCCATGAGATCATGTACATTTACATGTACCCAATTTTAAGATATATATATATATATATATATATTTGTTTCGCATATTGTTAGTGTATTGAGAGGTCTTACAATTGATTCTAGCTTTCGGTTATCATTAAAGACATTAAAATATATATGAACATTAATATACTTAGGTATATGTATTCTTTTACTTAGGAGGCAAAACCATCTATATATGATGCATGATGCACATGAAGTTATAACTATTCATATATTGTTATTTACACTTGTCATGATTTACATGTTGACGATAACGGTTCGTATGTTTTCTTATATCACGGGACACCACCTTGAACATTACCAGGTGTGTCACACTATGATCATATGACTTCACGAACATAAATACTTCAACATGAAACTTGAAAAGTACGAAGGGGTATGAATAACTCCATCATGCAAGTGTTATTTTATGTGATAGTATGTATATATATGTATATACACGTACTATATAAACTAAAAATAGAAGGTGATATGCATGAATTCTTGCATGAAAAGATAGATTAAGGCTTACCAAATAAGGAAAGAAAATGAAAAGTGAATGTTCTTGCGCCAAAATTGAAAAGCTCCAAGACTTGTATGTGTGGGTCTGTCATAATTTTAGGAACTACAATTTAGAGAAAAGAGTGAGGTGTTGTAGGAAAGATACAAGTATTTTTTGCTACTTAGGGCTCTATTTATAGTAAGAAAGTATGGGTGTTTATCACTTCTAGTCAAATGGGATAATAAGGTGTAAGAATATGTGTAAAAGCAATTCAATTGATGGAGTATGGTGGTGATTTGGTAAAAAATGAGGAAGTCAAGGGATGGTGAAAATATAGATGATGTGTATGTGTAAGGTTTATAGAAAGGCTGATGCACCCAAAACAATCAAAGTGCTTCCTGCATGCATGCACTTTGTACATAGTAGAAGTTGCTTCGAAAGTTTTACACTCTGCACAGAAGATTATTCTAAGTGTAAAATCTTTCGAATCCAAAGACCAAATCTTCTGAAGCCAAAGATGAAGTCTTTTGAAGCTTAGAAGACAAAGTCTTCTGAAGTCATCAAGACAGAAGACTGATTTCTTCTGATGACAGAGAAGACATGCTTTCTCTGATCTACTTTTTCAGAAAGCTGACCAACTTTCCGCTGCCACTCTGATGACCCACCAACTTGCATAAGTTGGTGAAAAGGTCCATGCTTTTGCAAACTATAAATTATGATTCTGAGTCTGTAACTTTCTACTTTATGTACTTTCACCACTAGAAAATAAGGCTAATGCAACTTTTTTCATTTAAGTTGCGTTTGACTCTAATGCAACTTTATTTAACATAAATGTTGCATTAAAAGATCTAACGCAACCTTTTAAATAAAAAGTTGCATAATTTTAGTGAAATTGCAACCTTTTTATAAAAAAAAGTTACATATTTTACTTAAAATTACAACCTTCTTTAAAAAGGTTGCCAATTTTACTAAATTATGCAACCTTGTTAAGAAAGGGTTACAACTTTTTCTAAGATTATTTACTTTTTAAATAAGTATATTAAAATTTTAATAAAGTTTTGGGTTTAATATTTTGGTTTTCGTAATATTTGATAACTAATTGATTTTTTGTTGTAATTAATAATATGATCATAAAATTGTCAGAATAATAAATTAAAATGATAATGAAATGAAATTATGAGAAAAAGAGTAAATGAGATTTAAATATAAAAAAAACTATATGTAGTACCCGAGGGTCAAACTTGGGTATCTCAACACAAAAGACATGAATCAAACCACTAGAATAATAGAACAATATGGGACAATATTGTTTTGTTATTTAACTAAACGAGAATACAAGAACCCATTCATGCTTCTTTAGTTGTACAACTTGAAAATTAATTTGTACTTGTAAAATTAAACCTAATAAAAACCCCCTAAATCAGTTGGTGATCGGGCTTCAATCTTCAAGAAGACAAGAACCATTCAATTGATTAGTTTAGTTTGTTATAAATAGACAAGATATCCCTCAAAAGTCATTCAATTCAATCGACCAAGTAACCTTCAAAATTCGATCCACCGATTAGCTTGTTTCACCATCATATCGGTTTGCTGTTGCTTCACCGTCTGTAGTTGCTTCACCATATGTTGTTGCCTTCCATATTTAATCATTGATTAGGTTTGGTTGATGCTTAATTGATTTTTAGGTTTCTTGTGCAGCATAAATTTTTTGTTGAATCCTTGGCTGCTTGATCATCCTTATCAAGTTGTTGCTTCACCATCTCCCTCAACATAGTACAAGGTTAGTATGACTAATCTATTTTTCAGTAAAAGTTCTTTGCTTTGGCACTATGGCTTGTTAATAGGTTTGTGATGAGTTTATAATAATTTTGATTGAGATTATTAAAAGTATTTTTGTGATTCCCATATTCAAGTTTGGTTTTGTTAAGCTTAGAATAGAATTAGAGAATATTCTATAGAAGAAGAAGATTATTCACGTCTAAGCTACTGATTTGTTATTCATCAAATAAATGATGTATACATATTAATAATACTTTATTTTTAATGATGTAACTTTATGTTATAAAAATACATTTTTGACGCTTACTAAAAATCTTAATGAAATTTGATATATATTTAAAATATTGTCATTATAATTTTCAAATAATGTATCTATTATAGAACTTATCTTAAAATTCTATATATTTTTTTCAATTACTGTTTCCCTCTTATGTCTAACATAAAAAATTCTAAATTCCCTCCTATTTTTCACTAAATCTTTGAAACTTCCCACCTAATTAAGGACTACCATACTAATTGGGTGCTATTAGATCATTACTTAGAAATATACAATTCTCAAGAACCACATTCCGTCCCAGTTGAATTCACGTATCATCGTTCTTGTAAAAGAGCAGAGACGATAGTTGCAGGGTGGATTAATTGTAAGTAATCTTGATCCTAACTTGAAATTGATTCTTGCTGTGTGATTCAAATCGGAAGGAAAGGTTACGAGTTGCGGAAACTGAATAATAGGTTGTGAATTCTGCAAATTGTTTCATTTTTCAAAGTATTCTTCCTTTATTGTTTTCAAGAATATAGTTACAAACACCATTGCGATCACTGTTGTTAGTACAATAGGGAAAATGGTTCAATCCAACCAGATAAGTGTCACTTTTTTGATTTTAAAAATCACTTTTACAATTGGAAAAACGGTTCAATCCAACCAGATAGGTGGGGTTGTAAATAGGATTTTACGGATTCTACTAGTTCATGTAGTTAGTGTTAATATTAATAATAATATAATATGAATGGGTAATTGTAGATTGTGAACAGGTCTAATGGCTAAGAAACCCAATCTGGATCACAGTGTACAAAGACACGAGAATGAGTATGAGAGGAGTAGACAATTGAGGGTTCAAGAAAACCAAAAAAGAATACAAGATTTGGGATTGAAAGACATTGCAAATTCTTTGACAAGTATGGTTGAAAGTCAAAAAATGAAGAAGAAAAAAATGAAATCAACACACAATAATGTACTAGATACTGACTATATTCCTGATGTGGCTGATGATAGTGAGGAAGAATACGAAGATCTTGCTACAAGTGTTAGGATATCTAAAAAGGTAATTACATTATCATATATTTGTTTCTCTTATTTTATATACACATGTTATCTAATGAAAATGAAATTGTTTATAGCAATATCGTCCACAATATATTGCACCACTATCTATGAATAAAATTGCTAATTTAACAACGCAACATCGAGTGAATGCTCCAAAGGTCTCCCAAAACTTATGATTAGATTCAAAGGCAACAAAAGAAAATAGAGCAACAACTACCATGGGTGAACTAATCTCGAGAAATAAAAGGCCATAAACGCGAATAGGGGGATTCAAACAAAATTTAGCAAAGCCTAATTTTACTACACGTGGATCAAAGAAACATATGGTTCTTGTTGATGATGATGATGATGAACAGAATGATGAGATATTTGAATGTATTGTTTTGACATTCTTAAAGTTCATTTAATTATTAAGTAATTACAAAGTAACACATAAAACTACTTTTCATATTATATTGTTCTTTTATACATTTAGATATTAATAGAGTAAATATGGAACTAGATGGGTTGGAGGATGATGAGAATGAAGGATCTATTGTGAGATCTCAAGGTATTTAAGTTTACTAACTAAAGTAGTTCAAATTTTGTTGCCATTGTTTATGTAATTTATATTTATTGATATCATTGTATTTACCCATGATAATATAACGTTGACCAAGATGATGAATATGAGGACATGGACCACATTACATTTGCAAATAATGAAAATGAGAACCAAGGTGATGATAGGCATGACAATATAGAAGGCGAGGACGACAGACTAGTTCAAGATTCACTAGAAAACGCAATAGGTTTGATTTATCCACTTATAACTTGTTTTTGACTTGTCATATATACATATATATATATATATGTATATATACACACACACACACATATATATATATAATTGCTTTATTGCATCTTGGAGTTCAGAGATCTCTAAAACAAAGAAAAGAGGACCAACAATGTTGTATGTTGTGCACACATGAAAAGTTAATGAGCGTGAGGTCATTATATGTAATGAGTTTGGACAACCTGTTGGACCAGCAAGAGAGAAGAAAGATGTAGTTGGACAATTTTCTCGATTTTTAGGTACAATAGCTCGTAATTATTGTTATGCACCATTGATTTATATAGTTCATGGCAGAAGGTTCCACATAAAGAAAAGATGTGGGAGTATGTTCAGGTAAGGTTTTCAGTAATTTTTTTCCCTTATATATTAGATACTAATTTTTAATTAAATATTAACTGTTTTAAAGGAAAAATATGATGTGCCTCATGGTTCTAAGAAATGGGTTCTAAAAAGTATTGGAGAATGTTATAAGGTACACAAATGCCGGTTTAAGAAAAAGCATTTCTATCAATATAAAGACAACAAAACAAGATGGAAGAATCGACCTAAAAGCATTCCGGAAGATGATTTCTCACAATTGTTACGTTATGGAACAATAAAGACGTGGTGGTATTTTTTTTATACTAGATCTCCATTAATATTATTTGCTATCTAGAATTGTCTATTAGTTGAGTTATGTATATATTGTGTGTTAGAAATGTTGTTTGAGAGCCAAGGAATCACGCATGTCTCAAAAAAATATGCATACAGCCGGTCCAAAAAGTTTTGCTAGGATTCGTGAGGAGTTGGTAATCTATTTTAGTTTTATTCATAATTGGTTTCTATTTTATTGTTTAGTATATGCTAACATTTCTATTGATGTTTATGTTATTATAAATACAGAAAAATAATGACCCAAACCAAGAATTACCCACTTTAACTCAGATGTTTGAACGTACGCATAAAAGGACGGAAGGATGTGCATATATTGATACACATGATGACACGACAAGAAAAATTGTAAGTTTTTTCTACTGTTTTCTTTTTGATGCTTTTGTATAATGTCTCTAATATGTGTGTTGTTTTTACTGAAATATTAGACATGGATATGAGCATTAGTCCAAGGGCTATCACTAGTTTTTGGATTATAATATATACTTGGTTCTCTTTCAAAATCATTTCCTAACTTTAGCTATGCAATGCATTAATTGTTTTAATTAATTGTATCTTTGTTGCTTTTATATTTCCTTTTTAAATCTTGCGCACTCAAACGTCTAGTGCTATGTTATTTAACACCTTTTATTTACATTCTAGTCTGACAATAATGTTATAACTCTATGCACATAATATGTATTTTTGAATATTTAAGAGAGGGAGTAGTTGCAGTAAACCATCACATTCAAGGCGTTAGTATTCTACTTAATAGGATTTTGAACATTAGCACATGCTTTGGTACTCTGCACTATGAGATTTTAGATATCTACACAACTTATATTTTATATAATAGTTTATTTTTGTGATCTTCAGCAAACTATTGGTAAAAGATCAAACTTATAGTAGTTGTGTGCATTTATAGCAAACAAGTGATCTAATTGTTTCTTTATATTTTATATAAAAATATTATAGGAACAAATGAAGAACTACAAATCTATAGAAGATGGGAGTTATTTGATAGATCCTTTTCTCATTGTAATGAACAAAGAGAATAATGGATATCGTTGACTTTATGGTAGAGGTGTTATAAATAAATTGATATAAAAAGTAGATGGTGCTAATAGATCATACATGATCTCGGGGGGGTTTATGGAATCATTTAAGGCAAGTGTTGAAGTTGAGAAAAACCGGTTGTTGGAAATGCACAAAAACATTGAAGAGGAGCAAGAAAGAAAAAAAGTTGAGTTAGAAGCTATGAAAAAAAATATTGATAACCAACGAGAAAACTTGGAAGCTATGATGCGAAAGATTATGGAACAACTACCGGTTGGAGATCGAGAGTTGGTAACATGAGTCAATTACTATTTTCAGTAGTCTTTATAATTGTAGTTGGCACTTTTTGTTGACTTTATTAGCATTTGAGTTTGTATAGGTATGTTAAAGTACACAATATGACTTTCAATGATATTTATGTTATTATTGTCTTGATGTGATTGCAATTAAATGCATTTAAATTAATAGCAATCAAAGTGAACTTGGGCGTAGTAATAGTTGCATATTTATTGTAATTAAAATTTAAAAACCTTACTATAAATTAAGGTTGCATCATATCCTGAAAAGTTGCATATTTGTAACTAAACTGTAACAGATCAAATAGTGAACTGGAACTATATTATGATACTAAGGAACACAAGCAAAACAATGAGACAGAACAAAGAACAACTGAGTATGGTTTTCAAGGAATAAGTATATTGCTCTCAAGTTCTTTTACAAGTGTTACAAAGCATAAGAACAACGGGTGTATGTATATAATATGTGTATGGTGTATATATATGTGTGTGTGTGCTATGGTGTGTTAGGTGTGATATTTGTGTGTGTTAGATTGTATGCATATGTATATGTGTGTGTTTTGAATGTATGAATATATATATGGGTCGTTCTTTATTCACAACTATTTAACTCCGGTGTTGGAGCCAACAGACAGGTATTGATAGTATTATTACGCTGACACCCCCGCCCTTGTTTATTAGTATACTAGTTGGGACTGACAGTGGCCACGGACGGGCCCTAGGGTGAATATGTTCTGACAAGATCTGTGTGTATGTGATAGGTTTAGTCGTGATGCTCATGTTTACATGTGATATTGCTTGCTTATAACTGTACGCACTTATGTCCTATCAAACTATTACACAACATCAAGTTTATTTATTATTTTAAACCTGTGAACATACCAATAATATGTTTACCTTTTTGAGCATATCTTTTCAAGTAACATTAATCGAGAATAGCTAATTATGAGGCCTTAATGTTGACCTAAGGAATTCGAGCTAGGTTTGCCTTGACACGATAAACAATGATTGTTGGCTTGTTTTATCATACTAAATATTGTTTCACTTAGACTTGTTCACGGGTTGTGGGAATTCATTTGTATTGTGCTTGATTGACTATGCTGTCGTGAATTAACTAACCACGACACAAGTCACCATTTGTGTCGGGTGACGTCATGTCACGTTATTATATCATTTAATTATCTTTAATAATTAACAATATGTTATGACGATCCCGTCCGTTACATCCCTGTGTTTCTGCTATAAGCGGGGGTGTGATGTTGGAGCTCTTGAAGATTAGCATTTAGTCTTTATATTTTGTTTTTGTCATAGTGTAGGGACTTATTTGTAAATATATGTTCCTTAGTTTTCATTGTTAGTATAAATAGGATATTATGTATTTTGTGCAGGTAGACTTCGAAAATAGACTTTGGAGAGAGACTTTGAGAGAATACTGTTAGAACTCTCTGTACATTGTATCCAATTGCATTGTGCTATCAATGAAAACTCTATGAATTTTTAAAGTATTTTGCTTTTGTTGATTACTTTGTGCATATATTGATCATTGCATTACAACATCAACACATATCGATCCATTTGAACCTATCAAATGGTATCAGAGCTTTCGGTTCAGTGATTTGAAGCTTAAAATCAACTTTTGAGCTCTGTGAATCACTTGAATCTGTGTTTGATAGCAATTGATCAATTAATTGTTGATTTCAGTTGTGTTTCATCATTAGAAACATGAATTGAATCACAATTGAGTGATTTCACACATTCAGATATGAATTTTCATCAGATTTGTATGCGAAACTGTTCTTCATATTCGAACTCAAATTCAAATAGAAATTTAGATTTATTGTTTTAATTGAGAGAATTGATGATTGAGGATTGATTATCGGTGTATATACTACCTGATTGAAAGTTTTCAAATCAATTAATCAAGTTGTGAAGAATTTGATAAGATCAGGTTGCTATGAAGATGATGAATTAGGCGCTTGGAGTGTTAAAATCATCTGAAAATTGCTCAAGTGTTTAGGCGCATAACAATTGTTTAGGCGCATCAATACTGTTTGGGTGTTTCAGAGTTGGATGTTTTGACACTGTTTGGACGTTTTTGAAACCTAAGAATTCTAGGCGTTTGAATACTGTTTGGGCGCTTTAGTTGAAAATTCAGCAAATTTGACTAAGTACCCAGGCGTTTGACAACTGTTCAGGCGTTTGACAACTGTTCAGGTGCATCTTCAGTTAGGTGTTTCAGAATTCTACTAAGGCATTCCCTTAGGTGTTCAAGTTCAAAGTGGGCGTTTCACAAGCATCAGGCGCATCAGAATTCAGACTTTTCATTCAATACGTAAAAATTTTTCTTAAAAACTAAAATCCAAAAATATTGTCATTTCTTTGTTTTATTTCAAACTTTAAAAACAACAAAAACAGTTTATTTTCTTAAATTCAAAACTTAAAATGGCCAAGTCTGAAGATTCTGAGAACAGAGTTCCTAAGTTGAAGAACAGAGCTGATTTCAAGAACTGGTCTCTCAGATTGAAATATCATCTAAACTCTATTGATACTGATCTTTGAAAGTCAATAGAGAAAGGACCACATATTCCTGTTACATCAGATGGTCCTAACAGAGGATTTGTTTACAACAAAGACTCTCAAGAACCTTATCCTAAAGATGGTCTACATGGTGATGATCTGAAGAAAGTAAAGAATGATATTAAAGCTTATTCACTGATGTGCAAGGGTTTACCTTTGGAGGTGCTGACAAGACTTGATAGTTATCAAACTGGGTATACCATGTACAAAGCTTTAAAGTTAATTTGTGAAGGTGGTAAGGAAATACAAGATCTTAAAAGGCAGAAACTCAAAAGATAATTGGAATTGTTTGAGCATCTTTCTGGAGAAACTATAAATCAAATGATGAACAGATTTGTACAACTTATTACTGAAATGTCAACAGTTGGTGTGAAGAATGATCTCAAAGATCTAAATGACAGACTTCTCAATGCTCTTCCATCTTCATGGAAGCAAACAGTCACTTTGTTGAAGCATACAGAAAAGTTTCCTATGGATCTTGATCTTCTGATTGCCAAAATAAAATCAGTTGAAATTGATGAGAGTTCAAGAAACAATGATAGATCTACATCAACATCTCAGTATAAGTATGTTGCATCTCCAGCTAACACAGTGGAGAATGCATTTGTGGCTAAAGATGATAGCTCTCCAAAAGATGAGGGTGATTTGTTTGTTGGAGCTGGTTTCTTTACTGACTCAACCTACAAAAGTGCTCCTGTCTATACAAATCAACCTCAGTCTCCTCCTAAAACTCAAATGCCTATACCTCAAACTGAGACTCCATCTTCTAACTCTGTTAAACCTAGCAAAGTTAAAGATGTCATAAATATCCTTTTACAGGATGAAGAGTCAAAATCTGCCTTTACTGCTTTTATGGCAAGCTTTCAAGCTTATCAAGGTAGTCACTTAACTCAAGTTGATTTGATTTTGAAGGATTTATTTGAGATGGATCTTGATGATGTAGAAGAAATGGATTTGAACAGGCAAATGGTGATGATAGCTTATAGGACTCAGAAACACTCTTATGTGAACAGAAATTATAAAGACTACATACTAATTTTCAAGAGCTCCAACAATACTCCCCCTAAGATTTGCATGTCGTCTTCAGTCAAAAAAATCTTTTGGTTCTTCCTTTATCTTGAACATGGTATCAGAGCAACAAAAAACTTAAAGAATCTTAAACCAAAATGATCAAAAACTTAAAGAATCTGAAAAAGAATCTTCTCAAGATTCAATTACATCCAAAAGCAACAAAATATCATCAAGAACAAGAAATCAAAGAAGGAGAAAAAAAATGCTAAAGCAAAAAATTCTCAAATTCAAAGAACCGATCAATCAAATCAATTTAAACTTGTGAAGTTTGTGTTAGCAGGAACTTTTGACATGAACACAATCTCTGAAATGACATCAAAACCAAAGATCAAATCTAACTCTGATCTGAAAACAGGTTCAGGTCCTTAGTTTTCCGCTGTTCATAAAAGATTTATGTCTAAGGAGTCAAAGAATTGTGAAAATGTTCAAAAGCCAAAACCTAAAAATCAAAAGCACAAACTCACAAATCAAAAACAACAGATTAACATGCCTACTCCTAAATCTAAACAAGGATCAAATGTGGCATCCACATCTAGGGTTAATCATCAGTTGTTTAAATCTCCACAAAGGTACTGTGACATATGTGATATGTATAATCATAACACATCTGAATGTTACTTTAACAAGTACTGTCACATTTGTGATATGACAAATCACTCAACTACTGATTGTTATCTCAACAAATATTGTGCCTTGTGTGATGAAAGGAATCATAATACTGAAGATTGTTACTTTAGAAAGAACTCGCCAAGGAATGGATATGTTAATCCAAGATTTCAAAGAAATCAAAATAATGGTTTCAAGGTTTATCACAACAACCTTTCTTAGGCTTGAGATTTCTTAGAAGAATCAATTCTGATTATGATGATTATTATACTATGAGAACAAAGCAGTATACACAAGGAAATTTCATTCCACGACCTGTGAGAATGAACAATGGAACATTTAACAAGCAAAATTTTTCTAAGAATATTTCAGTTGATGGTTCAAAATTTCTTGATGAGGATCTTGAAAATCTTTTCAATGCTTTGAGGATTAAACAAAATAAAGATAATCAAAAATTTGTCAGAAGAGGAATTGATAATCCTAAATATCAAACGAAACCTGACATGAATAAACTCCATTTAAGCAATTTACCATTGTTGATAAGTATGGCAAGCCCAAGACCATCTCGGCTTGGGTTGATAACTCAACTTAAATGTCTTTGAAATGCAGGTACGCCCAAGAAGACCAATAAACACGTGGTATGTTGATAGTGGGTGTAGCCGGCATATGACAGGCAATCATGCCTTACTTCAAGACTTTAAGACAAAAGATGGTACACATGTAGCTTTTGGAGGTGATGCAGGTGGAAAGATTACCGGAGATGGAACGATATCAAATGGAATTATTAGCTTTGATAAAGTCAACTACTGTGCTCAATTGAATTTTAATCTTTTAAGCGTTTTCCAAATTTGTGATAAATCATATTCTGCTTTATTTGATGACTCTTGTTGTTATATTTTAAAGCCAGGTTTTCAGATTAGCAAGGAATGGGTGGTTGTTAAAGCTGTTCGTGATCGAGATGTCTACAAGCTAGATATGTCTCAAGTTGATCCTTCAATAGAAACAACTTGCCTAATTGCTCAAGCATCAAATGATGAAAGCCAGCTTTGGCATAGATGTCTCGGGCATTCCAACTTCAAAAACATGAACAAGCTTGCTGCGGGAAATCATGTAGTAGGCATTCCAACAAAGAAGTTTGCTACATCAGATCTCTATAAAGCATGTTTGAAAGGGAAGCAACACAGAGCATCTTATAAATCCAAGCTGATAAACTCAATTTCCAAGCCTCTACAGATGTTCCACATGGATCTATTCGGTCCAGTAAACGTGCAAAGTATCAGAAAGACATCTTATTGTTTAGTTATCATTAATGACTTTACAAGATTTTCTTGGGTTTTCTTTTTGCGTGCTAAATCTGAAACGGCTGAATTATTAAAAGAGTTTATCATTAAAGTAGAAAATCAACTAGATCAAAAAGTAAAAATCGTTCGAAGTGATAATGGAACAAAATTTAAAAACGCTAATGTTGACATGTTCTATGCAGGAAAAGGGATCGCTCATCAGTTCAGTGCTCCTAGAACTCCATAACAAAATGGAGTTGCAGAAAGGAAGAACAAAACTTTGATTGAGGCAGCTCGTGCAATGTTAGCAGATGCAATGATTCCAATCACTTTCAGGGATTAAGCCATATCAACTGCGTGTTTTGTTCAGAATCGTACACTATTGGTGAACGATAAACAGAAAACTCCTTATGAGTTGATGTTTGGCAGGAAACCAAACATAGATTTTCTTAAATCTTTTGGTTGTTCGGTTTTGATTTTAAACTCAAATGATCAGCTTGGAAAATTTGAAGCAAAATCTGATGATGGATTTTTTCTTGGATATTCGTTAGTTTCAAAAGCATTTAGAGTTTATAACTCTAGGAAGAATGTTATCATTGAAACTTTAAATATTAAATTTCTTGAAAATTTATTTCCATCAGTTGCAAATGGTCCAGCTTGGTTATTTGATTTAGATTCTTTGTCAAACTCATTCAATTCTGCTTGTTAACTTGGACTGGTTCAGGGGGTCAAGTTCAGGTATTCACACTTTGTTTACCTAAATCTGCTTGCTAACTTGGACTCCTTAGAATACTACATGTTTCTTAAATATGTCCAGCACATTCTTAACTATGAACTGGGCTCACAGTTGAGGGGAACAGGTGGGATTCTTAAACTGGGATAGATGAAGCCCGACATCTTTAAAATCATGAGAAAACCAACTGTGGCATTCTCTGGGGTAGAAACAGCCCTTGTCCCCAAAATGTTAGAGCTCATTGCTCAAGATGACAACCTAGCAGCACCAGCTAGTGTTGAACCCACAAACCTGTTATCTCCCAACCACCATCTTAAACTAAAATAACCATCACATACTCAAGAAAATCCAAACGAACCCCTGCTCAAGCTATTTAGTCTGAGAAGGCCCCTATATCACCATCCATGCAAAAGGAAGTGGACACTGGAGCTCCCACTTCACTTGAGAAGCAAACCACTCCCATCTCTCATATGATCAGTGCCGAGGTTACTCATGCTCAGCCTGATGAGCTCATCACCCAAACAGCCTTAAGCCTTCACTTAGAGTCTCAAAACTCTAGTGAACAACCTTCAGGAGACAGTTACCAACCCCAGCCTTTTAATCTAAACCAGCCAATCCCTAACCTTGAATTCTATGATGATGAAGACATGGGCTTTAGTGAGTACCATGAGTCTCTCTTCTCCACCCTTGCTCAAGGAGAGATGAGTGCTCTTGCCACTCCCATGTCTAGCCCATATCATCCACCCCATACTGAGGTGGATCTCCCTGAACAAGTTCAGGAGGTCCATAAGAAGAAGGCTCTCATTATTGCTAGTGATTACATCATTAAGACCTCAACCATGGCAACCCAGCCCATTGACACTTCACCTGAAGTTGTCAGTGAGTAGAGGAAATCCAGCAGCCAAGAATACTATGCTGGTAATGAGGAAGATGACATTAGTCCCATTCTCTCATCCCCTCATGATTCTTCTTCTAAAGATAAGGGGATTCTGAAACTAAAGGTGCAACAACTTTAACAACTATGCACCTATTTAGTCTCCAAGGTCAGTCATTTGAAATCTCAAGTGACTACCTTACAGAAGAGGGTCAATGACTAGCAACTTGAGATCACCGATCTTAAGGACAAGTTAGCTGAGAGACGAAGAAGACAAACTCAACCAGGTCCACAAGAATCTGTGGAAGTAGTGGACTTGACCTCTAGCTTAACTGTGCAAGTGGGTGATGCTACCAAAAAGGGGGAGAAAGTCTCTACTACCACAGAAACTGGGAGTTCTGTCTTGAGTATCGACAATGAGGACTCACCACCCTCTCTTGCAGTTGTCCAGACTCAACAACTTCCTTAGGCTCACACTGATATGGAGGCCATAATTCCAATGGCCATGTCTACGCCATCCTACCCTTCTGAAAATCCAATAGTGGGATGGTGGTATGACAATTCAAGAATGGCATTGGTGCTCTCAAGATCTCAAGGGCAGCAGGAGCTCTTCAACTTTCAGACCCTGAGATTCCATAAGAGTATTTAGTTAATCTGCCGCTTGTCAACCCAAGCTAAAACGGACAAGCTGGCAGGTTAGCTTAGGCAATTCAAGATTGGGTGCTGAAGGAATTCAGACAAAGAGCACAATTATATAGTTAGAGGCTAGTAGGGAAAACTAATGGTCAAATGTATACTGAGGTAGACCCTAAGATTAGCTTTGAAGGGGAAACCTCAGTTAAAGGCCCTGTAGTAGAACCTGTGAACCTTGAAGGCTCACCCTCAGCATCAAGTACCTTCAATGAAACACCTACAGGTGAAGGTGTATCACAACCTCTCTCTGGCCAGAGCTCAAGCTCAGCACAACCATTAGAAGGCCAAAACTCTCTCCACCCTGAGTCATACAAGCCACCAATTGACAAAGGGAAAAGGAAAATGACTACTAAGGCAATTAAGGAGGAGAAGAGAGAGAGGAAGAGGAAGACCATGGGAGAGAAATCTGGAGAAATCCCAAGCTTTATGCAAGTTGCAATCAGGGCTACTCACAGGCCTAACACTCTGGATGATGAGTTAAGAGCAGCCAGATTGAACTACCTGGGATTAAGAAGTTACAATATAGATGAAATCATCTCTCTCCCCTCAGAATTAGATAAACTGGCAGACAAAGAGCTATACAAAGAGAGGAAAGAGGCTGAGGCTGTAGAACTGCTCCTTAAAATCAAGGAAGAAAAAAGAAAAAAGAAACTTCATAAAGCTCCTGTCCTCTCTCCAATTCAAGAAAGCCCTGAGAAGGAGTCTGTGGTTGTACAAGAGGAACAAACTCAGATAGATAAAGAACAAGAAAGACAGAAGATGTTAGCCTATCTAAGTGCCACAGGTCTCGATCAGGCAGCAGCTCTCAACCCTCTCTCATATGAATATATTGAGTTTGAGTACCTCAAATAGCTGGATAAAGAAGCTCAAACTCAAAGAAAAGCTGTTAAGAGGAAAATGAGAGAAGAGGCTGCTAAAACAAGAGCCACCATCAGAGCACAAGAAAAGAAGTATGCTGACAGACTAAAGATGGTGAGCTTCTTGAAGCTGTGTGGGTTCTCTGGAAAGAGACTTAGTCTTATGTCTCTATCCATCATGGATGAGCATATCAGAAGGATCAATCAAAAGATAAAGGAAGGTCAGCTAGTTGACTTGCATTCTCCACAACGTCTAGCTGTACCTAAAGTTGACGTGAAGGTTGAACCACAAGAGACAACACAACCTGATCCTGAAGCTACAATCAAGCCAACTCCATTTTTTGACCCACAGCAGGGTTCCAAACACCCTTCTTCTGAACAAATAGGGGATAAGGACCCAACTGAGGAGAATAAAGAAAGCACAACTAGCACTGCAGGCCACTCTCCTCGGTTGAAATACAGAAAGAGGAAAAAGATGGCCATCAGAAGGGACAAGAAGAAGAAAAAGAAGACCAAGGCATCCACCTCAGCATCTTAGGATGAATCAGAACATCCTGAGGAAATGCAACAAAAGGCTGCTCAATCAACTGCAATTCAAGTAGAGCCTCTTGCATCTGGAAGACCCATCCTGTCCTGGTCATTTGCTACTAATCCAGACGGATGGTATGTCATCAGAGATCAAGGTGGTCAAGATGTCTATCTTTGGTAGGACATGCTTTATCTACCTCTACATGATCTCTTTGACATGAGAAGATATTATGAATGTTTGAAGGATCCGGATCAATTGATGAAGAAAGGAATGCTTCTGATCCTAATAAGGACTGTCAACTACTAAAGAACTTCTCTGTTTTGGTAGCATCAGCCTAGGGGGAGTTTGTAAGGATTACAGAAGAGGCTGATGCACCCAAAACACTTAAAGTGCTTCCTGCATGCATACACTTTATGCATGGTGGAAGTTACTTCGGAAGTTTTACACACTGCAAAGAAAATACTCTAAGTGTAAAATCTTTCGAAGCCAAAGACCAGATCTTCTGAAGCCAAAGATGAAGTCTTCTGAAGCCATGAAGATAAAAGACTGATTTCTTTCGAAGGCAGAGAAGACATGCTTTCTCTGGTCCACTTTTTCAGAAAGCTGACCAACTTTCCGCTGCCACTTTGAAGACTCACCAACTTACACAAGTTCGTAAAAAGGTCCATGCTTAAGCAAACTGTAGATTATGGTCTTGAGTCTGTAACTTTCCACATTATGTACTTTTATCCTTTTTGTAATATATTAGGATGTGAGCTATGGCATGTCATAGTCACTAGTCAAAAAGCCAATCTGACTTTTAATTTTACATTGATCTTGTTGTCTAGAGTAGTGTTTCTGGCTGGCCTTCAAGTATGGCCGGCTGTAGGATGTAGTATAAAGTATCTCAAGTCCTTGTATTTTATTTCTATGCTTTGTAACATTTGTAAAAGAACTTGAGAGCAATATACTTATTTCTTGAAAACTATTCTGAGTTGTTGTTCTTAGTTCTGGCTCATTTGTTTGCTTGTGTTCCTGAGTATCATTCCAAAGTTCAAGTTCCTTATTTGATCTGTTAAGTGTTCTAGGTCTTTTCTCATTGTGAGACTGATTGTATTGACCCCCTTCATCGGTCCTGCAGAAGGTATCGTATGGTTTAGAAAGAAAGGGAGGTTAGCTCCCAGGTATGTGAAACTATTCGAAATCACTAAAAGGATTGATCCTGTGGTGTATCGGCTAAAGTTACCCTAAAAGCTTAGTGGTTTACATGATACATTCCATGTATCAAACCTCAAGAAACGTCTGGCTGATGGCTCCCTTTATGCTAATCAATGAAATTCGAATCGACAAGAAACATCACTTTTGAAGGAATTGATAGAGAACATGGATAGGGAAGTTAAGAAGTTGAAGCGCAGTAAGATCCCAATCTCTAGAGTTTGATGGAAACCTAAGCGAAGCCCTAAGTTCATTTGGGAGCGGGATGATAAAATGAGACATAAATATTTGCATCTTTTAACGGATAGAATTTCGGTATCTAATTCAGCTGAATTTCAGGACGAAATTCTTTCAACCGGGGGATTCTGTGACATCCGTCACTAGCAGGTCCGTCAATTAACTTGAAGCTCGTTATCTCTCCTTGTGTGCGTGTATTACAGTATGCGTGTATATGTATATATGCGACGGGTGTGTGTATATAATGTGTGTGTGAGTTACAAGTGTGGGCATATATGTATATGTATATATGCGACGGGTGTATGTATATAATATGTGTATGGGTTGTTCGTATGTATGTGTATATATATATGTGTGTGTGTGTGTGCTATGGTGTGTTAGGTGTGATATTTGTGTGTGTTAGATTGTATGCATATGTATATGTGTGTGTTTTGAATGTATGAATATATATGTGTGTTACCCGTAAGTATACATTCAAATATGTGTGTATTTACTATGTGTTTGGGTGTGTGTGTGTGGTAGTTGAGTAAGTGTGTGTGTGTTTAGTGTGTAACCGTGTGTGTGTGGGTGTTTACTATGTGTTTTGGTGTGTGTGTGTGTGGTAATTGTGAGTAAGTGTGTGTGTAAAATGTGCGTGTTTAGTGTGAGACCTTGTGTGTGTGTGTGTGTGTTTTAGATGTGGAGTGTGTGTGAAATAGTGTGAGTGGTGTATGAAATATTATGTTGTAGTTGTTAATAATAATAATAACATTATTATCTTTACTATTATCATTACCATTATTATCTTTTTTTTTCTTTTTACTAACATAGTGTGTTGGAGTGTATAGTAATATACAAATGTTGTGTGTGTGTCGCGCATTAAACCCGAACCGACCCGAAACCGATCGAATGTATCTTTCCTCATAAAACGTGTTTAAAGACTTAATTATAATTAATTATAGGTGTTAGATCGTCGTTTGTTCTCACCCGTTGAAGCTTTTGTTCATCTTTATTTTTTGTCGTATTTCAAGGTGAGTTTCGCGGCCTCGTTTTATTACAATTATTTATAAATATGAAGGGGGAAAAGTACACTCAACCATTTTTATGCTGTTAACTCATTTATTCATTTGGGACTATGTGTTATAGTTTTGCAAGTTTATATATGGTTCATGCATGAGTATTTTGTCTGATTTTTTATTCACAACTATTTAACTCCGGTGTTGGAGCCGACGGACAGGTATTGATAGTACTATTAGGCTGACATCTCCACCCTTGTTTGTTAGTATACTAGTTGGGACTGACAGTGGCCACGGACGGGCCCTAGGGTGAATATGTTCCGACAAGATCTGTGTGTATGTCATAGGTTTAGTTGTGATGCTCATGTTTACATGTGATATTGTTTGCTTATAACTGTATGCACTTATGTCCTATCAAACTATTACACAGCATCAAGTTTATTTATTATTTTAAACCTGCGAACTCACCAACAATATGTTGACCTTTTTGAGCGTATCTTTTCAGTTAACATTAATCGAGAATAGCTTATTATGAGGCCTTAATGTTGACCTAAGAAATTCGAGCTAGGTTTGCCTTGACACATTAACAATGATTGTTGGCTTTTTTTTCATACTGAATATTGTTTCACTTAGACTTGTTCCCGGATTGTGGGAATTCATCTGTATTGTGCTTGATTGACTATGCTGTCGTGAATTGACTAACCACGACACAAGTCACCATTTGTGTCGGGTGACGTCATGACACGTTATTATATCATTTAATGCTCTCTAATAATTAACAATGTGTTATAACGATCCCGTCCGTTACATCCTTGTGTTTCCTCTATAAGCGGGGGTGTGACAGATTAGTATCAGAGCCATTGGTTATAGAGAATTAGGTGGATTATTCGACCTAGACTATAACCTAAGTACCCACATGTAGTATTCATAATAGGATTATGTGTGCAATAATATACATGTGAACGTTCTAAATGCATTATGGGCTATGCTTACATAGCCTATCATAAAAGCTATTTGTGATATACTTATTTGAGAAAGTTGTGGGCATTGTATCATCTATTTATAACTTGAGAAAGCTTTAGGTAAGCCCATCCCTTTGTTATGACTTATATTCGGATCGGATTGCTAAGTGTTACTGTAAGAACTCTTCTAAGGACTTAGGTTGTTAAACTAACCTTTATTTCGTGAGTCTGTCGATGTCACATTTGCTATAGGCACCCTTATTCACAACTTAGGGTTTCTACGAGAACTTTTTAACCAAATCTGGACCATTGATTCTTGAATCACTTTATGATCTAAAGATCAGGATTATTTTGGAATATAATATTTAGTAACACTCAACCATTATTGATCAGTTGAGGGTATAATGGTAATTTACCTTACTAAAAGTTATACCCATCAAGACTTTTGTTGAATAGAAAAAGCAACTGTCAAATCACATCACAACTACTAAATTAATATTTGTCTTTATTTTGAACAAATGTCAAAAGACTGTAAACTTTGTTTTCTCAAAGAAAAGGGGCAAAACAAATTCAGGGTTTCTATCCTTTGTCTTTGAAGACGAACGCGAAGGCGAAAGCAAAGAGTGGTGTAAACGGTATTTTCTCTAAGAATATTTTGTCAACATTGTCGAAGGCGATTAGTGTTGAAGACGATGAAAGAAATGCAAAATCGGTAAGTTGCTCACATTCTTGCAATTAAAATCGCGAAATAGAGTTTCAAAAAGTAGCAAAATGTTAGAATTAATGTTTTGGCTTCGGTTGTTTCACTAATTTTTACATTCTATGAACATATTAGAATGGCAAGATAGTTTTATAAACATAAACCCTAGAACCCGAATGGTTGGGTATAAGTTTTTATCTGATGATTATGGTTTGGGGTTTTTGGTAAAATTTTAGATGCAACTAAATGATTCATATTTTTGTTATTAAGTTCTCACAAAATAATACGTTAGAATTGGGATATCGGCCCTGAAACTGTTAAACAACAAAGAAATTTCTGCTCAAAACAAGATTCTATGAAAAAACTATTTTTTGGTTGGATCATTGGAAAAAATTAAGTATATTTCAAAAATAAAATTTTTCCAGAATTTTATACTGAAAAAATCAAGTATTTTAAGTGGATTTAATCAATGAGTGTTATATATTAACAATTACGGTTCAACATCCCCAGTTTTAATGAAAGCTCTTTTAACGTATATAGTATGATTGTGATTTTAAGAGATTTAACAGCAAAAGGAAGAACTTACATGTGCGAAACTCTAACAAATGGAGACACTCGAAACGTAAACAAATACGATTAGAATCAGTATTTATGTTTTTTTAATATAAATTAATTTTAAAATTATATAATTGTTGCTAACAGGAAGGAGTAGTGAAAGATTAGCACGTAAATCACTTAACAGATTTACAAACACAGCGGATAGTCCTATAGAGATTGACATTCATGAACATACGGACTACGGTTAGTTACTTCCCACATTATAACATCTTATATGAAATTATTTATCTTATATAATGTAATGCAATGTAGCATATATTTTTTTAATAACACATAATAAGTATGTTAACACAGGGTCTGCTTATAAAGCAAAGGTGCTAAACATTTCATTATTGTCGTCGGAAGGACCAAGTTTGCGCGCAAACGTTAAACGTAATTTAATATTAGTACATTATTGTAAATTACCTGTTTTAAAGTTGAATTTGGTTGCTTAGAAAATTTGATTGATAGAAAATAAATGACTGGGTAATTAACATATAAACAAGGACTTGTGTAAAGCGCACATTCAATGATACAAAATCGGCGAGAAGCACGGATGAAGACAGTTTGACCGGTAAATCTGCTTAATCTTTTATTTACCTTAAATTTCATACTTATTCAAATTTAGCATATTTGGAAAATTTTAAAATTATGTTAAACCTGAACCGGCAGACAAAGAAAACATGCCAATTGTTTCATTATTGTCGTCAGAAGGACCAAGTACGCGCAGAAATGTTAAACGTAAGCTACTGTTATTACATTATATAAATACTTGTTTGTACATGTTTAGCTGCTTGTTTGTTTTTCAGTGTATCCCCAAATAAGAGTTTCTAATTATATTATTCTTAGGGACTTGTGTTAAGCACATATTGACTGATACCAAATCCGAGGAAAACGCGGTTAAAGAATGTTTTTTTTAGGTATGGGTAGTTTTAAAACAACTCTTGGAAACTAGAATCGTTCTGATAGTGTACTTGTAGTTAAATTAAAAAAAAACTTTGTTCAGATTACACTGGCATGCATTAAAATGGGGGAACCAATGATGTGGATGTTTTTAAAAAACCTGACATGTGTTGCGTTATCCAGTAAAATTATAGACTTAAAGAAATGGTGTCTTAAATAAATAGTTATTCTTCTAAAATTTGTTTTAGTGTGCATTTGGTAATTGTTTATATTGTTAACAGGAAAAGAATTGGTGTGTGTGGAAGTACCAGTGAGTGTAAGAGGAAACGATGTAGTATTGTATTGGACAAGAAAAATTCAAACCCTAAGAAAAACAAAACAGGGGTTAAAAATTCTAAGAAGTATCTGTCAATAATCAATAGATGCTCGCCAAAGACTCTTTCAAAAGCTATTACGTTACTAAACCTAGAGCAACGAAATGTTGTTGAAGAAATGGGATTCGGTAAACTATTGGCTCTGAAGGTAGATGGAATTCCGCAGAAGCTAGGTTACTATGTTGTAGATGTGTTTAACGAAGATAACATGGAGATAGATTTGCCGTATGGCATGATAAAAGTTGATAAGGACGCAGTTCACATAGACGATTGGAGGAGTTTATACGATGATTCTTACATATCACCGGCAGATATAGTTGCATGTTTCACAAACACTGCTCATACCAACATAAACTACTTCAAGCTAGACTTCTTGGCTTTGTTCTTGGCGACAATGGTGGAATGTCATGCACACGGGAAATGTAAGCTTAATGCCATTTACCGACTGAACAATAGGATGGATATAAGCAACATTAATTGGTGTGCGTATATGGTGAGCAGATTCAAAACCAGTAAAATGATGTGGGAAAAGAATAACACAAAACCTTTCACAGGAGCATTGACAATACTTATGGTATGTTACAACAAAAAATTAGGTAATATCATTACTTTACTATAAGTGGGTGGGAGTGACATAGCCTTACATTAATGTAGGTCATTAGGTTGTTTTATAATTGTCATTAATTGTAACAAAAATTTAAAATCCCTACATAATTGCAGCTGCTATACGTGCGTGGAATGAACTGCAGAGGTATGACTGAAGATTATTCCAAACCCACCATTCAAATATGGAATTTGACAGATTGAAATTAAGACAAAAAATAGAAATAAAAAATGGTGGCTTTGGTAAAGGTGAATTAGTGGGAATATTTCCTTATGGTTGGGGGAAAGGAAAGAAACGGTGCGGTGGTGTAGATAAAAATGTTACAGTTAAGGATGTTAAGGAGGTAAGAAACTTTCTGCAGGATTGTTGAAGGGGTTCAATGCAATCAGTTTCATAATGAGGATAGACTTAGAACACTTAACAGATCAAATAAGGAATTGGAACCTTGGAATGATACTAAGAACATAAACAAGCAAGAGAGACAGAACTAAGAACAACAATATAATGGTTTTCAAGGATTAAGTATATTGCTCTCAAGTTTTTTTACAAGTATTACAAAGCATGAAAAATAAGATACAAGGACCTGAGATACTACAACTTATAGCCGGCCATACTTTGAAGCCCAGCTGAAAACACTAATCTAGACAACAAGATCAATATAAAGTCAAAAGACAGATTGCCTTTTGATTAGAGACTATGACATGGCATAGCTCACATCCTAATATATTACAAAAAAGGATAAAAGTACATAAAGTAGAAAGTTACAGACTCAAGACCATAATCTACAGTATCCTAAAGCATGGACCTTTTCACAAACTTGTGTAAGTTGGTGAGTTTTCAGAATGGCAGCGGAAAGTTGGTCAGCTTTCTGAAAAAGTTGATAAAAGAAAGCATGTCTTCTCTGTCTTCGGAAGAAATTAGTCTTCTATCTTCATGGTTTCGAAAGACTTTGTCTTCTAAGCTTTGGAAGACTTCATCTTTGGCTTCAGAAGATTTGGTCTTTGGCTTCAGAAGATTTTACACTTAGAGTAATTTTTTTGCAGTGTGTAAAACTTTCAAAGTAACTTTCACCATGCAAAAAGCACCTTGAGTGTTTTGGGTGCATCAATCTCTTTTTTAATCCTTACAAACTCCCCCTAGGCTGATGCTACCAAAACAGAGAAGTTTTTCAGTAGTTGACAGTACTCATTAGGATCAGAAGCATTCCTTTTTTCATCAATTGATCCGGATCCTTTAGACTTTCATAATATCTTCTCATATCAAAGAGATCATGCAGAGGTAGATCAAGCATGTCTTTCCAGAGATCGACATCTTGACCACCTTGATCTCTGATGACGTACCATCTGTCTGGATTAGCAGCAAATGACCAGGACACGATGGGTCTTCCTGATGCAAGAGGCTCTACATGAATTTGATTTGATTGAGCAGCCTCTTGTTGCAATTCCTCAGGATGCTCTGATTCATCCTGAGGAACTGAGGTGGATGCCTTGGACTTCTTTTTCTTCTTCTTGTCCCTTTTGATGGCCATCCTTTTCCTCTTTATGTATTTCAACTGAGGAGAGTGGCCTGCAGTGCCAGTTATGCTTTCTTTATTCTCCTCAGTTGGGTCCTTATCGATCCCCTATTTGTTTAGAAGAAAGGGGGTCAGAACCCTGCTGTGGGTTCGAAGATGAAGTTGGCTTGGATGTAGCTTCAGGATCAGGTTGTGTTGTCTCTTGTGGTTCAACCTTCACCTCAACTTCAGGTACAGCTGGACTTGGTGGAGAATGCAAGTCAACAAGCTGACCTTCCTTTATCTTCTGTTTGATCTTTCTGATGTGCTCATCCATTGTGGATAGAAACATAGGACCAAGTCTACTTCCGGAGAACCCATACAGCTTCAAGAAGCTCACCATCTTTAGTCTGTTAGCAGACTTCTTTTCTTGTGCTCTGATGGTGGCTCTTGTTTTAGCAGCCTCCTCTCTCATCTTCCTCTTGACAGCTTTTCTTTGAGTTTGAGCTTCTTCATCAAGTTGTTTGAGGTACTCAAACTCAATGTACTCATATGAGAAAGGGTTGAGAGCTGCTGCCTGATAGAGACCTGTGGCATTCAGATAGGCTATCATCTTTTGTCTTTCTTGTTCTCTGCCTATCTGAGTTTGTTCCTCTCGTTCATCTTTTGTATAATACATGAGCGACTTAATCTTATTACTAGAGAAAACATATTTGATTTGTGATTTTAACATGTGGAATTTGATGCAGATGTGGGGAGATCTCATTCAAAAAGCTAAAGATGGAGGCTTGGATGTTATTGTCATATGTGTTTTGATGGTCATGAACTCACATTGACAAACCTGTGTGTGAGTTATAAACATGTGATATTTTATGAAAAATACATGATTTTCTTTGAATTTAGTTTTCTTAATTTGTTAAGAAAATCTAGTAAACTATATGGGAGTTCTAAATACTTTATGCTTTAGAAAATCAAGCAATAAAGGCTAATGAAACCAAGACCTTTGCACGAGTCAAAACTATGTTAACAAATTAATATAAACTTCATTACTATTAATATAAACTTCATTACTATACATCAATCTGTATAATACACCGGGTTTTAAGTGCGTGATTGATAATATTGTATTCTTTTACACAAGTCGTGCAATACATAATGAATTTTGTCATGTAACTACTTCTATACATATTTATTTGATGTTGACATACTTAGCCTTCTTAATAATCACTATAATATTTTTCAATCCGTGTAACACACGAGTTGTTAGGCTAGTAATGATTTATCTTTCGTTTCTACGTATTGGATTGAAGTTACGACAAATCTGTTACGCGCCCGTTGTGGCGTGGCTGTACAATTAAAAGAAATGTGATTGATGTTGCGGCAAATCGTTTACGGGGATTGAAATATAGCTAAAAACTTATGTTATGTACGTATAATAACTTATAAACAAGGTTTTATATATATATATATATATATACCTTAAAAGAGTCATATTCACGTCATAAGTGTAACGTAGGACTACGTTATACAGCATTGCATTAATTTCAATTAAAGACCCTTAGATCACATGTCAATCATCTCAAATTTGTAATTGTCTCAAATTTAAGTATTTGTGTACAAGACTCGAACTTTTTATGATACTTCTTTTCTTTCTCATTCAAGTTTATGACGGTTTCTTTTTTTTATATAAAGTTGTAAGTGTTACAATGATGCTCAGCTTTTGTTTTTTTACCTTAAAGTGTGGGTTCGGCATTACAATTCAGTGTTAGTTTTTTTTTCACGGTTTAACCCCTCTATGATGCAACACACAAGTCTTAATTCTAGTTTTTTCTTTTATAAAATAGGATTACAAACAGGGGCATCCCCCAGGCGTTTTAGCACGGTGGGCGACAAGCAGACAACAAAAAGTAGAACCAAGCAAATCAGATTAAACAAACACAATTAACTAATTATATTTCTAGACTATTTAGTCATATATGGAGTTGTATCATTCATTGTTAAAGCAACTTCAGCAATATTCCTTTCTGAATCATCTTCACTTCAACGTCACTCACCTCTTTATCCAAACTATTTTTAGTACCAAAATTATTATAATATTTTTTAAGTGCATCAGACCATCTTGAATATATATCACATGAGGAAAGCATATTACAATCAAAATACTTATGAGCTTCTTTTCTTTCGCTATCCCATAATTGTATCTTAGCATCATAGTAATCATCAAAGTGGTTCCCTTGTTGACTATGATCCTCCAAACCTGAGAACGAATTAGTGATAACAATCTTATGTTGTAGCAGAGCCTTTCTATTATCTCAAGAGCTTAAAGGTGCTAGTATGCTTTAAATAGTAGGATTGTTATGATCATTTGAATATGTTTTTCTCAATGCAACGACAAATATCATATCCCATAGTTGATGATGTTGACACGTTTTTGATCCTTCACTTGTTGGTGTTGTGGCCTTCTTGACCAATAATTGTTTGAGGTATTATGCGATTCCAAACATTCTTTTTTTAACTTTTCTTATAGGTTTATGGATCTTGATATTTAATTCAATAGTTAGAAGCTACACTTAAAAGATTTCTTTACGTTTCTTTTATTTTATAACATTCGTATAAATTATATTTATTACATGCACATTGAGTGAATGTTACTATAGTGCAGATTATGTGCCAAAGCGTATTCTACCATTTGGATTTGATTCCCCATCATCTATTAAAACAACAACAAAGTATTCTTTGTGTTTGATATATCAGGATTATGTCAACCAAATGGTTTTTTTCATTGTATTCAACTCTATTATACCTAAATCTTTGATCTGGCCTCGATTAATATTTTAGATCATATTACTTTTTTAGATAAACTTATTTGAATAAACCTAATATATTTCTTCCATACATGGATGTCATTCCAAGAGCCATATATGAGTCATCATAGTGACTTATTTATTCAACCCGTTTAATACACGAGCAGTGACGGATCCAGGATTTTTCATGAGCGGGGGCAAAATGAATTCAATAAAATAAGTCGGTTAAACAATATAGTTAAAATGCGCCGATCAAAATCGTTTAAAACTTGTCGATATATAAGCATCTAATTCCATGATACCAAACACGAACAACGGTTTAGGTTCAAACTTCTAACGAACATAATAAGACCCAAGTTATATTTTGATAATGTATTTGACTTAGACAAACAGATCAAGATTGTAAAATTAATTTCAAGAAACACGATACAGATGATGTTTTGTCACATTAGTTATTCTAGATGCTTATATTACCAACAAACAACACTTCAAAATTAGTTTTCAAAGTAGAATAATTTAGATTGCAAAATAACAATATTATATTATATAGATTGAAAATTAAATTAGTTAACTTATAGAGAAAATTAACCTCTACTACAAAAGAATTTTGGTTAAGGACTTGAAAATAAATACTAAATGCATGGTACTCTCGAAAACCAATTGAAAAATTCAAAATCCAATCGAAAATCTCATCTTGATTACGAAATCTTTGTAAGTTTATATCTTTTTTTTCTTATGAACAATAATTATTAAATTTTGTAGGATAAATATAGCACAACTCTATAAGATTTTAACCCTCTAAACTTTTAGTTGTGAGGTATATACCATTTAACTATTAGGATATTCTTAATTGGAACGTAATTTAGCCTACATAAGTATTTGGTTAAGTTATCCAATTAGAATTCTAAAAACAACGTGTTCGTCTATCTTCATTCTCTTCGACCACAATGCTAGATGATGAAAGTTGAAGTCCATTTAAGTATTTTAGAGGGCTCAAAAGGATTCTCAAAGGGGCTTATGAAATGGCATGTGATAAATTATGAAGGGGCCTAAAACTTTTCTTATTAAAATTACCTTAGTGGTTATTAGTTGAGTTGGGGCCTTACCCTCCACTCACCCCAATGTCCATTCGCCCTTGTACACGAGTTTACTAAATCTTCTATCATATATAAAAACTGACAATATATAAAATAATATTTAAATATAAGATATGATTAAAATCTTAATTATTATTAATAGAATAAGATATTTTGTTTTAAAAACACATTTTAAAAAATATCATTTATAAAAGCTTTCTTATTATAAATTCTAATTTTAATTATTTTATAAAAATTTTACTTTTTAAAATACACCAATTTTAAATGTTTTATATTTCAAAAACGTTTGACGTTTTAAAAATTTTTCTTAATTTATTTCACATTATGTTAATATAAAAAGAATTAAATAATATTAGTAATTAATATGATTATTTAATAAAACAGATAGACAGGAAAAACTTGATAAATATAAATGTGAATATTCAATGTATTAAAATAGAAAAATTATTCAAAACTTACCAATTAAAAATGAATGAATGCTTGCACCAAGCGTGAAAAAAAATACAACTAGTAAACTTTATCACATTACATACAATATTTGTAAAAATAAAACTTGAGTTTTTTTATTATATTTTAAATTATTACATCTAACAACATTATTACACATCATATAGAAACAAAAGGTCAAATATTATTCTGATAACACTGTAACTATGAGTGGTCCACTTACACTTTCCCATCACGGGTGAATGTTCCCTTGTCTGAAAATGTCAAGTTAAAACAATATAACACGTTTTATTTAGAGTTAAATACGTTTTACGTCCCTGAGATTTTATAGAAATTATCATTTAATCCAAAAGTTTAAAATATTGTCATTTGCATCCAAATGTTTTATTAAAACTGCCATTTGAATCCATTTGGCTATATCTAACTAACACGGTTAACTTTTTCCGTTAAGTTTCCAATATGAGAGTTATTTTAATTAAAAAAATTATAAAATAAAGAACCAACTCACATGTGGGTTTTTATTATTTAGCTTCTTTTGATAATTACAGTTATGATTTGACTTTATTATAATCTTTTATTGTTTTGTCTTGTTAATGTATTTTGGTTTAGTAATCGTGTTACTTTTGCCCGTTTTATTAAACATAGATTTTTTTGGTTTAAAGTTTAATTATGGTTACAATAATTGATATTTTATGATTATTATTCATGACAGCTAATTTCATATTATTAATTGTTCTTATATTTTTATAATAATCTGTTTTTTATAGTTATGATTCAAATAATTTATGTTATTTCACTTGTTTGTTTATTTATATATATTTTTGTTTTGTATATTTTATAAAGTTAGAAATGAATCAAATTTAGTTAGTTAAGTTTATATTTTATTTTATCTAATAGGACGTGCATATAAAACTTTCTTGATTAAATAAAAGAACTGCTGATCTATTATTACTTGTAAATTAAAATCGCAATAATGATTACCAAAAGAGACTTAACGCCTAAAACTTATCACGTAGAGCTGATTTTTATTATTTTGTAATTGTTTTGACTAAAATACCTCTAATTTAGGAAACTTAACGAAAAAACTTAACGACGTTAATTAAGAGTAGTTAAGTGGATTCAAATGGCAATTTTTGTGAAACCTTTGGATGCAAATAGCAACATTTTAAACTTTTGGATTCAAATGACAATTTATATGAAACCTCAGGCACGTAAAACGCATTTAACTTTTTTATTTATTAAGCATACACAATACAACTTACCCATTTGAGCTCCTCAAAGCCTAACTCTTTTTCGTTTTCAGATTCACATTGACACAAAAATGGATTCAATTCATGGCTTCATACACATCCTCTTGTCTCACTCCCCCATCAAAACCTTCAAATCTCACCCACCTCCCATCGTTTCCCTCATGAAATCAAGATCATTTGTACCTCTAAATGGTCATTCAAGAAGCTTACAGTTAAACTTGTCTTTACTCCAAAAAATATTTCTCACTCTTGATGAAGCTATTAGTAAGTTTCTTGATCCTCCCCTTAGCCTCTCGGTGGACCCGCGTTACACCCTAACCGATAACTTCTCACCAGTTGACGAACTCACCCCTACCGAATGCGAAGTCGTATTTGGATCCATCCCTCGTTGCCTAGACGGCGTCTACATACGCAACGGCCCCAACCCGCAGTTTATCGCTAGCAGTCCACAACACTACCTGGATGGGGACGGTATGGTTCACTCCATTAGGATATCCAAAGGTAGACCCATCACTTTCTGCAGCCGATACATCCGGACCAACAAGTACGTAGCGGAGAACAAAGCTCGATCGCATGTCGTCCCGAATGTCATCGGAGGTATGCAAGGCCTTGGCGCGTTCGTCGCTCGCGCGACATTGTTTGTCGCAAGAGCAGTGTTGGGGCATTATGATGTGGCTAAAGGCATTGGTGTTGCTAACACTAGTTTAGCTTACTTTGGGGGTGGGCTCTACGCGTTATGCGAATCTGATCTCCCGTATGCGATTAAAGTCGAGGACAACGGCGACATAGTCACATTGGGTCTGCATGATTTCAAAGGAAAGCTTTCGATGAACATGACGGCTCACCCAAAGATCGATCCCGAGACTAAGGAGGCGTTCGCGTTTCGCTATTGGGCAACATATCCGTATATAACTTACTTTCGCTTTGATGCTGATGGAAATAAGCAAGCTGATATCCCTATTTTCTCCATGAAGGAACCTTCTCTAACTCATGATTTGGCGATCACTCGAAAGTATGCAATCATCTGCGATATTCAGCTGGGAGCGCATCCGATGAACCTGATCCGCAGAGGAAGCCTTGTGAGCGTGGATAAAACTAAAGTTCCGCGACTAGGGGTTCTTCCTCGATACGCAAAGGATGAATCCGATATCAAGTGGTTTGAGGTGCCCGGGTTCAATATATTTCATGCGGTTAATGCGTGGGATGAGACCGACGAATATGGGAATGATGTCGTGGTGTTGGTGGCACCGAATATATTGTTTATAGAACACTTCTTTGAGCGGGTGGATCTGATCCAAGCATCCATGGAGAAAGTGACAATTCACTTGGGGACAGAGGTTGTGTTGAGACAAACTTTGTCCACTGATAACTTGGAGTTTCCTGTGATCAATCCATCATATATTGCAAAAAAGAACAAGTAATTGAAAAAAAAAAACACTTTATATCGTACACATTATTCTAGTCAATAGTTTAGTGACAAGAACTTATGGTCATGCAGGTACGTTTATGCAGCGATTTCGGAGAAAACGCCAATAAAATCAAGGATGATGAGGACGATAGGAGTGGCGAAGCTTGACATCACAGCATCAGAAAACAACAAAGAACCACACGAGCACACAGTGGCACGTCGGATTTATGGTGATAATTGCTTTGGTGGTGAACCATTTTTTGTTGCAAGGGACCCCGACGAGTCGAATCCAGATGAGGATGATGGACATTTGGTGTCATACGTGCATAATGAAACGTCGGGCGAGTCGAGGTTCTTGGTGATGGATGCTCGGTCACCTAATCTAGAGATTGTTGCCGCGGTCAAGCTACCGCAACGAGTGCCTTATGGTTTACATGGGTTGTTCATTAAAGAAAAGGACCTCATTGCATTGTGACAATCTTACATAATATGCTACCATTGTTGGATTAATGGGGTGTAGTAACATTATGTTGAAGAGTATATTTAAAAAAAGTTAACAACTTAGTTAAATCAACCTACTAATTAGTCTTTGACTACAACCTAAATTTAAGTGCTTTCGTTTATAGACATGAACTTCAGTTTTGATTTTACTATGTAAAATCTAGCCATCTAGCTTTAAATTTATAGGTGTCAACTTTATTAATAACTTTCTTAACTATTTATTATCTAGTTATGATACACCTTTCATTTTCTACCTTGATCACCATGTGGTTATATTGGGTTTTGGTTCTTTAGGGTAAGTGATGTAACTTGCATATTATTTGTATCAACAACGTATTAGGATTTAGTAAATGATTATTGGTATTCAAAAATCAAAGATCGGTCACAATGTGTGTAAAAGAATGCTTTAATTACTTAAGAATTGCTTTGAAAGATTAAAAACTGTCTAACTATCTACACCAATCTTGAATCCCATAATAGAAATGGGAGATGAACAATAGATTTTATTAATCTCACGATCCGGTCATGAGCATAACACCATCTAGCTAGTATGCCGTTGATAGACTTACCGAATTAGTATACTTTCTACCTATATATCTCTTGAACTATAAAATAGAAAAATTAGTCAAACTTTATAACTAGCCTCACGTTATGGTGTGCATATTTTGACCAAACTCAATATCTAGTCTCATATTATGGTGAATCTAAAAATTAACCAAACCCTATAACTAAAATAATAAAGTAAGATTGAAAACTGTCAAAGATCACCAAAAGTCCTGCTTAGATCAAACGCATAAACGCTTAGAATTTCAATGAAAGGATAAGGTATGCCGGAGGTATTATCGCCTTTAAAAGGAACGATATGACTTGGAAAAATTAGAAAAACTAAAGCCTTAGTACATGGTACCGTTTGAGATATCGTCTAAGTTTGGACTAGTGATATATTAATTAAACTTTCCGTAACGTTGAGATATATATATATATATATATATATATATATATATATATATATATGATATATTTCATGTTCCGAACCAGAGTAAGTGTTTAAAGGACGAAATATATATATATATATATATATATATATATATATATATATATATATATATATATGATATATTTCATGTTCCGAACCAGAGTAAGTGTTTAAAGGACGAAATACAATAAATACCACTCGAGGATATGCTAATCAATGAAAATTTTAATTCGTTAAAAACCATTACAAATTAACGGTATATAAATAAAAGTTACACTAAAAAAAATTCCATTTGGAGTCATGTAGAATGCACATGATGGACCCAACAATATATGAGAATTAAAAAATGAAATGAAATAAAATTACTCTCACTTTTATAAGTAAAACTAAAATTTTGAGGATGATATTTCTGTAAGGAGAGGAGGATTTAACATCTTAAATCTTAATGTAATAGTTACAAATAAGCAAAATATGAAACTTGAATTTTATATATTATCGAATGAGTAAATAACGATTAACATGTATATTTGAAAGATGATATATGTCAACGAATTTTTATTGTTATAGGAGATTGTCAAATAAAAATAAAATACATTATCTTCTAACCTAATCTGTTTTTAACGAAACTTTGCTTGACTCGTATAGAAAATAAGCTCGTCCCAACAATACATTCGATATTGTATAGATGCTATATTTTAAAAGGTTGATAGAAAAACAAATGAAGTGGTTGAATTTTCCTACTCTAATAAAAAAGTAAATGGAGATGACACATGACATTATCATATTTATTTTTACAAGTTTTTCCCGCCTGTCTCTTATATTAAATAATCATATTAATTACTAATATTATTTAATTTTTGTTATATTAAAATAATTTGTAATAAATCAAAAAAAAGATCTTTTTATTAATGGTATTTCTAAAGAAACAAATTTTTATAAAATAAGAAATTTTTTTAAAAAATCAAACTTTTTTAAAATACAAAATATTTAAAATTGGTGTTTTTTAAAAAGTAAAATTTTTATAAAATAATTAAAATTATGAGTTATAATAAGAAAGTTTTTATATATAACATTTTTTAAATATTCTTTTTAAAAAATATTATACGTTCCCTTTAGAATACAAAATTTCTTGAGAAAGCTCTATTATAAAGAGAATATTGAGTACTCAATACTCCACTCGGTGTTATTAATAGTCGTTTTTGGAGCTAGGGTAGGAGTATGATTAGGAAGACTCTACATCAACCTATAATAAATAGTTAAGGTATATTCTTATTTAAGTTATGTAAAGTTAATTATTATTTATTTTAGTATTCTTATTAGTAGTTGTATTAGTGTAATATTACTATTTTTACATGCTAGGGTTATTGTTAGGGGTGGGTATTAGGTAGCCTAACCTTAGTTAGGCATGTGCCAATCATTTATGTATAAACAAAACAGTGCTAACCAATAGCAAACCATAACAATAACAAGTTAGCCATACCATTACATAACCTAAGATTACTTAAAATGAATCAAGACCATATATATTACTAGATCATACTATGAACAATTATTAACTATTGAGCAACTATTAAACATGTGAGTTATCATGTTTATTTATAATACTATTATTTCCTAATCGTTTTGTTTAAACTAGTAATAAACAAAAATGTTTTTAATGTGCAATTATCAGTAGGGGAGTATGTTTGGATCCTTATATGCTTAATGGGATGTGTTGAAATGGTGGAAAAGAGGTTTCTCATATGCATCACGACACTACCATACCAATGCGATGATCAAGGGGGTATAGAAGCCCACTATAGGTTGTTGTGAAAAGGTAATGATTCTCAGATGTAGTCCTTGTCCTAAAATATCACAAATCATGTTTGCATGCATGTCAATTGTGTTGTCTTTGTAAAGTGTATAACATGAGCTCGCCAACATATGGCTAATATTGTTTTAAGTATTTATGTCACTGGCAATAAAAGAAATAGCCTAGAAAACTTGGATATAGTGAAACCCGAAACCATAGTAGTTCCTAGTTACTTGATGTTGCAAATAAATAATGTATTATACATAGAATATTATTAGTTTTGAATGTAAACTTAGTTTTCTTTCACTTTTAGTTATATAAATGATGCATGATCACCCGGTCACGGGTGGGGTGTCACATTTGACATATTTAAAATCACCTTATTTTAATGGTTGATCCAAAACCATGGTTAGTCTCGCTATTTTGATGAACAGACAAAATTTTGATTGATCACTAAGTTTGAAATAATAAGAAGCTTGTAGTTGGATCTTGTTGGTTTTCACACTTAACCATAAATTTAGTCAAATTCGCAAAAATGTTTAGTCTTTTTTTTTCTTTGTGTGCATCCTTTGATTTTTCGTTCATTAAAGAGATAGCTAACAAACTCACACGCATATTTTTCTTGATTTGGGTAACTCAAGATTGAGTTTTAGATCAAGAGAAGATGAATCATTTTGCTTGAAATATATACTTTTTTTTTCTTCAATTCAACTCTGACTCATCACGTTTTCATTCACGCCTCCATGGTTAGGATCTTACCATCATTATCAGGAAGTCAATTAAGTTATTCTAAGATTTTTGAATTAGTTAATATCGTTAGATGTTTTCTTAACTCTAATTGACCGTTAAACAACAAACTTTCCTTTTATTTTTTAGTTTCAGGCAAGAATCTTCTAGGACTAGTAAATGATATTTTATTGGTTACACGACACGAGTGTGTGTACACGTTACATGTAGCACATGCAGGATAGCATTTCCTTCACCATCTAGACAAGATGTAACGAGCAGGATAATTATTAACCTGGTTCATAATAGTGCCACATGCATTATAAATACAGTTTACCTCGATACGTCTTTTATTTAGACTCTATCTTTCCATAATTGCTTCAACTCATCCACTAAATGTCTTAAAATAAATCAATGTCTTTTCTAGATGATTTATGTCACACCCCGAAAAGCGCACCGGAAGGGCACGCGTGCGACGGAGATAACGGAAGTTGGATTATTCCAACAATTATCAAGAAAACATATCATGAATACTATCGTTAAATATTAATATTAAAATGTCATTACTTCAAACGAGTAGAAGTCTTAAATTTAAAACTTAATTTGTAATAACATAACATTGTTTTTAACATAAACAACTGATTTTAATCGGCAGCGGAATTTGGTCCCAAAGGTGGTATCCAAAATTGATAAGTTTGCCGTTAAAACCCTTTTCATTCCCATGCATGCCTAATCTCTTGAAAAACATGCCCTAAAGTTTATCAGCAAAAAGCTGGTGAGTTCACAGGTTTATAACAATATCAACAAAGTTTTCATTTTTTAACGATATGATTATCCTGGAATCAACCCCTGGATCGTCAATGACTAGCTAGGTCCATTGATTATGATCGCAACCAAGAGCCCCATAATCAAACCAAGACACAATGTCCCTCAAAAACCTTTCAACATATATTCCCTCCGTACCAGACCGGTAAAACCGATCCTGAGGGGGGGTTGTCAAACCCAATAGATCTACCAATATATCCTGTGGCCCACCAAGGGTTAATGATTATGGCCGAGGGAAGTAGTGCACAAATAATAAAACAACTCAAGGCCATCATAATGATAACACAGTTATTCCATATTTAAATCATATCACAAGTAAAATGTTATAGCATGTTTTTCCCCCAAAATAAAATTATTATTTAAAAATAAGGGCTGTGAAAACTCACCTTCAAATAAGACAGAGAGATGATCTAGCAAAATCCAACCCGGAAAATAAATGACCAATTAACGCCCTAAACAGAAAGGATCTATTAATTGTCGAGTAATAAGTCTAATATGTAAGTTGTTTACCCAACTTACTAGACTTGTCTTGAAATCCATTTCTTTTTAAAAAGCCCCATTGGTGGCTTTCGGTTTAGTTTAATAATTTATATTATAAATGACAAATATTTATTTATTAAATAAGCCTTTAACCCTTAAACGTCAAGCACATATCACACACAAAACGAGCACATAACATTATATAAAAACTTAACATAATATTCACTAAGTTATGAAATAAATAAATAAATAAATAAACAAATAAAATATTGATTAAATAAATAAAATATTAACTAGCAATCATATTTTATCTATGATTAGATATTAAATATATTCATGACATTGTATTTGTTAAGTATTCTAATTCTTGTTTTATTACCCTTTATTAGAACATTACTTTTATTTTATATAAATTCTTAATTAATCTTTTTAACACATAACTTTATTTTCAGTAGTAAAATATATATAAAATAATTCTTAGATAAGTTTTATTATAAAAATTTGTTCTATTACATTTAACCCAAATTTTGTCCATATACGGTGATTTTACACTGAAATCGCCCGGTTTTACGCGCATACCGTACATCAACTTGTATATACCTTATGACCATTATATCTGTTTTAAAATAAACCTTTTATATCAAAAACATTCTGAAGTATTTTTTTAAAAAATCAGTTTCAAAACAGTCCACTATTTTTAACCCGAAATGTCGATTTTCGGCGTTTTCACGCGTATAAAGTTATCACCGAAGACCTTGTTTGTTATGGATTTGTTATATACCTAAAAACATAAGTTTTTAACTTAAAACACAATGTTACTTTCTGTCCAAAACCGGACTTGTGCAAAAATAATTGTTTTAGACCCGAAAACACCGTTTTTAACGCGTTTTTAAACGTAAAATGTTTACGTGATTAAAACCAATTATCAAAACATTTATTTTCAGTAAGATTACTTACTTTTAACTTATTTTTAACATATTTTAAACTTATTGTTTCACATCTTACAAAGATTTTTATCTTGTTTGCTTTTAACTTTTATGACATGACTACTAGTGGTCATGTCCTATCTTCACTTGAGTAGCTTTAATTTTAACTTATTTTTATTATTTCTTAAAATAAAATGTTGATAAAAATCTCAAAATCTCCAGATCATGATCATCATATGCATGAATCATTTCAATCATCTCTAAACTTACAAGTGAAGAAGAAATCAAGAACAAAAAGTGTAATCCATATGCACATACATATACACGATTTCATACATACATTCATAGTCCATATTATAGATTTTATCTTCTGCTCTTAGTTTTCTTTACAACAACACAAACTTAAAATCAAAAGATTTCAGATCATGATCACCGTTATTAATGGATCATCTCAATCATTTATGAAATCAATCAAGCAAGATGAGTTCATGAACATCATCCATGACTACATGCATGTATAACCCATTTTCATTATTTGGTAGACTCCTTTTGGAGATGGGTTTCTTATGATGTTCATAACCACAAATCAAAGTTTGATCATCTTGCATGCAAGAGAAATCATCAAAATAAACAAAGATTTTTAAAACACAAAATCTTCAACATCAAACACACATACACATACACACTCACGGTTCACACACACACATATATACATTCTTTTTAAACCTATTTTTCTTGTTTAAAAACCATTGTTGGAACCTTGGATTTCAAGAAAATCAAGTTGTTAGTAAACAAAGCTTGCAACAATCATCCAAAAGTCATGTTGCATGAGATTTTTAAAGAATCAAAGCTTACCCAAATGAGGAACAACTTCAAGATTTAGGATGATTTCTTCTCCTTGGATTGGATTTATGCAATCTCTTGCACCAACTCACTAAGGGATCATTAAAATCAGTTGTTCAAGGCTGGAAATAAGCTTGAAATGAAGAAAAATGAAGATGAAGATGGTGATGGTGGGTGGCCATGAGTTTTGGGGGAGAGAAGAGAGGGTAGAGAGAGGTTAGAGAGAGAAAGGAATGGATGGAGTGTGTAGGATATGGAGTGTTGGGTTAAATATATAGGAAATGATTAAGTGTGATTAATAAAAGTAATCTTGTTATTAGACAACTAATAATGGCTGGTGGTTCTTCAAATGAGGTGCCACCCGGTGTAAGGCGGGTGTCGGTCTCGTTAAATTTTTTGTAAAAATTTTAAACGTTCGGGTTTTTACGCTAAAATTTTCTATAAATTCAAAATATTAATTTTAGACTTTCCAAGGGTTCATAATATTAATAATAGTGATCAAAAGTCAAAAATAAAAATACGCACGGTTTAACACAGTAAGCATCCGACTGAACGTTGCATCAAGGCAACTTTTAAAAAGTCTTAATTTTACGCGATCAAGGTAAATAAAATTAATTATTATTTTTCATGAATAATAATATTTTCACTTAAGATTCATTATATTATAAATATCAAAATATAATGACCAAATTTAATTAACCGAATTATCACCAACGTTCGTTAAACGTTTTATCGCTACGCGACCCTTGTAATTCTCAAAATTACCAATTATAAACTTTACTCACAAAGGGGCTTTGCTAGACCTTAAATAACCTTAATTATCATAAAATCAAGTCTTAGAATGCATTTAAATATTTTGTCACATTTTATTAACGTACGTATATTGACCTGGTAACACGGGATGTCACAATTTAGATCTGGGAGTTGCAAATTAAACATGAAAGAAGACCGTTTCATACATAGCCATGTTGATGTAGTATATGTTGTCAACACCACTGATCAAATATTGTAGGCTTGACTCATGTTACCAAATGAATTAATGCAATCAGTAGCCAAACCTACGCAAACTTCCATAGGGTTCTTTGGCAAATTCAAAATGTCTCTCGTCATAATATTACCATGCCTTCCCATAAGCCAAATGACATATAATACCATCTGCTGAGTGTCCATTATGATGCCAGATAAATATCTTTTGTTGTTAATCTGGAACTATGCGTTTGTCTAAGCCTAGGAGTTAAAAGAAAGTAGTGTAACACTTTTTGTGATAATTTTTTTCCTTTATGTTTTTATTAACCCATATGCTCAAGTTACAAACTGGTCAGGTTTGCATTTCTGCATTATTTTTTCGAAGCAAAGCGTAGCATTGATGTAAGCATAGATAGATTCATATCCAAAACCAATCTTTCTCAACTTCTTTTTCACTTCATAGAGTGAGCCTAGAATCTAATTTTGTTTTAAGAATACAATCTTTAGAAACTCGAAAAGCTAGTCACATGAACTATTTGTCCAATTATTGATTATTTTAATAAGACTCAATTTATCTAGAAATTCTAAGGAAGACCTCCAACTACAACTGGGGTATAACTCGGTATTGAGCTCATTATACAATTCATAAAATTCCGAGTCTATATTATTTTCATCTCCCTCTATATTTTCTTCACAACTGGCGTATGTGTTACTATAGCAAATTGTATTGCTACATCTAAAGAACTAGGAATCTTACCATGGTAATTCCATTGCGAATAACATTGAGCAAAACCATGATCATGTATGCGGGCAATAACAATTTTCAAATCCTATCAAAACTCATTCACACGGTCTCTAAACAGGCATTTCGTTTTGCCATCACTATCGACATAGCTCTCAATATACTCCACAAATTTTTTTAAGACATTCTAAGAAAACCAAAGACGTCTAATTATTTATTTTTATCTAGCTCTTATAAACTATTATAACTATTTTATTTTTAAATATCACAACTTGTATGTGCTCATATGCACACATTTAAACTATTAACAACTAGCAGCCGCGCCTTATGGGTGTAGTGTTGATGTTTGTAAAATTTGGATTGATAACTTATACATTAGTAATCACCTCAATGTTTCAAATAAAGTAAGATTTGTAAGATTTGGCATTGTTGATTTTTACATTAGTAATCATACTAACGTTTCAAATAAAAATTAACATCAAAACGATGCTAAAAATAAACACCAAAACGATATAAAAAATAAACACTTTGCAATGACATATTTGTAATTTTATTAAAACTCTTGTAAAAGTAAAATATGATTGTTTGGTTTTGAACATTAAAACACAAATTTTAAAAAGAACAATACGTTTGAAACTCACAAAAATGGAGTCATCATAAAAATGAACTTTAACAAATACGAAAGTAAACTTTTAATAATCATTTATCTAAAAGTATAGAAAATATAACAAATAAAATATTAAAATATTTAAGAAAATTATTCTAGTAAATAAAAAAAATAGAATGTTATATTAAAAATTAATGGTGAAACTCCCCATGATTCTTTGCGAGTTTTGTGCTCGTAGTGATTTTTTTAAGTGATATTTCAAGAAATCACAATAGGCTATCCACTAGCGTACACAAAAGTATTTGATAGAAAGACGCATAGTTTACAGTAACATATTATAATTGGGGTTTCATACGATGATAAGTACAACCAAAAGTAATATGAAAGTGTGACCATAACATGTCTTCTTGGAAACCTGCCATTGCCATAAATTCATATTGTTTGCCCTTATTTTCATTTAATTAACACCATTGAACCCTTCCATTTAGTAACTATCGTTAACATAAATAAGTAGCATCTTTTCTTGGAAACCCTCACAACCGTCATCTCCACTCCGGTGTAACCACCGCACCGCAGCCACCTACACCCCATCTTCCTTTAGTTCTATCCGTAGATTATTTTATACTCCCTCTCTCTCTCTATCTTGTATTCTTTCCAGATCTAGTTCATGTAAGTTTAAGCTTTCAGAGATCCTTTTTTCAGTTCCCAGAAAACTCCGGCGACCGACGGACACCATTAATGGAACTACAACCACCGCAAACATACCCACCACCGTTGCACTCTATGCGTCTTGATTTCTCATCTAATTGTGTAGCCGACAACTCTCGAGCCACCGTGTTTCACATCTAATTGGGTTGCTAACAACTTTGTAACCACTGCGTATCGTTGTAAACAATGCTAATTTGGATTTCCTTTTCAAAGTTGAAACTGGAATTCCTTGGATTTCCCTTTCAAAGATTTGTTGCTTTTAAAATTTGGTGGCCGATCTATGAACTAATCGATTTTTTATTGGCCACTTTATGAATTCATTAAAAGCAATTGCACCCACCGACATATACTATTAAAATATATTATAATTATAATATAATAATGTTTACTACTAGTACTATTAATATTATTAGTATGATTTTATTTATTATTTTATTGTAATTATTTTTTGAAACATAGCAAATATATGTCACTAACAAACAAATTTATTCCTAAATACAAAAATTATAAGATGCCTAACATGCCCCTAAACATTATTATTATTGTTGTTGTTGTTTCTGTTGTTACTTTTATTGTTGTTATTGTTGTTGTCATTGCTATTGTTGTTGTTGTCTTGCTAATTTTTACTTTTGTTATTGTTGTTGTTGTTGTCGTCGCTACTATTGTTGTTATTGTTTTTATTGTTGTTGCTGTTGTTGTCCTTGTTACTATTACTATTGTTGTTGTTGTTGTTGTTTTTGTTGTTGTTGGTGTTGTTGCTACTACTATTGCTATTGTTGTTATTGCTGTTGTAGTTATTGTTAATGTTCCTGTTGTTGATACTGTTGCTCTTATTATTGCTCTTATTGTTGTTGTTGTTGATGCTGGTGCTGATCCTTGTCCTTTTCCTGGTGTTGTTGTTGCTGCTGTTACTGTTATTACTACTAATGTTGTTATTGTTACTGGTGTTGTTGTTGTTTTTGTTGTTGTGTATTGTGGCTGTTATTGCTGTTGTTGCTGCTATTAGTGATAATGCTAATGTTGTTATTGTTGCTATTGTTGCTATTATTGCTCGTACTCGCGCCTTTGTTAGTGCTTTTGTCAATCCAAATCTTCAACTTTGGATGTTCAAATACGGAAGAAAACCCTCCTATAAACTTATCATTACATGGCCACGAAAATGTCCAAACCAATCGACGTACTATACATAGATGGGACATTCCAGATGTTGAAGCAGAAAAATGGTCAAAAGATGTTATGAGTTTTATAACAAGGGGGATGCCCTTTTTTGTTATTATGCTATATTTTTAACACCAATAAAACTTGACTGGAATTTTTGGGATACTTTACTAGGTTACTGACTTAACGATTATTTAACCGCAGTGATAAACTTTTCTATACATTATTAGTAGATGTGTTTTTATACTTGTATTAATAAACGTATTTCTATACAGCATGTTGAAGGTTGAGTTTTAAGAATGATGAATTGGAGACATAAAGAGCTATATAAATATGAACTGTCAAATATGTGTTCGACTATAGTACCTCCACAATATTTTGACGGGTTAACTGATTCGTGTAGCAAACATGCTGTTTCATTTGCTTATAAAAAGTTCAACCCGTATGCCTATTTTTAGATGTTAATTATGTATATTTCCCTTTTTTATTCAGAGTGAAGAATTGTAACATTCCGTATTTTTCATTTATTTTTTTTCAAATACAATCATACTCTTTATTCATTTATTGCAATGTCAATACTTGATCATAGTGAAAATTCTCTTTTTATATCATTTTTGTTGATTATATGCTTGTATAATGTTTAAACAATTGCTAATACGCATTTTAACACAAAACCGAGCAACTTATCGAGAATTATATTTTTCATAAAATTATTTTACAAGTATTTTATGTTTCATCACTCTAAACTCTCTCCATCCATCCAAAAACTCCATACTTTTGCAAAAAATCTTCAAGAACAACTAGTGAGTTTTTTATTTATTTATTCATTCATTTTTTACTTTCTTCTTTCATTTTTCTTATTTATTTTTTCATACCACTTGAAACAACCTCTAGGACATAACCACTTAGTCACCAAGGTGAATAAGTATGGTAAACCCCCATTTTTGAGGTCCAAGTTGGAAATATTCTACTTGATTCTTTTAAAAATGTTTTTCTTGTCTTGTGTTTAAGTCTTTTGCATACTAAACCAAGTCACCAACAACTTCAATTTTGGAAAGCTTGTGTTGAAGTTAAATTTTAGAAATTTTTAGGTTTTTACACCTCTATATTTTCATCTTTACAAAGCACTAAGTGATCTATAAATCAAATGGTGAATGAAACCAAACCGGGTCTCCAACCAATGTTGAAAGACTTGTGTTATGGTATGAAATGGTGATGTTGAAGCTTGGTTCTACAACTAATATTTTCACTATATACCACTTGAACACTTAGCCAAAATTAATTAGTTACTTTAGTATTTATATTTACGTACTCATGACCATCCGAATCACTCTTATGTTGTGATTTTGTGCAATGGTGACAATCTTGAGGCTTGTGCATATCCCAACCTCTAATACATGACTTATATGAATATAACACTTGAGGTTTGTGGATTACCCTATGCATGACTTATATATATCTACATAATATTTAGTCAACACCAAACTGTAATATCAATCAAATCATGGTTGAATGTTATGCGTTAAGGTAAGCACTTTACAAATCTTATGATTCCTTATTTTGGATTTCCAATGAGTGACAACACTCATGAAGAACACACACAATACATTGTGTCCAAATAAGTGTCTAAGTAGTATATATTTTCATGTACTCTCATAATTCTAATTTTTGTATACTTTTCAATCGTTAGATCTCAAACTTTGAATCCTAAACTTACACACTTTTGTTTATATTTTACGGTGACTTTGGTTACTCAATACTTTAAACTCATTCATCCATCCTTGTGGATTCTAATTGCCACACCATGAGTCATACTTCACCCTTTTTGTTTTGACACTATTTGGGTTGCAACATTTACCAATTATCAAATACACTCAATCATACATTCAATCAAACTCATTCAAAAACTCAATTCATACAAACATGCTTATTTGTTATACTATTTGTGAATACATGCTAGAATACATTATTTTGCAAGCAATCTAAACCACCCTTAACATGTATAGTGCTATAGGACTAGCACATCCGCCCTATTATGATGGGTCTATGTTAAGTTATTCTATCTTTACGGTCTTGGTCATTTTCATGCTAAGATTACGCTTATGGACACTTTCGTTTGATTATTAGCTTTGCATGCTAGCATTGTACAAACTTTAGTATAATGTATTCATATTGAATTGAGATTTATTCACTATTATGTTATGTATTCAAACTTGTATGTTAACCAACATATTCATATGTTGACCAATTTTTTATACATGTTGTAGAAAATACTTGAAACTTTATCAAGAAATTCAATTAGGTGGACTTAGAAACACATCAAATTTATCATTGTATTATGTTTGTTTTAATCTTGTATTTTTTTTTCAAAGTTGTTATATGTTTACTTGAAACATTGTAATATAATATTAATTAATGACAATGAAATTCAATCTTAATTTATTATCATTTTAGTACTATGATATCTTTTAACAATCTATAACTTCTCCCACCCCGATGTTTCCACCATCGGCTAGGGTGTGACAAGAGTGAGTAATTATTCATGTTAATTTGATGAAAATAAAATTGGAGATTTTTTGCGGTGAAGAAATAGGTGGGATGAATTTGGTCGATTGGTTCACCCGGTGTTGATGAAGTCTCTGTGTGTTTCAGCGTTTTATTAGGAATTTTTCATTTTTGGAAAAATACTAGACAACTAGAAAAACCATTTGGTGTTGAAATAAATGAAGATTATTTTAAATCACCCCAAGACTTGAGAGGTAACAAAGGAGTTTACGTTTGCATGTTGATGGAACATTTTGTTACGGGCGAAACGATAGATTGTGATGAAAATTTTAAGGAGACTTGTAAGTTGTATAGGAAATTCATGACTAATCAATTGTATTTCTTGCGGAGCTTACCCCAGTTACGTTATAATTTTTTTGTATTAGTTTTTATGATTTTCTTATTTCGTGTGTTTTTCATTGTAATATAAAAAAAATTTAAAATGTTGAATTAATTTGAAGGATTAAAGTTGGTGATATTTATAGGAGCGTTGTATTTATTTTTCATTTTAATAATGAGGTTAGGAAAATTTAACTTTAATAAAAATATGTAATATATTATAAATTATTATTTAAGAATAATAAAATAAATAGAAGGAATCAACACATTATTTTTTATATTTTTTACTATCAATAGATAGTATGTCTTCATAATTTACTGTCAACACATAGTATGACTTCATTATTTTAAGTTAACATATAGTATATTTTCATTATTTACTGTGAACACATAGTATGTCTTCATGATTTTCTTTCAACACATAGCATGTCTTCTATCAATATTGAGCATGCAACCCATAACAAAAGATTGTCGACTCCATTGGTCTAAGCAAGATGCAAGTTGTAGTACATAGCTTAACCACTTTAGTGTGAGAGTTCTTACGGTTCGTTCTAATTTTTCTCATCTCGTGATCAATATTATGTAGATAAAAAAATAAGAACAAGATCATAGAATCCTTTTGATCATTATTATGTAGATAAAGTGATATCGTAGTTGCGATTTGTAGGAAGGTTTTGGAGGAGGATGTAGGTGAAAGGTGAATAGCATTTTCAATGAATTTAGAGTGATAAGTTTGGAGTGATAGATAATGGTAGGATGAAGAAAGAGTTGGTTGTTTCATATTTGTTGCATTGCCCTATCTATAATGGTAGAATTCAATTAATAATTCAAAAAATATTTTTTCATTCAAATAACATTACCAAAATAAAACGTTAATACAAACAGGTTCTAATAAAAATCAAAATCATTTCAGCATCAAAGTTCATTCAAGTCAGAATTCCATTTTTACGATGGTTGGTTTGTTGCATCATACACGTATCGTGAAAATCTTCTAGGTTGACATATGCTGTTGGTTGATACGGATTATTTCTTCTATGTGCTCTTGATTTTGATGAAACCTATGATGGAAATAGGGCCCTACATTGGTCGGAGTTATGGCCATGTGTACAACATCTACTGTATACAACTTGTTTTACTTCCTCCTCGCGTGACAGTATTCGCTTATTTTCACGCGGTCTGCCAGTTTGTCTTTTATTCATTAGCGGTGGCTGCAAAAGTTCAAATTCAGGAGGTATCTCCCATTAAGATTGAGCTGATAAAGGATTTATTGACTTCTCATATGTAGCCTTGTAAATATCTTTACTAAACTAGTTTAAAACCTAGTGACTATAATATATTATATTTCAAAATCTTGAAACAGCAATCGCATGACCACAAGGTAAATCGAAAAGTTTCCATTATCTATAGCTACATGTTCTACTCCACAATTCAACCAAATCTTTTTTCACCGTCTGCGACCTCAAATATGTGATCATCAATTCCAGTCACTGTTCATGTCACACTTTTTGCAGTTCTTCTTATTATTTTATTTTTAGCACATTTAATAAGACTATGCCGCAAATTACCTACAAATATAATAAAAAAATTAAAATGTTGATATATTGCAACAAAAAATATAACATATTATATGATTTATAGAAAAATATTACCTCCAACCTGTCAACGATTAACATACCATTTTTTAGATATTCCCGAATAATTTCAACGAGCCCATGATTGGTAGTTTTCTGGCTTGTCATGATAAAGCATAGATAGACTCAACGTTATTAAAGTTCATGATATTATAACAACTTCCAGAATAGTGTGCTCTTGCCCATTTTTGAATCCCGACATTAACTAAAGTATTTTGAACAAGTGAAAGTATAGCGGTGAGTGTAAAATCGTTCTTTAATATCTATAACTCTATAAGGTTTGCACGTTTTCCACCACAATAACTCATAATTTTTTCCTTTTATAGATTTTAAGCGCAAATTTACCATCAAATGATGACAACGTAACCCGTGATACGCATGTGAAAACACAGGTCTGATTGCCATATCAATTTAGCTAGCTCTATAAGATATAATTGTCAAATTTGGATTATCACCAATACAATCTTTAAGTTTTGATAAAACCATTTTCAAAACTCTAAGCTCTCGGTTTTACAAACACCGCATGCAATTGGTAAAATTTGATTGTTTCCATCCATACCTGCTGTTAAAAACATTATGCATAAAAGCTTTCCCTTTAGATGTGTCCCACAATAACAATCAAATGCCGCAAAAATTGCACAAAACTTTGAATCTAAATAAAAAATAATTTTAGTATTATCAAAATATGATTCAACAATATATTAAAAAAATACTTACCGTGGCACCGATCGCAACAAATAATATTTCAAAACATACCATTTCATCTACAGCAATGTTAGTGACCGTACCCGGGTTTGCTTTCTTCAAGTAATAATGGTAAGTAGGAAGATGTGAGAACGATTCTTCTAGAAATACTTTTAAAAGTTCAAGCGTGTAAGCCTTACCACGCCAATCTTGAGCATACGATATGCTAACTTTGAATCTCTCTTTAACATCATTCATAATTTCTTTGCGCCAGTAAAATTCGACCACTATATTTTAATCGCTCTTTGATAATATGACCCCAATACTTTTTTGTTTGCTTGAAGAATATTGGGATAAGTTTGTGTTTTTGAACAAGTATGTACAAATTTAAAAATATGTTTTTATTTTTAAAACGGTACTCACGGATACACCAATCGCAACCACCATTACTACATGACACCTTAAATCTACTTTTTGATGATTTAACCACTTTATAGTAAAAACATTGTGTAAAACACATCATACCCAATTTCAGTTGTAACTTTTTTGGTTGTTGAAACCATCACTTATAGAAATATTTGACAACCTAAAGGTACTACTTTTCAGTGAATTATTTGTTGGATCCGCCAATGACTCCGCTTGTGAAAAATAACTTATATTTGTCGTTAGCATAATTAGATTCTTTTTTAACATCAATATAACTCTTATCATCCACAGGGATTTCGTGTAAATCATAAATAAACTTTTCATTGGTAAAAATTTTTTTCGCAGGGACAACTGAGCTAATACTTACACCGGATTCTTTAGTGACGAACAATGTAAAAATTTCGTTTTGACTGTTAAGAACAATATCCATAAAAAACAGATAAATCATTATCATCAGATTTATTATTAAAATTGGTATAAGTTGAGATTTTATAAGATAACCATATAGAACTTTGACTTCTCAGTTGTTTAGAAATAATATTCATTAATTTATCATATGAAATATTACTAGATAAATTGAGAACATGTCTAAAACATTTATCTTTTAATGCTAGATACTCTTTAACACCGTTTACAAACTACCATTTACCCCCACTACATATAACTAACATTTTTTTATTTGAGAAGATTTAAAAGGATGGTTGTAACAAGTGTGTTAGAAAAAATATAAGATTGGATAAGTTTGTTAAGGGGAAAGGTTGTATTATATAGGAAAAAACCACATTAAGTTACAATTTTAAGTATTTAAAAAAACAATAAATGAAATTTTTTTTAATAAAAGTAACATTTTTTAATTTTTGATAAATACTTTTAATTTTTTTTAAATGAAAATTCGAAACAAGGAGTGGCGTTTCAAAAATTATGGGCGAGGAAAACCCATGATATCTCGCCTAGTCAATGAGAAATAGGACACGTCAATGAGGAATCCATGAAAAATCGCCACGTCGGCAAGGAATCATGGCTATTCCTCGCCTAGTCACCTTTTAAGCGAAATATTATGGCTTTTCCTAGCCCGCGTGGCGCGGAATGAACACTTGGCGGGTTTTGTTTTGTTATTTCTTTAGTAAATTTTATTTTTGAATGGTTATATTGGTAATTTAGTTTAGTGAAATGACCATTTTGGTAAATTTCCTTTAATATATCATTAAAGCAGCAATCTATAGTTTGAAGTTATGAAAGCTCAAATTTAAATCCGCTTATCAATTAATTGAGCCATTTACAGAGATTTTCAATCGCTTTGCTTCTCAAAACCTAGCAGTTGATTGGCACTTGGTGGTCGAAGAGGGTAAAAAAGGCTGCCGAAAATAGAACATGGATGAAAAATGAGCGGTCGAGAACACCACCACCACCCCTTTGTGTCGGTAAGCCTACCACCCAATCATCACTATTTCCATCAACACTATGAAAATTTTGATCGTTTTTGGTGAAGATTGAAGAGTTGTAACAAACCATCACCGAACATGACAGAATACCACCAAGGTTCTTCAATGGCTTCTTCTCTTTTACTCTCAAAATCCATTAATCGATCCCAATAAAATCTAATAAAACCCCTGCTTAGATTGTTGCGTTGTTAAAGAAATTATTTGAAGGGTAGAAGGGGTTGAATCACCCTACAATTGCTTTTAAACTTATATTCGAGTAAGAGGGTAAGGTTGGGGTGGGAGGGAATTTTATTTTAGAATATAGAATTAAGGAATTTTTAAATTAACAGTAAACGGGTAAATGACTAAAATAACATTGGTTTGTGTGTCATGTGACTCATTTAACGTCTAACATTAACCTTTGTTAATTCTTTAAGCAAACATGATAGTTAGGGATGATATCCAAAAAAAACTTTAGGAACCATATTCAAATTTTGACACATACCACAAGGACCATCTGCGTAATTTACTTTAAACAATATATATATTATATAAATATATGAAAAAAATTATAGATTGTGTTATGAGATAAAAAAAAATAATGAAGAATGAACGAACTCATTCTAATTAAAATGTTTAAAATCAAATACAAGAGTCAAAACTTAAAAGGCTATAATTAATACAAACATATAATAATAGTGAGTAATCACTTTTAGGTTAACAAAGTTATATTAATAATCACATTGTTATTTATACCACTCTCCATTGTTATCAATTTAATATGTTTGAAAATGTTCTCTTTAAACACTTGTGCATGAAAACTTATTGGGATAAAAACATAATTAAAAAAAGAAGTACAATTTATACTTCTCTCTTAATACTTTTATTTGGATTAGTTATATTGTCACATCAAAAATTTTACTAAGAAAAACTTAGTGCTACAAACCATGATAAAAGAAGAAAAAATTACAACATATATCATACTATTACACCCCATCTTTGGGTCACCATGGCTCGTGTGAATCAATCGGGATCGTTCGATTATTTTATTCATAAAATTCATTTTAGAGATCTTTTGGCTGCATAAATTCATTTGTAACAATATTGTAAAATTGTTTCATACACCTACACTACTAAAAAACTATGTATTTGCAACAAAAATTAGTGACGGTAAAAAATGGTGGCAAAATTAGCGATGGATTTGCAACCGATGTGTAATATTAGCAATGACTTCCATTCCGGTCGCAAATCCACTTCAAACCTATCACAAATGTTACGAACGTCTAAATATGGTTGCAAATGTTACGACCGTATAAATTTGGTTGAAAATTGTTCACAAAAAATCTATAATCAATTCATTAAAATTGAATTATAAATATTGATCGCAAGTCAGTCTTAAATCAAATTTAGTAAAAATAATAATAATTAGAAACTATATTTGATTATTAGTCACAAAATAATCGCTACATTTACAACCGTCTTTACCATCACAAATTAATCGCAAAATAAAAAATAAGTGATAAGTGTAACTTAAATTATATATAAATGATGGTTGTAAGTCAATCGCGACCAGCTATCTACAGTAGTAGGAACTAAAGATAAGTGTGTTCATGTTCAATTAGGGTGATTGATGCTCACATATGAACAATGAGTTCTATTAGTACCAATAACGATACTTTAGAGTCAAATAGCTCCCGTGATATTAATTTATGATCATTGAACTCAGTTATCATGATTTAATGTTATGAATTAAGGTGATTGATGGTCAACTAGGCTTGATGGTGTTCAACTAGAATCATTTATGGTTATTAATGATATGTTTAGGGTCAATTGGCCTTGATAATAGTTACTTAAGGTCGTCTATGCTCAAGTAGGGTGATTGATAGTCAATTATCATAAATGATATTAAATCTAAGGAAAATGATGATATCTTGTGGTTAGTTATGCCTAAGGTTGGTGACTTATGGTAATTAATGCTAAATTATTGTAATAAATACAACTTTTAAACATAATACATATTATATTTATTCTATCATGTGCATAATTAATAAAAAAATAATGAAAATATAATTTAAAGCAGGAGTATGTAGAGGTGGCTAGAAAAAACGGTTTGGGTTTCCAAACCGGTTCATAACCCGACACCAGTTAGGCCCAATACCGGTTTGGCCTGAAACCGGTTCCAAACCAACCCTAACTGGCGCTTTGTATACCGGGTTAGTAGCCCAGCACCCAAAACCGATTTTCATTAAAACCCTAAAGCCGGTTTTTTAAACCGGTTTACAAACTGTTCCAAACCAATTTGATCGGTCTGAGGATTCATGATGAAAAACCGATTTGAAAAAAAAGCCGGTTTGTACGTATTAAAAAACGGTTTGTACGTATTAAAAAAAGGGTCTAGTTTTATAACCGAACCGGTTTGGCAAAACAAAAACCAGTTTGTGTTTATTGAAAACTTTTCCCACTGTTTACCCACAACAAAATTTTTGCCACAGTTTACCACCGCACTTGGTTTACTACTAGCGTCTCGGACATAAATCTTCTAAGCAGGAGTGAAATCTATGAGGCATGAACTTAACATTTTGGTCGTGTTTGGGATTGTTTATTTTAGTTGAAATAACTTAATTACTTTTCAAAAAGAGTTTTAAGAAAAAATATTTGAATTATCTTATAAACTAAAAAGTTGTAAAATGATTAAAAAGGACATAATTTTAAAATTAGAGGAAGTTAACAGGTGCTAGAAAAGGAGTATAATAGGAAATTAGACTAGAAATAGTTTTTAAAAGTTAATAAGTCATCATATTTTTATTTTTTAAAACTCATTTTTAACTTATAAGAATAGTCAATTTGAAAATAACTTTTGATATTGCCAAACATTTTTTTAAATTATTAACTTTTCAAAGATTAATAAGTTAAAATTTAGTTGAAAATAAACAATCTCAAACACCCAGTTTATCGGTGGAGCCTTTTCCTCCTAATTTCACAAATAGAAGAAACCTTAATTCTATTTTCAGCTCTCCGCCATAGCAACTGCCGCTTCCACCATCTCTCCGCTACAACATCCGTTTTGTGACCAAAAAGTCAGTCACAATTTGCCAGTTTTCTAATAGTGTTAGTCATTCTTCAAAACTAAATCATCATTTGATTCATGATATCATTTTTCAAAAGATCATGTTCATATTTACAAGCCCCAAGATTCAAAACTAGAGATGCCTCTGTTTCAACTTCCAGCTTGAAATTCTAATTTTTGACGTTAGATATATCTATAAAGTATATATTGTAGCATGTTCTAATGTCATGTTCTATTTAATCATTTATTACTAGTAAAAAAATCATTTAAAAGTTGGTTAATAGCGTTCATCAAACTTAAAGTTTTTTGTAAGCAAGCATGAAAATATTAATTTAGATTATTAATACTTGTCACATAGGATAAAATACACATCTAAATGTTCCATAGTACACCGGTAATAGTTTGTTAACGGGTCGCCCGTGTTACCGTCGATGCCTAGGGAGTCGTAATCCTTTTGGCACCAAACCATTATTAGCCATGGTTTGACATAATACCTTTGTGAAGGTCCTACACTCTACATGCTTCAATATGACTCACATCCTCATGACGATGCACCCCATATTGGCTCTTGTGTCCCGTAACACTTCTTATTATACTTCGCATCGATGCTTGATGTCCTAATCATTTATTTTTCTTTCAGATCTGGATTTTTGAGAGTGTTACAATGACTCACCCTTATTTGTATATCCTTTGAGTGACATGTGTTGATTTTTTTGTGAAAATTGCTCAAAAGTTCATTAGTTAATAAATTGTTGCTAGATCATTGAAAGTGCAATTCCACATGTCAAGAATGATGTATTACTTTTTTGTAAGACCAATAGTGCCACCTCAAGTGAATACATATAAAAATATCCAAGAGTTTGTTGTGGTGCATCCTATGCACCACAAAACTAACCAAACTTCTTTTAATGGTTTCGTAGAATATAATTGCATACCCTTTGTACCATAATAATAACTAAACATTTGTTTTACCCAATTACATTGTCTTTTTACTAGACACATGCTAAAAAATGTAATGTACAAAGTGCACTTAACCTTAGTACTTTTGGACCAAAAATTTTCATTCTTTGATAGGAGATGCAATTATTGGATAATTTTTAACATACTTTGGAAAAGAGTTTTATTCATGTCAGTTGTTTTAACCTTGTTGGACCCTGAAAGGATATTGCATGCCAATTCAAGAAGTGGTTGTTGAGTTGTTTTATTGGAAATTTTGTGCAATTATAAACACTAATACAGACTACTAATGCGGGTACAAGTATTAGAGTCAATGCACGTAAAGAAGAATAAAGACAAGTCAGAAATATGGATGCTCTGAAGAACAAATGCGAATGTGCAGAAAACACAAGTGTTGTCATCCTCATTAGTTAAATGTGAATGAACAACCAAATGAGAACAAAGCATTTGTTCATCCGCATTAACTAATGATGATGACATACAACAAATGATTATAAATAATTGAAGAAATGTTTCTAAGACTTCTATAATCCGCATTAACCAATGCAGATGAGTAAAGAGTAATGTGGATGAAGAGAAAAGAAATGTTGATTCTGTTTTGTTATCTTGACTTTGTAATACTGATGTAATATTAGTTATGTTAGTTTAGTAATAGTACAACCTTCTTGGTAGGTTATAATTCATGCTGTGTAACTCTGACCGTAATGAATACTTTGTATTAGATTCAAGAATATAAACACAAAAAGAATTTTATTAGTATAATTATATGTTCATTATATATTTTATTATAAATCTTTGTAATTTTGCTAAATAATTCAATAGACTCAATCAGTGTATTTAGTGCATCAGAATTTCACCCGGTCTTTTTGATTGATATAATCTCATTTAATGTAGTATTCTACATATATGTATAGAAAATATATCCAAAATACAAAAAATAAAAAATATGTACAATTTGATTGCTTATGATGGCGCCATGAAAATTTTCAAATTTTTGAATCTTTAAGGTTTTTATCTTTTATGGATATAAACTTTAGGGGGGGGGGGGTACAAGGATAGCTTATGCCATTATAGTTAAACCAGTCATTTATGAAACCTCATCAGATCATTTTGGAATTATATTCAAATGACTATGGTAGACAATGTACCAAGAATCGTAGGAGTGATTGATGCTCAACATGAGCTTGTTATTGCTAAACAAATTGTGAGATAGTGTCTATAGTTTGGTGTGGAAGATTGTCAGCCTCATGAGCTAGAAGAGGATGATATTCTTGCTAACATAGTTTATAAAGGAGGTTTTGAAGGGAAACTAATCTTTAAGGGTCCGGTAGATCTATAGTGGAGATTCCTTATGCATGTATTTTAAAATTACATGTCCAAGAGGAGGACTAGCTGAAATGATATCCCTATCACTACATCTTCTGTCATATGTTCTATATATACTAATAGAAAATTCATCATGTCTGCTTATGTATTTTATGGCCTGATTTCAAACATGAAAGAAGGAAGAATGAAAATGTTCCTCATATATCCAAGATTCATTCAATGCTTAATTAACTAGGCCTCTTTTGTTGTTGTCGGAGTTGGACCAGTGATGAAATTCTCACATTATGATGCCAAGCCTTATAACTACGTCAAGAAGAGAGATCATAGTAATTATTACAGTGGAACTTTCATTCCATTGCTTGCTTGGATGATTTAATAAATTAGTGGTGGTGGTGCTGAACATGGTGATGGTGATGCTAAAGCTAAAGTTGAAGAAAAAGTGGATGAGATCTAGAAAAATATTGATCTCAATATGCTCATTGAAGAAGAAGTGGATGAGATCGAGAAAAATATTGATCTTAATATGCCCATTGAAGATGAAGAAGCTCCACTGCATCTAGAGGGTCAACAAGCAATTTCACTGTAGGTTGTAGAAGGCGGCCGGTGATCTTTACAATGCTTCCCCTGAACATGTAGATCTCCTACTCATTCTGCTCATTTATCTCCATTACATATGTTTCCCGTTCTTACTACTCAAACATCACTTTCTAGTGAATTCACTAGTTCATCTGAAGATACCAAATCATCATGTGATGAGGAGGCTATCCAGCAACAATAAGACACACCCATGAGAAAAGAAACTTTAGAGTTTGTTCCATCTGAAGAATCTGTACTCATGTTGAATCAACAATTGAATCAAAAAAGGATGGAATGATCATTAAGTTGTAACTGAAGGTCAAAAGAATGGAGATCATGCAAAGAAAAGATATGTAGTTGGCTGAAAAATTTAAAGAAGTATAGCAAAAACACAATCAAGACAAAGAACTGGAGAAAAAGATAGATCATGTCATAGAAGAAATGAACGGTCACAAAGAAACAAATAGTAATCAAACAATTATCATGGAAGATCAAGATAGATTGATAGAACTACAAAATGAAAAGATAAATGAGTTAGAGAATAAGATTAAAGAGCTAATTTAAAGAATGGATGGGATAAAAGAGGAGAAAGAAGAAAGAGGAAAAGGATAAAGATGATAAAAGGAAGGAAAGAGAAAATCATGTGTTTAATGACCTATTCTCCCATAACATTGATGATGATGATGATGACGTTGATGATGATGATGATGATGATGATGATGATGATTATGATGTGATGATGATGATGGCCGGTGATAATGGTGATGATCAAAGATCACCAAAAAGATAAAAGAAATTTGAAGTTTAGACTGGCCTAAGTACTTCTGTGAAGATTACTGAGAAACTTAATATGGTCATGATTCTATACACAGGTCTTATAGTTGATGAAGAAAAAGCCATGAGCTCATTGATTAAAGAACTAGATGTTTATTCATCTAGTGAATTCATTATTGAAAAAAAGATTATGAACATCATTAAGGAATTCAATCTACAAGATTCATGTGTTGTGATTCCATGTCTTATCATATCTGAAAGAAGGCTTGCAATGAAAATAGTTCATTCTGATGTTCTTACTTGAGAACAAAATGAACTCATTATGAAATTATTTGAAGAATTCAAGATGAAGGAAAAGGCGTTAAAATTGAAGCAGGTCTTTCTGAAGCATCCACATCTAGAGCATTTGAAATGCAAACATATAAAAGAAAGAGAATGTATTTGTTGAAAAGGCTAAGCAAAAGATGTTAGTTGAAGAAGAACCTGAACCAACAACAAAGAAAACAAAGAAAGACCCAAGAAGTCTGGTGCAATTGCTCAATTTCAGGAAGTGCATCAAAAAGTAGTTGATCAAAGGGCAATTCAGTAAGCTGCTATTATTCAGAGGAGGGAGACATTATTGGTGGGTATGAAATGATTGAAAGCTTTTATGGTGAACATGAATTACAGTCCACTAAGGCAAGATCTCAGTTGAACAGATGGTTATGAAAGCTCAAAGTGATGATTTGACCATAAAAGCTATGTTTCTTATCAACAATGGTTATGATGTAGATCAAGTATTTGCAATGGCGTATGTGCAATGACTTGTGAAGTCATCAAGGTCCAAAGGCTTTTTGATCCTACAATAGAAACCGAGTATGAGAAAAAAGTTTCTAAGGAGAAGAAGAGTAGAGTAGCTGGTCCATGTTGCAGGACCGTTGAAGGGGGTTTAATATGATCAGTTTCACAATGAGGAGAGACTTAGAACACTTAACAGATCAAATAGGGAACTGAAACCTTTAGAATGATACTATGAAACACAAGCAAATAAGATACGACAGAACCAAGAACAACAAGAAATGGTTTTCAAGGATAAAGTATATTGCTCTCAAGTTCTTTTACAACTGTTACAAAACATAAAATAAAATACAAGGACCTGAGATACTTTATACTACATCTTTCACCCGACCATACTTTGAAGGCCAGCTGGAAACACTAATCTAGACAACAAGATCAATGTAAAGTCAAAAGGCAGATTGCCTTTTGACTAGTGACTATGACATGCCATAGCTCACATCCTAATGTATTACAAAAAGGATAAAAGTACATAAAGTAGAAAGTTACACACTCAAAACCATAATCTACAATTTCTAAAGCATGGACCTTGTCTCCTTCCAGAGAACGCATACAGCTTCAAGAAGCTCACCATCTTCAGTCTGTCAGCAGACTTCTTTTCTTGTGCTCTGATGGTGACTCTTGTTTTAGCAGCCTCCTCTCTCTCATCTTCCTCTTAACAGCTTTCCTTTGAGATTGAGCTTCTTCATCAAGCTATTTGAGGTACTCAAACTTAATGTATTCATATGATAGAGGGTTGAGAGCTGCTGCTTGATAGAGTCCTGTGGCACTCAGATAGGCTATCATCTTTTGTCTTTCTTATTCTCTCCCTATCTGAGTTTGTTCCTCTTGGGCAGCCACAGACTCCTTCCCAGGACTTTCTTGAACTGGAGAGAGGACAGGAGCTTTCTGAAGTTTCTTTCTTCTTCTTTCTTCCTTAATTTTGAGAAGCAGTTCTGCAGCCTCAGCTTCCTTCCTCTCTTTATACAGCTCTCTATCTGCTAGTTCATCTAATTCTGCTAAGGGGAGTGTTGGATCAAGTAAGGCTGGGGCAACCAAAACAATCACTTAGAACATTTTTGGTGCAACTGGTAAAGAACTTTCGAAGGCAAAAGGTGAACTTCCGAAAGTCAAGGCTGAAAGAGCTTCCGAAGAGAAACTCAACTTCCGAAGACAAAGTCTTCCTTCTTCTGAAACTCAACACTTAGAAGAGTTCAAGACTAAGACTTCCGAAGTATGAAGATCATCAAGCCTCGGAAGAAGTAGACTCTTCCGAAGTATAAGTGCCTTCGGAAGAACTTGTTCTTACGAAGCCAGTTAACCTTCGGAAGAACCTACTATGAACCAGTGGATATAAGTATGGTCCTTCTGACAGATCCGCTGCAATCTCTGATACACTACATGGTGCTTTCCTACGCCCATGTAGTTGACCATACGTTATTACGCTGTTCATTCCTTAACAGTTTGTACAATTACCAACTTTAGTTGGTGAAAAAAGGTAAGTCATGGAAATGTCATGACTACCAAATCTTAGATAGTATTTTATCTAGGACACCTTACCTTTAGCAATGTAGTAGTTGCTTTAGTTGTAAGTTTCCAGCTGGTATCAAAGTATAACCGGCTGTAGATAGTAGTATATATAGTTTCTCATTGTAACTCTGTAAAGAAGCTTGTAAGAGTCTTGTAACTTTGAGTTGAGAAATGATATATACAAGTATCTTGAAGATTATCTTCCTGTATTTTGCTTACTTAGTATATTATTATCAACTCTTAAGAGATTCTGCTTCATCTAACTGAGTGACTTTGTGAGTTTGAGAGACAATACTTGTGTTGAGTGATATAAACCGATCCTGCAATTGGTATCAGAGCATCTTAGGCTCTTTATTGTGAGATCTTACCATCCAAATCAACCTTTTGTTTTTCACTCATACTTTCACTTCACTCAAAATGGACCTCAACCAAAAATCATCAGAAAATGAAATGGGAACAATGTCTAAAGCTCCCATCATCACTCCTGAGAACTTCAGATCTTGGAGCAGACGTATTGAAGGTTTCATCAGGTATCAAGACAGCATGACGTGGAAATCTATCACCAATGGTCCTTATAAGCCAAAGGTTGCAGCACCGGCTGGAAATGGTGCTATGATAGAGAAGGATGTTGAAGACTATTCTGATGAAGACCTCAAGCGACTAGAGATCGATAGAAAAGCTATGACTGTTCTTATGACTGCAATACCCAACTCCATCATGGTGGGATTTAAGCATTGCCAATCAGCCAAAGAACTCTTTGATGCTTTGTCTCAAATGTATAATGACTCCAAGAAAGATTCCCTGAAGCAACCATTTGAAAACTTTACTTATATTGCTGGAGAGACCCTTAACCAGCAATACTTCAGGTATATAGATCTTATTTCATCACTTCAGTCTGTGGGAGTGAATCTTGAGATGAGAGATCTCTCAAGAAAGTTCATGAGTGCACTTCCAAATGAGTGGACTTTTTACTGTGTCTCTATAAAGAGGACAGAGAACTTAAACTCTCTAACAATGACTGAACTATATGGCATCCTTGATGGATACCGTGTAGAGATGGAAAACAAGAGAGGCCAACAGGTGAGCAGACCCTCAAGTCATCCTGCTAGCAACGCTTTACTGGTTGCTGAAGGATCAAGAACCCCTCAACCTCAGCAGTACCTGACTTACTCCCAGCAGCCATCCTCTTCTTCTGGGCCATACATTACCTTTCCTGAGACTCCAAGGTCTCAACAGGCTCAGTCAAGTCATTTCCAGGACAGCTGTGCCTTTGTCTCAGGAAATGGGTATTCTAGTGATTTTCAGTTCTGCTTTGATGATCTGGAATGTTTCAGCCAAGAGGATGTCGAACACGTGGATATCGTCCAACAGATGGCTCTGTTAACTTATAGGGCAAGTAAGTTCTTTAAGAGAACTGGAAGGCAATTCCCCCAAAACCCAACCAACAGCAAGCTTGGGTTTGACAAGACAAAGGCTAAATGTTACAACTATAACCAACTTGGCCACTTTGCTAGGGAATGCAAGGCTCCCAAGTCCAATCTAGGAACCTCTCAAGCCTCCACACATCCCCCCACACCTAAAGCCACCGGGAAGTCAACTGAACAACACACAACTGCTGTTGCTCAAGAGGTGGACTGGAGCTTCATGGTGCAAGATATGACTCCTGCTCAAGCATTGATGGTTGGAACTGATGACAGCAGGGTATTTGAATATCTCTGTACTCCAGCTTGCATTGCTAAAGTTAAATTGTATCAAGACTACAATATGGAAATTAAATCTGATATTGAGTCTTCGAATATTCTTAAAAGTGATTTTAAAAGGGCTGAATCTGACTATAAAATGAAAATTGAAGAGTTGGAGAAAACTGTGTCCTTTTTAAAACATGAACATACCAATTATAAGACTCAAATCAAAGATTTAATCTTCAAATTGAGTGAGATTCAAGCCCAGCTAGTCACAGCTGAGGCACAAGCCAGGAAGCATGCTATCTCTGAGAAAAACTTCCAAGCCATTCTTGCATCAACCTCCCACTCAAAAATTTGTTATCAAAACAAAGGTGGGTTGGGAACCAATGAAATTACTCCACCACACTCTTATGAGTCTATCAGACAACCAAGATATGGGACTGAAGAGCAAGACATTCCAACTGCTGACCCACCACCCCATGAGTTAAAGAGTGATGCAACTATGGAGACCATCACAGGGAAGGATCAGGTAAATCAACCCATTCCCACCAATGATGATCAAACCCTGACCACCAAAGCCAGAAGAAACAGGGCTAAGGCAGCCAGAAAAACTGCCAAGAAAGTGGCTGAATCCAAGCTGAAGATAGACCCAAAACAAAAGGGTGTGTTCATTTCAGTCGGGTTCCAGGTGGTTAGAAATTCTGATCCTGGAAACGAGTGTAATACCAGCACCCCTGTCCAGCTAAAGGATCAGAAATTAAAGGGGAAGACTGTTGATGAAGACAATAAGAGCAAGAAACAACAGTCTTCACATCCCCCAAAGGTTAACATTGCATGCATAATGTGTGGTCTGCAAAACCATATGGCTAAAGATTGTTACTATAATCCTGCAAGCACACATTATGCAAATAATGTTAAGAAAGAAGGGGTCAAGGAAGGCTTCACATTTGGACCCTATCACATGGTTCAAGTGATGAGGAAAGGAAAGCTTGTTTCCGAAGCAAAGTTGCTTTCGGAAGAAACTCATTCTTCCGAGGGAAAATAGCTTCGGAAGATAAGGCTAAGAAAATTCAAAGGAACAAAAGAGCTCCTTTGAAACCTTCAGAAAAGAAGGCTACTTTGGAAGAAGTGGTGACGAAAGCTTCTTCCGAGAAGAAAGAAGCTTCGGAAGTATGCCATGCTACCCAAGCTTCATCAAGCTCATCTATGTTGACCAGCCAAGGAATGGATTGGAAGATCAAACAAGATACTGCAACCCAAACCTCCTCTTCACAAACATCTATTGAACCCCCATGCATACATTTTGGTTCAATTAAATCCTCATCATTGGAAAAGCCCAAGACCAGCAAGGCTTGGGTTTCCAATAAAAACTAACTTTTTCACTTTATGTGCAGGGACATCTACATGATGAAAACAACAAGGTATGGATTGTATATAGTGGATGCTCCAGGCACATGATAGGGAACATATCTCTTATTCAATAATTTTAACATTTTGATGGACTTCCTATTCAATTTGGAGGTGAAGCTGGAGGATACATTTATGGCAGAGGAAGTGTAACCCCTGGAAATTTTAAAAGAAGAGAAAAAAATGAAGAAAAAAAAAGAAGAAAAGCAAAATAACCTAAGTTGAGGGGTTAAAGTTGTGCTAGGGGCAAACTTTATTATTAATTTGTTCAAAAAGGTGGCATGGCCGCCCACCCCTATTGCACATCATCTTCCTGTCGATTTCTAGAGAGAGAAAGAGCAGAATTCTCTTTGGTTTTAGAGAGAGGAAGAAGAAGAAGTCGGAATTCAGGTTTGTTTTCTGAAATTGGGGTGTTCTTGGCTGCATTCCAGCTTCGGGTATGTGCTTATGTGCTTGTGTGTGTTCGGTTGTGTGTTTTGGTGTTTTTAGGTGTTTGAATTCATAAGTATTCGGGTTTGAAGGAAGTCTTACTCGGAAGTTGCAAGAGGTGAGTTCTAGATCCCCGTTTTTACATGTTTTAACGGATTTGGGGCTGGAAATGCATGTAAAAACGTTTTTATAAAGTTTGGGTGTGTACCCGTATGTATATGTGTGTGCCTTGTTGTGGGTGGGTGTATGTTCGGGATGATTTATGATCATGTGCTTGTTATATTCTTGTTTGGTGCTTAGTATGTTAGAAACTAGGCTAGAACAGGTTAGATTGATGATTTTGGGTCCGAAAATAATGGTAATTAGAAAAGTAGTTGGCCATGCGCCTAAGTGCCCATGCGCCTGAGATCATGCGCCCAAACAGTACCCAAACGCCCAAGGTTCATACGCACAAATAGTGCCCATGCGCCTAGGATTATGCCCAGGAGCCTAAGTATTTCCATGCGTCTAAGTCTGCCAGACGCCTAAGTGTCCATGCGCCTAAACCAGGCTCATGCGCCTACATAGTACCCATGCGCCTAAAAAGTTGTCCAGACGCCTAAGTGTTGGCCATGCGCCCGTATAGTGCCCATGCGCCTGAGTCGCCCATGCGCCTAAGTATTCATGCGCCCGCATAGTGCTCGTGCACCTGCATAGTGCTCGTGCCCCTAAGACTTAGAAAATTTTTTCGGGAAAGAAGGACTTTTAGGCTATGACTTGGGATGTTCCCGGGGATGATATGTGATGATTATATGTTGATGTTATGCATGTCTATAGCCTGTTCTCTTTATGTTCCTATTATGTATTTCTCCATGGCCTTACGTGGTGTGATTATGTTAATGAATGTAAAGTATTATCTTAACGAAGCGAAAGATCTAAAGACAATGAAAGTGGAACATAATGAATGAACGAATGAAAGTCTTGCAAGCAAAATGTAAGGAGGTTCACAACTCCTTGAGAGTTGTCAGCTCAACTGTGTGTCATACAGCGTGCAATCTTGGCTGCCCCATGATGGATTCACACACAGGGGGATCAGTCTTGGTGACTGTTCCATACGTGCGAAACGGGGTCCTTGTCCCTAAACCCTAGATTAGTTGGCTTCGTGCCCAAGAGGGGGGTTTCGTATATGACAGGACCTAGATAGAAGTGAAAGATAATGTAACGTGCGAAATGTACGAAACGTGCGATATGTACGAAAAGAACGATGACGGAAGATAATAATGCTATTATCTATATGTATGTATAATGTGTGATCTCGTGCGAAAGTATGAAAAAGGTTTTAACGAATGAAAGGTAATATATTTTCATAAAACTAGAACTCACTTAGCAACGCTGACTTTTATGCATTTTCAGTTGGCAGGTAATGGTTGCTGAGGATGGCACGGGGTGGAGCTACTTGGCAAAGATTTTTGACTGGCATCTATTTTGTGTAACAATGATGTTTTGTGTAGTGACGAAACCAAATGATGATTTGTAATGTAATGATGATGCAAACAGTAATTGTTAATATATGAAATGGTTTCTTTAAAATTTTTCCGCTACAAATGTTAAATAGATTTTATGTGATTTTGAGGTAATATGTGCGATGATTGTCCAACTGTGAGTGTCTCGGGAACGGGGCCTTACAGGAAGTGTATCCAACGGCAATTTAAGAATCGACAAAGTAAACTTTGTCAAACAGCTTGAACACAATCTTTTGAGTGGTTCTTAGTTTTGTGATCAAAAGCACCAAATGCTTTTCACAGAACATGAATGCATTATCCTTAAACATGGGATGACAATTCCTCAGGAATTGGTGCTTCTTAGATCTCCAAGAAAAGGGGATATGTACAAGCTGGATATTAACAATGCTTCCCCATCAGGTGAAGTGTCATGCTTTCTTTCCAAAGCTGATAGTGATGAGTCAACTTTATGGCATAAATGAATTTGTCATGTAAACTTTAAAACCATGAATAAATTGGTTAAAAATAACTTGGTACATGGTTTGCCTAAAAAGGAATTTATTAGCAAAGATAACTGTGTTGCATGTCTGAAAGGAAAGCAACACAGAGCATCTCATAAATCCAAAATATTTAACTCTATCACCACTCCATTACACTTATTGCACATGGATCTTTTCGGTCCCACAAGTATAATGAGCATTGGAAGGAAATCATACTGCCTTGTGATCGTTGATGATTTTACTAGATTTACTTGGGTATTCTTTTTAAGAACTAAAGATGAACCCGCTGAAACCTTAAAATCTTTTATTCTTAAAATCGAAAATCAAATTGATCATAAGGTTAAGATCATAAGAAGTGATCAAGGGACTAAGTTTAAGAATCAAGTTCTTGACTCATTCTGTAACTCAAAAGGGATTGCCAGACAATATAGTGCTCCTAGAACTACTCAACAAAATAGTGTTGCTGAGAGGAGAAATAGGACACTTATTGAGGCTGCTCGAACTATGTTAGCTGATTCAAAGCTGCCTCTAACATTCTGGGCAGAGGCAGTCAGCACTGCATGCTATGTGCAGAACAGAGTTCTTGTTGTTAAGCCGCATGGAAAGACCCCTTATGAGCTATGGAACAAGAGGCCACCATTCATTGGCTTTCTCAGGTCCTTTGGTAACAGGTGTACCATACTTAACACAAAGGATAATTTGGCAAAATTTGCTGAAAAGTCGAATGATGCTATCTTTGTTGGATATTCCTCCAACTCTATTGCCTATAGAGTTTGCAACATTAAAAATCAACAATTTGAGGAATCATCCAACATTGTTGTTAATGAGCACACTCCTTATGTTAAGGAGATTGGACCTGATCATATCTTTGATTTAGAATTGTTTCCAAACTATTCTAAACATTCTTGTGAGAATGTTTTAGCTGGAATAGGTACTCAAAGTGATTCTGATGATGAACAACTGTTTGAGTTACCCAGACCTCTTCCAAGTTCTCCAAGAAATGCTGAAAATCAAGCTCCTTCGATTGGAAGATCTGATAGCATATCTATCTCAAAGACCAGTGGAGCTTCAACAAGTTGTCAACAAAGTGAGCCTCAAAACTCATCCAGTGACAATGAACAACACCAAGATGATGGAAGCAGCATTTTGAAGGAACAAGCAACTATTGATGCTGCTTCACAGCCAACTAATGTTGATGCTGTCTCTCCTTCATTCAATCAGTCCTCATTGGATGAACGTGAGCCATCAGCTGGACCAAATGTTTAGGTTCCTGAGCAACATATGTCCAATTTGGATCTATCCATGCAACTGGATGTAATTCCTAGGCTCAGGATTCATAACACTCACCCAGCTGAGAACATCATTGGAGATGTTTCTAAAGGCGTGAGAACAAGGGGACAGACTCACAATGAGAATGTTTGCTTGTACTTATGCTTCTTATCGCCGATGGAGCCAAAGAAGGTAGAAGAAGCCTTGAAAGATAGTAGCTGGATTGAATCAATGCAAGAGGAATTGCTTCAATTCAAAAGACAAAAGGTTTGAAACCTATGTCCTCTACCATCCGGTCAAGTACCAATAGGCACCAAATGGGTATTCAGGAACAAGAGAGATGATAGAGGCCTGATCATCAAGAACAAAGCAAGACTGGTAGTTCAAGGGTACACGCAAGAAGAGTGAATTGATTACACTGATGTCTTTGCACCTGTTGCAAGACTTGAAGCAGTAAGGATATTTCTTGCTTATGCAGCATCCAAGAACTTTACAATCTACCAGCTTGATGTAAAGTGTGCCTTTCTATATGGGAATATAGATAGGGAAGTCTATGTGTGCCAGCCTCCAGGATTTGAAGACCCACAGCACCCCACTTATGTGTGCAAATTGGATAAAGCTCTCTATGGGCTGCACCAAGCACCTAGGCTGTGGTACGAAACTCTGTCTCAGTTTCTCCTAAAGAATGGTTACACCAGAGGTACCATTGACAAGACTTTATTCATAAGAAAGTCTGGGAAAGACACTCTGCTCGTACAAGTCTATGTTGATGACATCATATTTGGTTCATCAAATGACCAAATGTGTAAGGAATTTGAGAGCATTATGAAGAAGAAATTTGAAATGAGTTCTATGGGAAAAATGGACTTTTTCCTTGGAATTCAGGTAAAACAGATGAAAGAAGGGTTCTTTATCAATTAATCTAAGTATGTTCAAGACATCTTAGAAAGATTTGATATGAAAGATTGCAAGCCAACGAAGACTCCTATACCCAGAAATCATAATTTTTGTCCTGACTCTGAGGGGGAGGATACTGATCAACATCAATATAGGGCAATCATTGGATCTCTGATGTATCTCACAGCAAGTAGACCTGATATCATGTTTGCAACCTGCATATGTGCAAGGTATCAGGCTGCTCCAAAGGTGTCTGATCTAGTTGCTACCAAGAGAATCCTCAGATATCTCAAAGGAGCACCTACACTGGGTCTCTGGTATCCAAGGAACAACAACTTCAATCTCTATGGCTACACTGATAGTGACTATGGTGGCTGCAACATCAACAAGAAGTCAACATCAGGAGGACGTCAATTTCTTAGTGGAAGGATAATTTCTTGGCAATGCAAGAAGCAATCCTGTGTCTCAATATCAACTGCTGAAGCTGAATACATTGCTGCTGCTAGTTGCTGTGCTCAGCTGCTGTGGATTCAAAACCAGATGTTAGATTATGGATTTAACTTCATAAAGACTCCTATCCACATTGACAACAAGAGTGCCATTTCTATTACAGAAAATCCAGTCAAGCACTGCAAGACAAAGCATATTGATATCAGGTACCACTTCATTAGAGATATTCATGAGAAAAATCTGATTAAACTAGTCAAAGTTGATTCAAATGAACAATATGCTGATTTGTTCACCAAGGCATTTGATGAACAAAGATTTAAGTATCTTATTATGGCTATTGAGATGATAAACATTGATTAGTGTATCTCATTTGAAAAACCCTTTAAAATTTGTGTCTTGTTCTTGTCAAAACAATTTAAGCCCTGTTACAAAAAGTTTTTCTTCAAAATGTTACTAAGTGAGAGTTCTTCCGAAGAGAAATTAACCCTCGGAAGATGTCATACATTTCTTCCGAAGGATAATTCCTCCAAAGTTAATATCATCTTCCGAAGAGCTTTTAGTCTCGAAAGAAGCATTTGATAAGTTATCAAATCTACTTCCGAAACTTAATAAGCTTCTTCACTCAGAAGGCCTTCTTACTCTCCGAAGTAAATTGGATAAATTTACCTTTGGAAGTAAGTTTAGCTTCGGAAGAAGATTACCTTCGGAAAACCTTTTACCCTCAGAAGAAAGCTTTACTGTGTAACGAAAATCTTTTGGGCCCCACTCTGAAAAAGGCAAAGATTTTATTAATGATGTCGGAATATTTTAAATAGATTTAACCTTACCGCCATTGTCACATCATACCCCAAACTGTCATTGCACCTTATCCATCCGCCATTTCATCCATTCAAATACTTCCGATCTATCCTTTTAATCTTTTTACCAATTTCACAGCCCTAAGTTTCCTTCATCTCCAGTTTTACTTCCAAAACCAACCTCATTTCCTTTGTAACTCTCCCCAAAAATGGCACTAAACCCTCAGCACAATCAAGTCGCACTCCTTGACTCTTCTAAGGATGCTGACTTTACCGAAATCATCCACTTCCTTACCCAATCAACCTACTTCACTGCCTTAACTGTCAACCCTATCGTTTACATAAACCAAATGGCAGAGTTCTGGGGAACAGACAGATTGTAACCCTGAACAGGGAGCGAGTGATTAGGTCAACCATTTGTGGTCAAGAATTGATCATATCAGAGCAAATCATCAGGGAGCATCTCGAGCTTCATAATGAAGGCTCTCCTAAGGAATTCCCCAAAACAGACCTAGATGATACATATACCCAGATGGGATGTGGTGGTGATGTGAGCAGGTCCATGGTGTACAAGTTTAATTTCTCCTACAACTGGAAATTCCTGCTTCACATAGTCCTTCACTGCCTGTCAAATAAGTCTGGGGGTTGGAATCAAATTCCTTATGACCTAGGATGCCTAGTTCATGGGTTGGTGAAAGGCCTCCGCTTCAACTCTTCAAAATTTGTGCTGACCAATCTGATGGGAAATCTTCAAAGGGAGACTTTCTACATGTATCCCAGGTTCATTCAGCACATAATCAACTGTGAGCTGGATCAGAGTAAGCTTGTCTATACAGCTGCTCTTACTGTCACTCACATTAGGCCGACCATCTTCAAGGTGTTGAAGAGGGTATCCACCAACTTTACTGGAAGACACACTGAGCTACTTCCAGGTATGATTGGGCCAATGGCTTTTGGTGACATCCCTGTTAACCCCAGAGGTAATGAACCCACACCAGCAATAACCACCACATTGCCAACTCTTCCTTCTCACCCCATAAAGATCACATACCAGAGACGCCCCAAGCAAACCCTTATTCAATCTCCTCTGATTGAACAAGTTCCCTCTATTCTACCCAAAAAGGCTAGAGTGGAAACATGGGCTCCCACTCAGTCTGAGGTCCCACCTTCCTACACAATTGACCTCAATATGGATATTGAGTCTCCTCTGTCTCAATCCCACGAGCCCAAAACCCAAGCTGAAAACCTTCAGGTTGAGTCTCAACACTCTCCTGAACAGCCGAAAAGGGATAGCCCCATCATAGGCTCAATGCCATTAGACATTGATCAAAGTCCCGGGTCATTAGGCTTAACCTCCTTATCTTTTACTGGGCTTCTTATTAGTGTAGATGAAGAACTCATGTCTCTTCAAGGCAATGAAGTTGATCCACAACACCTCTCTAAAGATCAACTAAGCCGAGAGAGATCTCTGATTTCTAGCCCCCATCAGCTAACCCAAATTGAGGTGAGTTCCTCTGGTGTGGAAGGGACTCATGTAGATTCAGCTGCCATTACTGAAGGTGCCTCATTGGGCCCCCAGGACAGTGGTAACATATCTGAGACTGAATCTACAACAACCGTGCCTTTTGATGACTCTAAAAGAGACATCATTAAGCATGGGAAACCAGGGCGCCAAGAAACCACATCTGGTGGTGAGGATGAACATACTAGGTATGTTACCTCATCTCCCCATGATTCTTCTAAAGAAGATGAGGGAAGTATGCAACTCACCATTCAAGACCTACTTTCTAAAGTCTCAAACCTTAAATCCAGGGTTAGGACTTTAGAGGATAGGTCTGCCACTCAGCAACTTAAGATTGAAAATCTCAAGGCTCAACTAGTTGAGAAACAGATTGAGAGATCTGTTAGGCATGTACCGTCCAAGTCTCTCTGACTTCCTCCTCTAGCTTATCTACCTCTCAAGATGATGCTACTAAAAAGGGGGAGAATGTTCAGAGACAAGCACATGTGGAGCCTTAAAGCTTAGCTCTTTCTACACTGTCTTCTAGATATCCTGCTCAGCAATCAACTATTTTCCCGGAGCCTCCTCCAATCATCCTTCAAATGGACCCAAGGATGCTCAAAGATTTAAGCAGGTTCTTAACAAAGTTCCTGATAAGATCTTCTTTTGAACAGCCGAGTCCGGATGTCGCTGTGGCATACTTTGGGGCTGAAGAGCTTCAAAGGCTGAATGCACCATCTACCACTGTCAAGGAAGTTGGTCAACCTAAGGTCCACATTGAACCCAAGATTGATTTTGAAGGGGATATGGGGACTGATGGCCCAACAACCAAAACAGTTGGGACAGATAGTGCAATCCCACAAACTTCCGAAGCTGAAGTCAAAGCTGCGGAAGAACCAGTCCAATCTTCCGAAGCTGAGGTGCAAGCTGCGGAAGGGTTATACTCCTTGTCTGATGATCTAATTATCATAGATGCAATCCTTGAACTAGCATCTGAGGTAAATAGTGAGGACTTTCTCAACTTACCTCTCACTCAAACACCATCATCACCACATGCTTCAATCACCTCCCACCAACCTGAAACCTCTGCACAAGAACCTCCAAAGTCTCAAACTTTTGAAGACATTAAAGGAAAGAGGAAGTTGACCACGGAGGAACTTCTAGAGGAGGAAAGGTTGGAGAAACTAAGAAGAAAGGGTAGACTCCCCTCCGGGAAGCTACTAGCTGCAAGTAGCAAAGCAGCTGTAGCCAACTTGGTGGCTATCAACAAGCAAAGAAGGGTGGAGATCATTGACAGACTTGTCAATTTGGGAGCTGCTAGTGAAGATGTGCTCCTCTTACCACTTGAGGAATTGGTTGAGTTAGAAAAGGCAACCCTGCTGCGGAAAGAACAAGAAGAGGCAGCAAGGTTAGCTTTAGAGGAAGAAAGGTTGAGAAAGAAAGAAGAAGCTGACCAACAGCTTAGGAGTGAAAGGATAGCTTTCCTAAGCTCCAGGGGATTCTCTCTTGAGGAACTAACTCCTCAAAACAATGACACGATCTTGTGGCTTTTTAAGAAGGAACAAGATCAAATGGAGAAAAAGAGAAAGAAGGCTGCCTGGAAAAAGCTGAAAGAAAAGAAGAAGAAAGAGGAAGAAGCTCAACTTGCGGCTGTCAAGAAGATGGGTAATAAAGCCTGGATGAAAGATTATCTCAGGGCCATGGCTTCTCCGGCAGGCAAGTTGGCCCCATGTCTGAAAAGACCCTGCAGCGACATGTAAGTGACATCAAGGCTGACATTCGCTCAGGTAGAAGGAAAGAGATGTACAGAAGAGTACAGGGGATGACTTCTAAACCAACACCAATCCCACAACCTTAACCTGAACCAGTTCCTTTTCCTTTCCCCATCAAAACCGAACCAACCACTGAACCTTACACCCCTAAACCCACACCATCAACCATACCCTCTACAACACCCATTCCATCAAAACAACCACCACCACTACCTATTCTCAAACCCAAAACACTCTCCAGAACCCAACCATCAACTACCCAACAGCCACCTAAGTCATCTTCTCAACCCTTTAAACCTCTAACCTTAGAAGAGTATAAGGAGATCAAGAGGAAGCTCATCAAATGTACTACTCTGAGCGATAACTCTTGTGAGGAGGGGTCCATCAAACTAACCTTCATTGATGACTCGTCATGTTCCCTCATAAGAGAACAATTCCTTGATCTGCCTAGAGGAACACTGGACCAAGCTCTCAAACTCTTGGCAACTAACTCTGACTCTCTTGAAGAAGAAGAGAAGAAGCTGAGAAAAAGGCTGGTGACTCTGCTGGACACTAGGAGGGAAGACAAATTACCATCCCAACCTTTTGCTCCTAGGAAGAAGATAGTCCAGTGGAGGTTCAAAGACTCTTCTCACAACTTTGTTGTGGAAAGAGAGAATGGTGAGATCAACAGGCTTAATGCCACCTCTCTGCTACACTTAAACAGATTTGATATTGCTGAGTTAGCAGAGAAACCATTCTCCAATCCCTCCAACTCTGAGGTAGCTGCTCATATCAGAAATCATTTGAGCAGCCTTCATCTGGCTGAACTAATTGCAAGGGCCAAGATTAAAGAAGAGTTGAAGCTGAGAGAGAAGGATGAAAAGGAAGGATCAGCAACTAAAGGCAAAGCCTTTCTTCAAATGGTTGAAGGCCCTGAACTGGAATCCATAGTTAGATGGGAGAATGACTACAACTCCCGTCAACTAACTCTCCCCAGAGGGACACAACAAAGGGTACATATCATTCAAAGTAACAGACTGGATCTCCTGTCTACGAATGACTTGTACAAACTTCTCAGCACTACTTCTGGAAAGAACAAGGAAACAGATAAATATCTTCTTTCTTTAGTGCTGAAAGTTTTGAGAAGAAGAAACAAGCAAAGTTTTGGTAGCATCAGCCTAGGGGGAGTTTGTTGGATCAAGTAAGGCTAGTGCAACCAAAACAATCACATAGAACATTTTTGGTGCAACTGATAAAGAACTTCCAAAAGCAAAAGGTGAACTTCCGAAAGTCAAGGCTGAAAGAGCATCCGAAAAGAAACTCAACTTTCGAAGACAAATTCTTCCATCTTCTGAAGTTCAACACTTGGAAGAGTTCAAGACAAAGACTTCCGGAGTACGAAGATCATCAAGCCTCGGAAGAAGTAGACTCTTCCAAAGTATAAGTGGCTTCGAAAGAACCAGTTAACCTTCGAAAGAACCTACTATGAACTAGTGGATATAAGTATGGTCCTTCTGACAGATCCGCTGCAATCTTTAATACACTGCATGGCGCTTTCCCATGCCCATGTAGTTGACCATACTTTATTCCACTGTTCATTCCTTATCAGTTTGTACAATTACCAACTTTAGTTGGTGACAAAAGGTAAGTCATGGACATGTCATGACTACCTAATCTTAGATAGTATTTTATCTAGGACACCTTACCTTTAGCAATGTAGTAGTTGCTTTAGTTGTAAGTTTCCAGCTGGTATCAAAGTATAACCGGCTGTAGATAATAGTATATATAGTTTCTCATTATAACTCTGTAAAGAAGCTTGTAAGAGTCTTGTAACTTTGAGTTGAGAAATAATATATACAAGTATCTTGAAAATTATCTTCCTGTGTTTTGCTTACTTAGTATATTATTATCAACTCTTAAGAGATTTTGCTTCATCTAACTGAGGGACTTTGTGAGTTCGAGAGACAATGCTTGTGTTGAGTGATATAAACCGATCCTGTAGGGAGAGAGATGATTTCATCTATATTGTAATTCCTTAGTCCCAGATAGTTCAATATGGCTGCTCTTAACTTATCATTCTGAGTGTCAGGCCTGTGAGCAGCCCTGATTGTAGCTTGCATAAAGCTTGGGATTCTCCAGATTTCTCTCCCCTGGCCTTCCACTTCCTCTCTCTCTTCTCCTCCTCAATCTCCTCAGGAGTCATTTTCCTTTTCCCTTTGTCAATTGTTGGCCTGTATGACTCTAGGTGGAGAGAGCATTGGCCTTCTAATGGTTGTGATGAGCTTGAGCTCTGGCCAGAGAGAGGTTATGATACACCTTCACCTGCAGGTGTTTCATTGAGGGTACTAGGTGCTGAGGGTGAGCCTGTTTTAAGGTTCACAGGTTCTACTACTGGGCCTTCAACTGAGGTTTCCCCTTCGAAGCTAATCTTAGGGTCTGCCTCAGTATCCAGTTAACCAACAGTTTTCCCTGCTAGCCTCTGTCTATATAATTGTGCTCTTTGTCTGAATTCCTGCAACACCCAATCTTGAATTTCCTCACCTAACCTGCCAGCCTGTCTGTTTTGGCTTGGGTTGACAAGGGGTAGGTTAACTAAGTTCATACCATCATGGAAACTCAGGGTTTGAAAGTTGAAGAGCTCCTGCTGCCCTTGAGATCTTGATAGCACCAATGCCATTCTTAAGCTGTCATACCACCATCCCATTATTGGATTTTCAGCTGGGTAGGATGGGGCAGACATGGCTATTGGAATTCCATCCTCAAATAGTTGTTGAATTATGGCCTCCATATCAGTGTGAGTCTGAGGAAGTTGTTGAGTCTGGATAACTACAAGTGAGGGTGGTGAGTCGTCATTATCCATACTCATGACAGAACTCCTAGGTTTTATGGTTGTAGAGACTTTCTCTCCTTTTTTGGTAGCATCACCCACTTACATAGGTGAGTTAGAGGTCAAGTCCACTATTTCCATAGGTTCTTGTGGACCTGGTTGAGTTTGTCTTGTTGGTCTCTCAGTTAGCTTGCCCTTGAGGTCGGTGATCTTAAGTTGCTGGTCATTGACCCTCTTCTGTAAGGTAGTCACTTGAGATTCCAAGTGACTGACTGTGGAGACTAAATAGGTGCATAGTTTTTTAAGTTGTTGCACCTTTAATTTCAGACACCCCTCATCTTCAGATGAAGAATCACGGGGGGGATGAGAGAATTGGACTGATGTCCTCTTCCTTATCACCAGCATAGTATTCTTGGCTGCTGGATTTCCTCTGCTCACTGATAGATTTAGGTGAAGTGTCAATGGGCTGAGTTGCCATGGTTGAGGTCTTAATGATTTAATCGTTAGCAATAGTGAGAGCCTCTTCCATATGGACCTCCTGAACTTGTTCAGGGAGATCCACCTTAGTATGGGGTGGATGATGTGGGCTAGACATGGGAGTGGCAGGAGCACTCATCTCTCCTTAAGCAAGGGTGGAGAAGAGATACTCATGGTACTCACTGAATCCCATGTCTTCATCATCATAGAATTCAAGGTTGGGGATTGGTTGGTTGAGATCAAGAGGCTGGGGATGGTAACTGTCCCCTAAAGGTTGTTCACTAGAGTTTTGAGACTCTGAGTGAAGGCTTAAGGCTGTTTGGGTGATGAGCTCATCAGGCTGAGCATGAGGAATCTCAGCACTAATAATATGAGAGATGGGAGTGGTTTGCTCCTCAAGGGAAGTGGGAGCTCTAGTGTCCACTTCCTCTTGCATGGGTGGTGATATAGGGGCCTACTCAAACTGAATAGCTTGAGGAGGGTTCGTTTGTGTTTTCTTGAGTAGGTGATGGTTATTGTAGGTTGTGATGGTGGTTGGGAGACAGTAGGTGTGGGTTCAACACTAGCTGGTGCTGCTAGGTTGTCACCTTGAGCAATGAGCTTTAACATTTTGAGGACAAGAGCTGTTTCTACACTAGAGAATTCCATAGTTGGTTTTCTCTTTATTTTAAAGATGCGGGGCTTCATCTGTCCCAGTTTAAGAATTTTACCTGTCCCCTTAACTGTGAGCCCAGTTCACAGTTAAGAATGTGCTAGACATATCTAGGGAACATATAGTAGTTTAGGGAGTCCAAGTTAGCAAGCAGATTAAGGTAAACAAAGTCTGAATACCTGAACTTGACCCCTTAACCAGTCCATGAACTATGAAGGAGAGATCTTCAGGAATCTGGTCTCATCCTCCATGTTTGTTGGATAAACTGTGTATGACAACATGGAGGAGGTACTTCCACTGGGAAGAGACCTTCCCTTTCGTGAATGTTCTGACTGAGAAATCTCTCTCATAGCCCATCTGCTCAAAAGATTGGTTTACAGCAGATTTGGGAAAGGACAAATCACCTTCTACATCATCCAGCTGAAAATGAGAGTTGATGATGGTCAGAGTGATGAAGATTGTCCTCCCCTGCGCTGTGGCAGACAGTGCTTTCTCCTCATCCATGGTGACCTCTTGGTAGGTGTGCCAGAAGTCCAGAAGATGATCCTCATAGAGAGGAGGATCAATGGCGAGGGAGGTGAAGTAGTTGGTCAAAGAAAGAAAACGGAAAACCTATGAGAAACCAGGATCTTTCTCAGAGTTCAACAGAGCAACCTGATTGTGTTGCCTGTGAAGTTTCATGGAGAAATTGGGTTGGTTTCTATGATTTTGGATGGCCATTTGAGTAAGCTTCGTCATGAAGGAAGATTAGAACAAGGGCGGTTTGTTGGTGAGTTTAGGTTACAAAGAGGTTGCAGATTAAGAGAGAAAAGTGAAAGAGGGGAAACCATTGGGTTATTTATATGAAATGGATTTATGACAAAGTTAATGCGAAAGGATAAACTTTGAAATCCGGATGTCGATCCCACCTCTGAAAAAATGCCAAAAAGTAGTTTTCTTGGAAGTCGAAAATCTTCCGAAGGTAATTTGGCTTTGGAAGTTTTGATAAAAGCTTCCGAAGCCAATTTAGCTTCGGATGTTATTTCTAAGAGTTTTGAAAATTTTGCTTCGGAAGAAAAATACTTAAAGTATTTCTCACTTCAGAGACATAAGTACTTTTGGAAGAAAGTCATTTCCTGTTCCTTTGATGAAAAGAGTTCCATCTATAGTACCCCTTTTATAGCCATGTTGACATAGGTATTGAGATAGAGTCTCATACCACTTCCTTGGAGCTTGGTGCATCCCATAAAGAGCTTTATCAAGCTTGCAGACATAATCAGGATGATCTGGATCTGCAAAGCCGGGTGGTTGTTTGACATATACCTCTTCATCAATCACCCCATATAAGAAAGCACACTTGACATCAAGTTGGTAGACCTTGAAATTCTTGTATGCAGCAAAAGGTAGGAATGTCCTAACAGCTTCAAGTCTTACTGCTGGAGCAAAGACATCAGTGTAATCAATCCCTTCCTCTTGAGTATACCCTTGAACAACTAGTCTTGCCTTGTTTCTGATGACAAGTCCTCTATCATCCTTCTTGTTTCTAAACACCCACTTGGTTCCTATGGTAGTCTTCCCTGAAGAAAGAGGACATAAGTTCCAAACCTTTTGCCTTTTGAATTGAAACAGCTCCTCCCGTATAGCTTCAACCCAACTTCCATCCCTTAGAGCCTCCTCAACTTTCTTTGGCTCTACTTGGGATAGGAAACAAGAGTAGAGACAAGCATTTTTGTCATAGGTTTGTCCTCTTGTTCTTACCCCCTTGTCAACTTCTCCAATGATGTTTGTGGTAGGGTGAGACTTGTTGATCCTGAGTTGAGGGATCACAGCAAGTTGATTTGAGAGATCTAAATTTGAAAAATTTTGAGCAGGCGATGAAGATTCTCCCACCACATCAGCACACCTATCAAGAGAAACTTGATCCAAAGAGTGTGTGACATCATTGATGTTGTCTTTCATGGAGTGATTATCAGCATCAAGAAATACTTGATCATTGTCACCACTACCACTTCCTTCTACATTTGAAGCTCCTTCCTTTAAGTTTTGTGCCTCTAAGCTGGAATTTGAAGGCACCTTAGATGTATCAGCTGGATTTGTCATGGTTGTGCTGATAGGAGTTCCATCTGCAGAATTTGTTACCACTGAAGCCGAAGTATTTTGATTTAAAGGTCTTCTCAGCTCAAATCTTGGGTCAGGATCTTCTGTTGATAAACTACCTGTAGATCCTGAAACATCATCATAAGACTTGTTAAAACAGTTGGTAACTAAATCAAGATCAAACAGCCAATCTGGACCAGAACCTCTCACACAAGGAGTGTGTTCATTGAAAGTCACATTTGCAGACTCATCAACTACTCTAGTTCTGAGATTGTATACTCTAGCCTTAGCTTGAGAAGAGTATCCAATAAAATATCCATCATCTGATTTCTCATCAAATTTGGCTATTTGATCTCTGGTATTAAAGATTATGCAAGGACATCCAAATGATCTGAGGAAACCAATGAAAGGTCTCCTTTTGTGCCACAATTCATAAGAAGTCTTACCATGAGTCTTAACTACTAAAACTCTATTCTGCACATTGCAAACAATGTTCACTACTTCTGCCTAGAAGGTGATAGGCAGTTTAGAGTCACACAACATGGTTCTTGCAGCTTCAATTAGTGTCCTGTTTCTCCTCTCAGCAACACCATTTTGCTAAGGAGTCCTGGCAGCACTATACTGTCTTGAAATACCCTTTTCATCACAAAATGTATTAAGGATTTGCTTCTTAAATTCAGTTCCTTGATTACATCTTATGATCTTGACCTAATGATCAGATTGATTCTCAATCTTCAGAATGAAATTCTTCAAGATTTCAGGAGTCTCATCCTTAGTTCTAAAGAAAAAGACCCAAGTAAATCTAGTGAAATCATCTGTGATCACTAAACAATATAAGGTCCTTCCTAGACTCATTACACTGGTGGGGCCAAAAAGATCCATATGTAACAAGTGTAAGGGAGTAGTGATGGAAATTCTTTCCTTTGGCTTGTGAGATACCTTGTGCAGCTTCCCTTTCAGGCATGCAACACAATGATCATCACTTGTAAACTTTTTCTTTGGCATTCCAGTTACCAAATCATTCTTAATTAATTTATTCATGTTTTTAAAGATTACATGGCATATTCTTTTATGCCAGAGAAAAGACTCATCACTATTTGCTTTAGATAGAAAGCAAGACACTTCACCAGAAGGGGAAGTTTCTTGCAAGTCCATCTTGTACATGTTCCCTTTCCTGGGGGCTCTGAGCAGTATGTGCTCCAAAGGAATGACCACCCCGGGCTTGAGAAAAATGCACTCATGCTTAGTAAAGAGCATGTTGTGTCTTTGAACACAAAATTTGGATACACTCAGTAAATTGTATCCAAGCTACTTGACAAAATTTACCTTTTCAATGTTGAGCTTACCATTTGTGACCATGCCCCTTCCAGTAATGTAACCTCCTACATCCCCTCCAAAACCAACAGGCCCTCCATCAATTTTCTCAAAATTTTGGAGTAGAGAGTCATTGCCAGTCATGTGCCTGGAACAACCACTGTCAATGATCCATACATTCCTGCTGGTCTTCAACTGTTCCTGCATAAATAGAGATGATTAGTTACATTTGGAAACCCAAGCCTTGCTGGTCTTGGTCTCATTAACATCAACTGAAGACAATGCAATAGTAATTGATCCTATGTTCAAGCTTTGTGGACCAATAGCGGTTGTTGATGAAGAACTTTCAGTCACATGGTCTTTCTTTATCTTCCACAACACCTTTGGAAGCTTAGACTTGACTTTCAACACTTCAGAAGTTTTGACAACTTTGGAAGTTTTGGAGACTAGACCTTCGAAAGATCTTGCTATCACTACAGCAGGCTTCAGTGATTCGGAAGCATTCCTTTCTTCCGAGATGAATTTTTCTTCCAAAGGCAAGTTTTCACTTGTCTTCTTCTTCATTTTGGAGCTTCCGAAAGGAAAGGATTTTCCTTCAGAAGCTTGCTTCTTCTTGATCTTCTTAGAAGTTTTCTTCTTGATCATGTGGACAGTGCTCTTAGGATTGTCAATGCAATCCTTAGCCAGATGAGAAGTACTACCACACATGATGCAATCCATTTGCTTGCTTCTAAGAGTCTTCTTTTGAGAACAAGACTGATCTTGATCACTTTCCATCTCCATCTTCTTCTTCATAGATGAAGTAGTAAACCTTTTAGGGTTTGACTTGCTGTTAGATATGGATGGTTAAGGCTGTGTAGCAATGGTACACAACTGATCAGCCTTCTTCTTGTTGCTGGGATGAGTTTGACAAGAACTAAAACCCTTGGTACTAGGATTCATAGTTGAGTCTTCAGCCTTCACCACTTCAAATCCTGCAGAGATGAATACTTGTTTCTACTTAGAGTTGAAAGTGGCCTTGATCTATTGAGCTTTCTTTGACTTTCTCTTGGCTCTTCTGATCAGGTTCTTTCTCTTGGACTTGGTCATCCCAACTGCATTTCTCTCCTCAGGAGAATAGTGACCCTTCTTAGGATGATCTTCCTCACTCTTCTCAGATCCATCCTTCACTATCTCCTCTTCATTCTCTTCACTCATGGGTCTATGAGAGAAAGCTCATATTCACAAGTTCCACACCTTAGAGATCTTACAAATAGTAAAGAGTGTGGAGGAGTTATCTCAGTATATCCCAGTCCCTGCTTATTCTGATAACAAACTTTGGCATGCAAGGATAAGGATATCATGTTCTTGAAGGTCTCTTCTTCAAGAACACATTTTTCTGCCCGGGCTTTGCTGATCACAAGCTCAGCCTGACATTCAGTTAACCTAGTGATGAGATCTTTGATCTGAGTCATGTAGTTTGTATGTTCATGTTTAAGAGTGGAAATGGTTTTCTCTAAATCTTCTATCTTTAGTTTGTACCCATTTTCAGCTCTTTTAAAATCAGATTTTAAGATATTTAAAGACTCAAGATCAGATCTCATCTCTAAGTTATAGGACCTATATCTGTTAACTTTAGCAATACATTCAGGAGTACAAATATGTTCCAATACCTTGGCTTCATCATGGTCTGCCATCAGTGCTTGGTTTGGAGATGCATCTTCAACCTAAAAGCTCCAGTCAAAGCCTCCTTCTTCAACAGCAACTGCAGCTTGCTGCTTTGGCTTCTCATTCTAGGTGGCTCCTTCAGTATAGTTTGGTCTGGTTTGTGCTTGGCCACCATTAGTTCTAGCTGCCTTGCACTCTCTAGCAAAGTGTCCTATTTGGTTACAATTGAAACACTTCACTTTGCTTTTGTTTAGTCCAAACTTTCCATTCGCTGCATTGCTAGGAAACTTCCTCCCTGTTCTCTTGAAGAACTTCTTGGCTCTGTGAGTGAGAAGAGCAATCTGCTGGACTATCTCCATGTACTCCAGATCATCTGGATGGATACAGTCCAGGTCTTCAAGGGTGAAGAGAAAGTTGCTTGAACTTTTATCAGCAGACACAAAAGCATGAGAAGAGCTTGTCTCTTGGAATGGACTTCCTTGGATGTAGCTCTCCCTTGGTGTCTCAGGAAAGGTGATGAAAGGACCCTTTTGTGAGTTTTTAGGGTAGTAGATGAGATGATGTTGTGGTTCTTTGCAATCCCTTTCAATCACATGAAGGGCTGAACTCTACTGATTGCTGGAGTTACCAGATGGATTTTGCATGTTCATCTCCAT